>CM057338.1:701400034-703840821 GCA_030015575.1 Agapanthus africanus | reverse complement strand
AGTTAATAAGCCGGATTTCACTAATACCGTGCTTAAACACCCTATCCATATTGTTGCCGATTACTCTAGCTTCAATAGTCAAGTTAGGAATAAATGAATGAGTACGGATTTTCCTAACTTACACTAACCTGTCTCTATCCCTAATAAGCTTATATTTTGCATATATAAACACATAGGTTAGAATTGAACCGTTTGGACCTTTTGCTTAACTCGTGAGAAAAAGAACTTAAAACGCTCCATCGCTCTGCGGATGACCGTACTCATCACGGCTGGCTACACGCGATACCGTCTTAATTGCGGTTAACTTTAAACTTAAGATACGACACGTGAAATCTTTATCAATCACTACCCTTTGATTGATCGTCGTTTTTGCCTGAAAAATTGTTGCGGTTCCCCTGCCACCTCGTAAGTTGGCGCTAAGCCAACCATAAGCTTTCTTCACCGTATATCTCCTGCAACAGTAAAATTCCTTCCTTCAGAGAACATGCGTGTAGTAATCAAATTCAAGAAAAAGATCATAAAAGAGAAGAGGAAAAGAGAGAACTCACCATCCTTTCGGCCGGGAAAAATCTATCCCTACTCCTTTAGTTTTTTAAAAAGGTTTTATTTTTATTAAAAGAACATGCCTCTTATGATTTTTATGAATGCATGAGAAAATAGAATGATGATGAGATTAAGAAAAAGATTAGAAAAAACCTTATTGTGCTTTATGCTGCTTCCTACGAAAAGTTTGAGAGCTTCCGCGATCCCCGCTAGCAAACACCAGAATTCTAGAGAGAAATTTGCGTCTTGAGAGCTCTGAGAGATTAGGAATGAAGAATTATGTCTTAGTATCTCTACTATGTTTCAACAAGTATCAAGTATGCAATTTTAAAAAATCTAGAGGTCTAAGTATACTAACCTAGAATCGAACTAGAGAATTAGGATTTTGTAGCAAGAAAACTACATCTAAACAAGTGAAGAGGGTTTACAACCTTTGTAGACCGGTCCTTCACTTCTAAAGCTCCAACTAGTAGTCCTTAGAACTCTTCTATGACTCCACTTGATGAAAGGATCGAGCTTGCTTGAAGTCTTCGATGCTGAAGATGATCCACCTTGAAGTCTCTCTCACTTAAGCTCACTCTTCACTAATCAAGGTATTAGTGAAGCAAACAACCTAAACTAATGAGCTAGAAAAGTGTAGATTGATGAAGTAGGAATTTTGCTCATTTATTTTTCTTCTTTTTCTTTTCTTTTTTCACCATAAGAAAAATCTAGAGAGGAGGTATGAGATGAACTTGGATGAGAGAGAATGAAACACGAGGTGAGGTGATAAGATGTGATGAGATGTGTATGATAAATATCTTAGAAAAAAACAAGAAAAAGAGGTGAGTCATGGCTTCTCAAAACTTCCACAAGCATCTTAAGAAATGACTCAAATTCCTTTTCTTTTTAATTCTAAAATGTTTATCATTATCTCTTCTCATATACCCTCATGTGTGATTCTCATACATCCATGTCCCTTGTATCATCAACCATAATACAATAATACATACATACATACATACATACATACATATATATATACAGATATATATATTGTTGGATGTTGTCACGACCCGAAATATTAGCTCGTGACCAGCACTTAAATCACGCAACGTATAGAGGTGTAACGTAATTTAAGTAAGCTGAAACCCAGAAATCTAAACCCTTTTAAGAAAAATAAAGGAGGTGAAGTTTTGAAATAAAGGTATAATGAAATCAAGTTTTCTTAATGCATAGGAAAGGAACATGAATAATGCAAGTGAAATTTAGTAGTTTGAAAATATGTTTCGTCTTTTAAAAATTTGGGCAGCACCTCCTTTGTATATTTTGATCCAAAACCACAAATACATAACGAGAATAATGGCATCCCCAAACGGGAGCTAGCTCTTCGCCAAACGGCTGATCACAACCACGCAAAGCATAAAAAATGAGTATACGACGCCCAACGGAAAAGATCACCACAAATGAATAAAGAATAAAGCAAGACATCAAAACCACCAGTAGCGGAAAACCCCTCGCTCTAAGTCTCGCAACTACAATATCACCAAGTCTCATTACTTAAACAAATTTCTAATTTTGATTGATGGAGTTGACTAGATACAATGTGAAATATAAATACAAGAGTGGGTACGATACAAATGCCCCACCTACCAATGCAAAACACCCAAATGAAGCTATGTGCCAGCGATACCGCTACGGATTTATGCGGTCAACCTGCAAGAACTGTGACACAACGGGGGTGAGTTGCCAACTCATGAGTAGAAAAACATCTACAAGTAGAAATCTAATAAACAACGACTCCTAGGTCAACTATATTATAGAGGTAATACTATGATATCTAGGGTGACCGGGTCATCATATGTGCCAACAATATACTCAAGGTCTATAAGTATGCTGATATCATCCAACCATATAATCAATGTATGCATGTGGATCTCGTCCAACCATATAATCAATGTATGTATGCATGTGGATCTCATCCAACAATATAATCAAATGCGTATAAGAACAACAATATCTGGTGCATCTATTGTGCACGAAAATCTCAAATCTGGTGCATCAAATGCGCGAAATACAAGTACGGTACAACCAATGCACGAAAATCACATTAATAACTCAAATGCGTATAAGAACGACACCGAGTGTACTAAGGTGTATAAATCAAAAACGTGTGCAACTACGAGCACAAATCCGTATCAATGCACTACAAACACATGTGAGCTATACCGAGTGCAAAAATCACATCATCGTATAAAATCCACGAAATCATAAACACATGCTACGAAGATACAAAATCGATATCAAATGCAATGGATATGCATAAATCGCAAATCAACACAACGGTGTATAAAATATATATCAGGTGCGATAACTATGCGCAAACATGTAAATACCCAGTAGGTGCAGCCATGGTGCATGAAATCAATATCATGAAACTCAATCATCAAAACTCAAATCCAAGCGATATAAGCGTGATACTCGGATCACAAATGTAAATCGCAACAAATAACATTGAGGTACACCTCCTACAATGTCGAAAAAGTACCGGTGCGCCTAAAACTGGCAGAGCAAGAATATCCACTTGCCTCCTGCTCACGGTCTAGCGTCCTCTGTCTCTGGGTCCTTATCTTCTCTGTGGATTTACCAATCTCACAATTCATCGGCTCATCGGCCCGGTCAGGTGTGCTAACGGGGACGATTCCGTCCTGGCACTTCTCTGGTCATCTCTCTGTCAATCATCACGACCACTCATAAGGCAGCACGCCACTGGCGTCGGCCTCTGACCCTCTGAATACACGTGACACATCTGATCCTGGGTGAAAATCTCATTGCAGCAGTGTCCTGGAAGGAATCCTACTCAAGATCTCTTCCGATCTCGCCTATGCCAAACTGTACGGAGGCTGGTACTCTTACATAATCTTTTCTCATTCTCTGAACATATGCGTCCTCACCACAACATTTTCTCAGGAACTGGCCGCATCCCAACACCTCTGTATGCATATCAGATTTCTAATCTCGACGGGGAGTAACAACAGCTCGTTAGCATCTCGCACGAACCTCTGGTTCCACTCGTCTGTATCATCGTCCACTATGGCGTCACGCCATACTATCTGTGCACTGCAACTGTTCTCGGCCATGGTCAATCCGGAGTCTCTCACACGGACTCGAAGTTACGAACTCGGTATCTTCATCACTCTGTAGAAGATATCTGGCCGAACACGTCCTCGGGAACTTTTCCCAACCGTCGGAGGAATACTCAAAACTCGCCCGTCCTCGATCAACTCACAACGCATCTGAGCGAGGTCCTCTATCCGAAGCTGGTCAGCTTACTGGTCTCCTATCACATGATATCCGGACGACGTCAAATCTTTCGATCGAGTCATCAAGGTCCCAAAATTTCCCGAAAGCTCAACACCTGAGCACAGTCTAAAATATTTGGTATATACCACAGTACCTCTGGACTAGCTGTAGAAGGGCAAACCCAAGCCTCACTAATGGCACCGCTAAACTGCCGCAAACCCTAAGATTCAAAAGCGGTTCCATGGTCATCACGTCAAGTTAGGGTTTTATTCTTCTAGAGGGTCCACAGAATCACTTGCATGTTCCTCCGAACACTTTCAACTTAGGAAAAAGGGTTTTCTGACACTCGTTCGAACTTTTTAGCTTCGCCTATACAACATGTGAATACTCTTCGCTCGCTTGCTAAACAATGCTTCAATCCTCCATGAAAAATGATACATCAATGGTCATCTCTGGATCGGTCTGCTCTAGATCTGAGTAAGACTCTCCACACTGAAAATCTTCAACTCAACTAGGCCTGTGTCGGCGCATCAATCTGACGAATCACCTTCGTCTCTCAACTCGGGGTAGACTAGCTATCATCTGTCGCATTTCTGCCTGGAAGCTCCGGCGATCTCAGCTCGTAAGCTCTGGAAGCGACATCCTATCAATCTCAGCAACAACTGGGTCATCTGTCTGCACGGTAGACGACATCACAACTCTGAGGTATGCTGTACATTAACAGTCCTCTAGCAACTGGCAGCTCTATCAATGGCCCGATCATCCGGTGCAACGCCAAACACTCGCCTCATCCGAGAGGTCACAACATAAATACTAACTCGAGACGTTCCCGTGTTACCAGATGGTCAGTCCTCGTCCATGACGAGCTCGCCCTGACCGCATCACTAGCAGCAGCTCAATTTGTGCTCAAACCATGGTGACAGGAACCTCTATCGAGTATCGAACAAAGCAGATCAACGGCATGAAAGGAAACGACATATCCAGAATGGATACATGATCATAAGAAGGAACAACATCAATGAGAGTATGATCATGGAAATGAATAGAATCAAGGATCTCAAATGGATGTATAATCATGAGTACGAAGAAAATCATAGATCTCAAAATATGTACATCCTAAGGTTTCTTAAGTGGAGTATTGTATCGTAAATATGCCGCGGAACATACGTACGGTACATCACTCTACTTAAGCTACCTACTCCATCAATCAGGGCCAACCTAAGAAACGAAAGTTCGGGTCTAATATCCCCCTGTTCAAGTCTAAGTTCCGTAAGGTCAAGCCTAGGTTCCGAAATAAATACCCGCCCTAGACTCCACATAGTCAAACATAGACTCGAACCAAGGTTAAACCTAGCACTCTGATACCAACTTTGTCACGACCCGAAATGTTAGCTCGTGACCAACACTTAAATCACGCAACGTTTAGAGGCGTAACGTAATTCAAGTAAGCTGAAACCCAGAAATCTAAACCCTTTTAAGAAAAATAAAGGAGGTGAAGTTTTGAAATAAAGGTATAATGAAATCAAGTTTTCTTAATGCATAGAAAAGGAACATGAATGATGCAAGTGAAATTTACTAGTTTGAAAACATGTTTCATCTTTTAAAAATTTGGGCAGCACATCCTTTGTATATTTTGATCCAAAACCACAAATACATAACGAGAATAATGGCATCCCCAAGCGGGAGCTAGCTCTTCGCCAAACGGCGGATCACAGCCACGCAAAGCATAAAAAATGAGTATACGACGCCCAACGGCGAAGATCACCACAAAAGAATAAAGAATAAAGCAAGACATCAAAACCACCAGTAGCGGAAAACCCCTCGCTCTAAGTCTCGCAACCACAATCTCATTAAGTCTCATTACTTATACAAATTTCTAATTTTGATTGATGGAGTTGACTAGATACAATGTGAAATATAAATACAAGAGTGGGTACGATACAAATGCCCCACCTACCAATGCAAAACACCCAAATGAAATTATGTGCCAGCAATACCGCTACGGATCCATGTGGTCAACCTGCAAGAACTGTGGCACAACGGGGGTGAGTTGCCAACTCATGAGTAGAAAAACATCTACAAGTAGAAATCGAATAAACAACGACTCTTAGGTCAACTATATCATAAAGGTAATACTATGATATCTAGGGTGACCGGGTCATCATATGTGCCAACAATATACTCAAGGTCTATAAGTATGCTGATATCATCCAACCATATAATCAATGTATGTATGCATGTGGATCTCGTCCAACCATATAATCAATGTATGTATGCATGTGCATCTCATCCAACAATATAATCAATGTCTGTATGCACGTAAATATCATAAAAGAGTGTGCATGAAAGTATGAGGATATAAATCAATGGTGTCCCTCGCGACAAATCAAAATCATGGAACCTGGGTGTCCAACATCGACGCCCGAAAACATCATGAAACCCGTGTCCAGCATCGACACGTAAATCCTCATATCTCCGGCTCCGTCAGTCCGATCGGCCCACGGGCTCCGTCAGTCCGGATCGGCCCATATCATCTCTCGACTCCGGTCGGTATCCTACGGTTATCCGCCGAGCCCAAATACTATCACCGGTAGGTAGTAGTCCCTCTGCCAGGCTCACCGTCTACTGCACAGCATCCCTTTCTTGCCCCGGGGTACTATACCGGGTCCACCATATACCCGCAATCGGCCTCATCCAGCTTCTCGATCGGGTATCACTGTCACATGTCTCAGAACCGAGAAAACGCATGGTGGAGGCACTGAAATATCATATCAAGAGAAACCGGGTTTTTAAAACGATACATATTTTCTTTTGAAATAGCCACGGTTCTCAAATCCAGAAATCTCATGAAAACAGTATATCTCAATGCGTAAAATCGTAAAGCATGATGTATGCGGCATATAACAGAATGTAAGCATAACCGTATATCATACAGCATGGAAAAGTAATATGCACGTATCAAGAAAAAACCGCTCTTTTAAATGAATCCAGTTTTTAAAATATATCATGCGGTTCCCAAATCTCCAAAATCGAATGCAATATCGTATAAAAGTGCATATGTGAATATACGCAAGTATGGACGTACAAATGTGTATGTCCGCAAGTATGGGTGTACAATATGTGTTAGTGTATATGCCCTAGAGGCCATTACTGTATCATACTAGTTTGTATATTACTTAATGGATGCTTGGGATATTCACCTTGTATATACAATCTTACTCAAAATAGTAGTATGCTACTTGGTTTGTTTCTACTTCAATGTGTACATGTGTTTATTTTTTGTATATCGCCTATACACATTAGTAGAGCCCTTAGGATCTTTGCTTGATTACCAGCGATGTGATGGCCGTCACACTAGTGGGGCTGGGTAATCTATAAGCACATCCTTATGCAGGTCCCTGGTCGCAGGACTATCGAGACAGGGCATCGATACTCCGGAGTAGACCAGCGCATGCGCTTCTCATCCCAGTGTGGGAGACGGTCTGTCCCACAGCCGTCAGTACGTCGTACTTGAGATAGTATGCGGGTGCTCGTTAGGTTACGGGTACACTGGACAGGACTCGTCGGGAACTGACTAGTTGGTATTATACCTATCGTCAATTATCAGTTCCCAGGTGACATGAGTACAGCTTAGTCCGCTGACTTGACACTGTCACTTCGCCTCGGGTGTGTTCCCACTGTACTTTGATCACTACCCTACCACGGCTCAAAGGAGTCGTGCAAACAGGTGGTGGTTGGATGCAGTCCCGAAGCACTTGGAGGCAGTGACGGTTAGACAGGATTCGTCTCTCCCGGTATTGGGGGTTGACATCGCGCTGTGTCTAGGAGAGCCATTACACGAGTAGTCCCTGGCCAGGGCAATCGAGATATACTGGTAGGTTTCCAGTGTTATCTCAGGGTGTTTTGGGCTTCGCTCCGGCACGACTTGTACCGCTATTGGGGGACTGACGTTTACCGCCCCCTAGGCCCGCCATGCGATGTATCAGACGAACAGACCGGACTGTACGGAGAATGTCACACTCAGGCTCAGTAGGAGTTCAGATGGGTTTCGCCTCGTCGGTCTTCTTGTCGGCATTACCTGGGGACCGTTACGCACAGCTAGTGCCGCTTGCGGTCTGTGGTTAAACCCACTGCCAGCGTAGTGTCGAGTCTTTAGAGTCCCACACAGAAAGCTTTTCGCCTTTAGGCAAAAGAGTAGAGGTCGCATGGTATTGCGACAGGTCGCATGGTTTTGCGACAGGGTTCGGTCACATCCGTGCACTTGTGCACGTACAGTGTCCGGACAGTTTACACTAGCGGGCTTTGGTTTAGGCCAGATCCTAGTGTACCTTATGGGATTGGATTTATCCAGTTTGCATTCGTGTTCCTCGGAACGCGGATGCGGGTGTGTATGCACAGTTGACAGGGAGGCAGAGGCAGCGGATTCTCATTAGGGTTGTTGACAGTTGACCGTTGACTATTTGACTTTATGCTCAACCCTAATGAGAATATGATATGTGATTAACTATTATATTAATTAAGTATTATGGTGATATGGTTGTTGACTTGTTGACTTTTGTTGACTTGTTGACTTTGTTGACTTGTTGACTTTTGTTGACTTGTTGACCGGTTGACTAGGCTTGACTAGTTGACCATCATGATAACCATAGCCATCATTTCATGGCAAAGACTTTTGTTTACTTGCTCATTTGTGTAAAATGAGTGCATGAAATGATATGGTTGTGGTTGCTTCTAACCATCACATAAGACTTTTGTTAATATGATGAGTTATCATTACTTTGGATTATGAGAGGGTGAAAGACAAAAGAGTTGCTCATTCTTTCTTGCTCATTCTCTCTCTTGTTCTTGAGCTCTCCTCTTGCTCTCACCCTCAACCTCTTGCTCCCTCTCTTGATCTATGGTTCTCTTGTCTCATGAGTTGAGAATCAAGAACCATAGATAAAATCCCATTCTATTTCTTCTCTACTCATTCTAGTTCACTAGGTTTAGCAAACCAAGTGAACTAGTTTCTTCAAAGAACGAAGAAGGAGCTAAAGGTTGGAGCTTTCAGGTGGATCTATCTTCGGCGTACGGAGACAACGAGAAGGAGCCATCGAACCACCATCGGAGCTTGAAGACGAAGGAGTTCAAGTTAAGGTATAACCATCTCCATCCGAGTAGCTAACTCTCTTTAGCAAAGTATGCTAGTTTTAGTTTAGTCAAAGATCCCGACTTTGCTTAGTCCATGTTGCCCCTTGCGCTAAAAATTTGATTTTAATACCGTTTCCGCCTCCCCGTAAGAACCGGGGGTCGCAACGTGGACTTACAGTGGTATCAGAGCCTAACTAAACTTAAACTAGCTTGGTAGTAAAGTGTAACGAAGTTCGGAACCGAAAAAATCCAAAAACCTAACTTTTACAAAACCTGAGTTTCTGTTGAAATTTTTTCTGGTCAAAATGAAAAACTTTATACTCCTAAATTCGGCTCAGGGTTTTGTGTGAACACCCATGAAAAACGGTCCACTGTTTCCTTCAAACCGCCGCGCTTCCGCCGCATGAGGTAGGCATGTGCCACGGAAGCGCCGCGGTTTGTCGTCTTCTCTGCATCGTTTTTTGTGCAGTGTGTGTCTGTGTTGGTTTTGGGATTTTTGAAATATATTATATGTGCCCAGATTTTCCAGAAAAGAAATTTCCTTTTGGGGTCCTATAATTCCGTATTTTTCCGAACTTCACTGCACTTTGACTATGATGGTTATATCTGTGATGTTTGCATGTATTGAACGTCGGCTAATCGCTATAAGTCGATTGGTCGGGGTTATACATGATCTGTAATGTGCTGGAATGTGTATATAAATATGTTGGATTGTCCCGTGTGAATAGCCGGGGGTTGTGAGACGAGAGTTTTCTTTTCTTGCAATTCATGTAAATTTGTAAATTGATGTAATAATTATTTGTATGGCCGCACAACCGGGTCGGGGTTGTAGCCGTCATTGTATAATTTCCTTTTACTGTTTTTGCTCCTAGGATAGACCCATGGAGGGGTGCACAAACTACCGGGTATGCCGAAGTGTCGAGTGGCCTACTCATGGAGATGAGGGAGGTTGCTACGCTTCGGGTACTTGGCGGGTAGTTTGCCGCACCCGTAGGGGTCTTGGGTGGGGTTTTGGCTATTCACCGCGACCGTGTAATCTGTTTTTGTTACAGGCTCGTACAAATTACAGATTCCTAGTATATCCAATGTATTTATCTGTGATCTGAAATGTTTATCATTGCAGTATATCTATATATGATATTATTTAGGCGTTGCTTATGTTTTACAGACGCGCTAGCCCAGCCCCCGCTCTGTCGTTAGTTAAGTAACCTAACGGGTAATGACGGGGCCCCGTGGCGAATGCGAATGGCATAAGCGTACGTCATATTTTGGTTGTTTTCTGCAATGGTAGGATTAAATGATGGGACGCATTAAAAGAACTAATGCAAGAATATCACGCATTAAAAGAACTAATGCAAGATAATAAACCAAGTTAAAGTCGTTGGAACACTTTCGAAAAACCACTCGGTTCTTTTCAAAACAAACTTTTAAATGCGGAGCTTGAGCCACTCCTTTTAAAAGCTATCTCGTTCCATCGACCAAATCAAGTTCACTACGTTCACGGTTTTGCCAAAACCATCCGTAGCCCTCCGTCGTTTCACATGAATAGTCAATAGTATTCAAGCTGTGTATGTTGGCCAAAGTCAAGGCACAGTGATTGGTAGCTATTGAGTGTTCATGTGTAGCATAGATAGATGCGTTGGTTTGGGACAGTCGTACTGCCATTTTGGCCAAAGTCAAGGGTAGGTACGGATGGATCCAAATTAACCTGGATAATGACGGGTAGAACTTGACATGCGACTTATGATATTTTGGCCAAAGTCAAGGTCATAAGAGCATGGGGCAAAAATCCACATCGGGAGTTTCATAAGTACTGAAACTTGCTAGATTTGCATACCATTTGGAGTGTGATGATTCTGGTAGGATTCCTTCAGTTTCGTCACGCGATGATATTTGGATCCCGATCCTACTGTGAGTATATGCTACTCCTCGGGAAATTTCTCACTTAACGATCAATGCTATAAACCTAGTAGGTGCCTAGAAAGGTGTTAGCGGGGCTACGCCCCCAGGGAAAAGAGGTTCTTTAATTAAGGAACTTCGCGAAAGCGTTGGAAAACCTCCCTCGAAGTACCGACACCGGCCTGGCTGAACGGTTAAGCAAGTATTGTACGGTGGGATTGATCCTGACTAATTCTTCCTTTATGGTTTGAGGAGGGATTCGAGAAACAGTGGGAGCCATCCTGTTTAGACAAACTAAAAACCACTCTAAACTTGCAAGAGCATCATGCTGAGTGTTTCTTCTTCTCTCTCCTAATTGCAGCGACCAATCAACATGACTGGACTTAAGTTACTCCTAGATAAAAACAAACTGACAGGGCCAAACTACAAAGATTGGCTCAGGAATGTCAAGATAGCAATCACTTATGACAAGCTGGGGTATCTTCTTACCACCAAAGCTCCCCCTGTCCCTGGTCCAACTTCCAGCGTTGCGGATAAGGAAATCCGCAAGACTTGGGAGATTGATAGCGCGAAGGCCAAGTGCCTCCTGCTTGCCTCGATGGACAACGAACATCAGAGGAGGCATGAGAATATGGACATGGAGTCCATATTGCTTCATACAAAAGAACTGTATGGAGAGCAATCACGTATCGCAAGATACGAAGCGTCGAAAAAGTTATTTTCGACAAGAATGGCCGTCGGATCATCAGTAGCCGAGCACGTGCTAAAGATGATCTGCTACATTGAGGAGCTCGCTGACCTAGGGATCACATTAGAGAGTGAGCTATATACGGATATAGTTCTCCAGTCCCTTCCTTCCACTTACGCCCAGTTCATACTGAACTTCAACCTACAAGAAAAAGAGGTTGAACTTTCAGAGCTCCTCAACATGCTGAGGAGCGCAGAGGGCACCCTACAGAAAGGTAGGGATACATCCACTTTGTTTGTAGGAGGATCATCTTCTTCTAGGTCCAAGGCGAAAGCCAAGGGAAAGAAGAAGAAGGCCCCCGCCAAACCAAGGGGCGGTGTTAGTAAAGTGGATACGAAGGGAAAAGGTAAAGCAATAAAGATAGCGGGGAAGCTTGTGGATAAGGAAGAATGCTTCTATTGTCATAAGAAAGGACACTGGAAGAATGATTGCAGGGCCTGGAAGGCCAGAACACAGGAATTGAAGCAGGTTGCAGCTTCAGCTTCAGGTGTGTATGTTATTGAAAACTGTCTTTCAATAAACTCTACTTCCTGGGTATTGGATACCGGATCAGGATCTCATATCTGTAATTCTTTGCAGGCGTTGAGAAACCGTAGTGTTTTGAAAGCAGGTGACATGACCCTCAGAGTTGCGAACGGAGCTAGCATGGATGCTAAAGCCGTGGGGGACTATCACCTGGGAATGTCAGATGGACATGTTTTGGTTTTGCGTAATTGCTTTTTTGTACCCAACGCAACTTGTAATATCATTTCTGTATCTTTAGTTTCTAAAGAAGGTTATGAATTTGCGTTTGTAAGCAATGTTGTAAACATTCACCTTAATCAAGTTTTGATTGGGTCAGGTACTTTGAGTAATGGTATATACGTGTTAAACCAACCACAGATTTTTAATGTCCAGAATACACACAAAAGAAAGTCTCCAGAAATAAATCAGACTTTCTTATGGCATTGTAGATTGGGTCACATCAATGAGAGAAGGTTGACGAAGTTACATACAGAAGGGTATTTGAATGCGTTCGAATATCAGTCGTATGCCACTTGTCAATCCTGTCTCAAAGGAAAGATGATAAAGACTCCGTTTACTGGACATGGAGTAAGAGCGAGCGAGCTCTTAGGACTCGTACACAGTGACGTGTGCGGTCCAATGTCTACACATGCCCGAAGCGGACATTCTTACTTCATTACTTTTACGGATGACTTCTCAAGGTACGGTTATGTCTTCTTAATGAAACATAAGTCCGAGGCCTTTGGAAAATTCCAGGAGTATAAGAATGAAGTGGAGAAACAGACCGGCAAAAGTATTAAGATTCTAAGATCGGATCGAGGTGGAGAATACTTAAGTGCCGAGTTCCTGGACTATTTAAAAGAGAATGGAATTCTCTCTCAGCTTACTCCTCCATACACCCCGCAACATAACGGTGTATCGGAGAGACGGAACCGCACCCTATTGGATATGGTGCGGTCCATGATGAGTAACGCTGAGTTGCCGCGATCATTCTGGGGATATGCGCTAGAATCAGCCGCATACCTTTTGAACCGAGTTCCCACTAAGACTGTGCCTACTACGCCATTTGAGATGTGGTGTGGGAAGAGACCCCATCTTAATCACATTAAGATATGGGGAAGTCCAGCTTTTGTCAAAAAGCAGCATGCGGACAAGCTCGAGGCACGCTCAGTACTGTGCAAGTTTGTGGGATATCCAAAGAATTCCAAGGGATATTTCTTCTACTGTGAAGAGGAACAAAAAGTTCTTGTTTCTCGTCATGCCCACTTTCTAGAACACCAGTTCATAGAAAAAGAAATAAGTGGGAGCGCAGTAGAACTGGAAGAAATTCCAGAACCACGGACTATTACTGAAAGTTTAGTGGAACCAGAGGGTTCGGAAGAACAGGACATTCCTACGCCGCTCCGCAGGAGTAGTAGGCAGACTCATCCGCCCGAGAGATACTACGGTTTTCTCGTAGACGGGGATAGAGAGGATTGCATCATAGACTATGATGAGCCTACTAGCTTCCAGTAGGCCGTTCAGAGCGTTGACTCAGTGAAATGGCTGGATGCAATGCGGACCGAAATGGAGTCCATGTACACCAACAAGGTATGGACGTTGGACATTGCTCCAGACGGGGTAAAACCCGTAGGATGCAAGTGGATCTTCAAAAGGAAGATTGGTGTAGATGGACAGGTTGAGACCTATAAAGCTAGGCTGGTAGCAAAGGGTTTCCGTCAAAGACCTGGCTTGGACTATGACGAAACCTTTTCTCCAGTAGCCATGCTGAAATCCATTCGGATCCTTCTTGCCATTGCTGCCTTCCACGATTATGAGATCTGGCAAATGGACGTAAAGACAGCTTTTCTAAATGGAAATTTAGAGGAGTGTGTCTATATGGACCAACCAGAGGGTTTCATTCAGAGTGGGAGCAGCGGAAAGGTGTGCAAGTTGCTTAAGTCCATCTATGGACTAAAGCAGGCATTGTGGAGTTGGAACATCTGCTTTGATGAGACGGTCAAAGAATTTGGCTTTATCAAAAATCCAGATGAACCATGCATCTATAGTAGATTTGTAGCGAGAACTGTAGTATTCCTCGTTTTATACGTGGATGATATTCTCTTAATAGGAAATGACATTCCTATGCTACAATCTGTCAAGGGGTTCTTGTCACACAGGTTCTCCATGAAAGACCTGGGTGATGCCTCGTACATTCTGGATATCCGGATCTACCGTGACAGATCCAAGAGGATATTAGGACTTTCGCAGTCCAGGTACATCGACACCATACTGAAGAGATTCAGTATGGAAGATTCCAAGCGCGGTAACCTACCGGCTTGTCACGGGATCACCCTCTCTAAAGAGATGTCTCCCAAGACTGATTTGGAGAGGGATCGCATGTCTATTATACCCTACGCATCTGCGGTAGGCTCTATAATGTATGCGATGTTGTGTACCAGACCAGATGTAGCTTATGCACTAAGTGTGGTAAGCCGGTATCAGTCAAACCCTGGGGAGAAACACTGGATAGCGGTAAAGAATATTCTCAAGTACCTGAGAAGGACTAAGGAGATGTTCTTGGTGTATGGCGGAAAAGACCTCCAGATCGAGGCCTTTGCTGACTCCAGCTTCCAGAGTGACAAGGATGATTCCAAGTCCATGTCGGGTTTTGTCTTTACCCTCAATGGAGGGGCGGTGTGTTGGAAGAGTTCCAAACAGGAAACCGTTGCAGACTCGACGATGGAAGCGGAATACATCGCTGCATCTGATGCCGCAAAAGAAGCTGTCTGGATAAGGAAGTTCTTGAAAGAACTTCAAGTGGTTCCGTCCATTGTTGATCCAATACCTCTGTATTGCGACAACAACGGGGCTATAGCTTTAGCGAAGGAACCCAGGTCCCATCAGAAATCCAGGCACATCTTGAGGCGGTATCACCTGATCAGGGAGATCGTAGATCGCCAGGAGATCGAGGTTCGGAGAGTCGCTTCAGAAGATAACACTGCTGATCCATTCACCAAGGCCCTGCCCCAGACTCAGTTCGAGCGGCTGATCGAGATGATAGGTCTTCGATACGCCAGTACATGGCCTTAGTGCAAGTGGGAGATTGTTAGTGTATATGCCCTAGAGGCCATTACTGTATCATACTAGTTTGTATATTACTTAATGGATGCTTGGGATATTCACCTTGTATATACAATCTTGCTCAAAATAGTAGTATGCTACTTGGTTTGTTTCTACTTCAATGTGTACATGTGTTTATTTTTTGTATATCGCCTATACACATTAGTAGAGCCCTTAGGATCTTTGCTTGATTACCAGCGATGTGATGGCCGTCACACTAGTGGGGCTGGGTAATCTATAAGCACATCCTTATGCAGGTCCCTGGTCGCAAGACTATCGAGACAGGGCATCGATACTCCGGAGTAGACCAGCGCATGCGCTTCTCATCCCAGTGTGGGAGACGGTCTGTCCCACAGCCGTCAGTACGTCGTACTTGAGATAGTATGCGGGTGCTCGTTAGGTTACGGGTACACTGGACAGGACTCGTCGGGAACTGACTAGTTGGTATTATACCTATCGTCAGTTATCAGTTCCCAGGTGACATGAGTACAGCTTAGTCCGCTGACTTGACACTGTCACTTCGCCTCGGGTGTGTTCCCACTGTACTTTGATCACTACCCTACCACGGCTCAAAGGAGTCGTGCAAACAGGTGGTGGTTGGGTGCAGTCCCGAAGCACTTGGAGGCAGTGACGGTTAGACAGGATTCGTCTCTCCCGGTATTGGGGGTTGACATCGCGCTGTGTCTAGGAGAGCCATTACACGAGTAGTCCCTGGCCAGGGCAATCGAGATATACTGGTAGGTTTCCAGTGTTATCTCAGGGTGTTTTGGGCTTCGCTCCGGCACGACTTGTACCGCTATTGGGGGACTGACGTTTACCGCCCCCTAGGCCCGCCATGCGATGTATCAGACGAACAGACCGGACTGTACGGAGAATGTCACACTCAGGCTCAGTAGGAGTTCAGATGGGTTTCGCCTCGTCGGTCTTCTTGTCGGCATTACCTGGGGACCGTTACGCACAGCTAGTGCCGCTTGCGGTCTGTGGTTAAACCCACTGCCAGCGTAGTGTCGAGTCTTTAGAGTCCCACACAGAAAGCTTTTCGCCTTTAGGCAAAAGAGTAGAGGTCGCATGGTATTGCGAAAGGTCGCATGGTTTTGCGACAGGGTTCGGTCACATCCGTGCACTTGTGCACGTACAGTGTCCGGACAGTTTACACTAGCGGGCTTTGGTTTAGGCCAGATCCTAGTGTACCTTATGGGATTGGATTTATCCAGTTTGCATTCGTGTTCCTCGGAACGCGGATGCGGGTGTGTATGCACAGTTGACAGGGAGGCAGAGGCAGCGGATTCTCATTAGGGTTGTTGACAGTTGACCGTTGACTATTTGACTTTATGCTCAACCCTAATGAGAATATGATATGTGATTAACTATTATATTAATTAAGTATTATGGTGATATGGTTGTTGACTTGTTGACTTTTGTTGACTTGTTGACTTTGTTGACTTGTTGACTTTTGTTGACTTGTTGACCGGTTGACTAGGCTTGACTAGTTGACCATCATGATAACCATAGCCATCATTTCATGGCAAAGACTTTTGTTTACTTGCTCATTTGTGTAAAATGAGTGCATGAAATGATATGGTTGTGGTTGCTTCTAACCATCACATAAGACTTTTGTTAATATGATGAGTTATCATTACTTTGGATTATGAGAGGGTGAAAGACAAAAGAGTTGCTCATTCTTTCTTGCTCATTCTCTCTCTTGTTCTTGAGCTCTCCTCTTGCTCTCACCCTCAACCTCTTGCTCCCTCTCTTGATCTATGGTTCTCTTGTCTCATGAGTTGAGAATCAAGAACCATAGATAAAATCCCATTCTATTTCTTCTCTACTCATTCTAGTTCACTAGGTTTAGCAAACCAAGTGAACTAGTTTCTTCAAAGAACGAAGAAGGAGCTAAAGGTTGGAGCTTTCAGGTGGATCTATCTTCGGCGTACGGAGACAACGAGAAGGAGCCATCGAACCACCATCGGAGCTTGAAGACGAAGGAGTTCAAGTTAAGGTATAACCATCTCCATCCGAGTAGCTAACTCTCTTTAGCAAAGTATGCTAGTTTTAGTTTAGTCAAAGATCCCGACTTTGCTTAGTCCATGTTGCCCCTTGCGCTAAAAATTTGATTTTAATACCGTTTCCGCCTCCCCGTAAGAACCGGGGGTCGCAACGTAGACTTACAATATGTATGTACGCAAGTATGGTGTACAATATGTATATCATGATGCAACAACCCTAATGTGTAGTGACATGGCAATTATCGATGATGAAGTGTGTGAGCCGGCAAATCTGTGTAGTGTAACATACGCATCATCGATAATGGTGCAGGTGTATTAGCACAGGTGTAAACAATGCAATGAGAATAATATGAATGCAGCATAAGGTAAATCATATGCAAATGCTGACGGGTATACGTATCTAACATGATCGAGTCGGTGAATCAATCAATCGGCATCCAGCCTCACAACATCCCGTACGGTATACTCCATCGTACGGCATCCTCTAGTCAAGGGTATGGATCAAGCCTCAAGTCAAACTCATCACGTACAGAAAATTATCGTACGGCGACATTAAGCTATCAGGGATCCTATCATCCTATAAGACGAGGAGGTACGGACCTAACGTCACGTACAGCTAAACTCACGATTCACAACACATATCAATATCTCTATATACCTATGTCCCAGGTCACATCCGCAATAATCTCATATCAGGGGACCGGCAGGGTATAAATCATCTCAATCGACTCGCATCCGTATACCAACATATCACCAAATCATCATATCGCGTCATATATCCTTTTCATCGCATTATATCCCTTATCAAGTCAGTTTTACAAATACATTCTACCTTTACTATAAACATAAGTATTTAATCTAACAAACACACCCGAACCATACAAACAGTTTTTGAAAGATGCGAATCGTAGTTTTGAAAGTAGGGGCTACGGTGTTTTTAAGGAAAAGATATCATTGAAAATTCCGTAACGTCCCTCAAGGTATCTGTTTAAAAGATGCATACGATTCTTCAGTTTGGAAATAGGTATTGTTCGGATGACATATCTACGTCAACTATCTAGTCCTATAGTACCCTAAACGGCAATATCATCAAATATCATCCTCAAATCCCGTCATCACATATTAGCCGTATCATATTACTTCTAACTATCTTTTAGTTTCTAATATGGTTTCTATAGCTCTCTTTTAATTCTAACCCTAGTTTGCTACTCTAGGTTTTCTTAACTATAAGCTACAAATCGTTTTCCACCAAAACTTTGCGGGGGTGCTATACGCCATCCACTCGACTTCCCCCGTAGATATAGATCTACCCACCTTGCTTTTTGCTTGCCGAAGTCGATGACGCCATTCTCCGTCGCCTCGGAATCCTCGCGAAGGTACCTACAATAATAACACATATCGCAACGCTATTAAAATCAAGTTCTGAAAACCGAAACGGCACACGGATCGCCTATAGGTTAGAACCTATAGCCCACGTATGCAAAACCAACCAATTACCCCTAGTTGTTGATGTGAAAACATCCAACAACCAAATACAAATCCAAATATCAAAACTTATCATTCAAAATACGGAAAACACGAAAACAGCAACATAGGAAAACCCTTCCCGGATTTTGACTCAGGTCAAACTAGCTAATTTTGCATATGGGGTTGCTCTAGATATAGGATAACAATACCACAGAACAAATTTCACCAATATCCACCCTGCTCTGGCCGCAATTTGCGGCCAGAATGATTAAAATTGCGGCCAGAAAATGGGGGGAGGGGCTCAGGTTTCTAGGGCCGATTCAAGGTTGCCTGCACGTCTCATGGTCAAGGGAACTTCTTTTACAAGGGTCTCGGGTGATACCAGATTCCATAATACTATCTCAAAACCCACAAAACCCCGATATTGACACATCTAAATTCGCATTCCGGGTTCTAAACTCAGTTCCAGGTATAGAATTTGATCCCTAGGATCTTGTACATCCACTACACATCACTAATTCCCCACAATATCCCAAACCCTTCTCTTGGGGTTTCTAACATCGCAATTCCACACAAAATCAACCTCTAAACTACACTATTATGCAAGGAGACTAGAAACTAAACTAAAGGAAATGGATTATACCTCATGGATGTAGCCAAGCAAAACCCTAGCTCTTCAATGTTGTCAAAATCCCACTTTTCTTGGTCCAAAGTGTAGAGGATGAAGATGTGGTCATTTTTAATGAAAGGGGATTAGGGTTTTGATGAATATTTGGAGATGGATCTTGGGGTAGAGGTGGAGGGAGATGAGTTGAGGAGGAAGATGAAGAATGGGGAGGGGAAAAGAATGGCTGCCCTCTCTCTCTCCTACTCTCACTCTCTCTTATTCTCACCCTCCTTTTCTCTCTCCAATCATTCTCTCTTTTTAACCCTTTTCTTTTTCTTTTAAAACCAAACCATATAATACCCCAAAACAATACAAGAAAACAATATGTAACCAAAATGCAACATGACATGGTGCACTAACCATGAAAAACTGTAGAAACACGGATTTGGCTTAATCGCGATTAGCAGTGCACTAATCGGGTAAAATTTTAAACTTGCATATAATTAATTTTCAAAATACCAAATCCTTTAAATATATTTTTAAATGAATAAATCATTTTAATTTCCATTTATTTCACAATTATCGGTACATATTTATACCCTTTTTCGAAAACCCCAATTTCGCAAATCGGGCGGTTTTCGAGAAATATATTATTTTAATATTAAATTCCAAAAATAATATTTTATACTTTCTGAAATGTTACAGATGTAGTGCCCTCAAAGTCAGTTATTGGATCGCAGGTACGTGATTGCAATGATTAAGGAGGACCTATACCGGTAGGACAATCTTACTCGAGATGATAGTATGCTATCTGGTTTGTCTTTATCATCGTGTACAGGTTTAGGTGACATGATCACTATTACACGTTGATAGAGCCCTTAGGATTCTTGCTTAACTACCAGCAGTATGATGGTGATCATATACGTGAGAGTTGGGTAGTCCATAAGCACATCCTTAAAAGTGGTCCCTAGTCGTGGGAGTTTCGAGACAGGGCATCGATACTCCGGTGTAGACTAGTGTATACAATCGAGACCCCAACGAGGGGCAGTGGTCGGTCTCACAAGCCATTGGTGTCAGTTGGTTCACCTAAGATGTATACAGGTGCTCATTGGGTTATGAGTGCACCGGACAGGACTCGCCGGGAACCTGCTAGTTGGTATTATACCTAGCGTCAGATAGCAATTCCCTGGTGACATGTGTACAGGTTAGTTCATCGACCTGAGGTCGTCATTTGTCTTGTGTGAGTTCCCACTGTGCTTAGATTACTACCTTACCACGACTCAAAGGAGTCGTGCAAACATGTTTTAGTTGGGTACAGTCCCGAGCCACATAGAGGCAGTGAGCGGATCGGCAGGGGATTCGTCTCTCCCGGTATTGGGGGTGAGATCGCGCTGTGTCTAGGAGAGCCATTACACTAAGTCCTTGGCCAAGGCATGTGAGAATTATTGGTAGGTATTCCAGTAGTTTCTCAGGGTGTTCAAGATTACCCTCCGACACGACTTATACCGCTATTGGGGGTCTGATGTTACCAGCCCTCTAGGCCCGATATGCGATGCTCATAGACGAACGGACCGGACTGTACGGATATTGTCACCGATAGGCTCAGTAGGGTTCCAGGATAAGTTCGCTCATCGGCTTCCCTTTCGGTCAATACATGGGCAGCCGTTACGTACAGCTAGTACCATTGACGGCTTGTGGTTAAACCCACTGCCAACGTATTGACGAGTCTTTAGAGTCTCCCACAGATAGTTTCCCAAGTTCGGGCGAAATGTTGTAGAGGCCGTATGGTTTTATGGAAGGGTTCGAACATACACGTGCACTTGTGCACGTGTCATGGTTCGGACAGATAATACTGGTGGGCTTTGGTTTAAGCCGGATCCAAGTATTATATTGTGTTGGAATACTTTCGTCTCGTGGTATTCGTATTCGGTCGGAATACGGATACAGGTATGTATATACAGGTGAGGGGTATTCTCGTAATCCGTTACGAGATTACTTTAGAAGATGCGTTTCTTTTTGGTTAATCATTTTGGTTTAACTGATTATTGGATTTAGAAAGTGTGACTCATTGTTATGACTCATTGATTCTAGCATGTTCACTAATGACTCATGGTAATGAGTCATCTAGTGAGTCATGATAGAATTAATGGAGATTATTTTGGGTGTAGATATTTTTAGGGTTTGTGGAAATATTTTGGTAAGATATTTTCCTTGATATTTCATCATAAAACCTCATATATATCATCACCAAAATGAGAGGGCAGCACACATTATTTTTGGTGTTTGGTTTTTGCTCTCTTGAGATATTTTCTTGAGCTCACACTCTTCACCCTTTGCATCTTCTTCAACCTCCACTCTTACCCTCTCATGTGATGAGAACCAAAGAGTGTATTGAGACAAAGTATTCACACTTCTCTTTACTTCATCTTGGACATGTCGGCTAGCAAACTTCGTGTTCGAGTTGCTTCGGTTCGAAGCAGGAGCCCGTATAAAGAATCGATGACGTGGTGCCACCTCGACGAGCGAGATCGGAGAGCGTCGGCGCAGCAGCGGGAGCTTGGTGCGGAGATTGAAGACCGAAGGACACGAATCGATCGGTATAATCTTGTCAAACTCTTTCACAGTTTCTAGTTTACGGTTAATGGTATGATCCGAGTTTTAAGTTTGCGTTAGCGCTAGTTTCAAAAGTTTTTGTTCCGCAGTTGGCGTCGGATTGACGGCCGGGGCGCTGGCGTAGACTTACATGGTATCAGAGCCAAACTATTAACCGTTAACTAGTTGGTTTAGACAATGTTAAAGTATCAAAACCGAAACAAAACCCAAACGATGCCAATGAATCAACAGTTTCTGTTGTTTTTCAAAAGTTCCAGAAAAATTATTTAAATATATGCAGAAGACTACTCATGACACCAGAAGACCACACCCCAAATACGGACCCCACCCCTCGGATTTGGGCCGAGCACTTGGCCAAAAAAACCGAGGAGGCCGGTTTTTCAGGGGCTTCAGATGTTAGTGTTTTGGGTGTACTTTGGTCTCTGGGGAGTTGGTTCAGTGGTATTGTTTATTTGGCCCAGTTTGGATATGGTTTTATCAGGTTGTTTGGGCTATTCGGGGGTTATTTCGGAGTCGATATTATCTAACATTGTTTAAAGTTTGCAGTGCATTACATTACTATCTGTGACCGTGAATGTCATTCGAGCGGTAAATCGTGTCTAATTTCTATAGCTCTTTTAGACGGGTTTGCGAACGTGACATTCACGTTGATATTCTGTGTTGTGCTGTGATGTTGCGGATTGGTCGTGGTGGATAGCTTGGGTGCAATGTTAGTGCAGTTTGGATTTATTTATACATTTGATATTACGGGGCGAGCGTCCAACATGTAGACTGCCGTCACTGCCTGTTTGTATATTATTCTTTTGGGGCACGACCGGGTTGAGGTCGATGTACCCGTTGTACATATTTTCATTTCTGTACTAGGTTTACCCCGCGACGGAGTGCACGGGTAGCCGGGTTCTGGAGGGCAACGGGTCCACATCTCATGGCTTTGAGAGGCAGGGGGCCTCACTATAGAATTGGCAGACTATTCTCCGCACTCGTAGGGGTACAGGTTGACCCAAGATGGAGTGCCCAAGTTACCGGATTCCGTGAAGTGTTGGGTGGTCCATTCACTTTGCTGTAGGGGGCTGCCTCGCTTCAGATTTTGACGGGTAACTTGCCGCACTCGTAGGGGTCTAGGTTTCATTGCACAGGCTATCCACAAGACCAGGGGAACGTCGGGTTTCAATAGCGGCTCTATGAAACCCGGGGATCCCAGCTTATCTGTATTGTTCTGTGATGCTTATTACTTTTCTGTAATGTTGCAATTATCACGCCTGGAGCGATTATTGTATATTGGTATATATACTAGTAGATGTTGTATATGTTTTGCACCCGCGCTAGTCCAATTCCCGCTCTGTCGTTAGTTAAGTAACCTAACGGGTGATGACGAGACCCAGTGACGAATGCGGATGGCATATACGTACATTTTATTTTCGTTCTTTTCTGGTGTGATTAATTGATGGGACTGCGTTGATTCTGATCAATGCAAAGGAAAACAAACCTGTTTCGATGTTGTTGGAACAATTTTCAAAAAAGCTGTTATTGCAAGGACGTTTTTTTTGTTTTGCACAGTGGTATTTAGTTGAATTATCCTGCACCTCATTCGACGAGGCAAGGGCCGAGATCCCTTCACCGGGAGTGACCCCTTGGGCAGAAGTTTGCGTCAGGGTAATAACTTCACTATAGTCGATTACTTGTTACTTTGCATCACGGTATTCAGTTGGAATATCCTGCACCTCATTCCACGAGGAAAGAGCCGAGATCCCTTCGCCAGGAGTGACCTCTTTAGCAAAGGTTTTCGCCACTATATTTTTGTAAAAAGCTATCAGGTTCCTTCAACGAGATCAAGTTCATTACGTTAAAGGTTTTTCGCCAAAAACCAGCCGTAGCCCTCCGTCATTTCAGACGGGTAGCACTTTGTATTCATGCTATGTTTGTTGGCCTTCGTCAAGGCATAGTGTATGGTAGCTGCTTGTTACTTTTCTGTTGCATAGATAGATGCGTTGATTTGGGACAGTCGTATTACCTTGTTGGCCTTCGTCAAGGGTATGTACGGGTGGGTTCAAATTAACCTGGACAATGACGGGTAGAACTTGACATGTGACTTATGATTTGTTGGCTTTCGTCAAGTTCATAAGAGCTGTTGGATATAGTGCCCTCAGAGTCAATTATTGGATCGCAGGCACGTGATTGCAATGATTGAGGGAGGACCTATACTGGTAGGACAGTCTTACTCGAGAGGTTTGTATACGATATGGTTTTTCTTTATCATCGTGTACATGTTTTAGGTGACATTGTAGTTCGCTATTACACGTTGATAGAGAATAGTATGCTACCATGGTTTGTCTTTATCATTGTGTACTGCTTTAGGTGACCTTACAGGTTACTATTGCACGTTGATAGAGCCCTTAGGATTCTTGCTTGACGGCCAGCAGTATGATGGCGATCATATACGTGGGAGCTGGGGTCTATAAGCATATCCTTAAAAGGTCCCTAGTCGTGGGAGTTTCGAGACAGGGCATCGATACTCCAGAGTAGACTAGTGTATACAGTCGAGACCCCGACGAGAGGCGGTGGCCGGTCTCACAAGCCACTGGTGTCAGTTGGTTCACCTAAGATGTATACAGGTGCTCATTGGGTTATGAGTACACCGGACAGGACTCGCCGGGAACATGCTAGTTGGTATTATACCTGATGTCAGATAGCAGTTCCCTGGTGACATGTGTACAGCTTAGTTCATCGACCTGAGATCATCATTTGTCTCGTGTGAGTTCCCACTGTACTTTGATTACTACCCTACCACGGCTCAAAGGAGCCGTGCAAACAGGTTTTAGTTGGGTACAGTCCCGAGCCACATGGAGGCAGTGAGCGGATCTGCAGGGGTTCGTCTCACCCGGTATTGGGGGTGAGGTCGCGCTGTGTTTAGGAGAGCCATTACACGAAGTCCTTGGCCAAGGCAGGAGATTTACTGGTAGGTATTCCAGTAGTATCTCAGGGTGTTCTGAGCTACACTCCGACACGACTTGTACCGCTTTTGGGGGTCTGACTTTTACCAACCCCCTAGGCCCGCCATGCGATGCTCATAGACGAATGGACCGGACTGTACGGATATTGTCACTGACAGGCTCAGTAGGGTGTCAGGATGAGTTCGCTCATCTCCCTTTTGGTCAATACTTGGCAGCCCGTTACGTATGGCTAATACCTCTGACGTGCTAGTGGTTAAATCCACAGCCAAAGTATTGACGAGTCTTTAGAGTCCTCAACAGACAGTTTCTCAAGTTTCGGGCGAAACGCTGTAGAGGCCGTATGGATTTATGGCAGGGTCCGATCATATACGTGCGGTATTGCACGGATCATGATCGAACGGATAATACTAGCGGGCTTTGGTTTAAGCCGGATCCTAGTATTATACAGTGTAGATTTTGTCTCATTGCATTTGTATTCGGTCGGAATACAAATGCGGGTATGTATATACAGTCGCGGGGTTTTCCTATAATTTATTACAGGATCGTTTTTCTGAAGTTGCCAGTTTGCATTCCGTTTCGGCCATTTTCCTTTGTTTCTTTCTTTGGTTGAAAATTGATGGGAGGGGGTTATTTGCAAATGTATTATTAATAATGGAGAAGACCTTTTGTGGCACATGATGGTTCTCATGATGGTTCTATCTTCCATTGACTTCTTCTTGTTCATCATTGTTTACTTTATATGATGGGTTGAGTGATGGGTTATTGATTTGACTTTGGGGTGATGATTATTCCTCATCATCACCCATTTCTCTCTCTTGTATTATTGTCACACCCCCTCTCTTTTCCATGAGGTTTTTAGGCCGGCTATCAGGGGATGGGGTCTTCATTTTCTTTGGGAGAAATTGATTCATATCATTTTACACACCAAATTCCTTAGCTCATCACAAAATGGTTTTACTCCTCCACCACCATCTTGACATCTATAATGGAAACTTCAACAGCTCCTAGAGATATGGTGATCTACGTATAGCCTACAGCAATCTTGGACACGTCGGCTTGCCAACTTCGTGTCCGAGTTGCCTCGGTCCAGAGGTTGGAGCTCGTAAAAAGACTCGGCGATGTGGTGCCCCTTCCGACGAGGAGATGAAGACCGGAGATTCCGCGAGGAGATCAGGCTGGAGGCCGAAGACCGAAGGACACGGATCGCTCGATATAGCTCTTTACCCTTTCCCTAGTTAGCTAGTAGTAGGTTAATGGTCCGATCCGGGTTTATAGTCCGCGGTAGCGCCGGTTTCTGTTTAAAGAAAAGTTTTGTTTCCGCATTTTTGGCCTCGTACAGACGGCCGGGGCGCTGCCGTGCACTTACATTGGTATCAGAGCCACGCCATTAACGTAGTCTAGCTTGCTCTAATGTGTTTACAAGTTCGATCGAACGGATTTTCTAAAAACCGCATTTTCAAGTCCAGTTTCTGTCGAATTTTTGCTGTGCTCAAAAAATTATTTGGTACATTGCAAAAATACGTGCAGGGTTTTATAAGAATTCTGTGAAAATTTGGTGCCCTTAAATTACTGTTCCGCCGTGGAACCTCGGCCAAACCCATGCTCTGGCCGCGGTTCCACCGCCATTTCATCTGTTCTCTGCACCAAATTTCTACAGTGGCTCTCTGACATGGAAATAGGGTTTTTGGTATATTCTGTTTGGGCTCAGATTTATTTTGAGTGCTACAGTTGTGCTTGGGGCCCACTTCGGGAAATTTAGTCGATCGAAAATTTTAAACATGTTAGTTCACAGTACTTACATTATATCTGCGACCGTGAATGTCATTTGATCGGTAAATCCTGTCTAACTGCTATAGCCCTTTTAGACGGATTTGCGAACGTGACATTCACGTTGATGTTCTGTGTTGTGCTGTGATGTTGCGGATTTGTCGTGGTGGATAGCCTGGATGCAATGGTAGTACAGTTTTGTTGTATATGTACATTTGATATTGCGGGGCGAGCTTCCGACATGTGGACTGCCGTTATTGCCTGTTTGTATATTATTCTTTTGGGGCATGACCGGGCTGAGGTCGATGTACCCGTTGTATATTTTACTTTCTGTACTAGGATTACCCCGCGGTGGGATGCACGGGTAGCCGGGTTCTAGAGGGCAACGGGCCCGCATCTCATGGCGTTGAGACGGAGGGGGCTTCACTCTAGAATTGGCGGGCTATTCGCCGCACTCGTAGGGGGTATAGGTTGACCCAAGGAGGGGTGCCCAAGTTACTGGATTCCGTGAAGTGCTGGGTGGTCCATTCACATTGCTGAAGGGGGCCGCCTCGCTTCAGGTTTTGGCGGATAACTTGCCGCGCCCGTAGGGGTCTAGGATTTCATTGCACAGGCTATCCACACGACCAGGGGAACGTCGGGTTTCAGTAGCGGCTCTATGAAACCCGGGGATCCCAGATATCTGAATTGTTCTGTGATGCTTATTACAGTTCTGTGATGTTGAATTTTATCACGCCTTGAGCGATTATTATATATTGATATATATACTAGTAGATGTTGTATATGTTTTGCATCCGTGCTAGTCCAGTCCCCGCTCTGTCGTTAGTTAAGTAACCTAACGGGTGATGACGGGACCCAGTGGCGAATGCGGATGGCATATACGTACGTTGTATTTTCGTTCTTTATTGGTGTGATCAATTGATGGGACTGCATTGATTCAGATCAATGCAAGCTAAAACAAACCTATTCTGATGTTGTTGGAACATTTTTCAAAAAGCTGTTATTGTAAGGACGTTCTCTTTTGTTTTGCACAGTAGTATTCGGTTATGAATATCCAGCACCTCAGTCGACGAGGCAAGGGCCGAGATCCCTTCACCGGGAGTGACCCCTTGGACAGAAGTTTGCGTCAGGGCAATAACTTCACTATAGTCGATTACTTTTGCTTTGCATTGTGGTATTCAGTTGGAATATCCTGCACCTCATTCTACGGGGAAAGAGCCGAGATCCCTTCACCGAGAGTGACCTCTTTAGCAAAGGTTTTCGCCACTATATTTTTATAAAAAGCTATCCGGTTCCTTCAAGGATATCAAGTTCATTACGTTAAAGGTTTTTCGCCAAAAACCATTCGTAGCCCTCCGTCATTTCAGAAAGGTAGCACTTAGTATTCATACTATATATGTTGGGTGTATGGTAGCTACTTGTTACTTTTCTGTTGCATAGATAGATGCGTTAGTTTGGGATAGTCGTACTACTATTTTAGCCTACGTCAAGGGTATGTACGGGTGGGTTCAAATTAACCTGGATAATGACGGGTAGAACTTGACATGCGACTTATGATATGTTGGCCTACGTCAAGGTCATAAGAGCATGGGGTAAAGATCACATCGGGAGTTTCTAAAGAAACTGAAACTTGCCAGGTATGCGCATACCTTCTGGAGTGTGATAACGTGAGTGGATTCCGTCACGTTATCATGCGATGATAGTTGGATCCCGATTCCCACTGATGAGTTGGTTTACTCCTCGGGTGATCCCGACTAATTCTTCTTTCAGGTTTGGAGGAGAATTTGAGGATACAGCGGGAGGTTTCCTGATTAGATAAAGTGATAACCATTCTGATCTAGGTTAGAGTGCACGCAGAGTGTTTCTTTTCTCTCTCTCTTTGGCAGTGACCATGGCCCGACCCATGACTATGACTCAGTGACCAAATTAACCGAACCTTCTTAAACACTGGCTTTTGGATTGTCCGAGTTGCATACCTCATTGCCACTCCTACTTTTACCCTTTTCTCCAGAACACCCCGTATTACTACGAAAATCCACTTTCATTGGATAAAACCATCGTATGGTTATATACGAACTCGAAGGAACTTGTTCCAGATTCGAGGATGGTTTCCGGTTCTGGAGAAAACGAATAGGACTATTCAGTTGTCTTTTTCTTTTACCTTCTCTCAGGTTGCGAGTGCTCCTTGGATTAGGGGATAGTACACCTGTTATGCTTATTGGATAGTCTTCTTCCAAACCTTAGGCTGGTGCCGAACGGTAGGGAATGAAGAAAGTCGATTAGCCTAAGTATGGTGTACAGAAGGTATTAAGTAAAGACAAATAAAGGGATTAGTAAGAGGGCAAAGTAAACTGCGACTGCTATTCACGACCAAACCAAGTATTTCATTACCACTCCCACTTCACCTTTGTATTTCTTCAGAATACTCCGTATCACTACGAAGATCCATAGTTATTTGGATACTCCATCGTATGGTTATATACGAACTCGAAAGGAACTTTTTCCAGTTCGGGGATGGATTCTGGTTCAGGAGAAATAGGAATAAGGTTTATTCAGGTGTCTTTTATCTTTACCTTCTCTCGGGTTGCGAGTGCTCCTAGGATTAGGACAGTACACCCATTATGCTTATTGGATAGTCTTCTTCCAAACCATAGGCTGGTGCCGAACGGTAGGGAAGGAAGAAAACCATTTAGCCTAAGAAAGTGTACAGAAGGTAATGACTAAAGGCATATGAAGGGATTTGGAGAGATGACAAAGAAATATACGGTTACAGTTGTGAATCTGGATAATGGAAGAGGCATTACTAGGAATACCCGGATACCCTTTCGAAACATATCCATGTTTCAGTTTCACTGTGTATTGTTAATAGAAAACTGATTTCCCAATTAGACACTTGCTCCAGGGTATGTATTTACCAGGTATGATTCTCACATCTGTATGGTTTTACAGATGTCCAGTGGGAGTAAGTTATTGGGAATTTGGTGATCATCCTCATTAAATCGGGATTCGCTGTAATTGGTGATATTTGAGGAAGACACTTGGGTTGTTTGCCGGACGGAAAATATTTGGTTTTGAATATCCGCTGTTATGCACCAATTTCAAATTGATATATCTGTACGTCTATTTTTATAGAGTGAGATATACATTTTTGAAATTATGTCTATGACATTTACCTGTATCAGTTGATGGTTAGGTAAGGAGTATTAAACAGCGGTGTAATTCTTCTTAACCATAAGTACAGTTTTCAACCTACGACAAACAGGGAATGAGTTATTAGACTCAAAGGACTTATACAGAGTATTGTATGTTGTCCAGTGTCCATTAGGACAGAGGGGTTGGTACTCGTACTATATTCTGTTTACTTATGACTTCTCTAGTTCTTAGACAATTGTTTCGTAGAAACACAAGGTCTAAGTTTTGAGAAGTTATAGGTATAAGAGTAAAGTAAAGAACCAGATGTGGCGAGTATCGAGATTCTTCAAGGTGATCGAAGATGTAGATACTTGTGTATGGTATTCAGTTAATAGTAATGATTAAGAGAACTTACTTCTCTTTCAAGTTACTCATAATTGGAAGCATTCCTAAGTTGAGTAATGCTGATCGACCTCTCTCTATTTAGTTGACATGAACTGGAGACAGCTGCATGATTTGAATCTAGTTCCAATTAAATCAGTGCCTCTGTTTCTATATTGGATATAGAACGGTTCATATCTTAATGATGTTAAAGTACGGAGAGTTTTCCGGCTTATGCTTAAAACCAGACTCTGGATAACTCAAGGCACGTCTCTATAATGGTTGTTTGTGGGTCGACCCAGGCTATGACGAGGGTTGACTTTCTACCATCTGGAAGATCAATAGTGATATTGTTCTTAACTCGCCACAGTTTTAACAAAATTGGATTTTTTCAGAAAACAGCAGTGGGAGTATGGCAGAACTGGAAGTGATTCCGGAACCGCAAACGATTACTGAAAATTCGATAAGAACCTAAAGATTCAATCTGGTTTAACATTCCATTGGCCACTCCGCAAATATGGTGGGTAACCTCAGGCACCTGAGAGGTACTCCGGTAGCCTCAAGGACGGTGACAGGGAGGTTCTTGTTTACCCAGACTTGACACTACTGTTGTTCCAGATTGTGAGACCCGGCGGGAGGATAAATATAGCGTCGTTCTGAACTGGCTTTAGAAGTGCATGTGTATATGACTCTGCCAGAGGGTTGTCGTAATCAGTAGGAGCAGCGGAAGCGTAGTGGACAAGTAGCTTGTGTCTATTTAGAGACTAAAGCAGATGTAGCGGAGATAGATCATCTATTTCTGATGTGACAGTCATAGGTTTGACTTCATCAGAATAGGGGATGGATCTGTTAAAAGGTAGTAGGGTGTGATGTCCTGGTATTTGGATGACATACACAGAGTAGGAAGTGAAATTCCTATACTACGATCGATTATACTTTGGTTGTCACACAGTGGTTTCTCCACAAAGGAATTGGATATTATGTCAGACATTCTGGTTACTAGATCTATGGTTTTAGATCTAGATTTGGGAAGTGTCCCAATCAGGGTACTTAGACAGCATTCTAAAGGTATTTAGAATGGACGACTCCTGGCACGGTGGTGTACCTGCAGGAGATGGAGTCACCCTCTCTAAAGGTGTCTTACAGACTAAAGGGGAGAGGGATGTGCATGATTGGCAGATCACTTGCCTAGGCAATTGAGTCAATCATGAGATATCAAGTACCACACCAGATGTTGTTTTTGCAGTAGATGCAATAAGATATTGATCCAATCCTGGAGAAACATTCGGAAGCAGTTTTACAACATAAGTGGATGTTCTGGGGATATGATAACAACAGTCTCTTTTAGGAGACAGTTATCATTCCAGGCTTCCAAGGTGACTTGAATGACAGAGTAACTGTCAGAGTTGTAGTTTTCCTTCTGACGAGGGGCAGTGTTTTGGACAGGTGATCCAAGCGGACACTGAGGGAGGCATTACGTACAATACTGATTAAGTTCAGTCGACGATACAGTCTAAGAAGTTTGGATTTGGAGTTCATTTATGAACTAGTTCCCATCAGATATCCAGACATATTCTAAGATAGGTATTGCTTATTTCAGGAGATGGTTTTCTCCGCGAACTTGAGATAAAGAGAGACATAGAAAGAAACATTAGGGCGGATCCACTAGCTGAGGCTATTCCTCGAACGCAATAGTTTCGCAAACGGGCTTTGTGAGACTGATTAGTAGAGGAGTTGGGTGCTCGGTATCACACGAGCTGTGAGTATGCGACATCGCAATAATTAGCCTTGAGTGCAAGTGGGAGATTGTTGGATATAGTGCCCTCAGAGTCAATTATTGGATCGCAGACACGTGATTGCAATGATTGAGGGAGGATCTATACCGGTAGGACAGTCTTACTCGAGAGGTTTGTATACTATATGGTTTGTCTTTATCATCGTGTACATATTTTAGGTGATATTGTAGTTCACTATGACACGTTGATAGAGAATAGTATACTACCATGGTTTGTCTTTATCATCGTGTACTGCTTTAGGTGACCTTACAGGTCACTATTGCACGTTGATAGAGCCCTTAGGATTCTTGCTTGACGGCCAGCAGTATGATGGCGATCCTATACGTGGGAGCTGGGGTCTATAAGTACATCCTTAAAAGGTCCCTAGTCGTGGGAGTTTCGAGACAGGGCATCGATACTCCAGAGTAGACTAGTGTATACAGTCGAGACCCCGACGAGGGGCGGTGGCCGGTCTCACAAGCCACTGGTGTCAGTTGGTTCACCTAAGATGTATACAGGTGCTCATTGGGTTATGAGTACACCGGACAGGACTCGCCGGGAACATGCTAGTTGGTATTATACCTGATGTCAGATAGCAGTTCCCTGGTGACATGTGTACAGCTTAGTTCATCGACCTGAGATCGTCATTTGTCTCGTGTGAGTTCCCACTGTACTTTGATTACTACCCTACCACGGCTCAAAGGAGTCGTGTAAACAGGTTTTAGTTGGGTACAGTCCCGAGCCACATGGAGGCGGTGAGCGGATCTGCAGGGGTTCGTCTCACCCGGTATTAGGGGTGAGGTCGCGCTGTGTCTAGGAGAGCCATTACACGAAGTCCTTGGCCAAGGCAGGAGATTTATTGGTAGGTATTCCAGTAGTATCTCAGGGTGTTCTGAGCTACACTCCGACACGACTTGTACCGCTTTTGGGGGTCTGACTTTTACCAACCCCCTAGACCCGCCATGCGATGCTCATAGACGAACGGACCGGACTGTACGGATATTGTCACTGACAGGCTTAGTAGGGTGTCAGGATGAGTTCGCTCATCGACCTCCCTTTTGGTCAATACTTGGCAGCCCGTTACGTATGGCTAATACCTCTGACGTGCTAGTGGTTAAATCCACAGCCAAAGTATTGACGAGTCTTTAGAGTCCCCCACAGACAGTTTCTCAAGTTTCGGGCGAAACCCTGTAGAGGCCATATGGATTTATGGCAGGGTCCGATCATATACGTGCGGTATTGCACGGATCATGATCGAATGGATAATACTAGCGGGCTTTGGTTTAAGCCGGATCCTAGTATTATACAGTGTAGATTTTGTCTCATTGCATTTGTATTCGGTCGGAATACAAATGCGGGTATGTATATACAGTCGCGGGATTTTCCTGTAATTTATTACTGGATCGTTTTTCTGAAGTTGCCAGTATGCATTCCGTTTCGGCCATTTTCCTTTGTTTCTTTCCTTGGCTGAAAATTGATGGGAGGGGGTTATTTGCAAATGTGTTATTAATAATGGAGAAGACCTTTTGTGGCACATGATGGTTCTCATGATGGTTCTAGCTTCCATTGACTTCTTCTTGTTCATCATTGTTTACTTTATATGATGGGTTGAGTGATGGGTTATTGATTTGACTTTAGGGTGATGATTATTCCTCATCATCACCCATTTATCTCTCTTGTATTATTGTCACACTCCCTCTCTTTTCCATGAGGTTTTTGGGCCGGCCATTAGGGGATGGGGTCTCCATTTTCTTTGGGAGAAATTGATTCATATCATTTTACACACCAAATTCCTTAGCTCATCACAAAATGGTTTTACTCCTCCACCACCATCTTGACATCTATAATGGCAACTTCAATAGCCCCTAGAGACATGGTGATCTACGTATAGCCTACAGCAATCTTGGACACGTCGGCTTGCCAACTTCGTGTCCGAGTTGCCTCGGTCCAGAGGTTGGAGCTCGTAAAAAGACTCGGCGATGTGGTGCCCCTTCCGACGAGGAGATGAAGACCGGAGATTCTGCGAGGAGATCGGGATGGAGGCCGAAGACCGAAGGATACGGATCGCTCGGTATAGCTCTTTACCCATTCTCTAGTTATCTAGTAGTAGGTTAATGGTCCGATCCGGGTTTATAGTCCGCGGTAGCGCCGGTTTCTGTTTAAAGAAAAGTTTTGTTTCCGCATTTTTGGTCTCGTACAGACGGCCGGGGCGCTGCCGTGCACTTACAAGAGCATGGGGCAAAAATCCTTATCGGGAGTTTCAAACATACAGGAAACTTGCCAGGCATGCGCATACCTTCTGGAGTGTGATAAGGTGAGTGGATTCCTTCATGTTATCATGCGATGATAGTTGGATCCCGATTCCCACTGATGAGTTGGTTTACTCTTCAGGTGATCCTGACTAATTCTTCTTTCAGGTTTGGAGGAGAATTTGAGGATACAGTGGGAGGTTTCCTGATTAGATAAAGTGATAACCATTCTAATCTAGGTTAGAGTGCACGCAGAGAGTTTCTTTTCTCTATCTCTTTGGTACCGACCATTGACCGACTCTAGACTATGACTCAGTGACCAAGTTGACCGAACCTTCTTAAAATACCGGCTTTTCGATTGTCTGAGTTTCATACATCATTGCCGCTCCTTCTTTTACCCTTTACATTTCTCCAGAACACCTCGTATCACTACGAACATCCACTTCCAATGGATAAATCCATCGTATGGTTATATACAAACTCGAAGGGACTTCTTCGGGGATGGATTCAGGTTCAGGAGAAATTGAATTGGTTTATTCAATTGTCTTTTATCATCACCTTCTCTCAGGTTGAGAGTACTCCTTGGTTTAGGAGACGGTACACCTATTACGCTTATTGGATAGTCTTCTTCCAAACCATAGGCAGGTGCCGAAAGGTAGGGAATGAAGAAAACCAATTAGCCTAAGTAGGGTGTACAGAAGGTAATAAGTAAAGACAAAATAAAGGGATTAGAAAGAGGGCAAAGTAAATTGCGACTGCTATCATTCATGACCAAACCGCGTAGTTCATCGCCACTCCTACTTCACCTTTGCTTTTTTCTCCAGTTCAGGAGAAATAGAATAATGTTTTATTCAGTTGTCTTTTATCATCACCTTCTCTCAGGTTGTGAGTACTCCTAGGATTAGGAGTATACACCTATTAAGCTTATTGGATAGTCTTCTTCCAAACCATAGGCTGGTGCCGAACGGTAGGGAAGGAAGTAAACCATTTAGCCTAACGATGGTGTACAGAAAGTAACGACTAAAGACAAATAAAGGGATTTGAAGAGATGGCAACGAAATATACGGTTATAGTCATGAATTTGGATTATGGAAGAGGCATTACTACGAATACCTGGATACCCCTTCGAAACATTTTCATTTTTCAGTTTCACTGTGCATTGTTAATAGAAAACTGATTTCCCAATTAGACACTTGCTCCAGGGTATGTATTTACCAGGTATGATTCTCACATCTGTATGGTTTTACAGATGATGAGTGGGAGTAAGTTATTATAAATTAGGTGATCATCCTCATTATATCGGAATTTATTGTAATTGGTGATATTTGAGGAAATCGCCAGGGTTTTTGCCTGACAGCAAGTATTTGGTTTTGAATATCCGTTGTTATGCACAAATTTCAAATTGATATATCTGTACGTTTATTTTCATAAAGTGAGATATAACTTTTGAAATTATGTCTGTGACATTTACCTATATCAGTTGACGATTGGGTAAGGAGCATTGAACAGCGGAATAGTTCTTAACCATAAGTACAATTTTCAACCTACGATGCACAGGTTTTGAGTTATTCAACTCAGCGGACTTATACAGAGTATTGTATGTTGTCCAGTGTTCATTAGGACAAAGGGGTTGGTCCTCGTACTATGTCTGTTTACTTGTGACTTCTCTAGTTTTTAGACAAGTGTTTCGTAGAAATACAATGTCTAAGTTTTGAGAAGTTGTGGGTATAAGAATAAAGTAGAGAACCAGGTGTTGGAAGTATCGGGATTCTTCAAGGTGATCGAAGATGTAGATACTTGTGTATGGTATTCAGTTGACAATAATGGTTTTGAGAAACTTGTTTCTCTTTTGAGTTACTCATAATTGAATGCATTCCTAAGTTGAGTAATGCTGATTGGCCTCTCTCCATTTTGTTGACATGCACTGGAGACAGTTGCATGATTTGAATCTGGTTCCAATTAAATCTGTGTCACGGATTCTATATTGGATATAGAATGGTTCTTATCTTAACGATGTTAAGCTACGGGGAGTTGTCCGGCTTATGCTTAAAACCAAACTCTGAATAACTCAAGGCACGTTTCTATAATGGCAGTTTTTGGGTTGACCCGGGCTATGACGAGGGTTGATTTTCTACTATTTGGAAGATCAATAGTGATATTGTTCTTGACTCACCACAATTTTAGTAAAATGGATTTTTTTCAGAAAACAGTAGTGGGAGTATGGTGGAACTGGAAGTGATTCCAGAACTGCAAACGATTACTGAAAATTTAATAGGACCTAAAGATTCAATCAGGTTTGACATTCCATTAGCCACTCCGCAAATATGGTGGGTAACCTCAGGCATCCGAGAGGTACTTCGGTAGCCTCAAGGACGGTGATAGGGAGATTCTTGTTTATCCAGACTTGCCATTACTGCTGTTCCAGACTATGAGATCCGGCAGGAGGATGAGTATAGCGTCGTTCGAAACTAGTTTTAGAAGTGCACGTGTATATGACTCTGCCAGAGGGTTGTTGTAATCAGAGTGGAGCAGCGGAAGCATAGTTGACAAGTAGCTTATGTCTATTTATAGACTAGAGCAGATATAGTGGAGATAGATCATCTAATTTTGATGTGACAGTCATGGCTTTGACTTCATCAGAATAGGGGATGGATCTGTTAAGAAGGTAGTAGGGTGTGATGTCCTGGTATTTGGATGACATACACAGAGTAGGAAGTAAAATTCCTATACTACGATCGGTTATACTGTGGTTGTCACACAGTTGTTTCTCCACAAAAGATATGTATATAATATCTAACATTCTGGTTACTAGATCTATGGTTGTAGATCTAGATTTTGGTAGTTTCCCAATCTGGATAGTTAGACGGTATTCTAAAAGTATTTTAGAATGGATGACTCCTGGCATGGTGGTGTACCTGCAGGTGATGGAGTCTCCCTCTCTAAAGGTGTCTTACAGACTAAATGGGAGAGGGATGCGCATGATTAGCATATCACTTGCTTAGGTAATTGAGTCAATCATGAGATGTCAAGTACCACACCAGATGTTGTTTTTGCACTAGATGCAATAAATTTATATTAATCCAATCCTGGAGAAACATACAGATGCAGTTTTAGAACATAAGTGGATGTTCTAGGGATATGATAACGGCAGCCTCCTTTAGGAGACAGTTATCATTCCAGGCTTCCAAGGTGACATGGATGGCAGAGTGATTGTCAGAGTTATAGTTTTCCCTCTGACGAAGGGGGTAGTATTATGGACAGGTGGTCCAACAGGATACTGTGGGAGGCATGGTGCAGGATACTGATTAGGTTCAGTTGATGATACAGTCTAAGAAGTTTGGATTTGGAGTTCATTTATGAACTAGGTCCCATCTGATATCCAGACATATTCTAAGACATGTATTACTTAATTCGGGAGATGGCTTTCTCCGCGAACTTGAGATTAAGAGAGACATAGAAATAAACATCAGGGCGGATCCACTCATTGATGCTATTTCTCGAACACAATAGTTTTACAAACAGGCTTTGTGAACGTTTGTAAAACTGATTAGTAGAGGATTTGGATGTTCGGTATCACACGGGCTGTGAGTATGCGACATCGCAATAATTAGCCTTAAGTGCAAGTGGGAGATTGTTGGATGCAGTGCCCTCAAAGTCAATTATTGGATCGCAGGCACGTGATTGCAATGATTGAGGAGGACCTATACTGGCAAGACAGTCTTACTCGAGATGATAGTATGCTATCTGATTTGTCTTTATCATCGTGTACAACTTTAGGTGACATGATCACTATTACACGTTGATAGAGCCCTTAGGATTCTTGCTTGACTACTAGCAGTTGATGGCGATTATATACGTGAGAGTTGGGTAGTCCATAAGCACATCCTTAAAAGTGGTCCCTAGTCGTGGGAGTTTCGAGACAGGGCATCGATACTCCGGTGTAGACTAGTGTATACAGTCGAGATCCCGACGAGGGGCGATGGCCGGTCTCACAATCCATTGGTGTCAGTTGGTTCACGTAAGATGTATACATGTCACGACCCGAAAGTACGGAACATGACCGGCACTTAAACTACGAACGTCTCGAGGCGTACGTAATCTAAGTAAACCAAAAACCCAAAAATCCAAACCAAGAAAGATGTAGAGTGCAGGAAAAACCAACTTAAAGCAAGTAGTTTCAATAGCATAAGCCGAATTAGGCGGTTTTAAAAACATCAAAAATTTCCCGAAAATTTCGGCAGAGTCTCCTTTGTAAATACTGGCCCCCAAATAGGAAACAACATGAATAGTATACGAAATCAATAAAAAGGCATCCCCAAGCGGGAGCTAGCTCTTCGTCAATCGACGGTCACAACCACACAAGCAATATAATATACAACGCCAAGGGCGAGGATCAAAATTCAAAAGGAAACTCAAAAACCACAAGAAAACCACAGAAATACAACGCGCGACTCTAAGGTCGAAAGAATAAACATCACTGGTCTCTATCTCAAATAAATACATGTTTGGTTGATGGAACTTCTAGATACAACTGAATAATAATATACAATGTATACTGATGGGTATGATACAATAAACCCACCTACTAGCAAATCACCCGAAAGGAGCAGTGCCAGTAAAGCCGTAATGAAACCTGTATGGCAAACCTGCAAGAACTGGGGCACAACGGGGGTAAGTTGCCAACTCGTGAATAGAAAAACATCTACGCACAGAAATCGTATAAATAACGCAACCTAGGTCAATGATCATAATATATCCTCAAATATATGAATAACATGCAGCCTATAACAATGGCTAGGGTAATATCTAACCCGAGTGTGATCTCATGTGCCCGTGTCAGTGCCTCAGGTAGCAATATATCATATGAATGAGGTATGAATGCATGAAAACAGAATACATGTAAATGAAGAACCGTTTTCATAATTTAGTGAGATTTCCTTTGTATTTTTAAAATGAGGTATCATAATGAAATCATCATAAAACAGTGCCTAGCATCGGCACAAAACATAATCCCAATATCTCGATATCTCTGTATCACAGTCTCTGTACCTCAATATTTCGAAATCTCAATGTCTCAATCACAATATCTAGGACGCCGTCAGTCTAGACCGGCCCCTACCATCCATCTCAAGACCACGACGGTATCCTCCGGAAATCCGACGCATCGGGTAAAATCACCGGTAGGTAGTGCTCCCCTGCCAGGCTCACATCGTCATTATCACGCGCTTCTTGCCCCGGGGAACCTTACCGGGTCCACCATGTACCCGAAATGGTTCATCCGTCTCCTCGAACCGGGTCTCGAAATCCATCAGCAAACTCATGGTGGACGACTCATACATCATGGGAAAAACCGCACTTTTTATTTAAAAAGAGAGAAATCAGTTTATATAAGTTTTGCGGTTTTCCCCCCAAATCCAGAAAATTTCATGGAAATCCAAACCCAAATCATCAATAGCATGTAAAAACCATGAATATAGGCATAACAATGAATAACAGTATGCATGAAGTTACAAGTAATAACTACAATGTTAAGCTGGCATATAAGGCAGGCACACTAATATCATGTCAAATTACTAACTAACAAGCTAAGTCAAGCAATAATATTTTCTAAGGTGTACGTGACATGGCAATTACCGATGAAGATGTGTGTGAGCCGGCAAGTAAGTGTACGTGGTACATACGCATCATCGGTAATGGTGCTGGTGTCCTAACAATATGATATCAACATTGCAATAAGAAATTATAACATAAGTATGCGATGCGAAGCGAACCACAATAATAAGCGGGAGCTGAATACTAGACGCAACTGTAACTAACCTGCATTAATCTAATAAAAGTCCTACAAATGGTGCCTTTTGAAATAACACGAATCATGGGGTTTTGAAAACAGGGGCTACGGTGTTTTTATGAAAAGATACGTCTTTTGAAATATCCGTAGGATCCCTTGGGCTGTCTTTTAAAATACCCACGATTCGTTAGTTTTTGAAATAGGTAAGAATCGAATCTAATCTAACAACTAAACTAAACTAAAGGGCTAAGCTAACAAGCTGGACTACAGGTAAGGAAACCGCCTAACATCTGAGTCGATCCATATACATACCTGTATATATATTAGTCGGTGATCCCGCCTCAATAACATCATATCCGATACCATATCTACAATCAGCCATCCCAAGTCAAGAGTGCGGATCAATCATCAAGATATAGCTCGTACGTAAATCCGTCGTACGGCATCCCCAAATCTGGATACGGGTCAATATCATATTCCTCACACCATTTCTCTGGTATCCTCTTTATTCAAGATCATAGTTTAGGGTACCGACCCATGTCTAGTACAATACTAATATCCTCAATATACTCATGATCTGACTACAGATCGACAATCTTGTACAAACCGATACCGTCAGCACATAGCATCATCAAGGGTATACATCGCCCGATACGGCCTAATATCAATATCCTAGCATATCATGCCTCATATCACGATCACATGTCGACCATTTTATTTATAACACTATTCACCCGTATCGCCGCCCCAAGATCCGCTATAACACCAGGGCGTACCTTAAGTACGAATCCTGCCATATCACCGATATCACAACCACAAAACAAATCTCATCGACTCAGCTCAATCCCAAGTATCATCCTCAAATCCGTATGTGAACACATAGTCCCATACCCATGTGATCACATAAGTATAAAGAATCCCATGAGCACATATAAATAGGAATGTATGCAAGTATGTAGGTGTGTATGTGTAGTGCAATACTACCCTAGGGTTCGCAACACTAAAATAATCCAACACACCAATATCCATCCTAAAGATCGTTATTAATCCCAAATAACATATAATAAATTGTTGGTGTGTATACGCATCCGTATACACCACCACAGACTGCGGGGGTGCTATACGCCATCCACCCGACTTCTCCCCGTAGATATAAATCTACTCACCTGGTCCTCGTTCGCCGGTGCCGACGTCGCCACGCGCTTGCTTGTCGTCTCGAAGTCCACATGGGGTACCTACATATCATAACGCACCATACCGCATTAAAATCCGACTCATGACCAAAACGACGCACGAATCCCACATAGGTCAAAAGCTATGGTTGCTTTCGCAAGTCGACCCAAAAACCCTCGACGTCGGCGTACAAATGCCAAACCATCGAGAAAACTCCCAACACACTCATTTGTACAATTACAAGCACTAATTATAATATAAAATAGCTTCAAATTCACAAAAACCCCAATTTCACTTAAAAAGTCGTTTTTCCGAAAATCTAGCAAGCACAAATCACCGTTTTAGTACAAAACTCGATGTATAAACGAACCTAGCATCCACAATATTCATTAAATATCATAACAAAGTCATATAAACCATTCCTATAATTTATTCTCATCAATTTGCATAAATTCCAAAATTCTAGTTTGCAAAAATATCAATTTTTAACACCTTTTAAAGCAAAATTCACAATTCAACAATTAAGCTTGGTTTTGCATAACCTAAGATATTAAACCACTCATAATAATGTTAATGATGTCATAAAAACATAATTACATTTTTAACCCAGTTATTTAACCAATTTTAAATAGCTAGTTAGCAAATTAGCGTAATTATCATAATTTTTAAACTAATAATTAACAACTAGCTACTAAATTTGTTTTAACAAGCCAGAAGAGCCTAATACATTACACAACCATACACCAATTTCATAAAACCCTAACTTGCATTCAAACCCTTTCTTGAATTTTATAACTAACAAAATCCAACCCAAACTATACATGAAACACTAAATTAGCACTAATTTGAAGCCCAAAAAGCAAGTTAAACTCTTAGATTTGGTTTGTATAAAATACTAGATAGCAAAATAGAATAATTAACTTAATAATGGTGTGCTAAAAACCCTAGTTTAACTCAAACCATTCTCTTGAAGATCCTAGATGAAAATAGCACCAATATTAACAATAAAACAACTCATTTAAAGAAATCTAACCATAAGAATTTAAATGGGTAAAAATTATACCTCTAGATCTAGAGATCTAGCAAGAAATTTTGACTCCAAAGATGGCCTCCTAGCATCCAAAATCCATGCAAGAAAGGTTAAGAAGAATGGATGAAGGATGGGCTTGAAATTGTGAAGTTTAAATGGAATTTTGATGAGTTTAGAAGAAAAATGAGAGGGGAAATTTTGGGGCTGTTTATTGCAGGAATTTTGGCTGAGGAGGGAGTGGGGAGAGGTGTGGGGGAGTTATGGAAAAGAATCCAAGTCAAAGCCCCTCCCAAATTACCATAATACCCCCACCTACTTTACTATATATAAAAACCTTATTTTAACCCATTTCTCATATGATTTAAGGTCAAAAAGAGGGAAATAAAATTCTTGGGCTGCTACAATAGTGTGGGGCTGGCCAAGGGGAGTGAGGGTGAGTGTGAGAGACTTTACAAAAAAATTCTATGCAAAAAGACCCCCCACAATACCATATTTGCAAGTTTTAGTTCAAAATAACTATATTTTTGTTTTCCATAAAATAAATCAATTAAAACTTGAAATAAAATACTAAAAAATTATATTACAACTAGATTTTAATTAACATGATTTTAAAGATTAAAATTAGCCCATTTAAATTTGTATTTATCGCTAATTTAATGTATTTTCTTACCGGCTTAAAATAATATTAAAATAATTAATTTCGGAAAATTTTTCAGAAAATTTGAAATTTCAGCAGTGGCTCAATAAACACCAAATACTAGCAATTACATAGCTAGAATATGTATTTTTAATTTTATAATAAACATATTTGCATTTTGACATTTTACAGAAAACCCTCTTATTTTACCGTTTTTTTTCGAAATTTCACCGAAACGATTTTCAAAACGTTACAATCTTCCCCCCTTAAAGAAATTCGGTCCCCGAATTTAAATTAAAACTTCCCCCAAATACTAAAATATTTCAGCCAAAACCATCAAATCGCCGGGGCTCCGAAATCATAAATACATAAAATAAATCGTAGCACAACGCATGCGCATGAAAAATGAGCATATAACTCAAATCAGAACTCCGTCAAGCATCCCGCAATCATCGGAGTCATGGGGAAGACATCAATACCAAATCCAAAGCAAAACCAATATGATATAACTCAAAACTATACATGTAAAATATATTCAGGTACTGTCCTCTGACTAGTCCTGCTCAGTACGAAAACACATAGCAATATCATAAAAACGTACCGCTCTATAAGAAAAATCAATCCCCAAAATACGCGTATGAATACTACGTGCGTCTTGTGCGCACGGAAATCAAAATCCAAATATGTGCCATACATATGCACAGAAACAACATCTAAGTGCATCGGGTGTGCACGAAACATCTGTCATAGGCAACATGTGTGCCTGACAGCAAAATCAGGTGCATCTGACATGCACGAAAAATCTCGATTTAGTGCATCTGGTGTGCACCAAAATCACACTTCAAAGCATGCGCCCAACATGCGCGAAAATCCAAATCAGGTGCATCCATCGTGCACGAAATCATGAAATCCAATATCAAGTGCCGAATATGCGCAAAATCAAATCAGGTGCACAAGGTGCACAAAACAAATATCGAACATCACAATCGAAATCAAAGTCCAGGGCATCTAAATTCACAACATACGTAACACTGCACTGCAAGCATATATGAACTATACCGCGTGCAAAAACCAAATCGTGTGCGTATATACGCACAAAATCAACTCAAATGTCTAAAACCGTAAAATCGCAAACATGTGAAACCAAGCATGAAAACGATATCAAGTGCAACACTGTGCAAAGATCGTAAATCCTCAATCATCAAAATCAAATCATGCGAATCAATCACCCAAAACATCGAAATCAATAATGGCGGAATAGTACCGCTCAAGTGCATCCTCTAAGAATCTCGGACCAACTGTCGCGGTCACTAGTGGGACGTCTCGTCGATGATCATGAACTCTGGCCTGCTGGTGTGCATAACACGACCACTCCTGGGTCCAAGTCTTCTTGTAATTTGTCCCAGAAAGGTCCTGTCGAGGTCTCTCCCAAATCTCGCCTCTGCCGAACTGTCCGAAAGTCATCGTTCCTTACTAGATCTGTTCTCGTTCCAGAACGGCTGCATACTCATCACGACTCCTTCTGGAAGGTAAATCCAAGTACCATGCCTCGGCATGCGCATCGCATCTCTGATGTCGGCGGAGTGGAACGTCATCTCATCTAGATCTGGTACGAACCTCTTACTTCACTTTCCTCTAATGTCGTCTTCTTTGGACTCGTCTCGTCACGGCTGCATTGACTGAGCTCCAACGGCTATCCTCGTATCTGGAGTCTCCCAAGAAACGCATCTCACCACCTAGCATCCGAATTAAGTCGAGCCATCCGATCGAGTCGTCAAAACCTCATAATCCCCCAAGAGCTCAACATCTTGGGCACAGTTTAATAGTATCGAGTACATACCACAGCATCGGTGGTCCAGCCGTAGAAGGGCAAACCCAAGCCTCACTAATGGCGCCGTAGAACTGCCGCAAACCCGAAGGTTCAAAGGCTTTCACACGGTCATTAAGTCGAGTTAGGGTTTCATTCTTCTAGAGGGACCATAGAATTGCCTGCATGTCTTTCCGACTACTTTAAACTTGGAATAATAGGTTTCTGACATTCGATCGTCTCTGTCGACTCCCAACGTCTCTGTGTGAAGTCGTCTCTAGCTGGAATCAATCTATCTGATAACCTCGCATCGGGGTAGGCGAACGATCCACATGTCCTAGTCATTCATCCTCGATGACTAGCGACCTTCTATCATCTCTTAGTACAACTCGTTCTGCACTAACGCCAGCATCTGGGGCAATATCTCGTCGTTCGCAGCAATAACTGGCTCGCTCGTCTGCACGCTGAACAGTACCTCGACCATCATGAATAAGCAACACACCAACGGTTATCAAAATCTGGCTGGCCTCTGTCAGTGGCCCAATCCTCTGATACTGATCGGCACGTCCGAGAAATCTCATAAAGGCGATCCGCCAAACGCTCGTGGCACGGAAACACAGTAAAAAGACACATCTCCGCAATCGAGTGTCGCCGGAATTTCGCCCTGGTCAGTCCTCGTTCGTGACGAGCTCGTGCTGACCGCAACTCTAGCCGTAGCTCTCCCTGCCCGTAATCGTGGCAGCAAAACCATAACTGGTACTGATGAGGCTAGATCGGAATGAATATAATACTGAGCAAAGAAATGTACATCCTAAGGCTTCTTAAGTGGAGTAGCGTATCGTAAATATGCCGCGGAACATACCCACGGTACGTCACTCTACTTTAGTCACCTATTCCATCAACCAAGGGTCATCCTACGCTCCGAAGGTAAAACCTAACGCTCTGATACCAACTTTGTCACGACCCGAAAGTACGGAACATGACCGGCACTTGAACTACAAACGTCTCGAGGCGTACGTAATCTAAGTAAACCGAAAACCCAGAAATCCAAACCAAGAAAGATGTAGAGTGCAGGAAAAACCAACTTAAAGCAAGTAGTTTCAATAGCATAAGCCGAATTAGGCGGTTTTAAAAACATCAAAAATTTCCCGAAAATTTCGGCAGAGTCTCCTTTGTAAATACTGGCCCCCAAATAGGATACAACATGAATAGTATACGAAATCAATAAAAAGGCATCTCCAAGCGGGAGCTAGCTCTTCGTCAATCGACGGTCACAACCACACAAGCAATATAATATACAACGCCAAGGGCGAGGATCAAAATTCAAAAGGAAACTCAAAAACCACAAGAAAACCACAGAAATACAACGCGCGACTCTAAGGTCGAAAGAATAAACATCACTGGTCTCTATCTCAAATAAATACATGTTTGGTTGATGGAACTTCTAGATACAACTGAATAATAATATACAATGTATACTGATGGGTATGATACAATAAACCCACCTACTAGCAAATCACCCGAAAGGAGCAGTGCCAGCAAAGCCGTAATGAAACCTGTACGGCAAACCTGCAAGAACTGGGGCACAACGGGGGTGAGTTGCCAACTCGTGAATAGAAAAACATCTACGCACAGAAATCGTATAAATAACGCAACCTAGGTCAATGATCATAATATATCCTCAAATATATGAATAACATGCAGCCTATAACAATGGCTAGGGTAATATCTAACCCGAGTGTGATCTCATGTGCCCGTGTCAGTGCCTCAGGTAGCAATATATCATATGAATGAGGTATGAATGCATGAAAACAGAATACATGTAAATGAAGAACCGTTTTCATAATTTAGTGAGATTTCCTTTGTATTTTTAAATTGAGGTATCATAATGAAATCAGCATAAAACAGTGCCTAGCATCGGCACAAAACGTAATCCCAATATCTCGATATCTCTGTATCACAGTCTCTGTACCTCAATTTCTCGAAATCTCAATGTCTCAATCACAATATCTAGGGCGCCGTCAGTCCAGACCGGCCCCTACCATCCATCTCAAGACCACGACGGTATCCTCCGGATATCCGACGCGTCGGGTAAAATCACCGGTAGGTAGTTCTCCCCTACCAGGCTCACATCGTCATCATCACGCGCTTCTTGCCCCGGGGTACCTTACCGGGTCCACCATGTACCCGAAACGGTTCATCCGTCTTCTCGAATCGGGTCTCGAAATCCATCAGCAAACTCATGGTGGACGACTCATACATCATGGGAAAAACCGCACTTTTTATTTAAAAAGAGAGAAATCAGTTTATATAAGTTTTGCGGTTTTCCCCCCAAATCCAGAAAATTTCATGGAAATCCGAATCCAAATCATCAATAGCATGTAAAAACCATGAATATAGGCATAACAATGAATAACAGTATGCATGAAGTGACAAGTAATAACTACAATGTTAAGCTAGCATATAAGGCAGGCACAGTAATATCATGTCAAATTACTAACTAACAAGCTAAGTCAAGCAATAATATTTTCTAAGGTGTACGTGACATGGCAATTACCGATGAAGATGTGTGTAAGCCGGCAAGTAAGTGTACGTGGTACATACGCATCATCGGTAATGGTGCTGGTGTCCTAACAATATGATATCAACATTGCAATAAGAAATTATAACATAAGTATGCGATGCGAAGCGAACCACAATAATAAGCGGGAGCTGAATACTAGACGCAACTGTAACTAACCTGCATTAATCTAATAAAAGTCCTACAAATGGTGCCTTTTGAAATAACACGAATCATGGGGTTTTGAAAATAGGGGCTACGGTGTTTTTATGAAAAGATACGTCTTTTGAAATATCCGTAGGATCCCTTGGGCTGTCTTTTAAATACCCACGATTCGTTAGTTTTTGAAATAGGTAAGAATCGAATCTAATCTAACAACTAAACTAAACTAAAGGGCTAAGCTAACAAGCTGGACTACAGGTAAGGAAACCGCCTAACATCTGAGTCGATCCATATACATACCTGTATATATATTAGTCGGTGATCCCGCCTCAATAACATCATATCCGATACCATATCTACAATCAGCCATCCCAAGTTAAGAGTGCGGATCAATCATCAAGATATAGCTCGTACGTAAATCCGTCGTACGGCATCCCCAAATCTGGGTAATGGTCAATATCATATTCCTCACACCATTCCTCTGGTATCCTCTTTATTCAAGATCATAGTTTAGGGTACTGAGCTATGTCTAGTACAATACTAATATCCTCAATATACTCATGATCTGACTATAGATCGACAATCTCGTACAAACCGATACCGTCAGCACATAGCATCATCAAGGGTATACATCGCCCGATACGGCCTAATATCAATATCCTAGCATATCATGCCTCATATCACGATCACATGTCGACCATTTTATTTATAACACTATTCACCCGTATCGCCGCCCCAAGATCCGCTATAACACCAGGGCGTACCTTAAGTACGAATCCTGCCATATCACCGATATCACAACCATAAAACAAATCTCATCGACTCAGCTCAATCCCAAGTATCATCCTCAAATCCGTATATGAACACAAAGTCCAATACCCATGTGATCACATAACTATAAAGAATCCCATGAGCACATATAAATAGGAATGTATGCAAGTATGTAGGTGTGTATGTGTAATGCAACACTACCCTAGGGTTTGCAACACTAAAATAATCCAACACACCAATATCTATCCTAAACATCGTTATTAATCCCAAATAACATATAATAAATTGTTGGTGTGTATACGCATCCGTATACACCACCACGGACTGCGGGGGTGCTATACGCCATCCACCCGACTTCTCCCCGTAGATATAAATCTACTCACCTGGTTCTCGTTCGCCGGTGCCGACGTCGCCACGCGCTTGCTTGTCGTCTCGAAGTCCACATGGGGTACCTACATATCATAATGCACCATACCGCATTAAAATCCGACTCATGACCAAAACGACGCACGAATCCCACATAGGTCAAAACCTATGGTTGCTTTCGCAAATCGACCCAAAAACCCTCGACGTCGGCGTACAAACGCCAAACCATCGAGAAAACTCCCAACACACTCATTTGTACAATTACAAGCACTAATTATAATATAAAATAGCTTCAAATTCACAAAAACCCCAATTTCACTTAAAAAGTCGTTTTTCCGAAAATCTAGCAAGCACAAATCACCGTTTTATTACAAAACTCGATGTATAAACGAACCTAGCATCCACAATATTCATTAAATATCATAACAAAGTCATATAAACCATTCCTATAATTTATTCTCATCAATTTGCATAAATTCCAAAATTCTAGTTTGCAAAAATATCAATTTTTAACACCTTTTAAAGCAAAATTCACAATTCAACAATTAAGCTTGGTTTTGCATAACCTAAGATATTAAACCACTCATAATAATGTTAATGATGTCATAAAAACATAATTACATTTTTAACCCAATTATTTAACCAATTTTAAATAGCTAGTTAGCAAATTAGCGTAATTATCATAATTTTTAAACTAACAATTAACAACTAGCTACTAAATTTGTTTTAACAAGCCATAAGAGCCTAATACATTACACAACTATACACCAATTTCACAAAACCCTAACTTGCATTCAAACCCTTTCTTGAATTTTATAACTAACAAAATCCAACCCAAACTATACATGAAACACTAAATTAGCACTAATTTGAAGCCCAAAAAGCAAGTTAAACTCTTAGATTTGGTTTGTATAAAACACTAGATAGCAAAATAGAATAATTAACTTAATAATGGTGTGCTAAAAACCCTAGTTTAACTCAAACCATTCTCTTGAAGATCCTAGATGAAAATAGCACCAATATTAACAATAAAACAACTCATTTAAAGAAATCTAACCATAAGAATTTAAATGGGTAAAAATTATACCTCTAGATCTAGAGATCTAGCAAGAAATTTTGACTCCAAAGATGGCCTCCTAGCATCCAAAATCCATGCAAGAAAGGTTAAGAAGAATGGATGAAGGATGGGCTTGAAATTGTGAAGTTTAAATGGAATTTTGATGAGTTTAGAAGAAAAATGAGAGGGGAAATTTTGGGGCTGTTTATTGCAGGAATTTCGGCTGAGGAGGGAGTGGGGAGAGGTGTGGGGGAGTTGTGGAAAAGAATCCAAGTCAAAGCCCCTCCCAAATTACCATAATACCCCCACCTACTTTACTATATATAAAAACCTTATTTTAACCCATTTCTCACATGATTTAAGGTCAAAAAGAGGGAAATAAAATTCTTGGGTTGCTACAATAGTGTGGGGCCGGCCAAGGGGAGTGAGGGTGAGTGTGAAAGACTTTACAAAAAAATTCTATGCAAAAAGACCCCCCACAATACCATATTTGCAAGTTTTAGTTCAAAATAACTATATTTTTGTTTTCCATAAAATAAATCAATTAAAACTTGAAATAAAATACTAAAAAATTATATTACAACTAGATTTTAATTAACATGATTTTAAAGATTAAAATTAGCCCATTTAAATTTGTATTTATCGCTAATTTAATGTATTTTCTTACCGGCTTAAAATAATATTAAAATAATTAATTTCGGAAAATTTTTCAGAAAATTTAAAATTTCAGCAGTGGCTCAATAAACACCAAATACTAGCAATTACATAGTTAGAATATGTATATTTAATTTTATAATAAAGATATTTGTATTTTGACTTTTTACAGAAAACTCTCTTATTTTACCGTTTTTTTCGAAATTTCACCCAAACGATTTTCAAAACGTTACAATACAGGTGCTCATTGGGTTATGAGTGCACCGGACATGACTCGCCGGGAACCTGCTAGTTGGTATTATACCTAGCATCAGATAGCAGTTCCCTGATGACATGTGTACAGGTTAGTTCATCGACCTGATGTCGTCATCTGTCTCGTGTGAGTTCCTACTGTGCTTAGATTACTACCTTACCACGGCTCAAAGGAGTCGTGTAAACATGTTTTAGTTGGGTACAGTCCCGAGCCACATAGAGACAGTGAGCGGATCGGCTGGGGAGTCGTCTCTCCCGGTATTGGGGGCGAGATCGCGCTGTGTCTAGGAGAGCCATTACACCAAGTCCTTGGCCAAGGCAGGTGAGAATTATTGGTAGGTATTCCATTAGTTTCTCAGGGTGTTCAGGACCACCCTCCGACACGACTTATACCGCTATTGGGGGTCTGATGTTACCAGCCCCCTAGGCCTGATATGCGATGGTCATAGATGAACGGACCGGACTGTACGAATACTGTCACCGATAGGCTCAGTAGGGTTCCAGGATGAGTTCGCTCATCGGCTTCCCTTTCGGTCAATACATGGGCAGCCGTTACGTACAGCTAGTACCACTGACGGCTTATGGTTAAACCCATTGCCAGCGTATTGGCGATTCTTTAAAGTCCCCCACAGATAGTTTCCCAAGTTCGGGCGAAACGTTATAGAGGCCGTATGGTTTTATGGCAGGGTTCGAACATACACGTGCACTTATGCACGTGTCATGGTTCAGACAGATAATACTGGTGGGCTTTGGTTTAAGCCGGATCCAAGTATTATATTGTGTTGGAATACTTTCGTCTCGTAGTATTCGTATTTGGTCGGAATACGGATACAAGTATGTATATACACGTGATGGGTATTCTCGTAATCCGTTACGAGATCACTTTAGAAGATGCGTTTCTTTTTGGTTAATCATTTTGGTTTAAATGATTATTGGATTTGGAAAGTGTGACTCATTGTTATGACTCATTGATTCTAGCATGTTCACTAATGACTCATGGTAATGAGTCATCTAGTGAGTCATGATAGAATTAATGGAGATTGTTTTGGGTGTAGATATTTTTAGGGTTTGTGGAGATATTTTGGTAAGATATTTTCCTTGATATTTCATCACAAAACCTCATATATATCATCACCAAAATGAGAGGGCAGCACACGTTATTTTTGGTGTTTGGTTTTTGCTCTCTTGAGATATATTCTTGAGCTCACACTCTTCACCCTTTGCATCTTCTTCAACCTCCACTCTTACCCTCTCATGTGATGAGAACCAAAGAATGTATTGAGACAAAGTATTCACACTTCTCTCTACTTCATCTTGGACATGTCGGCTAGCAAACTTCATGTTCGAGTTGCTTCGGTTCGAAGCAGGAGCCCGTATAAAGAATCGATGACGTGGTGCCACCTCGACGAGCGAGATCGGAGAGTGGACTTCGTCGGCGCAGCAGCGGGAGTTTGGTGCGGAGATTGAAGACCGAAGGACACAGATCGATCAGTATAATCTCGTCAAACTCTTTTACAGTTTCTAGTTTACGGTTAATGGTCCAATCCGGGTTTTAAGTTTGCGTTAGCACTAGTTTCAAAAGTTTTTGTTCCGCAATTGGCGTCGGATTGACGGCCGGGGCGCCGGCGTAGACTTACACACACACACATATAAATATATATAAAGAGAACAAAATCTTAAGTGAGCTTGATATTAGTTAATATACATACATACATACATACATACATACATATATATATATATATATATATATATATCACACATATATAAATATATATAAAGAGAACAAAATCTTAAGTGAGCTTGATATTAGTTAATATATATATATATATATATCAAATATGTAAATATATATCAAATTATTAAATCAATACTTGATTCAATAATCCGGTTATATCATATATAATCGAATAATATCAATTATATATATGTATATCAAATTATTTAATCAACACTTGATTCAATAATCCGGTCATATCACATACAACCGGCTAATATTCAATATTAGTTAATATAACACACACACACACACACACACATATATCAAATTATTAAATCAACACTTGATTCAATAATCCAGCTATATCAAATATAATCCAGCTAATATCAAATATATATAAACAATATATACATAAATCATTGAATCAACACTTGTTTCAATAATCCGGTTATATCAAATATAACCTGACAGATATCAAGTATCGCTAGATTAGAATACGGTATCACATACTCGTATTCAATCAAGCTCCCGCACATATCTCCATATACGCCCTACTTCGTTTCGCTTGAGGTCGGAAACCTCTGTGTGGGATTCTAAAGACTCGTCAATACGCCAGCAGTAGGTAATGATCACATCAGATACCCACAAGCCGTCAGCAGTACTAGCTGGACGTAACGGCTACCCAGGTATTGAACGAATTGAAGATAAACAAGCAAACTTGTCCAAACTCCCGTAGAGCCTATAAGCAACACTTACCGTACAGTCAGGTATTTTCGTCTAATATGTCGCATATTGAGTCTGGGGGTAGAATTGTCAAACCCCAATAACTTGATAAGTCATGCCGATGTGTGGCCTATAACCTTTCAAGAAACTACTGATAACACTTACCGATAAATCTCATCAGCCCTGGCCAGGGACTTGCTGTTATAGCCAATCGAGCATAGCGCGACATCAACTCCCAATACTGGGAGAGACGAAACCCCTCCTATCGCTCACTGCCTCCATGTGACTCGGGACTGTACCCAAAATCCACCTGTTTGCACGACTCTTTTGAGCCGTGGTAGGGAGGAAATCAAAGCACAGCGGGAACCACACAAGACACTATGACAATCTCGGGTTTACAGACTAACCTGTACAAGTGTCACCAGAGAACCGCTATCTGACGATAGGTAAGGTACCATCTAGGAGTTCTCGGCGAGTCCTGTTTAGTGTACCCATTCTCTAATAAGCACCTATGTATAATCTTTGATGTCAAACACCAATGGTTGTGGGATCAACCTTTGCCCCATACAGGGTCAAGAAACGTACACACTAGTCTACTATAGAATATCGATGCCCTGTCTTGGTATTCCCTCGACTAGGAACCGTTAAAGGATGTGCTTGCGGACTACACAAGCCCCACCAGTATGATCTGTATCATAGTCCTGGTAGTCAAGTCTACATCCTAAGGGCTTTATCAACATGTATCAGAGAGACAGTAAACTAAAACAAGTGTACATGTTAAGATAAAGAGCAACCAGATAGCATATCATCATGTCGAGCAAGAAAGTCCTCTATATATATGTCTAAGCATCTACTATATCATATAATAGTGGCCTCTGGGGCATACATATTCCTAACAATCTCCCACTTGCACTAAGGCCGGTTGTTGTAGTATCGCATACCCAACATCCCAAAAAGTCTCTTAAACTGTGTCTAGGGGAAGGCCTTCATGAGTGGATCCGCCGTGTTGTCCTTCGTATCTACTCTCCTGACCTCGATCTCCCAGCGATCAACTATCTCCCGGATCAGGTAATACCGCCTCAGAATATGTCTGGATCGCTGATAGGACTCGGGTTCCTTGGCTAAAGCCATAACTCCATTATCATCACAATACAAGGGTATTAGATCTTCAATGGATGGAACCACATCAAGTTCAATATTGAACTTCTTCATCCAGCCTTTTTGGCAGCATCGTTAGCAGCGATTTATTCAGCCTCCATCATCGAGTCTGCAACGGTATCTTGCTTGGAACTCTTCCAACATACCGTCCCTCTATTGAGGGTGAAGAGAAAGCCCGAGACAGACTTTCTGTCATCCTTATCACTCTGGAAGCTCGAATCAGTAAAGGACTCCACCTGGAGTTCTCCGTTACCATACACCAAGAACATCTCTTTAATCCTTCTTAAGTACTTAAGAATGTTCTTCACAGCTATCCAGTGCTTCTTTCCTGGGTCTGATTGATACCTACTTACCACACTAAATGCGTAAGCTACATCCGGTCTGGTGGATAAAATCGCGTACATGATAAACCCTGCTACAGAAGCATAGGGTATCATCTTTATGCAAGCCCTCTCCAAATTAGTCTTGGGAGACATCTCTTTGGAGAGAGTGATTCTTGAACAAGCGGGTAAATTACCACACTTAGAATATTCCATACTAAACCACATTTGTATGGTGTCTATGTACCTGGATTGGGACAATCCCAACATCCTTTTAGATCTATCCCTATAGATCTTTATCCCCAGGATGAAGGAGGCATCACCCAGACCTTTCAAAAAGAACTTTTGTGATAGGAAGAGTTTGACCGAGTGCAGCATAGGAACATCATTTTCTATCAAGAGTATACTACGGTTTTCTCATAGACGGTGGGAGTGAGGATTGCATCATGGAAGATGATGACCCGACTAGTTTCGAGCAGGCCATCATGAGTGGGGACTCTATGAAATGGCTGTATGCTATGCGATCCGAGATGGAATCCATGTACACCAACCATGTATGGACTTTGAAAGTTGCTCTTGAAGGGGTAAAACCCATTGGGAGCAAGTGGATCTTCAAAAAGAAAATTGGTGTAGATGGAAAAGTTGAGACTTTCAAAGCTAGACTTGTAGCAAAAGGTTTTCGTCAAGGACCTGGAGTCGACTATAATGAAACCTTTTCTCCTGTCACTATGCTTAAGTCCATCACGATCCTACTTGCCATTGCTGCATACCATGACTACGAAATCTGGCAGATGGACGTCAAGACCTCTTTTCTAAATGGTGATTTAGAAGAGAGCGTGTACATGAAAAAGCCAGAGGGCTTCGTAGACAGTGGCAGCAACGGAAAGGTGTGCAAGCTGCTTAAATCCATCTACGGGTTAAAGCAGGTATCGCGGAGCTGGAACATCTGTTTTGATGAAGCTATCAAAGAGTTTGACTCCATCAAAAATGTAGATGAACCTTGTATATATAAGAAAGCTGTAGAGAGTAAGGTGGTCTTCCTCGTATTGTACGCGGATGACATACTCCTGATAGGAAACGATGTTCCTATACTTCACTCGGTCAAGCTCTTCTTATCACTCAAGTTCTCCATGAAAGATCTTGGTGATGCTTCCTACATCCTGGGGATAAAGATCTATAAAGATAGATCTAAATGGATGTTGGGATTGTCCCAATCCAGGTACATAGACACCATACTAAAGAGGTTTAGTATGGAAGATTCAAAGCGAGGTAATGTACCCGCTTGTTCAGGAATCACTCTTTCCAAAGAGATGTCTCCCAAGACTGATTTGGAGAGGGCTCGCAAGCAAAGGATACCTTATGCTTCGGCAATAGGCTCTATCATGTATGCGATGTTATGTACCAGACCGGATGAAGCTTACTCACTAGGTGTAGTGAGAAGGTATCAATCAGATCCTGGGGAAAACCACTGGACAGCTGTGAAGAACATTCTTAAGTACTTGAGAAGGACTAAAGAAATATTCTTGGTGTATGGTAACGGTGAACTCCAGGTGGAGTCCTTTACCGATTCGAGCTTCCAGAGTGATAAGAACGACAGTATGTCGATCTCGGGTTTTGTCTTTACCCTCAACGGAGGGGCGATGTGTTGGAAGAGTTCCAAGCAAGATACCGTAGCAGACTCGACGATTGAGGCTGAATGCATCGCTGCCAACGATGCTGCCAAAGAAGCTGTCTGGATGAAGAAGTTCATTGCTGAGCTTGGTGCGGTTCCATCCATTGAGCATCCAATACCTGTGTATTGTGATAACAATGGAGCGGTGGCTTTGGCCAAGGAACCCAGGTCCTATCAGAGATCCAGACATATTATGAGGCGGTATCACCTGATCAGGGAGATAATAGATCGCCGGGAGATCAAGGTCAGGAGAGTTAATACGAAGGACAACGTAGCGGATCCACTCACGAAGGCCCTTCCCTAGATATAGTTTGAAAGACTTTTTGGGATGTTGGGTATGAGATACTACAACACATGGCCTTAGTCCAAGTGGGAGATTATTAGGAATATGTATGCCCTAGAGGCCATTATTGTACATGTGATGTATATTATAGTGGATGTTTGGACATATATATATAGATGAATTTCTTGCTCGACATGATAGTATGCTATCTGTTACTTTTTATCTTAATATGTAGACTGGTATTCTTTACTGTCTTGCTCTCACATGTTGATAAAGCCCTTAGGATATGTACTTGACTACTAGGATTATGATGAGATCATACTAGTAGGGCCAGGGTGGTCCACAAGTACATCTTTTAATCAGTTCCTAGTCGTAGGAATATCGAGACCAGGGTATCGATATTCTAGTGTATACTAGTGTGTACGTTTCTTGTCCCTTAGAGGGCGATGGTTGATCCCACAACCATTGGTGTGTGACATCAAAGATTGTACACAGGTGCTCATTGGAGAATGGGTACACCGAACATGACTCGCCGAGAATTCCTATGTGGTAGTATACCTATCATCAGATAGCAGTCCTCTGGTGATATTGGTACAGGTTAGTCTGTAGACCCGAGATTGTCATAGAGTCTTGTGTGGCTCCTACCGTGCTTTGATTTCCTCCCTACCACGGCTCAAAGGGGTCGTGCAAACTGGTGGATTTTGGGTACAGTCCCGAGTCACATGGAGGTAATGAGCGATAGGAGGGGTTTCGTCTCTCCCCATATTGGGGGTTGATGTTGCACTATGCTCGATTGGCTATAATTAGAAGTCCCTGGCCAGGGCTGCTGCTGAGATTTACTGTTAAGAGTTATCAGTAGTTTCTTAAACCGTTATAGGCCAGACATCGGCATGGCTTATCACGTTACTGGGGCCTGACGTTTATTACCCCTAAACATGATATGCGACATATAAGACAAAGAGACCGGACATTACGGTAGTGTTACTGATAGGCTTCATGGAGAGTATGGATGAGCTTGCTTGTTGATCTTCATATCGCTCAATACCCGGGTAGCCGTTACGTCCAGCTAGTACCGCTGACGGCTTGTAGGTGATTAATGTGATCATCACTTACTGGTGGCGTATTGACGAGTCTTTAGAGTCCCACACAGAAGTTTCCTGGTTCGAGCGAAACGAAATAGGGCATATATGTTGATATGTGTGTGGGCCTGATTAAATATGAGTATGTGATACCGTATTATAATCTGGCAGTTATCTGATATCGGTCAGGTTATATGTGATATAACCGGATTATCGAATCAAGTGTTGGTTTGATAATGTGTTGTTCAGATTAATGATATTAGTCGGTTATATGTGATATAACCGGATTATTAGATCAAGTGTTAATTTAATAATGTGATATATATTATATGTGATATAATTATATCTTACCTAATATCATTAGCTCACTAATTGCTTTATATATATATATTAATGTATATTTGATATATATATATATATATATATATATATATATATATATATATAAATATAAATATATATTTTTATATCAAGCATGACATGTTTTTCTATTTTTAGAAAATAGAGAAATGAGGTGTAAATTGTGGAGATATTTGTGGAATGGGCAAGGCATGGGTTTTATTATTTGTATATTAGTCTTGACTCACTATTCAAGCATGGTTGCAATTTAGAATTGCAATTTTATTCTATGCTTGAATAAGTGAGGAAAGAGAGAGCCATTTGAGTTTTACTCTCATCATTTTCATTCTTCATACCTTAGCCATTTCTTGAGCTCTTGCTTTCTCTTGCTCTCTACAATTTTCTTCACCTCACTTCCAAGTTCAAATCCTCACATGTGATGTGAATCATTGAACTTGTGAAAACCCTATTGAGCAAATTAAACCCCCACTTCACCATTACACATTAGATTAGCAATTTGATGTGGAGTGTTTTAGTGAAGGGTTAGCTTGAGCTTGTGGACTTCGGGTGGATCGTCTTTGACGCGAAGATCACGAAGGAGGTTCTTTCATCTTGAAGAGGAGGCTAGTGGAGTCGCGTGGACCATAACCCGGAGTTATTGAAGAGAAGGACTCGAACTACAAAGGTTGTATGCTCTTTTCTTCTCTTTAATTCATCACATCATCAAAGGCAAACCCTAATAATCTAGTAAAGATCTTGTTAGTCTAGCTTAGCACCTAATAAAATTAAAATTTGGCATGCTTGATGCCTCTAGAACCTCATGGTGGTGCTAAGGTCGACTTTCATGGTATCAGAGACAAACTAGAACATTAGGGTGACTTGTAGCGACGTTAGAAATCCGCCGTTTTTGTCGCGCAAAAACTGCCGATAAAAACAATTTAAAAATGATGTTTTGAGTTGTTTGCACACCCCACAAGCTCACGGTTTGAACCAAGAAGTCGCGGGGTGGAGCGTATGCACCCTGAGGACACCACGGGGGAGGGGGGACCAGAGGCCGGACCCACACACCAAGACCACCACAAGGTGGCCTTGGGGCTGGGTGACCCGAGAGCACCCCAACTGGGTGATCTCGGGTCTGCCTACCCTAGGGGGCCACTTCGTGGTGGCCCCTAGGTGTGGGTATCCCCCCGAGGTCCCCCATTCGACAGTTAATTTTGGGATCTTCGCATCCGCGAAGATTCGGGCGGGTTTCGAGTTCATTTCGACTCCTGGATTGGCTTAAAACGATCGGATTTGGAACTTTAGTTCACTGGATTTTTCATGTCTTGGAAAAATTGGTTTAGTTTGCCAATTGCGTGCAGAATTCTAACGTCGTGGTTACTTTACAATCTTTGTGATGTGTGTGATACAATTATTAGAATCCGGATTAATTAGTTTTATAAAAACTAGTTAGTATATTGTAAACCTAGCCGTTTGTCTTAATTGATCGATTGCCATGAAGTTTTGATTCGGATCAAAATCCCGTCGCAATTGCGTATTGTACGCAATCACTAAGTCTGGAATCTTGTTGAATTATCTGACAACCAATTGAAAAGAGTTTTCAATTTGAGACTAAAATGCAAGTTTTATAAGTTGGGCATGAAATCCGGAATATGAGATATTCCGGGTTTATGATGTCTAAGGATATTGCGGATTCTAATTATTGTAGTTTTCTGTTTTTTTTCCCGCAACCGTAAGTGTAATATGCGGGGTATTCCAATCTCATTTCTATATGTCAACAAGTTTTAGGGATACGCATATTTGCTTACGTTGATGATATATGATATCATGTATTGCCGTTGATATGATTTATTGGATCGTCGTGAAAGAATAGCCGGGGGTTCTATGTGAGATGAGAGTTTTTATTTTCATTAATGTAAAATCTTTAATGTAATATTCTTTTATTGGGGCACTTCCGGGTTGAGGATTATGTCACCACTGTTGTATAATATTTACTTTTCCGCATTAGGATAGACCCAAGACGGGGAGCATAAGTAACCGGGTTCTAGAGTCCAGTAGGAGACCATTTCAAGGAGTTGAGACCGGGTCTCCTAACTCTAGAATTGGCAGGGTTACTTGCCACTCTCGTAGGGGTCTAGGGATGTGGGTTTGACTATTCATCACGACTGTGGAATCCGTGTTTTACAATATGTAGGGTTGCTAGGCACACGCACAAGGGTCTACGAGGCATCAACCATGCCCGATTTAAAATTTAGCCGTGTCGAACAACCCAAAGCCGGATCTTTAAACTAGAGATTAGGCGAAAACAAGTATGTTAAACACTTTAACGCTAAGTGAGAGGGATTACAACCTTTGTAGATCCGGTTCTTCACTTCTTAAGCTCCGTGTTGAGGTCCCTTCGCTGCGATCATCGTGTTCCGGACTCTCGAGAGGCTCCACGAAGAGAAAGATGCAAGCTTGCTTCCGATCTTCGATAACAAATATGATCTACCTTGAAGTTTCATTAACACAAGCTCTCACTCACTAAATGAAGTGAACACTCTCATATAAAGGGCAAGGATAGATGAGAATGATGAAGTAGGATTTTTGCTCTCATTTATAATCTTTTTCTCACACATAATCATCACTTAGAAAAAGCTAGAAAGCTTTTTCCATGAAAGAACTCAAGGAAGAAGAAGAATGAATAATATTAGAATCCTTTTGTGATAAATAATGAAAAGAAGATAATGATGAATAATGCAACCATGGTTAACTTAACCTTTGTAGAGATTTAACTAGGGCTAGGGTTTGGGTTGAGTTAAAGATGAGTCATTTTAAAATATCTAACACAAAACAAAAAATGAAAGCTTCTAGAAACTTATAGAATAGATTAACCCAAATCAAAACCTAACCTCGTTTAATCTCCACTAATCATGTTGCATTAATAATCATATCATGTTACAATATTATATATTACATATACAATATTTATTGTAACAAAATAAAATAATACAATTAACATATATCGCATATATATCAATGTATTACCCGAGTGAGAAAAAGAATCTTTTAGTGAGCTAATATTAGTTAATGTAATTTAATATATCATATATATTATTATACATTAAATCATCGAATCAACACTAGATCTGACAATCCGGCTATATCGCATATAACCGACTAATATAACATTTACCGATTCATCGAATCAACACTTGATCCGATGACCCGGCTGATATCACATATCGTGAGAATCTAATACGGTATCACATACATGTATTGTTCTCGGTCCCGCACATATCACATATGTGCTCCTACTCCATTTTGCCTGAGCCAAGAAACCTCTGTGTAGGACTCTAAAGAATCATCAATACGCCGGCAGTAAGTTATGATCATATCAAACACCCACAAGCTGCAAGCGGTCAGCTAAACGTAACAGCCACCCAGGTATTGAGCGCTCAGAAGATCAACAAGCAAGCCTGCACATTCTCCTGTGAATCCAATCAGTAACACTCCCGTACAGTCCGGTCTCGTCGTCTGATATGTTGTATATCTCGCCTAGGGGTGGTAAACGTCAGATCCCAGTAGCTCGATAAGTCGTGTCGATATGAGGTCTATAACAGTTCAAGAAACTACTGATAACACTTACCAGTAAATCTCAGCAACCCTGGCCAGGGATTTCCAGTTATAGCCAATCGAACACAGCACAACATCAACTCCCTATACCGGGAGAGACGAATCCCCTCCTATCGCTCATTGCCTCCATGTGATTCGGGACTGTACCCAAAAGCCACCTTTTTGCACGCCCTCTTGGACGTGGTATGATGGAAATCAAAGCACAGTGGGAATCACACAAGACTCTATGACGATCTCGGGTCAACAGACTACTCTGTACCAGTGTCACCGGAGAACTGCCATCTGACGTGAGGTATAATACCATCTAGGAGTTCTCGGTGAGTCCGTCCAGTGTACCCAGTCTCTACTGAGCACCCGTACACCATCTTTGATGTCAAACACCGATGGATATGGGATCATCCATCGCCTATCATATGGGTCAAGATGCGTATACGCTAGTCTACTCTGGCGTATCGATGCCCTGTCTCGATACACCCTCGACTAGGAACAGTTATAGGATGTACTCGTCGACTACCGTGGCCCCACTAGTATGATCTCATCATAGTCCCAGTAGTCGAGTACATATCCTAAGGGCTTTATCAACATGTAACATAGAGGCAATCAGAGTACATGTTAACATAAAGTACAACAAGATAGCATACTATCATGTCGAGCAAGAAAGTCCTCCCTATATATGTCCAAGCATCCATTACAATATACATCGTATGTATAGTAATGGCCTCTAGGGCATACATATAACTAACATTCTCCCACTTGCACTAGGGCCATCTGTTGTGGTATCGCATACCCAACAATTAGCTGTGGTTGAAGTATCTCAGACTCAACCATCCCATAAAAGTCTCTACTGGGAAAAAGGCCTTTGTGAGTGGATCCGCGCTGTTGTCCTCTGTGTCTACTCTTCTAACCTCGATCTCCCTGGAGATCAACCATCTCTATAATCAGGTGATACTGCCTAAGAATTATATCTGGATTTCTGATGGGACGGGCGTTCCTAGGCCAAAGCCATAACTCCATTGTCACACAATGGTTGGAACGAAGTTTATCTCATGAACTTATATATATCCAGACTGCCTCTTTGGTAGCATCCTTGGTAACGATGTATCTTGCCTTTAATCGTCTAGTATGTCACGGTATCTAGCTTAGAACTCTTCCAACATACCGTCCCTCCATTGAGGGTAAAGACAATGCCTGCGACTGACATTCAGTCGTCCTTATCACCCTGGAACCTTTCAAGTGATTCTCCCCAGGATCGATTGATACCATCTCACTACAACTAGTGAGTATCCTAACATCCAATTAGATCTATCTCATAGATCCAAAAACCCAGGATTTAGTAGGTATCACTTCGATCCTATATGGAGAATCCTTATGATAAGCGGAGATTGATCGAGCATAGCATAGGAAACTCCTTCCCTATCAAGAGTATGTCATCCACGTACTCTACGAGGATCACCACCATACTCTCTACTACCTTTTTGTATATACAAGATTCATCTACCATTTTGATGAAGTCAAATTCTTTGACTACCACATCAAAACAGACATTCCAACTCCGCGATGCCTGATTTATCACATAAAACATCTTGCTCACGTTTCCGCTGCTCCCACTGTCTACGAAGCCCTCTGGCTGTGTACTTATAGATGCTCTCTTCTAAAACATCATTTAGAAAAGCTGTCATGACACCCAACCACCAGATATCGTAGTCATGGTATGTAGCAGTGGCAAGTAGGATCTGGATGGACTTAAGCATAGCTTTGAAAGTCTCAACATTTCCATGTACACCAAGTAATCTTCTCAAGATATACTTGCTCCTGATGGGGATTTAACCCTTCAGATAAAGCAACTAAAGTCCATACTTTGTCGGTGTATAAGGATTCCATCTCAGATCACTAAGCATCCAGCCATTCTTACAGAGTCCCACTCTCGATGGCCAGCTCGAAACTAGTTGGGTCATCATCTCATGATGCAATCCTCGCTCCCGCTGTCATAGGGAAACCGAAGTATCTCTCAGGAGGGTGAGGAACCCTACTAGATCGGCGGAGAGGCTGAGGTTCGTTGGTTACTATTGAATCCACATTCAATAGGTATGCAGCTTCTCAAGTGCATAACTCCCAAAAGGAAATAGGAAACTCAGAAGTACTCATCATAGAGCTCACCATATCTAATAGGGTGTGATTGCTCTGCCCGGATACACCTACGTGCTGTGGTGTATACGGAGGAGTAATGCTGAGAGAGAATCTCATTCTCCTTTAGAATAGTCCAGGATTTCCGTGCTCAAGTATTCTCCTCCTTGATCTCATCAAAGGACATAATACTTATACCCGTTTTTGGTTCTTTACTTCTAACTTATATTCTGTGAATATCTCAAACGCTTCGGACTTATGTTTCAACAGGAACATATGCCTGAATCTTGAGAGATCATCAGAGAATGTAATGAAGTACAAAGAACCGGTCTTGGCATGTGTAGGCAGGGGACCTCATACATCAGTATTTATCAATCCCAAGAGTTCACTATCTCTTTCTCTGTTTCCAATAAACAGAGCTGTGGTCATCTTATCTTTGTGACATGACTGGTAAGTTTCATAAGATGTAAATTTAAACTAATTTAAACGTGCATCTATGTGTAACTTCAGCTAGTCGGGTCGCATTGATATGACCTAGTCTACAATACTTCAAGAAGGATTCGTTCATTTCTGAACTCTTCCTCTTGTGTGTGTTCTGTATACTAAGAACTGTAGTTTGATTTAGAACGTCAATGCTTTTAGATAACGTGTCTGAACCGATCAACTTTTGATATAGGAAATGTTCAAAACATTATCCAACAATACAAAATTATATCCTTTCTTTAGTAATAAAGAGACTGATATGATGTTGTACATCAGGTTCGGTATCTAATAACATTCGTTTAGAATCAATGTATTCTGGTAATACAGGGTGATAGTGACCAACAGACTTGGCTGCAACACTTGCACCGTTTCTATCTCATGAAACTTATCACCCGTTCTTAGTTCTCTACCTATCGGTAGCCCATGTAACAAATTACATATATGGGATCCTGATCCGGTATCAAATACCCAGGACGTAAAGGATACTGAGAAACAGTTCTTTGTAATGAATACACTCGAAGAAGATGCATCAGCATGCACTTTCTTCGTTTGGGCGGCACGGGAATTCTGGTAATCCCCTATTTCCTGCTCTGTCTTATAACAATTATAAGTTGGAGCGGGACCAACGTTCCCCAGCTCAGTATAACAAGCGGGTTCGGTCAATACATCCGTATTATTATCTTGATTAAGGCGTGATGTGGTCGCTACCTGGAGAGAGAGAGAAGAAAACACTCAGCGTGCGCTTTTACAAGATTAGATTGGTTATCAATTTATCTAATCAGTATGTCTCCCACTGTTTTAGTCAAATCTTCCTTCAAACCCTAAAAGGAAAGACTAGCCGGGATTAATTACACCTTACAAGTTCGCCAATCTTTCAGCCAGGCCAGTGCCGGTACTTTGAGGGAGGTTCCTGTAGGATTCCTAGGCACCCTAAGGAGGTCTCACAAGGCATCAAACATGCCAATTTCAAATTTTAACGGTGCCGAGAAACCCTAATACGGATCGTTGGCTAAAGATTAGGCGAAACTAGAAACTAGTTAACAACTTAACTATAAAGAATACGGAAATACAACCTTTGTAGATCCGGTGCTCCACCTCCACGGCTCCGCAATGAAGTCCTCTCCGCTGTCCAAATCGAACCATGACTCTCACGGTGGTTTCATCGGAGAAAAGACCGGGCTAGGTCGTCGACAACGTGCCGAAGATGATCTACGTCGAAGCATCACTAGATCAAGCTCCAACTTCACCAAGTCAAGAAAACTTGTGAAGGAAACACACTCTACTACTTGGCAAGAGGTAGAGGATGTAGAAATAGGAGTTGGGTTCACTTTAGAATTGGATTTCTCACTCATTCTCATCACTTGCCATTAATGAAGCAAGCTTTCTTCATGTGAAGAAGATGAAGAAGAAGAAGAAAGAAAATATGATAAGTTAATTAAAATTGGAAAAGAAATGAATACTTATCATATTAGAACCATGGTTAGGTGTAGAGAATCAATCATGGTTAAAAGAAATGGTTAGGGTTAAGCATGAGACAAAATTGGTGACAAAGTCAAACATTCATGAAAGTTCATGAAAGAATAAAAGAAAGCCACCAATTCTTCTTATGCAAAATAATTTCCAAAAAGGAATAAATGAATAAATTAAGAAAATAAAACCCTAATCATTTAGTTAACCATGGTTTAATTCTTTGCACTTAACCAAGTAGGAATGCATCATCAACCATGATACAAACAAGTGCACAAAATCATATCGCATATGCAATGCGCACATCCGAGTGAGAAAATCCATTCAAAGTGAACCGATACTAGTTAATGCAAAGTAATATATCAAATATATATAATTATACATTAAATCATTAAATCAACACTTGATTCAATGATCCGGTCATGTCGCACATAACCGACTGGTATCAATAGTAACAACTTATCGAATCAACACTTGATCCGATAACCCGGCTATATCGCATATAACCGATCAATGTCACATCGTGAGAATCGAATACAGTATCACATACTGGTATTATTCTCGGTCCCGCACATATCTCATATGCGCTCCTATTTCGTTTCGCTTGAGCCAGGAAACCTCTGTGTAGGACTCTAAAGACTCGTCAATACGCCGGCAGCAGATGATGATCATATCAAACATCCACAAGCCGCAAGCGGTCTGCTAAACGTAACGGCCACCCGGGTATTGAGCGATCTGAAGATCGACGAGCAAGCCCGCTCACACTCCAGTGAATCCAACCAGTAACACTACCGTACAGTCCGGTCTGATCGTCTGATATGTCGCATATCTCGCCTAGGGGTGGTGAACGTCAGACCCCAATAGCTCGATAAGTCGTGTCGATATGAGGTCTATAACTATTCGAGAAACTACTGGTAACACTTACCAGTAAATCTCAGCAACCCTGGCCAGGGATTTCCTGTTATAGCCAATCGAACACAGCGCAACATCAACTCCCTATACCAGGAGAGACGAATCCCCTCCTATCGCTCATTGCCTCCATGTGACTCGGGACTGTACCCAAAAACCACCGTTTTGCACACCCTCTTGGACGTGGTAAGATGGAAATCAAAGCACAGTGGGAACCACACAAGACTCTATGACGATCTCGGGTCAACAGACTACTCTGTACCAGTGTCACCAGAGAACTGCCATCTGACGTATGGTATAATACCATCTGGGAGTTCTCGGCGAGTCCGTCCAGTGTACCCAGTCTCTACTGAGCACCCGTATATCATCTCTGATGTCAAACACCGATGGATATGGGATCATCCATCGCCCATCTGTATGGGTCGAGAAGGTATACGCTAGTCTACTCTGGTATATCGATGCCCCGTCTCGATACACCCATGACTAGGGACTTTGAAGGATGTACTTATGGACTATCATGTCCCCACTAGTATGATCCGCATCATAGTCCAGATAGTCAAGTACACATCCTAAGGGCTTTACCAACATGTATCAGAGAGACAATCAGTGTACACGTTAAGGTAAAGAGCAACCAGATAGCATACTATCATGTCGAGCAAGAAAGTCCTCCCTATATATGTCCCAGCATCCACTACAATATACATCCAATGTACAGTAATGGCCTCTAGGGCATACATATAACTAACAGTTCCCCGTGCTTTCACACGGACCTAATTAAAGTAAACCTCGTTTTCCCAGGGGCGTAACCCCGTTAACACCTTTCTAGACACCTACTTGATCGGCTAATTGTAATGTGTAAAACTCTCCCAGGAGTAACTCTTACTCGCAGCGGGTATCGGGATCCAACTATCTCATAGAAGGTATGCAATCTCACTGCAAATTTCAACACTTGAAATTCCCGATAAAATTTTTACCCCTAGCGTCCCATGACCTTGACGCAGGCCGACAAACCACAGTGCGCTAGTCAAGTTCAACCCGTCATTTCTTGATTGAATTAAACCCACCCGCACGACCCTTGACGCAGGCCAACAAAGTCGCATAACTACCTTAATCCAATCTGCATCATATGCATAAACAGATAAATACTAGTTAGCTACCGCACACTACGCCTTGACGCAGGCCAACAAACGTAGCACGAATACTAAGTAGGACTTATCTGAAATGACGGAGGGCTACGATGGGTTTTTAAGAAAATCCTTTGCGTAATGAACTTGATATCGTTGTAGAATCGAGTGATTTTAAATGGAGTGTTTTTTAGGCTTTTCTAGTTTTGATAAAGAGGTTACTCCCAGTGAAGGGATCGTCGGTTCTTTCCTCATCGAATAAGGTGCAGGATATTTCACAAATACCGCTGTGCAAAGCAAGAACTATAGAAGTAATCAAAAGACAAACCGAGTTTGTAGCATCTGCTAGTTTCACTAAAGAGGTCACTCCCGGTGAAGAGATCTCGGCTCTTTCCTTATCGAATAAGGTGCTGGATGTTTTATAAGGAACACTGCTATGCAAAGCAAGAACTAGAGCTACCAGTTTTTAAACAAATTTCTACAACATCTTTAGGTTTCTTTTATTTCATTAATCTCATTAATAAAGTCCCATTTTATTATGCTTCACAAGCATCACATTTGAAATGAAATCTGCAATATAACATATATCTCATAAATATAATATAAACATTCTTCTCAGGCAGTAATATAATCTCATCACAGAACATTGCAGCAGAAGAACATATATGAAATATTGGATATACTAGGAGGTCCGTGTTTTCAATACGAGCCTGTATAAAACACGGATTCCACGATCGCGATGAATAGCCAAACCCACATCCTTAGACCCCTACGAGAGCGGCAAGCAACACTGCCAATTCTAGGGTTAGGAGACCCGGTCTCGACTCCTCGAGATGGTCTCCCACTGGACCCTAGAACCCGGTTACTTGTGCTCCCCCCTTGGGTCTACCTAATGCGGAAAAGTAAATAATATACAATGGTGACATCATCCTCAGCCCGGAAGTGCCCCAACAAAAGAATATTACATACAAATGAATTTTACACGAATGAAAAAGAAAAACTCTCATCTCACATAAAACCCCCGGCTATTCAAAACGCGACGATCCAATATAACATATCACAGTAACACATAATATCTCATATCATCAACGTAAGCAAGTATGCGTATCCCGATTGTCGTTGATGTATAGCAACGAAGCCGGCGATACACCATATACTACGCTTACGGTCATAGAAAAGAAAGTGTAAAACTACAACAGTTGGAATCCGCAACCTCCTTAGACATCGCATGCCTAACCAAATGAATTCCTTAGACATCACATGCCTAACAATTATAAATCCCGCATCTTAGTCTCATTATCGAAAACTCTTTTCAATATCAAGTCGGGCAATTCAACAAGATTCCCGACATCCTGATCGAATGCTCGTCGCAAACTTTAGTAGACGGCCGCACCCCCGGATGCCGTCGATGAAGTGCACTAAGGAGGAACACCGCTGCCGCGAGCACCCTAACAAATGCTTTTGGCGACGGGGTTCTCCTACAGTCACTTGGTCGAGGCTATGGGGCGTGGCTGTCTGTTAAGTTTACCCGGCGAGTATCTGCGTACGCTATGTGATTGCGACGGACTTTTGATCACATCAAAATTCCGTGGCAACCGATCATTTAAGACTAAACTGCTAGATTTATAACATTCAAATTAGTTATCTCATAACTACATGTGGATTCCAAATATTGTATCACATTCCAGATAAAAAGACAGTGTTAAACTTTCCGATCGAATAATCAAACGCCCAAGTTTTCCCAAATAGTTCTCAACACTTGAAATTAGTTTAAAAAACATCCATCACATGCCACAGTACCAATGGTCCAGCCGTAGAAGGGTCAAGCCAATGCCTCACATGTGGCACGCCGTACCGCTCCAAACCCTAAGGTTCAGTGGCAGTTCAAGACGGTCACATAATCGAGTTAAGGTTTGTTGTCTTCTAGAGGGTCCACCGCGTTACTTGCATGACTTAGAACGTTCTTAAACTCGAGGAAAAATCCAACTTTTGAAAATTTTCCGACAGGGGAAAAAGTGAGTTATTGATATCTGTTCGAACTTTTTAACAGTTTCTAAAATTATCCAGAAAAACTTAAACGAAGTTAAATTATCCGATCGAATCAACGGGTCCCCAATAGATCCCAGAAAACTCAACACTTGAGAAAATTAAAAAATCCCAGAAGAATAAGGAATTACAGACGGACATTACTGTGCAAATCACGTGCCATGATTCCACTTTTTGGCCCCGGAACCGCCGCCAAAACCAAGGTACGGCCGCGGTTCCGCGGCGGTTTAATTGAATTGGAGCTACGTGATGCACAGTAACTCTTATATTTCCCTGCTGATTTTTTTGAGTATTTTTAATCCAGAAAAAATCTCTTTTTTAGAAAAAATCCAGAGAGGGGTCTAAGCCGGGGTTTCGGGGTTCGATCGGACTTTAAATTTTGTCTAGACTTCGCCTAAAGCTCTAGCTTGTCTCTGATACCACTGTAGGATTGCTAGGCACACGCACAAGGGTCTACGAGGCATCAACCATGCCCGATTTAAAATTTAGCCGTGCCGAACAACCCAAAGCCGGATTTTTAAACTAGAGATTAGGCGAAACAAGTATGTTAAACACTTTAACACTAAGTGAGAGGGATTACAACCTTTGTAGATCCGGTCCTACACTTCTTAAGCTCCGTGTTGAGGCCCTTCGCTGCGATCATCGTGTTCCGGACTCTCGAGAGGCTCCACAAAGAGAAAGATGCAAGCTTGCTTCCGATCTTCGATAACAAAGATGATCTACCATGAAGTTTCATTAACACAAGCTCTCACTCACTAAATGAAGTGAACACTCTCATCTAAAGGGAAAGGATAGATGAGAATGATGAAGTAGGATTTTTGCTCTCATTTATAATCTTTTTCTCACACATAATCATCACTTAGAAAAAACTAGAAAGCTTTTTCCATGAAAGAACTCAAGGAAGAAGAAAAATGAATAATATTAGAATCCTTTTGTGATGAATAATGAAAAGAAGATAATAATGAATAATGCAATCATGGTTAACTTAACCTTTGTATAGATTTAACTAGGGCTAGGGATTGGGTTGAGTTAAAGATGAGTCATTTTAAAATATCTAACACAAAACAAAAAATGAAAGCTTCTAGAAACTTCTAGAATAGATTAACCCAAATCAAAACCTAACCTCGTTTAATCTCCACTAATCATGTTGCATTAATAATCATATCATGTTACAATATTATATATCACATATACAATATTTATTGTAACAAAATAAAATAATACAATTAACATATATCGCATATATATCAATGTATTACCCGAGTGAGAAAAAGAATCTTTTAGTGAGCTAATATTAGTTAATGTAATTTAATATATCATATATATTATTATACATTAAATCATCGAATCAACACTTGATCCGACAATCCGGCTATATCGCATATAACCGACTAATATAACATTTACCGATTCATCGAATCAACACTTGATCCGATGACCCGGCTGATATCACATATCGTGAGAATCTAATACGGTATCACATACACGTATTGTTCTCGGTCCCGCACATATCACATATGTGCTCCTACTCCGTTTTGCCTGAGCCAAGAAACCTCTGTGTAGGACTCTAAAGAATCGTCAATACGCCGGCAGTAGATGATGATCATATCAAACACCCACAACCTGCAAGCGGTCAGCTAAACGTAACAGCCATCCAGGTATTGAGCGCTCAGAAGATCAACAAGCAAGCCTGTACATTCTCCTGTGAATCCAATCAGTAACACTCCCGTACAGTCCGGTCTCGTCGTCTGATATGTTGCATATCTCGCCTAGGGGTGGTAAACGTCAGACCCTAGTAGCTCGATAAGTCGTGTCGATATGAGGTTTATAACAGTTCGAGAAAGTACTGATAACACTTACCAGTAAATCTCAGTAACCCTGACCAGGGATTTCCAGTTATAGCCAATCGAACACAGCACAACATCAACTCCCTATACCGGGAGAGACGAATCCCCTCCTATCGCTCATTGCCTCCATGTGATTCGGGACTGTACCGAAAAGACACCTTTTTCCACGCCCTCTTGGACGTGGTATGATGGAAATCAAAGCACAGTGGGAATCACACAAGACTCTATGACGATCTCGGGTCAACAGACTACTCTGTACCAGTGTCACCGGAGAACTGCCATCTGACGTGAGGTATAATACCATCTGGGAGTTCTCGGCGAGTCCGTCCAGTGTACCCAGTCTCTACTGAGCACCCGTACACCATCTTTGATGTCAAACACCGATGGATATGGGATTATCCATCGCCTATCATATGGGTCAAGATGCGTATACGCTAGTCTACTCTGGCGTATCGATGCCCTGTCTCGATAGACCCTCGACTAGGAACAGTTATAGGATGTACTCGTCGACTACCATGGCCGCACTAGTATGATCTCATCATAGTCCCAGTAGTCGAGTACATATCCTAAGGGCTTTATCAACATGTAACATAGAGGCAATCAGAGTACATGTTAACATAAAGTACAACAAGATAGCATACTATCATGTCGAGCAAGAAAGTCCTCCCTATATATGTCCAAGCATCCATTACAATATACATCGTATGTACAGTAATGGTCTCTAGGGCATACATATAACTAACATATTATTGGCTAAATTTAAAACACGGACATCTTAATATATCCAATATTTCATATGTTGCTTCTGCTGCTTGATTCTGTGATGTTGATCATATAACTAAGTGAGACGAATGTAATATTATATATATATGATATATAATAAACGTTGCTTATGTTTTGCACCCGCGCTAGTCTAGCCCCCGCTCTGCCGGTAGTTAAGTAACCTAACAATGCATGACGGGGCCCAGTGGCGAAGGCGGATGGCATAAATGTACGTTCTATTTTTGTTTCATTTTTCTATGATGTTTAGGAAACATTAAATGATGGGACTTCATTAATGTGATTAATGAATAGAAAGAAACCTAAAGATGATGTAGAATCAAATTTTCAAAAAGGGTAGCTCTAGTTTTTTCTTTGCATAGTGGTATTCCTTGATGAATATCCAGCACCTCATTCGATGAGGAAAGAGCCGAGATCTCTTCACCGGGAATGACCTTTTTAGAAAAACTAGCAAATGCTACAACCCACTCGGTTTTGTCTTTTGATTGCTTCTCTAGTTCTTGCTTTGCATAGTGGTATTCTTTGATGAATATCCAGCACCTCATTCGATGAGAAAAGAGCCGAGATCCCTTCACTGTGAGTGACCTCTTTAGCGAAACTAGCAAAATCCTAAAAAACACTCCTTTTCAAAATCACTAGATTCTACAACGAAATCAAGTTCATTACGCTCATGGTTTTCTTAAAAACCTGCATAGCCCTCCATCATTTCAGATAAGTACTATTTAGTATTCGTGCTGCGTTTGTTGACCATAGCCAAGGCGTAGTGTGTGGTAGCTAATTAGTGCTTCTCTGCAGCATGTAATGCGATTGGATTAGGGTAGTCGTGCGGCTTTGTTGACTTTAGCCAAGGGTCGTATGGGTGGGTTTAATTCAATCAAGAAATGACGTATTGAACTTGGCTAGAACATATGATTTGTTAACCATAGCCATGGTCATAAGTTGCTAGGGGTAAAAACCATTATCGGGAATTTCAAGTGTTGAAATTTGCAATGAGATTGCATACCTTCTATGTGATAGTTGGATCCCGATACCCACTGCGAGTAAGAGTTACTCCTGGGAAAATTTTGCACTTTACAATTAGCCGATCAAGTAGGTGTCTAGAAAGGTGTCAATGGGGTTATGCCTATGGAAAAACGAGGTTTATTTTAATTAGGTTCGTGCGAAAGCACGGTGAACCTCCCTCGAAGTACCGATACCTGCCTGGCCGAACGATTGGCGAACCTGTAGAGTGTAATTAATCTCGGCTAATCTTACCTTTTAGGGTTTGAAGGAAGATTTGATAAAAATAGTGGGAGCCATCCTGATTAGATAAGGTAATAACCAATCTAATCTTGTAAAGAGCCCACGCTAACATGTTTCCTTCTCTCTCTCTCCAGGATGCAACCAATGCCACGCCTTAATCAAGATAATAAAATGGATGTATTGACCGAACCCTCCTTTTATACAGGGCTAGGGAACGTTGGTCCTGCTCTATCTTATGACTGTCATAAGTCTGAGCAAGGGATAGGGCAATGTCAGGATTCCCGCGCCACCCGTGCGAAGAAATAACATGTTGATGCATCTTCTTCGGGCGTGTTCGTTACCGAGAACTGTTTCTCAGTTTGTTCTACGTCCTGGGTATTGGATACCGGATCAGGATCCTACGTATGTAATTTGTTACATGGGCTAAAGAAAGGTAGAGAACTAGGAAAAAGGTGATAAATCCTTAACAGTAGGGAATGGTGCAATTGTTGCAGCCAAGGCAGTTGGCGATTATCACCTTGTATTACCAACTGCTAATACATTTATTTTACGACTGTTACTACGTACCAAAGATGATGTGCAACATTATATCGGTTTCTTTGCTAATTAAAGAAGGATATAATCTCACATTAGAGGATAACGTTATGAACATTTTCCAGAATCAAGTGTTGATTGGATCTGGTACGTTATGTAACGGTATATACGTTCGTAATCAAAGTACAATTCTTAACATACAGAACATAAACAAGAGGAAAAGTTCAGAAATGAACGAAGCCTTCTTGTGGCACTGTAGACTAGGTCATATCAATGCGACAAGACTGGCTAAGTTGCATAAAGATGGATATTTTAATCCGTTCGAATTTTCATCTTATGAAACTTGCCAGTCATGTCTCAAAGGCAAGATGACCAAAACTCCGTTTACTGGACAGGGAGAAAGATCTTCGGAACTCTTGGGACTCATACGTAGTGATGTATGCGGTCATATGTCTAGGTTTCTCATACTTTATTACATTCACTGATGATCTCTCAAGGTTCGGACATGCGTTCTTGTTGAAACACAAGTCTGAAGCTTTTGAGAAATTCAAGGAATATAAGTGCGAAGTAGATGTAGCGTTTTGAAAATCGTTTCGGTGAAATTTCGGAAAATCGGTAAAATGAGGGGGTTTTCTGTAAAAAGTCAAAATACAAATATCTTATTATAAAAATTAAATATACATATTTTAGCTATGTAATTGCTATTATTTGGTGTTTATTGAGCCGCTGGTGAAATTTCAAATTTTCTGAAAAAAATATTATTTTATTATTATTTTAAGCCGTCACTAATACATTTAATTAGGGAAAATTACAAATTGGAATGAGTTGAAACAAATTTTGTGCATCATAAAACATTAAAAAAAAATTTTATCATGTGGTTTTTGGAACGAAATCATTTGCCAAAACGGTTTAGAAATTATTGAAGAAAAATGGCTTTTTTTTAGCGTAAATGGATGTTTGGGGTATTGTATTTATCATTTTTCATCACGCCACACCCGTACCCACACCCACACACCCCCACTTACTCCTCCCCTTAGCCAAATTCAGCAGCCCTCACTTTTTCCCCACTTGGTTTGCAAAGGAAAGAAAAGGAAAAGAAAAGAAAAGAAAAGAGTAGAAAATGATATAAATTGAGTTGACTTTGACTTGAAACAACTTTCCCCACCTCACTCTCTCTCCTCACTCACCCACTCCCCCCAAAATCTGGCCGAAACTGATCCCTTAGCAGCAGCCCCCCTCCCCAAGTTCTCACTCCATTTTTGCTTCAAAAATCCATAAAAAAAGCTTCAAAATCCATACAATTTCAAAGCTTTTTTCCAAATCCAACACTTACCCATTATTCCTTAGCATTTCAAGCATGGATCCTTGTGAAAAGAGAGCATTTTGGAGTGCCATGGATGCTTGTGGATCTTCATATGCTTTTGGTTATATTTCTAAACATTTTGTTGCTTAAATTGTTACTAATTTCTTAAGCTAATTTATTTAAGTGTTATTTGGATATGTGAGTTTAATTGCACGTTTTGGAATTCAAGAAAAGGGTTTGAATGCAAGTTAGGTTATTGTGAATTGGTGTATGGTTGTGATGGGTAGCTTACCATCTTAGAATTTGTAGAAAGTAATTTAGTAGTTAAATTTCATATTGTTGCATGGAAATGTTTAAATTAAGTTTTGTTTTTGCTAACTAGAGTTTTTGAAAAATTATCAAATGCTTAGATTAAAATATAATTAAGTGTTCATGTCATTATAACTATTATAATGAGTGGTTTAATGACTTTGGTTCATGCAAAACGAAGCTTAATTGATGAATTGTGAATTTTGCTTTAAAGGGTGTTAAATTTGATATTTTGCAAACTAGGATTTTGGAAATTATGCAAATTTATGAGTTTAAATTATGGAAATGGTTTTTATGACTTATTTAAGATATTTAATAAATATATTGGCCGCTACATTCATTTAAACATCGTGTTTTGTACAAAAACGGCGAATTGTGCTTGCTAGATTTTCGGAAAAATGACTTTTTGAGTGAAATTGGCGTTTTTGTGAGTTTTAACCTAGTTTATATTAAAATTAGTGTTCGTGAATGTGCAAATGAGTGTATTTGGGTTTTTCTCGATGGTTTGGCGTTTGTACGCCGACGTCGAGGGTTTTTGGGTTGATTTGTGAAAGCAACCATAGGTTTTGACCTATGTGGGATTCGTGCGTCGTTTTGATCATGAGTCGGATTTTAATGAGATATGGTGCGTTATGATATGTAGGTACCCCCATGTGGATTTCGAGACGACAAGCAAGCGCGTGGCAACGTCGGCACCGGCTAGCGAGGACCAGGTGAGTAGATTTATATCTACGGGGAGAATTCGGGTGGATGGCGTATAGCACCCCCGCAGTCCGTGGTGGTGTATACAGATGCGTATACACACCAACAATTATTATATGTTATTTAGGATTAATAACAATGCTTAGGATGGATATTGGTGTGTTGGACTATTTTTATTGTTGCGAACCCTAGGGTAGTGTTACACACACATACACACATACATACTTGCATACATTCCTATTGATATGTGCTCATGGGATTCTTTATAGTTATGTGTTCACATGGGTATGGGACTATGTGTTCACATACGGATTGAGGATGATACTTGGGATTGAGCTGAGTCGATGAGATTTGATTTGAGGCCGTGAGATCGGTGATATAGCAGGGTTCGTATCTTAGATACGACATGACGTTGTAGCGGGTCCTTGACGTAGTGTTTCACACACGTCCATGCATACGTAGGCGGTATCAGTATGGTACAAGACGTAGATCAGTACCCCGATCATGATATTTGATAAAGAGGATACCAGGTGAATAGTATGATGAATGTGATATTGACCGTACCCAGATTGGGATGCCGTACGACGGATTTACGTACGAGCTATATTGATGATTGATCCGCACTCTTGACTTGGGATGCCTGATTATAGATATGGTATCGGATATAATATTATTGAGGCGGGATCACCGACTATACATATACAGGTATGTATATGTATCGACTCAGATGATAGGCGGTTTCCTTACCTGTAGTTCAGCTTGTTAGTTCAGCCGTATAGTTTAGTGTAGTTGTTAGATTAGATTAGACTTCTTACCTATTTCAAAAACTAACGAATCGTGGGCATTTTTAAAGACAGCTCAAGGGAATCTACGGATATTTCAAAAACGACGTATCTTTTCATAAAAACACCGTAGCCCCTATTTTCAAAACCCCATGATTCGTGTTATTTCAAAAGGCACCATTCGTAGGACTTATATTAGATTATTGCAGATTAGTTATTGTTGTGTCTAGTATTCAGCTCCCGCACATTATTGCTGTTCGCTCTGCCTCGCATATTTATTTTGCTGCATATTCCATTATTGATATCATGCTATTAGGACACCAGCACCATTACCGATGATGCGTATGTACCACGTACACCTACTTGCCGGCTCACACACATCTTCATCGGTAATTGCCATGTCACGTACACTTTAGAGAATATAATTGCTTGACTTAGATTGTTAGCTGGTAGTTTTGACATGATATTAGTGTACTTCCCTTATATGCCATATTAGACATTGTAGTTATTACCTACCACTTCATGCATACTGTTATTCAGTTGTTCATGTCTAGTTCATTATCATTGACATATGCACTTGTGATGATTTCTTGAGATTTATGATATTTCTGGATTTCGGGGAAAGCCGCAAAATTTACAACTTATGATCTTTTAAAATATAAAATGTTGCGGTTTTCTAGTGATGTAAAGTGTCGTCCACCATGAGTTTGCTGTGGTTTTGGAGATCCGTGTCGAGGAGTGGAGGAACCGTCACGGGTACATGGTGGGCCCGGTATGGTACCCCGGGGCAAGAGGAATGTGGTGTTGACGTTGAGCCTGGCTGGGGAGCACTACCTACCGGTGATATTACCCGACGCGTCGGATATCCGGAGGATACCGTCGTGGTCTTGAGATGGATGGTAGGGGCCGGTCTGGACTGACGGCGCCCTAGATATTGAGATTGAGACATTGATATTTCGAGACAGTGAGATTTATGTTTTGTGTCGATGCTAGACACTGTTGATGCTGATTTCATTTATGATACCTCAGTTTAAAAATACGAAGGAAATCTCACTAATTTATGAAAACAGTTTCTTCATTTACATATATTCTGTTTCATGCATTCATACCTCATTCATATGATATATTGCTACCTGAGGCATTGACACGGGCACATGAGTTTACACTCGGTTAGATATTACCCTAGCCATTGTTATAGGCTGCATGTTATACATATTTTTGAGGATATATTATGATCATTGACCTAGGTTGCGTTATTTATGCGATTTCTGTGCGTAGATGTTTTTCTATTCACGAGTTGGCAACTCACCCCCGTTGTGCCCCAGTTTCTTGCAGGTTGCCGTACAGGTTCCTTACGGCTTTGCGGGCATAGTTTCATTCGGGTGATTTGCTAGTAGGTGGGTTTACTTGTATCATACCCCCATTATTTACCTTGTATGATATTATTCAGTTGTATCCAGTAAATTCCATCAACCAAACATGTATTTATTGAGTTAGAGACCAGTGTTGTTTATTCTTTCGACCTTAGAGTCGCTCGTTATATTTCTGGTGGTTTTGAGTTTCCTTTTGAGTTTTGATCCTCGCCCTTGGCGTTGTATATTATTTTGCTTGTGTGGTTGTGACCGTCGATTGACGAAGAGCTAGCTCCCGCTTGGGGATGCCTTTTTTTTGATTTCGTATACTATTCATGTTGTATCCCGTTTGGGAGCCAGTATTTACAAAGGAGACTCTGCCGAAATTTTCAGGAAATACTTGATGTTTTTTTTTTTAAAAACCGCATAATTCGGCTTATGCTATTAAAACTACTTGATTTTAAATTGGTTTTCCTTCACTCTACTACTTTTCTTGGTTTGAATTTCTGGGTTTTCGGCTTACTTAGATTACGTACGCCTCGAGACGTTTCGTAGTCTAAGTGCCGGTCATTTTCCGTACTTTCGGGACGTGACAAAGTTGGTATCAGAGCGTTAGGTTTTACCTTCGGAGCGTAGGACGACCCTTGGTTGATGGAATAGGTGACTAAAGTAGAGTGACGTACCGTTGGTATGTTCCGCGGCATATTTATGACACGCCACTCCACTTATGAAGCCTTAGGATGTACATTTCCTTGTTCAGTATTATATTCATTCCGATCTAGCCTCATCAGTACCAGTTTGGTTTTGCTGCTATGGTTACGGACAGGGAGAGCTACGGCTAGAGTTGCGGTCAGCACAAGCTCATCACGAACGAGGACTGACCAGGGCGAAATTCCGGCGACACACGATTGCGGAGATGTGTCTTTTTACGGTGTTTTCGTGCCACGAGCGTTTGGCGGATCGCCTTTATGAGGTTACTCGGAGGTGCTGATCGACACTAGAGAATTGAGCCAATGATAGAGGCCAGCCAGATTTTGATGACCGTTGGTGTGTTGCTTACTCCTGATGATTGAGGCACTATTCAGCGTGCAGACGATCGAGCCAGTTGTTGCTGCAAGCGACGAGATATCGCCCCATATGTTGGAGCTATTGCAGGGCGAGTTGTACGAATAGATGATAGAAGGTCGCTAGTCACCCGAGGATGAATGACTAGGACATGTGGTTCGTTCGCTTACCCCGATGCGAGGTCATCAGATAGATTGATTCCAGCTAGAGACGACTTCACGCGGAGACGTTGGGAGTCGACAGAGACGATCGAATGTCAGAAACCTATTTATCCAAGTTTAAAGTAGTCGGAAAGACATGCAGGCAATTCTATGGTCCCTCTAGAAGAATGAAACCCTAACTCGACTTAATGACCGTGTGAAAGCCTTTAAACCTTCGGATTTGCAGCAGTTCTACGGCGCCATTAGTGAGGCTTGGGTTTGCCCTTCTACGGCTGGACCACCGATGCTGTGGTATGTACTCGATACTATTAAACTGTGCCCAAGAGGTTGAGCTCTTGGGGGATTATGAGGTTTTGACGAATCGATCGAATGGTTCGACTTCAATCGGATGCTAGGTGGTGAGACGCATTCTTAGGAGACTCCAGATACGAGGATAGTCGTTGGAGCTCAGTCCATGCAGCCGCGACGAGACGAGTCCAAAGCAGACGACATTAGAGAAAAGTGAAGTAAGAGGTTCGTACCAGATCTAGATGAGATGACGTTCCACTCCGCCGACATCAGAGATGCGATGCGCATGCCGAGGCAGAGTACTGGATATACCTTCCAGAAGGAGTCGCGATGGGTATGCAGCCGTTACAGAGCAAGATGCAGATATAGGAAAGGACAATGACTTCCGGACAGTTGGCAGAGACGAGACATGGAAGAGACCGTGAGCAGGATTCCTTCCAGGACACTGCTGCAATGATACTTGCACCCAGGATCAGATGTGTCACGTACATTCAGAAAGCCAAAGGCCGACGCCGGTGATATGCTGTCTTACGAGTGGTCGCGATGATTGACCAAGAGATGACCAGAGGAGTGCCAGAACGGAATCGTCCCCGTTAGCACACCTGACAGGGCCGATGAGCCGATGGACCGAAAGATTGGTAATTCACAGTGAAGACCTTGACCCAGGAGTGGTCATGGTTATGCACGCCAGCAGGACAGAGTTCCTGATCATCGACGAGACGTCCCACTAGTGACCGTAACAGTTGCCGAGATTCTTAGAGGATGCGCTTGAGCAGTACTATTCCGCCATTATTGATTACGATGTTTTGGGTGATTTATTCGTATGATTTGATTTTGATGATTGAGGATTTACGATCTTTGCACAGTGTTGCACTTGATATCGTTTTCGTTCTTTAGTTTCACATGTTTGTGATTTTACGGTTTTAAACAGTTGAGTTGGTTTTGTGCGTATGCATGCACACGATTTCGTTCCTGCACTCGGTATAGTTTATATATGCTTGCAGTGCAGTGATACGCCTTTTGTGCACTTAGATGCACTGGACTTCGATTTTGATTGTGATACTCGATATCTGTTTTGTGCACCTTGTGCACCTGATTGCTTTTGCGCACGTTCGGCGCTTGATATTGGATTTCATGATTTCATGCACGATAGATGCACCTGATTTGGATTTTCGCGCATGTTGGGCGCATGTTTTGAAGGGTGATTTTGGTGCACACCAGAGGCACTAAATCGAGATTTTTTTTTCGTGCATGTCAGATGCACCTGATTTTGCTGTCAGGCACACATGTTGCCTACGACAGATGTTTCGTGCACACCTGATGCACTTAGATGTTGTTTCTGTGCGCATGTATGACACATTCATGGATTTTGATTTCCGTGCGCACCAGACGCACGTAGTATTCATGTGCATATTTTGGGATTGATTTCTTATAGAGCGGTACGTTTTTATGATATTGCTATGTGTTTTCGTACTGAGCAGGACTAGTCAGAGGACAGTACCTGAATACGTTTTGCATGCATTGATAGTTATTGAAGGGATTTCCAAAAAGCGAGCTATAGCCTCAGTATTTACCTACGTGTCTGATATGACACGAAATGTTTAAAACAAGGAGACCCTTCTAAATTGTTTCCAAAACGGTTGAACGTACATTTCAAACAAAGGTATATATGTATATAGTTATTTTCTTATGATAGACGTCCGCCACTGTGCAGTGTTATACGCGTTGCACAGCGACTTAAAGAGATTTGGCATGCATTTCCTTCAGATACTTACAGATATAGATTCGATATTTACATGTATAGTTTCGAGTTATGTCATATTGGTTTTGATTTGGATTTGGCATTGATGTCTTCTCAATGACTCCGATGATTGCGGGATACTTGACGGAGTTTTGATTTGAGTTATATGCTCATTTTTCAAGCGCATGCGCTGCGCTACGATTTGTTTTATGTATTTACAATTTCGGAGCCCCGACGACTTGATGGTTTTCTTAGATGTTTTAGTATTTGGGGGAGTTTGAATTTAAATTCGGGGACCGAATTTCTTTAAGGGGGGAAGATTGTAGCGTTTTGAAAATCGTTTCGGTGAAATTTTGGAAAATCGGTAAAATGAGGGGGTTTTATGTAAAAAGTCAAAATACAAATATCTTATTATAAAAATTAGATATACATATTCTAGCTATGTAATTGCTATTATTTGGTGTTTATTGAGCCGCTGGTGAAATTTCAAATTTTCTGAAAAAAATATTATTTTATTATTATTTTAAGCCGTCACTAATACATTTAATTAGGGAAAATTACAAATTGGAATGAGTTGAAACAAATTTTGTGCATCATAAAACATTAAAAAAAATTTTATCATGTGGTTTTTGGAACGAAATCATTTGCCAAAACGGTTTAGAAATTATTGAAGAAAAATGGCTTTTTTTTAGCGTAAATGGATGTTTGGGGTATTGTATTTATCATTTTTCATCACCCCACACCCGTACCCACACCCACACACCCCCACTTACTCCTCCCCTTAGCCAAATTCAGCAGCCCTCACTTTTTCCCCACTTGGTTTGCAAAGGAAAGAAAAGGAAAAGAAAAGAAAAGAAAAGAGTAGAAAATGATATAAATTGAGTTGACTTTGACTTGAAACAACTTTCCCCACCTCACTCTCTCTCCTCACTCACCCACTCCCCCCAAAATCTGGCCGAAACTGATCCCTTAGCAGCAGCCCCCCCTCCCCAAGTTCTCACTCCATTTTTGCTTCAAAAATCCATAAAAAAGCTTCAAAATCCATACAATTTCAAAGCTTTTTTCCAAATCCAACACTTACCCATTATTCCTTAGCATTTCAAGCATGGATCCTTGTGAAAAGAGAGCATTTTGGAGTGCCATGGATGCTTGTGGATCTTCATATGCTTTTGGGTATATTTCTAAACATTTTGTTGCTTAAATTGTTACTAATTTCTTAAGCTAATTTATTTAAGTGTTATTTGGATATGTGAGTTTAATTGCACGTTTTGGAATTCAAGAAAAGGGTTTGAATGCAAGTTAGGTTATTGTGAATTGGTGTATGGTTGTGATGGGTAGCTTACCATCTTAGAATTTGTAGAAAGTAATTTAGTAGTTAAATTTCATATTGTTGCATGGAAATGTCTAAATTTAGTTTTGTTTTTGCTAACTAGAGTTTTTGAAAAATTATCAAATGCTTAGATTAAAATATAATTAAGTGTTCATGTCATTATAACTATTATAATGAGTGGTTTAATGACTTTGGTTCATGCAAAACGAAGCTTAATTGATGAATTGTGAATTTTGTTTTAAAGGGTGTTAAATTTGATATTTTGCAAACTAGGATTTTGGAAATTATGCAAATTTATGAGTTTAAATTATGGAAATGGTTTTTATGACTTATTTAAGATATTCAATAAATATATTGGCCGCTACATTCATTTAAACATTGTGTTTTGTACAAAAATGGCGAATTGTGCTTGCTAGATTTTCGGAAAAATGACTTTTTGAGTGAAATTGGCGTTTTTGTGAGTTTTAACCTAGTTTATATTAAAATTAGTGTTCGTGAATGTGCAAATGAGTGTATTTGGGTTTTTCTCGATGGTTTGGCGTTTGTACGCCGACGTCGAGGGTTTTTGGGTTGATTTGTGAAAGCAACCATAGGTTTTGACCTATGTGGGATTCGTGCGTCGTTTTGATCATGAGTCGGATTTTAATGAGATATGGTGCGTTATGATATGTAGGTACCCCCATGTGGACTTCGAGACGACAAGCAAGCGCGTGGCAACGTCGGCACCGGCTAGCGAGGACCAGGTGAGTAGATTTATATCTACGGGGAGAAGTCGGGTGGATGGCGTATAGCACCCCCGCAGTCCGTGGTGGTGTATACAGATGCGTATACACACCAACAATTATTATATGTTATTTAGGATTAATAACGATGCTTAGGATGGATATTGGTGTGTTGGACTATTTTTAGTGTTGCGAACCCTAGGGTAGTGTTACACACACATACACACATACATACTTGCATACATTCCTATTGATATGTGCTCATGGGATTCTTTATAGTTATGTGTTCACATGGGTATGGGACTATGTGTTCACATACGGATTGAGGATGATACTTGGGATTGAGCTGAGTCGATGAGATTTGATTTGAGGCCGTGAGATCGGTGATATAGCAGGGTTCGTATCTTAGATACGACATGACGTTGTAGCGGGTCCTTGACGTAGTGTTTCACACACGTCCATGCATACGTAGGCGGTATCAGTATGGTACTAGACGTAGATCAGTACCCCGATCATGATATTTGATAAAGAGGATACCAGGTGAATAGTATGATGAATGTGATATTGACCGTACCCAGATTGGGATGCCGTACGACGGATTTACGTACGAGCTATATTGATGATTGATCCGCACTCTTGACTTGGGATGCCTGATTATAGATATGGTATCGGATATGATATTATTGAGGCGGGATCACCGACTATACATATACAGGTATGTATATGTATCGACTCAGATGATAGGCGGTTTCCTTACCTGTAGTTCAGCTTGTTAGTTCAGCCGTATAGTTTAGTGTAGTTGTTAGATTAGATTAGACTTCTTACCTATTTCAAAAACTAACGAATCGTGGGCATTTTTAAAGACAGCTCAAGGGAATCTACGGATATTTCAAAAACGACGTATCTTTTCATAAAAACACCGTAGCCCCTATTTTCAAAACCCCATGATTCGTGTTATTTCAAAAGGCACCATTCGTAGGACTTATATTAGATTATTGCAGATTAGTTATCGTTGTGTCTAGTATTCAGCTCCCGCACATTATTGCTGTTCGCTCTGCCTCGCATATTTATTTTGCTGCATATTCCATTATTGATATCATGTTATTACGACACCAGCACCATTACCGATGATGCATATGTACCACGTACACCTACTTGCCGGCTCACACACATCTTCATCGGTAATTGCCATGTCACGTACACTTTAGAGAATATAATTGCTTGACTTAGATTGTTAGCTGGTAGTTTTGACATGATATTAGTGTACTTCCCTTATATGCCATATTAGACATTGTAGTTATTACCTACCACTTCATGCATACTGTTATTCAGTTGTTCATGTCTAGTTCATTATCATTGACATATGCACTTGTGATGATTTCTTGAGATTTATGATATTTCTGGATTTCGGGGAAAGCCGCAAAATTTACAACTTATGATCTTTTAAAATATAAAATGTTGCGGTTTTCTAGTGATGTAAAGTGTCGTCCACCATGAGTTTGCTGTGGTTTTGGAGATCCGTGTCGAGGAGTGGAGGAACCGTCACGGGTACATGGTGGGCCCGGTATGGTACCCCGGGGCAAGAGGAATGTGGTGTTGACATTGAGCCTGGCTGGAGAGCACTACCTACCGGTGATATTACCCGACGCGTCGGATATCCAGAGGATACCGTCGTGGTCTTGAGATGGATGGTAGGGGCCGGTCTGGACTGACGGCGTCCTAGATATTGAGATTGAGACATTGATATTTCGAGACAGTGAGATTTATGTTTTGTGTCGATGCTAGACACTGTTGATGCTGATTTCATTTATGATACCTCAGTTTAAAAATACGAAGGAAATCTCACTAATTTATGAAAACAGTTTCTTCATTTACATGTATTCTGTTTCATGCATTCATACCTCATTCATATGATATATTGCTACCTGAGGCATTGGCACGGGCACATGAGTTTACACTCGGTTAGATATTACCCTAGCCATTGTTATAGGCTGCATGTTATACATATTTTTGAGGATATATTATGATCATTGACCTAGGTTGCGTTATTTATGCGATTTCTGTGCGTAGATGTTTTTCTATTCACGAGTTGGCAACTCACCCCCGTTGTGCCCCAGTTTCTTGCAGGTTGCCGTACAGGTTCCTTACGGCTTTGCGGGCATAGTTTCATTCGGGTGATTTGCTAGTAGGTGGGTTTACTTGTATCATACCCCCATTATTTACCTTGTATGATATTATTCAGTTGTATCTAGTAAATTCCATCAACCAAACATGTATTTATTGAGTTAGAGACCAGTGTTGTTTATTCTTTCGACCTTAGAGTCGCTCGTTATATTTCTGGTGGTTTTGAGTTTCCTTTTGAGTTTTGATCCTCGCCCTTGGCGTTGTATATTATTTTGCTTGTGTGGTTGTGACCGTCGATTGACGAAGAGCTAGCTCCCGCTTGGGGATGCCTTTTTTTTGATTTCGTATACTATTCATGTTGTATCCCGTTTGGGAGCCAGTATTTACAAAGGAGACTCTGCCGAAATTTTCAGGAAATACTTGATGTTTTTTTTTATTTTAAAAACCGCATAATTCGGCTTATGCTATTAAAACTACTTGATTTTAAATTGGTTTTCCTTCACTCTACTACTTTTCTTGGTTTGAATTTCTGGGTTTTCGGCTTACTTAGATTACGTACGCCTCGAGACGTTTCATAGTCTAAGTGCCGGTCATTTTCCGTACTTTCGGGACGTGACAGTAGAAAACCAGATGAGCAAAAGATTAAAATCCTACGATTTGATCGGGGAATTTCGTGAAAAAGAGAATGGGATTCTCTCTCAGCTTACTTCTCCGTATACACCACAGCACAACGGTGTATCGGAGCGGAGAAATCGCACCCTATTAGATATGGTGCGCTCTATGATGAGTACGGCTGAGTTACCTATTTATTTTTTGGGACATGCGCTTGAGACATCTGCGTACCTATTGAATAGAGTTCCGACCAAATCAGTGCCTACCACTCCATATGAGATATGGAATGGGAAGAGACCATCTCTTAAACGAGTTAAGATATGGGGTTGTCCGGCTTATGTTAAAAAGCAAAATCCGGACAAACTTAAGGCAAGGTCTGTTTTGTGCAAGTTTGTGGGATATCCAAAAGATTCCTATAGATATATCTTCTACCATACTGAGGAACAAAAAGTGTTTGTTGCTCAACATGCCACCTTTTTGGAAAAGGAATTTCTTGTGAAAGAAATTAGTGGCAATGAGGTAGAACTGGAAGAAGTTCCAGCATCACAAACTACAACTGACGATTTGGTGGAACCGGAGGATCCAATAGTACCCAACGAACCCCAGCCACTCCGCAGATCTAGTAGGGTTCCTCATCCACCTGAGAGATACTATGGTTTTCTCGTAGATCGTGGGAGTGAGGATTGCATCATGGAAGATGATGACTCGACTAGTTTCGAGCAGGCCATCACGAGTGGGGCTCTGTGAAATGGCTGGATGCTATGCGATCCGAGATGGAATCCATGTATACCAACCAAGTATGGACTTTGGAAGTTGCTCCTGAAGAGGTAAAACCCATTGGGAGCAATTAGATCTTTAAAAAGAAGATTGGTGTAGATGGAAAAGTTGAGACTTTTAAAGCTAGACTTGTAGCAATAGGTTTTCGTCAATGACCTAGAGTCGACTATGATGAAACCTTTTCTCCTGTTGCTATGCTTAAATCCATCAGGATCCTGCTTGCCATTGCTGCATACCATGACTACGAAATCTGGCAGATGGACGTCAAGGCCGCTTTTCTAAATGGTTATTTAGAAGAGAGCATGTACATAACAAAGCCAGAGGGCTTCGTAGACAGTGGGAGCAGCGGAAAGGTGTGCAAGCTACTTAAATCCATTTACTAGTTAAAGCAGACATCACGGAGCTGGAACATCTGTTGATGAAGCTATCAAAGAGTTTGACTTCATCAAAAATGTAGATGAACCTTGTATATATAAGAAGGCTGTAAAGAGTAAGGTGGTCTTCCTCGTATTGTACGTGGATGACATACCCTTGATAGGAAACGGTGTTCCTATGCTATACTCAGTCAAGCTCTTCTTATCACTCAAGTTCTCCATGAAAGATCTTGGTGATGCCTCCTATATCCTGGGGATAAAGATCTATAGAGATAGATCTAAACAGATGTTGGGATTGTCCCAATCCAGGTATATAGACACCATACTAAAGAGGTTTAGTATGGAAGATTCCAAGTGAGGTAATGTACCCGCTTGTTTAGGAATCACTCTTTCCAAAGAGATGTTTCCCAAGACTGATTTGGAAAGGGCTCGTATGCAAGGGATACCCTATGCTTCTGCAGTAAGCTCTATCATGTAGGCGATGTTATGTACCAGACCGGATGTAGCTTACTCACTAGGTGTAGTGAGCAGGTATCAATCAGATCCTGGGAAAAACCAATGGACAGCTGTGAAGAACATTCTTAAGTACTTTAGAAGGACTAAAGAAATGTTCTTGGTCTATGGTAACGGTGAACTCCAGGTGGAGTCCTTTACCGATTCGAGCTTACAGAGTGATAAGGACGACAGTAAGTCGGTCTCGGGTTTTGTCTTTACCCTCAATGGAGGGGCGGTGTGTTGGAAGAGTTCCAAGCAAGACAACGTAGCAGACTCGACGATGGAGGCCGAATACATCGCTGCCAACGATGCTGCCAAAGAAGCTGTCTGGATGAAGAAGTTCATTGCTGAGCTTTGTGTGGTTCCATCCATTGAGCATCCAATACATGTGTATTATGATAACAATGGAGTGGTGGCTTTGGCCTAGGAACCTAGGTCCCATCAGAGATCTAGACATATTATGAGGCGGTATCACCTGATCAGGGAGATAGTAGATCGCCGGGAGATCGAGGTCAGGAGAGTTGACACGAAGGACACCGTAGCGGATCCACTCACGAAGGCCCTTCCCCAGATACAGTTTGAAAGACTTTTTGGGATGTTGGGTATGAGATACTACAACACATGGCCTTAGTGCAAGTGGGAGATTGTTAGAAATATGTATGCCCTAGAGGCCATTATTGTACATGTGATGTATATTATAGTGGATGCTTAGACATATATAGAGGACTTTCTTGCTCGATATGATAGTATGCTATCTGGTTACTCTTTATCTTAAAATGTTGACTGGTATTCTTTACTGTCTTGCTCTCATATGTTGATAAAGCCCTTAGCATATGTACTTGCTCTCATCATTTTATCTTTTTATGCTTCATTTATAATTTCCTTCATACTTTGGCTTTTAGACAAGAGCATTTCAAGGTATCCTCTACTATCCCGAGTTTCAAGATGTGTGAAAGTGCGTATAGTAGGGTATCAACATTCAAATGTTTGGCTTCCAGAATAGGAACTATTTTTCAGACTTATTTTTATCCGCAGATTAGTGACTTCTTTCATCGTACTAACCCTTGGGACAACGGCTCATAACTACTTATTACTAGTTTGTTTAAGAAAACTTCTAACTTTCTTTGTTTTCTTAAATTTTTCCAATCTTTTAAATGTAATTTTTCACTTTTTAATCTTTTATTATAAAAGATTAAATATTAAATAATTTTTTTTATATGTTTTGTGCTTATGCAAAGTATGATGTAAAGTGATGCGTAAATAAGCACAAACCTCCCCTAAACTTGTTTAGAACAGTGTCCTCACTGTTGCCATCTGTTAAATCTCAAAAACCTGTAGTCTTAGGAGGAAAATTTATTAGCAGGGACAAGAAATATGATCGTGAAAATCTCCCCCAAACTTATTTTTGGCTCATAATTTTGAGGACACCTTTAATTTTCAAAAGCCAACAATATACCCCCCAAACTTGAGTTAAACAATGTTAATCTTTTAAAATCATAATAGGGGGGTAAAGTTACTGGTCAATGCCAAGCTTTGCAAAGATCGAAAGTCAACACCAACCATTCAAAAATTTTATCAGTGTAGTGCACCGGTTGGTGGAAGAACATGTTATATAGAGCCAGGAAGAAGTGGGGAAAAGATAAGTGGTGTGATGGAAAGGGTTTGAGTCTCAATTTGGAGAGATGACACAGTGATTGTGATGATGGATTACTCGCATTTTTGTGATTGTCAAGAAGAAGGTGCGGAGGTTCAATTTCTTTTTGGAGTTGATTCATCTCAACACCCGTGTTTGCTAAAAATGCGAGCTCATCAGCGAAAATTTCCTCAAAGCTTTCATCGATACCCCGAAGAATAATGTCATCAGAAAGAGCGGGATGATCTCTAGACTCCATCAAAGGTTCAAAATCAGCGTTAGATGTTGACCCATACAACTTGATGGAAGAGTCAATATGTGTATAATACATAGCTAGGTCAAACAACAACGTATGAAAAGAGTCTAGATCAGTATCGTGATGCTGATCGACATCCATTAATTCGACAGAACATGCTTGAGCAGAAGGTTCGGAGGGTACACTTTCCAATTTGTAAATGTTAAGCACAATTGACATCTTCCCGAAGGATAGGGTCATAGAGCCATTACGACAGTTGATTATAGCATTGGAAGTGGCCAAAAAGGGTCGACCGAGAATCATCGGAATTTGGTTCCGTGGGTTCGCTACATGTTGTGTATCTAGAACAATAAAGTCCACAGGGAATACAAATTCCCCGACTTTTATCAACACATCCTCAAGCTCACCCTTAGGTTTGGTGATTGATCGGTCGGCCATCTGGAGAGTTGTGTTCGAGGGCTTTAACTCTCCGATACCTAATTGCTCATAGACTGAATAAGGAAGCAGGTTAACACTTGCGCCAAGGTAAAGTAAAGCACGGTTAATATTTTTATCCCTAATAGAAATAGAAATTGTAGGACAGCCAGGGTCCTTACGTTTCCTTGGTAATTGTTGAGGAAAAGCTGTGTTTACAGTACTTGACATGAATACCTTTTTTGGCACTTGAGTCTTCCTCTTCCTAGTGCACAAGTCCTTGAGAATTTTCGCATAAGCTGGGACTTGTTGTATAGCATCTAGGAGAGGGATATTGATTTTAACCTGTTTAAAGATTTCGGTGATCTTCTCCATTTGCGGACTTGGTCTGTTTCCGCTTAACCTATTAGGATAAGGAGCTTTAGCAATAATAGCAGGGTCCAACATTGGAGAAGATCGTGTGGGTAGGAAAGATCCCAGAATACGAGTGGGGATCATCTTTGGTGGACTAGCAGAAGTGTGCTGAGGGTTCGAGCCTTGGGGAAAATGAAGAACAAGCTCGGAAGAAAGCGGTGGGGTAGACGAACTGGGATCAGAAGTAGAAGTAGAAGTGGAAGGAAAAGTCTCAGCCGGGGTATCATCGATTGATTCCTCACCATCAATCTCTTCACCAACATGGTTTTCTAGCACTCTTCCAGATATCAACGTGGTAATAGCATTCACATGATGTGAGTAGCCAGAATTCGGTACGGGTTGAGCTGGAAATTTCCCTTTCTCTCTAGCACTTATTTCGGCTTTTAATTATGCAATTTGTGCTTCCATCGATTTAATACTCTCACCTTGGGAGGCAGAGTTCTTCTTCATGTCATCGACATAAGATTTCATCTCAGCCAAAACTTGTATGAAATTTGTCAGAAGAAAATTCATGGTTTGTTCGAGGGAAGAGGAGTTATCAGTACCGGTCAATTGCAAAGAATTGTTGTACGGTGCAGAAGTGTTGAACGGATTTTGAAAATTTTGTGATTGATAGAGGTGCTGACTCAGTTGTAGTGGTTGCTATTGTTGTGGAGAGACCCTTTGAAAGTTGTTTTGGTTTGGAACCGTGTTTTGAGTTTGTTGTTGGTTCCAAGCAAAGTTAGGGTGATTCCTCCAACCCTGATTATAAGTGGAAGAATACGAATCGTTTTTAGGTCTTTGCTGAAAAGCAGCATTAGTGTGCTCTTGACCTTGAAACGGAGAATTCAAAGGACATTCTTCTGTAAGATGTGCTGGATCAGAACAACATCCACAGACAGTTTTGGGGAGTGTCATCTGATTTAGGGAGGCTACTAAAAATTTATGTTCCATAGCTTTGAGTTTCTTTTGCATTACTGCCATTTCAGCTCTAACTCCTATGGAAACATCCAGTTGATGGATACCACCTCTAGATGATGATTGACTTACACTCTCCCGCTGTAATGTTTTTTTAGCGAAATCTTCTAAAAATCTCCAGGCTTCACCATCATCTTTAGACATGAAGGTTCCTTGACACATGGATTCAAGATTTTGTTTTGTTGTATGATTAATGCCCTCATATATGATTCTGCATAGATCCCATCTAGGAATTCCATGATGAGGACATTGAACTAACAGATCCTTGAAGCGTTTAAAACACTTCGAAAATGGTTCATTGGGAAGCTGGGTAAATTGATTTATTTTGCTACGGACTCGGGCTGTCTTATGATTGGGGTAGAATTTCTTAAGGAAAGCTATGACGAATTCATCCCAGATTGAAATAGAATGTGCGGCTGTGTTTTAAAGCCATTTCTCGGCTAAATCGCACAAAGTGAACGGGAGAAGACGCAATCTCATAGCATCCACAGAAAGTTATGAAGTACCCATCATAGCGCATACGTTTTCTAATTTGGTAATAAAAACGTATGCGTCTTCAGACTCAAGACCATGAAATTTGGGTAAAAGATTGATGTATTGAGGTTTGATTTCGAAATTGTCCCTATTGGCTGGTGGAATGGAAAGACAGGTAGAAAGAGGACATCGAATAGGGTAGAATTTCTCTTGGAGAGAGATGCGGGCGGATTCTGCGCACCTGCGGACGGTGGTAGAGTGGTGTTAAAGAAGTTCGATGGAGATCCGTCCATCGAAGTGGATGTGGTGTGTGGTGAGGAAAACGAATATGTAGAAATACCGACTTTGGAGTCGATAGGAGGAATGCGGACAAGACGGGCACTAGAATCCCGTGTCCTGCCGAACATGCACAAAATGGTTTAGCACAAGTGGCAGCATAAGTGATAATTAGAGAAAAGTTTGGATTGGTGTTTGTTTTGAAAAAATACGGATTTTTGAAAAATCACACAAACAATGCATAAGCAACCCTAAATCTAATGGTCACCTAGGTCAAGTCTCTAGACTGCTCCTAGACTTCCAGAAGACAAGTCGCAAGATAGATCCTTTACTGCCTATTTATCCCTTCTGTGGCCAGATAAGTGCCAGGTAAGTGGGATGTTCTCCACTACCTAAGTAGTGGGCCTAATTAAGTAACCACTTGCCTTAGACACCACAAAAGAAATGCGGATAAGCAGTAGATTACCTACGACCTTCTTCTGTCCTAAATGAGCGCGACGGTCCTTAGAGTCTTGTCTATATCTTTTTTAGTTAATGAGGGTGATGAGGATGCTAGTTTCGTGATTTTTGGGGCTTAGGAAGGGTGATGAAATCCCCACCTAATCTGAATTTGGTATTTGCCCCTTAATTTCCATATTAAAATATGCAAACAACCACGATCAAACACGCAACAATTTTTCTTTAGTGGCGCTGCAAATTTTTGCAAAGAATTTTGCAGAAAATGGTTATTAGACAGAGCAGGGAGGAGATAAGAAAGTACAGAATATACCAGAGAAAAATGGAGCTCCAATTCGTCAGATTAGCCGTGCTTCCGCCGCGAAATCAAGGGAAATGACGCGGATCTGCGGTTCAGTTGCAAGATCTTTGTACAAAATTTTTTCCCGGTGCTCCTGTTCTTTCACTGGACTTCCTGAGATGATCTGAATATTTTTCCCCTTGCTGCAGAGATTCCAAATTCTCCTGCAGAATTCACAACAAATCGTTAAGCACTTGATGCGATTTTGATTTAAAAAAAAAATTCTGATGGAATAATAAAATTTTCAACTCATATAACAAAAACGAACAAATTAGCACACGGTCCCCGGCAATGGCTCCATTTGATTGATCTTCTTTTATGTGTAAGGAAAAGTTTTATCACAACCAAAGAAATTTATACCACAATCAATTAACGGTGTCGATGTAGCGCGTTAATGAATACGGATCGTCCACTGAGATGTGTAAACTTGTTTGATTATGCTAGATTTGGGTCGAATTGAAAATATAAAAGAAGATTCAAGAAAGTTGATTCAAGATTTGTGAGATTTCATTTCAAGAAATATAAAGAAAATAGATCTAAAATCAAGAATCAAGGAGATGTTCAAATCAATTTAGTTATCAAGATTTGTAGAATAGCTTGTAGGAATCGATTGAATTAGTAGCTATGATGAATACTAATTATGACAAATCTTATCTATTGATGGATTATAGCTAGATCGATGATGAATGAATGAAGATTAGGGATCTATTGAAGAAATTAGGGTTTCTCCTTTACTATCCCTTATCTTTTCATTGATCCTCATTCAATTCTAGCCTCTAGCAAAGAGGATCATCAATCATTTGATCCTGAATTTGCAATGAAATAATCAAGAACATTGATCTCGCTCTAAATTAGGTTATTGATGATTCTTTTTCCTAGAGTTCACAATTCTCATAAGACCTAAGAGTAGTAAAAGGATTTCATCATCATTAGATCTACCGATTCTCTCGATTCCGTTACAAGTGGAGATTTCACTCACACATCAAGAAAATTAAAGAATCAAGAATCAAGTATTTTCATAATGCAAGAGTGTAAAGAAAGAAAGAAAGAATTAACAATTTATCACCTTCATTAAATCTTCTTCAAATTTACACAACTTCCCAATTCGAGGTACAAGATTAAGCTCTCGATCGCTCCTTTGAAAAGGTGAATTTGTCGTCGATATTTGCGAGGCTCGATCGCCGTGAGTCTTGGATCGAATATGGATCTCTTACTTGGATGATGACCGGCGTTGCGATGAAGGATCGTTGATTGCTTACTTGATTTGCTTCTCGATGGATCTTGATTTGGCTTTGTAATTGGATTTTGGGTTAGGGTTTGGATTGGATCACAAGTTGTGTCACTCAACTTGTGTGTGAAATTATTGAACAACTAACGAACAACCTTTGTAATGAAGCCCTAGGTCTCCATTTATAGTTTTTCCTCTATCTTCCCTTAGAAGCTAGGTTGTTATGAAGCTTGCATAGGAAGCTACGTAGGTATCAAGCTTGCATAGGAAGCTTGGCTGTTGAAAGGGAAGCTTTTGGAGAAATCTATACAGTTCGAAGCGTCTTGAAGAAGCTTGTGTTAGTGTATATGCCCCAGAGGCCATTACTGTATCATACTAGTTTGTATATTACTTAATGGAGCTTGGGATATTCACCATTGTATACACAATCTTGCTCAAAATAGTAGTATGCTACTTGGTTTGTTTCTACTTCAATGTGTGTACATGTGTTTCTTTTAACATATTGCCTATACACATTAGTGGAGCCCTTAGGATCTTTGCTTAATTATCAGCGTTGTGATGGCAGCCACACTCGTGGGGGCTGGGTAATCCACAAGCACATCCTTATGCAGGTCCCTGGTCGTAGGACTATCGAGACAGGACATCGATACTCCGGAGTAGACTAGCGTATGCGCTTCTAATCCCAGCACGGGAGACGGTCCGTTCCACAGCCGTCAGTACGTAGTACTTGAGATAGTATGCGGGTGCTCGTTAGGTTATGAGTACACTGGACAGGACTCGTCGGGAACTGTTGGTTGGTACTATACCTATCGTCAGTTATCAGTTCCCAGGTGACATGAGTACAGCTTAGTCCGCTGACTTGACACTGTCACTTCGCCTCGAGTGTGTTCCCACTGTACTTTGATTACTACCCTACCACGGCTCAAAGGAGTCATGTAAACAGGTAGTAGTTGGGTGCAGTCCCGAAGCACTTGGAGGCAGTGACGGTTAGATAGGATTCGTCTCTCCCGGTATTGGGAGTTGATATCACGCTGTGTCTAGGAGAGCCATTACACATAGTCGTCCCTGGCCAGGGAAAGCAAGATATACTGGAAGGTTTCCAGTGTTATCTCAGGGTGTTCTGGGCTACACTCCGACACGACTTGTACCGCTATTAGGGGACTGACGTTTACCACCCCCTAGGCCCGCCATGCGATATTCTCAGACGAACAGACCGGACTGTACGCAGATTGTCACAGACAGGCTCAGTAGGAGTTCGGATTGGTTCGCCTCATCAGTCTTCTTATCGGCATCTACCTGGGGACGTTACGTACAGCTAGTGCCGCTTGCGGTCTATGGTTAAACCCACTGCCAGCGTAGTGTCGAGTCTTTAGAGTCCCACACAGAGGGTTATTCGCCTTTGGGCAAAACAGAGTAGAGGTCGCATGGTTTTGCGATAGGGTTCGTTCACATCCGCGCACTTGTGCACGTTTGGTGTCCGGATAGTCATTACTAGCGGGCTCTGGTTTGATCCAGATCCTAGTATATGCTTTGGGGTTAGTTTTATCTCATTGTATTCGTGTTCCTCGGAACACGAATGCGGGTGTGTATGCACAGTTGACTGAGGCAGAGTAAGAGGATTCTTATTAGGGTTTTGGTACGGGTGTGTATGCACAGTTGACAGTTGTCGTTTACCAAACCCTAATGAACATGTGAATTATGATTAATAATGTTAATTAAAAGGAAATTGAGTTATGGTTAGGGTTGTTGACATTTTGACCAAGGTTGACTTGTTGACCAAGGTTGAAACTTTGACCATCATCATTTCAAGAAAAGATGCTCTTTGATCTTTGCAAAACACATTAAATGTGAAACGATAATGGTCATATCAAACCAACCAACACCTTTTTCATTTTGATTAATATTGTTAATTATTAATTCACATATATATGATATGGTTGTTATTTTCATATGATAATCTCATTCTCATTCTCTCTCATCTTTTCCTCTTCCTCTTCCTCTAGCTCAAGGAAAATTCTTCTCATGAGTTGAGAACCATTTCCTTTGAGATAAAACACCAAAACCACTCTCTACTCATTCTAAGGTTGAAGGTCTAGCAAGCCGAACACTTTAGTTTTCTCAAGTTCGAGGAAGGAGCTCAAGGTAAAGACCCTCAGGTGGATTCATCTTCGGCAAGAGAAGGCGACGAGGAGAGAACCATCCGACCACCACAAGGAGTCCAAGAGAAGGAATTCAAGTTGAGGTATAACCCCCTAACCGAGTAGGTAAAGCTCTTGTTAGTTGCTAGTGTGTAGTTTAGCAAAGATCCGTGTTTTATAGTCCATGTTACCATAACCCCAAAAATTCATTTTTACCGTTTCCGCAAGTCCCGAAAGAACCGGGAGAGGTAACGTGGACTTACAGCTTGGCCGTTAAAAGGGAGCCTCGGGAAAAAGTTCGATTGCCAACGAGTCAGATCGGCCGTGGATCTGCGGCGGATTGGCCTGAATCGGCCGCGGTTCTGCGGCCATATGATGAGTTTGATTGTTGGTTTTCTCTGTGTCTCTTGATGTTGGCTTTAGGGTTCTTCTCTGATACCTGGAATATTATTATTGTTTCTTGGTTGCTTCCAGATTTCAAGTCTTTGACTTGATGCGTTTTATCGGCACTTTTGTGATTCCGGTTCTTTGACCTGAAGAATTTCCTGCACACAATCTTGATGAAAGTGTTGAGATATACAAAAATCATGCGTGTAGTAATAAACACACAATTTCCCTCATAATGCCGGTTATAATGTATAACACATGTTATTTGATATTTTGCAGACAAATTGCTAATATGTGCTATATTTATACCAAACACCTTTTAGATGATTAGAAAGAGTAGGGAAATTGATGGGTTAAGAATGCAATATTTTCGACTAATCACCAAGCCTCACCAACGGCGCCGCGGAACCGCCGCAAATACCATTGTTTGGCCGCGGTTCCACGATCGTTATGTCGAGTTAGGTGCTCGTTTTTCTTGGGGATCCACAGAAAACCCTGCTATATTTTCTGAATATTTTTAGTTCCAAAAATTCCAACTTTTGAAAAAATTTCCAGTGAGCATGTAAAAATCATATTTTTCATGTTCGATTAAGTTTTAAAGCGTCGTTTAGTTTACCCTAAAGCTCTAGCTAGGCTCTGATACCATGTTCGTGTGTAGTAGCGCCTCTAGTTGGGTTGAAACATCATAAAGTAATGAACTTTTTAATTTCTAGAGGGCTATTACAAACGAACTACGAATCGTAACTAGAGATTATGGTAATATCAACAATATAGGAAGTCTAAGCTAAAGGAAAAGGAAATACAACCTTTGTAGCCAACTCCTTCACTCTTTTGGACTCCTACGGCTTTGCTCGAAGCTTGGATCAACTCCGTTCAATGTCCTTCGTCGTCTACGATGATCCACCCGGAGATTTCTAGGTCAAGCTCTTTGCTTCACAAAATCAAGATGAAGTGGAGCAAACACTCTACACTAAAGGGCTAGGGTAGTGTAGAATGGTTATGTGGTTTGAATACTCACTCAAAAACCCTTTCCTTTTAACTTCCTCACTCTTTTTTGAAAACTCAAGAGAGCTTGAAGAAGGAGGAAGAAGAAGATGGCAAAGCTTTTGTCAATATTATGAATAAACTTAATCTAAAATGAAAAAGAAAAGAATATATATGAGACACTCTCAAATATAACTATAGTTAACTAAATATCTAGATATTTTGTAGATGAGTTAAAGAACAAATGAAATATAACCATGGTTAAAGTCAAAAGTCAAATAAGAAGAATGTAGAAACAATGAGTCATTTAGCTAATTTCCTTTTTCTTTAATTCATTAACAAAAATGTAGATATTTATCAACCATGTAAGTCTTGCATTGCCATCTCCTATGTATCAACAACCATGATACATATGTATGTATGTATGTGTGCATGCACATCATCATGTGCATGTATAAACATATATGCGTACATACAAAAGAAAAGGTTTAATTAAAAGTGAGCTTAAAGTTAATATTAAATCAACACTTGATTTAATAAATTGGTCATATCAAATATGACCCAACCAATAGTAAACACTCGATTAAAATACGGTATCATATATTCACATTTAATCGAGCTCCCGCGCATATCTCATATGTACACCACATCGTTTCGCCTGAGCTAGAAAAATCCTGTGTGGGACTCTAAGACTCGTCAATACGCCGGTAGTAGGCGATGATCATATCAAAACACCCATAAGCCGCAAGCGGTCAACTAAACGTAACTGCCACCCGGGTATTGAGCGAACAGAAGAACAACAAGCGAACCTGTCAAAGCTCCCGCAAAGTCATTGGTAACACCTACCGTACAGTCCGATCTCTTTGTCTGATATGCTGCATATCAAGTCTAGGGATGGAATCGTCGAGCCCTAATAACTTAATAAGTTATGCCGATATGGACTATGACCAGTTGAGAAACTATTGATAACATTTATCAGTAAATCTCATCAGCCCTGGCCAAGGACTTCGAGTCAAAACCGTTTCCCCCAATCAGAGCAAAGCTCTGTTTTGAATTTCAAAATTCAAAAATTGAAGCAACGCTTCAGATCCAGCGCTCTGCGCTGCGCACCACGTGTCAAACACAGATGGGTTAGTGCCAGGAGCGCTGTACCCTAGGCAGCGCACCCCCAATCAGAGCAAAGCTCTGTCTTAAATTTTAAAATTCAAAACTTGAAGCAACGCTTCAGATCCTGCGCTCTGCGCTGCGCGCCACGTGTCAAACACGGGTGCGCTAGCGCAGTTGCGCCGCGCTCTGCACTGCGCGCCACGTGTCAAACACGGGTGCGCTAGCGCAGTTGCGCCGCGCTCTGCACTGCGCGCCACGTGTTGAACGTGGGTGCGCTCGCGCAAGGTGCGCCAGCGCTGGAATTAAAAATTCCCCACCGTTAGATCAAAAGATCTAATAATAATAATAAATTATTAATTAATCAGAATTAAAGCTCTGCACTGCGCGCCACGTGTTGAACATAGGTGCGCCAGCGCAAGGTGCGCCAGCGCTGGAATTAAAAATTCCCCACCGTTATATCAAAAGATCTAATAATAATAAATTATTAATTAATCAGAATTAAAATTCTGTTATGGAAAGATCTTTCCAATCTTGTTAAAAACAAGAAGATTGCCTTCTGTAAAATAGAAGCCCTAGGATCAAAGATCCAACGGTGGGGAAACATCCCCAAATCAATCAGAGAAAGATCTCTTTAACTGATTTAACAAATCAATTTGCCCTATAAAAAGGCCCCTAGACTTTAAGTCTCAGGTACAGAGAGAAATATAGAGAAACCTCCCTAAAAACTTTGAGAAAACTCAAAGAGAGAAAAGCAAGCTTCTAGCAAAAAGAAGATCATCTTCTTCAAGGTAAAGAACATAATTCTTGAACACAGAGATGAAATCATCTCATGAAAGGAAGAACTATCTTCTAAAAAGATCATAGATCTACAAAAGACCAAAGTCTTTGATATAAAAGAGATCAAAAGATCTTATTATAAACAAAAAGAAGAAGTATTTACTTCATTTACAGATCATTGATCTACAAAGGCAATGCCTATTTATAAATAAAGCAAGAACTTTTGTTCTTGAATTTTGAGGCAAAGCCTCCTTTAAAAAGGACATGAACTTGTTTCTCTGATCATAAATTTGATCAAGTGCGCTTTGCGTTATTGGAAAGTGCCTTGCACTCATGAACTGCGCCTTTGCGCTCCTTGGAACGGCGCTCAGCGCCAAAACATGCCACGTGTCAAGCACAGACACAGCTTGCGCTTTGCGCTTCTGAAACAACGCACTGTGCTCATGGGCTGGCGCTCAGCGTCAAGCGCGCCACGTGTTACTCACTGGTATGCCATTAAATCAGCGCAAAGCGCTCATAAATTAAAAGCGCAATGCACTAATAAACTGGCGCCTAGCGCTAAGCGCGACACGTATCATTTTCGTGTGCGCTATTTGGCAGAAGCGCAATGCGATCTTTAATTGGCGCAAAGCGCCTGGCGCGCTACGTGGCGCATTGTCAGAACACACATTGTTCTGATGAATGCTATGCATTCAATACAAGAAAAAAGTTATCAGAATCTAATGCTCAGCATTATTAAAAGAGCCAAGACCAAATAAAGGCTCAATAGCCAGAGTAATAAAACGTTAAACATTTTAATTGGACTTAGCCCAATATTGGCCGTAAGTCCTCAACTTATATCGAACTGAGCACATCTGCTCACAAATTTTTCAACAAATCTTAGTCCCAAACTGGGCTATAGATTTTCCAATCAATCTACATCCGGTTCGAGGGTACATATCTTTACTCCTCTGATATCTGTCGTTGTAATCCTTCAACATCTTCAGAGAGGTGACGGGTCGCGACAACCACACATTTCTACGGACTGTGGGGTCCTTAAACTCATGGACTACGATGTCCTTAAACCTTATAGACTATGATGTCTCTAAACCGAACTGTGGGGTCCTTGAACTCATGGACTACGATGTCCTTAACCTGGACTGTGGGGTCCCTTTAAACCCACGGACTACGATGTCCTTAACCTGGACCGAGACATCCTTAAACTAACATTGGACCACCATGTCCTTAAACTGGTAATCGGCCGCAATGTCCCTAAACTAAACAATAGAGCCCAATTGCTCTCTTAGTAGATCTAAATGATCCCGTTAAGTTGATCTTAGTCTAAAAATTAGACTAACGTGTCCTTAACATACGTTTAAGTTGATCTTAGTCCCAAATCAGGCTAACGTGTCTTTAAACCCAACCCCCAAACCCAAATCTAAGAAGATACGGCCACGCCCTATGGGTGACAACATAAATTAGTCTCCATATACAATCCACAGGCAACCACAAACAAAACAAATACCCATGACACGAAGTGACCATCTGGAGAAGGAGAAAGTTGTTACCGCGATACGGTAGCGTAATTAACTGCAGGGGCTTGCGCTTGCAGGGAAGAGCGTCTCCACAATCAAAAACCCCTCAAACAAGGGGGAATCTGATGAAGTCTGCTACATCGGCCGCATCCGTTTAAACCTTCAATACATGGTGCCATAAATCAACTTGGCATCTTCGGAGAGGTGGACGGATAGCACCAATTATCATCTGCCCCCAGATTCAGGCAAGACGTTTGTCTTCCCGGTTTCCGGCGGTAAACAGATTCTGGCATGCCTGGTGGGACCTTTTCCTCTTTCCACTCCACACTTCATGTGTCATGTTCGCGAACGAATCGCGGTTTGATATGGTTGCCCTTGGGTTCGAGGTACTAAGATTTGGTTTCTTGCTTGGCGCAGAAAGCGAAACATCAATGGCATCCACTTGCGAGAAGTGTTCCAACTGCAATTGTAACTCGCGCTCCGCCTCTTCTGGAGGCATAGCCTACGGGCCCCAAGCAGCTTCCTTGTTCACGATGCCGGTGGACCAGGTCACGCAGGCCACCACTGGATTGTTTTTCGGGACTATGCTCCCACCGATGAGCTTCAACACCCCTGTACCAACACCAGAAGCTCCCAAGAAGTCGGTCTTTGATTAGCTTGCTACTACCGCGGCCCATCTCAACGGGTCGTCCAGCTCTAGCGCTTCAGTCTTCGCCAGATTGGGCCAAAGTCCATGTGGGCCCATGATGAATTCTGCAATCCCAGAAAAGGTTGTTCTGAAGAGGATAGCCATCCCTGCTCCTGAAGTCGTCAAGGCGACTTCTCCTGCTAAAGGGTCGGTCTTTGTAAGACTGACTATTCCAGATCCCACTCCCGCTCCTGCTCCAAGGTATGTCTTTGACAGATTAAATCCTGTTACTCAACGGACCTCAGTCTTCAAGAGGATGACGCCAGCAATAGCCCTTCTCCAAAGCAGGGGGCAAGACGAAGTCACCCCTCGAGCTGAACCCATCCCAACATCTCGACGCGCTCGACATCGCCACTGGCGCCGAGTGAGGAAGGCTGGGGGCAATTCCCCTCTGGGCTAACTCCGCCAGCCCTAACGGTGGAAGTTAATGCCGCTGTTCCAACTGGGAACAGCTTTGAACTGCTGAACAAGGTGCGCAGGAACTCTCCTACCGCCATACTGAAAAGATCACCTCCTCTGGTGGAGAATGTTACAGAAATAAAGCTGGACCAGCCTCCTCAACGGCTGTCCTCCAAAGTTTACAAAGTCTGGCGACGGGTCCAGGAGTCGGTGATCGATCAGGACTATCTCCGCCGACAGAAGAAGCTGAAGGTTCAGAAGGAAGGGAACCTTCCTAGCAAGACACAAAGGACGACAACCACCTGGGTGCTCGTTGCAACGGCCCCCTCAACGTCAGCTGCTCAAGAGAAAAGGAGGCCGGAGAAAGCCCCTGTGACTACGGCAGATCACAAACATGCTGAGCCAAAATGCCCCAAGTCTGGAGGCATAACGGTGCATACTGTTTACATGGCTTCCGGAAAAGAAGAAAGCCACGCTTCGATGGGTCACCGACCGCTCACCCGATCAATAACAAGGGCTCAGGAACAGCAGCAGTAGAAGCTTCAGGAGATGCTAACTGCAATGGCCGCACTCACCGGGCTAAAGGAAAACCCGGAGCCATCATCAGAGCAGCATCATGAATAAGAAACCGATGCTGGCTTCCTACGCAGAGTCCTCGAAAAGAAGGACAGAGAAGCCGCAGAACAAGCTGCCAACATAAAACAAATGGCGCTTCTCTTCCAAGACATGGTAGGGATGATGTTACAGCTGGACCCTCCAGGTGAAGACCCTCCGATCATCATTGAAGACGACCGAGCGAAGACGTCAAATCCCCTTCCGGCTTGTTCAGCAGCCAAAGAAGAGACCATCTCAAAAGCTGCACTCGATGATTATACTGTAAGTCCATGCTACCTCTCCCGGTACTTACGGGCTTGCGGAAATGGTGAAAAACGATTTTTCAGGAGGGTGGTAACATGGACTCAAAAATGGATCTTTGTTAAACAACTAACTAACAAACCTAACAAGAGTTTTACCTACTCGGTTAGGGGGTTATACCTTTCTTGAACTCCTTCGTCTTCAACTCTTTCCGGTGTACGGATCGGCCTCACCTCGTCGTCTCCTTGCGCCGAAGATGGATCCATCTGAAAGCTTCTACCTTTGGCTTCTTCTTCGAACTTGAAGAAACTAGAACACTTGGTTTGCCAAACCTTGTCAACTAGGATGAGTAGAGAAGTAATTTGGGTTTTCTTTTATCTCTAAGGCAATGTTTCTCAACTCATGAGAGGGTGTTGCCTTGAGCTAGAGAGAGAGAGCAAGAGGGAGAGCTCAAGCAAGAGAGAGAAAATGAAATGAGAGAATGAGTAACTCTTTTGCCATCCGAGCTCTCATAATCCAAAACAATCATAACAAAATAGTAATCAAGTATTATGTGATGGTTCGAGTCAAAATGGCTATATCATTTCATGCACTCATTTTGCAAAAACAAACAAGCAAGCAAAAGTCTTTGCCCTGAAATGATAGCCATTGTCATGATGATGGTCAACTAGTCCAACCTAGTCAACCGGTCAACAAAGTCAACAAGTCAACAAATTCAACCCCTCAACAACCATGTCACCATAATACTTAATTAATATTATTGTTAATTATATTTCTTATTCTCATTAGGGTTTAGCCAAAAGTCAATAGTCAACAGTCAACAGTCAACAACCCCAATGAGAATCCTCTGCCTCTGTCTCTCTGTCAACTGTGCATACACACCAGCATCCGCGTTCCGAGGAACACGAATACAAACGAGACAAAACCAATCCCAAAATGTACACTAGGATCTGGCTTAAACTAAAGCCCGCTAGTGTTAACTGTCCGGACACCAAACGTGCACAAGTGCACGGATGTGACCGAACCCTGTCGCAAAACCATGCGACCTCTACTCTTTTGCCTAAAGGCGAATAGCTTTCTGTGTGGGACTCTAAAAACTCGACACTACGCTGGCAGTGGGTTTAACCACAGACAGCAAGTGGCACAAGCTGTGTGTAACGGTCCCCAGGTAGATGCCGACAAGAAGACTGACGAGGTGAAACCCATCTGAACTCCTACTGAGCCTGAATGTGACAATCTCCATACAGTCCGGTCTGTTTGTCTGATACATCGCATGGCGGGCCTAGGGGGCGGTAAACGTCAGTCCCCTAATAGCGGTACAAGTCGTGTCGGAGTGAAGCCCATAACACCCTGAGATAGCACTGGAAACCTACCAGTATATCTCGCTTGCCCTGGCCAGGGACTACTCGTGTAATGGCTCTCCTAGACACAGCGCGATGTCAACCCCCAATACCGGGAGAGAGGAATCCTGTCTAACCGTCACTGCCTCCAAGTGCTTCGGGACTGCACCCAAAAACTACCTGTTTGCACGACTCCTTTGAGCCGTGGTAGGGTAGTAATCAAAGTACAGTGCGAACACACTCGAGACGAAGTGACAGTGTCAGGTCAGCGGACTAAGCTGTACTCATGTCAACTGGGAACTGATAACTGACGATAGGTATAGTACCAACCAACAGTTCCCGATGAGTCCTGTCCAGTGTACTCGTAACCTAACGAGCATCCGCATACTATCTCAAGCACGACGTACTGACGGCTGTGGGACAGACCGTCTCCCATACTGGGATGAGAAACGCATACGCTAGTCTACTCCGGAGTATCGATGCCCTGTCTCGATAGTCCTGCGACTAGGGACCTGCATAAGGATGTGCTTATAGATTACCCAGCCCCCAGGAGTGTGACTGCCATCACAACGCTGGTAATCAAGCAAAGATCCTAAGGGCTCCACTAATGTGTATAGGTGATATACTAAAATAAACACATGTACACATTAAAGCAGAAACAAACCAAGTAGCATACTACTATATTGAGCAAGATTGTCTATACAAGGTGAATATCCCAAGCTTCCATTAAGTAATATACAAACTAGTATGATACAGTAATGGCCTCTAGGGCTTATACACTAACAATCTCCCACTTGCACTAAGGCCATGTACTGGCGTATCGAAGACCTATCATCTCGATCAGCCGCTCGAACTGAGTCTGGGGTAAGGCCTTTGTGAGTGGATCGGCAGTGTTATCTTCCGTAGAAACTCTCCGAACCTCGATCTCCTGGCGACCCACGATCTCCCTGATCAGGTGATACCGCCTTAAGATGTGTCTGGACTTCTGATGGGACCTGGGTTCCTTCGCTAAAGCTATAGCCCCGTTGTTGTCACAATACAGCGGTATTGGATCAACAATGGACGGAACCACCTGAAGTTCTGTTAAGAACTTCCTTATCCAGACGGCTTCTTTTGCGGCATCTGCAGCAGCGATATATTCCGCTTCCATCGTCGAGTCAGCAACGGTTTCCTGTTTGGAACTCTTCCAACACACCGCCCCTCCATTGAGGGTAAAGACATAACCCGACATGGACTTGGAATCATCCTTGTCACTCTGGAAGCTGGATTCAGCAAAGGCCTCGATCTGGAGGTCTTTTCCGCCATACACCAAGAACATCTCCTTAGTCCTTCTCAGGTACTTGAGAATGTTCTTTACCGCTATCCAGTGTTTCTCCCCAGGGTTTGACTGATACCGGCTTACCACACTCAGTGCATAAGCTACATCTGGTCTGGTACACAACATCGCATACATTATAGAGCCTACCGCAGAAGCGTAGGGTATAATAGACATGCGATCCTTTTCCAAATCAGCCTTAGGAGACATCTCTTTGGAGAGGGTGATCCCGTGACAAGCCGGTAGATTACCGCGCTTGGAATCTTCCATACTGAATCTTTTCAGTATGGTGTCGATGTACCTGGACTGTGAGAGTCCTAGTATCCTCATGGATCTGTCACGATAGATCCGGATCCCCAGAATGTATGAGGCATCACCCAGGTCTTTCATGGAGAACCTGTGTGACAAGAACCCTTTGACAGATTGTAGCATAGGAATGTCATTTCCTATTAAGAGAATGTCATCCACATATAAAACGAGGAATACTACAGTTCTCGCTATAAATCTACTATAGATGCATGGTTCATCTGGATTTTTGATAAAGCCAAATTCTTTGACCGTCTCATTAAAACAGATGTTCCAACTCCGCGATGCCTGCTTTAGTCCGTAGATGGATTTAAGCAACTTGCACACATTTCTGCTGCTCTCACTCTGAATGAAACCCTCTGGCTGGTCCATATAAACGCACTCCTCTAAATTTCCATTTAGAAAAGCGGTCTTTACGTCCATCTGCCAAATCTCATAATCGTGGAAGGCAGCAATGGCAAGAAGGATCCGAATGGATTTCAGCATAGCTGCTGGAGAAAAGGTCTCGTCATAGTCCAAACCAGGTCTTTGACGAAAACCCTTTGCAACCAGTCTAGCTTTATAGGTCTCAACCTGTCCATCTACACCAATCTTCCTTTTGAAGACCCACTTGCATCCTACGGGTTTTACCCCATCTGGAGCAACGTCCAACGTCCATACTTTGTTGGTGTACATGGACTCTATTTCGGTCCGCATTGCATCCAGCCATTTTACCGAGTCAACGCTCTGAATGGCCTGCTGGAAGCTAGTCGGCTCATCATAATCAATGATGCAATCTTCTCTATCCCCGTCTATGAGAAAACCGTAGTATCTCTCGGGCGGATGAGACTGCCTACTACTCCTGCGGAGCGGCGTAGGAATGTCATGATCTTTCGAACCCTCTGGTTCTACTAAGCTTTCAGTAATAGCTCGTGGTTCTGGAATTTCTTCCAGTTCTATTTTGCTCCCACTTATCTGATTTTCCAAAAACCCAGTTTCCAAGAAGTGGGCATGACGAGAAACAAAAACCTTTTGTTCCTCTTCACAATAGAAGAAATATCCTTTGGAGTTTTTTGGATATCCCGCAAACTTGCACTGTACTGAGCGTGCCTCGAGCTTGTCCGCATGCTGCTTTTTGACAAAAGCTGGATATCCCCATGTCTTAATATGATTAAGATAGGGTCTCTTCCCACACCACATCTGATATGGTGTAGTAGGTACAGTCTTAGTAGGAACTCGGTTCAAAAGGTATGCAGCTGATTCTAGTGCATATCCCCAGAATGATCGCGGTAACTCAGCGTTACTCATCATGGACCGTACCATATCCAATAGGGTGCGGTTCCGTCTCTCCGATACACCGTTATGTTGCGGGGTGTATGGAGGAGTAAGCTGAGAGAGAATTCCATTCTCTTTTACGTAATCCAGGAACTCGGCACTTAAGTATTCACCACCTTGATCAGATTTTAGTGTCTTGATACTTTTGCCGGTTTGTTTTTCTACTTCATTCTTATATTCCTGGAATTTTCCAAAGGCTTCGGATTTATGTTTCATTAAGAAGACATAACCGTACCTTGAAAAGTCATCCGTAAAAGTAATGAAGTAAGAATAACCGCTTCGCGCATGTGTAGACATTGGACCGCACACGTCGCTGTGTACGAGTCCCAAGAGCTCGCTCGCTCTTACTCCGTGTCCAGTGAACGGAGTCTTTGTCATCTTTCCTTTGAGACAGGATTGACAAGTGGCATACGATTGATATTCGAACGGATCCAAATATCCTTCTGTATGTAATTTCGTCAACCTTCTCTCATTGATGTGACCCAGTCTACAATGCCATAAGAAAGTCTGATTTATTTCCGGAGACTTTCTTTTGTGTGTATTCTGGATATTGAAAATCTGTGGTTGGTTTAATACGTATATACCATTGCTTAATGTACCTGACCCAATCTGAACTTGATTAAGGTGAATGTTTACAACATTACTTACAAATGCAAATTCATAACGTTCTTTAGAAATCAAAGATACAGAAATGATATTACAAGTTGCGTTGGGTACAAAAAAGCAATTACGTAAAACCAAAACATGTCCAACTGACATTCCCAGGTGATAGTCCCCCACGGCCTTAGCATCCATGCTAGCTCTGTTTGCAACTTTGAGGGTCATGTCACTTGCCTTCAAAACCCTACGGTTTCTCAACGCCTGCAAAGAATTACAGATATGAGATCCTGATCTGGTATCCAATACCCAGGAAGTAGAGTTTATTGATAGACAGTTTTCAATAACATACACACCTGAAGCTGAAGCCGCAACTTGCTTCAGATCCTGTGTTCTGGCTTTCCAAGCCCTGCAATCTTTCTTCCAGTGCCCACTCTTATGACAGAAAAAGCACTCTTCCTTTCCTATAAGCTTCCCTGCTTTCTTTGTTGCTTTTGCCTTTCCCTTCGTATCCACTTTACTAACACCGCCCCTTGGTTTGGCGGGGGTTTTCTTCTTCTTTCCCTTGGCTTTTGCCTTGGACCTAGAAGAGGAAGATTCTCCTACAAACAAAGTGGATGTTTCCCTACCTTTCTGTAGGGTGCCCTCTGCACTCCTCAGCATGTTGAGGAGTTCTGAAAGTTCAACTTCTTTTTCTTGCAAGTTGAAGTTCAGGATAAACTGGGCATAAGTGGAAGGAAGGGACTGGAGAATCAAGTCCGTATAGAGCTCGTTCTCTAATATGGTCCCAAGGTCCGCGAGCTCCTCAATGAAGCCAATCATCTTAAGCACGTGTTCCGCTACCGATGATCCGACGGCCAACCTTGCCGAAAAAAGCTTCTTCGACACTTCATATCTTGCGATACGAGATTGCTCTCCATACAGTTCTTTTGTATGGAGAAATATGGATTCGAGGTCCATATTCTCGTGCCTCCTCTGATGTTCGTTGTCCATAGAGGCAAGCACGAGGCACTTGGCCTTCGCGCAATCGATTTCCCAGGTCTTACGGATTTCCCTATCCGTGACGCTGGTTTTGGGACCTGGGACAGGGGAGCTTTGGTGGTAAGGAGATACCCCAACTTGTCATAAGTGATTGCCATTTTGACATTCCTGAGCCAATCTTTATAGTTTGGCCCTGTCAGTATATTTTTATCTAGTAGTAACTTAAGTCCAGTCATGATGTTTGGTCGCTGCAATTAGGGGAGAAAGAAGAAACACTTTAGCATGATGCTCTTGCAAGTTTAGAGTGATTTTTAATTTATCTAAACAGGATGGCTCCTACTGTCTCTCGAATCCCTCCTCAAACCAAAAAGGAAGAATTAGTCAGGATCAATCTCACCGTACAATTCTTGCTTAACCGTTCGGCCAGGCTGGTGTCGGTACTTCGAGGGAGGTTTTCCAACGCTTTTGCGAAGTTTCTTAATTAAATAACCTCTTTTCCCTGTAGGCGTAGCCCCGCTAACACCTTTCTAGACACCTACTTGGTTTATAGCATTGATTGTTAAGTGAGAAATTTCCCGAGGAGTAGCATATACTCACAGTAGGATCGGGATCCAAATATCATTGCGTGACAAAACTGAAGGAATTCTACCAGAATCATCACACTCCAAATGGTATGCAGCGCTAGCAAGTTTCAGTTCTTTTGAAACTCCTGATGTGGATTTTTGCCCCATGCTCTTATGACCTTGACTTTGGCCAACAAATCATAAGTTACATGTCAAGTTCTACCCGTCATTCTCCAGGTTAATTTGAGCCCACCCGCACATACCCTTGACTTTGGCCAACAAGGTAGAACGACTGCCCCAAACCAACACATATATCTATGCTGCACATGAATACCCAATAGCTACCAATCACTATGCCTTGACTTTGGCCAACAAACATAGCTTGAATACTATTGACCATCCATATGAAACGACGGAGGGCCACGAATGGTTTTGGCGAAACCGTGAACGTATTGAACTTGATATAATCGATGGAACGAGATAGCTTTTAAAAGGAGTGGCTTAAGCTCCGCGTTTAAAAGTTATTTTGAAAAGAAACCGAGTGGTTTTGAAAGTATTCCAACGACTTTTACTTGGTTTATTTTTCTTGCATTAGTTCTTTTAATGCGTCCCATCATTTAATCCTACCATTGCAGAAAACAACCAAAATATGACGTACGCTTATGCCATTCGCATTCGCCACGGGGCCCCGTCATTACCCGTTAGGTTACTTAACTAACGACAGAGCGGGGGCTGGGCTAGCGCGGCTGAAAAACATAAGCAATGCCTAAATAATATCATATATAGATATATTGCAATGATAGTCATTTCAGATCATAGATTAACACATTGGATATACTAGGAATCCGCAATTCGTACGAGCCTGTAACGAAAAGCGGATTACACGGTCGCGGTGAATAGCCAATACCCCACCCAAGACCCCTACGGGTGCGGCAAACTACCCGCCAAATATCCGAAGCGGAGCAACCTCCCTCAACGACGTGAGTAGGCCACTCGGCACTTCGAGATACCCGGTAGTTTGTGCACCCAACCATGGGTCTATCCTAGGAGCAAAAACAGTAAAAAGAAATTATACAATGACGGCTTCAACCCCGACCCGGTTGTGCGGCCAAAAATAATATTACATCAATTTACATATTACATGAATTGAAAGATAAAAGAAAACTTTCATCTCACAACCCCCCCGGCTATTCATCCGCGACAATCCAATGAATTCATATACACATACCATCAACATTACAGATCACAGATATGTATAACCCCCACTAATCGACGTATAGCGATTAGCGGACGTTCAATACATATAACACATCACAGATATATACCCGTCAGCTTAAGTCTTTTAGAAGTTCGATCAAAATACGGATTTTCAAGCCCCAAAAACTAATTTTTCTTTCTGGAAAATCTGGGCAGAAAAGACATATTGTAAAAATCCCAAAATACCCCTAGAAACACACTGCAAGAAATTTGAGCCACGACCGACTCAACTCGGCCGCGGAACCGCGGCGGGAGCATGCTCCCGCCGCCTTTCCGCGGCGCTTTGACCGATTCGATGGACCAAATTTCTTGGGTGTTTAACAAAAAGCCTGAGCCGATTTTTAAGATAAGATTTATCATTTTTTGGACAGAAAAAAAATTCGGCAGAAACTTGATTTTCCGGGTTCGTTTTGCGACTTTTTCTTTGATCGAACTTCTAGTTACTTTGCTAACATGTTAGATAGTGTTTAACTAGGCTCTGATGCCACTGTAAGTCCATGCTACCTCTCCCGGTACTTACGGGCTTGCGAAAATGGTGAAAAACGATTTTTCAAGAGGGTGGTAACATGGACTCAAAAACGGATCTTTGTTAAACAATTAACTAACAAACCTAACAAGAGTTTTACCTAATCGGTTAGGGGGTTATACCTTTCTTTAACTCCTTCGTCTTCAACTCTTTCCGGTGTACGGATCGGCCTCACCTCGTCGTCTCCTTGCGCCGAAGATGGATCCACCTGAAAGCTTCTACCTTTGGCTTCTTCTTCGAACTTGAAGAAACTAGAACACTTGGTTTACCAAACCTTGTGAACTAGGATGAGTAGAGAAGTGATTTGGGTTTTCTTTTATCTCTAAGGCAATGTTTCTCAACTCATGAGAGGGTGTTGCCTTGAGCTAGAGAGAGAGTAAGAGGAAGAGCAAGAGGGAGAGCTCAAGCAAGAGAGAGAAAATGAAATGAGAGAATGAGTAACTCTTTTGCCATTCTAGCTCTCATAATCCAAAACAATCATAACAAAATAGTAATCAAGTATTATGTGATGGTTCAAGTCAAAATGGCTATATCATTTCATGCACTCATTTTGCAAAAACAAACAAGAAAGCAAAAGTCTTTGCCATGAAATGATAGCCATTGTCATGATGATGGTCAACTAGTCCAACCTAGTCAACCGGTCAACAAAGTCAACAAGTCAACAAAGTCAACCCCTCAACAACCATGTCACCATAATACTTAATTAATATTATTGTTAATTATATTTCTTATTCTCATTAGGGTTTAGCCAAAAGTCAATAGTCAACAGTCAACAGTCAACAACCCCAATGAGAATCCTCTGCCTTTGTCTCTCTGTCAACTGTGCATACACACCCGCATCCGCGTTCCGAGGAACAAGAATACAAACGAGATAAAACCAATTCCAAAATGTACACTAGGATCTGGTTTAAACCAAAGCCCGCTAGTGTTAACTGTCCGGACACCAAACGTGCACAAGTGCACGGATGTGACCGAACCCTGTCGCAAAACCATGCGACCTGTCGCAAAACCATGCGACCTCTACTCTTTTGCCTAAAGGCGAATAGCTTTCTGTGTGGGACTCTAAAGACTCGACACTACGCTGGCAGTGGGTTTAACCACAGACCGCAAGCGGCACAAGCTGTTCGTAACGGTTCCCAGGTAGATGCCGACAAGAAGACTGACGAGGTGAAACCCATCTGAACTCCTACTGAGCCTGAATGTGACAATCTCCGTACAGTCCGGTCTGTTCGTCTGATACATTGTATGGCGGGCCTAGGGGGCGGTAAACATCAGTCCCCTAATAGCGGTACAAGTCATGTCGGAGTGAAGCCCATAACACCCTGAGATAGCACTGGAAACCTACCAGTATATCTCGCTTGCCCTGGCCAGGGACTACTCGTGTAATGGCTCTCCTAGACACAGCGCGATGTCAACCCCCAATTCCGGGAGAGACGAATCCTGTCTAACCGTCACTGCCTCCAAGTGCTTCGGGACTGCACCCAAAAACTACCTGTTTGCACGACTCCTTTGAGCCGTGGTAGGGTAGTAATCAAAGTACAGTGGGAACACACTCGAGACGAAGTGACAGTGTCAAGTCAGCAGACTAAGCTGTACTCATGTCACCTGGGAACTGATAACTGACGATAGGTATAGTACCAACCAACAGTTCCCGATGAGTCCTTTCCAGTGTACTCATAACCTAACGAGCACCCGCATACCATCTCAAGTACGACGTACTGACGGCTGTGGGACAGACCGTCTCCCACACTGGGATGAGAAGCGCATACGCTAGTCTACTCCGGAGTATCGATGCCCTATCTCGATAGTCCTGCGACTAGGGACCTGCATAAGGATGTGCTTATAGATTACCCAGCCCCCACGAGTGTGACTGCCATCACAACGCTGGTAATCAAGCAAAGATCCTAAGGGCTCCACTAATGTGTATAGGTGATATACTAAAATAAACACATGTACACATTAAAGCAGAAACATACCAAGTAGCATACTACTATATTGAGCAAGATTGTCTATGCAAGGTGAATATCCCAAGCTTCCATTAAGTAATATACAAACTAGTATGATATAGTAATGGCCTCTAGGGCATATACACTAACATATATAGCTCAGCAAATACGAGCTCACCAGGAAAACGAAGCGGCCGGTCAAGTTGTTAAAACTGGGCAACCATATCCAGGCTGGTATGACCAAATAAGTTACCCGCCGGGATATACGATCCCTAAGTTCCATGTATATAAAGGGACGGGGAATCCACATCAGCATGTTGCTCAATTCAGGGCCTTATGCGGCAACACTGGAGGCGACAACAAACTATTGCTTCGCCAATTCGTCGGCAGCTTAGCGGAAACGACCTTCGAATGGTATTCGGAGCTACCTAACGACTCTGTCAAAACATTTGCGGAGATGGAGCTGCTGTTTACACAAAGATTTGCAAGCGCCAGCGAGCGCACCCCGATCACCGCATTGATCAACGCTAGGGTAAGGCCAGGCGAAATATGGGTTCAATATACAATACGGTGACGGAACTTATGGTTGAAGTGCGAACAACGCATCGAAGAAGCACCGGCGATAGGCATGTTCGTGGGCACTCTTGATCCGCAAGCGACCATCTCGTAATTCATGATGTTCTTCAAACCAACTACTTTCTAGGCCTTGATTGACAAGTTGGCCCAAATGGACCAGATGGGTCATAGACCATCTTCTTCAAAGACGGATCCTCGGAATGAACAGGGGAAAAGAAAAGCAACTTTCGTCGCCAATACTCAACAACAGCCGAGCAACTTAAAGCCAGTTGTTCGCCAAAACAATATGCGTCCACGCCCGTCACTCGAGGAGAGACTAGGACGTCCTTACTCGTTTCCCCAAGATAAAACGAGGAGACTGTTTGAGCTGGCAGTACGCAACAGGCTCATAAATTTGCCGGATCCAAAACGTCCATTGCAGCCAAACGTACTGCCCATACCACCGAGTATTGGGCCATCCGATCGAAGACTGCTACGTCTTCAAAAACTGGGTTGAAGACCAATACCAACAAGGCAAATTCGTATTAACGTAAAACTGGAAGGTGAGCCCACCACAACCTCACGCCCCTAGAAAGTGGACATGCCGGGGGCGTCGTGCTCATTCATAGAAGAAACTCCGTGGGAGGTCGCTCTTTCGGCAAAGGCAAAAAGAATGCTGAAGGACCTCCAAATGTGTCCGGCAATCAGGTGGAAAAATCCACTGGAACCCGAGATCATCGAGGGAATGCTGAAACCACGCCCAGCGACAAAAATTGGTAGTGATGGTCAAAGCGCTCGCACCCAGCCGTCAAAGTCTTCGAAAAAGAAGAAGAAGACCAAAAATCCCGTGGAGCTTGATAGCAAGCGCACGGACCTGCAAAAACAGATTGACGCTCTGGAAGAATATAACCAGAAGACATGGACCCCGGTCACACTCCAAGAATTTCTCAACAATATCCTTAAGAACGGAGATAACGACAATAACGACAGGGATGACTCGTCAAAATAATCTGAGGACTATGTGGCAAGTTACCACATGATCTCTCATTCGGCATTAACTAATGAAGAAATGCATTCGGCGATAGAAGATAGCATAAAAGAGCTGGGGGCAGGATCGAAGCCAAAACCCTTGGAACTGTCTGACGAGATGATTGACTTGCTACTGAACGAAGCCCGTTAGAAAAGCAAAGCCAATCGAGAGCGCGAACTGGCTATATTCGAAAAAGCCAAATGCCGACGACTGGAGGAAAATGTTGAGATGCCCCAACTGGAGCAAAGCATCCCTATCACCAGCAAAAGCAAGCTTAAAGTAAGAAAACGATTCGCTAGGGCCCTGGCAATAGGAATGAAGTTGCCCTCTCCCAAAGGAAATTCCCCTGGCAATATATGTCTTGAGGAAGCGGACATACGTCTTAACTTTTGCCTATACCACCAGAAGATTGCACACCCTACCGAGGAGTGCATATCCTTTAAAAACTGGTGGCAAGGATATGTTGCCCATCGACGACACGTTCAACGAATGAAGCGCAAGGTTCGTCGGGAACAGAAAAGCACGACAGATGAGCGTGAAGGAGCTGCTGGCAACTGTCACATAGCCGACACCAAGGGATTGCAAGTTATCACCTTTGGAAGCGACTCTGACGAAGAAATCGCCCTTAGCCCTCTCTTCATGGAATCCACCTACGACACAAAACATGCGAAGATTTGCGGCAAAATCTAGCTGCGTAATCGCATGCAAGCTAATGACCGAAACGTCGTTAAACTACTGCCAACCCGCGGCATCCTCAGGCTGACGTGGCAAAAAAAAAACAGTATGTCCATAAGCAAAATGGGCACGGATGAAAACCTGAAAGGGCTCCGTGAGTAAAAACAGCAGGGCTACCGGCGAGTTTTGTGAAAACCCGAAAGGGCGCAATCTCGTTAAAAGACACTTGCAAGGTCCTCTCGACCTTGTGAGGAGAAACCACCTGCGTGAGATCCTTACGACTCACAAGGGAACAACGCACTTAGGGATCCTCACGATTCCTGAGGAGAAATTACACTTGCAAGATCCTCATGACTCGTAAGGAGAACTCTCTTATGGGACCCTCACGGCTCACAAGATTCAAAAGTCTTAAGCTACAGGGATCTGAACCTGTTCTTAAGCAGCCACCACAACCTCCAACACTGCCCTACAAGCGGCTCAATACTGACCCTTGTATACAATCCACGAACGCGAATAAACATTTCCCTATCAAAGTCCTATCCGTGACTAGGGATATGTCTACACGGTGAACGACACTTGTAAGTCCTCTCGACTTATAAGGAGAAAATACTTTTGTAAGATCCTTACGACTTACGAGAAGCCATACACTTAGGAATCCTCACGATTCTTAAGGAGAAAATGCACTTGCGAGATCCTCACGACTCGTAGGGAGAAATACCTTTATGAGACCCTTACGGCTCATGAAGTCAAAAGACCTTTGTTCGACATCGACAAAGGCAAATGATGATTCGCTCCTGGAAATATCCCAGTTGTAGCGATGCTGATGCCGAAATCGGTGTCAAATCCCAAGCTCGCAGCAAAAAATCAGCGGGCCACGAATGCATATGAAATAGCTGAAATGATGGGGCAGCTTGCAACAAAATCAGCAAGTAAAAATGTATGCATGCAAAATAGCCGAAATGATTGGACACCGCGAAAAATAGCCGAAATGATTGGGCAATCGCGACCTTCACGATATAAAAGCTGAAATGATAGAATATCGCGGAAAGAAATAAAGAAAAATGAAATTTATGCCCTGCAGGTGATATCACATCAATCCCTGTATACAATCCAGGGGCACAAACAAAAAGGGAACCATACCTTCCCACCAGGCTCCATCCGAAATAGAGCCAAGTCTCGACGGTTTACAGACAACCTAGAGACCATCTCAACATTTGTCTCGTTACAGCAGACGCAACGTCAAAACAAAGTGGGGTGATGGAAAAATCCCAACTCCACCTCAGCAGTCGTCTCGTTACAACAGACGCAATGTCAACAACGGTGTTCCTTCGCAGTCCAGCAGGATGCAGACGCAACGTCAACAAAAGACGCAACGTCAAAACAAAGCGGGGTGATGGCAAAATACCTAGCTCCAAATCTCGACGGTTCACCAGCAACCTAGAGACAACCACGACATTCGTCTCGATGTAGCAGACGCAATGCCAGCAAACGAAGCAAAGGCCAAATTTCTAGCTTCACGGTCTTGATGGCAACTCATATAAAACCTGAAAGACTATCAGAGATCATCTCACACCAGCGCGGAGTGGTCACCACCTCGACGTTCGTTTCGATACAGTAGACGAGATGTCAGTACATCGTCCTTCCTCCAACAGGATTCGGACACGCCAAAGCAAACGAAGCAAAGACAAAATTCCTAGCTTCAGGGTCTTGACGGCAACTTATATAAAACCTGAAAGACTATCGAAGATCATCCCACACCAGCGCGGAGTGGTCACCACCTTGACATTCGTCTCGATACAGCAGACAAAATGTCACTACAGCGTCCTTCCTCCAATAAGATTCGGACATGACAAAACAAATGAAGCAAAGGCCAAATTCTTAGCTTCAGGGTCTTGACGTCAACTCATATAAAGCCTGAAAGACTATCGGAGATCATCCCACACCAGCACGGAGTGGTTATGACTCATCGGGACTCTCCAAAATGAGCCTAACCTCAAGTAAAAAGCGGCACGGCAAAACTCCTAACGCTTGCTCTTCCGACGGTCAAACTTCCTAGGAGGATTGCTTGAAGACGTCTTGTCCAGCCCCCGAAGGGATCAGAGACACGACAGTCGCAAGGCTACTCGAACAAGCAAGATTGCCTATCGAGGAATACATCAGCCAACGCGATGGTACGATGGACAAAACCTAGTACCACAGACCCTAACGGACCTCTGTCGTAAAGAGCAGAGGTTAACTGTGACGTTAGGACATCCTTGCGAGAAATGCTCGATTCGTCTCGACTCGCGAGGAAATTAGTGTCTTTGCGAGAACATCTCGATTCATCTCGACTCATGAGGAAAAGCCTTAGGTAATTGGGATAAGAACCAGTTTCCTAAGCACTGGGGCCCTGCAAGTCGATCCAAAATGAACTCTTGCATACTATTCACGGGTCACACCCTCCAAAGTCGAATCTCGACAAGGAGGGAAACAACCGCTTACGGATCCTCTCGACTCGTAAGAGAGAAAATTCTCTTATAAGATCCTTACGACTTATGAGGGAAACGTAGTTAGGAATCCTCATGATTCCTAAGGAGAAAATACACCTATGGGATCCTCTCGACTCGTAGGGAGAAAAGTCTTCATGAGACCCTCACGGCTCATGAAGTTGAAAAGTCTTAGGCAGCAGATCTGAACCTGCCTCCTAAGCCATCACTACCCCTCGAAGAAGCTAAGACAAGATGTTCACTCTATCATCTGCCAGCTATGTTTTCTAAGGTGACATGCTGATAACAAAAGAAAGAAGAAGGCAGAGAGATGACATAAGACATTGCAAAAAAAATGTGTTTCTTTTACTCATGAATTCAGTTGGGTACAAAATACATCATATGAAAGAACAAAAGAACGAATACGTTTTGTTCAAAATTACAAATGGTACAAAAAAAATTATTATTGAGGGGAAAGCGCTTTCAATAATCCAATCAGCCGCTCGCACACTTCCCTCAGCCCCTCTTCTTGATCAGCCGTCGCGGCCAACTCTGCTTCGACCTGGGCTCGCTGCTGCAAATAAGACGAAAGTTGTTCCTCGACGGCCCGCTGAGCTGCTTCACGATCTTGTGCATCCCGCTCGACGACGTCGAGCTTCTACCACAATGTTAACCCATCAGAAATGCATCGCAGAAGGCCTTCGAAGATAACTTTCAACTGGGCAGCATTCGCATCAACCTGAGCATGCAGTCGAGCAGATTCGCTTGAAGTTTCTTTACATTCCTTCTGCTTTAAAGTCACTTCTTGTTCAAGATGACGGAAGTAAGAAGTGCTCTGCTCGATCCACGCAGCCCGTTGAGTGCTCGCATGTCACGCCCCGCTTCCCAGAGTACGCTAAGGTAGGCACGTGACATAGCCAACCATGATACCTGTGGATAGGAATTATCCTTCCACAGTCACATTACGGCTGTAGAGATATCAAGAACAAAAATAAAACTATCTAGCACATGTCCATAAGCCAAAATAAAATGAGTCAAGAGTAAATAATGCGGAAGTAAAAGATCCAATACAAGAATAACTGGAATGTATGTCCCATAATGCGGGCTCACATCAGGAATGAAAGTACTGAAAAATAAACGAACTAACTACTAACGAGTCCTCACTGCTCAGCCTGCCGACTGAAGTACTCCTGCTCGGACTGCAGCAAAGGTAAGGAATCTGGGCCATGCAAAACCCAGACGTCAGCGCGTCATAATATCAACCAATAATATTAACAGGGGTAGTACGACATGCAGGTATGAGTATGAGCAAGAATATAATGAGAATATATAACGGTGAATGTGTCAATATAAGTAAAGTGCAGAGATATCTAGACTGTGCTACGGGGTCATCTATTCTAAAGTCTTCGAAACCAAGTAATGTAATCCTCATCGTAACTCGTCGGTGGTTATTCCGTAACGCCCGGAAAGAAGGCAAACAATAGGTATTCTGGAACGCCCGGAAAAACGGCAAACAATGGGTATTCCGTAACGCCCGGAAAACGGCAAACAATCGGATGGCCCTTTGAGTTACGTTCGGTTACAATACTAATTTCCCCATACCCCTAAGTTATATATGTTTAAGTCAAGTATAAAATAATCTAGCACTAATGCCAACCCATGATCAGGCAGGTACAGGTTTGTCTGTATAGATAACAGGAACGGTCTGTGAGGACTACAGGACAGGTTTGTTGGCATTAGACGCAAGATCAGGTAACAGGTAAAGCCATGGTACGTCAGGTCAAGCCGGGTAGTGTATATAAGTGTCATGTCATATCAAGAGTCGTACGGTACCATGTCGGGTCAGGTAATATGTGTAGCAAGTCATGTCAGGGTATACAAGATATCATGTGGGTGCTCATAATCAACTAGAATAATCACGGTTATAAATAAACAAGCATGAATACTATCAGAACAATAAACTGGCACATGTAATATGACATGCAAATAGGTATAGGTTAAATTATTAGATGCACGGTTATCAGTTTGAGTTTTAAGAGATATTTTCAACATTACATGCATACAGTATGACAATTATGGATGTTAAAATCACGTTAATAAGTATTGAGTAATTTAGAGATGCAATGATATATATAATATGTTCAATGGATGCAATCATAACTAAAATAGGTTAAAATGCACACGGGTGTCCGATAAATTAGAACTATAGAAAGAGTACCATAGGTTATGTCAATAGTTAAAATGTGATTAAAACATATAAATGTGGTTATTAGGTTTAGTAAAGTAAATGCAACGGGTAGATTTCAAGTTTTGAATCTAAATGTAAACGAAAACATCGCACTGTTAACTTGGAATTCTTAACTTTAGATTCTATCGATAGATTTAATATGAAATTAGATAAATAAATATAAGAATAGTATGAATAGCATGTAGCAAGTTTCACTTGCCTCGACAGATCAAGAAACGGGTATACGGAACGTCTTACGTGTCGGCGGTAAAAGTCGCGACGCGCACACGGTATACGGAGCGAATCCACACAACGCACAGTGGGCTCACACAGGTCAGGTAACCTGGCTGGATCGTCGGGGTCGTTGACGGCACGGCCGGATTCCGGCAAACACAACGACAGTGAACAGTTAAGAAAAATTTGCATAAGGAAAGTGAAGAAGAGAAGGAGAAGAAGAAGATCGTATTGTGGTAGGGTGTTCTGGGATTTCAGGGGAGTCAGCACGGGGCGACGACGGCGAGGGTTGCCGGCGTGGTGATTTTCCGGCGAAGGGCAGTGGGTTACTAGGGTGCAGTTATGGTCGTGGGGTTTGCAGAGGGTGGTGGTAGCGGTTTGTAGGGCCGGGACGTGGAGAGGGATGTGAGGAGGTGACGAGGGTGACGACGGCGAGTCACCGGCGAGGTTGGGCTCACGGGAGGTTGCAGCAGGTGGCCTCATCAGGTGCAGTGGATCCTCAGGGATCGTCGGAATGAAGAGAGGAGAGGAAGGAGATGGAGAGGTAAATTCGTCCTTTAGCGGGGAGAGAGAAAGAGAAAGAGAGAGAGACGTGGGTCCCGCACCGAGTGAAGGAGAGCTAGGATTGGCTCGGGGTTTGGAAAATTTGTTAGGAAAACTTTATAAAAGATTTATTGGGTTTAAAAAAAAATAATATTGTTGGATTAGAAAATCTGATAGGTTGTAAAAAAATATTTTTAAGCTGATTCAAAAAGATTTAAAATAAATAAGATTTGGTGGGATGCAAAATATTTCAGAATTGCGCCCGGGTCGGGTCCAAAATTTTGAATTTGAAATATGAAAATCATTAGTAAGTTCCAAAAATTGAAATGAAGGATTTTGTAACCGAAAAGCATACCCTTAAGAACGGACGCACGTACATGCGCGTAGCCGTCCAAACACGTCCGTTTCACTGAACAGGATGAGAACACGATGCAAGGACGCTACCACAGGGTTAGGGGTATCAAGCAGGCCATGAAATGCAATTTTAATTTATTTTACATGATTTAAATTGTTATATGCAACAGATGCGATACTAGATAAAATACCCGTATATACTAAATTATGAGATGCACTAGCCCAAGCAAGAAGTCAAGGTAATCTATAAATAAAAGTTAACCAGGTTCAAGCAAGCGGGTCAAGTCGAATGCAAAGTAATATGTAAAATACCATTCGCACCCAAACACACAAAATAAAGAAAGACCATAGATAGGTAAATATGGAAACTGGAATTGGTATAAATGAACTCGGGTGTTACATCGCAGCCAGAATCTCATGAGGGGGATGCCTAAGCTCAAGCTCATGCAGGCAAGCCTCGACTTCCCTGTAGCGATTAACCCAAGACTCAACGACGTCCTCACCATGGAAGTTCACAAGCGTCGCCAGCATTGGATTGACCTCGGCAGCGAAATCTACGGTAGATGTAGGAGCCTCAGCATCAAGCTCCTCGACATATTCGCTCAGCATGCGCAGACTGGTCCCAGCACCTTTGGAGGAAGGGCGTCTGGAAAAAGGCCCTACCAGCATCATAATGCGAGACTCGAACGGGGCTGGAGTTGATGTGATTGCTGCAAAATAGATCATAATCAGATGTCGGCTTAGGAAATAAAGAAAATACACAAAAAATAGAGTCTACTATACCGGCTGCAACAGGGGGCAGAGCTGGGAGTACCGGTGGCGCAACGACAGCCTCGTCCCCTCCTTCAATTCGTAAGGCTACAAGCAATATAAAGAAGAGTTAGCAGTAATGCGACTGCCCGTTAAAGAAAAGGACGTCGTTTAGAGAAAATACTCACCGACACCAGCAGGCGGACTAATCTCTGACAAGAAGGAGAAGTGTGGGTGCAGTACCTGATACAGGTGGTCAAAAAGGACTCCTGCAAGGACGCAGTAGTGCAACGTCAGTACATAGGTTATACAGCTTAAAAAAAATATAAGACTGATGGGTCACGAATCCGCACCTTCCAACATCTGAGATGGTATGAGAGAGGGTAGAGGAGGTGTCACCATCAAGGCGGTAGCTGATGGCATTGCCTCGGGAAGCGCGACCTCAGCGCTCGCCGCACCTGTATTAGGAACAAGATAAATACTGCCAGGAAAGATTGAAAAGGATTGCAGAATAAAAAGAAAAACAATGACCCAAAATCTACCTGATGAGTAGCCAGTCGGAACCGCGACGAGGGCATCACTTGAGATAGCAACTACTTCATCCTCTTCCATCGGGATGGTCTCACCTCCCGTCGCCTCATCCCCTAACTCTACAAGAGCCGTCGTAACGCTTGCGACGCCAGGAGATGGCAAAGAGCCGCAGGAGGAAAAAGCAACGATCGGGGCAGTGCCCGACTCTTGCGCAAGAGTGACTACCTCGGGCTCGGCGGCTGTACTCATCTCACCCACCACCATCTCAGGCTCGGCAATCGTGACTGTCTCACCCGCCACTACCTCGAGCTCAGCGATCGCAGCCACCTCGCCTACCGCCGCCTCAGGTTCGGCAATCATGGCTACCTCTTCTACCGCCGCCTCAGGCCCAGCGGTCGCCGCCACTTCTTCGGTAGGACTCGGCCCTGCAAGATAAGATATATGAGAATTGATACTTAAAACTTTGACAATGGAACCCTGTGTTACATTACCTTGGGTTGGTCTTCTGATCGCTTCCCGAGCTGTACGTGCTGCTTATCTATAGGCAGTGGATAAGGCAGCCGGTGATTCCTCTGAGGGAGTAGGGGTAGGGGTAGCGGTTCTCGAGCCCGAGCCCATGGCTAAGGCAGCACTATGCTCCCTTGCCGCGTGCACTCGGCGCTTCCTTTCCGCCTGGGCAGTTAAAGTAGACCTTCTAGATGCCTCTACCAGCAGGACGTCATCGTCCACACCAAGGGTTACCTCTGGAGCCGTCAAGGCTTCCGTCATCGGTCGTTTGAGTAGGGCCTCTTTCGGCAATGCCGAAGAGGCCGGGACTTCGGTGGCTGGCCCAGGAAGAATCTACGCATCAGCCTGCGGGATCGACATTGTGGTCCCTGCGATACGATAAAGAAAGGGTCAGATTGTCTGTAAAAAAGGAGAATGAAGATGCAATAAGCCGAGACATACCAATGCCCAACAAAGCACGATTCCTCTCCTCCTCCTCGAAGGTCTTGAGGGAAGCCGCTAGAGCCTCTTCAGTGGTAAAGCCTGTTATAAAAAGAAAAGTGTCAGTCAAGACATGGTAATAAAAATAAAGATATAGTGCAATAACAAGGTACGACCGATGTTTACTTGATTGCACGAGGGTGGCCATCTCCGCTTGGTGGCTTGCGGATCGCACAGAAGCTGCAATAGCGGCCGTGAGATCAGTATCTTCCGGCGCTATGAAGAGACCTTCGTTGGTCCCATATTCGCTCAGGCCCTCATTATAAGGAGCCTGAGGCTCCAGGCTGAGTACAACATCTAGGGAGAGGACTGAATTTTTCTTCCTCTTCTGCGCACGAACTCCAGTCGCAGCAAGCACGAGCTTACGCTTGGTGGGCACCTTGGGGCGACGAGTCCCGATATCTGAGCCTACGCCAGATTCAGGGGAAGCTACAGTTATCGTCTCCGTGGGAGCATGGGGCACTGATAGCATATCCACCGTCTCCACAGGAGCACGAGGCAACCCGCGCGTAGGGCTTAGCACACGTGGAGGCACAACTGCAGCGACTTCTCTTAGCGGAAGAGGGAAAGTGGTCTGCCGCTTCAAAGGGACGTTGCGATCACTGGCAGGAGGCGCACTTTTGCGATCGAGCAGCAGCGGCCTTTCTTCCTTAATGACGGCGCCCATCGAATGCTGGTACCATGCCATATACACATTAAGGATCCTCGGAATGCAACTCGGCTCGCTGATAAAGAAGTGAGAGCCCGTATTCAAGCGCATGAAGTGATGCAGCGCATTCCGCATCCCCTCTTCAGTGGCAGTGGGTTCTAGAAAGAAAGCCTCCAGTGGCACTCCTTGATTATAGCTCAATTGTTGGGCAAAACGATGCGGATTGTATCTCATGAAAAGCGCCGCATCATTTTACCTAAACACTAAGAAGCCCGGTCTGATAGAATATAAATGAAGGGTCTCCCGAGCTTTCAAAACTGAGGCTCCGTCTTTAAAGATATCCTGCAATGGCCGCACCGTTGTGGCGGACTCTTTTCCGATGGTTACAACCTTGTCGGTAAAGGTCATCCCGTCTCCAACCGTGCGGGGACGAAGGAGCAAACCTCTAGCATCCCGCGGCGACGGATTTACAATCGATGCACCCACTAATTGCATAATATGGGGGAAGCTGCACCGGTTATAAAATGAAGGCCTTTTGTGAATACCAAAAACGCCAAGTGCATGTAGCTCGAGCCATGACATGAAGTAATGCATCGAGAAGTTCACATGCTGTACTCCGGGTTCGGTAGTATCCGCCGCTTGACTAAGGCCGTAATATAGATGGGCTAAGCCGACGACCCCGACAGCAACTTTCACCCCAATAGTCATTCGGTGAGCCGGATAAAATACAGATGGCTTCATACGGCGAAGGTGCATCGGGAGCACGAACCAGCTCAACCATAGCCCAAGAAATCCCAAAAAGAATGCTTCCTCATCCATCCCAGGGACTGCAATCTCCGCAAAAGGAACAACTGGAGAGTTGGGAAGGAAAAAACTCTTCTGATCTACCTCCGTCGTTGGCAGGTTGTCCAAACCTAAGTCGAAAGGGTCGTCAAGCGTGGCGAATTTAATGGCCTCCTTTGAGAAGACTTTTGGGTGAAGGAAGCGAGCGATGAAATCCTCGAAACTAACCCCGCGGCTCCCAGATTCGAGAAAAAGGCCCTCGTAGATATTCAACACTTTGATCAAGCTAGGAAACTGGTGTTGAACAGAATTCACCGGAGTAAGGCCCGTCATCACCGGCTTGGCACCGAAAACATATTCGTCCGTGGGAAGCAGGTCCTCATAATGCTTCCCTATGACCGGTAAGCCAGAAATTTCTGCAAATTCCTTTAAGGAGATTGATACTTCTCGGTCCAGCAAAAGGAAGGTGTGGGTAGGAATGTTCTACTGCTCCAGAAACGCCTTAACCCACCAGGTGGGAAGAGTAGGATACTAGAAGAAAGAAGCATAAACGGTAGTATATAACCCAAGCCTCAACAACTGCGACTTCTTCGCTGACAGAATGTAGCGGGCCCATTGCAAATAACCGGTCGGATGACGAGGAATTAGACCTATATTATATGATTGCCCCCACGACCACGCCTCGCCTTGACAAATACGGCATCCTAAGGTATCTAAAACCATGGGAGGCTGAACGGGAATCGAAGCTATAGCGGGCTGAAGAAGGCCTTCTGAAGTCTAATTAACCATCTCTACGACGTAGTTCACCGGGGGTGAGTTGGCGTAATGGATCGCCATGATGGGCTCCGAGGGTACCGCGCACGAAAATCTTTGTCGACCCCTAATAATCTGATTGTACCACGACCCCCAGAGGTGAAGATTCTTATGTTCCGGATCATGGTCTCTGATCAAAGCTAGGACCTCCCGATCTATAGGTGCTCCAGGAAATCCTCCCTCTGAACGAACGAACGGAAACGAAGCATCGAAAGACATGTTGCCTGCAAAAAGGAGGGACAGAAGTCAACTGTCAGTGCTTTAATTTAATCGATACTTTAAAATTTGTACCACACTGCAAAGCAGTGGAAAGGGGACCAAAGGGGGACCTACAAAATCTAGATGACAATGCATCAATTAATAAAACAGCATCATCATTGGATGAGATTGTTAATTAATGAGGAAATCCTCAAGAAAATTCTCATTGAATGAGAAATCCCTCGGGAGAAGGAGAAAATCCCCCTTTGAGAGCAAAGCTCTATGACAGAGTGACACTTGTCAAACTCTGATCATGAAGGAATAAGATTCCTTAAAGAGCCTGGCTCTATAATGATGATGGCAAAATCCATCAAAGATTAATTAAAATTAAAATTTTAAAAATTCTGGGATCTTCAAGATCCATGAAAAAACTCATAAGAGTTCTTCATCAAAGATCAAGAAATCCACATATTATCAAAGAGCAAAGCTCTGATTCATGGGCTAAGAAACGCCAAGAAAAGATCTCTTTAGATCTATGGGTTCATGAGAGCAAAGCTCTGTTAATGAAACCCTAAATGGGTTTTCTTTAGATCAAAGATCTACGAAGAGCAAGGCTCTTTAAAACCCTGATTCATTAAAAATTAATTTTTTTAAAATTTTACCTAAGTTTGGAAAGAGTATTTACTCTTGGGAAGTTCTTAAACAAAAGAGCTTCGCTCTGAATAAAAATTCTCCAGAAAGAAGATGATAATCATCTGAGGACCAAAGGTCCTATTTATAGGCGCTAAGCCGCCTCTTCAACTTCTAAGTTGATCCAAGGGCCTAGATGTTGCCACCGCTGTGCTCACGTGTGGGCCACGTAAGCGCAACGGTGGGGAGGCATTTGTTTCCCCCAATCAGAGCAAAACTCTGTTTTGAATTTCAAAATTCAAAAATTGAAGCAACGCTTCTGATCCAGCGCTCTGCACTGCGTGCCACGTGTCAAACACAGATGGGCTAGCGTCAGGAGCACTGCGCCCTAGGCAGCACACCCCCAATCAGAGCAAAGCTCTATCTTAAATTTTAAAATTCAAAAGTTGAAGCAACGCTTTAGATCCAGTGCTCTGCGCTGCGCGCCACGTGTCAAACACGGGTGCGCTAGCGCAGTTGCGCTGCGCTCTGCGTCATGTGTCAAACACGGGTGCGCTAGAGCAGTTACGCTGCGCGCCACGTGTCTAATACGGGTGCGCTAGCGCAGTTGCGCTGCGCTCTGCATTGCGCGCCACGTGTTGAACATAGGTGCGCTAGCGCAAGGTGCGTCAGCGCTGGAATTAAAAATTCCCCACCGTTAGATCAAAAGATCTAATAATAATAAATTATTAATTAATCAGAATTAAAGCTCTGCACTGCGCGCCACGTGTTGAACGTAGGTGCGCTAGCGCTGGAATTAAAAATTCCCCACCGTTAGATCAAAAGATCTAATAATAATAAATTATTAATTAATCAGAATTAAAATTCTATTATGGAAAGATCTTTCCAATCTTGTTAAAAACAAGAAGATTGCCTTTTGTAAAACAGAAGCCCTACGATCAAAGATCCAACGGTGGGGAAACATCCCCAAATCAATCAAAGAAAGATCTCTTTAACTGATTTAACAAATTAATTTGCCCTATAAAAAGGCCCCTAGACTTCAAGTCTCAGATACAGAGAGAAATATAGAGAAACCTCCCTAAAAACTTTGAGAAAACTCAAAGAGAGAAAAGCAACCTTCTAGCAAAAAGAAGATCATTTTCTTCAAGGTAAAGAACATAATTCTTGAACGCAGAGATGAAATCATCTCATGAAAAGAAGAACTATCTTCTAAAAAGATCATAGATCTACAAAAGACCAAAGTCTTTGATATAAAAAAGATCAAAAGATCTTATTATAAACAAAAAGAAGAAGTATTTACTTCATATACAGATCATTGATCTACAAAGGCAGTGCCTTTTTATAAATAAAGCAAGAACTTTTGTTCTTGAATCTTGAGGCAAACCCTCCTTTAAAAAGGACATGAACTTGTTTCTCTGATCATAAATTTGATCAAGTGCGCTTTACGCTATTGGAAAGTGCCTTGCACTCATGAACTGCGCCTTTGCACTCCTTGGACCGGCGCTCAGCGCCAAAATGTGCCACGTGTCAAGCACAAACACAGCTTGCGCTTTGCGCTTTTGAAACAGCGCACTGCGCTCATGGGCTGGCGCTCAGCGCCAAGCGCGCCACGTGTCACTCACTGGTGCGCCATTAAATCAGCGCAAAGCGCTCATAAATATAAAACGCAATGCGCTAATAAACTGGCGCCTAGCGCTAAGCGTGACACGTGTCATTTTCGTGTGCGTTATTTGGCAGAAGCGCAATGCGCTCTTTAATTGGCGCAAAGCGCCTGGCACGCCACGTGGCGCATTGTCAGAACACACAGTGTTATGATGAATGCTATGCATTCAATACAAGACAAAAGATGTCAGAATCTAATGCTCAGCATTATTAAAAGGGCCAAGCCCAAATAAATGCTCAATAGCCAGAGTAATAAAACGTTAAACATTTTAATTGGACTTAGTCCAATATTGGCCGTAAGTCCTCAACTTATATCGAACTGAGCCCATCTTCTCACAAATTTTTCAACAAATCTTAGTCCCAAACTGGGCTATAGATTTTCCAATCAATCTACATCCGGTTCGAGGGTACATATCTTTACTCCTCTGATATCTATCGTTGTAATCCTTCAACATCTTCAGAGAGGTGACGGGTCGCGACAACCACACATTTCTACGGACTGTGGGGTCCTTAAGCTCATGGACTACGATGTCCTTAAACCTTATAGACTATGATGTCTCTAAACCGGACTGTGGGGTCCTTGAACTCATGGACTACGATGTCCTTAACCTGGACTGTGGGGTCCCTTTAAACCCACGGACTACGATGTCCTTAACCTGGACCGAGACATCCTTAAACTAACATTGGACCACCATGTCCTTAAACTGGTAATCGGCCGCAATGTCCCTAAACTAAACAATAGAGCCCAATTGCTCTCTTCGTAGATCTAAATGATCCCGTTAAGTTGATCTTAGTCTAAAAATTAGACTAACGTGTCCTTAACATACGTTTAAGTTGATCTTAGTCCCAAATGAGGCTAATGTATCCTTAAACCCAACTCCCAAACCCAAATCTAAGAAGATACGGATTTGGACTAATCCACGCCCTACGGGCGACAACATAAATTAGTCTCTGTATACAATCCATTGGCAACCACAAACAAAACAAACACCCATGACACGAAGTGACCATCTGGAGAAAGAGAAAGTTGTTACCGTGATGCGGTAGCGTAATTAACTGCAGGGGCTTGCGCCTGCAGGGAAGAGCGTCCCCACAATCAAAAACCCCTCAAACGAGGGGGAATCTGACGAAGTCTGCTACATCGGCCGCATCCGTTTAAACCTTCGATACATGGTGCCATAAATCAACTTGGCATCTTCGGAGAGATGGACGGATAGCACCAATTAGCATCTGCCCCCAGATTCAGGCAAGATGTTTGTCTTCCCAGTTTCCGGCGGTAAACAAAACCAATCGCGCATAGCACAACATCAACTCCCAATATCGGGAGAGACGAAACCTCTCCTATCGCTCATTGTCTCCATGTGTCTTGGGACTGTACCCAAAAGCCACCTATTTGCATGACTCAGTAGAGCCGTGGTAGGGTGGAAATCAAAGTATAGTGGGAGAACACACAAGACTCTATGACGATCTCGGGTCTACAGACTAACTTGTACCTGTGTCACCTGAGAACTGCTATCCGACGATAGACATAATACCATATAGGAGTTCTCAATGAGTCCGTTCAGTGTACCCAGTCTCCACTGAGCACCCGTATACAATCTTTGATGTCACAACACCAATGGATATGGGATCATCTATCGCCCATCATATGGGTCAAGAAACGTATACGCTTGTCTACTCTGGAATATCGATGCCCTGTCTCGATATACCCTCGACTAGGAACATTTAAGGATATGCTTATAGACCACACATGCCCCACTAGTATGATCTCCATCATATCCATGGAAGTCAAGCCGATATCCCCAGGGCTTTATCAACATGTATCAAATGAACAGTATCAAGTAAACATATCAAGATAAAGTACAACCAGATAGCACACTATCATGTCGAGCAAGAAAGTTATCTAAATATATATACATGTCCAAGCATCCACTATACATATAATGGCCTCTAGGGCATACATATATCCTACAGTAACGCATGTAAACGAAACACTAGAAACAAGGAAAGTGGTTCCAGATTTTGCTACCCAAATAATTTGTAAAAGTTGCACGTACCACAAGACCACACACAACCCCAGAGACCCCTACCCCAAAACACAACCCCCCAGACCCTACTCGGGTCTCAATTTGCGGCCAGAACCAATAAAACTGCGGCAAAAAAGAAAGGGAATGGGCTTAGGTTCTTACAGTGGGTTCTAGATCACTACACAAGGTCACTGTGATGGGAAATTTTCCAACAAATACCTGGTTTGATAGCAGATCATCCGAGACACAAATCTACACTAAAAATACGATATTTGCACGAAACGAAACTTTATGCATTCTAAACTGAAACTAACAAGCTACGCAACACTAAAAGGACTTACTTAACAGAAAGAGATCATTGCCTACTCCCACAACCTCAAAGATCCTAACTTTCCAAGCTCCAAGGCATCCAAGAGGCAAAACAAGGTTTATGAAGTGATTTGGTGAGATTTTGTGAAGTTTAGTGAAGGTTTAGTGAAGGAAAGATCAAGTGTTCAGTTTAGAGTTGAGGAGTATGAGAAATAAATGAGAAGGAGATAAGTGAGAGAGAATGAAAGAATGAATGATAAAGAGAGAGAGTGATGTGAGCATAGGGTGAGTGCACCATTGCATTAACTCACCATCAATGCAAGCCATCAAGTCTCCATGACTTATCTTGCCACCTCCTCTTCAATCCAAAACAAGAAGAAATATCTCACAACAAATATTTAGAGGTTTATGTTAAATCAAAGCAAAGGATAAGATTAGGTTAAGTTGTCATGGTCACTTAAGCAAGATTACACAAACACACCCTCACATAAACACGCACATGTGTGTGCAATCCATAACAAATAATAATAAATTATTAATTAAATGTTATAAAATGTGAGGAATCCGAATTGGTAAACTTTTTACCAAAAAACCTCACTATCGCTTAATTAACACTAATCGCATTCCTAAAGTGTTACAGCTCCGTTCCCTACTCTGAGAGACATATCACCCTTTCCCAGTTCTCTACTTCTCTTTAACCCTTATCACAGATTACAAATGTGGGTTCCTGATCCGGTATCCAATACCCAGGACGTAGAGCAAACTGAGACACAGTTCTCAATAACTAACACACCCGAAGAAGATACATCAGAATGCTCTTTCTTCACTCGGGTTGCGTGGAAATCCTTGTGTTCCCCTATCACTTGCCCAGAATTATGACAGTTGTCATAAGATAGAGCGGAAACAACGTTTCCCAGCCCAGTATAATAAGCGGGTTGGTCAATACATCCATATTATTATCTTGATTAAGGCGTGACATGGTCTCTACCTAGAGAGAGAGAAGAAAACACTTTAGCGTGCGCTCTTGTAAGATTAGATTGGTTATTATCTTATCTAATCAGGATTGCTCCCATTGTTTTTATCAAATCTTCCTTCAAATCCTAAAAGGTAAGATTAACTGGGATTAATTACACCCTACAAGTTCGCCAATTGGTCAGCCAGGCAGTTGTTGGTACTCCAAGAGAGTCTTCCCGTGATTTCGCATGGAACTAATTAAATAACCTCGTTTCCGCAGAAGCGTAACCCCGTTAACACCTTTCTTAGACACCTACTGGATTAGCTAATTGTAAAGTGGAAAACTCTCTCAGGAGTAACACTTACTCGCAGTGGGTATCGGGATCCAACTATCATATAGAAGGTATGCAATTTTATTGCAAATTTCAACACTTGAAATTCCCGATATCTGTTTTTACTCCTAACGACCTATGACCTTGACGGAGGTCAACAAACTATAGGCCGCTAGTCAAGTTCAACCCAACATTTCTTGATCGATTCGAACCCACCTACACAAACCCTTGACGGAGGTCAACAAGGCTGTGTAACTGCCCCTACCGATCGCATCAATATGCCGCAGATAAATATTACCTAGCTACCGTACACTATGCCTTGACAGAGGTCAACAAACACAGCACGAATACTAAATACTACGTATCTGAAATGACGGAGGGCTACGACTGGTTTTGTGTTGGTTATATGTATGCCCTAGAGGCCATTACTATACATATGATGTATATTGTAGTGGATGCTTGGACATATATAGGGAGGACTTTCTTGCTCGACATGATAGTATGCTATCTGGTTGCACTTTACCTTAACGTGTACACTGATTGTCTTTCTGTTACATGTTGGTAAAGCCCTTAGGATGTGTACTTGACTACCTGGAGTATGATGCGGATCATACTAGTGGGGACATGGTAGTCCATAAGTATATCCTTCAAGGTCCTCAGTCGTGGGTGTATCGAGACAGGGCATCGATATACCAGAGTAGACTAGCGTATACCTTCTCGACCCATACAGATGGGCGATGGATGATCCCATATCCATTGGTGTTTGACATCAGAGATGATATACGGGTGCCCAGTGGAGACTGGGTATACTGGACGGACTCGCTGAGAACTCCCAGATGGTATTATACCTTACGTCAGATGGCAGTTCTCTGGTGACACCGGTACAGGTTAGTCTGTAGACCCGAGATCGTCATAGATTCTTGTGTGATTCCCACTGTGCTTTGATTTCCACCTTACCACGTCCAAGAGGGCATGCAAAATGGTGGTTTTTGGGTGCAGTCCCGAATCACATGGAGGCAATGAGCGATAGGAGGGGATTCGTCTCTCCCGGTATAGGGAGTTGATGTTGCGCTGTGTTCGATTAGCTATAACCGGAAATCCCTGGCCAGGGTTGCTGAGATTTACTGGTAAGTGTTACCAGTAGTTTCTCGAACTGTTATAGACCTCATATCGACACGACTTATCGAGCTACTGGGGTCTGACGTTTACCACCCCTAGGCGAGATATGCGACATATCAGACGAACAGACCGGACTGTACGGTAAGTGTTACTGGTTGGATTCACAGGAGTGTGAGCGGGCTTGCTCGATGATCTTCTGATCGCTCAATACCCGGGTGGCCGTTACGTTTAGCAGACCGCTTGCGGCTTGTGGGTGTCTGATATGATCATCACCTGCTGCCGGCGTATTGACGAGTCTTTAGAGTCCTACACAGAGGTTTCCTGGCTCAAGCGAAACGAAATAGGAGCGCATATGAGATATGTGCGGGACCGAGAATAATGCGTGTATGTGATACCGTATTCTATTCTCGCGATGAATGTATCGATTGGTTGTATGCGATATAACCTAGTTATCGAATCGAGGATTGATTCTATAAGTCGATACATTGGATATTAGTCGGTCATATGCGATATGACTGGATCGTTAAATCAAGTGTTGATTTAATGATTTAATGTATAATTATATATTTGATATATTACTTTACATTAACTAGTATTTGTTCACTTAAGATAGATTTTCTCACTTGATGGGCACATTGTATATATGATATAGTTTTGTGCACTAGTTTGTATCATGTTTGTTGATACATGCAAACTTGGGTGTGTATGATTAAACCATGGTTATGTTAATAGTTAGGGTTTTGATTTACTTATTTATTTATTCTCTTTATTCTTTTTGGCAAAGGAAAATGAAATGGTGGCTTGCTTTGTCTTTACTTTGAAGCTTCATGAAGCTTTGAAATGTTCAACCATTTTTGTTTCTTTTGCCTAACCTAACCACTCACCTAACCCTAGTTTATTCTCTACACTTAACCATGGTTGCATTATGATAAGTATTCACTTGGATTTTTATTTAAAATTATTATTCATTTTTCTTCTTCTTCATCTTCTTCATGAAGACAAGTAAGAAAAGCTTTGCTACAAAATTTCAAGTGATGAATCCAAGTGAGAAATCCAAATCCAAAATGAACCCACTTCCTATTTCTTCATCCTCTACCACTTGCCATGTAGTATAGGGTGTTTTCTTCACAAGTTTCATGACTTGGTGAAGTTGGAGCTCGAGTTAGAGTCGCCTCGACGTAGATCATCTTCGGCATCGAAGTCATCGACCTAGCCCGATCATTTCTTCGATGAAACCACCGCGAGAGTCCGGGATCCGATGATCGCAGCGGAGGGACATCATCACGGAGCTAAGTAAGTGGAGGACCGGATCTACAAAGGTTGTATTTCCATTCACTTTAGAGTAAAGTTGTTTACTTGCATCTTGTTTCGCCTAAACTCTAGTTAACGATCCGTATTAGGGTTTGTAGGCACATGAAAAAATTTGAATTTGGCATGGTTGATGCCTTGTGAGACCTCTAGTGTGTGCCTAGGAACCCTACAGTGGTATCAGAGCCTAGCTAGAGCCTTAGGCGATGTGTAGACGAAGTTAGAAACCCGAACGAACCCGAAACCCTAATCCGAAACCCTTCTCTGTACATTTTTTGAAATCGGGGATTTTTGAGAATTAAAAATATGCAGAAAAATCAGCAGACTTTTTTATGAATTACTGTGAAGCACGTGCTCCTGATTCAACCAAAGAGCGGCGGAACCGCGGCAAGAGCATGGCTCGTGCGGCGGTTCCGCGGCCATATAATCACTTCAGCATTTGAAATTTGCACAGTAATTCCTATCTGTTAGTGCTGTATTTTCTGGGAATTTTTAACTTCTACTCAAGAGTTGAGTTTTTTGGGTTGTATTGGGGACTCGGTGTTTCGATCGGGAAGTTTAACTTCGTCTGTGTTTTTCCGGATAATTTTAGAAAATGTTGAAAAGTTCGACCGGATATTAATACCCAATTTTTCCCCTACCGGAAAAATTCCAAGTGTTGGATTTTTCCGTAGTTTAATGACGTTCTAAGTAGTGCAAGTAACGCGATGGTCCCTCTAGAAGACAACAAAGCTTAACTCGATTATGTGACCGTCTTGAACTGCCCTTTGAACCTTAGGGTTTGGGGCAGTACGGCGTGCCACATGTGAGGCGTTGGCTTGACCCTTCTACGGCTGGACCGTTGGTACTGAGGCATGAAGTGAATGTTTTTAAACTTATTTCATGTGTTGAGCTGTTTCGTGAAAACTTGGGTGTTTGAATGTTCGATCGGAAAGTTTAACATTTTCTATTTTATCTGGAATGTGATACAATATTTGGAATCCACATGTAGTTATGAGATAACTGAATGAATGTTATAAACATAGCAGTTTAGTCTCACTTGATCGGTTGCCACGGAATTTTGATGTGATCAAAAGTCCATCGCAATCACGTAGCGTACGCGGATACTCGCCGGGTAGACTTAATTGATAGCCTCACCCCATAGTCCCGACCAAGTGACTGTAGGAGAACCCCATCGCGAAAGCATCCGTTCGGGTGCTCGCGGCAGCGGTGTTCCGCCTTGGTGCACTTCGTCGACGGCGTCGGGGGTGCGGCCGCCTACTAAAGTTTGCGACGAGCATTCGATCAGGATGTCGGGAATCTTGTTGAATTGCCCGACTTGATATTGAAAAGAGTTTTCGATAATGAGACTAAAATGCGGGGTTTATAATTGTTAGGCATGCGATGTCTAAGGAATTCATTGGTTTAGGCATGCGATGTCTAAGGTGGTTGCGGATTCCAACTGTTGTAGTTTTACACTTTCTTTTCTGTGACCGTAAGTGTAATATGTGATATCGCCGGTTTCGTTGCTATATGTCAACGACAATTGGGATACGCATGTTTACTTACGTTGATGACATGTGATGTTATGTGTTGCTGGATATGTTATATTGGATCGTCGTGGTTGAATAGCCGGGGGTTTTTATGTGAGATGAGTGTTTTTCATTTTCATTCATGTAAAAACTTGTATGTAATATTCTTTTATTGGGGCACTTCCAGGTTGCGGAAGATGTCACCTTTTGTATATTATTTACTTTTCCGCACTAGGATAGACCCAAGGAGGAGGGCACAAGTAACCAGGTTCTGGAGTCCAGTGGGAGACCAACTCGAGGAGTCGAGTCCAGGTCTCCTAACTCTAGAATTTGTAGGGTTACTTGCCGCTCTCGTAGGGATCTAGGGGTGTGGGTTTGGCTATTCATCGCGACCGTGGAATCCGTGTTTTATACAGGCTCGTATTGAAAACACGGACGTCCTAGTATATCCAATGTTTCATATGTTTCTTCTGCTACGATATCTGTGATGTGATCATGTGATGTTCTATGATAGATACTGTATATAGTATATATGATATATTATATAAACGTTACTTATGTTTTACACCCGCGCTAGCCCTGCCCCACTCTGCCGTTAGTTACTTAACCTAACGGTGCACGAGGGGACATCGAGGCGAATGCGGATGGCATAAGTGTACGTCGTATTTATCTGTGATGTTTAGGTGCTTAAATGATGGGACTTCATTAATATGATTAATGAAATAAAAGAAACCTAAAGATGTTGTAGAATTGAATTTCAAAAATAAAACAGGTAGCTACAGTTCTTGCTTTGCACAGCGGTATATATGATATATCCTGCACCTTATTCGATGAGGAAAGGGCCGACGATCCCTTCACCGGGAGTGACCCCTTTAGCAATAACTGGCAGATGCTACACACTCGGTTTGTATTTTGATAGCTTCTATAGTTTCTGCTTTGCACAGCGATATATATGATATATCCCGCACCTCATTCGACGAGGAAAGGGCCGACGATCCCTTCACCGGGAGTGACCCCTTTAGCAAAACTAGAAAAGCCTAAAAAACACTTCATTTTAAAATCATTTGATTCTACGACGAAATCAAGTTCATTACGCAATAGGTTTTCAGAAAAACCTGTCGTTGCCCTCCGTCATTTCAGATAAGTAGTAGTTAGTATTCGTGCTACGTTTGTTGGCCTTTGTCAAGGCGTAGTGTGCGGTAGCTGACTGGTGCTTATCTGCTTATGCATATGATGCAGATTGGGTTAGGGTAGTCGTGCGACCTTGTTGGCCTTTGTCAAGGGTCGTGCGGGTGTGTTTAATTCAATCAGAAAATGACGGGTTGAACTTGACTAGCATCCTATGGTTTGTTGGCCTTTGTCAAGGTCATAGGAGGTTAGGGGCAAAATTATCGGGAATTTCAAGTGTTGAAATTTGCAATAAAATTGCATACCTTCTATGAGATAGTTGGATCCCGATACCCGCTGCGAGTAAGAGTTACTCCTGGGAGAGTTTTACACATTACAATTAGCCGATCAAGTAGGTGTCTAGAAAGGTGTTAACGAGGTTACGCCTCTGGGAAAACGAGGTTTACATTAATTAGGTTCGTGCGAAGGCACGGGGGACCTCCCTCAAAGTACCGACACTGGCCTGGCTGAAAGATTGGCGAACTTGTAGCGTGTAATTAATCCCGGCTAGTCTTTCCTTTTAGGGTTTGAAGGAAGATTTGATAAAAACAGTGGGAGCCATCCTGATTAGATAAAATAATAACCAATCTATTCTTGCAAGAACGCACGCTGAGTGTTTTCTTCTCTCTCTCTCCAGGTAGCGACCATATCACGCCTTAATCAACATAATAATACGGAATATTGACCGAACCCGCTTGTTATACTGAGCTGGGGAACGTTGGTCCCGCTCCAACTTATAATTGTTATAAGACAGAGCAGGAAATTGGAGATTACCAGGATTCCCATGCCGCCCAAACGAAGAAAGTGCATATGATGAATCTCCTTCGGGTGTGTTCATTACAGAACTGTTTCTCAGTATTCTTTACGTCCTGGATATAAGATACCGGATCAGGATCCCGCATATGTAATTTGTTACATGGGCTACAGATAGGTAAAGAACTGAGAACGGGTGATAAGTTTCATGAGACAGAAAACGGTGCAAGTGTTGCAGCCAAGTCTGTTGGTCACTGTCACCCTGTATTCCAAATACATTGATTCTGAACGAATGTTGTTAGATACCGAACCTGATATACAAAATCATATCAGTCTCTTTATTAGTAAAGAAATGATAAAATTTTGTATTGTTGGATAATGTTTTGAACATTTCCTGTATCAAAAGTTGAGCGGTTCAGGCACGTTATCTAAAAGCATTAATGTTCTAAATCAAACTACAGTTCTTAGTATACAGAACACACACAAGAGGAAGAGTTCAGAAATGAACGAATTCTTCTTGAGGTATTGTAGACTAGGTCATATCAATGCGACCCGACTAGCTGAAGTTACATATAGATGCATATTTAAATCAGTTTGAATTTACATCTTGTGAAACTTGTCAGTCATGTCACAAAGATAAGATGACCATAGCTCCGTTTACTGGAAACAGAGAAAGAGTTAGTGAACTCTTAGGATGATACATGTTGATGTATAAAGGTCCCCAGTCTACACATGCCAAGACCGGTTCTTTGTACTTCATTATATTCTCTGATGATCTCTCAAGATTTAGACATATGTTCCTGTTGAAACACAAGTCTGAACCTTTTGAGATATTCACGGAATATAAGTTAGAAGTAGAGAACCAAAATGAGGGTATAAGTATTATGTCCTTTGATGTGATCAAGGAGGAGAATACTTGAGCACGGAATTCCTGGACTATTCTAAAGGAGAATGAGATTCTCTCTCAGCATTACTCCTCCGTATACACCATAGCACGATGGTATATCGGGGCGGAGCAGTTGCACCCTATTCGATATGGTGCGCTCTGTGATGAGTACTACTGAGTTACCTGTTTCCTTTTGGGAGTTATGCGCTTGAGAAGCTGCATACCTATTAAATAGGGTTCGAATCAGATCACAGCCTACCACTCCATATGAGATATGGTATGGGAAGAGCCCATGTCTTAAGCTAGTTAAGATTTGGGGTTGTCCGGCCTATGTCTAAAAGCAAAATCCGGACAAGCTCGAGGCAAGGTCAGTTATATAGAACTGGAAAGGTTCCAGCTATGCAAACTACAGCAGATGATTTGGTACAACCAAAGGATTCAGTAGATACCAACGAACATCAGCCTCTCCGCCGATCTAGTAGGGTTTCTCACCCACCTGAGAGATACTTCAGTTTCTCTATGACAGTGGGAGCGAGGATTGCATCATGAAATGATGACCCAACTAGTTTCGAGCTGGCCATCAGGAGTGGGACTCTATAAGAATGGCTGGATACTTAGCGATCTGAGATGGAATCCTTATACACCAACAAAGTATGGACTTTGGTTGCTATATCTGAAGGGTTAAATCCCCATCAGGAGCAAGTATATCTTGAGAAGATTACTTGGTGTAGATGGAAAAGTTGAGACTTTCAAAGCTAGACTTGTTAAAGGTTTTCATCATCGACCAGGCGTGGATAATGATGAAACCTTTTCCAATGGCTATGCTTAAGTCCATCCAGATCCTACTTGCCACGGCTACATACCATGACTACGATATCTGGCGGTTGGGTGTCATGACTGCTTTTCTAAAATGATGTTTTAGAAGAGAGCATCTGTAAGTACACAGCCAGAGGGCTTCATAAACAGTGGGAGCAGCGGAAACGTGTACAAGATGCTTTATAGGATAAAGCAGGCATCGCGGAGTTGGAACATCTATTTTGATGTAGTAGTCAAAGAGTTTGACTTCATCAAAATGGTGGCGATCCTCGTAGAGTACGTGGATGACATACTCTTGATAGGGAAGGAGTTTCCTATGCTACGCTCGATCAATCTCCGCTTATCACAATGATTCTCCATATAGGATCAAAGTGATACCTACTAAATCCTGGGTTTTGGATCTATGAGATAGATCTAAATGGATGTTAGGATTCTCACTAGTTGAAGTGAGATGGTATCAATTGATCCTGAGGAGAATCACTGGAAGTGTTCCAGGGTGATGAGAACGACTGAATGTCAGTCACAGGCATTGTCTTTACCCTTAGTAATAGGACGGTATGTTGGAAGAGTTCCAAGCTAGATACCGTGGCATACTAGACGATAAAGGCTGGATACATCGCTACTTAAGATGCTACCAAAGAGGCTGTCTAGGTGTATATTTGTTCATGAGATGAACTTAGTTCCTCCCATTGTGTGACAATGGAGTTGTAGCTTATGCCAAGGAACGTCCGTCCCATCAGTGATCCAGACATATTCTAAGGCAGTGTCACCTGATCATGGAGATGGTTGATCTCCAAGGAGATCAAGGTTAGGAGAGTAGACTCAGAGGACAACACGGCGGATCCACTCACAAAGGCCTTTTCCCAGAGAGAGACTTTTATGGGATGGTTGAGTATGAGATACTACAACCACTGCTATCAGATGGCCCTAGTGCAAGTGGGAGATTGTTAGTTATATGTATGCCCTAGAGGCCATTACTATACATAGGATGTATATTGTAGTGGATGCTTGGACATATATAGGGAGGACTTTCTTGCTCGACATGATAGTATTCTATCTTGTTGCACTTTACCTTAACGTGTACACTGATTGTCTCTCTGTTACATGTTGGTAAAGCCCTTAGGATGTGTACTTGACTACCTGGAGTATGATGCGGATCATACTAGTGGGGACATGGTAGTCCATAAGTACATCCTTCAAGGTCCCTAGTCGTGGGTGTATCGAGACAGGGTATCGATATACCACAGTAGACTAGCGTATACCTTCTCGACCCATACAGATGGGCGATGGATGATCCCATATCCATTGGTGTTTGACATCAGAGATGATATACGGGTGCTCAGTGGAGACTGGGTACACTGGACGGACTCGCCGAGAACTCCCAGATGGTATTATACCTTACGTCAGATGGCAGTTCTCTGGTGACACCGGTACAGGTTAGTCTGTAGACCCGAGATCGTCATAGAGTCTTGTGTGATTCCCACTGTGCTTTGATTTCCACCTTACCACGTCCAAGAGGGCGTGCAAAATGGTGGTTTTTGGGTGCAGTCCCGAATCATATGGAGGCAATGAGCGATAGGAGGGGATTCGTCTCTCCCGGTATAGGGAGTTAATGTTGCGCTGTGTTCGATTAGCTATAACCGGAAATCCCTGGCCAGGGTTGCTGAGATTTACTGGTAAGTGTTACCAGTAGTTTATCGAACTGTTATAGACCTTATATCGACACGACTTATCGAGCTACTGGGGTCTGACGTTTACCACCCCTAGGCGAGATATGCGACATATCAGACGAACAGACCGGACTGTACGGTAAGTTTTACTGGTTGGATTCACAGGAGTGTGAGCGGGCTTGCGCGATGATCTTCTGATCGCTCAATACCCGGGTGGCCGTTACGTTTAGCAGACCGCTTGCGGCTTGTGGGTGTTTGATATGATCATCACCTGATGCCGGCGTATTGACGAGTCTTTAGAGTCCTACACAGAGGTTTCCTGGCTCAAGCGAAACGAAATAGGAGCGCATATGAGATATGTGCGGGACCGAGAATAATGCGTGTATGTGATACTGTATTCTATTCTCACGATGAATGTATCGATTGGTTGTATGCGATATAACCTAGTTTTCGAATCGAGGATTGATTCGATAAGTCGATACATTGGATATTAGTCGGTCATATGCGATATGACCGGATCGTTAAATCAAGTGTTGATTTAATGATTTAATGTATAATTATATATTTGATATATTACTTTACATTAACTAGTATTTGTTCACTTAAGATGGATTTTCTTGATGTGCACATTGTATATATGATATAGTTTTGTGCACTAGTTTGTATCATGTTTGATGATACATGCAAACTTGGGTGTGTATGATTAAACCATGGTTATGTTAATGGTTAGGGTTTTGATTTACTTATTTATTTATTCTCTTTATTATTTTTGGCAAAGGAAAATGAAATGGTGGCTTGCTTTGTCTTTACTTTGAAGCTTCATGAAGCTTTGAAATGTTCAACCATTTTTGTTTCTTTTGCCTAACCTAACCATTCACCTAACCCTAGTTTATTCTCTACACTTAACCATGGTTGCATTATGATAAGTATTCACTTGGATTTTTATTTAAAATTATTATTCATTTTTCTTCTTCTTCATCTTCTTCATGAAGACAAGTAAGAAAAGCTTTGCTACAAAATTTCAAGTGATGAATCCAAGTGAGAAATCCAAATCCAAAATGAACCCACTTCCTATTTCTTCATCCTCTACCACTTGCCATATAGTATAGGGTGTTTTCTTCACAAGTTTCATGACTTGGTGAAGTTGGAGCTCGAGTTAGAGTCGCCTCGACGTAGATCATCTTCGGCATCGAAGTCATCGACCTAGCCCGATCATTTCTTCGATGAAACCACCGCGAGAGTTCGGGATCCGATGATCGCAGCGGAGGGACATCATCACGGAGCTAAGGAAGTGGTGGACCGGATCTACAAAGGTTGTATTTCCATTCACTTTAGAGTAAAGTTGTTTACTTGCATCTTGTTTCGCCTAAACTTTAGTTAACGATCCGTATTAGGGTTTGTAGGCACATGAAAAAATTTGAATTTGGCATGGTTGATGCCTTGTGAGACCTCTAGTGTGTGCCTAGGAACCCTACATTTTGAATAAAACCTTTAACATAATGAACTTGATATCGTTCTAGAATCTAGGGATTTGAAAAGTAGTAGTTTAAGTTTCGCTTTAAAATCGAATAGTTTTCAAAGCAAACCGAGTGGGTTGTAGCATATGCTATTTTTGCTAAAGAGGTCATTCCCGATGAAGGGATCTAGGCTCTTTCCTCATCGAATGTGGTGTTGGATATTCATAATGGAATACTGCTATGCAAAGCAAGAACTAAAGCTACCTTTTTGAAAAATTTTATTCTACAACATCTTTTAAGTTTCTTTTCTTTTCATTAATCTAATTAATGACGTCCCATCATTTATGTTTCCTAAACATCATAGAAGAAACGAAAATAAAACACACATATATGCCATCCGCATTCGCCACAGGGACCCGGGTCTTCACCGTAAGATTACTTAACTTACGGCAGGGCGGGGTCAGGACTAGCGTGGATGCAAAACATATATAGTGTCTACTAGTATATCATATATATAAATAGCATTCGTCTCACGCAGTTATATGATCGCATCATATCACAGAAACAGCAGAAGCAAACATAAGAAATATAGGATATACTAGGAGATCCGTGTTTTAGATTAAGCCAGTAATGAAAAACACGGATTCCACGGTCATGCTGAATAGCCAAGCCCACATCCCTAGACCCTTATGAGAGCGGCAAGCAACCCTACCAATTCTAGAGTTAGGCGACCGGTCTTGACTTCTTGAGATGGCCTCCCACTGGACTTTAGAACCCGGTTACTTGTGCTTCCCACCTTGGGTCTATCCTAATGCGGAAATGTAAATAATATACATCAAATGGAGACAACAACCTCAACCCGGAAGTGTCCCAATAAAAAAAATATTACATACAAATATTTACATGAATGAAAATTGAAAAACTCTCATCTCACGTAAAACCCCCCGACTATTCAATCACGACGATCCAATATAACATATCAATAGCAACACAATAACATCACATGTCATCAATATAAGTAAATATGCGTATTCCTAATGTCGTTGATGTATAACAACGAGATCGGGGATACTGCCACATATTACACTTACGGTTGTAGAAAAGAAATGAAAACCACAATAATTAGAATCCGCATCATCCTCAGACATCATAAACCAGGATTATCACATATTCCGGATTTCATGCCTAACCCTATAAACCTTGCATTTAAGTCTCGAATTGAAAACACTTTTCAAAAAACAAGTCGGGTAATTCAACAAGATTCCCGATTATAAGATCGAATGCTCATCGGGAACATTTAGTAGATGGCTGCACTCCCGAGGCCGTCAACAAAGTGCACTTGGGCGGAACACCGCGACCGCGAGCACCCGTATGGATGCTTTTGGCCATGGGGTTCTTCTATAGTCACTTGGTCGGGGTTATGGGGCGTGGCTGTCTACTAGTGTCTCTCGGCGACTATATTCGTGTACGATATTTAGAAAAAATATAAATATTAGTTTGTAATTTAAAAATGAATATAATGAGTTTACAATAATGATATCGCTTATGAAATTGGGTATCGGTATTATATATGTAAAAATGTAATTATTTTGGTAACTGTGAAGAAAAGTGTGATATCATAAAAATGATATTTTTAATTATTTTAACATGACATTGTATTTTACATTAAGATAATGATATATAAGTATTAGAATAAGTATTTCATTCTTTTTAAACATGGATTTAGATTTTTACATGAAGGGTTTTAATTAAAGAAAAAGGGTTTTCTTTTGTTTCTTTTTATTTAAAATGAGGATGGGTTTATGTTAGCTAGGTTTAACCCTCACCTTAAGCACACCCTCACCCATGCTCACCTCCTTCCACCTCATGTTTCAAACACTTACACCACCACCTCACAATCCTCCACCTCCTTCTTCTAACTTTACACCTCCTCCTTCCACCATAACACCTCCTCTTTTCTCTACACACACCCTCACCCTAATCTTTCTTCTAACTCTTTAGGCAAGGTCTCAACTGAAACCATAGTTCTCATGCTTTCCCCACCAAATATTCTAAGTATTTTCATATTAAGAAAGAATGAGAGGGTTCCCTCACCAATTGTGTTCACATCATTAAGCTTGATCAACTACAACACTTAGGAACTTCATCATACAATTCTTGAGCTGGTGTTCTCTTGTGAATAATCTCCATAGGTATATTTCTTTCTTTCTTTTCAATATCCAATCTGTTCAATATCTGTTTTTATGTACAGTATCATAAACTAGGATATTTGTGATATTTAGCATACTGAAATTTAATCTGGAACCACTAAGTGTAACCACTAGGAAAATTAACAAGACCATAGTATCATGAGACCACTAGGAGATGTACCCTAAAGCCCGAGCCCCTAATTCCATGATTGACCCGGCGACATTCGCATTTTGACCGGTGCCGCCGGACTTCTGAGGGAGTTTGGTGTTGATTTTTGTTCTGTAGGTGTATTTGGTTATTTTATGATATAAAGCATTGTTTGATTTGTTCCAATATTCATATATAGAAATCTGGGAGTGTTTTAGTATGGGTTTTGTTAAAGTTTCCGATATTTCGATTCGGGTTTTCGTATTTCTGTGCCATAACTGGATTGTTGACGTTCGTACGTTAATAACAGGGATATTTCGTCGTTTTTGGGGTAAGTGAGCTGTAGGTTCTAACCTATGGGTGCTTAGCTCGTTGCTTTGGTTTTTGATATGATATTTACATCGATATGATTTAATTATGATTATAGGTACGATCGCGAAGGTTTCCGAGACGGAGTTAGCGGACATTGCAATCGTAGATTCAACGAGCTCTACAAGTCGGTGAGTAGATTTATATCTATTGGGAAAGTCGGGTGGAAGGCGTATATGTAGGGTTCCTAGGCACTCTTGTGAGGGTTCAAAAAGCATCAACCATGCCCGAATAAAATTTTAGACGTGCCGAACAACCCAAAACCGGGATCTTTGCTAGATTATTAGGGTTTAACATGCAAGTAAACATCTTTACAACTAAGTGTGAGGGATTACAACCTTTGTAGTCCGCTCCTTCGCTTCATAAGCTCTGAGAAGAAGTCCCTTCGCCACGATCCACGATCTCCCGGACTCAAGAGAGGCTCCACGACTCGAACGATCCATGCTAGCTTGTAGTGTTCCTTTTCTCCGATGATCTACGTCGAAATTGCTATAACTCAAGCTCTCTCACTCTAATGAGGTGAACACCCTAATCTAATGGGCTAGATTAGATGAGGATGATGGAGTAGTATTTATGCTTTCTTTTTATATCAAATTCTCACATGAAATCATCACAAAATGAATAACTAGTAATCTTTCTCAAAGCTCAAGAGAGAAGAAGATGATGAAAAAGAGTTAATCCTTTTGTGATGAATGATAAAATGAATATATGAATTAATAATGCAACCATGGTTTAGGATGACAAGGATAACCCTTGTAGAGAATTAACTAGGGCTAGGGTTTGGTTGGGTTAAAGAATGAGTCATGGATAAATATCAACCATAATATCTAACTCATGACAAAAGGAAAGCTTCTAGAAGGTGCATGAAGCAACTAACCCTAATCAAACCCTAACCTTGTTTAATCTCCACTAAACATGTTCCATTATTAATCATATCATGTCACAATAATATATATCACATATATATTATATATTTGTAACAAAAGAAAATAATACAATTAACATATATCGCATATATATCAATGTATTACCTGATGACAAAATGAAATAATAAAGCGAGCCAATATTAGATAATGTAATACAATATATCATATATATTATTATACATTAAATCATCAAATCAACACTTGATCCGACGATCCAGCTATATCGAATATAACCGACTAATATATCATGCACCGATTCATCGAATCAACACTTGATCCGATGACCCGGTTCCTATCTAAATATCGCGAGAATATAATATAGTATCACATATCGCATTATCCTCGGTCGTGTACATATCACATATATGCCCCTACTCCATTTTGCCTGAGTCAAGAAAGCTCTGTGTAGGACTCTAAAGAATCGTCAATACGCCAGTAGCAGGTGATGATCATATCAAACACCCACAAGCTGCAAGCGGTCAGCTAAACGTAACAGCCACCCAAGTATTGAGCGATCAGAAGATCAACAAGCTAGCCTATGCGTTCTCCTGTGAATCCAATCAGTAACACTCCCGTACAGTCCGGTCTGTTCGTCTGATATGTCGCATATCAAGTCTAGGGGTGGTATACGTCAGATCCCAGTAACCGATAAGTCGTGTCGATGTAAGGCTCATAACGGGTCGAGAAACTACTGGTAACACTTACCAGTAAATCTCTATATCATCCCTGGCCAGGGACTTCTAGTTATAGCCAATAGAACACAGCACAACATCAACTCCCTATACCAGGAGAGACGAATCCACTCCTATCGCTCATTGCCTCCATGTGATTCGGGACTGCACCCAAAAGCCACCGTTTTGCATGCCCTCTTGGATGTGGTAAGGTGGAAATCAAAGTACAGTGGGAATCACACAAGACTCTATGACGATCTCGGGTCTACAGACTACCCTGTACCAGTGTCACCGGAGAACTGCCATCTGACGTGTGGTATATCACCATCTGGGAGTTCTCGACGAGTCCGTCCTGTGTACCCAGTCTCCACTGAGCATCCATACACCATCCTTGATGTCAAACAAAGATGGATATGGGATCATCCATCGCCCATCATATGGGTCAAGATGCGTATACGCAAGTCTACTCTGGTGTATCGATGCCCTGTCTCGATATACCCTCGACTAGGAACAGTTATAGGATGTACTCATCGACTTCCGTGGCCCCATTAGTATGATCTCATCATAGTCCCAGCAGTCAAGTACAGATCCTAAGGGCTTTATCAACATGTGAGAGAAAGACAGTAAACCAATACAAGTCAACATGTTAAGATAAAGTGAAACCAAATACCATACTATCATGACGAGCAAGAAAGTCCTCTCTATATATATCCAAGCATCCATTATAATATACATCATATGTACAACAATGGCCTCTAGGGCATATACATAACTAACAATCTCCCACTTGCACTAAGGCCAGCTGCTGTAGTATCTCATACCTAGCATCCCGAATAATCTCTCAAACTGTATCTGGGGAATGGCCTTCGTGAATGGATCCGCAGTGTTGTCCTTCATGTCTACTCTTCTGACCTCGATCTCCCGACGATTAACTATCTCCCTGATCAGGTGATACCGCCTCAGAATATGTCTGGACTTTTGATGGGACCTGGTGTAGCGCCTTGAAAAGTCGTTTTGGTGTTTTCCCGAAAATCGGTGAAAATTTAGTATTTTTCCGTAAATCGTCTTTTTTGTTATTTTGCAGTTTAGGCCTAATTATACCTAATTTGGATAAGTAATTGCTAGTTTTTAGTAGCTAATGAGTTACTTATAAAATTCTGGTCGTTTAAAAATTTTCCCTAATTTTTCAATTTTTAATATTATTTTAAGCCGGTAAAAAAATACATTAAATTAGCGATAAATACAAATTTAAATGGGCTAATTTTAATCTTTAAAATCATGTTAATTAAAATCTAGTTGTAATATAACTTTTTAGTATTTTATTTCAAGTTTTAATAGGTTTTTATTATGGAAAACAAAAATATATTTATTTTGAGCTAAAACTTGCAATTTTTGACTTGTGGGGGGTCTTTTTGCATAGAAATTTTTATAAAATCACTCTCACTCATTCCTCTCCTCTTGTGGCCGGCCCCACCACAGCAGGAAACTCCATCCATTTTTTGATTTCAATTCTTGTGTGGAAATGGTATGAAAAGGATTAAAATAATGTAATTTAGAGTATGGTGTACTTGTGAATGGAATGGGCTTTGACTTGGAGAAAATTCCACAATCCCACACCATTCTCCCCCACTCCGTTCCCACTTGGCCGAGAGCAACCAGCAGCAGCCCCATTTTCTTTTTCCCCAAATTCTTCATCACCTTTTTGCTTCAATTTCATCCAAAAATTCACCGAAATCCCTAATTTTCTTCACAAATTCAACACAAAACCTTATTCTATCTCTTTTCAAGCCCAAATTGGTTTAAATCTTGGAGAAAGGAGGTGTCTTGGGAGGCTTGAGCAAGCTTAGGATTGAACTTTTGAGGTATAACTTCTAATCAAATGGTTACATTGTTGCTTAAGTGTGTTAATTAGAACCTTGAAATTGTTTAGTGTTAAATCTTTTGTTAATTTCTAATCTAGTTTTTTTTAAAGAGGGTAGTTTGATATGAACTTGGTTTTTAGCACACCATTACTAGGCTAATTAAATCTATTTTTCTATCTAGTTATTTTGCTAACCTAATCTAAGAGGTTAATTTTCTTATGTGGGATTTTATTTGTGTTAATTTAGGTTTTTCAAATGTGAAATTGGATTTAATTTGCTATTTAGAAAAATCAAGAAAGAGGTTTGTGTATGGATATAGGTTGAAGCATGGTTGTTGTGTTGTAATTATAGTATTGTGGCTAACTAGTTATGCGGTTGGATGTTCTTGCTAGGTTGTAGTCTTTTTTTTGTCGCAAATCGGCGATGATTGCACCGATTTTTGGAATGTAAATGCTTACTAGTTTTTATATAAATTTATGTGATGAATTAATTGTGATAACTTGATTATATTTTTAGCATATCCTATGACATTTAAGATGTGCGAGTGCGGAGTTTTGTGTGTTCGGGTTTTAGTTTTGCCGGGCGCCCCAAAACGACGATTATAGTTAGTTTTTGTGATTTTCGTGTGTGTTCCGCGCACCTTGTGCACGTTGTGCTTAACTCGTGAACGTTGATGTTTTCGTTTGGGATTTACGTCATTTCATGATATGTAACCTTATGTTTTGTATTGGTGCAAATTCCAGGTTCGGTCGCGGAGATTTCGGACGCGGCACGTAAAGGAAAGGCGGTGATTGGACATAGCTAGCTGGGGATTCCAGTGAGTAGATGTAACATCTACGGGGGACTATCTTTTGGATGGCGCAAGTCGTCCGATAGTTTAAGTAGTTTAAATATTTCTAGTGATATCAGTAGTTAGGAGTTAAATGCTTACGTAACATCTTCCTACATCCATGCTTTATATTGTCATACATATGCGAATCCATTCTATAGGACACCTGCACCATTACCGGGTTTTTTTTATATGCAGCACGAGCACTATTCATGCGAACACACACGCCCTGGTAATTGCCATGCCACGACACCAGATAACTTATAATCTAGAATGTTGTCACCATATTTGATACTTAAACCTGTATTATTGCAATAAATCCTTAAAATAACATTGTAGAATTGCTATTCATGTGCATGTATACAATTACATCAATTGTTCATGCCTAGTTTATTAATCATACATTGCAACTTGGTTATTGATACCATATGCATTCATTATCATTGACATATGCACTTATGATGATTTATTGAGATTTATGATATTTCTGGATTTCGGGGAAAGCCGCAAAATTTACAACTTATGATCTTTTAAAATATAAAAAGTTGCGGTTTTCCAGTGATGTAAAGTGTCGTCCACCATGAGTTTGCTGTGGTTTTCGAGATCCGTGTCGAGGAGTGGAGGAACCGTCACGGGTACATGGTGGGCCCGGTAAGGTACCCCGGGGCAAGAGGATCGTGTTGTTGACGTTGAGCCTGGCAGGGGATGGATTACCTACCGGTGACTTCATTTGGCACGGCGGATATCCAGAGGATACCGACCGTGGCCGCGATGTGATGAGATATTGATATTTGAGATGGGTCAGCCGGACGGCTGAGGCCAGAGATACTACGATACGGATACATGAGATTGAGACAGTTTTGAGGTGTCGATGCTGGACACAGATTTTTGTTGATTCTATTGGTATTGTGCTGATATTTCAAAAGAGATTCCTAAAGGAAAAAATATGATTTCTTATACTTACACATGCAGATCACGAGGTGATTCATATTGCGTACATACCTACTAGTATATTCATGTTGCATACATACCTGCTAGTATATTCATGTTGCATACATACCTGCTAGTATATCCTGCCATACCTGTATTATAGATGCTAGGATGCTTGTGTGCATGCTTGCGATAGCCTCTATAGATGTTATTTATTACTCATGAGTTGGCAACTCACCCCCATTGTGCCACAGTCTTTTGCAGGTCCGCTCCGTCAGCACAGTAGCGACGGTGCACCGCTTCTTTTGCCTCTTTTGCCTGGACTCGAGGCTTTTGCTCGTAGGTGGGTTGTATCATTATTTTCTACCACCTTTTATATTCTTTGTATCTAGAGTACTCCATCTACTGTATCTACCAGTATTGTTGTATATTGACCTAGAGATGAGACTGTGAGAGTTGTGGGCTTTTTATGCTGTATTTTGGGGGTCGAGCTCACTTGAGTCGACATGATGTTTTACTTGTGCTTCTTATGTTTATTTATGCACATTGCTGATTTACATTGCGTGGGATTTGTGACCGCATTGTGGCGAAGAGCTAGCTCCCGCTTGGGGATGCCCTTTTTGTTGTATTTATATATATTCTTGTTGTACCCATTTTGGGGGCCAGTATTTACAAAGGAGACTCTGCCGAAATTTTCGGAAAAATTGATATTGTTTTTAAAAAAAGGCTTGATATGACTTATTTGATAAACTCGCTTTCAATTGATTGGTTTTCCTTCACTCTTCTGCTTATTTGGTTTTGATTTCTGGGCTTTGGCTTACTTATTTTTCGGACACCTTGAGACGTTTCGTAATTTAAGTGCCAGTCACGTTCCGTACCTTTCGGGTCGTGACAAAGTTGGTATCAGAGCGATAGGTTTTACCTTTTGAGTGTAGGATGACCCCTGGTAGATGGAGTAAGTGACTTAAGCAGGGTAACGTAGCGTGTGTATGTCCGCGGCATACTTGCGATACGGTACTCCGCCTAAGTGACTTTAGGATATACTTGCTTGAAATTCCTTCTTCAATTCCGTGTATCCTATGATTCTATTGCACTGTTCTTATTATCCTTTTTTCCAGAACCAGCCACTATGCCGCCGAAGGCTACGAGAGCACAGAGGGCTGCCGCCCGAGATGAGATCCGACCAGGCTCGTTCGAGACGAGGACTGAGCAGGGTGGCATACCTACGCCGCAGGGACAGACTGATCCGCCTTCCCCAGGCCATATGGATAGGCTTGAGTCCGGTATGGAGGAGTTGCGACAGATGATGGGAGGCATGCAGGAGTTACGACAGATGGTGGAATCCTTAGTAGAGGTCAATCGAGTGCAGAGATCGGATATTACTCCCCCTGCGGTCGTTTCGAGACCGAATCGGATTCGCACTGATATGTTAGCACCTAGGAGGGTTCGCAGAGGCCATGGCGGATTCTTTAGGGGTCAGTTGTATCGCCTTCACCCATACGATCAGCAACCATGGTTAGGATGTTTTTGGTGTGGTAGCCTGCATCATCGTATCAGAGACTGTCCGGCGAGACGACAGAGAGCGGCGACAGTTCCACATGTGACCCTACCACCATCACCATCCCTTCCTTAGAGAGCCCTACTTCCTACCACAGGCGATGCTCCCCGACAGTTCGATGCACCCAGAGGCCGTGGACGTGGCGGTCCGATCCAGAGAGGAGGAGGAGGCTGAGGCCGATGCCGAGGACAGCCAGTTATTGGTAGGGGTCAGGCCCGAGTTTTTGCTTTGACGCCACAGGATGCGCAGGCATCCAACGCCGTTGTGATAAGTACCTTGCCAGTTTGCTCTTTCGACGCACGAGTATTATTCGACCCAGGTTCCACACATTCGTACGTATCTATACACTTTGGACCGATGTTAGGCCGTGAGTCGTCGTCGTTAGATCAGCCGCTTGTTGTTATTACCCCGGTAGGCGAGTCATTTGTCGCTCGTTTTGTGTTTCGATTGTGTTCTGTTCGTATCGGGGAAAGGGTTTCGTCAGTTGATTTGATTCTCCTCGATATGTTGGACTTTGATGTGCTTCTGGGCATGGATTGGCTAGCCACTTGTTATGCTTCGGTGGACTGCCGTGAGAAGGCAGTCAGATTTAGCTTTTCGGGAGAGCCAGTCCTTGTTATTCAGGGAGACCGCAGCGTCACCCTTCCCAGCTTGATTTCGTCTCGTCGCGCTGGTCAGCTGCTACGGAAGGGATGTCAGGGATTCTTAGCGTATATTTGTGATACTCGAGCTGCAGAGGTTCCGTTGGACCAGGTCCCGGTTGTTTGTGAGTTCCCTGATGTTTTCCCTGATGAGCTGCCTGGGCTACCACCTGAGCGCGACGTTGAGTTCTGCATTGACTTGATTCCCGGCTCGGGGCCTATTTCTATACCGCCTTATCGGATGGCCCTGGCAGAGCTTAGAGAGCTGAAGGATCAGTTGCAGGATTTGTTAGGTAAAGGGCTTATTCGACCGAGTGTTTCTCCGTGGGGTGCTCCGGTTCTGTTTGTCAAGAAGAAGGAAGGAAGTTTGCGCTTATGTATCGACTACCGCCAGCTGAACAAGGTTACCGTGCGGAACAGATATCCATTGCCACGCATTGATGATTTGTTCGACCAGCTTCAGGGTGCGGGATATTTTTCGCGGATCGACTTGCGATCAGGATACCATCAGCTGCGAGTTCGACAGGAGGATATACCGAAGACAGCTTTCCGTACACGCTATGGCCACTATGAGTTTCTGGTGATGTCGTTCGGACTCACCAACGCCCCAGCTGCATTCATGGATTTGATGAACCGTACATTCAGGCCGTATCTTAACTTGTTCATCATCGTGTTTATCGACGATATTTTGGTGTATTCCCGGAGCAGAGAGGAGCATGAGCAGCACTTGCGGATTACGTTGCAGACTTTGAGGGAGCACCAGCTTTTCGCAAAATTTTCCAAGTGTGCATTCTGGTTGGACAGCGTCGGATTCTTGGGTCACGTGATTACGAGAGATGGGATATGTGTGGACCCGAAGAAGATCGAAGCCGTTCAGCAGTGGCCCAGACCGACATCAGTTATGGAGATCCATAGTTTTCTAGGCCTGGCTGGCTACTACAGGCGATTCGTTCAGGATTTCTCCCGTATTGCTGCACCGTGACCGGATTGACCCGGAAGGGAGTTCCTTTCGATTTGACGGAGGAATGCGAGCACAGTTTCCAGCAGCTACGGACTTGTTTGACTACGGCGCATGTGTTATCTTTACCTTCAGGATCAGGCGGATTCGTGGTTTATTGTGACGCTTCACGAGTGGGGCTAGGGTGCGTATTGATGCAGCATGACAGGGTGATCGCGTATGCTTCACGGCAGTTGAAGAGTCATGAACAGAACTACCCCACTCACGATTTAGAGATGGCTGCAGTGGTCTTTGCACTTAAGATCTGGCGACATTACCTATACGGCGAGTCGTGTCAGATATTCACTGATCACAAGAGCTTAAAGTATATATTTCAACAGCGAGACCTGAATCTCAGACAGCGCCGTTGGATGGAACTAGTAAAGGACTATGATTGCGAGATTTTGTATCACCCGGGCAAGGCTAATGTAGTGACGGATGCTTTGAGCAGGAGGCCCGGGGGTAGTCTATCTTGTTTGCGCGCAGTACAGAGGCAGTCGTCGGCAGATTGGCACACTTTACGCGACAACCGGGTTGAGTTCGAGTTCACTCCGACAGGGGGACAGCTTGCGCATGTTCGTGCATGTCCGCTGTTACTTGACCATATTCGAGAGGCACAGCCCAGCGATGACCGTCTTTCAGAGATCATGGAGCAGATTAGGTAGGGCAAAGATTCCGAGTTCGTGATCGATGATCAGGGAGTACTGCGATTTGGGACTCGATTGTACGTACCAGATTACGAGGGGCTGCGGCGTGAGATTCTTGAGGAGGCCCATAGATCGGCATGCAGCGTACATCCGGGTTCCACCAAGATGTACCATGATTTGCGAGATGTTTACTGGTGGGACGGAATGAAGAGGGACGTCACAGATTTCGTATCGAGATGCCTGACTTGTCAGCAAGTCAAGGCCGAGCACCAGAGGCCCGCGGGAGAGTTGCAGTCTTTGCCCATTCCGGAGTGGAAATGGGAGCAGATTTCAATGGACTTCATTATGGGTTTACCCAGGACCAGTCGAGGGTACGACTCCATTTGGGTGATCGTGGATCGTTTGACGAAAGCGGCTCACTTTCTGCCAGTGAAGACGACTTTCAGTTTTGCTCAGTATGCCCAGATTTATATCGACGAGATCGTACGACTGCATGGAGTCCCGACGTGTATCGTGTCTGACAGAGGCACCCAGTTTACCAGCCGACTATGGCAGAGACTTCAGGAGGCATTGGGCACCCGTTTGAGTTTCAGCACAGCATTTCATCCGCAGACCGACGGCCAGTCAGAGCAAACTATTCAGACTCTTGAGGACATGCTCCGAGCGTGCGTTTTGGACTTTGGTGGTAGCTGGGGTTGTCATTTACCATTAGTGGAGTTCTCCTACAACAACAGCTTCCAGGATACTATTCAGATGGCACCTTTCGAGGCATTGTATGGGAGGATATGTAGATCGCCCGTCTGTTGGACCGAGCTCAGTGAGAGCAGTATATTAGGGCCGCAGTTTGTTGAGGAGACGACAGCGAAGATACAGTTGATTCGAGACCGGATGAGAGCAGCTCAGAGCAGGCAGAAATCATATGCAGACAGGCGCCGTCGCAGACTAGAGTTCGCAGTTGGCGATCATGTTTTTCTAAGGGTCTCACCGATGAAGAGCGTGATGCGTTTTGGGCGAAAGGGAAAGCTTAGTCCTAGATTTATGGGTCCCTTCGAGAATCTCGAGCGTGTCGGCGCAGTTGCATACCGTTTGGCTCTTCCACCCAGCTTTCCCGATGTTCACCCCGTCTTCCATGTTTCGATGCTCTACAAGCACCTTCACGACCCTTCGCATGCGATTCAGCACCCGACAGTCCAGCTAGAGCGCGACCTTTGTTTTGTAGAGCAGCTGGTGGTCATCCTGGATCGGCAGGAGAAGAAGTTGAGATCGAAAGTTATACCAACCGTCAAGGTCCTTTGGCGTAGCCCGAGCAGCGAGGAGGTTACCTGGGAGACCGAGGACGAGATGAGGAAGAAATATCCCCATCTCTTTGAAGGTACGCGTAGTTATATTTTTAAATTCGGGGACCGAATTTCTTTAAGGGGGGAAGATTGTAGCGCCTTGAAAAGTCATTTTGGTGTTTTCCCGAAAATCGGTGAAAATTTAGTATTTTTCCGTAAATCGTCTTTTTTGTTATTTTGCAGTTTAGCCCTAATTATACCTAATTTGGATAAGTAATTGCTAGTTTTTAGTAGCTAATGAGTTATAAAATTCTGGTCGTTTAAAATTTTTCCCTAATTTTCAATTTTTAATATTATTTTAAGCCAGTAAAAAAATACATTAAATTAGCGATAAATACAAATTTAAATGGGCTAATTTTAATCTTTAAAATCATGTTAATTAAAATCTAGTTGTAATATAACTTTTTAGTATTTTATTTCAAGTTTTAATGGGTTTTTATTATGGAAAACAAAAATATATTTATTTTGAGCTAAAACTTGCAATTTTTGACTTGGGGGGGGGGTCTTTTTGCATAGAAATTTTTGTAAAATCACTCTCACTCATTCCTCTCCTCTTGTGGCCGGCCCCACCACAACAGGAAACTCCATCCATTTTTTGATTTCAATTCTTGTGTGGAAATGGTATGAAAAGGATTAAAATATTGTAATTTAGAGTATGGTGTACTTGTGAATGGAATGGGCTTTGACTTGGAGAAAATTCCACAATCCCACACCATTCTCCCCCACTCCCTTCCCACTTGGCCGAGAGCAACCAGCAGCAGCCCCATTTTCTTTTTCCCTAAATTCTTCATCTCCTTTTTGCTTCAATTTCATCCAAAAATCCACCGAAATCCCTAATTTTCTTCACAAATTCAACACAAAACCTTATTCTATCTCTTTTCAAGCCCAAATTGGTTTAAATCTTGGAGAAAGGAGGTGTCTTGGGAGACTTGAGCAAGCTTATGATTGAACTTTTGAGGTATAACTTCTAATCAAATGGTTACATTGTTGCTTAAGTGTGCTAATTAGAACCTTGAAATTGGTTAGTGTTAAATCTTTTGTTAATTTCTAATCTAGTTTTTTTTAAAGAGGGTAGTTTGATATGAACTTGGTTTTTAGCACACCATTACTAGGCTAATTAAATCTATTTTTCTATCTAGTTATTTTGCTAACCTAATCTAAGAGGTTAATTTTCTTATGTGGGATTTTATTTGTGTTAATTTAGGTTTTTCAAGTGTGAAATTGGATTTAATTTGCTATTTAGAAAAATCAAGAAAGAGGTTTGTGTATGGATATAGGTTGAAGCATGGTTGTTGTGTTGTAATTATAGTATTGTGGCTAACTAGTTATGCGGTTGGATGTTCTTGCTAGGTTGTAGTCTTTTTTTTGTCGCAAATCGGCGATGATTGCACCGATTTTTGGAATGTAAATGCTTACTAGTTTTTATATAAATTTATGTGATGAATTAATTGTGATAACTTGATTATATTTTTAGCATATCCTATGACATTTAAGATGTGCGAGTGCGGAGTTTTGTGTGTTCGGGTTTTAGTTTAGCCGGGCGCCCCAAAACGACGATTATAGTTAGTTTTTGTGATTTTCGTGTGTGTTCCGCGCTCCTTGTGCACGTTGTGCTTAACTCGTGAACGTTGATGTTTTCGTTTGGGATTTACGTCGTTTCATGATATGTAAGCTTATGTTTTGTATTGGTGCAAATTCCAGGTTCGGTCGCGGAGATTTCGGACGCGGCACGTAAAGGAAAGGCGGTGATTGGACATAGCTAGCTGGGGATTCCAGTGAGTAGATGTAACATCTACGGGGGACTATCTTTTGGATGGCGCAAGTCACCCGATAGTTTAAGTAGTTTAAATATTTCTAGTGATATTAGTAGTTAGGAGTAAATGCTTACGTAACATCTTGCAACATCCATGCTTTATATTGTCATACATATGCGAATCCATTCTATAGGACACCTGCACCATTACCAGGTTTTTTTATATGCAGCACGAGCACTATTCATGCGAACACACACGCCCTGGTAATTGCCATGCCACGACACCAGATAACTTATAATCTAGAATGTTGTCACCATATTTGATACTTAAACCTGTATTATTGCAATAAATCCTTAAAATAACATTGTAGAATTGCTATTCATGTGCATGTATACCATTACATCAATTGTTCATGCCTAGTTTATTAATCATACATTGCAACTTGGTTATTGATACCATATGCATTCATTATCATTGACATATGCACTTATGATGATTTATTGAGATTTATGATATTTCTGGATTTCGGGGAAAGCCGCAAAATTTACAACTTATGATCTTTTAAAATATAAAAAGTTGCGGTTTTCCAGTGATGTAAAGTGTCGTCCACCATGAGTTTGCTGTGGTTTTCGAGATCCGTATCGAGGAGTGGAGGAACCGTCACGGGTACATGGTGGGCCCGGTAAGGTACCCCGGGGCAAGTGGATCGTGTTGTTGACGTTGAGCCTGGCAGGGGATGGATTACCTACCGGTGACATCATTTGGCACGGCGGATATCCAGAGGATACCGACCGTGGCCGCGATGTGATGAGATATTGATATTTGAGATGGGTCAGCCGGACGGCTGAGGCCAGAGATACAACGATACAGATACATGAGATTGAGACAGTTTTGAGGTGTCGATGCTGGACACAGATTTTTGTTGATTCTACTGGTATTGTGCTGATATTTCAAAAGAGATTCCTAAAGGAAAAAATATAATTTCTTATACTTACACATGCAGATCACGAGGTGATTCATATTGCGTACATACCTACTAGTATATTCATGTTGCATACATACCTGCTAGTATATTCATGTTGCATACATACCTGCTAGTATATCCTGCCATACCTGTATTATAGATGCTAGGATGCTTGTGTGCATGCTTGCGATAGCCTCTATAGATGTTATTTATTACTCACGAGTTGGCAACTCACCCCCGTTGTGCCACAGTCTTTTGCAGGTCCGCTCCGTCAGCACAGTAGCGGCGGTGCACCGCTTCTTTTGCCTCTTTTGCCTGGACTCGAGGCTTTTGCTCGTAGGTGGGTTGTATCATTATTTTCTACCACCTTTTATATTCTTTGTATCTAGAGTACTCCATCTACTGTATCTACCAGTATTGTTGTATATTGACCTAGAGATGAGACTGTGAGAGTTGTGGGCTTTTTATGCTGTATTTTGGGGGTCGAGCTCACTTGAGTCGACATGATGTTTTACTTGTGCTTCTTATGTTTATTTATGCACATTGCTGATTTACATTGCGTGGGATTTGTGACCGCATTGTGGCGAAGAGCTAGCTCCCGCTTGGGGATGCCCTTTTTGTTGTATTTATATATATTCTTGTTGTACCCATTTTGGGGGCCAGTATTTACAAAGAAGACTTTGCCGAAATTTTCGGAAAAATTGATATTGTTTTTTAAAAAAGGCTTGATATGACTTATTTGATAAACTCGCTTTCAATTGATTGGTTTTCCTTCACTCTTCTGCTTATTTGGTTTTGATTTCTGGGCTTTGGCTTACTTATTTTTCGGACGCCTTGAGACGTTTCGTAATTTAAGTGCCAGTCACATTCCGTACCTTTCGGGTCGTGACACCTGGGTTCCTTAGCCAAAGCCACAGCTCCATTGTTATCGCAATACAGAGGTATTGGATGCTCAATGGATGGAACCACACCAAGTTCACTAATGAACTTCTTTATCCAGACAGCCTCTTTGGCAGCATCGTTGGCAGCGATGTATTCATCCTCCATCATCGAGTCTGCAACGGTATCCTGTTTGAAACTCTTCCAATATACCGCCCCTCCATTGAGGGTGAAGACAAATCCCGAGTGTGACTTAGAGTCGTCCTTATCACTTTGGAAGTTGGAATCGGTAAAGGACTCCACCCGGAGTTCTCCGTTACCATACACCAAGAACATCTCTTTAGTCCTTCGTAAGTACTTGAGAATGTTCTTCACAGCTGTCCAGTGACTCTCTCCAGGATCTGCTTGATACCGACTCACTACACTTAGTGAGTATGCTACATCGGGTCTGGTACATAGCATCGCTTACATGATAGAGCCTACTGCCGAAGCATAGGGTATCCCTTGCATGCGAGCTCTCTCCAAATCCGTCTTGGGAGACATCTCTTTGGAGAGAGTGAGTCCAGAGATCGTGGGTTGGTTCCTACGCTTGGATTCTTCCATACTAAACCTCTTTAGTATGGTGTCAATGTACCTGGATTGGGACAATCCCAGTATCCCTTTAGATCTATCTCTATAGATCCTGATTCACAGTATGCAGGTGGCATCACCAAGATCTTTTATCGAGAATCTTTGTGATAAGAAGAGCTTGACTGATTGCAGCATAGGAACATCATTTCCTATCAAGAGTATCCACGTACAATACGAGAAAGACAACCTTACTCTCTGCTACCTTCTTATAGATACAAGGTTCATCTATATTTTTGATGAAGTCAAACTCTTTGACTACAACATCAAAACAGATGTTCCAACTCCGCGATGCTTGCTTTAACCCATAAATGGATTTAAGCAGCTTGCACACCTTTCCGCTGCTCCCACTATCTACGAAGCCCTCTGGCTGAGTCATGTACACACACTCTTCTAAATCACCATTTAGAAAGGCGGTCTTAACATCCATTTGCCAGATTTCGTAGTCATGGTATGCAGCAATGGCAAGTAAGATCTGGATGGACTTAAGCATAGCCACTGGTGAAAAAGTTTCGTCATAATCCACACCTGGTCGTTGACGAAAACCCTTTGCAACAAGTCTAGCTTCAAAAGTCTCAACCTTTCCATCTACACCAAATTTCTTTCTAAAGATCCACTTGCTCCCAATGGGTTTTACCCCTTCAGGAGCATTTTCCAAAGTCCATACTTTGTTGGTGTACATGGATTCCATCTCAGATCGCATTGCATCCAGCCATTTCACAGAGTCACCACTCGTGATGGCCTGCTCGAAACTAGTCGGGTCATCATCTTCCATGATGCAATCCTCGCTTCCACCATCAATGAGAAAACCGTAGTATCTCTCAGGTGGATGAGAAACCCTGCTAAATCGGCGGAGAGGCTGGGGTTCGTCGGGTACTACTGAATCCTCTGGCTCCACTAAATCATCTGTCATAGTTTGTGTTGCTGGAACTTCTTCCAGTTCTACCTCAGAGCCACTAATCTCTTTTGCAAGAAATTCCTTTTCTAAAAAGGTGGCGTGCCGAGAAACAAACACCTTTTGTTCTTCGGTGTGGAAGAAGATATACCCACGCGAATGTTTGGGATATCCAATAAACTTGCACAGAATCGACCTTGCCCCGAGTTTTTCCGGATTTTGTGTTTTCACATATGCCGGACAACCCCATATCCTAACATAATTAAGATATGGTATCTTTCCTTTCCATATCTCATATGGAGTGGTTGGCACAAATTTGGTGGGAACCATATTCAATAGGTCTGCAGCTGTTTCCAGTGCATATCCCCAGAAGGAAATAGGCAACTCAGCCTCGCTCATCATAGAGTGCACCATATCTAATAGGGTGCGATTCCTCCGCTCCGATACACCGTCGTGCTGTGGTGTATAAGGAGGAGTAAGCTGAGAGAGAATCCCATTCTCTTTTAGATAATCTAGGAACTCATTGCTTAAGTATTCACCTCCTCGATCAGATCGAAGAATCTTAATACTTTTGCCCGTTTGGTTCTTTACTTCGTGCTTATATTCTCTGAATTTCTCAAAAGCTTCAGATTTGTGTTTCATCAGGAACACATGTCCGAATCTTGAGAGATCGTCAGTGAATGTAATAAAGTAGGAAGAACCGTTCCTGGCATGCGTAGACATAGGACCGCATACATCACTATGTACCAGTCCTAAGAGTTCCGTAACTCTTTCTCCGTATCCACTAAACGGAGCTTTGGTCATTTTGCCTTTGAGACATGAATGGCAAGTATCATAAGATGATAATTCGAACGGATTCAAATATCCTTCCTTATGTAACTTAGCCAGTCGTGTCGCATTGATATGACCAAGTCTACAATGCCACAAGAAGGATTCGTTCATTTCTGAACTCTTCCTCTTGTGTGTGTTTTGTATATTGAGGACAGTATTTTGATTGAGAATGAATATGCCATTATGTAACGAGCCTGATGCAATCAACTTTTGATCTAGGAATATGTTCATAATATTATCCAGTACTACAAAATTATATCCTTCTTTACTTAATAAAGAAACTGATATAATGTTTCACATCATGTTCGGTATATAATAGCACTCATTCAGAATCAGTGTATTACGACTTGGTAATACAAGGTGATATTCGCCAACTGCTTTGGTTGCAATACTTGCACCATTCCCTACTTGAACGGAATGATCACCTTTTCCCAGTTCTCTACCTTTACGAAGCCCATGTAACAATTTACATATGTGGGATCCTGATCCGGTATCTAATACTCAGGACGTAGGGTGAACTGAGAAACAGTTCTCAATAACTAACACACCCGAAGAAGGTGCATCAACATGCATGTTCTCCATTTGTGCGGTGTGAGAATCCAGATATTCTCCTATTCCCTGTTCAGTCTTATAACTCTTATAAGAAAGAAGGGGACCAACGTTCCCCTGCTCAGTATAATAAGCGGGTTCAGTCAATACATCTATATTATTATCTTGATTATGGCCTGACATGGTCGCTATCTGGAAAGAGAGAGAAGAAAACACTTTAGCGTATGCTCTTGCAAGATTAGATTGGTTATTATCTTATCTAATCAGGATGTCTCCCACTGTTTTTATCAAATCTTCCTCCAAACCCTAAAAGGTAAGATTAGCCGGGATTAATTACACCCTACAATTTCGTCAATCTTTCAGCCAGATCAGTGTCGGTACTTGAGGGAGGTTCCCCGTGCTCTCGCACGGACCTAATTAAAGTAAACCTCATTTTCCCAGAGGCTTAACCCCGTTAACACTTTTCTAGACACCTACTTGATTGGCTAATTGTCCTGTGTAAAACTCTCCCAGGAGTAACTCTTACTCGCAGTGGGTATCGGGATCCAATTATCTCATAGGAGGTATGCAATCTCATTGCATATTTCAACACTTGAAATTCCCGATAATATTTTTACCCCTAGCGTTCTATGACCTTAACGCAGGCCAACAAACTATAGTCCGCTAGTCAAGTTCAACCCGTACATTCCTTGATTGAATCAAACCTACCCGCACGACCCTTGACGCAGGCTAACAAAGTCGTACGACTACCCTAATCCAATCTCATCTCATGTTGCAGATAAGTATTAGTTAGCTACCGCACACTACGCCTTGACGCAGGCCAACAAACGTAGCACGAATACTAATTAATATCTATCTGAAATGACGGAGGGCTACGCAGGTTTTTCAGAAAACCTTGAGCGTAATGAACTTGATATCGTCGTAGAATCATGTGGTTTTTAAAAAAGGAGTGTTTTTGAGGCTTTTTCTAGTTTTGCTAAAGAGGTCACTCCCGGTGAAGGGATCTCGGCTCTTTCCCCATCGAATAAGGTGCAGGATATATCATATATACCGCTGTGCAAAGCAAGAACTATCTAAGCTGTCAAAAACTAAACCGCGAGTTTGTAGCATCTGCCAGTTTCGCTAAAGAGGTCACTCCCGGTGAAGGGATCTCGGCTCTTTCCTCATCGAATAAGGTGCAGGGTATATCATATATACCGCTGTGCAAAGGAAAACTGTAGCTACCCTTTTTATAAAGTTTTGATTCTACAACATCTTTTAGGTTTCTTTTCTTTTATTAATCTCATTAACAAAAATCCCATCAGCTTATGCTTCCTAAGCATCACAGAAGAAACGAAAGCAGTAATATTTATATATCAGCATATATATAGTATAAGCATTCGTCTCAGGCAGTAATATGATCTCATCACAGAACATTGCAGCAGAAGAACATATATGAAATATTGGATATACTAGGATGTCCGTGTTTTTAATACGAGCCGGTATAAAACACGGATTCCACAGTCGTGATGAATAGCCAAACCCACATCCCTAGACCCCTACGAGAGCGGCAAGTAACACTGCCAATTCTAGGGTTAGGAGACCCGGTCTCGACTCCTCGAGATGGCCTCCTACTGGACCCTAGAACCTGGTTACTTGTGCTCCCCTCCTTGGGTCTACCTAATGCTGAAAAGTAAATAATATACAATGGTGACATCATCCTCAGCCCGGAAGTGCCCCAATAAAAGAATATTACATACAAATGAATTTTACATGAATGAAAATAAAAACCTTCATCTCACATAAAACCCCCGGCTATTCAGAACACGACGATCCAATATAATATATCACAGCAACACATAATATCTCATATCATCAACGTAAGTAAGTATGCATACACCGATCGTCGTTGATGTATAGCAACGAAAACCGGCAATACAACTACATACTACACTTACGGTCACAGATTTTTTTTTTTAAAACTACAACATTTGGAATCCACAATCTCTTTAGACATCGTAAATCTGAAATATCACATACTTTGCATTTCATGCCTAACTGTATGAATTCCACATATTGTATCACATTCCAGATAAATAGACAGTATTAAGCTTTCCGATCGAATAATCAAATACCTTAGAGTTCCTAAATAGCTCAACACTTGAGCGGAGTTCAAATAATCCCAGAATATGTCACAGTACCGATGATCCAGCCGCAGAAGGGTTAAGCCAACGCCTCACATGTGGCACGCCGTACTGCCCTAAACCCTAAGGTCTAGAGGTAGTTTAGACGGTCACATAATTGAGTTAAGGTTTGTGTTCTTCTAGAGGGTCCACCGTGTAACTTGTACGTTTTTTTGAAAGATTTAAACCCGAGAAAAATTCAACACTTGAAAGTTTTTCGTGCCGGGAAAAATTGAGTTAATGATATCCGCTCGAACATTTTAACAGTTTCTAAATATCCGGAAAACATAACAAAATTAAATTTTCCGATCGAATCTACGATTACAAAATAAACCCCAGAACACTCAACACTTGAGTCGGATTAAAAATACCCAAAAAATATAACCAACAGAAATAGATATTACTGTGAAAAAAATAGGTTAAATGCCACTGTATGGCCACGGATCCGCGGCCTAAGCAAGTATTGGCCGCGGTTCCGCGGCAGTCCGTACGGTTTACCCTGTCGTTTTGCACAGTTATTCTTATAATTTCCTGCTGGTATTTTTAAGCATTTTTAATTCAGAAAAATCACAGTTTTTGAAAAAAGTCCAGAGAAGGGTTCATTTTGACGTTTCAGGGTTCGTTCGGAGTTTTAACTTCGTATACACGTCGCCTAATGCTCTAGCTAGTCTCTAATACCACTGTAGGGTTCCTAGGCACTCTTGAGAGGGTTCAAAAAGCATCAACCATGCCCGAATAAAATTTTAGACGTGCCGAACAACCCAAAGCCGGGATCTTTGCTAGATTATTAGGGTTTAACATGCAAGTAAATATCTTTACAACTAAGTGTGAAGGATTACAACCTTTGTAGTCCGCTCCTTCGCTTCATAAGCTTCGAGTAGAAGTCCCTTCGCCACGATCCACGATCTCCCGGACTCAAGAGAGGCTCCACGACTCGAAAGATCCCTGCTAGCTTGTAGTGTTCCTTTTCTCCGATGATCTACGTCGAAGTTGCTATAACTCAAGCTCTCTCACTCTAATGAGGTGAACACCCTAATCTAATGGGCTAGATTAGATGAGGATGATGGGGTAGTATTTATGCTTTCTTTTTATATCAAATTCTCACATGAAATCATCACTGAATGAATAACTAGTAAGCTTTCTCAAAGCTCAAGAGAGAAGAAGATGATGAAAAAGAGTTAATCCTTTTGTGATGAATAATGAAATGAATATATGAATTAATAATGCAACCATGGTTTAGGATGACAAGGATAACCCTTGTAGAGAATTAACTAGGGCTAGGGTTTGGTTGGGTTAAAGAATGAGTCATGGATAAATATCAACCATAATATCTAACTCATGACAAAAGGAAAGCTTCTAGAAGGTGCATGAAGCAACTAACCCTAATCAAACCCTAACCTTGTTTAATCTCCACTAAACATGTTCCATTATTAATCATATCATGTCACAATAATATATATCACATATATATTATATATTTGTAACAAAAGAAAATAATACAATTAACATATATCGCATATATATCAATGTATTACCCGGTGAGAAAATGAAATAATAAAGCGAGCCAATATTAGATAATGTAATACAATATATCATATATATTATTATACATTAAATCATCAAATCAACACTTGATCCGACGATCCGGCTATATCGAATATAAACGACTAATATATCATGTACCGATTCATCAAATCAACACTTGATCCGATGACCCGGTTCATATCTAAATATCGCGAGAATATAATATGGTATCACATATCGCATTATCCTCGGTCGTGTACATATCACATATGTTCCCCTACTCCATTTTGCCTGAGTCAAGAAACCTCTGTGTAGGACTCTAAAGAATCGTCAATACGCCGGTAGCAGGTGATGATCATATCAAACACCCACAAGCTGCAAGCGGTCAGCTAAATGTAACAGCCACCCAGGTATTGAGCAATCAGAAGATCAACAAGATAGCCTGTGCGTTCTCCTGTGAATCCAATCAGTAACACTCCCGTACAGTCCGGTCTGTTCGTCTGATATGTCGCATATCAAGTCTAGGGGTGGTATACGTCAGACCCCAGTAACCGATAAGTCGTGTCGATGTGAGGCTCATAACGGGTCGAGAAACTACTGGTAACACTTACCAGTAAATCTCTATATCATCCCTGGCCAGGGACTTCCAGTTATAGCCAATCGAACACAGCACAACACCAACTCCCTATACCGGGAGAGACGAATCCCCTCCTATCACTCATTGCCTCCATGTGATTCGGGACTGCACCCAAAAACCACCGTTTTGCACGCCTGCTTGGACGTGGTTGTTAGGTCCACGTTACCTCTCCCGGTACTTTCGGGGTTGCGGAAATGGTAAAACAAAATTTTTTCTGGACTTGGCAACATGGACCGTAAAAGCCGGATCTTTGCTAAACAATACACTAGCATCCTAACATGAGATTTAACTACTCGGTTAGGGGTTATACCTCAACTTGAATTCCTTCTCTTCTTGTTGTTCTTCTCCTTACTTGCTCCGAGAGTTGATCCGGACTTTGGTCACCTCCGTGGCCTCCTTGAGTCGAAGACGATCCACCCGAGAGATGTGCATCGAGCTCCACCTCGAGCCGAGGTAACTAGGGCAAAGAGATTGCTAATCTATAAGTCCTAGGTTGTGTAGAAGTGGTAGATGAATGGTTTTGTCTTTGTGGGATCTTTATCTCTCAACACATGAGATCAAAAGATAAATCAAGAGAAGGAAGAAGGAGGAGCTAGCTAACAACCATGGAGCTTCTCATTTCAAGAGAGAGAATGAGAATGAGCAAATGAAAAACTTAACCAAGAGAAAACATAACCATGGTTGCAATAATGCAAAAACATTATCATTACTAATCCCATCAAGATAAAGGTGATGGCTACAAATGACATGACCATTATCATAACAAAAAGAAAAAGAAAACCAAAGAATACTTTAGATCTTTCAAGAAGATCCTAGTCAACTTTGGTCAAACGGTCAACAAGGTCAAGATGGTCAAATGGTCAATGTAATTAGTCATAACATAATTATCAATGAAAGGATTAGTAAATAATGTCCCCGGCTCATAATGGTTTTGACCAAACGAACTGTCAAAACCCTAATGAGTCCGCCTCAAAATGGTTTTGACCGAATCAACTGTCAAAACCCTAATGAGCCTGCCACATAATGGTTTTGGCCGAACCAACTGCCAAAACCCTAATGAGGCACCTCCTCCTTCATCGCTCCGGAAAACTGTGCATACACACCTTCATCCGCATTCCGTAGAATGCGGATGCGCAGAAGACAAAACAAATCCATCCATGCAATACTAGGATCCGGCTTAAACCAAAGCCCACTAGTACTGCCTGCCCGAACACCATACGCACACAAGTGTACGTAAGTGATCGCAGCCCTGCCGTAAAACCACACGGCCTCTACACGTTTCGCTCAGAGTAGGGAAACTCTCTGTGTGGGACTCTAAAGACTCGACACTACGCTGGCAGTGGGTTTAACCACAGACCGCAAGCGGCACTAGCTGTACGTAACGGTCCCCAGGTAGATGTCGATAAGAAGGCCGATGAGGTAAACCCATCCGAACTCCTACTGAGCCTGTATGTGACAATCTCCGTACAGTCCGGTCTGTTCGTCTGATACATCGCATGGCGGGCCTAGGGGGCGGTAAACGTCAGTCCTTTAATAGCGGTACAAGTCGTATTGGAGTGAAGCCCAGAACACCCTGAGATAACACTGGAAACCTACCAGTATATCTCGCTTGCCCTGGCCAGGGACTACTCGTGTAATGGCTCTCCTAGACACAGCGCGATGTCAACCCCCAATACCGGGAGAGACGAATCCTGTCTAACCGTCACTGCCTCCAAGTGCTTCGGGACTGCTCCCAACTACTACCTGTTTGCACGACTCAGTAGAGCCGTGGTAGGGTAGTAATCAAAGAACAGTGGGAACACACATGAGGCGAAGTGACAGTGTCAAGTCAGCAGACTAAGCTGTACTCATGTCACCTGGGAACTGATAACTGACGATAGGTATAATACCAACCATCAGTTCCCGACGAGTCCTGTCCAGTGTACTCGTAACCTAACGAGCACCCGCATACTATCTCAAGTACGACATACTGACGGCTGTGGGACAGACCGTCTCCCGTGCTGGGATGAGAAGCGTATACGCTAGTCTACTCCGGAGTATCGATGCCCTATCTCGATACTCCCACGACTAGGGACGTGTATAAGGATGTGCTTGTAGATTACCCAGCCCCCACGAGTGTGATCGCCATCACAGCGCCGGTAATCAAGCAAAGATCCTAAGGGCTCTACTAATGCGTATAGGTGATATAATAAATAAACACACATGTACACATTAAAGCAGAGACAAACCAAGTAGCATACTACTATATTGAGCAAGATTGTCTGTACAACTGTGAATATCCCAAGCTTCCATCAAGTAATATACATACTAGTATGATACAGTAATGGCCTCTAGGGCATATACATTAACAATCTCCCACTTGCACTACGGCCATGTACTGGCGTATTGAAGACCTATCATCTCGATCAGCCGCTCGAACTGAGTCTGGGGTAAGGCCTTCGTGAATGGGTCCGCTGTGTTGTCTTTTGTGTCCACTCTCCGCACCTCGATCTCCTGGCGATCAATGATCTCCCTGATCAGGTGATCCCGCCTTAAGATGTGCCTGGATTTCTGATGGGACCTTGGTTCCTTCGCTAAAGCTATAGCCCCATTGTTATCGCAATACAATGGTATCGGGTCAACAATGGACAGAACCACCTGAAGTTCACTAATGAACTTCTTCATCCAGACCGCCTCTTTTGCGGCATCGCTTGCAGCAATGTATTCAGCCTCCATCGTCGAGTCTGCGACGGTATCCTGTTTGGAACTCCTCCAACATACCACCCCTCCGTTGAGGGTAAACACAAAACCCGAGACAGACTTGTTGTCATCTTTGTCACTCTGGAAGCTTGAATCGGTAAACGACTCGACCCTGAGGTCTCCATTACCGTAAACCAGGAACATCTCCTTAGTCCTTCTTAGGTACTTGAGAATGTTCTTCACTGCTGTCCAGTGGTCCTCCCCTGGGTCTGACTGATACCGGCTTACCGCGCTCAGCGCGTAAGCTACATCTGGTCTTGTACATAGCATCGCATACATTATAGATCCTACCGCCGAAGCGTAGGGTATAGTGCTCATGCGAACCCTCTCCTCGTCAGTCTTAGGAGACATCTTCTTGGAGAGGGTAATTCCGTGCAATGCGGGTATGTTACCGCGCTTGGAACCCTCCATACTAAATCTCTTTAGTACGGTCTCTATGTACCTGGACTGCGAAAGTCCCAATAGTTTCTTGGATCTATCTCTATAGATCTTGATCCCCAGAATGTACGAGGCATCACCCAGGTCCTTCATGGAGAACCTTTGTGACAAAAATAGCTTGACCGATTGTAGCATAGGAATATCATTTCCTATCAAAAGAATGTCGTCCACGTACAAGACTAGGAATACGACAGTTCGTCCTACAATCTTCTTATAAACACAAGGTTCATCTTCGTTCTTGATGAAATCAAATTCCTTGATTGCCTCATCAAAACAGATGTTCCAGCTCTGCGATGCCTGCTTTAATCCATAAATGGATTTAAGCAACTTGCACACCTTCCCGCTGCTCCCACTGTCTACGAAACCTTCTGGCTGATCCATATAAACGCACTCTTCCAAACAACCGTTTAGGAAAGCCGTTTTAACATCCATCTGCCAGATTTCATAGTCATGGAAGGCAGCAATGGCAAGTAGGATCCGAATGGATTTGAGCATAGCCACCGGAGAAAAAGTTTCGTCATAGTCCAAACCAGGTCTTTGACGAAAACCTTTTGCAACGAGTCTAGCCTTATAGGTTTCCACCTGCCCATCTACACCAAGTTTCCTTTTGTAGATCCATTTGCATCCAACGGGTTTTACCCCAGGTGGAGCAATATCCAAGGTCCACACTTTATTGGCGTACATGGACTCCATTTCGGATTGCATTGCTTCCTGCCACTTATCAGAGTCCCTACTGATAATGGCCTGCCTGAAACTGGTAGGGTCATCTTCTTCCAAGATGCAATCCTCTCGATCCCCTTCTATGAGAAAACCGTAGTATCTCTCGGGCGGATGAGAAATCCTACCAGATCTGCGGAGTGGCTGAGGTTCGTTTGGGGTTATTGAATTCTGAGGTTCTGTCAAATCTTCAGTTTCATTTTGTGGTCGCTGAATTTCTTCCAGTTCTACCGAACTCCCACTTGTTTCTTTTGCAAGAAATTGCCACTCTAAAAAGGTGGCGTGGCGAGATACAAACACCTTCTGTTCCTCGGTGTGGTAGAACAGATATCCTGTGGAGTTCTTAGGATATCCCACAAATTTACATAGAACTGAACGTGCCTGAAGTTTGTCCGGATTTTGTACTTTTACATAGGCCGGACAACCCCATACCTTAATACGCTTAAGATACGGCTTTTTACCATTCCATATCTCGATCGGTGTCTTAGGCACAGATTTAGACGGAACATCGTTCAACAGATATGCCGCCGTTAACAGCGCATGTCCCCAAAATGAAAGAGGTAACTCGGCATTACTCATCATGGAGCGAACCATATCCAGTAGGGTATGATTCCTCCGCTCCGATACACCGTTGTGCTGTGGTGTATAAGGAGGAGTAAGCTGAGAGAGAATACCATTCTCTTTTAAGTAATCTAGGAATTCCGTGCTTAAGTACTCTCCTCCTCTATCAGACCGGAGGATCTTGATACTTTTGTCAGTCTGGTTCTCTACTTCGTTTCTGAATTCCTTGAATTTCTCAAAAGCTTCAGATTTGTGTTTCATCAGATACACATATCCGAACCTAGAGAGATCGTCAGTGAATGTGATGAAGTACGAGAACCCACCCCTTGCATGTATAGACATCGGACCACATACATCACTATGTACGAGTCCCAAGAGCTCTGCTGCTCTTTCTCCATGTCCGGTGAACGGAGATTTGGTCATCTTTCCTTTGAGACAAGACTGACAAGTTTCATAAGATGAAAACTCGAATGCATCCAAGAGTCCATCTTTATGCAACTTACTCAGTCTTTTCTCTCCGATATGACCAAGTCTACAATGCCACAAGTAGGATTCATTCGTATCTGAATTCTTCCTCTTGCGTGTGTTTTGTATATTGAGAACTGTATTCTGATTTAGAACGTAGATACCATTACACAGTGTACCCTCTGCAACCAGTACCTTATGAAGGTAAATTTTCATGATATTCTTGTCAAGAACAAAGTTATATCCATCTTTATCGAGTAAAGAAACTGATATGATGTTGCAAACCATGGAGGGTACATAGTAGCAATCATTCAAAATCATAGTCTTGCAATTTGGCAATACTAGGTGATATTCACCGACGGCTGCCGCATTAACTTGTGCTCCGTTCGCTACTCTGAGCGACATATCACCCGGTGCAACTTTCCTACTTTTTCTCAGTCCCTGCAATAAATTACAGATATGAGATCCTGATCCGGTATCAAGTACCCAGGAGGTAGGGCTGACCGTAAAACAGTTCTCAATTACAAGAACACCTGAAGTAGATGCAAAACCATGCTTCTTCTTCAACTGGGTATCCTGGAAATCCATACAATCCCCTTTCCCTTGCTCATACTTATGACTGTTGTCACAAGTTAGAGCTGAACCAACGTTCCCCAGCCCCGAATAAGAATTCGGATCGGTCAAGCGATACATTTTATTATCTTGATTAGGGCGTGAAATGGTTGCTACCTGGAGAGGGAGAAAAGAAACACTCAGCGTATGCTCTTGCAAGATTAGATTGGTTTATTAATTTATCTAACCAGGATGTCTCCCACTGTTTCCTCAAATTCTTCTTAAAACCTTTTTAAAAGAAGAACTAGCCGGGATTTAATTTACGTCACAATACTTGCTTAACCTTTCAGCCAGGCTAGTGTCGGTACTTCGAGGGAGGTTTTCCAACGCTTTCGCGAAGTTCCTTAATTTAAGAACCTCTTTTCCCTGGGGGCGTAACCCCGCTAACACCTTTCTAGTCACCTACTAGGTTTATAGCATTGATTGTTAAATGAAATAATCTCCCGAGAGTAATCCAACTCATCAGCGGGATCAGGATCCAACTATCACTGTGTGATGACCTAGATGGAATCCACTCTAGTCACCACACTCCAGAAGGTATGCTAAATCTGCAAGTCTCGGTACTTTTGAAACTCCCGATGTGGTTTTTGCCCCTAGGACCCAAGTGACCTTGACTGAGCCAACATATCAAAGGATCCTAGTCAAGTTCAACCCGTCATTATCTTGACTGCATTAGACCCACCCGTACGAGTCCTTGACTGAGCCAAAATGACCGTACGACTGTCCTAACCAATCACTTTGTATCCTACGGAAAGATATTTCATAGCTACCGTACACTACGCCTCGGCTGAGCACGAAATACGTAGCACGAATACTAAGCAATATCAATTCGAAACGACGGAGGGCTATGACTGGGTTTTGGCGAAAACCCGTTAACGTAATGAACTTGATATCGTTGAAGGAACGTGATACACTTTTTGAAAATATAGTGGCGAAAGCTTTTGCTAAAGAGGTCACTCCCTGTGAAGGGATCTCGGCTCTTTCCTCGTCGAATGAGGTGTAAGATATTCCAAACTGAATACCTCGATGCAAAGCAAGAATAATCGACTATAGCGAAGTTATTACCCTGTCACAAACTTTTGTCCAAAGGGTCACTCCCGATGAAGGGATCTCGGCCCTTGCCTCGTCGACTGAGGTGCAGGGCATTCATAACGGAATACCTCGATGCAAAACAAAAATGAACGTCCTTGCAATAACAGCTTTTTGAAAAAACTTGTTCCAACAACGTCTTTTAGGTTTATTTTCTTGCATTAGTTCTTTTAATGCGTCCCATCATTTAAATCCTACCATTGCAGAAAACAACCAAAATATGACGTACGCTTATGCCATTCGCATTCGCCACTGGGCCCCGTCATCACCCGTTAGGTTACTTAACTAACGACAGAGCGGGGGCTGGGCTAGCGCGGCTGTAAAACATAAGCAACGCCTAAATAGTTATTATATATAGATATACAGCAATGATAGCCAATCCAGACCACAGATGAACACTTTGGATATACTAGGAACCCGCGATTCGTTCAAGCCTGCAACGAAAAGCGGATTACACGGTCGCGATGAATAGCCAATACCCCACCCAAGACCCCTATGGGTGCGGCAAACTACCTGCCAGTACTCGAAGCGAAGCAACCTCCCTCAACGCCGTGAGTAGGCCACTCGGCACTTCGAGATACCCGGTAGTTTGTGCACCCCCTCCATGGGTCTATCCTAGGAGCAAAAACAGTAAAAAGAATTATACAATGACGGCTACAACCCCGACCCGGTTGTGCGGCCAAACAAATAATATTACATCAATTTACAAATTTATTACATGAATGAAAGAAAAAGAAACTCTCATCTCACATCCATCCCGGCTATTCATCCGCGACAATCCAACGAGTTCATATACACATACCATCAACAACACAGATCACAGATGTGTATAACCCCCACTAATCGGCGTATAGCGATTAGTAGACGTTCAATACACATATAACATTACAGATATAACCATTAGCCAAAGTCTACAGAACATCGACCAAAAAATACGGACTTTTAAGCCCCAAAAACAAATTTTGCTTTCTGGAAAATCTGGGCAGAAAAGTCATATACCAAAAATCCCAAAATACCGAAATATGAAAACTGCAAGAAAAAGATTCCCCAACAGAGCCAAGGGAGCCGCGGTTCCGCGGCATAAGCAAGCTTATGCCGCGGAAACGCGGCGCTTTGGATGAGTTGGGGGATGAAATTTTTTCAGTTTTCAAATAAAAGCCTGAGCCGATTTTTAGTGTATAAATTTTTAATTTTGGAACAGTTCTAAAATTCGGCAGAAACTGGATTTTCCGGGGTAATTTTGCGGGTTTTTGTCCGGTCGATATTCTTAATACTTTGCTAACATGCTAGGGAGTGTTTAGTTAGGCTCTGATACCACTGTTAGGTCCACGTTACCTCTCCCGGTACTTTCGGGGTTGCGGAAATGGTAAAACAAAATTTTTCTGGACTTGGCAACATAGACCGTAAAAGCCGGATCTTTGCTAAACAATACACTAGCATCCAAACATGAGATTTAACTACTCGGTTAGGGGTTATACCTCAACTTGAACTCCTTCTCTTCTTGTTGTTCTTCTCCTTACTTGCTCCGAGAGTTGATCCGGACTTTGGTCAACTCCGCGGCCTCCTTGAGTCGAAGACGATCCACCCGAGAGATGTGCACCGAGCTCCACCTCGAGCCGAGGTAACTAGGGCAAAGAGATTGCTAATCTATAAGCCTTAGGTTGTGTAGAAGTGGTAGATGAATGGTTTTGTCTTTGTGGGATCTTTATCTCTCAACACATGAGATCAAAAGATAAATCAAGAGAAGGAAGAAGGAGGAGCTAGCTAACAACCATGGAGCTTCTCATTTCAAGAGAGAGAATGAGAATGAGCAAATGAAAAACTTAACCAAGAGAAAACATAACCATGGTTGCAATAATGCAAAAACATTATCATTACTAATCCCATCAAGATAAAGGTGATGGCTACAAATGACATGACCATTATCATAACAAAAAGAAAAAGAAAACCAAAGAATACTTTAAATCTTTCAAGAAGATCCTAGTCAACTTTGGTCAAAAGGTCAACAAAGTCAAGATGGTCAAATGGTCAATGTAATTAGCCATAACATAATTATCAATGAAAGGATTAGTAAATAATGTCCCCGGCTCATAATGGTTTTGACCAAACGAACTGTCAAAACCCTAATGAGTCCGCCTCAAAATGGTTTTGACCGAATCAACTGTTAAAACCCTAATGAGCCTGCCACATAACGGTTTTGGCCGAACCAACTGCCAAAACCCTAATGAGGCACCTCCTCCTTCATCACTCCGGAAAACTGTGCATACACACCTGCATCCGCATTCCGTAGAATGCGGATGCGCAGAAGACAAAACAAATCCATCCATGCAATACTAGGATCCGGCTTAAACCAAAGCCCACTAGTACTGCCTGCCCGAACACCATACGCACACAAGTGTACGTAAGTGATCGCAGCCCTGCCGTAAAACCACACGGCCTCTACACGTTTCGCTCAGAGCAGGGAAACTCTCTGTGTGAGACTCTAAAGACTCGCCACTACGCTGGCAGTGGGTTTAACCACAGACCGCAAGCGGCACTAGCTGTACGTAACGGTCCCCAGGTAGATGTCGATAAGAAGGCCGATGAGGTAAACCCATCCGAACTCCTACTGAGCCTGTATGTGACAATCTCCGTACAGTCCGGTCTGTTCGTCTGATACATCGCATGGCGGGCCTAGGGGGCGGTAAACATCAGTCCCCTAATAGCGGTACAAGTCGTGTCGGAGTGAAGCCCAGAACACCCTGAGATAACACTGGAAACCTACCAGTATATCTCGCTTGCCCTGGCCAGGGACTACTCGTGTAATGGCTCTCCTAGACACAGCGCGATGTCAACCCCCAATACCGGGAGAGACGAATCCTGTCTAACCGTCATTGCCTCCAAGTGCTTCGGGACTGCTCCCAACTACTACCTGTTTGCACGACTCAGTAGAGCCGTGGTAGGGTAGTAATTAAAGAACAGTGGGAACACACATGAGGCGAAGTGATAGTGTCAAGTCAGCAGACTAAGCTGTACTCATGTCACCTGGGAACTGATAACCGAAGATAGGTATAATACCAACCATCAGTTCCCGACGAGTCCTGTTCAGTGTACTCGTAACCTAACGAGCACCCGCATACTATCTCAAGTACGACATACTGACTGCTGTGGGACAGACCGTCTCCCGTGCTGGGATGAGAAGCGCATACGCTAGTCTACTCCGGAGTATCGATGCCCTATCTCGATACTCCCACGACTAGGGACGTGTATAAGGATGTGCTTGTAGATTACCCAGCCCCCACGAGTGTGATCGCCATCACAGCGCCGGTAATCAAGCAAAGATCCTAAGGGCTCTACTAATGCGTATAGGTGATATAATAAATAAACACACATGTACACATTAAAGCAGAGACAAACCAAGTAGCATACTACTATATTGAGCAAGATTGTCTGTACAACTGTGAATATCCCAAGCTTCCATCAAGTAATATACAAACTAGTATGATACAGTAATGGCCTCTAGGGCATATACACTAACAGTGGTAAGGTGGAAATCAAAGCACAGTGGGAATCACACAAGACTCTATGACGATCTCGGGTCTACAGACTACTCTGTACCAGTGTCACCGGAGAACTGCCATTTGACGTGTGGTATATCACCATCTGGGAGTTCTCGGCGAGTCCGTCCAGTGTACCCGGTCTCCACTGAGCACCCGTACACCGTCCTTGATGTCAAACACCGATGGATATGAGATCATCCATCACCCATCATATGGGTCAAGATGCGTATACGCTAGTCTACTCTGGTGTATCGATGCCATGTCTCGATATACCCTCGACTAGGAATAGTTATAGGATGTACTCATCGACTACCGTGGCCCCACTAGTATGATCTCATCATAATCCCAGCAGTCGAGTACAGATCCTAAGGGCTTTATCAACACGTGAGAGAAAGACAGTAAACCAATACAAGTCAACATGTTAAGATAAAGTGAAACCAAATAGCATACTATCATGACGAGCAAGAAAGTCTTCTCTATATATATCCAGGCATCCATTATAATATACATCATATGTACAACAATGGTCTCTAGGGCATATACATAACTAACAGTATAGTACCCCCACAACCATCTAACTAGGATAGTATACTATCTAGTTAGTTATTAACGTTATTGTTATAGTTTCGCTTTTAGTATGTCCTTCATATGCATATAGTTTCATACATAGCTTTGGTGACATACGCACGTGATTATAGATTCGTACGATATGGATATTGTGATAATGTGGATATTGTACGTGGAATCATACCGTACTTGTGATGACGAGATTATCGTGCCGAATACGACCAAGTTTCCTTTAGACTCATGAAGTCATGTTTTATTTTGATTTAGAACGTAATACCTGAGTGAGCTATACTCTTTTAAAAACCAAAATTTCATTCCATTTTCAAAGATAATGGTATAACTCATAGCAAGTAGTTACATTTAAAAGTTACGCTTAGATTTACTTTACATGTTCGCGATATATTTATCGATGTTATACGTTCCCGTGATACGAACACAATGATAGAACACTGCACAACTACCAATGAGTAATATGTTGCACAAGCACATACGCATATGTTACACTAAACCTCATTGGTATTTCCATGTCACTGTAGGACTGTTATACTACGTGATGCGTATGTAGATGTCGATACGATTATGCTATATACACTTTTAGAAAACTTGCACAAATACTAATGATTGCCATGCTGCACGAGTACAGACGCATATGCTACACCACACATCATTAGTATTGCCATGACACAGTAGAATTGATACGTTTGTTGCTTGTATGTTTATATTTACGTACAGTACCCTCATTGCCTGCTGAATTATTGTGAACATCAGTAACTTGGATAATCGTATTTGATTCTTATGAGTTTTCAGAATGTTTAACTTTTGATGATATATATCAGTGGTATGGGACGCTATTATATATGAATATATATAATATATCATCAAAATGATCTATGCAAGTACCTTATTCTTTACTTGACATTTCTGGATATGATGAGTCGACGTCCACCATGAGCTTAATGTTTTTTGATTGTTTTATTCTGAACCGAGTGGGGGGATATATGGTTATGGACTTGCTACTTATCCGGGATGAGTGGGGAGTATACAGTCGGATACATGGTAGACCCAGTCGAGACCGAGGGACAGGATAGCCGCATTAGAGGTGGGGAGCCTAGCGAGAATACTCGATACCTGAGATAGAGATGAACACAGCAGATATCCAGGGGATACTGACCGGAGCTCAATTTGGGCACGATGGATATGCATGGGATACCGACCGGGGCTAAGGATATCGGGTGGCGATCATCTGTTGAGATGGTGTTGACGATATCTGCATTTGCTTGTCGGTGATGGACACGAGAGATTTGAGGATTTGCGTGTCGTGATGGACACGAGGGATTTCTGATTTTGGGTGTCGATGATGGACATCCAGAGGTTGATATGTTGCTATCATATGAGGTATACAGTTATGTTATGAGTCATTGTAGCCGACCAGGACTGATCCGGGGGACAGTACCTGAATAACCTTTTTACCGATTGTTGCATATAAAAAGGATTTCAAAATTGAGCTACAGCCCCATTATTTGACGTGTCTGATATGACACGGGGATCTTTTAAATTATAAACCTCTTAACACTCTTCACTAAAACAGCAAGACGTATATCTTAAATAAGATACCTATTATATTTCATACTATCACGTCTGCTTTTATGCCGTGACATATGTATTCCTCGGCAATTTTAAAGAAGTGGTTTTACATATATATTTTCGGCTGCTTTTGGGCTTATACCTAGATACAGGTCATTTGCATTGATATATTCTATTTTGGGTTCATATGATGGATAGAGTTTGTCACGCCCTGCTTCCCGGTGTACGGGTAGAGGGCGCGACGAGGTCCGCTACGCATTTACTCAGAAGTAAACACGCTAAGTGTATCTAAGCAATATAAAATAAAATGTACACAAGAGACATGATGTAAATGAACATCAACTTTATTTATTAACATTCTTTTTACAATATAATGAAAAGTAAATACATGGAATGAAAGCAATGCCTAAACAGTGGAATAACAGAAATGAAAATATGTACAAGTAAACTAGATCTCTGGGTCGAAGGCTATCTGATCCAAGTCCTCGGTGGTGGGATTGTTCTTCAGAAGGTCCGATCCACCTGACAACATTCCGAAGAAAGAAGAAAGGAATGTCGTCAGCGAACAATCGATCGGTAAGTCCCAAAGGTAAGTAAATGTTAGTTATATGTATGCCCTAGAGGCCATTACTGTACATTGGATGTATATTATAGTGGATGCTGGGACATATATAGGTAGGACTTTTTTGCTCGACATGATAGTACGCTATCTGGTTGCTCTTTATCTTAACATGTATACTTTCTGTCTCTCTGTTACATGTTGATAAAGCCCTTAGGATGTGTGCTCGACTTCCAGGACTATGATGTAGATCATACTAGTGGGGCCTGGGTAGTCCATGAGTACATCCTTCAATGTTCCTAGTCGTGGGAATATCGAGACGGGGCATCGATATTCCAGAGTAGACTAGCGTATATCTTCTCGACCCATGTGATGGGCGATGGATGATCCCATATCCATTGGTGTTTGACATCAGAGATGGTATGCGGGTGCTCAGTGGAGACTGGGTACACTGAATGGACTCGCCGAGAACTCCCAGATGGTATTATACCTCATGTCAGATAGCAGTTCTCTGGTGACACTGGTACAGATTAGTCTGTTGACCCGAGATCGTCATAGAGTCTTGTGTGTCTCCCACTGTGCTTTGATTTCCACCCTACCACGGCTCTACTGAGTCGTGTAAACAGGTGGTTTTTAGGTACAGTCCCGATTCACATGGAGGCAATGAGCGATAGGAGGGGATTCGTCTCTCCCGGTATTGGGGGTTGATGTTGCGCTATGCACGACTGGCCATAACTGGAAATCCCTGGCCAGGGTTGCTGTGATATACTGGTAAGAGTTATCAGTAGTTTCACGAATGTTATGGACCTTATATCGGCATGACTTATCAAGCTATTGGGGTCTTACGTTTACCACCCCTAGGCGAGATATGCGACATATCAGACGAACAGACCGGACTGTACGGTAAGTGTTACTGGTTGGATTCACAGGAGTGTGACCGGGCTTGCTCGTTGATCTTCTGATCGCTCAATACCCGGGTGGCCGTTACGTTTAGCAGACCGCTTGCGGCTTGTGGGTGTTTGATATGATCATTACCTGCTGCCGGCGTATTGACGAGTCTTTAGAGTCCTACACAGAGGTTTCCTGGCTCAAGCGAAACGAAATAGGAGCGCATATGAGATATGTGCGGGACCGAGAATAATGCGTGTATGTGATACCATATTCTATTCTCGCGATGAATGTATCGATTGGTTGTATGCGATATAACCTAGTTATCGAATCGAGGATTGATTCGATAAGTCGATACATTAGATATTAGTCGGTCATATGCGATATGACCGGATCGTTAAATCAAGTGTTGATTTAATGATTTAATGTATAATTATATATATTTGATATATTACTTTACATTAACTAGTATTGGTTCACTTAAGATTATTTTCTCACTTGATTGTGTATATTATATATATGATATATGTTTGTGCACTAGTTTGTATCATGTTTGATGATACATGCAAACTTGGGTGGGTGTATACTTTAAACCATGTTTAGGTTTAATGGTTAGGGTTTTAAATTATTTTCTTATTCATTTTATTTATTTTTTTGGCAAAAACAAAATGGTTTCTTTCTTTGCTTCATGAAACTTCTTAGCGTCTTTGAAAGTATTAACCATTTTGTTTTTTCCTTAACCCAACCATTACATCCTAACCATAGTTTATTCTCTACACTTGTTACTCTCACCATGGTTGCATTATGATAAGATCACTTGATTTATTATTATTAATCAATTGATTTTATCATTCATAATATATTCTTCTTCTTCTTCTTCTTCTTCTTCAAGAAGAAGAAAGCTTGCAACCTCTAATGGTGCCATGAGATTTAAAGTGAGAAATCCAAATCTAAAGTCAACCCACTTCCTATTTCTTCATCCTCTACCACTTGCCATGTAGTATAGGGTGTTTTCTTCACAAGTTTCATGACTTGGTGAAGTTGGAGCTTGATCTTGAGTTGCCTCGACGTAGATCATCTTCGGCATCGAAGTCGACGACCTAGCCCGATCATTTCTCCGACGAAACCATCAACAGAGTCCGGGATCTGATGATCGTAGCGGAGGAACGTCATCACGGAGCTATGGAGGTGGAGGACCGGATCTACAAAGGTTGTATTTTCCGTTCACTCTTAGTTAAGTTGTTAACTAGCATCTTTATCGCCTTACCTCTAGTCAACGATCCGTATTAGGGTTTCTCGGCACATAGAAAATTTTGAATTAGCCATGTTTGATCTGTTATGAAACCTCATGGGTGTGCCTAGAAACCCTATAGTGGTATCATAGCCTAGCTAGAGCTTTAGGCGATGCGTAGACGAAGTTAAAAACCTAATCGAACCCGAAACCCTAATTTTCAACCCTCTCTGTACATTTTCTGGATTTTTGGATTTTTGTGAATTAAAAATATGCAGAAAAATAAGCAGGGTTTTCTAAGAAATACCGTGCAAAACGATCCCCTGAATCGATCAAAGCGCCGCGGAACTGCGGCACGAGCATGGTTCGTGCGGCGGTTCCACGGCCGTATGGTCACCTTTTGTATTACTTTTTGCACAGTAACTTCTTTCTTTCATTGCTGAGTTTTCTGGGAATTTTTAATGTTTACTCAAGAGTTGAGTTTTCTGGGTTGTATTGGGAGTTCGTAGATTCGATCGGATTATCAAACTTTGTCTATGTGTCTTTCCGGGTAATTTTAGAATATGTTAAAAAGTTCGACCGGATATAAATACCCAATTTTTCCCCTGCCGGAAAATTTCGAAGTGTTGGATTTTTCCGTGGTTTAAAGACGTTCTAAGTAGTGCAAGTAACGCGATGGACCCTCTAGAAGACAACAAAGCTTAACTCAATTATGTGACCGTCTTGAACTGCCCTTTGAACCTTAGGGTTTGGGGCAGTACGGCGTGCCACATGTGAGGCGTTGGCTTGACCTACGGCTAGACCGTTGGTACTGAGGCATGAAGTGAATGTTTTTAAACTTATTTCATGTGTTGAGCTGTTTCGGGAAAACTTGGGTGTTTGATTGTTCGATCGGAAAGTTTAACATTTTCTATTTATCTGGAATGTGATATAATATTTGGAATCCACAAGTAGTTATGAGATAACTGATTTGGATGTTATAAACATAGTAGTTTAGCCTCACTTGATTGGTTGCCACGGGATTTTGATGTGATCAAAAGTCCGTCGCAATCATGTTGATTACACGGATACTCGCCGGTAAACTTAATAGACAGCTACACCCCATAACCCCGACCAAGTGACTGTAGGAGAACCCCATCGCCAAAAAGCATCCGTTCGGGTGCTCGCGGCAGCGGTGTTCCGCCTTAGTGCACTTCGTCGACGGTATCGGGGGTGCGGCCGTCCACTAAAGTTTGCGACGAGCATTCGTTCTGGATGCCGGGAATCTTGTTGAATTGCCCGACTTTATATTGAAAAGTGTTTTCGATATTGAGACTAAAATGCGGGGTTTATAACTGTTAGGCATGTGATGTCTAAGGAATTCATTTGGTTAGGCATGCGATGTCTAAAGAGTTTGCGGATTCCAACTGTTATAGTTTTACACTTTCTTTTCTGTGACCGTAAGTGTAATATGTGATATCGTCGGTTTCGTTGCTATATGTCAACGACAATTGGGATACGCATGTTTACTTACGTTGATGACATGTGATGTTATGTGTTGCTGGATATGTTATATTGGATCGTCGTGTTCGAATAGCCGGGGGGTTTTATGTGAGATGAGTATTTTTCCTTTTCATTCATATAAAAACTTGTACGTAATATTCTTTTATTGGGGCACTTCCAGGTTGTGGAAGATGTCACCGTTAATGTATATTATTTACTTTTCCGCATTAGGATAGACCCAAGGAGGGGAGCACAAGTAACCGGGTTCTAGGGTCCAGTGGGAGACCATCTCGAGGAGTCGAGTCCGGGTCTCCTAACCCTAGAATTGGTAGGGTTGCTTGCCGCTCTCGTAGGGGTCTAGGGGTATGGGATTGGCTGTTCATCACGACCGTGGAATCCGTGTTTTATACTGGATCGTATTAAAAACACGGACGTCCTAATATATCCAATATTTCATATGATATTTTCTGCTGCGTTATCTGTGATGTGATCATGTGATATGTTCAGATAGATATTGTATATAGTATATATGATATATTATATAGACGTTGCTTATGTTTTACACCCGCGCTAGCCCTGCCTCGCTCTGGTGTTAGTTACCTAACCTAACGGTGCAGACGAGACATCGAGGCGAATGCGGATGGCATAAGCGTACGTTATATTTATCTGTGATGTTTAGGTGGACTTAAATGATGGGATATTCATTAATGTGATTAATGAAAGAAAATAAACCTAAAAGATGTTGTGGAATCGAATTTCAAAATAAAAGCAGGTAGCTACAGTTCTTTCTTTGCATCGTGGTGTTCCTTGAAGAACATCCTGCACCTTATTCGATGAGGAAAGGACCGAGATCCCTTCACCGGGAGTGACTCCTTTAGCAATAACTGGCAGATGCTACACACTCGGTTTATCTTTTGATTGCTTCTATAGTTTCTTCTTTGCACAGTGATATATATGATATATCCTGCACCTCATTCGACGAGGAAAGGGCCGACGATCCCTTCACCGGGAGTGACCCCTTTAGCAAAACTATAAGAGCTTCAAAAACACTCCATTTAAAAACCATTTGATTCCGCAACGAGATCAAGTTCAAAGCGTTAAAGGTTTTATTAAAAACTATCCGCAACCCTCCGTCATTTTAGGAAGTAGAGTACTTAGTATTCGTGCTGTGTTTGTTAACCTTAGTTAAGGCACAGTGTACGGTAGCTAAGTGATGTCTTTCTACACAGCATATTATGCGATTAGTTAGGACAGTCGCGTGACTTTATTGACCTTAGTTAAGGGTCATGTGGGTGGGTCTAATTAATCACGAAATGACGGGTAGAACTTGACTAGTACTTATGATTTGTTGACCATAGTTAAGGTCATAAGTGCTAGGGGTAAAAATCTTTATCGGGAGTTTCAAGTGTTGAAATTTGCAAAGAGATTGCATACCTTCTATGTGATAGTTGGATCCCGATACCCACTGCGAGTAATTGTTACTCCTGGGAGAGTTTTGCACTTTGCAATTAGCCGATCAAGTAGGTGTCTAGAAAGGTGTCAACAGGGTTACGCCCCTGGGAAAATGAGGTTTACTTTAATTAGGTCCGTGCGAAAGCACGGGGAACCTCCCTCAAAGTACCGACACTGGCCTGGCTGAAAGATTGGCAAACTTGTAGAGTGTAATTAATCCCGGCTAGTCTTTCCTTTTAGGGTTTGAAGGAAGATTTGATAAAAACAATGGGAGCTATCCTGATTAGATAAAATAAATAACCAATCTAATCTTGCAAGAGCGCACGCAGAGTGTTTTCTTCTCTCTCTCTCCAGGTAGCGACCATATCACGCCTTAATCAAGATAATAATACGGATTATTGACCGAACCCGCTTGTTATACTGAGCTGGGAACGTTTGTCCCGCTCCAACTTATAATTGTTATAAGACAGAGCAGGAATTAGGGGAATACCAGAATTCCTATGCCGCCCAAACAAAGAAAGTGTATATGATGCATCTCCTTCGGGTGTGTTCATTACAAAGAACTGTTTCTCAGTATCCTCTGCATCCTGGGTATTTGATACCGGATCAGGATCCCAGATATGTAATCTGTTACATAGGGCTACAGAAAGGTAGAAAACTGAGAACGGGTGATAAGTTTCATAAGACAGAAAACGGGACAAGTGTTGCAGCCAAATCTGTTGGTCACTGTCACCCTGTATTACCAATACATTGATTCTGAACAAATGCTATTAGATACCGAACCTGATATACAAAATCATATCAATCTCTTTATTTATTAAAGAAATGATAAAATTTTGTATTGTTGGATAATGTTTTGAACATTTCCTATATCAAAAGTTGATCGGTTCAGGCACGTTATCTAAAAGCATTGACGTTCTAAATCAAACTACAGTTCCTAATATATAGAACACACACAAGAGGAAGAGTTCAGATATGAACGATTCCTTCTTGAGGTATTGTAGACTAGGTCATATCAATATGACCCGACTAGCTTAAGTTACATTTTAGATGCATATTTAAATCAGTTTGAATTTACATCTTGTGAAACTTGCCAGTCATGTCACAAAGATAAGATGACCATAGCATTGTTTATTGGAAACAGAGAAAGAGTTAGTGAACTCTTGGGACTGATACATGATGATGTATGTAAGGTCTCCTGTCTACACATGCCAGGACTGGTTCTTTATACTTCATTACGTTCTCTGATGATCTCTCAAGATTCAGACATATGTTCCTGTTGAAACACAAGTCCGAACCTTTTGAGATATTCACAGAATATAAGCTAGAAGTAGGGAACCAATACGGGTATAAGTATTATGTCCTTTGGTGTGATCAGGGAGGAGAATATTTGTGCATAGAATTCCTGGATTATTCTAAAGGAGAATGAGATTCTCTCTCCGTATTACTTCTCTGAATATACCAGAGCACAACGGTGTATCAGGGCGGAGCAATAGCACCCTATATGATATGGTGTCCTCTATGATGAGTATTACTGAGTTACCTGTTTCTTTTAAGGGGGTTATGCACTTGAGAAGCTGCATACCCATTGAATTAGGTTCGAATCAGATCACTGCCTACCACTCCATATAAGATATGGTATGGGAAGAGCCTATCTCTTAAGTAAGTTAAGATTTGGGATTGTCCGGCTTATGTCTAAAGCAAAATCCGAACAAGATCGAGGCAAGGTCGGTTCTGTAGAATTGGAAAGGTTCCAGCTATACAAAACTGCACCTGATGATTTGAAAGAACCAAAGGATTCAATAGTTCCCGACGAACCTCAGCCTCTCCGCCAAACTAGCAGGGTTCCTCATCCGCTTGAGAGATACTTCGGTTTCTCGATGACAGTGGGAGTGAGGAATGCATCATGAGATGATGACCCAACTAGTTTCGAGCAGGCTATCGAGAGTAGGGACTCTGTAAGAATGGCTGGATGCTTAGCGATCTGAGATGGAATCCATCTACACCAACAAAGTATGGACTTTGGCTGCTATATCTGAAGGGTTAAATCCCCATCAGGAGCAAGTATATCTTGAGAAGATTACTTGGTGTAAATGGAAAAGTTGAGACTTTCAAAGCTAGACTTGTTAAAGGTTTTCATCATCGACCAGGTGTGGATAATGATGAAACCTTTTCCAAGTGGCTATGCTTAAGTCCATCCGGATCCTACTTAACATTTCTACATACCATGACTACGATATCTGGTGGTTGGGTTTCATGACTATTTTTCTAAATACTGATTTAGAAGAGAACGTCTATAAGTATACAGCCAGAGAGCTTCGTAAACAGTGGGAGCAGCGGAAATATGTGCAAGTTGCTTTACAAGATAAAGCAGGCATCGCGGAGTTGGAACGTCTGTTTTGATGTGGTAGTAAAAGAGTTTGACTTCATCAAAATGGTAGACGAACCTTGTATATACAAAAAGGTAGTAGAGAGTAAGGTGGTCATCCTCGTATTGTACGTGGACAACATACTCTTGATAAGAAAAGAGTTTCCTATGCTACGCTCGGTCAATCTCCGCTTATCACAAGGATTCTCCATACAGGATCAAAGTGATACTTCCTAAATCCTGGGATTTGGGTCTATGAGATAGATCTAAATGGATGTTAGGATTCTCACTAGCTGTAGTAAGATAGTATCAATCGATCCTGGGGAGAATCACTGAAAATGTTCCAGGATGATAAGGACGACTGAATGTCAGTCGCAGGCATTGTCTTTACCCTTAGTGGAGGGACGGTATGTTGGAAGAGTTCCAAGCTATATATCGTGGCAAACTAGACGATAAAGGACGGTAACATCGCTATTAAAGATACTACCAAAGAGGCAGTTTGGGTGTATATTGGTTCATAAGATGAACTAGGTTCCTGCCATTGTATGACAATGGAAGTGTGGCTTTGGCCCAGGAATCCTGGTCCCATCAGTGACCCAGACATATTCTGAGGCAGCATCACCTGATCATGGAGATAGTTGTTCTCCAAGGTGATCGAGGTTAGGAGAGTAGACTCAGAGGATAACGCGGCGGATCCACTCACAAAGGCTTTTTCCCAGAGAGAGACTTATATGGGATGGTTGAGTATTAGATACTGCAACCACTGTTACAGATGGCCCTAGTGAAAGTGGGAGATTGTTAGTTATATGTATGCCCTAGAGGCCATTACTATACAATGGATGTATATTGTAGTGGATGCTGGGACATATATAGGTAGGACTTTCTTGCTCGACATGATAGTACGCTATCTGGTTGCTCTTTATCTTAACATGTATACTTTCTGTCTCTCTGTTACATGTTGATAAAGCCCTTAGGATGTGTGCTCGACTTCCAGGACTATGATGTAGATTATACTAGTGGGGCCTGGGTAGTCCATGAGTACATCCTTCAATGTTCCTAGTCGTGGGAATATCGAGACGGGGCATCGATATTCCAGAGTAGACTATCGTATATCTTCTCGACCCATGTGATGGGCGATGGATGATCCCATATCCATTGGTGTTTGACATCAGAGATGGTATGCGGGTGCTCAGTGGAGACTGGGTACACTGAACGGACTCGCCGAGAACTCCCAGATGGTATTATACCTCACGTCAGATGGCAGTTCTCTGGTGACACTGGTACAGCTTAGTCTGTTGACCCGAGATCGTCATAGAGTCTTGTGTGTCTCCCACTGTGCTTTGATTTCCACCCTACCATGGCTCTACTGAGTCGTGCAAACAGGAGGTTTTTTGGTACAGTCCCGATTCACATGGAGGCAATGAGCGATAGGAGGGGATTCGTCTCTCCCGGTATTGGGGATCAATGTTGCGCTATGCACGACTGGCCATAACTGGAAATCCCTGGCCAGGGTTGCTGTGATATACTGGTAAGAGTTATCAGTAGTTTCACGAATGTTATGGACCTTATATCGGCATGACTTATCAAGCTATTGGGGTCTGACGTTTACCACCCCTAGGAGAGATATGCGACATATCAGACGAACAGACCGGACTGTACGGTAAGTGTTACTGGTTGGATTCACAGGAGTGTGAGCGGGCTTGCTCGTTGATCTCTGATCGCTCAATACCTGGGTGGCCGTTACGTTTAGCAGACCGCTTGCGGCTTGTGGGTGTTTGATATGATCATCACCTGCTGCCGGCGTATTGATGAGTCTTTAGAGTCCTACACAGAGGTTTCCTGGCTCAAGCGAAACGAAATAGGAGCGCATATGAGATATGTGCGGGACCGAGAATAATGCGTGTATGTGATACCGTATTCTATTCTCGCGATGAATGTATCGATTGGTTGTATGCGATATAAGCTAGTTATCGAATCGAGGATTGATTCGATAAGTCGATACATTAGATATTAGTCGGCCATATGCGATATGACCGGATCGTTAAATCAAGTGTTGATTTAATGATTTAATGTATAATTATATATATTTGATATATTACTTTACATTAACTAGTATTGGTTCACTTAAGATTATTTTCTCACTTGATTGTGCACATTATATATATGATATATGTTTGTGCACTAGTTTGTATCATGTTTGATGATACATGAAAACTTGGGTGGGTGTATACTTTAAACCATGTTTAGGTTTAATGGTTAGGGTTTTAAATTATTTACTTATTCATTTTATTTATTTTTTTGGCAAAAACAAAATGGTTTCTTTCTTTGCTTCATGAAACTTCTTAGCGTCTTTGAAAGTATTGACCATTTTGTTTTTTCCTTAACCCAACCATTACATCCTAACCATAGTTTATTCTCTACACTTGTTACTCTCACCATGGTTGCATTATGATAAGATCACTTGATTTATTATTATTAATCAATTGATTTTATCATTCATAATATATTCTTCTTCTTCTTCTTCTTCAAGAAGAAGAAAGCTTGCAACCTCTAATGGTGCCATGAGATTTAAAGTGAGAAATCCAAATCTAAAGTCAACCCACTTCCTATTTTTTCATCCTCTACCACTTGCCATATAGTATAGGGTGTTTTCTTCACAAGTTTCTTGACTTGGTGAAGTTGGAGCTTGATCTTGAGTTGCCTCGACGTAGATCATCTTCGACATCGAAGTCGACGACCTAGCCCGATCATTTCTCCGACGAAACCATCAACAGTGTCCGGGATCCGATGATCGCAGCGGAGGAACGTCATTACGGAGCTATGGAGGTGGAGGACCGGATCTACAAAGGTTGTATTTTCCGTTCACTCATAGTTAAGTTGTTAACTAGCATCTTTATCGCCTTACCTTTAGTCAACGATCCGTATTAGGGTTTCTCGGCACATAGAAAATTTTGAATTGGCCATGTTTGATCTGTTGTGAAACCTCATGGGTGTGCCTAGGAACCCTACAGTAAAGACAGAATAGACAGAAAGAGAATGTAACTTTTAAAGTTGTATTATATTTTTAACGCTGTTGTTTGTAGCTTGGTACAGAAGATACCAGTGTATACGAGAGGAGTCTAACTTGTAAGGTTCCTAGGCACACAAATGAGGTCTCACAAGGCATCAACCATGCCAATTTCAAATTTTAACAGTGCCGAGAAACCCTAACAAGATCGTTGGCTAGATGTTTAGGCGACAAAGCAAACTAGTTAACACTTAACTACAAGAATACGGAAATACAACCTTTGTAGATCCGGTCCTCCACCTCCACGGCTCCGTGATGAAGTCCTCTCCGCTGTCCTCATGCAATCCCGGGCTCTAGCGTCAGCTTCATCGGAGAAGAAGCGGGCTAGGTCATCGACGACGATGCCGAAGATGATCTACGTCGAGGCATCGCTAGATCAAGCTCCAACTTCACCAAGTCAAGAAAACTTGTGAAGGAAACACACTCTACTACTTGGCAAGAGGTAGAGGATGAAGAAATAGGAAGTGGGTAGACTTTAGAATTGGATTTCTCACTCATTTTCTGGCTTCTGCGGCGGTTCCGCGGCCGTTTGATGACGTCACCCTTCCTATTTTGCACAGTAATTCCTCTTTCACAGTGCTGAGTTTTATGGGAATTTTTAATATTTATTCAAGAGTTGAATTTTCTGGGGTTGTTTTGGGGATTCGAATGTTCGATCGGATTATCAAATTTTGTCTGTGTAGCTTTCCGGATAATTTTTTGAATATGTTAAAAAGTTCGACCGGATATAAATACCCACCTTTTCCCCTGTCGGGAAATTTCCAAGTGTTGGATTTTTCCGTAGTTTAACGACGTTCTAAGTAGTGCAAGTAACGCGATGGTCCCTCTAGAAGACAACAAACCTTAACTCAATTATGTGACCGTCTTGAACTGCCCTTTGAACCTTCGGGTTTGGGGCAGTACGGCGTGCCACATGTGAGGCGTTGGCTTGACCCTTCTACGGCTGGACCGTTGGTACTGAGGCACGAACTGAATGTTTTTAGACTTGTTTCATGTGTTGATCTGTATCGAGAAAACTTGGGTGTTTGAACGTTCGATCGGAAAGTTTAACATTTTCTATTTATCCGGAATGTGATACAATAATTGGAATTCATAAGTAGTTATGAGATAACTGAATGAATGTTATAAACATAGCAGTTTAGTCTCACTTGATCGGTTGCCACGGAATTTTGATGTGATCAAAAGTCCGTCGCAATCACGTAGCGTACGCGGATACTCGCCGGGTAAACTTAATAGACAGCCTCGCTCCATAGCCCCGACCAAGTGACTGTAGGAGAACCCCGTCGCTGAAAGCATCCGTTCGGGTGCTCGCGGCAGCGGTGTTCTGCCTTGGTGCACTTCGTCGACGGTATCGGGGGTGCGGCCGCCTACTAAAGTTTGCGACGAGCATTCGATCAAAATGTCGGGAATCTTGTTGAATTACCCGACTTGATATTGAAAAGGGTTTTCGATAATGAGACTAAAATGCGGGGTTTATAATTGTTAGGCATGTGATGTCTAAGGAATTCATTTGGTCAGGCATGCGATGTCTGAGGTGGTTACGGATTCCAACTGTTGTAGTTTTACACTTTCTTTTCTGTGACCGTAAGTGTAATATGTGATATCGCCGGTTTCGTTGCTATATGTCAACGACAATTGGGATGCGCATATTTACTTACGTTGATGACATGTGATGTTATGTGTTGCTGGATATATTATATTGGATCGTCGTGTTTGAATAGCCGGGGGTTTTTATGTGAGATGAGTGTTTTTCATTTTCATTCATGTAAAAACTTGTATGTAATAGTCTTTTATTGGGGCACTTCCAGGTAGCGGAAGATGTCACCGTTTGTATATTATTTACTTTTCCACACTAGGATAGACCCAAGGAGGAGGGCACAAGTAACCGGGTTCTGGAGTCCAGTGGGAGACCAACTCGAGGAGTCGAGTCCGGGTCTCCTAACTCTAGAATTGGTAGGGTTACTTGCCGCTCTCGTAGGGGTCTAGGGGTGTGGGTTTGGCTATTCATCGCGACCGTGGAATCCGTGTTTTATACTGGCTCGTATTGAAAATACGGACGTCCTAGTATATCCAATATTTCATATGTTTCTTCTGCTGCGATATCTGTGATGCAATCATGTGATGTTCTGTGATAGATTCTGTATATAGTATATATGATATATTATATAGACGTTACTTATGTTTTACACCCATGCTAGCCCTGCCCCACTCTGCCGTTAGTTACCTAACCTAACGGTGCACGAGGGGACATCGAGGCGAATGCGGATGGCATAAGTGTACGTCGTATTTATCTGTGATGTTTAGGTGATTTAAATGATGGGATTTCATTAATGTGATTAATGAAATAAAAGAAACCTAAGATGTTGTAGAATCGAATTTCAAAATTAAAACAGGTAGCTACAGTTCTTGCTTTGCACAGAGGTATATGTGATATATCCTGCACCTTATTCGATGAGGAAAGGACCGAGATCCCTTCACCGGGAGTGACTCCTTTAGCAATAACTGGCAGATGCTACACACTCGGTTTGTCATTTGATTGCTTTTAAGTGTTTTTGCTTTGCACAGTGATATATGTGATATATCCCGCACCTCATTCGACGAGGAAAGGACCGACGATCCCTTCACCGGGAGTGACTCTTTTAGCAAAACTAGAAAAGCCTCAAAAGCACTCCATTTTAAAATCATTTGATTCTACAACGATATCAAGTTCATTACGCAATAGGTTTTCAGAAAAACCTGTCGTAGCCCTCCGTCATTTCAGATAAGTCCTATTTAGTATTCGTGCTACGTTTGTTGGCCTGCGTCAAGGCGTAGTGTGCGGTAGCTAACTAGTATTTATCTGCTTATGTATATGATGCAGATTGGATTAGGGTAGTCGTGCGACTTTGTTGGCCTGCGTCAAGGGTCGTGCAGGTGGGTTTAATTCAATCAGGAAATGACGGGTTGAACTTGACTAGCGGACTATGGTTTGTTGGCCTGTGTCAAGGTCATAGGACGTTAGGGGCAAAATTATCGGGAATTTCAAGTGTTGAAATTTGCAATGAGATTTCATACCTTCTATGAGATAGTTGGATCCCGATACCCGCTGCGAGTAAGAGTTACTCCTGGGAGAGTTTTACACATTACAATTAGCCGATCAAGTAGGTGTCTAGAAAGGTGTCAACGGGGTTACGCCTCTGGGAAAACGAGGTTTACATTAATTAGGTTCGTGCGAAAGCACGGGGGACCTCCCTCAAAGTACCGACACTGGCCTGGCTGAAAGATTGGCGAACTTGTAGTGTGTAATTAATCCCGGATAGTCTTTCCTTTTAGGGTTTGAAGGAAGATTTGATAAAAAGCAGTGGGAGCCATCCTGATTAGATAAAATAATAACCAATCTATTCTTGCAAGAGCGCACGCTGAGTGTTTTCTTCTCTCTCTCTCCAGGTAGCGACCATATCACGTCTTAATCAAGATAATAATACGGATTATTGACCGAACCCGCTTGTTATACTGAGCTGGGGAACGTTGGTCCCGCTCCAATTTATAATTGTTATAAGACAGAGCAGGAAATAGGGGAATACCAGAATTCCCGTGCCGCCCAAACGAAGAGAGTGCATGCTGATGCATCATCTTCGGGTGTGTTCATTATACAGAACTGTTTCTCAGTATCCTCTACATCCTGGGTATGTGATACCAGATATGTAATCTGTTACATAGGGCTACAGATAGGTAGAGAACTGAGAACGGGTGATAAGTTTCATGAGGCAGAAAATGGGGCAAGTGTTGCGGCCAAGTCTGTTGGTCACTGTCACCCTGTATTACCAATACATTGATTTTGAACGAATGTTATTAGATACCGAACCTGATATACAAAATCATATCACTCTCTTTATTAGTAAAGAAATGATAAAATTTTATATTATTGGATAATGTTTTGAACATTTCCTATATCAAAAGTTGATCGGTTCAGGCACGTTATCTAAAAGCATTGATGATCTAAATCAAACTACAGTTCTTAGTATACAGAACACACACAAGAGGAAGAGTTCAGAAATGAACGAATCCTTCTTGAGGTATTGTAGACTAGGTCATATCAATGTGACCCGACTAGCTGAAGTTACATGTAGATGCATATTTAAATCAGTTTGAATCTACATCTTGTGAAACTTGCCAGTCATGTCACAAAGATATAATGACACCAGCTCTGTTTATTGGAAACAGAGAAAGAGTTATTGAACTCTTGGGATGATACATGTTGATGTATATAGGTCCCCTGTTTACACATGCCAAGACTGGTTCTTTGTACTTCATTACATTCTCTGATAATCTCTCAAGATTCAGACATAAGTTCCTGTTGAAACACAAGTCCGAACCTTTTGAGATATTCATAGAATATAAGCTAGAAGTAGAGAACCAAAATACGGGTAAAAGTATTATGTCCTATGATGAGATCAAGGAGGAGAATACTTGAGCATGAAATTCATGGACTTTTCTAAAGGAGAATGAGATTCTCTCTCAGTATTACTCCTCCGTATACACCATAGCACGATGGTATATCGGGGCGGAGCAGATGCACCCTATATGATATGGCGTGCTCTATGATGAGTACTGCTGAGTTACCTTTTTCCTTTTGGGAGTTATGCACTTGAGAAGCTGCATACCTATTGCATTGGATTCGAATCAAATCTATGCCTACCGCTTCATATGTGATATGGAAAGGGAAGAGCCCATCTCTTAAGTAAGTTAAGAATTGGGGTTGTCCAGCCTATGTTTGAAAAGCATAATCCGGATAAGCTCAAGGCAAGATCTGTTATGTAGAACTGGAAATGTTCCAGCTATACAAACTGCAGCTGATGATTTGAAAGAACCAAAGGATTCAATAGTTACCAACGAACCTCAACCTCTCCGCCGATCTAGTAGGGTTCCTCACCCACCTGAGAGATACTTCGGTTTCTCGATGACAGTGGGAGCGAGGATTGCATCATGAGATGATGACCCAACTAGTTTCGAGCTGGCCATCAGGAGTAAGACTCTGTAAGAATGGCTGGATGTTTATCGATCTGAGATGGAATCCTTATACACCAACAAAGTATGGACTTTGGTTGCTATATCTGAAGGGTTAAATTCCCATCAGGAGCAAGTATATCTTGAGAAGATTACTTGGTGTACTTGGAAAAGTTGAGACTTTCAAAGCTAGACTTGTTAAAGGTTTTCGTCATCGACCAGGCATGGATAATGATGAAACCTTTTCCAGTGCCTATGCTTAAGTCCATCCAGATCCTACTTGCCACGGCTACATACCATGACTACGATATCTGGTGGTTGGGTGTCATGACTGCTTTTCTAAATGATGTTTTAGAAGAGTGCGTCTATAAGTACACAGCCAGAGGGCTTCGTAAACAGTGGGAGCAGCGGAAACGTGTGCAAGATGCTTTATAGGATAAAGCAGGCATCGCGGAGTAGGATCATCTGTTTTGATGGATAAGTCAAAGAAGTAGACATCATCAAAATGGTAGATGAACCTTGTATAAACAAAAAGGTAGTAGGGAGTATTGTGACGATCCTCGTAGAGTACGTGGATGACATACTCTTGATAGGGAAGGAGTTTCCTATGCTACGCTCGATCAATCTCCGCTTATCACAATGATTCTCCATATAGGATCAAAGTGATACCTCCTAAATCCTTAGTTTGGATCAAAGCGAAACGAAATGAAAGTATATCACATTTACACTAAGTGAACGGAAATACAACCTTTGTAGATCCGGTCCTCCACCTCCATAGATCCGTGACGATGTCCTTTCGCTGCGATCATCGGATCTTAGACTCTCGCGGTGGTTTCATCGGAGAAAAGATCGGGCTAGGTCGTTGACTTCGATGCCGAAGATGATCTACGTCGAGACAACTCAAGATCAAGCTCCAACTTCACCAAGTCATGAAACTTATGAAGAAAACACCCTATACTACATGGCAAGTGGTAGAGGATGAAGAAATAGTAAGTGGGTTCACTTTGGATTTTGATTTCTCACTTGAAATCCTCACTTAGAATTTTCAAGAAAGGTTTTCTTCTCTTCCTTAAGAAGAAGAAGAACAACAAGGAAAAAGGAAATTATTTCAAAAAGAAAATCTAAGTGATTCATATCATTTTGCAACCATGGTTGAGTGTAGAGAATAAACTAGGGTTTAGTTAAATGGTTAGGTTAAGAGATGAAGACAAAATGGTCACTTTGTCAAAGATGCATGAAGCATCAAGAAACTTCTTGTATAAAACAAAAGCAACCATTTAGTTTCCTTTTTCTTTTAACCAAAATAAATAAAGAAAAGAAAATAATACCTTAACCATTAACCTAAACCATGGTTTAATGCATACACACCCAAGTTTGCATGTATCATCAAACATGATACAAACTAGTGCACAAAACTATATCATATATACAATGTGCACAATCAAGTGAGAAAATAATCCTAACTGAACCAATACTAGTTAATGTAAAGTAATATATCAAATATATAATTATACATTAAATCATTAAATCAACACTTGATTTAACGATCCGGTCATATCGCATATAACCGACTAATATCAAGTTTATCAATGTATCGAATCAACACTTGATTCGGTAACCCGGCTATATCATATATAACCATCCAATGATACAAATCGCGAGAATAGAATACAGTATCACATACTGGTATTATTCTCGGTCCTGCACATATCTCATATGCGCTCCTATTTCATTTCGCATGAGCCAGGAAACCTCTGTGTAGGACTCTGTAGACTCGTCAATACGCCGGTAGCAGGTGATGATCATATCAAACACTCACAAGCCGCAAGCGGTCTGCTAAACGTAACGGCCACCCGGGTATTGAGCGATCAGAAGATCAACGAGCAAGCCCGCTCACACTCCTGCGAATCCAACTAGTAACACTTACCATACAGTCCGGTCTGTTCGTCTGATATGTCGCATACCTCGCCTAGGGGTGGTAAACGTCAGACCCCAATAGTTCGATAAGTCGTGTCGATATGAGGTCTATAACAGTTCGAGAAACTACTGGTAACACTTACCAGTAAATCTCAGCAACCCTAGTAAGGGATTTCCGGTTATAGCCAATCGAACACAGCGCAACATCAACTCCCTATACCGGGAAAGACGAATCCCCTCCTATCGCTCATTGCCTCCATGTGATTTGGGACTGTACCCAAAAACCACCGTTTTGCACGCCCTCTTGGACGTGGTAAGGTGGAAATCAAAGCACAGTGGGAATCACACAAGACTCTATGACGATCTCGGGTCTACAGACTAACCTGTACCAGTGTCACCAGAGAACTGCCATCTGACGTAAGGTATAATACCATCTGGGAGTTCTCGGCGAGTCCGTCCAGTGTACCCAGTCTCCACTGAGCACCCGTATATCATCTCTGATGTCAAACACCAATGGATATGGGATCATCCATCGCCCATCTGTATGGGTTGAGAAGGTATACGCTAGTCTACTCTGGTATATCGATGCCCTGTCTCGATACACCCATGACTAGGGACCTTGAAGGATGTACTTATGGACTACCATATCCCCACTAGTATGATCCGCATCATAGTCCAGGTAGTCAAGTACACATCCTAAGGGCTTTACCAACATGTAACAGAGAGACAATCAGTGTACACGTTAAGGTAAAGAGCAACCAGATAGCATACTATCATGTCGAGCAAGAAAGTCCTCCCTATATATGTCCAAGCATCCTCTACAATATACATCCTATGTATAGTAATGGCCTCTAGGGCATACATATAACTAATAATCTCCCACTTGCACTAGGGCCATCTGATAGCAGTGGTTGTAGTATCTCATACTCAACCATCCCTTAATAGTCTCTCTCTGGGAAAAGGCCTTCGTGAGTGGATCCGCCGTGTTGTCCTCTGAGTCTACTCTCCTGACCTCGATCCCTTGGAGATCAACCATCTTCATGATCAGGTGACACTGCCTCAGAATATGTCTGGATCACTGATGGGACGGACGTTCCTAGGCATAAGCCACAACTCCATTGTCTCACAATGGTAGGAACGAAGTTCATCTCATGAACTTATATACACCCAGACAGCCTCTTTGGTAGCATCTTAAGTAGCGATGTATTTAGCCTTTATCGTCTACTATGCCACGGTATCTAGCTTGGAACTCTTCCAACATACCGTCCCTTCATTGAGGGTAAAGACAATGCCTGCGAGTGACTTTCAGTCGTCCTTATCACCCTGGAACATTTCCAGTGATTCTCCCCAGGATCAATTGATACCATCTCACTACAACTAGTGAGTATGCTAATATCCAATTAGATCTTGTTGGAGATAGTGCCCTCAGAGTCAATTATTAGGTCACAGGTACGTGATTGCAATGATTGATGGAGGACCTATCCCGGTGGGACAGTCTTACTCGAGATGATAGTATGCTATCTGGTTTACCTTTATCATCGTGTACTGCTTTAGGTGACCTGACAAGTCGCTATTACACGTTGATAGAGCCCCTAGGATTCTTGCTTGACCACCGGCAGTATGAGGGCGATCATATAAGTGGGAGCTGGGGGTCTATAAGCATATCCTTAAATGGTCCCTAATCGTGTGAGTTTCGAGACAGGGCATCGATACTCCAGAGTAGACTAGTGTATACAGTCGAGACCCCGACGAGGGGCGGTGGCCGGTCTCACAAGCCACTGGTGTCAGTTGGATCACCTAAGATGTATACAGGTGCTCATTGGGTTATGAGTACACCGGACAGGACTCGCCGGGAACATGCCAGTTGGTGATATACCAGACGTCAGATGGCAGTTCCCTGGTGACATGTGTGCAGGTTAGTTCATCGACCTGGGGATCGTCATTTGTCTCGTGTGAGTTCCCACTGTACTTTGATTACTACCCTACCACGGCTCAAAGGAGTCGTGCAAACAGGTTTTAGTTGGGTACAGTCCCGAGCCACATGGAGGCAGTGAGCGTATCTTCAGGGGTTCGTCTCTCCCGGTATTGGGGGTGAGGTCGTGCTGTGTCTAGGAGAGCCATTACACGAAGCCCTCGGCCGAGGCAAGGAGATTTACTGGTAGGTATTCCAGTAGTATCTCAGGGTGTTCTGGGCTACACTCCGACACGACTTGTACCGCTTTTGGGGGTCTGACTTTTACCAACCCCCTAGGCCCGCCATGCGATGCTCATAGACGAACGGACCGGACTGTACGGATATTGTCACTGACAGGCTCAGTAGGGAGTCAGGTTGAGTTCGCTCACAGACGTCCCTTTTAGTCAATACCTGGTAGCCCGTTACGTATTGGCTTATACCTCTAACGTGCTAGTGGTTAAATCCACAACCAAGGTGTTGATGAGTCTTTAGAGTCCCCCACATTCTGTTACTCAGCTTTCGGGCGAAAGGTTGTAGAGGCCGTATGGAGATATAGCAGGGTCCGATCAGATACGTGCGGTATTGCACGGATCAGGATCGGACAGTTTGTACTACAGGCCGTATGGTTATATGGCAGGGTTCGATCAGATACGTGCGGTATTGGACGGATCAGGATCGAACGGATATTACTAGCCGGCTTTGGTATAAGCCGGATCCTAGTATAGTACAGTGTAGATTTTGTCTCATTGCATTTGTATTTCGGTCGGAATACAAATGCGGGTGTGTATGCACAGTATCGGGGTTTTCCTGTAATTTATTACGGGACCAGTTTTATGGAGTTGCCAGTTTGCTTTCCGTTTCGGCCGATTTCCATTGTTCCGTTCATTGGCCGAAGATTGGTGGAGGAGGGTTTATTTGCACTGTTGCAAATAGGCATTAGTGGAGGGGGTTCTTTGCATCTTGTTGCATCATGATGGCTTTCATGTGGTGCACCATCCATTGACCTTGACTTCTTGACTTCTTCATGATGGCTTGACTTTTTGATGTCATCATGCTTGAAGATGGGTTATGATATGGTTGTGGAGTGTTGGTTTTAGTTTGTTATCATGTTTTTGCATGATAGTTTTTCTCCCTCTCTCTCTTGCATTATGAGGTTGATTTATCTTTTGATACACTATCTTCACTCTCATTCTCTCCTCCCCCTCTAGTTATGGCCGGCCAAGCTTGGAGGAGGGGTTGCCCATTTTTGTAGTGGGGATTTTTGCTCTCTTGATGTTAGAAAAATCCCCAAGTTCCTCCACATTGTTCTTGTATCATCCCTCCACCTAAAATGGCATCTCCATGAATCCCAAAGTGAGACTTGAGGACTACATATTCTACAGCGAACCTTGGGCACGTCGAGTAGCCGGCTTCGTGCCCGAGTTGCCTCAGCATTGAGGTGGGAGCCCGTAAAAGAAGTAGGCGATGTAGTGCACTTCCGGCGATGAGGAGGAGACGGGACATTCCGCAGGAGATCGGGACGATGATGAGAAGACCGGAGGACTTGGATCGTCGGTATATCTCTTTCCCATCTTGTAGTTAGCTAGGACTAGTTAATGGTTCGATCCAGGTATTAGTGCGCGGCGGTTTGCCAGTTCAAGTAAAAATTAAAGTTCATCACCGCTTCCGCATTTGGCCGTCGGATTGACGGCCGGGGCGCCGCCGTGCACTTACAGATCTATCTCATAGATCCAAAACCTAGGATTTAGTAGGTATCACATTGATCCTATATGGATAATCCTTGTGATAAGCGGAGATTGACTGAGCGTAGCATAGGAAACTACTTCCCTATCAAGAGTATGTCATCCACGTACTCTACGAGGATCACCACCATACTCTCTACTACCTTTTTGTATATACAAGGTTCATCTACCATTTTGATGATGTCAAACTCTTTGACTAACTCATCAAAACAGATGTTCCAACTCCGAGTGAGAAAAAGAATCTTTTTGTGAGCTTATACTAGTTAATGTAATTTAATATATCAAATATATAATTATACATTAAATTATCGCATCAACACTTGATCCGATAATCCGGCTATTTCACAAATAACCGACTAATATAATCTGTATCAGTTCATCGAATCAACACTTGATCCGATGACCCGACTATATCACATATACTCGGCCGATATCTCATATCGCGAGAATCTAATACGGTATCACATACACGTATTGTTCTCGGTCCCGCACATATCATATATGTGCTCCTACTCCGTTTTGCCTGAGTCAAGAAACCTCTGTGTAGGACTCTAAAGAATCGTCTATACGCCGGCAGTAGGTGATGATCATATTAAACACCCACAAGCTGTAAGCGGTCAGCTAAACATAACAGCCACCAAGGTATTGAGTGATCAGAAGATCAACAAGCAAGCCTGTACTTTCTCCCGTGAATCCAATCAGTAACACTCCCGTACAGTCCGGTCTCTTCTTCTGATATGTCGCATATCTCTCCTAGGGGTGGTAAACGTCAGACCCCAGTAGCTTGATAAGTCGTGTCGATATAAGGTCTATAACAGTTCGAGAAACTACTGATAACACTTACCAGTAAAACTCAGCAACCCTGGCCAGGGATTTCTAGTTATAGCCAATCGAACACAGCGCAACATCAACTCCCTATACCGGGAGAGACGAATCCCCTCCTATCGCTCATTGCCTCCATGTGATTCGGGACTGTACCCAAAAGCCACCATTTTGCATGCCCTCTTGGACATGGTATGATGGAAATCAAAGCACAGTGGGAATCACACAAGACTTTATGACAATCTCAGGTCTACAGACTAACCTGTACCAGTGTCACCAGAGAACTGCCATCTGACGTGAGGTATAATACCATCTGGGAGTTCTCGGCGAGTCCGTCCAGTGTACCCAGTCTCCACTGAGCACCCGTATACCTTCTCTGATTTCAAACACCAATAGATATGAGATCATCCATCGCCCATCATATGGGTCAAGAAGCGCATACGCTAGTCTACTCTTGAGTATCGATGTCCTATCTCGGTACTCCCATGACTAGGAACAGTTATAGGATATACTCGTCGACTACCGTGGCCCCACTAGTATGATCTCATCCTAGTCCCAGTAGTCGAGTAAATATCCTAAGCGCTTTATCAACATGTAACATAGAGACAATCAGAGTACATGTTAAGATAAAGGGTAACCAGATAGCATACTATCATGTCGAGCAAGAAAGTCCTCCCTATATATGTCCAAGCATCCACTACAATATACATCGTATGTACAGTAATGGCCTCTAGGGCATACATATAACTAACATATTTTATAGTTATGAAATTTCTAGTGAGTAGAACCTAATTTCATAGTATATGGTAGTTTATTGAAATATTGTACTTGTGTTGTATTTGGATGATATTTTCATGTAATAGTGATTCCTTTGATTTAGAAAACTTGAAATATTTATATAATTAAAATAGTTATTTTGATAACAGATTTATATATATTTAATGAAAATAATTTATTTATTTTCTTGTAGAAATCTCATTTTCTAAAGAAAAATGCATAAAAATTCCATCGAGATCGAATGCTCCTTTCGGAAGTCTGCATCTCACTCTACTAGGCCCGAGGATGTGCGATAATCCGCACCATCCTGAACGGGGTCCCCAAAAGTGGGTTGTAGAGGCGCAATTGCAAGGAAATGCTTAATACACTTTTTAAAGAAAACGGTTTTATAAGTTTATGGTATTTATTTATAAAGTCGTATTTTCCCGTATTCTACTGTCCCAAACTTCATCGTGCTATGATAGAGATGTGTGTTGTGATGAGGTAGGTCATTACCTCCTGAACTATCTAAAGGTATAGCAAGGAATTATGATGATATATGTCGAAACTAAAGTATATGGTATTATTCTGAAAAAGTGCGATAAAAGTTACAAAATGGTTCTTTTACGGTGAAACTTGTTTTATTAGATTTATTAATGTTCGTTAAACAATATGTGAGAGTATGGTATTTTCTTGATTAAGAAAAGTTGAGTTTTGAAGAAAAACTGAATCGGAAGTCGGATTAACTCCGCTTCCGTCGGGTTTAGAATTTGAAAGTTTTAGAATTTGAAATGAGAGGGAAAGAAGGGACTTACTGGTTTTAATGAGAGGGGAGAGGTAGGAGAAGGATTGGGAAGCATTGGGACATCGTTTCGTCGCTGGAATCTCCTCGGAATTTCGTCGGAGCTTCGCTCTTCACTAACTCCACTTGTACACTAAAAGACTTGAAAGTTTTTTGGAGTTTTGGTAGGGAATTATGAATGAGGAGGGGTGAAATATGGTATGGTATTTATAGGGAAATTAGGGTTTAGGGGGTGAAAGAAATGCATTAAAAATTTGCATTAAAAATGGGATTAAAGGTGATTTATTGTTCTCTGGAAAATGTGCAGAGAAAATAAACAGTGTAGTGGGAGTGGGGTAGCCAAAAGGGTTGCAGGGAAAAAAGAAATGGGGCATTACCGTCGGGGGGACCGGTGGTACTGGTATTACCTAAGGTTTCGCCGACTCAATACCGGCGGATGGGGAAGGGGTTGGGTGCTACGTGTCCTAGTCGCTTGGTATTCTTCAATGCACATGTTAGATTATTCAGTGTCTTTTCTGTTTATGTGTAGTGCACGTGCAAACCCTTGGGCTTCTAAAAGATTACAAGAATTTAAAATAAAAATATAATGTGGCTGATGGGATTTGAACTCAGGTGCCATGTCTCAGCAGTGCAAGGTCTTACCAATGAGCTACAAGCTCCTTCTTGCTGTTCAAAAGTAAAACAAACTTATAACTCGTGCTCAGGCTTAAGTACCCCTTTCTGTATTTTTGAAAAAATTTATACAGAAAGTTTATGGTTGTTACATTCTACCCTTCTTATAAAAATTTCATGCTCGAAATTTGTAAAAGGAAAGTGTAACAGATTCAAAGCAATTTAGTGATGGAACTATTGATAGTGTATAAAAAATATTTGGAAGAACGAGAGAATGCAAAAGTTTTGGTAGGATTGAAAAAAATAGGTGAGGGAATTACCAGGATTACCTTGGTCTACAATCTCGGCTTCTTCGGCTGCTAATGTGAACGCCTGACGCCGGGGTACATTCCTCCTAACGGGAGGTACATTCCTCTGTCCTTGGGGCATGTTTCTCTGCCCTCGAGGCATGTTCCTCAGTTCCTGATGGAATTGCTGATTAGGCTGCGCAGGGGGTGGAGCTGGGAGTGCATGATGAGGTGCAGGAGCCTGGATAGCTGGCCGTTGCAGGTAGTTGGTGGGTGTGTGAGCTGAGTTGCGTCTATAAGGACAGGTTCCAATTCCGTGATTGGATGAGCCACAAACTAAGCACAGACCTTTTGCGTGCCTATAGTCCTTCCACAGGTGTCCATCCCTCTTGCAATAGAAGAAAAAATCTGGACTCGGCTGGTTATTGGTTTCTTCCGGTCTCCTGGGTTCAACAGTTGGCCTTGAAGAGGCTCCTCCTGCCATCTGTGTGGCAGGGCGCTTTACTCCGGTAGATTGAGGTCCGCCCTTCCTCTTGACTACTGCCTCATATCTTCGGGCAGCCTTCAAAGCCAAATCATGGGTTAGGAAATCCCCTGTAGCTAATGCATCTTGAATCTACTGGTCCAACCTTTGCTGAAAACTTCTAGCCCTGATCTCAGCTGTCGGCATCAAGTGCGCCGTGAATTTGTTGCGGTCTAGTGTTAGCTGTGTAGTATGTAATATTTGAAAATCGAAATATAGAGACATATCTTACCGACTGAGCATGGTAAACTCAGCATCATACTCATCCACGGATTTGGTCCACATCGAACCCTGTTGTAGGTGGATGTACTGCTGTTCCATGTCGAATCTGGCAGTCTCAGGGAAGTATTTCGCGTCGAACATGTCGCGAAAAGTCCTCCATTCGATAGGTTGGTCAAGACGGCTTTCTTCCGCCTTCCGCCAAACCCGTGCATTGTCAGTGAGCTGTAGCTTTGCAACTCGAACCCAAGCGATCTCTGGCACTTGTTATTAGATATATATGCCCTAGAGGCCTGTATTGTATAGGATGCTAGGCATGTATATGTACAGAAACAATCTTTGCTCGAAATGATAGTATGCTATATGGTTTATCTTCATCTTAACATGTAATGTGTTATATTTCATATCTTTATATACATGTTGATGAAGCCCTTAGGATTATGCTTGACTGCCAGGATTATGATGTAGATCATACTAGTGGGGCCTGGGCAGTCTATAAGCATATCTTTTAATTGTTCCTAGTAGAGGGTATATCGAGACAGAGCAACAATATTACCAGAGTAACTAGTGTGCATGTTTCTAGACCCTGGGGGCGATAGTTGATCCCACAACCATTGGTGTTTGACATCAAAGATTGTACACAGGTGCTCATTGGAGAATGGGTACACCGAACTGGACTCGTCGAGAACTCCTAGATGGTATATATACATATTGTCAGATTGCAGTTCTCTGGTGACACTTGTACAGGTTAGTCTGTAGACCCGAGATCGTCATAGTGTCTTGTGTGATTCTGTGCTTTGATTTCCTCCCTACTATGGCTCTACTGAGTCGTGCAAACAGGTGGATTTTGGGTACAGTCCCGAATCACATGGAGGAAGTGAGAGATAGGAGGGTTTTCGTCTCTCCCGGTATATGGAGTTGATGTCGCGCTATGCTGGATCGGCTATAACAGCAAATCTCTGGCCAGGGTTGTCGAGATTTACTGATAAGAGTTATCAGTAGTTTCTCGGATCATTATGGGACATAAATCAGCATGACTTATAAAGTTACCGGGGTCTGACATTTACCACCCTTAGACTTCATATGCGACGTATCAGATGAAGAGACTGGACTGTACGGTAATTGTTTCTTACAGGTTCGTTAGGGTTGGGATGAGTTTGCTCATCGGCCACCTTTTTGTCATGTACCTGGGTAGCCGTTACGCACAGCTAGTGCCGCTGACGTGCTTGTGGTTAAACCTACTGCTAGCGTACCGTCGAGTCTTTAGATTCTCACACAGAGGGTTCCCTGGTTCAGGCAAAAGATGTAGAGGCTGTTAGCTATTACGGCAGGGTTTCAATCATGTTCGTGTAATGGTTACAGGAATAATGATCGGAAGGATAATACTGGTTGGCTTTAGTTTAAGCCGGATACCGGTATTATATTATTGGATTATCTGTATTCGTATATTTCGGAATTCGGATACGGGTATACTTATACAGTATACGGTGAGGGGTATTCTTGTAACTGTACAAGAATACCTTCTAGAAGGGGACGCCTCATAAATGGTTTTCTATTTTGTGAAAATGGAAATTATGAGGTGGAATTTGGAGAGAGTCAAAGCATGGATGAAGGAATGGCTTATATCATTTTATATTCATTTAGAGTTACTATTGAAGCATGGTGCATTATTTTGGAGAAAAATATTACATTCTTCAACGATTTTCATTTGAGCCATATCATTTTTTCCATACTTGATTTTTTCATTCATCACTCTCATATTTTCTCTCCTCATTTTCTCCTTCTTCGTCCTCTTAGCTTTATCCTTCACATGTGTTGTGAATCAAAAGCTCAAGAGACATATTAATCCACTACATGATCTCTACATTATCTAAGTGGTCATTTCTAGCACACTTGATCTCTTAGTTAACTCTTGAGAAGAGTTTGAAGCTTGTTCCATAGCTCTCGGGTGGATCATCTACGTCTTGAGGTGACCGGAGATCGAGGACATTTCAAGCATCCAAAAGAGCCTAGGAGTTGCATCAAAGAGAAGACCCGAAGGACTGGTTCATTAGGTATAACCCTTTCATACTAGTTAAGAACTCTAGATAGGGTTTGCTAGTTAAGGTTTAAGCACATGATTTTGGGTTTATGTGGGTGTTGCATGCAAGAAATTTTTCGTTTGCCATTTCCGCCTCCTCACAAAGTGTTGTGAGGGTGTGCAACATCTACTAAAATTCTCTCAGAGCCTCTCTTAAACCTTAAATAGCTTATAGCGACGTTAGAAATCCGCCGTTTTTATCGCGCAAAAACTGTCAATAAAAACAGTTCCAAAATTGTAGTTTTGAGTTGTTTGCACACCCCGCGGGCTCACGGTTTGAACCGAGAAGTCGCGGGGTGGAACGTGAGCACCCCGGGGACACCCCGGGAGGACCAGAGGCCGGACCCACACCCCAAGACTACCTCAAGGTGGCTTTGGGGGTGGGTGCCCCGAGAGAACCCCATATGGGTGCTCTCGGGTCTGCCTTCCCCTAGGGGTCACCTTGAGGTGGCCCCTAGGGGTAGGTACCCCCTGAAGCCCCCCAATTCGATAGTTAATATTTTGTTCTTCGCCTCCGCGAAGATTCGGGCGGGTTTCGAGTTCGTTTCGACTCCCGGTTTGGCTTAAAACGATCGGTTTTAGAACTTTAGCTCACTGAATTTTTTCAAGTATTGGAAAATTGGTTTAGTTTGCTAATTGCGTGCGGAATTCTAATGTCGCGGTTACTTTACAAGCTTTTTGATATGTATGTGTGTTTGGAAACGTCAACTAATTGCTATACATCGATTAATCGGGGTTGCACACATCTGTAATGATATCATGTGATAGTATGTGTATATGAATATGTTGGATCATCGTGGATGAATAGCCGGGGGATGTGAGAAGAGCGTTTTTCTTTTCTTTCATTCATGTAATTTGTAAAAAGCGATGTAATATTATTTTGCGGGGCACATCCGGGTTGAGGTTGTAGCCACTGTTGTATAATTTCTTTTTACTGTTTTTGCTCCTAGGATAAACCCAAGGTGGGGTGCACAAACTACCGGGTTCTTTGAAGTGCCGAGTGGCCTACTCACTTTGTTGAGGGAGGTTACATCACTTCGGGAATTTGGCGGGTAGTTTGCCGCACCCGTAGGGGTCTAGGATGGGGTTTGGCTATTCATCACGACTGTGAAACCCGTCTTTCATTAAGGGCTTGAATGAAATACGGAATTCCTAGTATATCCAATGTGTTCATCTGTGATCTGGAATGTCTATAAATGCGTGCGATGTATGGCTATTTATATATGATATATATAATAAACGTTGCTTATGTTTTGCATCCGCGCTAGTCCAGCCCCCACTCTGCCGTTAGTTAAGTAACCTGACGGTGCATGACAGGGCCCCGTGGCGAATGCTGATGGCATAAGCGTACATTCTATTTTCGTTTCTTTTCTGTGATATTTAGGAAACGTAAATGACGGGACAACATTAATGTGATTAATGTTAAGAAAAAGAAACTTAAAGATGTTATAGAATTAAACTTTTTAAAATGGGTAACTCTAGTTTTTTCTTTGCATAGTGGTATTCCTTGATGAATATCCATCACCTCATTCGATGAGGAAAGGGCCGAGATCCCTTCACCGGGAGTGACCCCTTTAGAGAAACTAGCAAATGTTACAAAGCACTCGATTGTTTTTATAATTGATCTAATTTTTTCTTTGTATAGTGGTATTCCTTGATGAATATCCAGAACCTCATTTGATAAGGAAAGAGCCGGGATCCCTTCACCGGGAGTGATCTCTTTAGCAAAATTAGAAAGATACTACAAAACCATTCGATTTTTAAAATGGTGCTTAAACCACTCCTTTCACTATATTCTACAATGATATCAAGTTCAAAACGTTAAGTGTGTTGGCTATAGTGCCCTCAAGGCAATTATCATAGTCGCAGGAGATTATGATGATTGAGGGAGGACCTATACCGGTAGAACAGTCTTACTCGAGATGATAGTATGCTATCTGGTTTGTCTTTATCATCACTATTACATGTTGATAGAGCCCATTGGATTCTTGCTTGACTACCAGCATTATGATGGCGATCATATATGTGGGAGCTGGGGGTCTATAAGCAAATCCTTAAATGTCCCTAGTCGTGGAAGTTTCGAGACTGGGCATCGATACTCGAGTATAGACTAGTGTATACTGATCGAGACCCCGACGAGGTGCGGTGGCAAGGTCTCACAAGACATTGGTGTTATTTTGTTCACCTAAGATAGTATACAGGTACTCATTGGGTTATGAGTACATTGGACGGACTCGCTGGGAACCTGCTAGTTGGTATTAAACCTATTGTCAGATAGCAGTTCCCAGGTGACATGTGTACAGGTTAGTCTGTCGACCTGAGATCGTCATTTGTCTCGTGTAAGTTCCTACTGTGCTTTGATTACTACCCTACCATGGCTCAAAGGAGTCGTGAAAATAGGTTTTAGTTAGGTACAGTCCCGAGCCACATGGAGACAGTGAGCGGATCGTCGGGGATTCGCCACTCCCGGTATTGGGGGTTGATGCCATGTTGTGCATGGGTGGCCATCACCAGAAATCCTCAGCCGGGGTAGACGAGAACTACCGATCCAGGATCGATAGTTTCTCAGGTGGTGATGGCTTTCATATCGACACTAAATGTCGTGTTATTAGGGGTCTGACTTTATCCACCCCCTAGACTCGATATGTGATACTCTTAGACAAACAGACCGGACTGTACGGATATTGTCACTGTCAGGCTCAGTAGGGGTTTGGATGAGTTTGCTCATCGGCCTTCCTTTTGCTCAATACCTGGGTAGCCGTTACGTACAGCTAGTGCCGCTGACGTGCTTGTGGTTAAACCTACTGCCAGCGTATTGACGAGTCTTTAGAGTCCCACACAAAGGGTTTTTCACGGTTCAGGCGATATAGTGTAGATGGCGTATGTTGGTACATACAGGTGTCCGATTAAATATGTATACATGCTGCACAGATTTTAATCGGACGGTTGATAATACTAGCGGTTTAGGATTAAGCCGGATTATTAAATTAGGTTTTGATTTAATAATTTATATATATATATATATGTATTTATATATATGTATTCTAGTATTATTGTTCACTATTCATTTTCTCTCTTGGCTATTCGTATTTTTGTACGAATATGCGTATATGTATTTTGATACGTGTACCGGGTAGTATTCCGTATTTATACGGAATAGCTTCTAGAAGATGTCCACCTCATTATTAATTTTCTCTTTCGAAAATCATTTTGGAGGTAGAGGGGTGAGTTGGCATGGGCATGGCTTGGCATGTAGAGAAGCATGGCTCTCATTTGTTTATTGAAAATTTGATGAGATATTTTGTATGCGTGGTTCAAAATTAAAGTAGCCAAATTCTTTACATGCCATCCAATTGATATTCTTTGTTCACTTGATCATTCTCTCTCTCTTGAGAGACTTAGCATTTCATTCCATGGTTGCTCATGCCACTAGTTTTCCTCACCTCCTTCTTCATCTTCTATGGTTGCTCCTTTGAGCACTTGTGATGAGAGAAAAAATATAGTGAGACATTCTTACACCTCCACTCTCTATTGCTAGCAACCTTGGAGCGTCGGTTGCCTTGCTTGGTGAGATTAAAGCTTGCGCCATTTCCCTCAAGTGGATCATCGTAGATGAAGGAAGACCGGCAACCAAACTCGATCCGCAACCTCTAGGAGCTTGGGATGAAGGTTGAAGACCGAAGTACACGGATCAACTCGGTATAACCATTCCTAACTTCCTTCAAATTGCTTGCTAGCATAAGGTTTAGGGTAGATCCAGTCATCGGGTCATGGTAGCGTCAGTTTAGAAAAATTTTGTTCCGCATTTGGCCACGGTTTGATGGCCGGGGCGCTGCTGTAACCCAACAAAGGGTTTTCATAAAAACCATCCATTGCCCTCCGCCATTTTAGGAAGCAGAGTACTTAGTATTCGTGCCACGTTTGTTGACTATAGTTAAGCCGTGGTGTACGGTAGCTAAGTGACGTCTTCCTACAAAGCATTTGATGCGATCGATTAGTACATTCGTATGACTTTGTTGACCATAGTTAAGGGTCATGCGGGTGGGTTTAAATCAATCACGAAATGGCGGGTAGAACTTTACTAGTGCTTATGATTTGTTGACCATAGTTAAGGTCATAAGACACTAGGGGTAAAAATCATATCGGGAATTTCAAGAGTTGAAATTTGCAATGAGATTGCATACCTTCTATTTGATAGTTGGATCCCGATCCCACCGTGAGTAAAAGTTACTCCCGGGAGAGTTTTGCACTTTACAATTAGCTAATCCAGTAGGTGTCTAGAAAGGTGTCAACGGGGTTACGCCTCTAGGAAAACGAGGTTTATTTTAATTAGATCCGTGCGAAAGCACGGGGAACCTCCCTCGGAGTACCGACACTGGCCTGGCGGACCGGTTAGCGAACTTATAGATTGCAATTAGTCCTGGCTAATTTTCTTTTTAAGGTTTGAAGGAAAATTTGATAAAAAGCAGTGGGAGACATCGATTAGATAAGATTAATAACTAATCTAATTATGCAAGAGCAATCGCTGAGTGTCTTCTTTTCTCTTTCCTAATGGCAGATACCTATAACGGGACTTATGATTTTATTAGACAAGAATAAACTCACGGGACCGAATTACAAAGATTGTCTAAGGAACATAAATATTTTCCTGACGTATGATAAGGTTGTATACGTCCTGATTACTCCAGCCCCTCCTAGCCCAGGCTCTGATTCTTCAGTTGCGGATAAAGAAATCCGCAAGACATGGGATATAGACTGTGCAACATCCAAATGCCTCGTGCTTGCTTCTATGAACAATGAACATCAGAAGCAACATGAGAAGATGGATGTACAATCCATCTTTCTCCATACAAAGGAGTTGTATGGAGAGCAATCTCGCACTCTTCGATACGAGGCATCTCGAAAGTTGTTTCAGATGTGGATGGCTGCTGGCACGTCTGTAGGTGACCATGTATTGAAGATGATTGGACTTATCAAAGAACTAGAGGACCTGGGTTGGACCATGGAGAACGAACAATATGTTGATATTGTTCTACAGTCCCTTCCTCCTGCCTTTGCTCAGTTCATTGTAAACTTCAACATGCGCAACATGGAGAAGTTACTACCTGAACACCTCAATATGTTGAGGAGTGCAGAGAGCACGCTAAAGGTAGCGAATACTCATGCTCTAATTGCTGGGCTATCTTCCTCCCGAAATCCAAGGCCAAGGGAAAGAATAAGAAACCCATCAAGCCGAGAGGAGGAGTGAAAAGGCACCGGGAAAGGACAGGATAGGGGCTGCTGCGACAGGAAGAGGGGAATGCTTCCACTACCACCAGACTGGGCACTGGAAGAGAAATTGCTTTGGATACCTGGCCGGCCTCAAGAAGAAGAAGCATGCTGATGCTTCCACTTCAGGTGTGTTTGTAACAGAAAACTATTTTTCAATTAATTCTGCTTCCTGGGTATTAGATACCGGGTCAGGATCTCACATCTGCAATTGTGTGCAGGGGCTGAGAAATAGCAGGTTTTTGAAGAAAGGTGATCACACTCTCCGAGTTGGGAATGGTTCCTCTGTACATGCTGTAGCAGTGGGAGAGTATCATCTTGGTTTACCGTCGGGTTGTATATTGGTTTTGAACCCATGTTATTTTGTACCTTCGATGTTATGTAATATTATATCAATATCGTTGTTGGACAATGAAGAATATAATTTTGTATTACATTCTAATGTTATGATCATTAACCTTAATCAAGAGTTGATTGGGTCTGGTACATTAAATAACAGGATATACGTCCTAAATCAACATACAGTTTTCAATATACAACACACAAACAAAAGGAAGATTTCTGACATAAATGAAGCTTTTATTTGGTATTGTAGACTTGGTCATATTAATGAAATAAGACTAACCAAGCTACATAAAGATGGATATTTAAATTCTTTTGAATATAAATCTTATGCGCCTTGCCAGTCTTGTATCAAAGGTAAAATGACCAAAACTCCGTTTAGTGGATACGGAGAGAGAGCTACCGAACTCTTAGGCCTTATACATAGTGATGTATGTGGACCAATGTCGATATATGCGAGAGGAGGTTTTTCGTACTTTATAACTTTTACTGATGATTTCTCGAGATTCGGACACGTGTTCTTGTTGAGACATAAGTCCGAAGCCTTCGAAAAGTTAAAGGAGTATAAATCTGAAGTAGAAAAATAAACAGGGTTGAGTATCAAGAAACTTCGATCGGATCGAGGAGGAGAGTATCTAAGCTCAGAGTTTCTAAATTTCCTAAAAGAGAATGGTATTCTCTCTCAGCTCACTCCTCCATACACACCACGGCACAACGGTGTGTCGGAACGGAGGAATCGTACCCTATTAGATATGGTACGATCAATGATAAGTGATGCTGAGTTACCACTTTCATTATGGGGGCACGCATTGGAGACTGCGATATATCTATTGAATAGGGTTCCGACCAAAATCGTGTCTACTACTCCATATGAGATATGGTATGGGAAGAGACCATCTCTTAAACGAGTTAGGATATGGGGTTGTCCGGCTTATGTGAAAAAGTAGAATCCGGACAAACTAGAGACATGATCGGTTTTGTATAAATTTATGGGATATCCAAAACACTCGTATGGATATCTTTTCTACCACAAGGAGGAACAAAGGGTGTTTGTTTCTCAGTATGCCACATTTTTAGAAAATGAATTTTTTACAAATGATATTGTTGGCAATGCGGTAAAACTGGAAGAAATTCCAGATCCACAAACAATTACCGATGATTTGGTTGAACCTAAGGAGTTAATAGAACCTGATGAGCCTCAGCCACTCCGTAGATCTAGTAGGACTTCTCTGTAGGGTTACGGCAGCGTCCCGGCCATCAATCCATGGCCAAACGCGGAACAAAAACTTTAAAAACCCGGCGCTAACGGAACTCTAATCGACGGATCGTAACATTAACCTTATATAGTTCTATAAAAAGAGTTTGGAGAGGTTATACCGATCGATCCGTGTCCTTCGGTCTTCAACCTATGCCCCAAGCTCCTCGCGGCTGCCTCGATGAAGTTCAGTCTCCAGTCTCCCTTGTCGAAGAGGATCCACGTCGAGGATTAGTAATACGGGCTCCCACTTCAAAACCGAATCAACTCGGACATCCAGTTTGCTAGCCTAGATACCCAAGATGAAGTAGAGAGTATGTATGAATACTTTGTCTCATAACACCCAAGGTTTCTCAACTCATGAGATGAAATGGGTGGAGGTTGAAGAAGAAGCCATTGGAGGAAATGTGTGAGCTCAAGACTTGGCACAAAGAAAAGCAACCAAAGAAAAGTATCTGTTGTTTTTGGCTTGAATCTTGTGAGTGTATTTGTTGTGAGCAATTATAAAACCAACTCAAGAAACCCCCCCCCCCATACAAAAGATCTTCCACTCTCATGCTCACCACAAATATCTCACAAAAAATCTTAAGCAAACAAAACCAAGGCACATGACACAATCAATGCCAAATACCAAAACTTGCACTCATAATTTCCACACTATTAAACATTAAACTAAATGTTTAAAATCCAAAAAGAAAATGGCAACTTCTAAAGTAATCTCATAACGAATTACAAGAATACCCATCATCCGTATATACATACCTGCATCCGTATTCCGACTGAATACGAATACAACGAGGCGAAAATAATCCAACAATATAATACTAGGATCCGGCTTAAACCAAAACCCACTAGTATTATCCGTCCGATCATGATCCATGCATAAGTGCACGAATATGATCGAACCCTGCCATAAAATCATATGGCCTCTACAACATTTCGTCCGAACCAGGGAAACTCTCTGTGTGGGACTCTAAAGACTCGTCAATATGCTGGCAGTGGGTTTAACCACAAACACGTCAGTGGCACTAGCTGTACGTAACGGCTACCCAGGATTGAGAGAAAGGAGGCCGACGAGCAAACTCATCTGGAAACCCTACTGAGCCTGACAGTGACAATATCCATACAGTCCGGTCCGTTCGTCTATGAGTATCGCATATCGAGTCTAGGGGGTGGATAAAGTCATACCCGTAATAACTTGACATTTAGTGTCAGTATGAAGCCTATCACCAACTGAGAAACTACTGATCCGAATCAGTAATTCTCTTCTACCATGGCCGAGGATTTCTTGTGATGGCCACCCGTGCACACCGCGACATCAACCCTCAATATACCGGGAGAGACGAATCCCCTTACGATCCGCTCACTGCCTCTATGTAGCTCGGAACTGTACCCAACTAAAACCTGTTTGCATGACTCCTTTGAGCCATGGTAGGGTAGTAATCAAAGTACAGTGGGAACTCACACGAGACAAATGACGATCATAGGTTGATAGACTAACCTGTACACATGTCACCTGGGAACTGCTATCTGACGATAGGTATAATACCAACTAACATGTTCCCAGCGAGTCCGTCCGGTGTACTCATAACCCAATGGGCACCTGTATACATCTTAGGTGAACCAACTGACACCAATGGCTTGTGAGACCGGCCACCGCCCCTCGTCGGGGTCTCGATCCGTATATACTAGTCTACTCTTGGAGTATCGATGCCCAGTCTTAAAACTCCCATGACTAAGGACACTTAAAGGATGTGCTTATAGACCACCCAACTCTCACGTATGTGATCGCCATCATACTGCTGGTAGTCAAGCAAGAATCCTTTGGGCTCTATCAACATGTAATAGTGATCTGTAATGTCACCTGAAGCATGTACACGATTATAAAGACAAACCAGATAGCATACTATCATCTCGAGTAAGACTGTTCTACCGGTATAGATCCTCCCTCAATCATTGCAATCACGTGCCTGCGATCTAATAATTGACTTGAAGGCACTATAGCCAACAATCTCCAACTTGCACTTAAGGCTAATTATTACGGTGTCGCATACTCACAGCCCATGTGATACCGAACACCCAACTTCTCTACTAATTGGTTTCACAAAGTTCGTTTGTAAAACTATTGCGTTCGATAAATAGCCTCAGTGAGTGGATCTGCTCCAATGTTTCATTCTATGTCCCTCTTTATTTCAAGTTCACAGAGAAATCCATCTCCCGAAATGAACAATACCTGTTTTAGAATATGTCTGGATATCTGATGGGACCAGTTCACAATTGAACTCCAAATCCAGTAAACTTTTTAGACTGTATCGTCAACTGAATTTAATCAGTATCCTGCGCCATGCCTCCCTCAGTATCCGCTTGGACCACCTGTCCAAACTACGGCTGTAACGTTTTAAAAATAAATAAATAATTAATTAATTAAATAAAATCCTTTAGGTGAATTTTCTGATAATTGGTAAAATAAACCGTATTTTCCGTAAAACTTAACTATAATTATTTTTCAATATAGATTTAAATACGCTTATTTTAACTATGTAATTGCTGGTATTTGATATTTATTTAGTCACTTATAAATTATTAGATTACTTAAATATTTTTCCTTAATTAATTATTTCTAATATTAATATAAGCTTTTAAGTATACATTAAATTAGTGCAAATTACAAATTAGAAATGGGTTAATTTGACAAAATGAGCCATGACATACTATATTTTAGTTTGTAGCAAGCTTTTCTCTTCTTGATTTGTCTTCAAAATTCTAGAAAATTCATGGGTAAATTAAACTAAAACTAAAATAAAATAAATTATTGAAAAGACTTAAAATGGTGTAATTAATTAAAGAGGTTTCTACACTCTTTTCTCTCTCTCTCTTTTCCTCCCCTCTTGTGGCCGAGCCTACCCCATGGCTGCCCAAAATTTTTCCACCTCTTTTCTCATCAAAAATCATCAAAAATCCATTCAAAAATCACACAAAATGCTAATAATTCCTAAATTAGATCACGACCCATTATTCTTTGATCAATCATGCTTGAATCCTTGGAGCAAGGAGATCATTTTGAAGACAAGTTTGCATGTTTGGATATCAAGTTGGAGGTATAATCCTAAACCATGTTCAAATTGTTGCTAAATTACTTTAATCTAGCCTAATTAGAAGCTTAATTATGGTTTTAATTTTATGATTCAAAATTAAAGAAAGGGTTTTAAAATCAAGTTAGGGTTTTTACTTCATCATTAAGTATGCAATGTGTAGTTTAACATGTTAGGTAATGCTAAACCTAATCTAGTTACTAGTTGCTAATTTGTTAGTTTAAAATGGTGATAATTATGCTAAATTTGCTAGCTATGTTTTTAGAAATTGATTAAATAATTGGGATTAAAATCTAATTAGGGTTTCATGACATTATTAACATTATAAATTAATAATTTAGTTCATGCAAAACCAAGCTTAGTTGTTGAATTGTGAATTTTGCTTTAAAAAGTGTTAAAATTTGATATTTTTGCAAACTAGAATTTTGGATTTAATAAAAATTGATGAGATTAAATTATGGTGATAGTTTGTATGACTTAGTTATAATATTTAGTGAATATTATGGCCATTATTTTTGTTAAAATATCAAGTTTCGAATTAAAACGAAAATTAAGTGCTTTCTAGGTTTTCGGAAATAAATCGATTTGATTTATTTTGAGATTTTGATGAGTTGCAATCTATTTCATATTATAATTAGTGATTTGTGAAACCACGAGTGGTGTGTTTGGGTTTTTCTCAAGCAATCGGCGTTTGTACGCCGATATCGAGGGTTACTGGGTTCTTTTGCATGAGCGGGTCATAGGTTTTAACCTATGCGCGTTCGTGCGCCGTTTTGGTTTTTGTCCGCGATTTCGGTTTACGATATTATATATGTTTGCGTATAGTTACCCCTCGTGTGGACTCAGGACGATGAAGAAGAGGATGGCGGCATCGATTTCGGCAGACAAGGACCAGGTGAGTAGATGTATATCTACGAGTGAAGTCGGGTGGATGGCGTATAGCACCCCCGCAAACGTAGACTAATGATATTACATATTATTATTAGGAAGTCGGACGTGACCTTATATTCTTGGCGAGTAGGGTACTATTAAAGACTTTAAGTTGGATTAGATTGATTTAGAAAGACTTAACCAGAGAATGATTGCCTTGGAGGGAATTCGTAGGTCTCATGTAGACACACACACAAGCACACACATAAACTTGACTTGGTGTATATATATAGGAATTTGTGTAGGGGTGTGTGTGTGTGTGTGTGTACATGCAATACGAGGATGCTATATGATACTTGGGGATGAGTCGATATGATCGGGCATGATGCCGTGAGATATTTGATATTATAGCGGATCATTGGGCAATGAGAAAATATACAACTATACGATGAAATGTGTGATGACATTGGCATGTATGAGACTTAAGTCAGTAACCAGATCATGATATTGTTTGACAATGATACCATGTGAATGATGATATATATATAGATATGATAGTTGACAATTGACCGAGATGTGATATGAGATATGGTATGATATTTATAATGGATCGTTTGGGCGATGTGCGTTCATATATTATGATTTGTGTTGATGATATCGGAATATACGAGACTTTAGAATAGTACCTAGATTGTGATATTGATTGATGATGATACCCAAATGAATGACCTATATATGATAGCTGACCCGTACCCCGATTTTGGGATGTCGTATGATGGATTTTACCATACGAAGTATAGATGTGATAATTGATCCGCACTCTTGACTTGAAGAAGTCGTACTTTGTACGTGACGCTATTGAGGCTGGATCGCCGACTGCTAGAGATATCGATTCAGAATTTAGGTGGACTCATCTTACCTATCGACTAGCTTCTTTAGTTCAGTCCCTTTGTTGGTTAGATAGATACTGGTTAAGGCTCGAGTCGTACCTATTTTTCAAAACTAACGAATCGTGTGCATTTTTAAATACAGCCTGGAGGATACTACGGATTTTTTAAAGGACACATCTTTTCTATAAAACCCCGTAGCCCCTACTTTTCTGAAAACCATGATTCGTGCTATTTCACATGCCAAACTGTACGACTCGTAGTTGGATAATGTATATTCTTTAGTGTTATGGTGACTTCATCATTCTTCGTATGTTCATGTTGCTCTCATCGCATTTTATGCTTATGCACGTGTTTTCTTTAATAATTATGAACCCTGCTTGTTAGGACACCAGCACCATTACCGATGATGCGCATGTTTCACATACACTTGTTTGCCGGCTCACACACATTATCATCGGTAATTGCCATGCCACGTACACTTTATGACATATTATCTCATTGATATAATCAGCTAAATGCTAGCTACTGCATAATATTTGCGTGATTGCTCTCATGTGTTAACTTAGAGATTGCATTATTTACATAGATACTTCATGCATTCATGTATTCATTCATGTACTATTCTGGGGCTTTATGCCGATATCCACTATTTACTTACTCTGGATTCTTGGATTTCTGATTTCCATGAGATTTCTGAATTTTGGGGAAAACCGCAAGAATTTTATAAAACTTTATCATTATTTAAAAATAGAAATTTGCGGTTTTCTCGTGATATGATGTGTGTGGCGTCTACTATGAGTTTTCTCGGTTCTTGAGTTATATATACTCGATTCGAAGAGGGGGATGCACCGTCTGCTGGTATATGGTGGACCCGGTGCGATACCCCGGGGCAAGAAGATCGCTGATGATGGCATTGAGCCCGGCAGGGGAGCACAACTGACCGGTTATTGTTGTTGTTTTTGGACGCGGCGGATATCCGGAGGATACCGACCGTAGTCATGAGATTGGATGATAGGAGCCGATCCGGACTGCCGGCGCCCGAGATACAGAGATATTGAGACCCGAGATACAGAGATATTGAGATTTAAGATATAGAGATATGAGATATTGAGATTTTGAGATATACTTATTTTGTGTCGATGCTTGACACGGATTTCTGTTGATTTCACTGATGAGGTTTCAATCTTATTATACAAGATTCATTGATGTTTTTCTTATATCAGATTATTCAGATTTCGTGGTTGATTTTCTCATTCATGATGCATTCATACATCAGATATGTGGCTCATTACTGTTTAGTGACATTGACACGATGCACTGAGTATTACACTTATGCATAGATTATTACCCTGTCACTACTAGATGTCTAGTGATATATATATATATATATATATATATATTATGACCTAGGAGATTGTCGTGCATGCGATTTCTACTCACAGATGTCTTCTACTCACGAGTTGGCAACTCACCCCCGTTGTGCCAAATTTTCTTACAGGTTCAGATATACAGGTTTCCTTAGCGGCTTGCTGGCACACCATTTCTTTCAGGGTGATTGCTTGGTAGGTTGGTTCACTTGTATCGTGACCGCCGTTGTACTTTTATTTATTACATTTGTATCTAGTAAGCTCCATCAACCAGACTTGTATTACTTGGTAAATTTAGAAGACCAGTTGCTTATTCTTTCGACCTTGGAGTCGCGCTTGTACTATTATGGTTTTCTGGTGGTTTTGATGGTTTTCTTTGAGTTTTGTTCCTCGCCCTTCGGCGTTGTATATTATATTGCTTGCGTGGTTATGTTCGCCAATTGGCGAAGAGCCAGCTCCCGCTTGGGGATGCCTTTTTATTATTGCTTATGTATATATTTCTTGTTTGTACCCGTTTTGGGCTAGTTTTTATGAAGGAGACTCTGCCGAAATTTTTGAGAAAATTTGATGTTGCTTTTAAACATGTTTTCCTACACTTCTTTTGTTAAATGGTTTAGATTTCTGGGCTTCGGCTTGCTTAGATTACGTTACGCCTTTAGAAGTTTCATAATTTAAATGCCGGTCACGTTCCGTACCTTCGGGTCATGACAAAGTTGGTATCAGAACGTAAGGTTTTACCTTCTAGTGTAGGATGACCCTTGGTTGATGGAGTAGGTGACTAAAGTAGAGTGACGTACCGTGGGTATGTTCCGCGGCATACTTACGATACGCTACTCCGCTTAAGAAGCCTTTGAATGTACATTTCTTTGCACCGTATTTCTATTTGTTCCTATGATTTATCTTCGTCGATGTCGGATGGTGTTATCTGTTACCACGGTTGCATGGGCTGAGAGAGCCGCAGCTAGAGCTGTGGTCAGTGCGTGCGTTTGATATCTGCACCAGATGATCGGGCCACTGCCAGAGACCAGTTAGAATGTGATGACCGCTAGTGTATCGTCTGTTCTTGAGGATCGAGGCACTGTTTAGCGTGTAGACGAAGGGTATTCACATATCATCTAGACGAAGTTAAAAGTTTCGAACGATTGTCAGAAACCCATTTTCCCAAGTTTAAGGTATTCGGAAGAACATGCAGGTATTTCTATGGACCCTCTAGAAGAATGAAACCCTAACTCGACATAATGACCATGAGAACGCCTTTGAACCTTAGGGTTTACGGCAGTTCCGCGGTGCCATTAGTGAGGCTTAGGTTTGCCCTTCTACGGCTGGTCCGCAGGTGCTATGGCATGTACTGGATATTTTTAAACTGTACTTGAGTGTTGAGCTCTCGGAGAATTATGGGACTTTGATGAATCGATCGAAAAGTTTAACGTAGTCCGGGTATCATGTGATGGGATACATTACTTAGGAGACTCTAGATATGAGTATAACCGTTTGTAGCGCCGTTCATACAGCTCCGAAGAGACGAGTTCGAATCAGTCGACACCAGAGGAAAGAGGAGCACATTGACGTCAGTGTTACGATTTGCGATTTGGTGATTCGAATATCACATTTCCGTTATTTGGATTTTGGTATTTTGAGGATTTCGTTTTATGATTGGTTTTCCTATGTACTCATTCTTTTCACTCGATTCGTGTTCCATGTATCAGATGTATTGATGTTCGTTTTGTGCATACCCATTGCACTTGATTTTGATTTTATACATTTTGAGATACTGATTTGATTTCGTGTATATGGGTTGCACATGATTTTGGATGTCTGCTTTCAGTATAGTTTTCATGCACTTTTCATACTTTTATTTGGTTTTGTGCACACTGATGCATGTGGTTGTAAGTTTATCTATCGTGGTATACTTGATTTTGATTCGGTGTATGTCATATACCGCTGATCTCGATTTTGGATATTCGATTTATGTTTTCGTGCACCATGTGCACTTGATTGAGATTCTTGCCCACACTTGGCGCACTTGATGCGATTCTGTGCACACCAGATGCACTAAATCGGGGTTTTATGCAGATTAGATGCACCTGATATTATTGTCGTGCATGCCCTTGCACTTGACAGATGTCTTTGGTGCACACCCGTTGCACTCAGTTTTGTCTCTGTACATATTCGTGGCATCTGTATTTGGTTTCGATTTCCGTACGCACCGGACGCACGTGGTACCTTATATACTGTACTTGAGATTTATTTCATTTTGAGCAGTATGTTTTTATAATAATTATTATTTGGTTTAGTAACCAGGCGGGACGAGTATGTTAAATAAAAGATATATATATATAGCTATTTTTTTAAAAAAATGAACGTCCGCTACTTGTGCCGTGATTCGCGCATCGCACGGTGATTTGGGGAAGGGTTTTGCATGTATTTCTTTTCAGATGTTTGGAGGGTTTTATAACGATGCGTATCATATATATGTTTAAGTTTTGAGTATATCATGTTGAGTTCATATTGGACATTGACATTGTATTTTCACCATAACTCCGATGATTGCGTTATGCTTGACAGAGTTTGATTTTTAGTTATGTATTTCTTTTTCATGCGCATGCATGGCGCTAAAATGTGTTTTATATATTGATGATTTCGAAGCACCGACGATTTGAGTGTTTTGCTAAATGTTTTAGTATTTGGGGGAGTTTTAATTTAAATTCGGGGACCGAATTTCTTTAAGGGGGAAAGATTGTAACGTTTTAAAAATAAATAAATAATTAAATAATTAAATAAAATCCTTTAGGTGAATTTTCTGATAATCGGTAAAATAAACCGTATTTTCCGTAAAACTTAACTATAATTATTTTTCAATATAGATTTAAATACGCCTATTTTAACTATGTAATTGCTAGTATTTGGTATTTATTTAGTGACTTATAAATTATTAGATTACTTAAATATTTTTCCTTAATTAATTATTTCTAATATTAATATAAGCTTTTAAGTATACATTAAATTAGTGCAAATTACAAATTAGAAATGGGTTAATTTGACAAAGTGAGCCATGACATGCTATAGTTTAGTTTGTAGCATGCTTTTCTCTTCTTGATTTGTCTTCAAAGTTCTAGAAAATTCATGGATAAATTAAACTAAAAATAAAATAAAATAGATTATTGAAAAGACATAAAATGGCGTAATTAATTAAAGAGGTTTCTACATGTTTCTACACTCTTTTCTCTCTCTCTCTTTTCCTCCCCTCTTGTGGCCGAGCCTAGCCCATGGCTGCCCAAAATTTTTCCACCTCTTTTCTCTTCAAAAATTCATCAAAAATCCATTCAAAAATCACACAAAATGCTAATAATTCCTAAATTAGATCATGACCCATTATTCTTTGATCAATCTCGCTTGAATCCTTGGAGCAAGGAGATCATTTTGAAGATAAGTTTGCATGTTTGGATCTCAAGTTGGAGGTATAATCCTAAACCATGTTCAAATTGTTGCTAAATTACTTTAATCTAGTCTAATTAGAAGCTTAATTATGGTTTTAATTTTTTGATTCAAAATTAAAGAAAGGGGTTTAAAATCAAGTTAGGGTTTTTACTTCATCATTAAGTATGCAATGTGTAGTTTAACATGTTAGGTAATGCTAAACCTAATCTAGTTACTAGTTGCTAATTTGTTAGTTTAAAATGGTGATAATTACGCTAATTTTGCTAACTAGGTTTTAGAAATTGATTAAATAATTAGGATTAAAATCTAATTTGGGTTTCATGAAATTATTAACATTATAAATTGTAGTTTAATAATTTAGTTCATGCAAAGCCAAGCTTAGTTGTTGAATTGTGAATTTTGCTTTAAAAAGTGTTAAAATTTGATATTTTTGCAAACTAGAATTTTGGATTTAATACAAATTGATGAGATTAAATTATGGTGATGGTTTGTATTACTTAGTTATAATATTTAGTGAATATTATGGCCTTTAGTTTTGTTAAAATATCAATTTTCGAATTAAAACGAAAATTAAGTGCTTTCTAGGTTTTCGGAAATAAATCGATTTGATTTATTTTGAGGTTTTGATGAGTTGCAATCTATTTCATATTATAATTTATGATTTGTGAAACCACGAGTGGTGTATTTGGGTTTTTCTCGAGCAATCGGCGTTTGTACGCCGATGTCGAGGGTTACTGGGTTCTTTTGCATGAGCGGGTCATAGGTTTTAACCTATGCGCGTTCGTACGCCGTTTTGGTTTTTGTCCGCGATTTCGGTTTACGATATTATATATGTTTGCGTATAGGTACCCCTCACGTGGACTTCGGACGAAGAAGAAGAGGATGGCGGCATCGATTTCGGCAGACAAGGACCATGTGAGTAGATGTATATCTACGGGAGAAGTTGGGTGGATGGCGTATAGCATCCCCGCAAACGTATAAAAAACATATTACATATTATTATTAGGAAGTCGGACGTGACCTTATATTCTTAGCGAGTAGGGTACTATTAAAGACTTTAAGTTGGATTAGACTGATTTAGAAAGACTTAACCAGAGGATGATTGCCTTGGAGGGAATTCGTAGGTTTCATGTAGACACACACACGCACACACACATAAACTTGACTTGGTGTATATGTGTGTGTGTGTGTATAGGAATGTGTGTAGGTGTGTGTGTGTGTGTGTATAACATATACATGCAATACGAGGATGTTATATGATAGTTAGGGATGAGTCGATATGATCGGGCATGATGCCGTGAGATATTTGATATTATTGCGGATCGTTGGACAATGAGAAAATATATACCTATATGATGAAATGTGTGATGACATTAGAATGTATGAGACTTAAATCAGTAACCATATCATGATATTGTTTGACAATGATACCATGTGAATGATGATTTATATAGATATGATAGATGACAATTGACCGAGATGTGATATGAGATATGGTATGATATTTATAACGGATCGTTTGGGCGAAGAGCATTCATATATGATGATTTGTGTTGATGACATCGGAATATACGAGACTTTAGAATAGTACCTAGATTGTGATATTGATTGATGATGATACCCAAATGAATGACCTATATATGATAGCTGATCCGTACCCCGATTTTGGGATGCCGTACGATGGATTTTACCGTACGAAGTATTGATCCGCACTCTTGACTTGAGGAAGTCATACTTTGTACGTGTCGCTATTGAGGCTGGATCGCTGACTGCTAAAGATATCGACTCAAACTTTAGGTGGACTCATCTTACCTATCGACTAGCTTCTTTAGTTCAGTCCCTTTGTTGGTTAGATAGATACTGGTTACGGCTCGAGTCATACCTATTTTTCAAAACTAACGAATCGTGTGCATTTTTAAAGACAGCCTGGGGGATACTATGGATTTTTCAAAGGACACATCTTTTCTATAAAACCCCGTAGCCCCTACTTTTCTGAAAACCACGATTTGTGCTATTTCAAACGCCAAACTGTACGACTCGTAGTTGGATAATGTATATTCTTCAGTGTTATGGTTACTTCATCATTCTTTGTATGTTCATTTTGCTCTCATCGCATTTTATGCTTATGCACGTGTTTTCTTTAATAATTATGAACCCTGCTTGTTAGGACACCAGCACCATTACCGATGATGTAGATGTTTCACATACACTTGTTTGCCGGCTCACACACATCATCATCGGTAATTGCCATGTCACGTACACATTAGAACATATTATCTCATTGATATAATCAGCTAAATGCTAGTTACTGCATAATATTTGCGTGATTGCTCTCATGTGTTAAAATAGAGATTGCATTCTTTACATAGATACTTCATGCATTCATGTATTCATTCATGTACTATTCTGGGGCTTTATGACGATATCCACTATTTACTTACTCTGGATTCTTGGATTTCAGATTTCCATGAGATTTCTGGATTTTGGGGAAAACCGCAAGAATTTTATAAAACTTATCATTATTTTAAAATAGAAATTTACGGTTTTCTCGTGATATGATGTGTGGCGTCCACCATGAGTTTTCTCGGTTCTTGAGCTATATATATACCCGATTCGAGGAGGGGGATGCACCGTCTGCGGGTACATGGTGGACCCGGTGCGGTACCTCGGGACAAGAAGATCGCAGATGATGGCGTTGAGCCCGGTAGGGGAGCACTATCGACCGGTTATTGTTTTTGTTTTTAGACGCGGCGGATATCCGGAGGATACCTACCGTAGTCGTGAGATTAGATGATAGGGCCGATCCGGACTGCCGGAGCCCGAGATACAGAGATATTGAGACCCGAGATACAGAGATATTGAGATTTGAGATATAGAGATATGAGATTTTGAGATTTTGAGATATACCTATTTTGTGTCGATGCTTGACACGGATTTCTGTTGATTTCACTGATGAGGTTTCAGTCTTATTATACAAGATTCATTGATGTTTTTCTTATATCAGATTATTCAGATTTCGTGGTTGATTTTCTCATTCATGATGCATTCATACATCAGATATGTGGCTCATTACTGTTTAGTGACACTGACACGATGCACTGAGTATTGCACTTATGTATAGATTATTACCCTGTCACTACTATATATATATATATATATATATATATATATTATGACCTAGGAGATCGTCGCGCATGCGATTTCTACTCGCAGATGTCTTCTACTCACGAGTTGGCAACTCACCCCCGTTGTGCCAAATTTTCTTATAGGTTCAGATGTACAGATTTCCTTAGCGGCTTGCTGGCACACCATTTCTTTCAGGGTGATTGCTAAGTAGGTTGGTTCACTTGTATCATGACCGCCGTTGTACTTTTATTTATTACATTTGTATCTAGTAAGCTCCATCAACCAGACCTATATTACTTGATTAATTTAGAAGACCAGTTGCTTATTCTTTCGACCTTGGAGTCGCGCTTGTACTATTATGGTTTTTTGGTGGTTTTGATGGTTTTCTTTGAGTTTTGTTCCTCGCCCTTCAGCGTTGTATATTATATTGCTTGCGTGGTTATGTTCGCCAATTGGCGAAGAGCTAGCTCCCTCTTGGGGATGCCTTTTTATTATTGCTTATGTATATATTTCTTGTTTGTACCCGTTTGGGGCCAGTTTTTACAAAGGAGACTCTGCCAAAATTTTTGAGAAAATTTGATGTTGCTTTTAAACATGTTTTCCTACACTTCTTCTGTTAAATGGTTTAGATTTCTGGGCTTCGGCTTGCTTAGATTACGTTACGCCTCTAGACGTTTCGTAATTTAAGTGTCGGTCACGTTCCATACCTTCGGATCATGACAAATGCCCATCGTCAAGAGGGAAAACTATAACTCTGACAGTCACTCTGTCAGCCAGGTCACCTTGGAAGCCTGAAATGATAATCGTCACCCGAAAGAGGCTGCCGTTACCATATCCCTAGAACTTCTACTTATGTTCATAAACTGCTTACCAAATCAGGTGCCTACCACTCCATATGTGTCACAACCCGAAATGGCACGCGACTGGCACTTGAATCATATGAAGTCTATAGGACCCTATCTAATTCAAGTAAGCCAAAAATCCCAGAAATCTAAACCATTTTAAGGAAGAAGTGCATAAAACTGGTTTTAAAACAAGTGGTTTTAATAACAAAAGCCGAAATATTGCATTTTAAAATCTAAAGTCTTTTCTAAAAATTTCGGCAAAGTTTCCTTTGTAAATACTGGCCCCAAAAGGGATACAACAGGCATAATATATATAAGGGCATCCCCAAGCGGGAGCTAGCTCTTCGCCAATTGGCTGTCACAACCATGCAAACAATATAATATACAACGCCGAAGGGCGAGGATCAAAACTCAAAGAAAACCAATAACATCAAGAAAACCATAATAATCCAGCGCGACTCTAAAGTCGAAATAATAACAACTGGTTTTCTATGTCTGAAAGATATACAAGTCTGGTTGATGGAGTTTACTAGATACAACTGAATAAAATAAAGTACAATGGTGGCCACGATGCTAGTGGGCCCACCTACCAAAGCAATCACCCAGAAAGAAGTAATGTGCCAGCAAAGCCGCCAAGGAAAACCTGCAAGAAACTGTGGTACAACAAGGGTGAATTGCCAACTCGTGAGTAGAAAACACCACCGAGCAGAAATCGTATGTATGACTCAATCCTAAGTCAATACGATCAAAATATATATCCTCAAAATGATAAAGCCTGAAGCATGAGAAGGTGGTAAGGGTAAACATCTATACATAAGTGTAATACCTAGTGCTCATGACAGTGCCTCAGGTAGCAACATATCATAAATATGAGGTATGGATGCAATATAATGAAAACAGAATACATCATGAATGAGAAACCTGTTTTCTTAGTTTAGTGAGATTTCTGTATGTATAAAACGAGGTATCATCAATGAAATCAACAGGGAATCAGTGTCTAGCATCGACATAAAATATATATAAATCCCAATAAATCAATATCTCAGGCTCCGGCTATCCGGACTGGCCTGTATTCTCGAATCTCAATATCTAGGGCTCCGGCTATCCGGATTGGCCCAAATCATCAATCTCAATATCTAGGGCTCTAGCTATCCGGACTGGCCCATACTCCGATCGGTATCCTTCAGATATCCGTCAAGTCACAATAAAATCACCGGTCAGTAGTGCTTTCCTGCCAGGCTCAACGCCATCATGTACGACCATCTTGCCCCGGGGTACCGCATCGGGTCCACCATGCACCCACAGACGATTCCTCCTCCTCCTCGAATCGGGTGTATGATATCGCTCAAGAGCCGAGAAAACTCATAGTGGACATATCTCAAATCATATCATGAGAAAACCGCAACTTTCATTTTGAAATGATAATCGGTTTATAAAATTCTTGCGGTTTCTCCAAATCCAGAAATCTCATGGAAAAATCCGAAATCCAAAAATGAAGGGTAAATAACAATGAATACTGGGCTCCGGCAAATCCGGACTGGCCTAAAATATCGCATGGTAAATGAATATATAAATATGTATGGAATATCACAGTAATAAATGCAATATCTAAATTAGCATATGAAGGCGTGCGCACTAGTACTATGTCGAAACTATCAGCTAGCAATTTATACTAATGAAGTAGTATTTCTAATATGTACGTGACATAACAATTATCGATGATGTTGTGTGTGAGCCGGCAAGCAGGTGTATGTGTAGCATACGCATCATCGGTAATGGTGCTGGTGTCCTGACAGTATGGTTTATAATCACTAAAGTACACATTAAATATGCAATGCGATGATAACAACTTGAATGAATGGAATATGAATAGTTAACACGACAATAAGGAAAATACAATTCTATATACGAGTCATACTGTTTGACATTTGAAATAACGTGAATCGTGTGTTTATAAAATTGGGCAACGGTGTTTTAAAGAAAAGGTATGTCCTTTGAAATATCCGTAGTGCCCCTTGGCCTGTCTTTAAAATACTCACGATTCGTTAGGTTTGAAATAGATATGACTCGAGTCTAGTCTAACATCTACAAGTAAACTACAGGACTAAACTAACAGACTAATCGAAAGGGTAAGGAAAACCACCTAAGTCTGAGTCGATATTTATATACATATCTAGTAGTCGGTGATCCCGCCTCAATAGTATCACATACGATACACTATATATAATATGACATCCTCGAGTCAAGAGTGCAAATCTATCATCATAATTATGGCTCGTACGGTAAATCCATCGTACGGCATCCCAAATCTGGGTACGGGTGAAATATCACATTATCTCATTATTCATTTGATATCCTTATCATCATATCTTATATTAGGGGTACTGATCTAAAGTCTAGTACATACTGATACCATCTACATATATATATGCATGTGTATGAAAACACATCGCCTAAGGACCCGCTATAAAAATTATGTCGTATCTCATAATACGAACCATGTCATATCACCGATCTCGTGGCATCGTGCCAAATCGCATCGACTCATCTCCAAGTATCATATACTATCCTCATCATCAATGTATATGTATACATACATATATATATATATATATATATATATACATATTCACATACCTATATGTATTTATATATGTATATCCCCCCATATACGCACAAGTAAAACAATGTAAGTGTGTATATGTGCGTGTGGGTGTAATCTTTACTCTAGGGTTCGCAACTAAGAAACTAACTACGATACTATTAACCAATTACTAAAATTAAACTTATGATCTTCTAAGATCTTACTTGCTAATTATCCAAGTTTCACAAAACACATATATAAATATATAACATATCATATGCTACACTACGAACTGCAGGGGTGCTATACGCCATCCACTCGACTTCCCCCGTAGATATATATCTACTTACCTTTATCCTCGCTTGTCGAAGTCGATGTCGCCATCCTCTTCTTCATCATCCGAGTCCATGTGGGGGTACCTATATATTACACATAGTATCGTAAACCAAAATCTCACATGAAAACCAAAACGGCACGCGTATCATACATAGGTTTAAACCTAGGGTCTACACATGCAAGAATGACCAAACAAACCTCGAGATTGACGTGCAGACGTCAAGTGATCGAGATAAAACACAAATACCAAATTCCAATTCATTAAAAGCCACAAAAAGAAATCAGAAACCTTGAAAACTTGCTCCAGATTTTACCTTAGGTGAAATTAGCCAATTTTGCATACATGGAGGGTCTATTTTATTGGAGATAAAGCCCTGGACCAAGCACGAATCAAATTGGGAGTACCAAGGCTGCAAATTGTAGCCCATATGATTAAATCTGCGGCCTGGATAGGGTGTTTGGGGCTCGGGTCTTTATGGTATCTTCCTAGGTGCCTGCATGACTCTTTGTGTTTGCAAAATAAATCCTAATATCCCCGGGTGTTAGCAGATTTCTAAATAACCTCACAATTTCTATAAATTCCTGATATCGGGGTTTTCTAAGTTTGCTAAATGGGGTTCTAGTCTCTGTTTTGGTCCAATATACAATCATAACAGGGGTTTAAGGTCACTATAAAGCCTCACTTTCACCATTGGATTCAATTCAAACCCTAATCCTCAACTTGGAATTTTCAAAGTTCACTAAACATCACTTAATCACTTCTAAACTAACATGGAAGCTAAAGTGAAAGTAATACTACACCAATGGTAAAGAAAGTACCTCATTTGGCAACTCAAGAATTTTCTTGAGTTGCCCTAAGTGTTCAAAATCCGATTTTTCTTGGTGCAAAGTGCTTGTAGGGAGCTTATGCATGTTTTTAGTGAAGTGAAGATGATGTTTTGATGTAGGATTGAGGGCGTTTGTGAGGGTTGAAGAGGAGGTGGAGGGAGTGGCTGCCATGGAGATGAAGGGGGAGAGAAACGATGAGGAGAAAATGAAGGAGGAGAATAGCCATGGTCAAAGATGACCCCTCACCCTCCCTCTCTTTTGCCCATGCTTCTTTCTTTATATTTTATTCTTGCCCATGCTTCTTTCTTTATATTTTATTTTATTTTCTATTCTTTTCTTTTCTTTTCTTTTTAAAACAAATCCAATCCAAAGAAAAATAAAGAGAAGCCATGGTAGAAAAAAATGTAGAAATGTGAAATAGGATATGGTGCATGTCATGTACACAAATCCGGCTTAATGCACGATTAGTGATATTTAATCATGATTAGCATTAAAAATGGAATATAATTAATCATAAAGAATTTATAATTTGCTTAAATCATATAAAACACCCTCATTTCAGAAATTCCTATAATTTTCCAAATATTTCCCAATTTATTGGAAATTAATTATACCGCATTATCAAATATTCATAATATTTATTATTTAATTATAAAAATTCCCAAAAATAATATTTTATTTTTTTGAAATGTTACAAAATGTGATATGGTATGGGAAGAGCCCATTTCTTTAGGATATTAAGATTTGGGGTTGTCCGGCCTATGTCTAAAAGCAAAATCCGGACAAGTTCGAGACAAGGTCAGTTCTGTAGAAGTTTGTTGGATATCCAAAGCATTTGCAAGGGAATATCTTCTACCACACCGAGGAAAAAAAAGTGTTTTGTTTCTCAGCATGCCACCTTTTGGAAAGGGAATTTCTTTTCAAGAAATTAGTGGTCATGAGGTAGAACTGGAAGGAGTTCCAGCTATACAAACTGCAGCTGATGATTTGGTAGAACCGGAGGATTCAATAGTTCCCAACGAACCTCAGCCTCTCCGCCGATCTAGTTGGGTTCCTTACCCACCTGAGAGATATTTCAGTTTTCTCTATGACAGTGGGAGCGATGATTGCATCATGAGATGATGACCCAACTAGTTTCGAGCAGGCCATCAGGAGTGGGGACTCTATGAGAATGGCTGGATGCTAAGCGATCTGAGATGGAATCTATATACACCAACAAAGTATGGACTTTGGTTGCTTTATCCGAAGGGTTAAATCCCTATCAGGAGCAAGTATATCTTGAGAAGATTACTTGGTGTAGATGGAAAAGTTAAGACTTTCAAAGCTAAGGCTTATTGTAAAAGGTTTTCGTCATCAACCAGGTGTGGATAATGATAAAACCTTTTCTAGTGCCTATGCTGAAGTCCATCCGGATCCTACTTGCTATTGCTACATACTTTGATTATGATATCTGGCGATTGGGTGTCATGATTACTTTTCTAAATAGTGATTTAGAAGAGAGCGTCTATAAGTACACAGCCAGAGGGCTTCGTAGACAGTGGGAGAATCGGAAACGTGTGCAAGTTGCTTTATGGGTTAAAGAAGGCATCGCGGAGTTGGAACATCTGTTTTGATGTGGTAGTCAAAGAGTTTGACTTCATCAAAATAGTAGATGAACCTTGTATATACAAAAAGGTAGTAGGGAGTATGGTGGTGATCCTCGTATTGTACGTGGATGACATACTCTTGATAGGAAAGGAGTTTCCTATGCTACACTCGGTCAATCTCCTCTTATCACAAGGATTCTCCATATAGGATCAAGGTGATACCTCCTAAATCCTGGGTTTTGGATCTATGAGATAGATCTAAGTGGATGTTAGGATTCTCACTGGGTGTAGTGAGATGGTATCAATCGATCCTGGGGAGAACCACTGGATAGCTTCCAGGGTGATAAGGTCGACTGAATGTCAGTCACAGGCATTGTCTTTACCCTCGGTGGAGGGACGGTATGTTGGAAGAGTTCCAAGCTAGATACCGTGGCAAACTAGACGATAAAGGCTGGATACATTGCTACCAACGATACTACCAAAGAGTCAGTCTGGATATATATAAGTTCATGAGATGAACTTCGTTCCTAACATTGTGTGTGACAATGGAGTTGTGGCTTGTGCCTAGAAACCCCCATCCCATCCGAGATCCAGACATATTCTTAGGCAGTATCACCTGATCATGGAGATGGTTGATCTCCAGGGAGATCGAAGTTAGGAGAGTAGACACAGAGGAAAAACAGGGCGGATCCACTCACAAAGGCCTATTCCCAGGAGAGACATTTATGGGATGGTTAAGTATGAGATACTTCAACCACTTTTGATTGTTGGGTATGGGATACTACAACAGATGGCCCTAGTGCAAGTAGGAGATTGTTAGTAATATGTATGCCCTAGAGGCCATTACTGTACATACGATGTATATTGTAGTGGATACTTGCATACATATAGGGAGGACTTTCTTGCTCGACATGATAGTATGCTATCTGGTTGCTCTTTATCTTAACATGTACACTGATTGTCTCTATGTTACATGTTGATAAAGCCCTTAGGATGAGTACTTGACTACCAGGACTATGATACAGATAATACAAGTGGGGACAGAGTAGTCGCTAAGTACATCCTTCAAATGTTCCTAGTCGTGTGTGTATCGAGACAGGGCATCGATATACCAGAGTAAACTAGTGTATAGCTTCTCGACTTATGTAGATGGGCGATGGATGATCCCATATCCATTGGTGTTTGACATCAGAGATAGTATACGGGTGCTCAGTGGAGACTGGGTACACTGAACGGACTTGCCGAGAACTCCCAGATGGTATTATACCTCACGTCAAATAGCAGTTCTCAGGTGACACTGGTACAGGTTAGTCTGTAGACCCGAGATCGTCATAGAGTCTTGTGTGATTCCTACTGTGCTTTGATTTGGACCTTACCACATTTAAGAGAACGTGCAAAACGGTGGCTTTTGGGTACAGTCCTGAATCATATGGAGGCAATGAGCGATAGGAGGGGTTTCGTCTCTTCCGGTATTGGGGGTTGATGTTGCGCTGTGCTCGATTGGCTATAACAGGAAGTCCCTGGCCAGGGCTGCTTCAGAGATATACTGGTAAGTGTTATCAGTAGTTTCTCGACCCGTTATGAGCCTCACATCGGCATGACTTATCGAGTTACTGGGGTCTGACGTTTACCACCCCTAGACGAGATATGTGACATATCAGACGAAGAGACCGGACTATACGGTAGTGTTACTGATTGGATTCGCTGCAGTACGAGCAGGCTTGCTTGTTGATCTTTTGATTGCTCAATACCCGGGTGGCCATTATGTTTAGCAGACCGCTTGCGGCTTGTGGGTGTTTGATATGATCATCACCTACTGCCGACGTATTGACGAGTCTTTAGAGTCCTACACAGAGGTTTCCTGGCTCAAGCGAAACGGAGTAGGAGCACATATGTGATATGTGTGGGACCGAGATTGATACGATATGAGATACCGTATTCTTTTCTCGCAATTTTTGACATTAGTCGGTTATATGAGATATAGCCGGGTTATCAGATCAAGTGTTGATTTGATAAGTTGTTATATATGATATTAGTCGGTTATATATGATATAGCCGGATTATTAAATCAAGAGTTGATTTGATAATCTTATGTATAATTATATATTTGATATATTATATTACATTAACTAGTATTAGCTCACTTATGATTTCTTTTCTCACTAGTTTTGTGCATGTGTATATATATGATAAATATAAGTGTACATTATTTTGTGTCATGCTTGATGATACATGCAACAAAGGTGTGTGTATGACTTACACTATGATTGGTTTAATTGTTAGGGTTTTATTTATTTTGGTAATTACAAAATGGTGGCATTTTGTCATGGCTGAAGCTTGTAGAAGCTTGTTCTTTGCATTGACCAAGTCCACTCTTTTGTTTTGCCTAAGATATTTGTTAACCCAACCAATTAAACCTAGCCATGGTTAACTCTCTACAAAGGTTAGTATATGATACTAACTCACTTAAGGTTGCCATTATCCTTTTGGATTAAATCATGAGAGTTTTCTTCTTCTTCTTCCTCTCAAGCTTTCTAGCTTCAAAGGAAAATGATGAAAACTTGTGAGAAAATTAAATCTAAAGTGAGCCCACTTCCTACTTCATCATTCTCTACTACTTGCCATTTAGTATAGGATGCTTGCTTCACTAATTCCGTAATTAGTGAAGAGATAGCTTGAGTTAGTGTCTCCTCAACATAGATCATCTTCGGCCTCGAAGACTTTGATGCAAGCATGTTCATTTTTTCATGGGAGCTTCTCTAGAGTCCGGAGTTCACGATCCCAGCGAAGGGACTACTATACGGAGCTATTAAAATGAAGGACCGGTCTACATAGGTTGTATTCCTTGCTCACTATACTTTCAAAGTGTTAGCATTTACATATTCGTCGGATTTCTAGTATATGATTCTAGGGTTAGGGTTAGCAAGAACGGAAAATTTTTAATATGGTATGAAAGATGCCTCCCGAAACCTCGTTGCCGTGCTAGGTAACCCTGCACATGCCAGGAGTCGTCCATTCTAAAACACATCTAGAATACTGTCTAAGTATACAGATTGGGATACTACCCAAATCTAGATCTAGTAAACAGAATGCCAGATATAATATCCATATCCTATGTGGAGAAACCACTGTATGACAACCACAGTATAACCGATCGTAGTGTAGGAATTTCATTTCTTACAAAGTGTATGTCATCCGAATACCAGGACATCACACCCTACTACCTTCTTAACAGATCCATCTTTTATTCTGATGAAGTCAAAGCCCATGACTGTCACATCAAAAATAGACAATCTATCTCCGCTATACCTGCTTTAGTCTATAAATAGACATAAGAAACTTGTCCACTATACTTCCGCTGCTCCCACTGACTACAACAACCCTCTGCCAGAGTCATATACACGTGCACTTCTAAAACTAGTTTAGAACGACGCTATATTCATCCTCCTGCCAGGTCTCATAGTCTAGAACAGTAGTAATGGCAAGTCTGGGTAAACAAGAACCTCACAGTTACCGTCTTTGAGGATACCGAAGTACCTCTCGACGCCTGAGGTTACCCACCATATCTGCGGAGTGGCTAATAAAATGTCAATCCCGATTGAATCTTTTGGTTCTATTTAAATTTTCAGTAATCGTTTGTGGTTCTGGATTCACTTCCAGTTCTACCTTACTCCAACTACTGTTTTCTGAAAAAATCCATTTTACTAAAACTGTGGTGTGTCAAGATCAATATCACTATTGATCTTCCAGATGGTAGAAAGTTACCCCTCGTCATAGCCCGGGATAACCCACAAACTGCCATTATAGAAACGTGCCTTGAGTTATCCAGAGTCTGGTTTTAAGCATAAGCCGGACAACTCCATATACCTTAATATCGTTAAGATATGAACCATTCTATATACAATATAGAAACAGAGGCACTGATTTAATTGGAACCAGATTCAAATCATGCAGTTGTTTCAAGTGCATGTCAACTAAATGGAGAGAGGCCAATCAATATTACTCAACTTAGGAGTGCATCCAGATATGAGTAACCTGAAAGAGAAGCAAGTTCTCAAATCCATTACTATCAACTGAATACCAAACACAAGTATCTATATCTTCGATCAGCTTGAAGAATCCTGATACTTGCAACACGTGGTTCTCTACTTTATTCTTGTACCTATAACTTCTTAAAACTTGGACCTTGTATTTCTACGAAATACTTGTCTAAATCTAGAGAAGTCACAAGTAAACAGAATATAGTACGAGTACCAACCCCTCTGTCCTAATGGACACTGGACAACATACAATACTTTGTATAAGTCCCCTGAGTTGAATAACTCAAACCCTGTGCGTCGTAGGTTGAAAACTGTACTATGGTTAAGAAGAATTACACCGCTGTTTAATGCTCCTTACCCAATCATCAACTGATATAGGTAAAGGTCATGGACATAATTTCAAAAAGTTATATCTCACTTTATAAAATAAACGTATAGATATATCAGTTTGAAATTGGTGCATAACATCGGATATTCAAAACCAAATATTTGCCGTCTGGCAAACTCCAAGGAGATTTCCTCAAATATCACCAATTACAACGAATTCCAATATAATGAGGATATAATCACCTAATTCCCAATAACTTACTTCCACTCATCATCTGTAAAACCATACAGATGTGAGAATCAAACCTGGTAAATACATACATGGAGTAAAAATCTAATTGGGAAATCAGTTTTCAATTAACAACGTATAGCGAAACTGAAACATGAAAATGCTTTGAAGGGGTAGCTGGGTATTCCTAGTAATTCCTCTTCTATTATCCATATTCCTGACTGTAACCGTATATTTTTTTGCTATCTCACCAAATTCCTTTATTTGTCTTTACTCATTACCTTCTGTACACCACCCTTAGGCTAAATGGTTTTCTTCCTTCCCTAACGTTAGGCACCGGCCTATGGTTTGGAAGAAGGCTATCCAATAAGCGTAATAGGTGTACCCTCCTAATCCAAGGAGTCCTCACAGCCTGAGAGAATGTAAAAGGAAAAGACAACTGAATAGTCCTATTCAATTTCTCCAGAACCGAAAACCATTCTCGAATATGAAATATGTTTCTTCGAGTTCGTATGTAACTATACGATGGTCATATCCAATAAATGTGGATCTTCGTAGTGATACTGAATGTTCCAGAGAAAAGCAAAGAGGAAGTAGGAGTGGCGATGATATACGCGGTTTGGTCGTGAATGATAGCAGTCGCAATTTACTTTGCTCTCTTTCTAATCCCTTTATTTGTCTTTACTTATTATCTCCTGTACACCACACTTAGGCTAATTGGTTTTCTTCCTTCCCCACCTTTCGGCACCTGCCTATGGTTTGGAAGAAGACTATCCAATAAGTGCAATAGGTGTACCCTCTCCTAATCCTAGGAGCCCTAACATCCTGAGAGAAGGTAAAAGGAAAAGACAATTGAATAGTCCTATTCAATTTTTCCAGAACCGGAAACCATTCTCAAATCTGAAACAAGTTTCTTCGAGTTCGTATGTAACTATATGATGGTCATATCCAATAACTGTGGATCTTCGCAGTGATACAGAATGTTCCGGAGAAATGCAAAGGGTAAGAGTAGGACTGGCAATGAGGTATGTAACTCTGACAATCCAAAAGCCAGTGTGTTTTAAGAAGGTTCGGGTAACTTTGTTACTGAGTTATAGTCTAGGGTCGGTACATGGTCGCCGCCAAAGAGAGAGAGAAAACAAACACTCAACCTGCACTCTAACCTAGATCAGAATGGTCAATCACTTTATTTAATCAGGATGTCTCCCACTGTATCCTCAAATTCTCCTCCAAACCTAAAAGAAGAATTAGTCGGGATCATCTAAAATCACCCGAGGAGTAAACCAACTCATCAATGGGTATCAGGATCCAACTATCATCGCATGATAACCTGATAGAATCCACTCACATTATCACACTCCAGAAGGTATGCGCATGCCTGGCAGGTTTCCTGTATGTCTGAAACTCCCGATGTGATTTCTACCCCCATGCTCTTATGACCTTAACAAAGGCCAACATATCATAAGTCACACGTCAAGTTCTACCCATCATTGTCCAGGATAATTTGAACCCACCCGTACATACCGTTGACGAAGGCCAAAATAGCAGTACGACTCTCCCAAACCAACGCATCTATCTATGCAACAGAAAAGTAACAAATAGCTACCATACACTATGCCATGACGAAGGCCAACAAACATAGCATGAATACTAAGTGCTAGGGCTACGAATGGTTTTTGGCGAAAAACCTTTAACGTAATGAACTTGATATCGTTGAAGGATCCGGATAGCTTTTTACAAATATATAGTGGCGAAAACCATTACTAAAGAGGTTACTCCTGGTGAAGGGAACTCGGCTCTTTCCTTATGGAAGGAGGTGCAGGATATTCCCACTGAATATCACGATGCAAAGCAAAAAGTAATCGACTATAGTGAAGTTATTACCCTGACGCAAACTTCTGCCCAAGAGGTCACTCCCGGTGAGGGGATATCGGCTCTTGCCTCATCGAATGAGGTGCTGGATATTCATAACCAAACACCGCTGTGCAAGACAAAAGAAAACGTCCTTGTAATAACAGCTTTTTAAAATTGTTCCAACAACATCGAATATGTCTGTTTTCCTTGCATTGATTTGAATCAACGCAGTCCCATCAATTAATCACACCATAAAAGAAAGAAAATACAATGTACGTATATGCCATCCGCATTCGCCACTGGGTCCCGTCATCACCCATTAGGTTACTTAACTAACAACAGAGCGGGGGCTGGACTAGCGCGGGTGTAGAACAAATACAACATCTACTAGTATATATAACAATATATAATAATCGCTCTAGGCTTGATTAATGCAACATCACAGATAAGCAATAAGAATCAAAGAACAATACAGATAATCTTGGAGGCCCGGGTTTTCTTTGAGCCACAAGTGAAACCCGACGTTCTCCTGGTCATGTGGATAGCCTGTGCAATGAAAACCTAGACCCCTATGAGTGCGGCAAGTTACCCACCAAAACCAGAAGGGAGGCATCCCCCTTCATCAAAGTGCTTGGGCCACCCAGCACTTCACGGAATCCGGTAACTTGAGCACCCCTCCTTGGGTCAACCTGTACCCCCTATGAGTGCGGCGATTAGCCCGCTAATTCTAGAGTGAGGCCCCCTCCGTCTCAACGCCATGGGATGCAGACTCGTTGCCCTCTAGAACCCGATTATCCGTGCACTCCATCGCGGGGTAATTCTAGTACAGAAAAGAAAATATGTACAACGGTGACATCGACCTCAACCCGGTCATGCCCCAAACAAATAATATACAAGCAGACAGTAACGGCAGTCCACATATCAGACGCTCGCCCCGCGATATCAAATGTACAAATAAAACTAAGTTTTACTAAAATTTCACGCAAGCTATCCACCATGACGAATCCGCAACAATTACAACACAACACAGAGTATCAATGTGAATGTCACGTTCGCAAACCCGTCTAAAAGAATTATAGCAATTAGACAAGTTGTACCGCTCTAATGACATTCATGGTCGCAGATAGAAATGTATGTACTGTAAACATTAAATAGTGTTAGAAATATCGACTTCGAAATAACCCTGAATAGCCCCAAACAACTAGATAAAACCATATCCAAACTGAGCTAAACTAGCAATACCACTGAACTAATATTCCATAGACCAGACCACACCCAAAATACGAAGTCCAGAATCCTTATTCTGGCCGGCCGACTCAGAAATTATACCAATGTGCTTGGGTTAAATTGGGTGGAAGTGGCTCGTTTTAGGGGTGCAGTCTTGTGGTCATACAAGTAGTCTTTTACAGTTACTAAAATATTTTTAGAAGACTCGGAAAATTTTGACAGAAACTAGAATATATCGGGTATGGTTTCGGAGTTGTTTCGGTTTCGATACTTTAACATCATCTAAACCAACTAGTAAGTGGTTAATGGGTTGGCTCTGATACCATGTAGGGTTACGGCAGCGCCCCGACCATCAATCCGTGGCCAAACGCGGAACAAAAACTTTAAAAACCCAGCGCTAACGGAACCCTAATCGACGGATCGTACCATTAACCCTATACTAGTTCTATAAAAAGAGTTTGTAGAGCTTATACCGATCGATCCGTGTCCTTCAGTCTTCAACCTTTGCCCCAAGCTCCTCGCGGCTGCCTAGATGAAGTTCGGTCTCCGGTCTCCCTCGTCGAAGACGATCCACGTCGAGGATTAGTAATATGGGCTCCCGCTTCAATACCGAAGCAACTTGGACATCCAGTTTGCTAGCCTAGATACCCAAGATGAAGTAGAGAGTATGTGTGAATACTTTGTCTCAAAACACCCAAGGATTCTCAACTCATGAGATGGAATGGGTGGAGGTTTAAGAAGAAGCCATTGGAGGAAATGTGTGAGCTCAAGACTTGGCATAAAGAAAAGCAACCAAAGAAAAGTATCTGTTGTTTTTGGCTTGAATCTTGTGAGTGTATTTGTTGTGAGCAATTATAAAACCAACTCAAGAAACCCCCCTACACAAAAGATCTTCCACTCTCATTCTCACCACAAATATCTCACAAAAAATCTTATGCAAAACAAAACCAAGGCACAAGCCACAATCAATGCCAAATGCCAACACTTGCACTCATAATTTCCACACAATTAAACATTAAACTAAATGTTTAAAACTCAAAAAGAAAATGGCAACTTCTAAAGTTATCTCGTAACGAATTAGAAGAATACCCCTCATCTGTATATACATACCTGCATCCGTATTCCGACTGAATACGAATACAACGAGACGAAAATAATCCAACAATATAATACTAGGATCCGGCTTAAACCAATGCCCACTAGTATTATCCGTCCGATCATGATCCGTGCACAAGTGCACGAATATGATCGAACCCTACCATAAAACCATACGACCTCTACAACGTTTCGCCCGAACCAGGGAAACCCTCTGTGTGGGACTCTAAAGACTCGTCAATACGCTGGCAGTGGGTTTAGCCATAAGCACGTCAGTAGCACTAGCTGTACGTAACGGCTACCCAGGTATTGAGCGAAAGGGAGGCTGACGGGCAAACTCATCCGGAACCCTACTGAGCCTGACAGTGACAATATTCGTACAGTCCGGTCCATTCGTCTATGAGTATCGCATATCGAGTCTAGGGGGTGGATAAAGTCAGACCCCTAATAACTTGACATTTAGTGTCAGTATGAAACTCATCACCACTTGAGAAACTACCGATCATAGATCAGTAATTCTCGACTACCTTGGCCAAGGATTTCTGGTGATGGTCATCCGTGAACACCGCGACATCAACCCCCAATACTCGGAGAGACGAATCCCCTGACGATCCGCTCACTGCCTCCATATGGCTCGGGACTGTACCCAACTAAAACCTGTTTGCATAACTCCTTTGAGCCATGGTAGGGCAGTAATCAAAGCATAGTGGGAACTCACACGAGACAAATGACGATCTCAGGTCGATAGACTAACCTGTACACATGTCACCTGGGAACTGCTATCTGACGATAGGTATAATACCAACTAGTATGTTCCCGGCGAGTCCATCCGGTGTACTCATAACCCAATGAGCACCTGTATACATCTTAGGTGAACCAACTGACACCAATGGCTTGTGAGACCGACCGCCGCACCTCGTCGGGGTCTCGATCCGTATACACTAGTCTACTCTTGGAGTATCGATGCCCAGTCTCGAAACTCCCACGACTAGGGACACTTTAAGAATGTGCTTATAGACCATCCAACTCTCACGTATATGATCGCCATCATATTGCTGGTAGTCAAGCAATAATCCTAGGGGCTCTATCAACATATAATAGTGATCTGTAATGTCACCTGAAGCATGTACACGATGATAAAGACAAACCAGATAGCATACTATCATCTCGAGTAAGACTGTTCTACTGGTATAGGTCCTCCCTCAATCATTGCAATCACGTGCCTGCGATCCAATAATTGACTTGAGGGCACTATAGCCAACACTCTCTCCCACCTGATAGATACTACGGTTTTCTAATTGATGGTGATAGAGAAAATTGCATCATGGATGATGATGATCCTACTAGTTTTCAGCAAGCTATCATGTGACTCAGTGAAGTTGCTGGATTCCATGAGATCCGATATGGAATCCATGCACACCAATAAAGTATGGACTTTGGAGGTTGCACCTTCTGGAGTAAAACCCATAGGGTGCAAAAGGATCTTTAAAAGAAAGATCGGTGTGGATGGTCAGGTGGAGACTTATAAAGATAGGCTGGTAGCAAAAAGATTTCATCAAAGACCAGGCTTGGACTATGATGAAACCTTTTCACCAGCTGTGATGCTCAAATCCATTCGGATCCTGCTTGCTATAGCTGCTCACTATGACTATAAGATCTGCCAGATAGATGTTAAAACGGCATTTCTAAATGGTGATTTAGAAGAATGCGTTTTTATGGATCAGCCAGAAGGCTTCATTGATAGTAGGAGCAGCGGAAAAGCATGCAGGATGCTTAAATCCATCTATGAATTAAAGCAGGCATCACGGAGTTGGAACATTTGCTTTGATGATACAATCAAAGAGTTTGGTTTTATCAAAAATGTATATGAACCATGTATTTATAAAAGGATTGTAGAGAGTACTGTTACATTCCTCGTATTGTACATGGACGACATTCTCTTGATAGGAAATGATGTTCCTATGCTACAATCGGTCAAACTATTCTTATCGCAGAGGTTCTCCATGAAAGACCTGGGTGATGCCTCGTACATTCTGGGAATTAAGATCTATAGAGATAGATCTATGAAATTATTTGGATTGTCCCAATCGAGATACATAGATACCATACTAAAGAGGTTTAGTATGGAAGGTTCCAAGTGGAGTAATTTACTCGCTTGTCATGGGATCACCCTCTCCAAAGAGATGTCTCCAAAGACTGATGAGGAGAGGGCTCGCATGAGCATTATACCTTACGCTTCGGCGGTAGGATCTATAATGTATGCGATGTTGTGCACTCGCCCAGATGTAGCTTATGCTCTGAGTACAGTAAGCAGATATCAATCCAATCCAGAGGAGAAACACTGGACTGCTGTGAAGAACATTCTGAAGTACTTGCGAAGGACTAAAGAAATGTTCTTGGTGTATGGTAACGAAGATCTCCAAATAGAGGGCTTTACCGACTCCAGCTTCCAGAGCGACAAGGAAGATAGTAAGTCCATCTCAGGGTTTGTATTTACCCTAAATAGAGGGGCGGTATGTTGGAAGAGTTCCAAGCAAGATACCGCCACTGACTCCACGATGGAAGCTGAGTATATTGCTGATAATGATGCCGCAAAAGAGGCAGTCTGGATGAGGAAGTTCATTTCTGAACTTTAGGTGGTTCCATCTATTGCTAATCTAATACCTCTATATTGCGATAACAATGGAGCCATGGTTTTGGCAAAGAAACCGTGGTCCCATCAGAAATCCAGTCATATCTTGAGGCGGTATCACCTCATCAGGGAGATAGTGGATCGCCAGGACATCGAGGTACGGAGAGTAAACACGAAAGACAACACAGCAGATCCATTCACCAAGGCCATCCCTCAAGTCCAGTTTGAGAAACTGTTCAAGCTGTTGGGCATGCGGTACGCCGGCAACTGGTTCTAGTGTAGACAGTAGGTACTTATTGCACCAACTACAGGCCTTAGAGCAAGTGGGAGATTGTTAGATATGTATGCCCTAGAGGCCTGTATTGTATAGGATGCTAGGCATGTATATGTACAGAAACAATCTTTGCTCAAAATGATAGTATGCTATCTGGTTTATCTTCATTTTAACGTATGATGTGTTGTATTTCATATCTTTATATACATGTTGATGAAGCCCTTAGGATTATGCTTGACTGCCAGGATTATGATATAGATCATACTAGTGGGGCCTGGGCAGTCTATAAGAATATCCTTTAATTGTTCCTAGTCGAGGGTATATCGAGACAGAGCATCGATATTACCAGAGTAGACTAGTGTGTATGTTTCTTGACCCTGAGGGCGATGGTTGATCCCACAACCATTAGTGTTTGACATCAAAGATTGTACACATGTGCTTATTGGAGAATGGGTACACTGAACTGGACTCACCGAGAACTCCTAGATGGTATATATACCTATTGTCAGATAGCAGTTCTCTGGTGACACTTGTACAGGTTAGTCTGTAGACCTGAGATCGTCATAGTGTCTTGTGTGGTTCCCACTGTGCTTTGATTTCCTCCCTACCATGGCTTTACTGAGTCGTGCAAACAGGTGGATTTTGGGTACAGTCCCGAATCACATGGAGGCAATGAGCGATAGGAAGGTTTTCGTCTCACCCAGTATAGGGAGTTGATGGTGCGCTATGCTTGATCGGCCATAACAGCAAATCCCTGGCCAGGGTTGTCGAGATTTACTGATAAGAGTTATCAGTAGTTTCTCAAACCGTTATGGGCTATAAATCAGCATGACTTATAAAGTTGCTGGGGTTTGACATTTACCACCCCTAGACTTCATATGCGACGTATCAGACGAAGAGACCAGACTGTACGGTAAGTGTTGCTTACAGGCTCGTTAGGGTTGGGATGAGTTCGCTCATCGGCTACCTTCGTCACATACCTGGGTAGCCGTTACGCATAGCTAGTGCCACTGATGTGCTTATGGTTAAGTCCACTGCCAGCATACTGTCGAGTCTTTAGAGTCTCACAAAGAGGGTTCCCTGGATAAGGAAAAAGATGTAGAGGCCATAAGCTATTACGGAAGGGTTTCGATCATGTTCGTGTAATGGTTACAGGAATAATGATCGGAAGGATAATACTAGTTGGCTTTGGTTTAAACCGGATACCGGTATTATATTATTGGATTATTTGTATTCGTATTTTTCGGAATTCGGATATTGGTATACTTATACGGTATACGGTGAGGGGTATTCTTTTAATTGTATAAGAATACCTTCCAGAAGGGGACACCTCATAAATGGTTTTCTATTTTGTGAAAATGAAAATTATGAGGTGGAATTTGGAGAGAGTCAAAACATGGATGAACGAATGGCTTATATAATTTTATATTCATTTGGAGTTACTATTGAAGCAGGGTGCATTACTTTGAAGAAAAATATTGCATGCTTCAATGATTTTCATTTGAGCCATAGCATTTTTTCCATGCTTGATTTTTTCATTCATCACTCTCACATTCTCTCTCCTCATTTTCTCCTTATTCTTCCTTTTAGCTTTATCCTTCACATGTGTTGTAAATCAAAAGCTCAAGAGACATATTAATCCACTACATGATCTCTACATCATCTAAGTGATCATTTCTAGCACACTTGATCTCTTAGTTAACTCTTGAGAAGAGTTTGAAGCTTGTTCCATAGCTCTCGGGTGGATCATCTACGTCTTGAGGTGGCCGGAGATTGAGAACATTTCAAGCATTCGAAAGAGCCTAGGAGTTGCATCAAAGAGAAAACCCGAAGGACCGGTTCATTAGGTATAACCCTTTCATAGTAGTTAAGAACTCTAGATAGGGTTTGCTAGTTAAGGTTTAATGTAACATTTCAGAAAATATAAAATATTATTTTTGGAATTTAATATTAAAATAATGTTTTTCCCGAAAACTACCGATTTGCGAAATTGGGGTTATCGAAAAAGGGTATAAATATATATACCAATAATTGTGAAATATTGGGAATTAAAATGATTTATTCATTTAAATATATATTAAAAGTATTTGGCATTTTTAAGATTTATTATATGCAGTTTAAATGAAAACCCGATTAGTACACTGCTAATCGCGATTAGGCCAAATCCGTGTTTTTACAGTTTTCCGTGGCTAGTACACCATGTCATGTAGTATTTGGTTACATGTTGTCACATTTGTGTTGTTTTATGGGTATTATGTGATTTGGTTTTAAAGGAGAAAAGAAAAGAAAATACAAAAGGGCAGAAGGGTAATATTTGAGTGAGAGGGGTGAGAATAAGAGAGGAGAGAGAGGGGCTGCCTCATTTTAACCTCCCTCATCATTTTCTTCTTCTTCTTCTTCCTCTCTTCCCTCCACCTTCACCCCATGATATCATCTCAAAATATTGATCCAAACCCTAAAACCCTTTCACTAAAATTGATCCCCTCTACACCCTTTACACATTGAACCATGAAAAGTGGGATTTGGATAATATTGGCAAACTAGGGTTTTTCTTGAGTTGCCTAAATGAGATAATTTCTCCATAATTAGTGTTGTATTTCATTAATTTTAGTATCCTTGCATGTTTAGAAGCGATATTGTGATGTTTAGTGGGGTTAGAAAATTCCTAGTTAGGGTTTGAGGGATTTGTGAGTTGTGATAGTGAAATTGAGGTTAGTAGAGGCCTTGCAACCCCTATATTGACTGTTTCCTGGACTAAACCTGAGATTAGAACCCGAAACAAGAACTTAGATACCCGATATCGGAGAAATTATGGATTCTATGAGAGTGTAATGAAATCTGTTAACACCTGAAGCCTCTGAAAATTTATTTGCAAAGACAAAGAGATAAGCAGGCACCCAGGAAGCTAACCCCAAAACCTGAGCCACCCCCTCCATGTTCTGGCCGCCGATTTAATCGTTCTGGCTGCAAATTGCGGCCAAGGTAGGAGCTTTGGGTCTCGTGTTTATTTTGTGGCTTTATCTCCAGTAGTATAGACCCTCCACATATGCAAAATTGACCAATTTGACCTAGGGTAAAATCCGGGACCATTTCCTTATGTTGCTGTTTTGATTCGGAGTTTTGTTTTGCATATTTTAAATTCTGGATTTTAGGAATTTGGTTTTAACTCGATAGTTTGACGTTTGTACGACGATATCGAGGGTTGGTGGTGGTTTTGAAGGCGTGGTCCATAGGTTCTAACCTATAGGCCTTAGCGTGTCGTTTTGGTTTTCCGATGTGATTTTAATATGCATTTGCGATTGTGTATTGTTGTAGGTACCTCCGCGTGGATTCCGAGATGACGAAGCACATCGATATCGGCAAGCAAGAGCAGGTGAGTAGATTTATATCTACGGGGAGTAGTCGGGTGGATGGCGTATAACACCCCCGCAAAAGTCGTAAGAAATGATGTAATATGATATAGATACGCATTATATGTTAGGATGTGATATGAACCTTAGCAAGAAAGCTTTAGGAGATTAGGGGTTTGTGTTAGCGAGAATTGAAGAAGGACCCTAGTCGATTTCTTAGTCCCGAAACCTTAGAGTAAGGATTGCATACATGCACATACACATACTCGCATACATTGATATCCTTGTGCGTATTGGGGACATAATTATATTGGTATATTCATATTCTTGGATGACGAGAATGTTATATGATGCTGGGAATGAGTCGATCTGATCAGGCATGATGCCGTGAGATATTTAGTGCGCGACCGAGATGTGTCATGATGTTATAGCGGGTCGTTGGACGACGATACTATATTGATGAATTATTGTGATAGTTGACGAGTTATATATTGAGATATGAGATAAGATATGTTAAGATGTTTATAATGGATCGCTTGGGCGATATATACTCCTATATGATGATAAGTGTTGATGACATCGGATTGTATGAGGCTGTAGATCAGTAGCCAGATCATGATTATGTTGAGGATATTAGTATTGTACTTGACTTAGATCAGCACCCCCTGCTCGCGATATGTGACGATGTGGATATCAGGTGAATAATGAGATAAATATGATATTTGACCCGTAACCAGATTTGGGATACCGTACGATAGATTTACCGTACGAGATATGATTGTGATGTTAGATCAGCACTCTTGACTCGAGGATGTCATAATATATATATTGTATCGTACGTGATACTATGGAGGCGATATCACCGACTACTAGAAATATATAGATCGACTCAGACTTAGATGGATTTCCTTACCCTTTTGACTGGGCTCGAGTCACACTAGTTTTCAAAAGTGGAGGATTGTGAGTATTTTAAATACCAAATTGTATGACTCGTACATTGGGTAGGATCATTTCTTCAGTGTTGCTTTTATCTTATCGCTTTCTGTATATTCATGATGTTTCTTCGCATTGCATGCTTATACACATGTTATATGTAATTATTATGAAACTATGCTGTCAGGACACCAGCACCATTACCAATGATGCGTATGCTCCACATACACTTGCTTGCCGGCTCACACACATCTTCATCGGTAATTACCATGTCACGTACACTTTAGAAAATACTATTCCTTGACATAGCTTGCTAAGTTGATAGTTGCAATATGTTATAGCTTACAGATGCTAGTTTAACTATTGCATTCATTGCATGATATCAGATGCATTCATGTATTCATTGATTGTGCAGTATTATGGAGTTTTATGCCGATATTTACTGTTTACTTGCTATTGATGATTGGATTTCGGATTTTCATGAGATTTCCTGGATTTGGGAGAAAACCGCAAGAATATATATATAAATTTCTCTCTCTTTTTAAAATGAAAAGTGCGGTTTTCTCGTGATGTATGAGTCGTCCACCATGATGTTTTCTCGGTTATGAGATGGATTTTGAGACCCGATTCAAAGAGTTGGATGAACCGTCTGTGGGTACATGGTGGACCCGGTAAGGTACCCCAGGGCAAGAAGCTCGAGCGGTAAACGATGAGCCTGGCAGGGGTAGACTGCCTACCGGTGATTTTACCTGGCACGGAGAATATCCGGAGGATACCGTTCATGGTCGTGTGATTGATGATACGGGCCGATCCTGACTGACGGAGCCCGAGGTATTGAGATTTTGAGATTTGAGACACTGAGATATTGAGATTTGATGATACAGGCCAGTCCAGATAGCCGGAGCCTGAGGTATTGAGATACTGAGATTTATGTTTTGTGTCGATGCTGGACACTGTTTTATCTGTCGATTTCATTGATGATACGCGATTTATATACATACAGAAATCTCTTTAAAATAAAGAAAAACAGTTGTCTCATTCATGATGTATCCTGTTTCACTTGTAATGCATTCATACATCATATATCTTATATGTTGCTATCTGAGGTACTGACACGAGCATGTAGTATTACACTTATACATAGATGGACCAGGATATTTATTTGACGATATCACCTGATATGGCCTAGGATAGCGTCATGCATGCGATTTCTATTCGTAGATATTTTCTACTCACGAGTTGGCAACTTACCCCCGTTGTACCACTGTTTCTTGTAGGTTTTGCCGCACAGGTTTCGTTGCGGTTTTGCTGGCACACTGTCCCTTCCGGGTGATTGCTTTGGTAGGTGGGTTCTTTTGCATCAGGACCACCATTGTATACTTGTTATTTCAGTTGTATCTAGTAAAATTCCATCAACCAGACTTGTATTATTTTGATAGACATAGAAGACCAGTGTTTATTATTTCGACCTTAGAGTCGCGCTTGTATTATTATGGATTTCATGTTGTTTTGAGTTTCCTTTTCAGTTTTGATCCTCGCCCTTCGGCGTTGTATATTATATTGCATTGTGTGGTTTTGTCCTCCGGTTGGCAAAGAGCTACCTCCCGCTTGGGGATGCCTTTACTCATTATATATTCTTTATCAGGTTTGTACCCTTTTGGGGTCAGTTTTTACAAAGGAAACTCTGCCGAAATTTTCAGAAAGACTTGAGATTTTAAAAGTGTACACTTTGGCTTATGTTGTTAAACTTCTTTTTTTTTAAAAATGGGTTTTTTCTTCACTCTACTGCTTTACTTGGTTTGGATTTCTGGGTTTTGGCTTACTTAGATTACGTACGCCTTGAGACGTTTCGTAATTTAAGTGACGGTCATGTTCCATACTTTTCGGGTTGTGACAAAGTTGGTATCAAAGCGTTAGGTTTTACCTTCGGAGTGTAGGATGACCCTTGGTTGATGGAGTAGGTAGCTTGAGTAGAGTGACGTACCGTACGCATGTTCCGCGGTATATTTACGATACGCTACTCCGCTTAAGAAGCCTTAGGATGTACATTTCCTTGCACATTATTATATTCCTTCCTATGATCTAGCCTCATCGGTACCAGTTATTATTTTGTTACCACAGTTGTACGGGCACAGAGAGCTACGGCTAGAGTTGCGGTCAGCACGAGCTCGTCACGAACGTGGACTGACTAGGGCGTGATTCCAGGGACATACGATTTGCATAGATGCGTCGTTTATTGTGTTTTCGCGCCATGAGCATTTGATGGATCGCTGTTATGAGATTTCTCGGCCGTACAGATTTGCACCCGAGGGTTGAGCGACTGATAGAGGCCAGCCAGAATGTGATGACCATTGATGTATCGTTTATTCATGATGATTGAGGCACTGTCCAGCGTGTAAATGAATGAGCCAGTTGTTGTTGCGAACGACGAGATATTGGCCCAGATGTTGGAGCTATTGCTGTACGAGTTGTACTTAGAGATATGATAGAAGGTCGCTAGTCATCCGAGGATGAATGACTAGGACATGTGGTTCGTTCGCTTATCCCGATGCGAGGTCATCAGATAGATTGATTCCAGCTAGAGACGACTTCACGCCGGTACGTTGAGAGTCGATAAAGGCGATTGAATGTCAGAAACCCATACTCCCAGTTTAAAGTATTCGGAAAGACATGTAATCAATTCTATGGACCCTCTAGAAGAATTAAACCCTAACTCGACATAATGACCGTATGAAAGCCTTTGAACCTTAGAGTTTGCGGAAGTTCCGCGGTGCTATTAGTGAGGCTTGGGTTTGCCCTTCTACGGCTAGTCCACCGATGCTGTGGTATGTACTCGATACTATTAAACCGTACCCAAGATGTTGAGCTCTTGGAGGATTATGAAGTTTTAACGAATCGATCGAATGGTTCGACTTCATTCGGATGCTATGTGGTTGGATGCATTGCTTGGGAGACTCCAGATATGAGTATAGCCGTTAAAGCGCAGTCCATGCAGCCATGATGAGACGGGTCTGAAGCAGTCGACCGTAGAGAAAAGTGGAGCAAGAGGTTCGTACGAGATCTTGATGAGATGACGTTCCACTCCGTTGACATCAGAAATGTGATACGCAAGCAGAGGCGTTGACTATGGATATATCTTCCAGAAGGAGCCACGATGAGTATGCAGCCGTTCCGGAACAAGAAACAGATTTAGTAAAGGACGACGACTTTCGGGAAGTTAGGCAGAAACGGGATTTTGGGAGAGATCTCGACAGGACCTTTTTGGAATAATGCACGAGAAGACTTGGACCCAGGAGTGGTCATTTTACGCACACCAGCAGGCTAGAGTTCGGCATCGTCGACGAGACGTGTTATGAGTGACCACGACAATTGGCCAGAGACTCTTGGAGGATGTGCTTGAGCGGGACTATTTCGCCATACTTGATTTCGGTATTTTGGGCAATCTATTCGCATGATTGAGATGATTGAATTTCATGATATTTGTTTTCGTGCACCATGGTTGCACCTACCGAGTATTTATGATTTGTGCACAGTTATTGCACTCGATATCGTTTTCATGCCTTGGTTGCACATGTTTATGATTTCATGGGTTTTATATAGTTGAGTTGATTTTGTGCATATGTACGCACACGATTTAGTTTGCACTCGGTATAGTTCACATATGCTTGCAGTGCATTGATACGTATTTGTGCACCGCAGTTGCACTGGACTACGATTTGATATCATTTGAGGTATGGATTTTGATTGTGATACACGATATTTGTTTTGTGCACTTTGTGCACCTGACTGGATTCTTGCGCATATTTGACGTACTTAGATTGGATTTTTGCGCATGTTCGGCGCTTGATATTGGATTTCATGATTTCGTGCATGTTGGATGCACATGATTTAGATTTTATTCATGTATGATAGATGCACCTGATTTGGATTTTCGCGCATGTTGGGCGCATGTCATGAGATGCGATTTTGGTACACACCAGATGCACTAAATCGAGATTCTTTGTGCATATCAGATGCACCTGATATTATTGTCCTGCACACCCGTTGCACTGGACAGATGCTTTCGTACACACCCGTTGCACTTAGATGTTGATTCTATGCACATGTATGGCACATGCATGGATTTTGATTTCCGTGCGCACCAGACGCACGTAGCATTCATATGCACATTTCGGGATTGATTCTTATGGAGCAGTACGTTTTTATGATATTTACTATTTATTTTCGTACTGAGCAGGACTAGTCAGAGGACAGTGCCAGGATATGTTTTGCATGTATTGATAGCTATCGAAGGGATTTCCAAAAAAAATGGAGCTATAGTCTCTGTATTTACCTACGTGTCTGATATGACACGAAACTTTTGAAACAAGGAAACCCTTCTAAATTGTTTTCAAATGGCGGGATGTAAATATTAAACAAAGAATAAGTATATATATAGTTATTTTCTTACTAGAGAAGTCCGCCACTGTGTAGTGTTATGCGTATCGCACATCGACTTTGTAGGGTTCCTAGGCACACAAATGAGGTCTCACAAGGTATCAACCATGCCAATTTCAAATTTTAACGGTGCCGAGAAACCCTAACAAGATCGTTGACTAGAATTTTAGGCGACAAAACGAGCTAGTTAACAACTTAACTATAATGGTAAACGGAAATACAACCTTTGTAGATCCGGTTCTCCACCTCCATGGCTCCACGATGATGTCTCCTCGCTGTACAAATCGGATCTTGGGCTCTAGCGTCGGCTTCATCGGAGAAAAAGCGGGCTAGGTCATCGACGACGATGCCGAAGATGATCTACGTCGAGGTATCGCTAGATCAAGCTCCAACTTCACCAAGTCATGAAACTTGTGAAGAAAACACACTCTACTACTTGGCAAGAGATAGAGATGAAGAAATAGGAAGTGGGTTCACTTTAGAATAGGATTTCTCACTCATTTCATCAAGTTGCCATTGATGAGGCAAGCTTTTTCTTCAAGAAGAAGATGAAGAAGAAGAAGATAATCTTATGATAAGTATTAAGTAAAATGAAAATAATAATAATACTTATCATCTACCAACCATGGTCATGTGTAGAGACTAAACTAGGGTTAGTGGGAATGGTTAGGGTTAAGCATGAGACAAAAATGGTCACTTAGGTCAAAGCTTCATGAAGCTTCAACTAGAATACAAATCAAGCCACCATTTTCTTTTCATGCCTTTCATTTTCCAAAAATCAATAGATAAATAAATAAGTGAATAAAACAAAACCCTAACCATTAACATGTAACCATGGTTTGATCTTTACACAAAAACCCTAGCAAACATGTATCATCAAACATGATACAATCAAGTGCACAAAAGTATATCACATATACAATGTGCACATCCGAGTGAGAATATCCATTTAAAGTGAACCGACACTAGTTAATGCAAAGTAATATATCAAATATATAATTATACATTAAATCATTAAATCAACACTTGATTTAATGATCCGGTCATATCGCATATAACCGACTAATATCTGCAGTAACAACTTATCGAATCAACACTTGATCCGATAACCCGGCTATATCGCATATAACCGATCAATGTCACAAATCGCGAGAATCGAATACAGTATCACATACTGGTATCATTCTCGGTCCCGCACATATCTCATATGCGCACCTATTTCGTTTTGCTTGAGCCAGGAAACCTCTGTGTAGGACTCTAAAGACTCGTCAATACGCCGGCAGCAGACGATGATCATATCAAACACCCACAAGCCGCAAGCAGTCTGCTAAACGTAACGGCCACCCGGGTATTGAGCGATCAGAAGATCGACGAGCAAGCCCGCTCACACTCCTGTGAATCCAACCAGTAACACTTACCGTACAGTCCGGTCTGATCGTCTGATATGTCGCATATCTCGCCTAGGGGTGGTAAACGTCAGACCCCAATAGTTCGATAAGTCGTGTCGATATGAGGTCTATAACATTTCGAGAAACTACTGGTAACACTTACCAGTAAATCTCAGCAACCCTGGCCAGGGATTTCCTGTTATAGCCAATCGAACACAGCGCAACATCAACTCCCTATACCGGGAGAGACGAATCCCCTCCTATCGCTCATTGCCTCCATGTGACTCGGGACTGTACCCAAAAACCACCGTTTTGCACGCCCTCTTGGACGTGGTAAGATGGAAATCAAAGCACAGTGGGAACCACACAAGACTCTATGACGATCTCGGGTCAACAGACTACTCTGTACCAGTGTCACCAGAGAACTGCCATCTGACGTAAGGTATAATACCATCTGGGAGTTCTCGGCGAGTCCGTCCAGTGTACCCAGTCTCCACTGAGCACCCGTATATCATCTCTGATGTCAAACACCAATGGATATGGGATCATCCATCGCCCATCTGTATGGGTCGAGAAGGTATACGCTAGTCTACTCTGGTATATCGATGCCCCGTCTCGATACACCCACGACTAGGGACTTTGAAGGATGTACTTATGGACTACCATGTCCCCACTAGTATGATCCGCATCATAGTCCAGGTAGTCAAGTACACATCCTAAGGGCTTTACCAACATGTAACAGAGAGACAATCAGTATACACGTTAAGGTAAAGAGTAACCAGATAGCATACTATCATGTCGAGCAAGAAAGTCCTCCCTATATATGTCCCAACATTCACTACAATATACATCCAATGTACAGTAATGGCCTCTAGGACATACATATAACTAACAGATTTGACACGGTTTGGCATGCATTTCCTTCAGGTGTTTACATAGATAGTTTTGATGTATATCAAATTGGTTTCGTTTTGGATTTGACATTTGTGTCTTCACCATGACTCCGATGATTGTGGGATGCTTGACGTAGTTTTGTTTTTGAGTTATCTGCTCATTTTTCATGCGCGTGCATTGCGCTATGATGCGTTTTATGTATTGATGATTTCGGAGCCCCGACGACTTGGACTTTTACTGAAATGTTTTTGTATTTGAGGGGTTTAAATTTAAATTTGGGGACCGAATTTCTTTAAGGGGGGAAGAATGTAACATTTCAGAAAATATAAAATATTATTTTTGGAATTTAATATTAAAATAATATTTTTCCCGAAAACTACCGATTTGCGAAATTGGGGTTTTCGAAAAAGGGTATAAATATATATACCAATAATTGTGAAATATTGGGAATTAAAATGATTTATTCATTTAAATTTATTTGGCATTTTTAAGATTTATTATATGCAGTTTAAATGAAAACCCGATTAGTGCATTGCTTATCGCGATTAGGCCAAATCCGTGTTTTTACAGTTTTTCGTGGCTAGTGCACCATATCATGTTGCATTTGGTTACATGTTATCGCATTTGTATTGTTTTATGGGTATTATGTGATTTGGTTTTAAAGGAGAAAAGAAAAGAAAAGACAAAAGGGTAAAAGGGTAATATTTGAGTGAGAGGGGTGAGAATAAGAGAGGGGAGAGAGAGAGAGAGGGGCTGCCTCATTTTAACCTCCCCCATCATTTTCTTCTTCTTCTTCTTCCTCTCTTCCCTCTACCTTCACCCCATAATATCATCTTAAAATATTGATCCAAACCCTAAATCCCTTTCACTAAAATTGATCCCCTCTACACCCTCTACACATTGGACCAAGAAAAGTGGGATTTGGACAACATTGGCAAACTAGGGGTTTTCTTGAGTTGCCCAAATGAGGTAATTTCTCCACAATTAGTCTTGTATTTCATTTACTTTAGTATCCTTGCATGTTTAGAAGCGATATTGTGATGTTTAGTAGGGTTAGAAAATTCCTAGTTAGGGTTTGAGGGATTTGTGAGTTGTGATAGTGAAATTGAGGTTAGCAGAGGCCTTGCAACCCCTGTAGTGACTGTTTACTGGACTAAACCTGAGATTAGAACCCGGAACACGAACTTAGAAACCCGATATCGGAGAAATTGTTGATTCTGTGAGAGTGTAATGAAATCTGCTAACACCCGGAGCCTCTGAAAATTTATTTGCAAAGACAGAGAGATAAGCAGGCACCCAGGAAGCTAACCCCAAAACCTGAGCCACCCCCTCCATGTTCTGGCCGTCGATTTAATTGTTCTGGCCGCAAATTGCGGCCAGGGTAGGAGCTTTGGGCCTCGTGTTTGTTTTGTGGCTTTATCTCCAGTACTATAGACCCTCAACATATGCAAAATTGACCAATTTGACCTAGGGTAAAATCTGGGACCATTTCCTTGTGTTGCTGATTTGATTCGGAGTTTTGTTTTGCGTATTTTGAATTCTGGATTTTAGGAACTTGGTTTTAACTCGATGATTTGACGTTTGTACGACGATATCGAGGGTTGGTGGTGGTTTTGAAGGCGTGGTCCATAGGTTCTAACCTATAGGCCTTGGCGTGTCGTTTTGGTTTTTCGATGTGATTTTAATCCGCATTTGCGATTGTGTATTGTTGTAGGTACCTCCACGTGGATTTCGAGACGACGAAGCACGTCGATATCGGCAAGCAAGAGCAGGTGAGTAGATTTATATCTACGGGGAGAAGTCGGGTGGATGGCATATAGCACCCCCGCAAAAGTCGTAAGAAATGATGTGATATGATATAGATATGCATTATATGTTAGGATGCGATATGAACCTTAGCAAGAAAGCTTTAGGAGATTAGGGGTTAGTGTCAGCGAGAATTGAAGAACGACTCTAGTCGATTTCTTATTCCCGAAACCTTAGAGTAAGGATTGCATACACGCACATACACATACTCGTATACATTGATATCCTTATGCGTATTGAGGACATAATTATATTAGTATATTCATATGCTTGGATGACGAGAATGTTATATAATGCTGGGAATGAGTCGATCTGATCGGGCATGATGCCGTGAGATATTTAGTGCGCGACCGAGATGTGTCATGATGTTATAGCGGGTTGTTGGATGACGATACTATGTTGATGATATAATTGTGATAGTTGACGAGTTATATATCGAGATATGAGATAAGATATGTTAAGATATTTATAATGGATCGCTTGGGCGATGTATACTCCTATATGATATAAGTGTTGATGACATCGGACTGTACGAGGCTGTAGATCAGTAGCCAGATCATGATTATGTTGAGAATATTAGTATTGTACTAGACTTATATTAGTACCCTCTGCTCACGATATGTACGATGTGCATATCAGGTGAATAATGAGATAAATATGATATTTGACCCGTACCCAGATTTGGGATGCCGTATGATAGATTTACCGTATGAGATATGATTGTGATGTTAGATCCACACTCTTGACTCGAGGATGTCATAATATATATATTGTATCGTACGTAATACTATGGAGGCGAGATCACCGACTACTAGAAATATATAGATCGACTCAGACTTAGGTGGATTTCCTTACCCTTTTGACTAGGCTCAAGTCACACTAGTTTTCAAAAGTCGAGGATTGTGAGTATTTTAAATACCAAATTGTATGACTCGTACATTGGGTAGGATCATTTCTTCAGTGTTGCTGTTATCATATCGCTTTCTGTATATTCATGATGTTTCTTCCCATTGCATGCTTATACACATGTTATCTATAATTATTATGAAACTATGCTGTCAGGACACCGGCACCATTACCAATGATTCGTATGCTCCACATACACTTGCTTGCCAGCTCACACACATCTTCATCGGTAATTGCCATGTCACGTACACTTTAGAAAATACTATTCCTTGACATAGCTTGCTAAGTTGATAGTTGCAATATGTTATAGCTTTCAGATACTAGTTTAACTACTGCATTCATTGCATGATATCAGATGCATTCATGTATTCATTGATTGTGCAAGATTATGGAGTTTTATGCCGATATTTTCTGTTTACTTGCTATTGATAATTGGATTTCGGATTTTCATGTGATTTCCTGGATTTGGGAGAAAACTGCAAGAATATATATATAAACTTCTCTCTCTCTCTCTCTCTCTCTCTCTCTTTTTAAAATGAAAAGTGCAGTTTTCTTATAATGTATGAGTCATCCACCATGATGTTTTCTCGATTATGAGATGGATTTCGAGTCCCGATTCGAGGAGTTGGATGAACCGTCTGCGGGTACATGGTGGACCCGATAAGGTATCTCGGGGCAAGAAGCTCGAGGTGTAGACGATGAGCCTGGCAGGGGCAGACTGCCTACCGGTGATTTTACTTGGAGCGGCGGATATCCGGAGGATACCGTTCGCGGTCGTGTGATTGATGATACGGGCCGATCCGGACTGACGGAGCCCGAGGTATTGAGATATTGAGATTTGAGACACTGAGATATTGAGATTTGATGATACAGGCCAGTCCGGATAGCCGGAGCCTGAGGTATTGAGATACTGAGATTTATGTTTTGTATCGATGCTGGACACTGTTTTATCTGTCGATTTCATTAATGATACGTGATTTATATACATACAGAAATCTCTTTAAAATAAAGAAAACAGTTGTCTAATTCATGATGTATCATGTTTCACTTGTAATGCATTCATACATCATATATCTAATATGTTGCTATCTGAGGTACTGACACGAGCATGTAGTATTACACTTATACATAGATGGACCAGGATATTTATCATGGTGCTCCTACTCCACTGTCAACTGATATGTTGCAATCGTCGTTTTTTGATGGTTTTTCCGCTTATCACAGCAGCTCTTTCCACACCTCCGGATATCTGGTGCCAAATCGTCGCCCGTTTCCTTATTTCTTTGATACATCAAGAAGACTATTCCTCGGGACCGGCTCACATAGTTTTTGCTCTGCCTGAATATAACCGTCCTATCCTAACCTGATATGACCTAGGATAGCGTCATGCATGTGATTTCTATTCGTAGATGTTTTCTACTCGCGAGTTGGCAACTCACCCCCGTTGTGCCACAATTTCTTGCAGGTTTGCCGCACAGGTTTCGTTGCGGTTTTGCTGGCACACTGTCCCTTCCGGGTGATTGCTTTGGTAGGTGGGTTCTTTTGCATCAGGAACACCATTGTATACTTGTTATTTCAGTTGTATTTAGTAAAACTCCATCAACCAGACTTGTATTATTTTGATAGACATAGAAGACCAGTGTTTATTATTTCGACCTTAGAGTCGCGCTTGTATTATTATGGATTTCATGTTATTTTGAGATTTCTTTTCAGTTTTGATCCTCGCCCTTCGGCATTGTATATTATATTGCATTGTGTGGTTTTGTTCGCCGGTTGGTGAAGAGCTAGCTCCCGCTTGGGGATGTCTTTATTCATTATATATGCTTTATCAGGTTTGTACCCTTTTGGGGTTAGTTTTTACAAAGGAAACTTTGCCGAAATTTTCAGAAAAGACTTGAGATTTTAAAAGTGTACACTTCGGCTTATGTTGTTAAACTTCTTGTTTTAAAAAAATGGGTTTTTTCTTCGCTCTACTGCTTTACTTGGTTTGGATTTCTGGGTTTTGGCTTACTTAGATTACATACGCCTCGAGACGTTTCATAGTTTAAGTGCCGGTCATGATCCGTACTTTTCGGGTTGTGACATTTAAGCATATGATTTTGGGTTTATGTGGGTGTTGCATGCAAGAAATTTTTCGTTTGCCACTTCCTCCTCCTCATAAGTCTTGTGAGGGTGTGCAACATCCACTAACACTTGTGCTGCTGCCAGGTCATCTTCAATACTCTGAGCCCATTCTTCAGCTTCTAGAGGGCTCTCTTTCCCCGAGAATTGCTTGGGGTGTAAAGCTCTGAATTGCTTTACCCCAGGGGCTTCCGCTTCTATTTGGTTTATAAGAATAGCAGTCTGCTGCTGTTGTCCTTCCAGGAGGCTGCGGATTTCCTCAAGCAATACCGTCTGCTCATTGATCGGAGAAGCTGCAGCAGGTGTGAGTGGTAGAGGTGGAGGAGTGTTGTTCGGGGAATCCATAACCTTGAATGAAAAATAGAGTAAAGATAGATTTAAAGAATAAGCATCAAGGAATAAGTAATTATAAAGAATGTTTTCAGTTGCTGTTTCTTATGATATATTTCTTAAGTTGTCCACGCAGAACTGACCTGCATGGGCCACCAACAAAACCTGTCACGCCCCGTTTCCCGGTGTACGGGCAGAGGGCGCGACGAGGTCCGCTATGCATTTACTCAGAAGTAAACAAGCTAAGCGTATCTAAGCAATATAAAATAAAATATACACAAGAGACATGATGTAAATGAACATCAACTTTATTTATTAACATTCTTTTTACAATACAATGAAAAGTAAATACATGGAATGAAAGCAATGCCTAAACAGTGGCATAACAGAAATGAAAATATGTACAAGTAAACTAGATCTCTGGGTCGAAGGCTATTTGATCCAAGTCCTCACTAGTGGGCTCTGTCTCCAAAAGGTCCGATCCACCTGACAATATTCCAAAGAAAGAAATAAGGAATGTTGTCGGCGAACAGTCGCTCGGTAAGTCCCAAAGGTAAGTAGAGACAGAATAGACAGAAAGCGAATGTAACTTTTAAAGTTGCATTATATTGTTAACGCTGTTGTTTGTAGCTTGGTACAGAAGATGCTATACGAGACGAGTCCAACTTACACCGTGGACTTTGGTAACCCGTAGTACAAGGCTCCGTCGATAATACCACGGAACAACGGCATGGATGTAATTACGTCTTAAGTGACCACCTCGTGTCACCTTTAACATGTTCCGTACCAGTCTACCCCTTTATAAACCCCGCGATGTCTTTATTGCATTGATTGTATTGTATTGTCTTGTATTGTAAATTGTATATGGATGACTTGCCGGAACCATGATATTAGTAAATGGAATGGATATAATGGATGTACATGTAGATGGAGTATATCCATGGTTCGGTTCGGTCAAGTTAGATTGATATAGATTGAATAGACGGATTTATGGATTCATGTTGGATTGTAGTTTATAATTGAATCACATTCAAGTCAGATTGATTAGATTGAGACTCAGTCTGAGTCAGACACTTAAAAAGAATTTGAAATCCTGAATTCGAAATCCTGAATTCGTTTTGATGTTATCGGTAACTGCTGCACATGGACGGTAGAATTTGTGTATTTTTCCAAGACAATTACCGTGTTGATAACACCGTTTGTTAGGTTGTTTACCTTAAATGGGCAAGCACCCATGTCTCCAGCTTCCTGAGGCTCAAGTGACTGGTCCCGCTTAAACCTATGTTTACTAGGGTCCTTATTGTAATTTAGTATAACTTGAAGGGGTTTTATGTAAAAATATTTTTGGCATAACTTCAAAATACACCTCAAGCATTTAATTATCATCTTTAAGGTTTTCATAGATGTATATATTATAGTTGTGAAATTTCTAGTGAGTAGAACCTAATTTCATAGTATATGGTAGTTTATTGAAATATTGTACTTGTGTTGTATTTGGATGGTATTTTCATGTAATAGTGATTCCTTTGATTTAGAAAACTTGAAATATTTATATAATTAAAATAGGTATTTTGATAATAGATTTATATATATTTAATGAAAATAATTTATTTATTTTCTTGTAGAAATCTCATTTTCTAAAGAAAAATACATAAAAATTCCATCGAGATCGAATACTCCTTTCGGAGGTCTGCATCTTGCTCTACTAGGCCCGAGGATATGAGATAATCTGTACCATCCCGAACGAGATCCCCAAAAGTGGGTTGTAGAGGCGCAATTGCAAGGAAATGCTTAATACACTTTTTAAAGAAAACGATTTTTTAAGTTTAGGGTATTTATTTGTAAAGTCATATTTTTCCGTATTCTATTGTCCCAAACTTCATCGTGCTATGATAGAGAGATGTGTTGTGATGAGATAGGTCATTACCTCGTGAACTATCTAAAGCTATAGCAAGGAATTATGATGATTTATGTCGAAATTAAAGTATATGGTATTTTTCTGAAAAAGTGCGATAAAAATTACAAAATGATTCTTTTACGATGAAACTTGTTTTAGTAGATTTATTAATGTTCGTTAAAAAATATGTGAGAGTATGGTATGTTCTTGATTAAGAAAAGTTGAGTTTTGAAGAAAAACTGAATCGAAAGTCGGATTAACTCCGCTTCCGTCGGGTTTAGAATTTGAAAGTTTTAGAATTTGAAATGAGAGGGAAAGAAGGGACTTACTGGATTTAATGAGAGGGGAGAGGTAGGAGAAGGATTGGGAAGCGTCGGGATGTCGTTTCCTCACCGGAATCTTCTCGGAATTTCATCGGAACTTTGTCGGAGCTTCGCCCTACGCTAACTCCACCTGTACACTAAAAGACTTGAAAGTTTTTAGGAGTTTTGGCAGGGAATTGTTAATGAGGAGGGATGAAATATGGTGTGGTATTTATAGGGAAATTAAGGTTTAGGGGGTGAAAGAAATGCATTAAAAATGGGATTAAAGGTGATTTTTTGTTCTCTGAAAAATGTGCAGAGAAAATAAACAGTGTAGGAGGAGTAGCGTAGCTGAAAGGGTTGTAGGGAAAAAAGAAATGGGGCATTACCATCGGGGGGGACCGGTGGTACGGGTATTACCTAAGGTTTCGCTGGCTGTAACACCTTAGAATGCGATTAGTGTTAATTAAGCGTTAATGCGGGATTTTAAGGAAAAGTCTACAAAATCGGTTTTCTCAAATTTTATAACAATTAATTAATATTTTATTATTATTCGTTATGGCTTGCACACACTTGTGCATGTTAGTGTGAGGGTTAGTTAGTGTTAATCTTGTTAAGTGACCATGACACCTTAAGCTAATCTTTGCCTTGATTTAACCATGCCTTAGATATTTGTGTGAGAAATATCTACTTGTTTTTGGAATGAAGGGAGGTGGCTAGGTGAGTCATGAGGGTTTTAATGCAAGCTTTGATGAGGAGAGGGAGAGAGTGAGTGTAAGGCTAAGACTCACCCTACACTCACCTCTCATCATTATCATCTCTCACTCTCTCTCATTCTTATCTCTTCTCAATTATTGTTCATCTCCTCAACTCTCAACTGAACCCTCACTACCCCATCACTAAAACCTTGCAAAACTTCATAAAATTCCACTAAAACACTTCACATGCTATGTTTTAGCTACTAGGTTGCCTTGGAGCTTGGAAAGATTGGAGTTTTGAGCAAGGGTGGCTAGGTAATGACCTCTAACTGATAATTAGGTGTTTATATTGTTGCGTTGCCTTGTAGTTGTGGTTTAGAACACTAAAGGTATAGTTTCGTGCACATATTGTATTTTAAGTGTCATATTGGAGTCTCTGTGATCTGCTATGACCTGGAAATTTTACTGTAAAATCTAGCTATGTAGTAGTGATGTACTAGTGACCTTGAGTGTACACCTGAAGCACGAACCCCATAGGCTCGGATTTGGCCGGCAACAATGAGGGAAAATCCGGCAACCTCGGCTATTTGGGGGAGTTGGGGTTTGGTTTTTGTAGGGTAGCTGTCTGAAGTTGTTTAGAGGTGTTTGGTACTGTTTGATTTTTAGGTTTTGACAGTATAAAAAATCTGGGATCACTTAGCTATAATCTAGTGTTTTGAATATGCGTGTTACGTTATTCGACTCGGTTCGTGATCTTGTGTAGCTGCTGCACTTGGGTTGGTTTCGGAGTGTCGCCACATACGTTAACCACTATACGGACACTTGAGAATTGATTTGGAGTTGGTGTGTCGGTCAAACGTAGTTTGTATGTGATATTGGTCGATTTCTGAGATTTGCACTTGTTATGTTTGTGTTAATAGGATCACAGATGGGGACTTCAAACGCTGCGAAGAAAGGGAAGCAGCTTGAGATAGTCGGTGAGTAGATTTAACATCTACGGGGAAATCGCCCGTATGGCGTTAAGCGTCAGGGCTAGATATGATATTAGCTGCATGTTTATATGCACATATAGAGATGATGCATGAACTTCATTGCATATTATTACTTGTTGTGTCTGAACTTGTACCCTGTGGACACTGCACTATTATTGACAGTTTATATTGCACGAGCACTAATTGTATGCTACACATACTGTCGGTAATTGCCATGATACGCACAACACATATACATATGTGATATGGTATTGATTAGTGACATTGAGGCATTGATTCTTGTGCGATGGCGCTTAAAAAATATAGCATACATACATACCTACATGCTTACACATATACCTTGCTATAGCTACATGTCCACTTTATACAATGTTGCGTTGGATTTGGATAATTGGGAACCGCGTGATATATTTAATAATTTGATGCATTTAAATAGCGGATTTTCCCTTGATATGCTCATATTGTTGTTCTATATTGCATACATCATATTACATGAATTTACGCATTGAGATATGGATTTCATGTGATATTCTAGATTTGATAACCGTGGGGATATTTCAAGAAATGTGTATTGTTTGAAAACCCGGTTTCTCTCGATATGATATGTGGATTCCGAGTGTCGGAGTTGGACACTCAGGTTTCGTGAGACGTATGGATATGCGGATTGCGAGTGTCGGAGTTGGACACTCAGGTTCCGTGAGACGTATGGATATGTGGATTGTGAGTGTCGGAGTGGGACACTCAGGTTCCGTGGATTGTGAGTGTTGATATTGGACACTCAGATTCGGTGGGATGTACAGATATGATATGTGGATTTACGTGTCGATATTGGACACGAGTATTTCATGATGTTTTCGAGTGCTGATGTTGGGTATTCAGGTTCCATGAGATTTACTGGATGTGAGGGCCAGTCCTGATGACGGTGCCTGAGGATATTGGGATTTGGGGTGTCATTGATGGACGCCAGGTTTTTCCATGCTAATGATTTATGCATGAGGTTTATTATTTATCCCACACTCACGATTTATTTGATATGCATTCGATTCATGTAGATATTATACCCTGGTGGTGTACCTTGATCATGACAGTTGCATATTCATATTGCCATACTTATGCTATCAGATTACATATGATAGATTATCGCTGTTAGTGCATACTTGCGATTACAGTATGATGTTATTTACTATTCACGAGTTGGCAACTCACCCCTGTTGTGCCACAGTGTTTTGCAGGTCTGATCCTCAGAATAGTCGCGGCAGGGCGCCTTATTATCTCTACTTTTGTGGATACCGCTACGGTTGGCTGTGATGCCTTTTGTTATAGGTGGGTTGCGGATATCCGATGATGTACATTGTATATTTTTTGTATCTAGTACTCTCCATCTACCACCTTCATGTATTGACTTAGAGACGAGTTGTGAGGATCAATGTTGTATATTCTTATGACTCTGGTTGTTGTGCTCGTGTGCGCCGGCCTTTATTTATGTTGATTATCTCATTTCTTCGCTACGGCGTCGTATATCTGTTGTGGTGGTTGTTTCCACCTTTGGGTGAGATTTTCTCCCGTTTGGGGATGCTTTACTTATATCTTATGTTTGTACCCGTTTCGGGGCTGGCTTTTACAAAGGAGGTGCTGCCGAATTTTTTATGAAAACAAACTTAAGCTTTAAGTTCTTACTTGAGATTTTAAAGTGTATCTATCCTTTACTTCTTGTAATGGTTTAAATTGCTGGGTTTTCGGCTTACTTAAATTACGTTACGCCTGTTGATGTTACGTAGTCTAAGTGCCGGTCATGTGCCTAATTTTAGGTCATGACAAAGTTGGTATCAGAGCGCTAGGTTTTACCTTTCGGAGTATAGTATGACCTTGGTATGATGGAGTAGGTAGCTTAAGAAGAGCAACGTAGCGTGTGTATTTTCCGCGGCATACTTACGACATGGTACTCCGCCTAAGTGACCTTAGGACTTATTGCTTGAAATTCTATCCGTGATTATATACATCCTTGTGATTTGATTTCTGTGTCCTTATCGAATCCTGTTTCCATTTCCAGCCTTTATGCCACCGAAGACTACGAGGGCGTAGAGAGCGACCGTGAGGGCCGAGGTCAGAGTTGACTCGTCCGAGACGAGGACTGACCCGGGCGGTACTCCTATTGTGCAGGAGCAGATTGATCCACCTTCGATGGACTGTATTGCTAGACTTGAGTCCGGTATGCAGGATATGCGCCAGATGATGGGGACGTTGGTTGAGGCCAGTCGAGCGCTAAGACAGAAGGTTGTTCCACCTGTTGCGGGGACTGTGTTGGTGCCTACTGTTCAGGCAGTTGTACCTGCAGCTACATAGGTGATCACCATATCGCTATCAAAGTTTATGAGGCTGAGGCCTCCGGTTTTCACTGGCACTGATGCAGCTAAGGATCCCCAGTCATTTATCAATTGGATGGCCTGGGTATATCATTCGCTGAGATGCTCCGACGCGAGATGGGTAGAGTTTGCGAGCTTTTGTCTGGAGGGTCTGTCCCAGAAATGGTGCGAGTCCTTAGAGAAGGGCAGAGCCGCAGGTCTTTCTTCTATGACTTGGGCTGAGTTCGTGACGGTGTTCCTTGCCCGTTTTCTTCCGCAGAGCGTCAGGGATGCTCGAGCGTGCAGTTTCGAGTCGTTACACCAGACACAGGGTATGACGGTGGCCGAGTACGATGTGCAGTTTACAGAGCTGTCTGTGTATGCACCGTATTTGGTAGCTATTGTGTTAGTTATATGTATTCTTTAGAAGCCATTACTGTACATATGATGTATATTGTAATGGATGCTTGGACATATATAGGGAGGACTTTCTTGCTCGACATGATAGTATGCTATCTGGTTGTACTTTATCTTAACATGTACTCTGATTGTCTCTATGTTACATGTTGATAAAGTCCTTAGGATATGTACTCGACTACTGGGACTATGATGAGATCATACTAGTGGGGCCATGGTAGTCGACGAGTACATCCTATAACTGTTCCTAGTTGAGGGTGTATCAAGACAGGGCATCGATACACCAGAGTAGACTAGCGTATACGCATCTTTACCCATATGATGGGCGATGGATGATCCCATATCCATCAGTGTTTGACATCAAGGATGGTGTATGGGTGCTCAGTAGAGACTGGGTACACTGGACGGACTCGCCGAGAACTTCCAGATGGTATTATACCTCACGTCAGATGGCAGTTCTCCGGTGACACTGGTACAGAGTAGTCTGTTGACCCGAGATCGTCATAGAGTCTTGTGTGATTCCTACTGTGCTTTGATTTCCATCATACCACGTCCAAGAGGGTGTGCAAAAAGGTGGCTTTTGGGTACAGTCCCGAATCACATGGAAGCAATGAGCGATAGGAGGCAATTCGTCTCTCTCGGTATAGGGAGTTGATGTTGTGCTGTGTTCGATTGGCTATAACTGGAAATCCCTGGCCAGGGTTGCTGAGATTTACTAGTAAGTGTTATCGGTAGTTTCTCGAACTGTTATAGACCTCATATCGATACGACTTATCAAGTTACTAGGGTCTGACGTATACTACCCCTAGGCGAGATATGCGACATATCAGACGAAGAGACCGGACTGTACGGGAGTGTTACTGACTGGATTCACAGGAGAATGTACAGGCTTGCTTGTTGATCTTCTGAGCGCTCAATACCTGGGTGGCTATTACGTCTTGCAGCTTGTGAGTGTTTGATATGATCATCACCTACTGCCGGCGTATTGACGATTCTTTAGAGCCCTACACAGAGGTTTCTTGGCTCAGAACAAACGGAGTAGGAGCACATATATGATATGTGCGGGACCGAGAATGATGCGTGTATGCGATACCGTATTAGATTCTCGCGATATGAGATATCGGCCGGGTATATGTGATATAGCCGGGTCATCGGATCAAGTGTTGATTCGATGAACTGATATAGATTATATTAGTCGGTTATTTGTGAAATAGCCGGATTATCGGATCAAGTGTTGATTCGATAATTTAATGTATAATTATATATTTGATATATTAAATTACATTAACTGATATAAGCTCACTAAAAGATTCTTTTTCTCACTCGGGTAATACATTGATATATATGCGATATATGTTAATTGTATTATTTTATTTTGTTATAATAAATATTGTATATGTGATATATAATATTGTAACATGATATGATTACAAATGCAACATGTTTAGTGGAGATTAAACAAGGCTAGGGTTTGATTTGGGTTAGTTCTTTCTTGAACCTTCTAGAAGGTTTCCTTTTTGTTTTTGCAAAGATATTTTGCAAAGATATTTTGCAAGATATTTACTTAACCCAACCCACACCCTTAACCATGGTTTGATCTCTACAATGGTTAAGTCTTTTCTTGACTTAACCATGGTTGCTTTTATAATGATATGACCACTTTCATTATTCATCACAAAGGGATTACTATTCTTCTTCTTCTTTCTTGAGCTTTTGAAAAGCTTTTTAGGTTTTTCTTATGTGATGAAAATGTGTGAGATTAAGAAAACAAATGAGAGCTAAAATCCTACTTCATCATCATAATCTATCCTAGCCATTTAGATTAGGGTGTTCACTTCATTTTGTGAGTGAGAGCTTGTGTTAATGAAACTTCAAGGTAGATCATCTTTGTTATCGAAGATCGGAAGCAAGCTTGCATCTTTCTCTTCGTGGAGCCTCTCGAGAGTCCGGAACTTGATGATCGCAGCGAAGGGACCACAACACGAAGCTTATGAAGTGAAGGACCGGACTACAAAAGTTGTAATCCCAAACTCTTAGATGTTAAAGTGTTTAACATGCTTTGTTTCGTCTAATCTCTAGTTTAAAGATCTTAGTTTAGGGTTGTTCGGCATGGCTAAATTTTAAATCGGGCATGGTTGATACCTCGTAGACCCTTAGACGTATGCCCAGTAACCCTACAATGGTATTAGAGCCAAGCTAGAGCTTTAGGCGAAGTCTAGGCGAAGTTTAAAGTCCGATCAAACTCCGAATACCCGTAAAACCCTTGTTTCTGGAAATTTTTCAAAAAGTTGATTTTTTTTCATATTAAAAATGCTTTAAAAATCAGCAGGGAATTCTATGGAACTGTGTGAAAAACGACAAGGTAATTTACCCAATGCACTGCGGAACCGCGGCATGAGCATGGGTCGCGCGGCGGTTCCGCGGCCGTACAGTGAAATCATTGTTTTCTTTTTGCACAGTAAAGTCCCTATGTATTTCCTGATGCTTCTGGGTATTTTTAATTTTTACTCAAGTGTTGAGTTTTCTGGGTTGTATTGGGAGCTCGTTGATTCGATCGGATAATTTAACTTCGTTTAAGTTTTTTCCGGATAATTTTAGAAACTGTTAAAAAGTTCGAACGGATATCTATAACTCACTTTTTCCCCTGTCGGAAAATTTTTCAAAAGTTGGATTTTTTCTCGAGTTTGAAACTTCCGGAAAATCATGCAAGTAACGCGGTGGACCCTCTAGAAGACAACAAACCTTAACTCGATTATGTGACCATCTGAACCACCTCTAAAGCTTAGGGTTTGTGGCCATACGGCGTTGCCACATATGAGGCGTTGACTTGACCCTTCTACGGCTGGACCGTTGGTACGGTGGCATGTGATAGATGCTTTTAAACTCCGCTCAAGTGTTGAGCTATTTAGGAAAACTTGGGTGTTTGATTATTCGATCGGAAAGTTTAACATTGTCTATTTATCTGGAATGTGATACAATATTTGGAATCCAGAAGTAGTTATGGGATAACTAATTTGAATGTTATAAATCTAGCAGTTCAGTCTCAGTTGATCGGTTGCCACGGAATTTTGATGCGATCAAAAGTCCGTCGCAATCACGTAGCGTACGCGGATACTCGCCGGGTAAACTTAATAGACAGCCACGCCCCATAGCCCCGACCAAGTGACTGTAGGAGAACCCCGTCGCCAAAAGCATCCGTTCGGGTGCTCGCGGCAGCGGTGTTCCGCCTTAGTGCACTTCGTCGACGGCGTCCGGGGGTGCAGCCATCTACTAAAGTTTGCGACGAGCATTCAATCAGGATGTCGGGAATCTTGTTGAATTGCCCAACTTGATATTGAAAAGAGTTTTCGATAACGAGATTAAAATGCGGGGTTTATAATTGTTAGGCATGCGATGTCTAAGGAATTCATTTGGTTAGGCATGCGATGTCTAAAAAGGTTGCGGATTCCAACTGTTGTAGTTTTAAACTTTCTTTTCTATGACCGTAAGTGTAGTATGTAGTTGTATCGCCAGTTTTTGTTGCTATACATCGACGACAATCGGTGTATGCATACTTACTTACGTTGATGATATGTGATGTTATGTGTTGCTGTGATATGTTATATTGGATCGTCGTGTTTTGAATAGCCGGGGGTTTTATGTGAGATGAGGGTTTTTATTTTCATTCATGTAAAATTCATTTGTATGTAATATTCTTTTATTGGGGCACTTCCAGGATGAGGTTGATGTCACCATTGTATATTATTTACTTTTTCGCATTAGGTAGACCCATAGCGGGGAGCACAAGTAACTGGGTTCTAGGGTCCAGTGGGAGACCATCTCGAGGAGTCGAGACCGGATCTCCTAACCCTGGAATTAGCAGAGTTGCTTGCCGCTCTCGTAGGGGTCTAGGGATGTGGGTTTGGCTATTCATCGCGACCGTGGAATCCGTGTTTTATACAGGCTCGTATTAAAACACGGACGCCCTAGTATATCCAATATTTCATATGTTTTCTTCTGCTGCAATGCTCTGTGATGAGATCATATTACCGCCTAAGATGAATGTTTATATTATATATATGAGATATATGTTATATTGCAGATTTTGTTTCAAATGTGATGCTTGTGAAGCATAATAAAATGGGACTTCATTATTGAGATTAATGAAACTAAAAGAAACCTAAAGATGTTGTAGAAACTTGTTTTAAAACTGGTAGCTCTAGTTTTTGTTTTGCATAGCGGTGTTCCTTGTAGAACATCCAGCACCTTATTCGATAAGGAAAGAGCCGAGATCCCTTCACCGGGAGTGACCTCTTTAGCAATAACTGACTGATGCTACAAACTCGGTTTGTCTTTTGATTGTTTTTATAGTTCTTGCTTTGCACCGTGATATTTGTGAAATATCCTGCACCTTATTCGATAAGGAAAGAGCCGACGATCCTTTCACCGGGAGTGACCTCTTTAGCGAAACTAGAAAAGCCTAAAAAACACACCATTTAAAATCACTTGATTCTACAACGATATCAAATTCATTACGCAAAGGGTTTTCTTAAAAACCTGTCGTAGCCCTCTGTCATTTCAGATAAGTAATAGTTAGTATTCGTACTGCGTTTGTTGACCTTGTCAAGGCGTAGGGTGCGGTAGCTGATTACTGCTTATCTGTATAAGCATATGATGCGATTGGATTAGGGTAGCCGTGCGACTTTGTTGACCTTGTCAAGGGTCGTGCGGGTGGGTTTAATTCATATCAGGAAATGACGGCTTGAACTTGACTTGCGGTCTATGGTTTGTTGACCTTGTCAAGATCATAGATCGCTTGGGGCAAAATATTATTGGGAATTTCAAGTGTTGAAATTTGCAATGAGATTGCATACCTTCTATGAGATAGTTGGATCCCGATACCCGCTGCGAGTAAGAGTTACTCCTGGGAGAATTTTACACATTACAATTAGCCGATCAAGTAGGTGTCTAGAAAGGTGTTAATGGGGTTACGCCCCTGGGAAAACGAGGTTTATTTTAATTAGGTCTGTGCGAAAGCACGGGGAACCTCCCTCAAAGTACTGGCACTGGCCTGGCTGAAAGATTGGCGAACTTGTAAAGTGTAATTAATCCCGACTAGTCTTTCCTTTTAGGGTTTGATGGAAGATTTGACTAAAACAGTGGGAGACATCCTGATTAGATAAATTGATAACCAATCTAATCTTGTAAAAGCGCACGCTGAGTGTTTTCTTCTCTCTCTCTCCTGGTTGCGACTATGTCACGCCTTAATCAAGATAATAATACGGATATATTAACCGAACCCGCTTGTTATACTGCGCTAAGGAACGTTGGTCTCGCTCCAACTTATAATTGTTATAAGACAGAGAAAGAAATAGGGGATTACCAGAATTCCCGTGCCGCCCAAACGAAGAAAGTGCATGCTGATGCATCTTCTTCGGGTGTGTTCATTACCGAGAACTGTTTCACAGTATCCTTTACGTCCTGGGTATGAGATACCGGATCAGGATCCGACATATGTAATTTGTTACATGGGCTACAGAAAGGTAGAGAACTAAGAACGGGTGATAAATTTTATGAGATAGAAATGGTGCAAGTGTTGCAGCCAAGTCTGTTGGTAGTTATCACCCTGTATTAGTAAATACATTGATTCTGAATGAATGTTATTAGATACCGAACCTGATATACAACATCATATCAGACTCTTTATTAGTAAAGAAGGATATAATTTTGTATTCTTGGATAATGTTTGAAACATTTCCTATATCAAGAGTTGATCGGTTCAGGCTGTTAGTTGTATGTATGCCCTAGAGGCCAGTATTGTACAGATGATGTATATTATATTGGATGCTTGGACATATATAGAGAGGACTTTCTTGCTCGATATGATAGTATGCTATCTGGTTGTTGTTTATCTTAACATGTATACTTGTCTCTTTATACTGTCTGATGGCTACATATTGATAAAGCCCTTAGGATGTGTACTTGACTACCTGGACTATGATGCGGATCATACTAGTGGGGACATGGTAGTCCATAAGTACATCCTTCAAGGTCCCTAGTCGAGGGTGTATCGAGACAGGGCATCGATATACCAGAGTAGACTAGCGTATACGCTTCTCGACCTATGAGATGGGCAATGGATGATCCCATATCCATTGGTGTTTGACATCAGAGATGGTAGGTGGGTGCTCAGTGGAGACTGGGTATACTGGACGGACTCGCCGAGAACTCCCAGATGGTATTATACCTTACGTCAGATGGCAGTTCTCTGGTGACACTTGTGCAGGTTAATCTGTAGACCCGAGATCGTCATAGAGTCTTGTGTGATTCCCACTGTGCTTTGATTTCCACCTTACCACGTCCATGAGGGCGTGCAAAACGGTGGTTTTTGGGTACAGTCCCGAGTCACATGGAGGCAATGAGCGATAGGAGGGGTTTCGTCTCTCCCGGTATTGGGGGTTGATGTTACGCTGTGCTCGATTGGCCGTAACAGGGAAGTCCCTGGCCAGGGCTGATTAGAAATTTACTGGTAAGTGTTACCAGTATTTTCTCAACCCGTTATGAGTCTCACTTTGGCACGACTTATCGGTTATTGGGGTCTGACGTTTACCACCCCTAGACTTGATATGCGACATATCAGACGAGGAGATCGGACTGTACGGGAAGTGTTACCGGCAGGCTTTTACAGGAGTTGGAGCGGGCTTGCTTGCTGATCTTCTTATCGCTCAATACCCGGGTGGCCGTTATGTCCAGCTAGTACCGCTGACGGCTTGTGGGTGCTTGATGTGATCATCACCTACGGCCGGCGTATTGACGAGTCTTTAGAATCCTACACAGAGGTTTACTGGCTCAGGCAAAACGAAATAGGAGCGCATATGTGATATGTGCAAGACCGAGAATAAATGCATGTATGTGATACCGTATTCTATTCTCGTGACTTTTTGTATCGGTCGGTTATATATGATATAGCCGGGTTATCGAATCGAGTGTTGATTCGATAAGTCGATACAATGGATGTTAGCCGGTTATATGAGATATGACCGGATTATTAAGTCAAGTGTTGATTTAATAATTAAGTGTATAATTGTATATTAGATATACTAATTTACACTTGCTAACACTTGTTCACTTTAGTGTTTTTCTCACATGTGAACACTTGTATATATATATATATGTGATATATATATTAAAGTGTTTTCTTTTGTATCATGGTTGATGATACACTAGACTTGGGTGTATGAGACTTACACCATGCTATATATTATGTTGGGTTTTTATATTTTAAGTAATTACAAAATTAAGTGGAGGATTAGATCAATGCATGAAGCTTGTGGATGCATTGACTAAGTCCACTTGAGTTTGTTTTTACCATAGATATTTCTTAACCCAACCATAAGTGTTAGCTATGGTTATGGCTCTACAAGAGTTAGTATATGATACTCACTCACCATGGTTAGATTTCTCACTTGATCATTATCATCATCTCTTTCTTTTCTTCTTCTTCTTCATTGTGAAAAGGAAAAAGAAAACTAGGGTTTGATCCAAAGTGAGAAAGAGTGTGAGAAATAAAATTCTAAAGAGAACCCACTTTCTATTTCTCCATCCTCTACTAGACTAGCACTTTAGTTTAGGGTGTTTGCTTCACTAATTCTCAAGTTAGTGAAGTAGAAGCTTGAGTTGGCATCCCCTCGACGTAGATCATCTTCGGCCTCGGAGACTTCAAGAAAGGTCACATCCTTCGCGTCGTGAAGCCATGCAAGAGCCCGGAAGAACTTTGATCGCAGCAAAGGGACTTCAACAAGGAGCTAAAGGAGTGAAGGACCGATCTACAAAGGTTGTATTTCGTGTTCCCTTAGAAGTTAAAGTTGTTTACTTTCTTTTGATTCTCCTAAACTCTAGTATAAGATCTTGCTTAGGGTTTTTAGGCACATAAAATTTTTAAACGGAAATGGTCGATACCTTGTAGAGCCTTGTTAGTGTGCCTAGTAACCCTACAGTGGTATCAGAGCCTAGCTAGAGCATTAGACGATGCGTTAACGAAGTTAAAACTCCGAACGAACCCGAATACAACAAAACGACCCTCTCTCTGGACAATTTTTAAAATTTGGGATTTTTGTGAATTAAAAATATTTTTAAAAATCAGCAGGGATTTATAAGAATTATTGTGCAAAACGAGGACATGAATCGTACAGTTGACCGCGGTTCCGCGGCAAATCCCTGCTTGTGCCGCGGAACCGCGGCAGTATGGTGACCTTTGGATCCTCTGTTTGCACAGTAATTCTAGATTCTGTGATTGGTATTTTCTGGGTATTTTTAATTTGACTCAAGTGTTGAGTATTCAGGGGTTCATTTTGTAATCGTCGATTCGATCGGAGAATTTAATTTTGTTTTGTTATTCCGGATAATTTAGAAAGTATTAAAATGTTCGAACGGATATCCTTAACTCAATTTTTCCCGGCACGAAAAACATTCAAGTGTTGAATTTTTCTCGGGTTTAAATCTTTCGGAAATACGTGCATGTGACGCGATGGACCCTCTAGAAGATAACAAACCTTAACTCGATTATGTGACCGTCTTGAACTGCCCTTTGAACCTTAGGGTTTGGGGCAGTACGGCGTGCCACATGTGAGGCGTTGGCTTGACCCTTCTACGGCTGGACCGTTGCTACTGTGACGCATTCTGGAATTTTTAAACTCCGCTCAAGTGTTGAGCTATTTAGGAAATCTTGGATATTTGATTATTCGATCGGAAAGTTTAATACTGTCTATTTATCTGGAATGTGATACAATATGTGGAATTCATACAGTTGGGCATGAAATGCGAAATATGTGATATTTCAGATTTACGATGTCTAAAGAGATTGTGGATTCCAAATGTTGTAGTCTTACACTTTCTTTTCTGGGACCGTAAGTGTAATATGTGATATCGCCGGTTTCGTTGCTATATGTCAACGACAATTGGGATGCACATATTTACTTACGTTGATGACATGTGATGTTCTGTGTTGCTGGATATGTTATATTGGATCGTCGCGTTCTGAATAGCCGGGGGTTTTTATGTGAGATGAGAGTTTTTATTTTCATTCATGTAAAATTTAAATGTATGTAATATTCTTTTATTGGGGCACTTCCAGGTCGAGGTTGATGTCACCATTTGTATATTATTTACTTTTCCGCACTAGGATAGACCCAAGGAGGGGAGCACAAGTAACCGGGTCCAGTGGGAGACCAACTCGAGGAGTCGAGTCCGGGTCTCCTAACCCTGGAATTGGAAGGGTTGCTTGCCGCTCTCGTAGGGTCTAGGGGTGTGGGTTTGGCTATTCATCGCGACCGTGGAATCCGTGTTTTATAGAGGCTCAAAATAAAACACGGACGTCCTAGTATATCCAACGTTTCATATATTTCTTCTGCTGCGATATCTGTGATATGATCATTTGATGTTCTGTCATAAATACTGTATATAGTATATATGATATATTATATAGACGTTACTTATGTTTTACACCCGCGCTAGCCCTGCCATGCCCTGCCGTTAGTTACCTAACCTAACGGTGCACGAGGGGACATCGAGGCGAATGCGGATGGCATAAGTGTACGTCATATTTATCTGTGATGTTTAGGTGATTTAAATGATGGGACTTCATTAATGTGATTAATGAAAGAAAAGAAACCTAAAAGATGTTGTAGAATCAATTTTTTCAAAAAGGGTAGCTATAGTTTTGCTTTGCATAGCGGTATATATGATATACCCTGCACCTTATTCGATGGGGAAAGAGCCGAGATCCCTTCACCGGGAGTGACCTCTTTAGCAAAACTGGCAGATGCTACAACATTCGGTTTGACTTTTGACTGCTTTTGGAGTTTTGCTTTGCATAGTGATATATATGATATGTCATGCACCTTATTCGATGAGGAAAGAGCCGAGATCCCTTCATCGGGAGTGAGCTCTTTAGCAAAACTAATGAAAGCCTTAAAATCACTCCATTTCAAAATTCACTCGATTCTACGACGATATCAAGTTCTTTACGCTCATGGTTTTCTGAAAAACCTGCGTAGCCCTCCGTTAATTCAGATAAGTAATATTTAGTATTCGTGCTGCGGTAGTTTGGCATGCGTCAAGGCGTAGTGTACGGTAGCTGATTATTACTTATCTGTAGCATGAGATGCGATTGGATTAGGGTATTCGTACGGTGTTGTTTGGCATGCGTCAAGGGTCGTACGGGTGGGTTTAATTCAATCACGAATTATACGGGTTGAACTTGACTAGCGGACTATGGGTTGTTTGGCATGCGTCAAGGTCATAGCACGCTAGGGGCAAAATATTATCGGGAATTTCAAGTGTTGAAATTTGCAATGAGATTGCATACCTTCTATGAGATAGTTGGATCCCGATACCTACTACGACTAATTGTTACTCCTGGGAGAGTTTTACACAGGACAATTAGCCGATCAAGTAGGTGTCTAGAAAGGTGTCAACGGGGTTACGCCTCTGGGAAAACGAGGTTTACTTTAATTAGGTCCGTGCGAAAGCACGGGGAACCTCCCTCAAAGTACCGACACTGGCCTGGCTGAAAGATTGGCGAAGTTGTAGGGTGTAATTAATCCCGGGTAGTCTTTCCTTTTAGGGTTTGAAGGAAGATTTGATAAAAACAGTGGGAGCCATCCTGATTAGATAAAATAATAAACCAATCTGATCTTGCAAGAGCATACGCTAAAGTGTTTTCTTCTCTCTCTCTCCAGGTAGCGACCATTTTATGCCTTAATCAAGATAATAATATAGATGTATTGACCGAACCCGCGTGTTATACTATGCTAGGGAACGTTGGTTCCGTTCTTTCTTATAAGAGTTATAGGACTGAACAGGATATAGGGGATTACCAGGATTCCCATGCCACCCGTGTGAAGAAAGTACATGTTGATGCATTTTCTTCGGGTGTGTTCGTTACGGAGAACTGTTTCTCCATTTGCTCTACGTCCTGGGTATTAGATACCGGGTCAGGATCCCATATATGTAATCGGTTACATGGGCTTCGAAAAGGTAGAGAACTTGGAGAAGGTGATAAAGGCATAAGAGTTGGAAATGGTGCAATTGTTGCAGCTAAAACCGTCAGGGAATATCATCTTGTATTGCCAACTAGTAATACATTGATTCTGAACGAATGCTATTACATGCCGAACCTGATATGCAACATTATATCGGTTTCTTTACTAAGTAAAGAGGGATATAATTTTGTATTACAGGATAATGTTATGAACATTTTCCTTAACCAAAAGTTGGTTGGATCAGGCATGTTGTGCAATGGCATTTATGTTCTAAATCAATCAACAGTTCTGAGCATAACAAACACACACAAGAGGAAGAGTTCAGAACTGAACGAATCCTTCTTATGGCATTATAGACTCGGTCGTAAAAATGCGACACGGCTAGCTAAGTTGCATAAGGATGGATACTTGAAACCGTTCGAATTTTCATCTTATGACACTTGCCAGTCATGTCTCAAAGGCAAAATGACCAAAACTCTGTTTACGGGACACGGAGAAAGAGTTACCGAACTCTTGGGACTGATACATAGTGATGTATGCGGTCCCATGTCTACACATGCCAGGGATGGTTCTTCGTACTTCATTACATTCACTGATGATCTCTCTAGATTCGGATATGTGTTCCTGATGAAACACAAATCAGAAGCTTTTGAGAAATTTAGAGAATATAAACAAGAAGTCGAGAACCAAACCGGGAAAAGTATTAAAATCCTTCGATCTGATCGAGGAGGTGAATACTTGAGCAATGAATTCCTAAACTTCCTAAAAAAGAATGGGATTCTTTCTCAGCTAACTCCTCCATATACACCACAACACAACGATGTATCGGAATGGAGGAACCGCACCCTATTAGATAGGTGCGCTCAATGATGAGTACAGCTGAATTACCTATTTCCTTCTGGGGATATGCGCTTGAGACAGCCATAGACCTATTGAATAGAGTTCCTACCAAATCTGTGCCTACCACTCCATATGAGATATGGAAAGGGAAGAGACCACATCTTAATTACATTAAGATATGGGGTTGTCCGGCCTATGTCAAAAGACAAAATCCGGACAAACTCGAGGCAAGATCTGTCTTATGTAAGTTTATAGGATATCCCAAAAATTCACAAGGGTATATCTTCTACCACCCCGAGGAACAAAAGGTGTTTGTTTCTCGACATGCCACTTTCTTAGAAAAATGTTTTCTTATGAAACAGATTAGTGGCATTGAGGTAGAACTGGAAGAGGTTCCAGCGACACAAACTATAACAGAAGACTTGGTAGAACCAGAGGTTTCAGTAGTACCCGACGAACCCCAGCCTCTCCGCCGATCTGGTAGGGTTTCTCGTCCACCTGAGAGATACTACGGTTTTCTCTTTGATGGTGGAAGCGAGGATTGCATCATGGTTGATGATGACCCAACTAGCTTCGAGCAGGCCATCACGAGTGGAGACTCAGTGAAATGGCTGGATGCAATGCGGTCCGAGATGGAATCCATGTACACCAACAAAGTATGGACTTTGGAAGATGCTCCTGAAGGGGTAAAACCCATTGGGAGCAAGTGGATCTTCAAGAAAAAACTTGGTGTAGATGGGAAAGGGGAGACTTTCAAAGCTAGACTTGTTGCAAAGGGTTTTCGTCAAAGACCAGGTGTGGACTATGACGAAACCTTTTCTCCAGTGGCTATGCTTAAATCCATCCGGATCATGCTTGCCATCGCTGCATATCATGACTACGAAATCTGGCAAATGGATGTTAAGACCGCCTTTCTAAACGGTGATTTAGAAGAGTGCGTGTACATGACTCAGCCAGAGAGCTTCGTAGATAGTGGGAGCAGCGGGAAGGTGTGCAAGCTGCTTAAATCCATTTATGGATTAAAACAAGCATCGCGGAGTTGGAACATCTGCTTTGACGTCGTTATCAAAGAGTTTGATTTCGTCAAAAACGTAGATGAACCTTGTATCTACAAGAAGGTAGCAGGGAGTAAGGTTGTCTTCCTCGTATTGTACGTGGACGACATACTCCTGATAGGAAATGACATTCCTATGCTGCAATCGGTCAAGCTCTTCTTATCACAAAGATTCTCAATGAAAGATCTAGGTGATGCCTCCTGCATATTGGGAATTATGATCTATAGAGATAGATCTAAAAGAATATTGGGATTGTCCCAATCCAGGTACATTGACACTATACTAAAGAGGTTTAGTATGGAAGAGTCCAAACGTGGGTTTTTACCCACGATCTTAGGTCTCACTCTCTCCAAAGAAATGTCTCCCAAGACTGATTTAGAGAGAGCTCGCATGCAAGGGATACCCTATGCTTCGGCAGTGGGCTCTATCATATATGCGATACTATGTACCAGACCTGATGTAGCATACTCACTAAGTGTAGTGAGTAGGTATCAAGCTGATCCTGGAGAGAGTCACTGGACAGCTGTGAAGAGCATTCTCAAGTACTTACGAAGGACTAAAGAGATGCTCTTGGTGTATGGTAACGGAGAACTCCAAGTGGAGTCCTTTACCGATTCGAGCTTCCAGAGTGATAAGGACGACTTTAAGTCGCAGTCGAGATTTGTCTTTACCGTTTACGGAGGAGCAGTTAGCTGGAAGAGTTCCAAGCAGGAAACCGTGGCAGACTCGACGATGGAGGCTGAATACATCGCTGCCAACGATGCTGCCAAAGAGGCTGTCTGGATCAAGAAGTTCATTACTGAACTTGGAGTGGTTCCTGTTGGATATAGTGCCCTCAAGGTCAATTATTGGATCGCAGGTATGTGATTGCAATGATTGCGGAGGACCTATACCAGTAGGACAGTCTTACTCGAGATGATAGTATGCTATCTGGTTTGCCTTTATCAGTCGTGTATAGGTTCAGGTGACTGATCACGATTACACTTTGATAGAGCCCTTAGGATCTTGCTTGACTACCAACAGTATGAGGGCGATCATATACGTGAGAGTTGGGTGGTCTATAAGCATATCCTTAATAGTGGTCCCTAGTCATGGGAGTTTCGAGACAGGGCATCGATACTCCGGAGTAGACTAGTGTATACAGTCGAGACCCCGACGAGGGGCGGTGGCCGGTCTCACAAGCCACTGGTGTCAGTTAGTTCACCTAAGATGTATACAGGTGCTCATTGGGTTATGAGTACACCGGACAGGACTCGCCGGGAACCTGCTAGTTGGTATTATGCATATCGTCAGATAGCAGTTCCTGGTGACATGTGTACAGGTTAGTTCATCGACCTGAGGTCGTCATTTGTCTCGTGTGAGTTCCCACTGTGCTTTGATTTCTACCTTACCACGGCTCAAAGGAGTCGTGCAAACAGGTAGTTTTTGGGTACAGTCCCGAGCCACATGGAGGCACGTGAGCGGATCGGCAGGGGATTCGTCTCTCCCGGTATTAGGGGTGGAGGTCGCGCTGTTTCTAGGAAAGCCATTACACCAAGTCCTTGGCCAAGGAAGGTGAGATTTACTGGTAGGTACTCCAGTAGTATCTCAGGGTGTTCAGGGCTTGTCTCCGACACGACTTATACAGCTATTGGGGGTCTGACGTTACTAGCCCCCTAGGCCGGATATGCGATACTCATAGACGAACGGACCGGACTGTATATACATTGTCACTGTTAGGCTCAGTAGGGTTTCCGGATGAGTTCGCTCATCGGCCTCCCTTGAGGTCAGTCCATGGGCAGCCGTTACGCATAGCTAGTGCCGCTGACGGTTTGTGGTTAAACCCACTGCCAGGGTACTGACGAGTCATTAGAGTCCCCTACAGACAGTTTCCCAAGTTCGGGCGAAACGTTGTAGAGGCCGTATGGTTTTATGGCAGGGTTCGGAAAATGCACGTGGTTTACGCACGTGTCATATTTCGGGCAGATAATACTGGTGGGCTTTGGTTTAAGCCGAATCCATGTATTATACAGAGTAGATATAATATCTTTGTCTCAGTTGCATTTGTATTCGGTCGTAATACAAATGCGGGTATGTTTATACAGTTACGGGGTTATCCTGAAATTCGTTTCGGGATCACTTTTGGAAGTTGCCAGTTTCCAGTTTTCTATCAGCCTTCTTTTAACATTTGGTTAAATACGGATTTATCTTTTCTTGAGATGAGTGTGGAAGGTTCTAGAAGGTTCTAGAAGTGGTGAGGTGTTTAGTGAGTCATGGTTGCATTTAATGATTCCATTAATGCTTGATGACTAGCCTAATGATTCATCATTTCATTAAGTGTGTTCACACTTTGTGTTCACACTAGAGATATTTTCTTATTGTCACCTCCCCTCTCCTACACTCACCCCCCCATCTCTATATATGGTGGCCGGCCCCCTTCCCCCTCTCTCACTCTCAAACACTTGATGTTTTATCTGGTAAAAAGATTATGATAGATTTTGGGGTGTATGGAATTTCACAGCTCATTTCATTCCATTACCCGATTCCCACGGCAACTTCATTAACCGTTTGTCCATGGTTTTGGACGAAGCGAGACAAAGTATTCCACTCATTCTCTACATCAATCTTGGTCGTCTCTTTTAGCAAACTTGACGACCGAGTTGCCTCGAGTCAGAGGCGGGAGCCCGTTTAAAGATCCGATGATGTGGTGCCACCTGGACGACGAGATCGGAGATCGACGAGATCGGAGCAGCCGCAACGGAGCGTGGGATGATGGTTAAAGAACGAAGGACTCGGATCGTTCGGTATAACCTTTCTTCCCTCTTTGTAGATTGTTAGTTTAGCGTTAATGGCAGATCCGGGTTATAGTATGCGATAGCGCCGGTTATAAAAGTTTTTGTTCCGCATTTTGGCGTCTGAAAGACGGCCGGGGCGCAACCGTAGACTTACAGTTCCATCCATTGAGCATCCAATACCTTTGTATTGCGATAACAATGGAGCGGTGGCTTTGGCCAAGGAACCCAGGTCCCATCAGCGATCCAGGCATATTCTGAGGCGGTATCACCTGATCCGGGAGATAGTTGATCGACGGGAGATCGAGGTCAGGAGGGTTGACATGAAGAACAACACAGCGGATCCACTCATGAAGGCCATTCCCCAGATACAGTTTGAGGGACTCTTCGAGATGCTCGGTATGCGATACTACAGCAGCTGGCCCTAGTGCAAGTGGGAGATTGTTAGTTGTATGTATGCCCCAGAGGCCAGTATTGTACAGATGATGTATATTATATTGGATGCTTGGACATATATATAGAGGACTTTCTTGCTCGATTTGAAAGTATGCTATCTGGTTGCTGTTTATCTTAACATGTATACTTGTCTCTTTATACAGTCTGATGGCTACATGTTGATAAAGCCCTTAGGATGCATACTTGACTATCTGGACTATGATGCGGATCATACTAGTGGGGACATGGTAGTCCATAAGTACATCCTTCAAGGTCCCTAGTCGAGGGTGTATCGAGACATGGCATCGATATACCAGAGTAGACTAGCGTATACGCTTCTCGACCCATGAGATGGGCGATGGATGATCCCATATCCATTGGTGTTTGACATCAGAGATGGTATGCGGGTGCTCAGTGGAGACTGGGTACACTAGACGGACTCGCCGAGAACTCCCAGATGGTATTATACCTTACGTCAGATGGCAGTTCTCTGGTGACACTTGTGCAGGTTAGTCTGTAGACCCGAGATCGTCATAGAGTCTTGTGTGATTCCCACTGTGCTTTGATTTTCACCTTACCACGTCCATGAGGGCGTGCAAAACGGTGGTTTTTGGGTACAGTCCCGAGTCACATGGAGGCAATGAGCGATAGGAGGGGTTTCGTCTCTCCCCGTATTGGGGGTTGATGTTGCGCTGTGCTCGATTGGCCGTAACAGGGAAGTCCCTGGCCAGGGCTGATTAGAGATTTACTGGTAAGTGTTACCAGTAGTTTCTCGACCCGTTATGAGCCTCACATCGGCACGACTTATCGGTTATTGGGGTCTGACGTTTACCACCCCTAGACTTGATATGCGACATATCAGACGAGGAGACCGGACTGTACGGGAAGTGTTACCGGCAGGCTTTTACAGGAGTTGGAGCGGGCTTGCTTGCTGATCTTCTGATCGCTCAATACCCGGGTGGCCGTTACGTCCAGCTAGTACCGCTGACGGCTTGTGGGTGCTTGATGTGATCATCACCTACGGCCGGCGTATTGACGAGTCTTTAGAGTCCTACATAGAGGTTTTACTGGCTCAGGCAAAACGAAATAGGAGCGCATATGTGATATGTGCAAGACCGAGAATAAATGCGTGTATGTGATACGGTATTCTGTTCTCGCGAATTTTTGTATCGGTCGGTTATATATGATATAGCCGGGTTATCGAATCGAGTGTTGATTCGATAAGTCGATACAATGGATGTTAGCCGGTTATATGAGATATGACCGGATTATTAAGTCAAGTGTTGATTTAATAATTAAGTGTATAATTGTATATTAGATATACTAATTTACACTTGCTAACACTTGTTCACTTTAGGGGTTTTCTCACATGTGAACACTTGTATATATATATATATATGTGTGATATATATATTAAAGTGTTTTCTTTTGTATCATGGTTGATGATACACTAGACTTGGGTGTATGAGACTTACACCATGCTATATATTATGTTGGGTTTTTATATTTTAAGTAATTACAAAATTAAGTGGAGGATTAGATCAATGCATGAAGCTTGTGGATGCATTGACTAAGTCCACTTGAGTTTGTTTTCACCATAGATATTTCTTAACCCAACCATAAGTGTTAGCTATGGTTATGGCTCTACAAGAGTTAGTATATGATACTCACTCACCATGGTTAGATTTCTCACTTGATCATTATCCTCATCTCTTTCTTTTCTTCTTCTTCTTCATTGTGAAAAGGAAAAAGAAAACTAGAGTTTGATCCAAAGTGAGAAAGAGTGTGAGAAATAAATTCTAAAGAGAACCCACTTCCTATTTCCCCATCCTCTACTAGACTAGCACTTTAGTTTAGGGTGTTTGCTTCACTAATTCTCAAGTTAGTGAAGTAGAAGCTTGAGTTGGCATCCCCTCGACGTAGATCATCTTCGGCCTCGGAGACTTCAAGCAAGGTCGAATCCTTCGCGTCGTGAAGCCATGCAAGAGCCCGGGAGAACTTTGATCACAGCAAAGGGACATTAACAAGGAGCTAAAGGAGTGAAGGACCGATCTACAAAGGTTGTATTTCGTGTTCCCTTAGAAGTTAAAGTTGTTTACTTGCTTTTGATTCGTCTAAACTCTAGTATAAGATCTTGCTTAGGGTTTTTAGGCACATAAAATTTTTAAACGAACATGGTCGATGCCTTGTAGAGCCTTGTTAGTGTGCCTAGTAACCCTACACAGGCACGTTATCTAAAAGCATTGACGTTCTAAATCAAACTACAGTTCTTTGTATACGGAACACACACAAGAGAAAGAGTTCAGAAATGAACGAATCCTTCTTGAGGCATTGTAGACTAGGTCATATCAATGCGACCCGACTAGCTAAGTTACATTTAGATGCATATTTAAATTAGTTTGAATTTACATCTTGTGAAACTTGCCGGTCATGTCACAAAGATAAGATGACCACAGCTCTGTTTATTGGAAACCGAGAAAGAGTTAGTGAACTCTTGGGATTGATACATGATGATGTATGAGGTCCCCAGTATACACATGCCAAGACCAGTTCTTTATACTTCATTACATTCACTGTTTATCTCTCAAGATTCGGACAAATGTTCCTGTTGAAACATAAGTCTGAACCTTTTGAGATATTCACGGAATAAGAGTTAGAAGTAGAGAACCAAAACGGGTATAAGTATTATGTCCTTTGATGAGATCAAGAAGGAAAATAGTTAAGCACGGAGATTCCTGGACTATTCTAAAGGAGAATGAGATTCTCTCTCAGCATTACTCCTCCGAATACACCACAGCACGTCGGTGTATCGGGGCGGAGCAATCACACCCTATGTGATATGGTGTGCTCTATGATGAGTACTACTGAGTTGCCTATTTCCTTTTGGGAGTTATGCACTTGAGAAGCTGCATACCTATTGAATAGGGTTCTATTCAAATCAGTTGCTTACCACTTCATATGTGATATGGAATGGGAAGAGCCCATATCTTAAGTTTGTTAAGATTTGGGGTTGTCCAGCCTATGTCTAAAAGCAAAATCCGGACAACCTCGAGGCAAAGTCAGTTCTGTGGAAGTTTGTTGGATATCCCAAGCATTCACAAGGGAATATCTTCTACCTAACCGAGGAACAAAAGATGTTTTATTTCTCAGCATGCCACCTTTGTGAAAGGGAATTTCTTGTGAAGAAATTATTGGTCATGAGGTAGAACTGGAAAGAGTTCCAGCTATACAAACTGCAGCTGATGATTTGGTAGAACCAAAGGATTCAATAGTTTCTAACGAACCTCAGCCTCTCCACCGATCTAGTAGGGTTCCTCACCAACCTGAGAGATACTTCGGTTTCTCTATGACAGTGGGAGCGAGGATTGCATCATGAGATGATGACCCAACTAGTTTCGAGCAGGCCATCAGGAGTGGGACTCTGTAAGAATGGCTGGATGCTTAGCGATCTGAGATGGAATCCTTATACACCAACAAAGTATGGACTTTGGTTGTTTTATCTGAAGGGTTAAATCCCCATCAGGAGCAAGTATATCTTGAGAAGATTACTTAGTGTACATGGAAAAGTTGAGACTTTCAAAGCTATGCTTAAGTCCATCCAGATCCTACTTGCCACAGCTACATACCATGACTACGATATCTGGCGGTTGGGTGTCATGACTGCTTTTCTAAATGTTGATTTGGAAGAGAGCGTCTATAAGTACACAGCCAGAGGGCTTTGTAGACAGTGGGAGCAGCGGAAACGTGTGCAAGATGTTTTATGTGATAAAGCAGGCATCGCGGAGTTGGAACGTCTGTTTCGATGTGGTAGTCAAAGAGTTTGACTTCATCAAAATGGTAGATCAACTTTGTATATACAAAAAGGTAGTAGGGAGTATGGTGGTGATCCTCGTAGAGTACGTGGATGACATACTCTTGATAGGAAAGGAGTTTCATATGCTACGCTCGGTCAATCTCCGCTTATCACAAGGATTCTCCATATAGGATCAAAGTGATACCTCCTAAATCCTGGGTTTTGGATCTACGAGATAGATCTAATTGGATGTTAGGATACTCACTAGTTGTAGTGAGATGGTATCAATCGATCCTGGGGAGAATCACTGGAAAGGTTCCAGGGTGATAAGTACGACTGAATGTCAGTCGCAGGCATTGTCTTTACCCTCAGTGGAGGGACGGTATGTTGGAAGAGTTCCAAGCTAGATACCGTGACTTACTAGACGATTAAAGGCAAGATACATCGTTACCTAGGATGCTACCAAATAGGCAGTCTGGATAAATATAAGTTCATGAGATGAATTTCGTGCCTACCATTGTGTGACAATGGAGTTGTGGCTTAAGCCTAGGAACCCCCGTCCCATCAGAAATCCAGATATAATTCTTAGGCAGTATCACCTAATCATGGAGATGGTTGATCTCCAGGAAGATCGAGGTTAGGAGAGTAGACACAGAGGACAACAGCGTGGATCCACTCACAAAGGCCTTTTTCCCAGCAGAGACTTTTATGGGATGGTTGAGTATGAGATACTTCAACCGCAGCTAATTGTTGGGTATGTGATACCACAACAGATGACCCTAGTGCAAGTCGGAGATTGTTAGTTATATGTATGCCCTAGAGTCCATTACTGTACATATGATGTATATTGTAATGGATGCTTGGACATATATAGGGAGGACTTTCTTGCTCGACATGATAGTATGCTATCTGGTTGTACTTTATCTTAACATGTACTCTGATTGTCTCTATGTTACATATTGATAAAGCCCTTAGGATATGTACTCGACTACTGGGACTATGATGAGATCATACCAGTGGGGCCATGGTAGTCGACGAGTACATCCTATAACTGTTCCTAGTCGAGGGTGTATCGAGATAGGGCATCGATACACCAGAGTATACTAGCTTATACGCATCTTGACCCATATGATGGGTGATGGATGATCCCATATCCATCGATGTTTGACATCAAGGATGGTGTACGGGTGCTCAGTAGAGACTGGGTACACTGGACGGACTCGCTGAGAACTCCCAGATGGTATTATACCTCACGTCAGATGGCAGTTCTCCGGTGACACTGGTACAGAGTAGTCTGTTGACCCGAGATCGTCATAGAGTCTTATATGATTCCCACTGTGCTTTGATTCCCATCATACCACGTCCAAGAGGGCGTGCAAAAATGTGGCTTTTGGGTACAGTCCCGAATCACATGGAAGCAATGAGCGATAGGAGGGGATTCGTCTCTCTCGGTATAGGGAGTTGATTTTGTGCTGTGTTCGATTGGCTATAACTGGAAATCCCTGGCCAGGGTTGCTGAGATTTACTGGTAAGTGTTATCGGTAGTTTCTCGAACTGTTATAGACCTCATATCGATACGACTTATCAAGCTACTGGGGTCTGACGTATACCACCCCTAGGCGAGATATGCGACATATCAGACGAAGAGACCGGACTGTACGTGAGTGTTACTGACTGGATTCACAGGAGAATGTATAGGCTTGCTTGTTGATCTTCTGAGTGCTCAATACCTGGGTGGCTGTTACGTTTAGCTGACCTCTTGCAGCTTATGGGTGTTTGATATGATCATCACCTACTGCCGGCTTATTGACGATTCTTTAGAGTCCTACACAGAGGTTTCTTGGCTCAGGAAAAACGGAGTAGGAGCACATATATGATATGTGCGGGACCGAGAATGATGCGTGTATGCGATACCGTATTAGATTCTCGCGATATGAGATATCGGCCGGGTATATGTGATATAGCCGGGTCATCGGATCAAGTGTTGATTCGATGAACTGATACAGATTATATTAGTCGGTTATTTATGAAATAGCCGGATTATCGGATCTAGTGTTGATTCGATAATTTAATGTATAATTATATATTTGATATATTAAATTACATTAACTGATATAAGCTCACTAAAGATTCTTTTTCTCACTCGGGTAATACATTGATATATATGCGATATAAGGTTAATTGTATTATTTTATTTTGTTACAATAAATATTGTTTATGTGATATATAATATTGTAACATGATATGATTACTAATGCAACATGTTTAGTGGAGATTAAACAAGGTTAGAGTTTGATTTGGGTTAGTTCTTTCTTGAACCTTCTAGAAGGTTTCCTTTTTGTTTTTGCAAAGATATTTTGCAAAGATATTTTGCAAGATATTTACTTAACCCCACCCACACCCTTAACCATGGTTTGATCTCTACAATGGTTAAGTCTTTTCTTAACTTAACCATGGTTACTTTTGTAATGATATGACCACTTTCATTATTCATCACAAAGGGATTACTATTCTTCTTCTTCCTTGAGCTTTTGAAAAGCTTTCTAGGTTTTTCTTATGTGATGAAAATGAGTGAGATTAAGAAAACAAATGAGAGCTAAAATCCTACTTCATCATCCTAATCTATCCTAACCATTTAGATTAGGGTGTTCACTTCATTTTGTGAGTGAGAGCTTGTGTTAATGAAACTTCAAGGTAGATCATCTTTGTTATCGAAGATCGGAAGCAAGCTTGCATCTTTCTCTTCGTGGAGCCTCTCGAGAGTCCGGAACTTGATGATCGCAGCGAAGGGATCACAACACGGAGCTTATGAAGTGAAGGACCAGACTACAAAGGTTGTAATCCCAAACTCTTAGATGTTAAAGTGTTTAACATGCTTTGTTTCACCTAATCTCTAGTTTAAAGATCTTAGTTTAGGGTTGTTCAGCACGGCTAAATTTTAAATCGGGCATGGTTGATGCCTCATAGACCCATGTGCGTGTGCGCTGTGATGAAATGATCTTGCGAACTCTTGAATGGCTCCATGAGAAGAAAGCAACGAACTTGCTTGAAGTCTTCGAGGCCGAAGATGATCTACGTCGAGGAGACCTTAACCCAAGGTACCCTCTTCAGTAATATGGGATTAGTGAAGCAAACACCCTATACTAAAGTGCTAATCTAGTAGAGGATGAAGAAGTAAGATTTTTGCTCACTTTGGATTTCTTTTTCTCACTAAAGTTTCTCACTTTTACAAAACCTAGAGAGCTCTTGAGCTTTGAGGAAGAAGATCAAGAGAGATAATATTATAAGAGTGAATGGCAACCATGGGTAGGAAAATATCTAATATTACCCTTGTAGAGACTTAACCATGAGTTAAGATAATGGTTGGGTTAACAAATATCTAGTGTGAGACAAAACTAGTGGACTAAGTCAGTGGGACTCAAAGCTTCATGAAGCTTCATGCCATGTGACAAATTTCCAACTAATAAATAAATTACAATAAATTAATAAACCCTACATTATCTTTATCATGGTTTATGTCTCATACACCCATGTTGCATGTATCATCAACCATGACACATAAATAATAACACAATTAATATATATCACATATATATTAAGTGTGCACATGTGAGAAAAAATAAATGTTTAAGTGAGCTAATATTAGTTAATGTAAATTAATATATCAAATAATTAATTATACATTAAATCATTAAATCAACACTTGATTTAATAATCCGGTTATATCTCATATGACCTACTAATATTATTTGTATCATTATATCGAATCAACACTTGATTCAATAACCCAACTATAACACATATAACCGACCGATACAGTATCGACTTATCGAATCAACATTTGATTCGATAACCCGGCTATATCACATATAACCGATCGATACTTTATATCGTGAGAATAGAATACGGTATCACATACTTGTATTAATCTCGGTGCCGCACATATCACATATATGCTCCTACTTCATTTTGTCTGAGCCAGTGAAACCTTTGTGTAGGACTCTAAAGACTCGTCAATACACCGACAGTACGTGATGATCACATCAAGTACCCACAAGCCGTCAGTGGTACTAGTTAGACGTAACGGCTACCCGGGTATTGAATGATCATAAGATCAGTAAGCTACCCCGCTCCAACTCCGGCAAAAGCCTGTCAGTAACACTACCGTACAGTCCGGTCTCTTCGCCTGGTATGTCGCATATCCAGTATAGGGGTGGTAAATGTTAGACCCCAATAACCGATAAGTCATGCCGATGTGAGGCTCATAATGGGTCGAGAAACTACTGATAATACTTATCAGTAAATCTCTGTATCAGCCCTGTCCAGGGACTTTCCTGTTATAGCTAATCGAGCACAGCGCAACATCAACCCCTATACCGGGAGAGACGAATCTCCTCCTATTGCTCATTGCCTCCATGTGATTCGGGACTGTACCCAAAAGCCACCATTTTCCACGTTCTCATGAACGTGGTAAGGTGGAAATCAAAGCACAGTGGGAATCACACAAGACTCTATGACGATCTCGGGTCTACAGACTAACCTGTACCAATATCACCAGAGAACTGCTATCTGACGATAGGTATAATACTAACTAGGAGTTCTCGGCGAGTCCGTTCAGTGTATCCAGTCTCAACTGAGCACCCGTATACCATATTTGATGTCAAACACCAATGGATGTGGGATCATTCATCGCCCATCATATGGGTCAAGATGCGTACACGCTAGTCTACTCCGGAATATTGATGCCCTGTCTCGATACACCCTCGACTAGGAACAGTTTTAGGATGTACTAGTGGACTACCTTCGGCTCCTACTAGTATGATCTCCATCATAGTCCTGGTAGTCAAGTACACAACCTAAGGGCTCTATCAACATGTGAGAGCAAGACAGCATCACATATACAAGTCAACATGTTAAAATAAAAAGCAACCTGATAGCATACTATCATGTCGAGCAAGAAAGTCCTCTCTTTATATATCCAAGCCTTCACTATAATATACATCGCATGTACAATAATGGCATCCAGGGCATACATATAACTAACAATCTCCCACTTGCACTAAGGCCAGTTGTTATAGTATCTCATACCCAACATCCCGAAGAGTCTCTCAAATTGTATCTGGGGAATGGCCTTGGTGAGTGGATCCGCCATGTTGTCCTTCGTATCAACTCTCCTGACCTCAATCTCCCGGCGATCAACTATCTCCCGGATCAGGTGATACCGCCTCAGAATATGCATGGAACACTGATGGGACCTGGGTTCCTTAGCCAAGGCCACTGCTCCATTGTTATCGAAATACAAAGGCATTAGATGCTCAATGGATGGAACCACACCAAGTTCAGTTATGAATTTCTTCATCTAGATAACTTCTTTGGCAGCATAATTGGCAGAGATGTATTCAGCCTCCATCGTCGAGTCTGCAACGGTTTCCTGTTTGGAACCCTTCCCACAAACCGCCCCTCCATTGAGGGTAAAGACAAATCCCGAGTGCGACTTAGAGTCATCCTTATCACTTTAGAAGCTCGAATCGGAAAAGGAATCCACTTGGAGTTCTCCGTTACCATACACCAAGAACATCTCTTTAGTCATTCTCAAGTACTTGAGAATGTTCTTCACAGCTGTCCAGTGACTCTCTCCTAGATCTGCTTGATACCTACTCACTACACTTAGTGAGTATGCTACATCGGGTCTGGTACACAACATCACATACATGATAGAGCCTACTGCCGAAGCATAGGGTATCCCTTGCATGCGACCTCTCTCCAAATCAATCTTGGAAGACATCTCTTTGGAGAGAGTGAGTCCTGAGATCGTGGGTAAAAACCCACGCTTGGATTCTTCCATACTAAACCTCTTCAGTATGGTGTCAATGTACCTGGATTGGGACAATCCCAGTATCCTTTTAGATCTATCTCTATAGATCTTAATCCTCAAGATGTATGAGGCATCCCCTAGATCTTTCATTGAGAATTTTTGTGAAAAGAAGAGCTTGACCGAGTGCAGCATAGGAACATTATTTCCTATCAAGAGTATGTAATCCACGTATAATACGAGGAAGACAACCTTACTCTCTGCAACCTTCTTATATATGCAAGGTTCATCTACATTTTTGATGAAGTCAAACTCTTTGACTACAACATCAAAACAGATGTTCCAACTCCGCGATGCTTGTTTTAACCCGTAAATGGATTTAAGCAGCTTGCACACCTTGCCGCTGCTCCCACTGTCCACGAAGCCCTCTGGCTGAGTCATGTACACGCACTCTTCTAAATCACCATTTAGAAAGGCGGTCTTAACATCCATTTGCCAGATTTCATAGTCATGGTATGCAGCGATGGCAAGCAGGATCCGGATGGACTTAAGCATAGCCACTGGTGAAAAGGTTTCATCATAGTCCACACCTGGTCGTTGACGAAAACCTTTTGCAACAAGTCTATCTTTGAAAGTCTTAACTTTTCCATCTACACCAAATTTCTTCTTAAAGATCCATTTGCTCCCAATAGATTTTACCCCTTCAGGAGCAACTTTCAAAGTCCATACTTTGTTGGTGTACATGGATTCCATCTCAGATCACATTGCATCCAGCCATTTCATAGAGTCCCCACTCGTGATGGCCTGCTCGAAGCTAGTTAGGTCATCATCCTACATGATGCAATCCTCGCTTCCACCATCAATGAGAAAACCGTAGTATCTCTCATGTGGATAAGGAACCCTACTAGATCGGCGGAGAGGCCGGGGTTCGTTGGGAACTATCAAATCCTCTGGTTCTACCAAATCCTCAGTCGCAGTTTGTGCTGCTGGAACTTCTTCCAGCTCTACCTCTTCGCCACTAATTTCTTTTGCAAGAAATTCCTTTTCTAAAATGGTGGCATGTTGAGCAACAAACACCTTTTGTTCCTTACTGAGGTAGAAGTGATATCCATACGAATTGCTTGGATATCCCATAAACTTGCAAAGAACTGATCTTGCCACTAGTTTGTCCGGATTTTGCTTTTTAACATAGGCCGGACAACCCCATATCTTACCACGTTTAAGAGATGGTCTTTTCCCATTCCATATCTCATATGGAGGTAGGCACTGATTTGGTTGGAACTCTATTCAATAGGTATGCAGCCGTTTCCAGCACATAATTTCAAAAGGAAATAGGTAACTCAGCGGTGCTCATCATAGAGCGCACCATATCCAATAGGGTGCGATTCCTCCGTTCCGATACACCGTTGTACTGTGGTGTATATGGAGGAGTAAGCTGAGAGAGAATCCCATTCTCTTTTAGATAGTCACGGAATTCTGTGCTCAAGTATTCTCCTCCTCGATCAGATCGTAGGATTTTAATACTTTTACCCGTTTGGTTCTCTACTTTGTGCTTACATTCTTTGAATTTCTCAAAAACTTCAGACTTGTGTTTCAACAGGAACACATGTCCGTATCTTGAGAGATCGTCAGTGAATTTAATGAAGTACGAGGAACCATTCCTGGCATGTGTAGACATGGGACCACATACATCACTATGTATCAGTGCCAAGAGTTCCGTAACTCTTTTTCCGTGTCCACTAAATAGAGTTTTGGTCATCTTGCCTTTGAGACATGACTAGAAAGTGTCATAAGATGAAAATTCGAACGAATTCAAATATCCATTCTTATATAACTTAGCTAGTCGTGTCGCATTGATATGACCTAGTCTACAATGCCACAAGAAGGAATCGTTCATTTCTAAACATTTCCTCTTGTATGTGTTTTGTACGTTCAGAACTGTGGTTTGATCTAGAACGTATATGCCATTACTTAACGAGCCTGATCTAATCAACTTTTTATTTAGGAAGATGTTCATAACATTATCCCTTACTATAAAATTATATCCCTTTTTACTTAATAAAGAAACTGATATAAGATTGCATATCAGGGTCAGAATGTAATAGCATTCATTCAGAATCAATGTATTACCATTTGGTAATACAAGGTGTTATTCGCCAACTGCTTTGGCCGCAACATTTGCCCCATTCCCTACTCTTATGGAATGATCATCCATTTCCAGTTCTCTACCTTTCTGTAGCCCATGTAATATGTTACATATATAGGATCCTGACCCGGTATCTAATACCCAGGACGTAGTGTGTACTGAGAAACAGTTCTCGGTTATTAACACACCTGAAGAAGATGCATCAACATGCTCATTCTTCATTTGGGTGGCGTGGAAATCCGGATATATTTCTATTTCCTGCTCAGTCTTATAACAATTATAAGAATGAACGGAACCAACGTTCCCCTGCTCAGCATAAAAAGCGGGTTCGATCAATACATCCATATTATTATCTTTATTAGGGCATGATATGGTCTCTACCTGGAGAGAAAGAGAAGAAAACTCAGCGTATGCTCTTGCAAAGATCAGATTGGTTATTTATCTTATCTAATCGAAGTCTCCTACTGCTATTCTCAAATTTTCTTTCAAACCTTTAAAAAGAAAATTCAGCCAGGATTAATTGCATTCTATAACTTCGCTAACCGTTCAGCCAGGCCAGTGCCAGTACTTCTGAGGGAGGTTCCCCGTGCTTTCGTACGGACCTAATTAAAATAAAACTCATTTTCCTAGAGATGTAGCCCTGTTGACACCTTTCTAGACACCTAATGAGTTAGCTAATTGTAAAGTGCAAAATTCTCCCGGGAGCAACTTTTGCTCACAGTGGGATCGGGATCCTACTATCACATAGAAGGTATGCAATCTCATTACAAATTTCAACACTTGAAATTCCCGAATATTTTGCCCCTAGCAACTTATGACCTTGGCTAAGGTCAACAAATCATAAGCGCTAGTCAAGTTCAACCCGTCATTTCTTGATTGAATTAAACCCACCCGTACGACCCTTGTCTAAGGTCAACAAAGTCGTATGACTACCCTAACTCAATCGCATCATATGTAGCAGATAAGTATTAATTAGCTACCGCACAGTACGCCTTGGCTAAGGTCAACAAACGTAGCACGAATACTAAGTAGGACTTATCTGAAATGACAGAGGGCTACGACAGGTTTTTCAGAAAACCTTTTGCATAATGAACTTGATATAGTTGTAGAAACAAGTGATTTTTGAAAAGGAGTGTTTTTTAGACTTTTACTAGTTTTGCTAAAGAGGTCACTCCCGGTGAAGGGATCTCGGCTCTTTCCTTATCGAATAAGGTGCAGGATATTTCACAAATACCGCTATGCTAAGCAAAAACTAAAAGAAGCAATCAAAAGACAAAACCGAGTTGGTTGTAGTATCTGCTAGCTTTTGCTAAAGAGGTCACTCCCGGTGAAGGGATCTTGGCTCTTTCTTCATCGAATGAGGTGCTGGATATTCTATAAGGAATGCCGCTATGCAAAGCGAAAACTAGAGCTACCCTTTTTGAAAATATGATTCTACAACATGTTTTAGGTTTCTTTTCTTTTCATTAATCTCATTAATGAAATCCCATCATTTATTCCTAAGCATCACAGAAGAAACGAAAATACAACGTACGCTTATGCCATCCGCATTCGCCACAGTGTCCCGTTATGCACCGTTAGGCTACTTAACTTACGGCATACCGGGACGGGACTAGCACGGATGCATAACATAAGCAACGTCTACTATATATCTCATATATAATGTATACCCATTCGTCTCAGAATCCACAGTGATCACATCACAGAGCAGCAGAAGAAACATATGAAATATTGGATATATTAGGAGGTCTGTGTTTTATTTTGAGCCTGTATAAAACACGGATTCCACGATCGCGATGAATAGACAAACCCATATCCCTAGACCCCTACGAGAGCGGTATGTAACCCTACCAATTCTAGAGTTAGGAGACCCGGACTCGACTCCTCGAGTTGGTCTCCTACTGGACTCTAGAATCCGGTCACTTGTGCTCCCCTCCTTGGTCTATCCTAATGTGGAAAAGTAAATAATATACAACAATGGTGACATCATCCTCAACCTGGAAGTGCCCCAATAAAAGAATATTACATAAATTGAATTTTACATGAATGAAAATTAAAACTCTCATCTTACGTTAAAACCCCCGGGCTATTCAAAACGCGACGATCCAATATAACATATCACAGCAACACATAACATCACATGTCATCAACGTAAGTAAATATGCGTATCCCAATTTTCGTTGACATATAGCAACGAAATCGGCGATACACCATATATTACACTTACGGTCGCATAAAAGAAAATATCAAACTACAACATTTGGAATCTATAATAACCTTAGACATCATAAACCCAAAATATCACATACTTTGGATTTCATGCCTAACCTTATGAATTCCACATATTGTATCACATTCCAGAAATTGTTAGACAATGTTAAACATTCCGATCGAATCAACAAACACCCAAAATTACCCAAAAAGCTCAACACTTGAGCATAGTTCAAAAGGTCCCAGAACATGCCACAGCTCCTATGAACCAGCCGTAGAAGGGTCAACCAATGCCTCACATGTGGCACCGCTGAACTACCACAAACCCTAGGGTTCATGGCGGTTCTAACGGTCACATAATCGAGTTAGGGTTTCTCTTTTCTAGAGGGTCCACAGAATCGCTTGCATCATTTTCTGAAAGTTTTAAACTAAGGAAAAATCCAACACTTGGAAAATTTCCGGCAAGGGTTAAAATGGGTATTTGATATCCGTTCGAACTTTTTAACACCGTCTAAAGTAACCCGAAAAACTGTTAGAATTACGACTACGAAACACTCCGAGTTGCTTTTATAGTAAACTAATATCTCATGCAAATTTAGCAAAAACAAACAACATCTGAAACACCAAAACCCAGTCAATGGAACACTGGAAAAATTTTGGGGGGGGTGTGCTCGGTTTTAGGCCGAGATGGGGGGTATGGTGGCCGACCACTTTTCCTCAGAAAAGCCTCAAATTTCTCCAGTGTTCTTGTTATATCACATACAACATTCTGTAGTTGTTTGAATTTTTTTTGGACAACTTTAAAAATCGACAGAAACTGCAGTTTTGGATTTTCATGTTTCGGAGTATTTCGGTTTCGTAATCCTACACAATCCGTCTAATTCTCTAGCTAAGCTCTGATACCACTGTAGGGTTCCTATGAACGACAACAAGATTTCGGGAGGCATAGTCCATGCCATTTTTAAAAATTTTCCGTTTTAAAGAACCCTAAACTAGAATCATTAACTAGAGAATCATACGAAACTTAATATAAACTACATTACATCTAAAAGAACTAGAAATACAAACTTTGTAGATCGGTCCTTCACTTCATTAGCTCCTTGTAGTAGTCCCTTCGCTGCGATGAAATGATCTTGCGGATTCTTGAATGGCTCCATGAGAAGAAAACAACGAACTTGCTTGAAGTCTTCGAGGTCGAAAATGATCTACGTCGATGAGACACTAACCCAAGCTACCCTCTTCACTAATGTAAGATTAGTGAAGCAAATACCCTATACTAAAGTGCTAACCTAGAAGAGGATGAAGAAGTAGGATTTTTGCTCACTTTGGATTTCTTTTTCTCACTAAAGTTTCTCACTTTTACAAAACCTAGAGAGCTCTTAAGCTTTGAGGAAGAAGATCAAGAGAGATAATGTTGTGAGAGTGAATGACAACCATGGATGGGAAAATATCTAATATTACCCTTGTAGAGACTTAACCATGAGTTAAGATAATGGTTGGGTTAACAAATATCTAGTGTGAGACAAAACTAGTGGACTAAGTCAATGGGACTCAAAGCTTCATGAAGCTTCATGCCATGTGACAAATTTCCAACTAATAACTGAATTACAATAAATCAATAAACCTTACATTATCTTTATCATGGTGTAAGTCTCATACACCCATGTTGCATGTATCATCAACCATGACACATAAATAATAACACAATTAATATATATCACATATATATTAAGTGTGCACATGTGAGAAAAATAAATGTTTAAGTGATCTAATATTAGTTAATGTAAATTAATATATCAAATATATAATTATACATTAAATCATTAAATCAACACTTGATTTAATAATCCGGTTATATCTCATATAACCGACTAATATTATTTGTATCATTATATCGAATCAACACTTGATTCGATAACCCGGATATAACAAATATAACCGATCGATACAGTATCGACTTACCGAATCAACATTTGATTCGTTAACCCGGCTATATTACATATAATCGATCGATTCTTTATATCGTGAGAATAGAATACGGTATCACATACTCATATTAATCTCGGTCCCGCACATATCACTTATATGCTCCTACTTCGTTTTGCCTGAGCCTGTGAAACCTCTGTGTAGGACTCTAAAGACTCATCAATACGCCGGCAGTAGGTGATGATCATATCAAGCACCCACACGTTGTCAGCAGTACTAGCTGGACGTAACGGCTACCCGGGTATTGAACGATCAAAAGATCAGTAAGCTAGCCCGCTCCAACTCCTGTAAAAGCTTGTCGGTAACACTACCGTACAGTCCGGTCCCTTCGTCTGATATGTCGCATATCCAGTATAGGGGTGGTAAACGTCAGACCCCAATAACCGATAAGTCATGCCGATGTGAGGCTCATAACGGGTCGAGAAACTACTGATAACACTTATCAGTAAATCTCTGTATCAGCCCTGGCCAGGGACTTTCCTGTTATGGCCAATCGAGCACAGCGCAACATCAAGCCCAATACTGGGAGAGACGAATCCCCTCCTTTCGCTCATTGCCTCCATATGATTCGGGACTGTCCCCAAAAGCCACCGTTTTGCACGTTCTCATGAATGTGTTAAGGTGGAAATCAAAGCACAGTGGGAATCTCACAAGACTCTATGACGATTTCGGGTCTACAGACTAACCTGTACCAGTGTCACCAGAGAACTTCTATCTGACGATAGGTATAATACCAACTAGGAGTTCTCGGTGAGTCCGCTCAGTATACCCAGTCTCCACTGAGCACCCATATACCATCTTTGATGTCAAACACCAATGGATGTAAGATCATCCATCGCCCATCATATGGGTCAAGATGCGTACACGCTAGTCTACTCCGGAATATCGATGCCCTGTCTCGATACACCTTCGACTAGGAACAGTTTTAGGGTGTATTTGTGGACTACCTTTGGCTCCCATTAGTATGATCTCTATCATAGTCCTGGTAGTCTAGTACACAACCTAAGGGCACTATCAACATGTGAGAGCAAGACAGCATCACATATACAAATCAACATGTTAAGATAAAGAGCAACCAGATAGCATACTATCATGTCGAGCAAAAAGTCCTCTCTATATATATCCAAGTCTCCACTATAATATACATCTCATGTACAATAATGGCCTCTAGGGCATACATATAACTAACAGATGCTTCTTAGATACCTTTATGATCCTTCTCACATGATTCAGCACCAGACCGTTCAGCTTGAGCCCGATCTTTCGTTCACCGAGCAGCCGGTAGTTATATTGGATCGGCAGGTGAAGAAACTTCGATCAAAGGTCTTGCCATCTGTGAAGGTTCTCTGGCGTAGCCCAACTTGTGAGGAGATCACTTGGGAAGCCGAGAGTGAGATGCGGAAGAAATTCCCTCATCTCTTTGAAGGTATGCTTAGTAAGAATTTTAAATTCAGGGACGAATTTCTTTAAGGGGGGAGATTGTAACACCTTAGAATGCGATTAGTGTTAATTAGGCGTTAATGTGGGTTTGTAAGGAAAAGTTTAACAAATCGATTTCCTCACATTTTATAACAATTAATTAATATTTTATTATTATTTGTTATGCCTTGCACACACTTGTGCATGCTAGTGTGAGGGTTAGTTAGTGTTAATCTTATTAAGTGACCATGACACCTTAAGCTAATCTTTGCCTTGATTTAACCTGGCCTTAGATATTTGTGTGAGAAATATCTACTTGTTTTTAGAATGAAGGGAGGTGGCTAGCTGAGTCATGAGGGTTTTAATGCAAGCTTTGATGAGGAGAGGGAGAGAGTGAGTGTAAGGCTAAGACTCACCCTACACTCACCTCTCATCATTATCATCTCTCACCCTCTCTCATTCTTATCTCTTCTCAATTATTGTTCATCTCCTCAACTCTCAACTGAACCCTCACTACCCCATCACCAAAACCTTGCAAAACTTCATAAAATTCCACTAATATACTTCACATGCCATGTTTTAGCCACTAGGTTGCCTTGGAGCTTGGAAAGATTGGATTTTTGAGCAAGAGTGGCTAGGTAATGACCTCTAACTGATAATTAGGTGTTTATATTGTTGCGTTGCCTTGTGGTTGTGGCTTAGAACACTAAAGGTATAGTTTCGTGCACATATCATATTTTTAGTGTCATATTGGAGTCTCTGTGATCTGCTATGACCTGGGAATTTTACTGTAAAATCTAGCAGTGTAGTAGTGATGTACTAGTGACTCTGAGTGTACACCTGAAGCACGAACCCCATAGGCTTGGATTTGGCCGGCAACAATGAGGGAAAATCTGGCGACCTCGGCTATTTGGGAGAGTTGGGGTTTGGTTTTTGTAGGGTAGCTGTCTGCAGTTGTTTAGAGGTGTTTGGTACTGTTTGATTTTTAGGTTTTGACAGTATACAAAATCTGGGATCACTTTCTTATACTCTAGTGTTTTGAATACGCGTGTTACGTTATTCGACACGGTTCGTGATCTTGTGTAGCTGCTGCACTTGGGTTGGTTTCGGAGTGTCGCCACACACGTTAACCACTAGACGGACACTTGAGAATTGGTTTCGAGTTGGTGCGTCGGTCAAACGTAGTTTATACGTGATATTGGTCGATTTCTGAGATTTGCACATTTTATGTTTGTGTTAACAGGATCGCAGGCGGGGACTTCGAACGCTGTGAAGAAAGGGAAGCGGGTGATTGGATCTACCTAACTTGAGATAGTCGGTGAGTAGATTTAACATCTACGGGGAAATCGCCCGTATGGCGTTAAGCGTCAGGGCTAGATATGATATTAGCTGCATTTTTATATGCACATATAGAGATGATGCATGAACTTCATTGCATATTATTACTTGTTGTTCCTGAACTTGTACCCTGTGGACACTGCACTATTATTGACAGTTCATGTTGTACGAGCACTAATTGTATGCTACACACACACTATTGGTAATTGCCATGATACACACAACACATATACACATGTGATATGGTATTGATTAGTGACATTGAGGCATTGATTCTTGTGCGATGGCGTATAAGAAATATAGCATACATGCATACATACATGCTTATACATATACCTTTCTATAGCTACATGTCCACTTTATACGATGTTGTGTTGGATTTGGATAATTGGGAACCGCGTGATATATTTAATAACTTGATGCATTTAAATAGCGGATTTTCCCTTGATATGCTCATATTGTTGTTCTATGTTGCATAAATCATATTACATGGATTTACGCATTGAGATATGGATTTCATGTGATATTCTGGATTTGAGAACTGTGGGGATATTTCAAGAAATGTGTATTGTTTTGAAAACCCGGTTTCTCTCGATATGATACGTGGATTGTGAGTGTCAGAGTTGGACACTCAGGTTCCGTGAGATGTATGTATACGTGGATTGCGAGTGTCGGAGTTGGACACTCAAGTTCCGTGAGACATATGGATATGTGGATTGCGAGTGTCGGAGTGGGACACTCAGGTTCCGTGGATTGCGAGTGTCGATATTAGACACTCAGGTTCCGTGAGATGTACAAATATGATATGTGGACTTACGTGTCGATGTTGGACACGGGTATTTCATGATGTTTTCGAGTGCCGATGTTGGGCACTCAGGTTCCATGAGATTTACAGGATGTGAAGGCCAGTCCTGGTGACGGCGCCTGAGGATTTTGGGATTCGGGGTGTCATTGATGGACGCCAGGTTTTTCCACGCTAATGATTTATGCATGAGGTTTATTATTTATCCCACACTCAGGATTTATTTGATATGCATTTGATTCATGTAGATATTGTACCCTGGTGGTGTACCTTAATCATGATAGTTGCATATTCATATTGCCATACTTATACTATCAGATTACATGTGATAGATTATCGCTGTTAGTGCATACTTGCGATTACAGTATAAATGTTATTTACTATTCACGAGTTGGCAACTCACCCCCGTTGTGCCACAGGATTTTGCAGGTCTGATCCTCAGAGTAGTCGCGGCAGGGCGCCTCATTATCTCTACTTTTGCGGATACCGCTATGGTTGGCTGTGAGGACTTTTACTATAGGTGGGTTGTGGTTATCCGATAATGTACATTGTATATCTTTTGTATCTAGTACTCTCCATCTACCACCTTCATGTATTGACTTAGAGACGAGTTGTGAGGATCGATATTGTATATTCTTATTACCCTGGTTGTCGTGCTTGTGTGAGCCGGCCTTTATTTATGTTGATTATCTCATTTCTTCGCTACGGCGTCGTATATCTGTTGTGGTTGTTGTTTCTGCCTTTGGGAGAGATTTGCTCCCGTTTGGGGATGCTTTACTTATATCTTATGTTTGTACCCGTTTCGGGGCTGGCTTTTACAAAGGAGGTGCTGCCGAAATTTTTATGAAAACAAACTTAAGCTTTGAGTTCTTACTTGAGATTTTAAAGTGTATCTATCCTTTACTTCTTGTAATGGTTTAGATTGTTGGGTTTTCGGCTTACTTAAATTGCGTTACGCCTGTTGACGTTACGTAGTCTAAGTGCCTGTCATGTGCCTAATTTTAGGTCGTGACACCGGCCCAATACCGGCGGATGGGGAAGGGTTGGGTGCCACGTGTCCTAGTCGCTTGGTATTCTTCAGTGCACATGTTTGATTATTCAGTGCCTTTTCAATTTACGTGTAGTGCACGTGCAAACCCTTGGGCTTCTAAAAGATTAAAAGAATTTAAAATAAAAAGATAATGTGGCTGATGGGATTTGAACTCAGTTGCTATGTCTCAGCAGTGCAAGGTCTTACCAATGAGCTACAAGCTCCTTCTTGCTGTTCAAAAGTAAAACAAACTTATAACTCGTGCTCAGGATTAAGTACCCCTTTATGTATTTTGAAAAAATTTGTACAGAAAGTTTAGGGTTGTTACAGAGTTACATTTATGATACATATGCATATCACATATTATTTTAATGCATGATATGATAATACTATACTTATGATATAGGTATCGTTGTGCATTTCGATTTCTACCTTATGATATATTTTTATTCACTGAGTTGGCAACTCACCCCCGTTGTGCCACAGTTTCTTGCAGGGTTTACCGCTCGGATTATCGGCGGATTTTGGCACACCCTTCTTCTCGGTGATTGCTTTGGCAAGTGGGCTACTGCTGTTCGTACCCACACTTGTATACTTATATATTCTTATATCTAGTAAATCTCTATCGACATAGAACTGGTATATTGTGGACTTAGAAGCGATACTTAGAATTGTGTGTTGTGGGCGTCGTACTCATTGGATTCGACCTTTTTATATTTTTGATTTTATTTTGTTATTCTTTTCTTCGCCGTTGGGCGTCGTATATTGTCTGCTTGGTTGCTCCTCTGTTTGGGCGTGGAAGCTAGCTCCCGTTGGGATGCTATTTTTATTGTTATGTTTGTATCGGGTTTTATTCAAAATTTACAACGGAGGTGCTGTCGAAATTTAAAACGTCATAGATACTTTTCAAACATACTTAGTTAGACTTAAATGTTTATTTTAAACTGATCCCATCTGATGACTATTTTAAAACTGACCTCCAATATTTTCAAAAAGGGTTTAGATTCATATAACCGACTAATATCAATTATATATATGTATATCAAAATATTAAATCAACACTTGATTCAATAATCCGGTCATATCACATACAACCGGCTAATATTCAATATTAGTTATGTCATGTCCCGCTTCCCAGCGTACGGGTAGGAGACGTGGCGAGACCCGCGACGTATTTACTCAGAAGTAAATACGCTAAGCGTAAATAAGCAATATAATGAATGTACACAAGAAATGACAAGTGATATAAATAAACAACAGCTTTTATTGATTAAACATTCTTTACAATACACTGAAAAGTAAATACAATACTGGAAAGTAATGCCTAAACAATGGCATGAACTGAAAGTAAAAGTATATACAAGTGAACTAGAGCTCTGGGTCCTCAATGAACTGCTCCAAATCGTCCTGGCTGGGCTCGATCTCCAGAGAGTCGGGTTCTCCTGAAAATATTCCAAAAAAAGAAGAAATATGAATGTCGTCAGCGAACAATTGCTCGGTAAGTCCCAAAAGATAAAGAAGAATAGACAGAGAATAGAACAGGTAAATTTTATTTAGTTATATTTGTTATGTTAACGTAGTTGTTTGTAGCTTAGTACAAAATGTGCCAGTGTATACGAGAGAAGTCCAACTTGCTCTGTGGACTAAGGTATAAGGAGTACAAGGCCCGTCAAAATCCACGGGACAACGGCAACGGATGTTCAGGTTAGGTGTATTAAAGGGACCATCATCGTGTCACTTTTAACACATTCCGTACCTGTCTACCCCTTTAAAAACCCCGTAATGTATTTTGTATCGATTTTAATGATTTGTAGATATAAGACTTGCCGAGACCATGGTATAGATTGTTCATGTAAATGGAATAAGATGTAAACGGATAGTCATGTAGTCAAGTCAATATATATCCATAGTTCGGTCCAGTCGAGTCATGTTGATATTGGATAGTATTCTGGTATTCATGTTCAAGTTCCAGTATATATGGATTCATGTTGTATTGGAGTTATATTTGTATTCATGTAAGGATTGTATTCAATTTAGACTGAGACTCTGTCTGAGTCAAACACTTAAACAGAATTTGATTCCTGAATTAGGTTTTGAAGTTATCGATAACTGCTGCACATGGACGACAGGATTTGTGACTTTTTCCAAGCCAATTACCATTGATAACCCCGTTTTAGTTTCCTATCTTAAATAGGCAAGCACCCACTTTCTCCGGCTCCCTGAGGCTTAAGAGAATTGGTCCCGCTTAAACCTATATTTACTAGGGTCCTTATTGTAAATTAATATAACTTGAGAGTGTTTTATGAAAAATAGTTTTAGTATACTTTCAAAATAATTCTCAAGTATTTATTTATCGTATTTAGGGTATTCATAGATGTAATTTTTTATATGATGAGGCATTCATGTGAATATAAACCTAAATTGAATAGTACATGGTATTTTAGTGTAAATTGACTTGTATGGATTGTTAATGGTATATTCATGAAATTTGTGATTCTTGTGTTTAGAAAACATGGAATTTATTATAAATATAAAATAGATGTTTTGATAATATATATATATATATATATATATATATATAATTATTAAAAATAAAATTTATTTATTAAATAGAAAATCACATTATTCTTAAAAATTGTATTAAAAATTCCGATGCTCCGTGAGGAGGTCTGCATCTCGCCTTACTAGTCCGATAGATGTGTGACAACCCACACCAACCAAATCGGGTTCCCAAAAATGGGTTGTAGAGGCATAATTGCAAGGAATATAAATAATACAAATTTAAAGAATACGGTTTTTAATAATTTACGGTATTTTGATGTAAACTCGTATTTGTCCCAAAAATATTGTTTTCATGCAATTGTGCTATATCAAGAAGTGTGTTGTGAGAGGTAGGTCATTACCTCGTGAGATTTTTCTAAAGGTAATATAAGTAAATATGATACAAGATGCCGTATGTAAAGTTTGTGGTATTTAAACGTAAAAGTGTAACAAAAGTTGCATAGCAATGAATTTTAAGATGAAACTTGTTTTCAAAGTTTGTTTTAAGATTACCAAACAAGATATAACAATATGGATGTTTGGTTATTAAGAAAAGTTGTGTTTTTAACAAATTTAGAATCGGATGTCGGAATAACTCCACTTCTGACGAAATTTGAAAAGAGAACTTTTTGAATAGGGAAGAGAGGAGAAAAGAGGGAACTTACGAGTTTAGGGTAGAGAGGAGAGGTATAGGAAGATTTTGAGAGGTTCGTGGAGTCGCGGGATCGCCGAAATCTTCTCGAATCGTCGCCGGAACTTGACCTTGGCTAACTCCACTTGTACAACTTATTTGACTTGGAAAAATTTGAGAGTTTTGATAATGGATTTCAGAATAGAGAGGGCTAGGTATGTGGTGGTATTTATAGGATAGAATTGGGGTTTAGGGAATTAAAAAATGAGAATTAAAATGCATTAAAACATTATTTTAATGGTAATTTTAATACTCTGTTAATTTACAGGAAATTCAAACAGAAGAGGAGTAGTGGGGGGAGGCCAAGGGTGTTGGGGTAAAAATTTTGGAGCATTACCGACGGTTCTAACCGGCGGCGTCGGCCCAGAGGAGATCTTTGCCGATCGTTTGGTAGGGGTTGGGGTTTGGATTCTTGCCACTTGTTGGTGTCTGTTCATATAATAATTTCCACATGTTTGATTTTAGCAACTTTTCATTTTTACGTGTATTGCACGTGTAAACTTTTGGGCTTCCAAAAAGTTTAAAAGAAAAAAATCATAAAAAATAATATGTGGCTGATGGGATTTGAACATAGGGGCTATGTTACAGCAATGCAAGACTTTACCAATAAGCTACAAGTGCTTTCTTGCTGTTCTTAAACAAGAAATACTTTTAAGTTGTGCTCAGGCTAAGCTACTCTTTTCTGTACTTTACAAAAATTTTGCACAAAAAGTTTAGGGTTATTACAAGTTAATATATATATATATATATCAAATTATTAAATCAACACTTGATTCAATAATCCGGCTATATCAAATATAATCCGGCTAATATCAAATATATATAAACAACATATAAATAAATCATTGAATCAACACTTAATTCAATAATCCGGTTATATCACATATAACCCGACAGATATCAAATTTTGCTAGATTAGAATACGGTATCACATACTCATATTCAATCAAGCTCCCGTACATATCTCCATATGTGCCTTACTTCGTTTCGCTTGAGATAGGAAACATCTGTGTGGGACTCTAAAGACTTGTCAATACGCCAGCAGTAAGTAATGATCATATTAGATACCCACAAGCCATCAGTAGTACTAGCTGGACATAACGGCTACCCAGGTATTGAACGGATAGAAGATCAAAAAGCAAACATTTCCAAACTCCCGTAGAGCCTATAAGCAACACTTACCGTACAGTCCAGTCTCTTTGTCTGATATGTCGCATATCGAGTCTGGGGGTGGAATCGTCAGACCCCAATAACTTGATAAGTCATGTCGATGTGTGTCGTATAACCTTTCGAGAAACTATTGATAACACTTACTAGTAAATCTCATCAGCCCTGGCCAGGGACTTGTTGTTATAGCTGATCGAGTATAGAGCAACATCAACTCCCAATACCGGGAGAGACAAAACCCCTCCTATTGCTCACTGCCACCAAGTGACTCGGGACTGTACCCAAAATCCACTTGTTTGCACGACTCTTTTGAGCCATGGTAGAGAGGAAATCAAAGCACAGTGGGAACCACACAAGACACTATAACGATCTCGGGTCTACAAATTAACATGTACAAGTGTCACTAGAGAACTGCTATCTGACTATAGGTATGGTACCATCTAGGAGTTCTCGGCGAGTCTTATTCGGTGTAAGAGCACCTGTGTACAATCTTTGATGTCAAACACCAATGGTTGTGGGATCAACCATCGCCCCATACAGGGTCAAGAAACGTACACACTAGTCTACTCTGGAATATTGATGCCCTGTCTCGATATTCCCTCAACTAGGAACTGTTAAAGGATGTGCTTGCAGACTACACAAGCCTCACTAGTATGATCTGCATCATAGTCCTGGTAGTCAACCCTACATCCTAAGGATTTATCAACATGTATCCGAGAGAAAGTAAACTAAAATAAGTGTACATGTTAAGATAAAGAGCAACCAGATAGTATACTATAATATCGAGCAAGAAAGTCCTCTATATATATGTCCAAGCATCCACTATATCATACAATAATGGCCTCTAGGACATACATATTCCTAACAGTGTATACCCGATTCGAGGAGAGAGGATGCACCGTCTACGTGTACATGGTGGACCCGGTATGGTACCCCGGGGCAAGAAGATCGTAAAGAGAGACGTTGAGCCTGGAAAGGGAACACTACCTACTGGCAACAGTACTGGATTCGGCGGTTATCTGGAGGATACCGACCGGAGTGGTATGAGACAGATAGATATAAGGGCCGATTCGATGAGACGGCACCTGAAATATGAGGATTTACGTGTCGATGCTGGACACGAGTTTTATGATGATTTTCGAGTGTCGATGCTTGGCACTCAGGTTTTATGATGATTTTATGTGTCGTTGATGAGCACACGTTGGATGATACATATATATACTTATGTAGGACATAGATGACATAGTACCATATATTACCGCAGGCACGATATTATTATTTATTATTATTATACTTATGTATACACAATCACCCATATTATATTATTATATTACTGTATGACCTAGGTGATCATCATATATTTGATTTCTACTTGATGATGTCTTCTATTACTGTTCTCCACCGAAAGACCGGACCGAGACGTTGGGACGTCTGGCCTGAATTTAGGGATAGATGCTATTTGGACTTCTCCAGCCACCTCTCCGAAGATACCAAGTTGATTTATGATACCATATATCGAAGGTTTGGACATATGTAACCAATGTACCGTGACTTTATCAGATTCCCCTTCATTTGTGAGAGGTTTTTTTGATTGTGGTTACGCTCTTCCCTATAGGCGTAAGCCCTTGCAGTTAATTACGTTACCGCGTTGCAATAACCATTTTCTCTTTCTCCAGCAGTTCACTTCGTGTCGTGTTGTATTTTTGTTTGTTTTGGTTTCCCGTGGATTGTATACGGAGATTAGCTTATGTCGTCTCCCGTAGGACGCGGATCAGTCCAAATCCGTATATTTTAGATTTGGATTTGTTTTATTTAAGGACCGTTAATCTAGTTTGAGATTAAGATCAACTTAAATATATGAGCATTTGTGCTCAATTTATTTTAACTAAGGATGCGTTAGTCTAATTTGAGACTAAGATAAACTTAGCAAAATTTCAAGAATCATTTATATTTCAGATCCAACAACAGAGCATTTGGGGTTAGTTGTAAGAAAACCTTTCCAGAGAGCCTGAACCAATTTGGGCTTAGTCTGGTTAGTCCTTTTTTTGTTTAAAAGTGCTAAGCACATATTTGGGCTTTGCTTATTCAGCCCCTTTGTTTCTATGCAAAAGTGCTGAGCACTTATTTGAAGCTCTGGTGCTCACATGGGTATCATGTGAAGCCTTCAGTTATGGGCGCTGCCCGATCAGTGCTAAGCACTTAGTCATTTTGACTATATATAGTGCTAAGTACTTTTTTATATGGCGTTCACGTGAGGAGCACATGCGGCGCTTGTAGGGTTGTATAGCACGACAACAAGGTTTAGCAAGGCATCATTCATGCCATTTTATAAAATTTTGGGGTGCTATGAAACCCTAACCAATAACTTAACTAGAGAATTAGGGTTAACTTTGCATGTAAACAACTTTACATCTAAGAGAGAGGGATTACAACCTTTGTAGTCCGTTCCTTCGCTTCATAAACTTCGAGTTATGGTCCCTTCGCTGCGATCATCGTGTTAGTTATATGTATGCCCTAGAGGCCATTGTTGTACATGTGATGTATATTATAATGGATGCTTCGATATATATAGAGAGGACTTTCTTGCTCGATATGATAGTATGCTATCTGGTTTCACTTTATCTTAACATGTTAACGAATACTGTTTTGTGATCACGTGTTGACAAAGCCCTTAGGATATGTATTCGACTACTGGGACTATGATTAGATCATACTAGTGGGGCCAGGGTAGTCAACGAGTACATCCTATAACTATTCCTAGTCGAGGGTGTATCGAGACAGGGCATCGATACTCCAGAGTAGACTAGCGTACACGCATCTTGACCCATATGATGGGCGATGGATGATCCCATATCCATTGGTGTTGGACATCAAAGATGGTGTACGGGTGCTCAGTGGAGACTGGGTACACTAAATGGACTCGCCGAGAACTCCTGGATGGTATTATACCTATCGTCAGATAGCAGTTCTCCGATGACACTGGTACAGGTTAGTCTGTAGACCCGATATCGTCATAGAGTCTTGTGTGATTCCCACTGTGCTTTGATTTCCACCTTACCATGTACATGAGAGCATGCAAAATGGTGGCTTTTGGGTACAGTCCCGAATCACATGGAGGCAATGAGCGATAGGAAGGGTTTCGTCTCTCCCGGTATGGGGAGTTGATGTTGTGCTGTGTTCGATTGGCTATAACTGGAAGTCCCTGGCCAGGGCTGATATAAAGTGCTACTAGTAAGTGTTATCAGTAGTTTCTCGACTGGTTATGAGCCTTACATCGACACGACTTATCGGTTACTGGGGTCTAACGTTTTACCACCCCTAGACTAGATATGCAACATATCAGACGAAAAGACCGGACTGTACGGTAGTGTTACTGATTGGATTCATAGGAGAATGTACAGGCTTGCTTGTTGATCTTCTAATCGCTCAATACCTGGGTGGCTGTTACGTTTAGCTGACCGCTTGCAGCTTGTGGGTGTTTGATATGATCATTACCCACTGCCGGCGTATTGACGATTCTTTAGAGTCCTACACAGAGGTTTTCTGGCTCAGGCAAAACGGAATAGGAGCACATATGTGATATGTGCGGGACCGAGAATAATACGATATGAGATACCGTATTCTATTCTCGCGATATATGATATCGACCGCGTATATGTGATATAGCCGGGTCATCGGATCAAGTGTTGATTCGATGAATCGGTACACGTTATATTAGTCGGTTATATGCGATATAGCCGGATTGTCAGATCAAGTGTTGATTCGATAATTTAATGTATAATTATATATGTGATATATTACATTACATTATCTAATATAAGCTCACTTTATTGATTCATTTTCTTACCAGATAATACATTGATATATATGCGATATATGTTAATTATATTATTTTCTTTTGTTACAAAAATATATTATATATGTGATATATAATATTGTAACAAGTTATGATTACAAATGCAACATGATTTGTGGAGATTAAATATAGTTAGGGTTTGATTTGGGTTAGTTTTTTCATGAAGTTTCTAGAAGCTTTATTTTGTTTTAAGCTTAGATATTTTGGATTGATATTTTGTGTAGATATTTCTTAACCCAACTTGAACCCTTTACCCTAGTTAATTCTCTACAAGGGTTAAGCCTTCATACTTAACCCAAGGTTGGATTTGTAACCAATATAACAATTCAATTATTCATCACAAATAGATTTCTTCTTCTTCCTCCTCTTGAAAAATCTTTCTAGCCTTTTGACTTGTGAAGATTTAAAGTGAGAAAATGAGAAAAAAAAGAGAGAGAGAAATTCCTACTTCATTATCCTCATCTATTCTAGCCACTTAGATTAGGGTGTTCACTTCACTAATACTTGATTATAGAAGTAAAAGCTTGATCTTGAGATTCTTCAAGGTAGATCATCTTCGAAAAGGAAGACTTCGAGCAAGAATGGATCATTCGACTTGTGGAGCCTCTCTTGAGTCCGGGAGATCATGGATCGCGTCAAAGGGGCTACTACTCGGAGCTTATGAAGTGAAGGAACGGACTACAAAGGTTGTAATCCCTCTCTCTTAAATGTAAAGTTGTTTACATGCATGGTTAACCCTAATTATCTAGCAAAGATCCTCGCTTTTGGTTGTTCGGCACTTGAAAATTTTAAATTCGGCATGGTTGATGCCTTAGAGACCCTTGTGATAGTGCCTAGTAACCTTACAGTGGTATCAGAGCCTAGCTAGAGCATTAGGCGACTTGTAGACGAAGTTAAAAGTCCGATCAAACCCCGAAACGTCATTTTGACCCCCTCTTTGGAAATTTTTTAAAAAGATGTTTTTTCCACATTAAAAATACTCAAAAAATCAAGTAGGTAATTGTATGGATTACTGTGAAATACGAGTCTCTGTAGCCTTTAAGTCGCCGCGGAACCGCGGCCATACCATGCTTGTGGCGGCGGTTTCGCGGCAGTACTTGGGTGTCAGGGATAGTTATTTCTAGGGTTCATCCGTATGTATTACTACATGCTTCTGGGGATTTTTAATTTTACTCAAGTGTTGAGTTTTCTGGAGATCTTCTGTATTCGTTGATTAGATCGAAAAGTTTAACATTGTCTATTTATCTGGAATGTGATACAATATGTGGAATTCATATAGTTAGGCATGAAATGCGAAGTATGTGATATTTCGGATTGAAGATGTCTAAAGTGATTGTGGATTCCAAATGTTGTAGTTTTACACTATCTTTTCTGTGATTGTAAGCGTAGTATGTGGTGTATCGCCAGCTTCGTTGCTGTACATCAATGACAATCGGGATACGCATACTTGCTTACGTTGATGATATGAGATATTATGTGTTGCTGTGATATGTTATATTGGATCATTGTGTTCTGAATAGCCGGGGGTTTTATGTGAGATGGGGGTTTTTATTTTCATTCATGTAAAATTCATTGTATGTAATATTCTTTTATTAGGGCACTTCCGGTTTGAGGTTGATGTCACCATTGTATATTATTTACTTTTCCGCATTAGGTAGACCCAAGGAGGGGAGCACAAGTAACCGGGTTCTAGGGTCCAGTGGGAGGCCATCTCGAGGAGTCGAGACCGGGTCTCCTAACCCTAGAATTGGCAGTGTTACTTGCCGCTCTCGTAGGGGTTTAGGGATGTGGGTTTGGCTATTCATCTCGACTGTGGAATCCGTGTTTTATACAAGCTCGATGTAAAATACGGACGTCCTAGTATATCCAATATTTCATATGTTATCTTCTGCTGCAATGTTCTGTGATGAGATCATATTACTGCCTGAGACGAATGCTTATACTATATATATATGATGATATATAAATATTACTGCTTTCGTTTCTTCTGTGATGCTTAAGAAGCATAACTGATGGGATTTATTAATGAGATTAATAAAAGAAAAGAAACCTAAAAGATGTTGTAGAATCAAAATATTATAAAAAAGGGTAGCTACAGTTTTGCTTTGCATAGCGGTATATATGATATACCCTGCACCTTATTCGATGAGGAAAGAGCCGAGATTCCTTCACCGGGAGTGACCTCTTTAGCAAAACTGGCAGACGCTACAAACTCACGGTTTAGTTTTTGATTGCTTCTATAGTTCTTGCTTTGGACAGCGGTATTTATGAAATATCCTGCACCTTATTCGATGAGAAAAGAGCCGAGATCCTTCACCGGGAGTGACCTCTTTAGCGAAACTAGAAAAGCCTAAAAAACACTCCTTTTCAAAATCACTTGTTTCTACAACGATATCAAGTTTATTACGCTCATGGTTTTTTGAAAAACCTGTGTAGCCCTCCGTCATTTCAGATAAAGACCATTTAGTATTTGTGCTGCGTTTGTTGGCCTTTGTCAAGGCGTAGTGTGCGGTAGCTGACTAGTACTTATCTGTTTATGCATGTGATGCGATTGGATTAGAGTAGTCGTATGGCCTTGTTGGCCTTTGTCAAAGGTCGTGCGGGTAGGTTTATTTCAATCAAGAAATAACGGGTTGAACTTGACTAGCTTCCTATGGTTTGTTTGCCTTTGTCAAGGTCATAGGGGGTTAGGGATAAAAGATATTATCGGGAATTTCAAGTGTTGAAATTTGCAATGAGATTGCATACCTTCTATGACATAGTTGGATCCCGATACCCACTGTGAGTAAGAGTTACTCCTGGGAGAATTTTACACAGGATAATTAGCCGATCAAGTAGGTGTCTAGAAAGGTGTTAATGGGGTTATGCCTCTGGGAAAAGGAGGTTTATTTTAATTATGTCCGTTCGAAAGCACGGGGAACCTCCTTCAAAGTACCAACACTAATCTGGCTGAAAGATTGGCGAACTTGTAGGGTGTTATTAATCCCGGCTAATCTTACCTTTTAGGGTTTGAAAGAAGATTTGATTAAAATAGTGGGAGCCATCCTGATTAGATAAGATAAATAACCAATCTAATCTTGCAAGAGCGCACACTAAAGTGTTTTCTTCTCTCTCTCTCCAGGTAGCGACCATGTCAGGCCTTAATCAAGATAATAATATGGATGTATTGGCCGAACCCGCTTGTTATAATGAGTAGGGGAACGTTGATTCCGTTCTTTCTTATAATTGTTATAAGACTGAACAGGAAATAGGGGAATACCAGAATTCACACACCGCCCAAACGAAGAATAAACATGTTGATGTATCTTCTTCGGAAGTGTTAGTTACCGAGAACTGTTTCTCAGTTCACTCTACGTCCTGGGCATTAGATACCGGATCAGGATCCCACATATGCAATATATTGCATGGGCTAAAGAAAGGTAGAGAACTGGGAATGGGTGATCATTCCGTAAGAGTAGGGAATGGTGTAAATGTTGCAGCCAAAGCAGTTGGCGAATATCACCTTATATTACCAAGTGGTAATACATTGATTCTGAACGAATGCTATTATATACCGAACATGATATGCAACATTATATTAGTCTCTTTATTAAGTAAAGAAGGATATAATTTTGTAATACAGGATAATGTTATGAATATCTTCCTAAATCAAAAGTTGATTGGATCAGGCTCATTAAATAATGGCATATACGTTCTAAATCAAAACACAGTTCTTAATATACAGAACACACACAAGAGGAAAAGCTCAGAAATGAACGAATCCTTCTTGTGGCATTCTAGACTTGGTCATATCAATGCGACACGACTGGCCAAATTGCATAAGGATAGATATTTGAATCCGTTTGAATTTTCATCTTATGACACTTGCCAGTCATGTCTCAAAGGCAAGATGACCAAAACTCTATTTAGTGGACACGGAGAAAGAGTTACAGAACTCTTGGGACTGATACATAGTGATGTATGTGGTCCTATGTCTACACATGCCAGGAACGGTTCCTCATACTTTATTACATTTACTAACGATCTCTCAAGGTACGGACATGTGTTCCTGATGAAACACAAGTCTGAAGCTTTTGAGAAATTCAGAGAATATAAGAACGAAGTAGAGAACCAAACGGGTAAAAGTATTAAGATCCTTTGATCTGATCGAGGAGGAGAATACTTGAGCAATGAGTTCCGGGATTATCTAAAAGAGAATAGGATTCTCTCTCAGCTTACTCCTCCCTATACACCACAGCACAACGGCATATCGGAGTGGAAGAATCGCACCCTATTAGATATGGTGCGCTCTATGATGAGTACCGCTGAGTTACCTATCTCCTTTTGGGATCATGCGCTTGAGGCAGCAGCATACCTATTGAATCAAGTTCCGTCTAAATCTGTACCTACCACCCCATATGAGATATGGAGTGGGAAGTGACCATGTCTTAAACGTGTTAAGATATGGGGTTGTCCGGCCTATGTTAAAACACAAAATCCGGACAAACGCGAGGCACGGTCAGTTCTTTATAAGTTTGTGGGATATCCTAAACATTCACATGGATATCTTTTCTACCACAGCGAGGAACAAAAGGTGATTGTTTCTCGACATGCCACCATTTTAGAAAAGGAATTTCTTGTAAAAGAAATTAGTGGTGAAGCGGTAGAGCTGGAAGAAGTTCCAGCACCACAAACTACAGCTGAAGATTTAATGGAACCAGATGATTCAGTAGTTCCCAACGAACCCCGGCCTCTCCGCCGATCTAGTAGGGTTTCTCATCCACCTGAGAGATACTACGGTTTTCTCATCGATGGTGGAAGCGAGGATTGCATCATGGAAGATGATGACCCAACTAGTTTCGAACAGGCCATCACGAGTGGGGACTCTGTGAAATGGCTGGATGCAATGTGATCTGAGATGGAATCCATGTACGCCAAAAAAGTATGGACTTTGGAAATTGCTCCTGAAGGGGTAAAACCCATTGGGAGCAAATGGATCTTTAAGAAGAAACTTGGTGTAGATGGAAAAGTTGAGACTTTCAAAGCTAGACTTCTTACAAAGGGTTTTCGTCAACGACCGGGTGTGGATTATGACGAAACCTTTTCTCCAGTGGCTATGCTCAAGTCCATCCGGATCTTACTTGCCATTGCTGCATACCATGACTACGAAATATGGCAAATGGATGTTAAGACCGCCTTTCTGAATAGTGATTTGGAAGAGTGCGTGTACATGTGTCACGACCTAAAGTTCGGCCCATGACCGGCACTTAACCACGTAACGTCTACAGGCGTAACGTGACTAAGTAAGCCGAAACCCAGAAATCAAAACCATTAAAAGTATTGAGTATTAAATCATTTAATAGAAACATTTGTTAAAACGTTTAGAAAACCTTGAGTAATTTAGTAAAATTCTTTAAAGTTCAAGTTATTTTCTTAAAAATTTTGGCAGTATTTCCTTTGTAAAAACTAGCCCAAAATCGGGTAAAAGATAAGATCTGAGTAAGATGATATATAATAAGAATAAAGCATCCCAAATGGGAACAATCACGCCCAACGGTGGAAACAATCACCACACTGATAATATACGACGCCATGGCGAAGAATTAGTAAAATAAGTGAAGACAACATGAAATATAAAACTGCATAAATAAAGTCGGCTCACAACGAGCTCGACACCAGAGTACAAATAATATACATCGTCCTCACAACTGGTCTCTAAGTCAATACATAAGTAGTAGATGGAGAATACTAGATACAATGGTGTATACAACTGGAAAAATAAACAGATACCGCACAAAACCCACCTATCAGCAAAAGGGCTCACGCGCCAACCGCAGTGGTATCTGTATCAAAAGATGCAAGAAAGCAGCCTGCCGTGACTACTCTGAGGGGCAACCTGTAAACACTGTGGCACAACGGGGGTGAGTTGCCAACTCGTGAATAGTAGATAACATATAAAGGTAATCGCGAGTATGCACGTGCTGCGATACTCTAACCTATGCCAACAGATAACATCTATAAGATGAACTAGATGAGCAATAATCATGCAACAAGTGCGATCTAATAACATCCCTATATGATGAGCAGGGTATGCAATAGTCGTGCATAGTATGTGCAATCTAATAACATCTATATAGGATGAGCAGTGTATGCAATAATCGTGTATAGAAAGTGTACTCTAGCAGGTACTACAGATACAGGATGAGATGTATAACACTGAAAGCTGAGCATGGGAATAAATAACATCTACACGAAATGTCAACGTGGAAAATAACCGGTGTCCCTCAATACACCCAAATCCCAGTAAAAGCTCAGGCGCCGTCGCTCCAATCGGCCCTCAAATCCTGTAAATCTCATAGAATCGTGAGTGCCCAACATCAGCACTCGAAATATCATAAAATAATCGTGTCCAGCATCGACACGCAAATCCTTAAGTATCGGGCTCCGTCAATGTAACGTTTTAGAAATCGTTTTGCGAATTTTCCCGTTTTAGGGCAAAATTGTCGGTATTTTCCGTTTTAACCCGATTTCGATCAAACGTTCGTATAAGCTTGTCGGTACCTTTTTTAGCTAAAATAAAGCTTGTGCGTGAACTTTAGGGGTATTTGGGAGGTTTTGGTTTAGATAGAATTTTTCCTAAATAAAATATTATTTTAAGCGGTATTTGGTGCACGTAAATCGGGAAATTTCTTTTCTTAAGAATAAATTTATTTTTTGTCACTAGAATATTTTGGAAACTTCTTTTTAAATAACTAGATATGTTTTGGAGTGCAAAAGGTTTTATTTTAAAAAGAAAAGAAAATGTGTAAAGGTGGCAAAGTGCATTTATTAAGCATTTATTACTCTTTTTCCTAGCAATTTCTTCACAAAAATTCACAAAAATACCCCCATCACCCCCTTGGCCGGCCCTTCCCTTCCCCTTGCTGCCCTCAATCATTCCCATTCTTTTTCAACTCATTTTGCATCAAATAAATCATTAAATATCCAAATAAAATCACAAAAATTCTAATATAATCATTTTCCTTCACTAATTCTTCTTGGATCTTCAACAAAGCATGGTTTTTTTTGATACTATGATGAGAGATTAAATTCATTTTGGTGTTCTTGGGGAGGTATAATTCTTACCTTAACCCTTTTATATTTGCTTTAATCTTATTCTAGCTAATTTAGTTAGCTAATTATGTGTTTAGTTTAGTTTTTAAATTATGATTAATTCATTTATATTTGGTTTAAGAAATTCATGTTAGGGTTAAATTTCTTGTTTAAGTGTTTAGTGTTCATTTGAAGTATTAATTTGTGTTTTGGAGAAGATTAACCTAGTAGAAAATGTTAATTTTTGCTAATGAACACTTTGTTTAATTATGCAGTTTTGCTTACTAGGTTTTTCCTAAAATTTATTTAGCAAGTGTTATAAATATAGGAATGGTTTAGATAGATTTTTTAAGCTATTTTAAGGTGTTTGTAATCGCTAGATTTGGATTAGCTTGAAAGTAGTGCGAAATATTGCGATAGTTTGCTTACTAGATTTCGGGGTTTTTCCGACATGGGTTCGATTGGTCGTTACGAGGTTATATCTATTGTATTCTTCGTAATTTTTGTGTTGTGTTGGGCGATCGGGACGATCAGGGTCTAGACTTAGTATTTTGTAGTTTAGCGACCCCAATTAGGGTTTTTGGCCGATGTCTTGCGCGATAGATGCGCTAAGCGCGCAGTGTAATTTTCCAGGCGTTTTCTTCGCGTTTCGTTGTCTTTTCGTCATTGTAGGATTTTTGCTTATGTGATGTGCTTGTGAAATTTTAGGTTCGCAAGCGGGGACTTCGGACGCTACGACAGAGGAAAACAGGTGGTAGGCTTCACTTAGCCAGGAGCGTTGGTGAGTAGATTTAACATCTACAGGGGAATCGCCCGCATGGCGTTATGCGTCTGGGCTAGAGATGTTATTTATGTCGCATATTCGATGTCATATTTAGAATTGCGCATTTACCCTATTACTTAGATATTGTTGTGCTTGGACTAGTATCCTTAGGACACTGCACATATTATTGACGATTCATGTTGCACGAGCACTGATTGTATGCTACACATACCGTCAATAATTGCCATGTCACGCACAACCCACGTATAGAAATGCTATTGTTGGTTAGGAACATTGAGACAATGATTCATATTTCTTATCGCATATGACATTTAGCATACCTGTATATCCACATGCTTACACATATGCCTTCACATACTTACATGTTAGATACCTGTATACTTATAGAGTATCGTACCATTAGTGATAGGTACATACACACTTTATGTCATAGCTACAGGTACACCTTGCACACATTTTTCACTTATACCCAGGGGGTATACTACATCATTACTCATAGGTAGATACATATATCTTGCTATACCTTTATGTTTTCACATACATCTGGTTATAGCTACATGTTTACCTTTACTTGATATTATTTAGAATTGGAGAAAATAGAAACCGCATGATTTTTATATTAACTTTATGCAGTTAATTAGCGGCTTTTCCTTATATGCTTACATTTCAGTTTTATGTTGCATATATTATATTCATGGATTTTCGCATTGTGATATGGATTTTTCATGATGTTTTCTGGATTTGGGGACCGTGGGAGTTCATGAAATTATGCATTATTTGAAAAACCCGATTTCCCTTGATATGATATTTCAGCATCCACCATGAGATTTATCGGTTCTGATTATATACTCCATACGAAGAGTGGTGCCGTATGAGGGTACATGGTGGGGCCCGGTACGGTTCCTCTCGGCAAGATGATCGAGGGTCCATGCCGATTGAGCCTGGAAGGCGGGCAAGTACCTACCGGTGACATTACCAATGACTCGGCGGTTATCATGTGGATACCGATAGGAGTCATGTACGTATAGATACGTCGAGAGGCGAGGGTCAGAGCTAGGCACTCGAGCTTTCGGGATAGCGTATGATACGTACCTTTCAGGGTGCCAGTCGTGGTGACAGCACCTGATAGACCTGCATTTCTGTGTCGATGCTTGACACATTGGTTTCATGATATTTCTTTTTTACTCCTTTGTATATATAACAGGGGTTTAAGCCGCTGTTATATATGCCCTTAAACCAATATTAGTGGAATGGGGCGCTAATATATGTGTATTGACATTAAATTATATACATCATCATATTTATTCATGCAAATATATTTAGGATGTTAGATTTTTACTTGATAATTTGATTTGGGATATAGGTGATTCATTTGATATTGGATACAGGATATTTATGAGATTGCTGATTTGTACATTCAGGATATATGAGATTTATTCGATATTGTACATTCAGGATTTGTGAGATTTATATGATATGAGAGCCAATTTAGGGGCTGATTTGAGCAATTGGGATTTGGATTTGTCTTGATGGATTGTGATCCTACCACGATGTCAGGATTCCGTGGAAATGACATATTTCATTCCATACTTCACATTTATTGTTTATGCACTGCTTCATATATTAGTAGTACCTGTTAGAGTACCTTTCATGACTGTTGCATTTACATACCTTTATTTATATGCATTGCTTCATGTATTAGTTGTACCTGCTAGTGTACCTTTCATGATTATTGCATTCATATGACTTTTTATTGCTATTAATTGCATATGTTAGATTCACGCTGTACGTGCATACTCGCGATTAACTGCATATGTTATTTACTATTCACGAGTTAGCAACTCACCTCCATTATGCCACAGTGTTTGCAGGTGTTCCCCAGAGTAGTCGAGACAGGCTATTCTTCTATCATCTTTTTCTACGGATACCGCATCAGCTCACAGTGTGCAGTTTGCTTAGGTGGGTTTTATGGTTATTCGTTTGTTGTATTGTATATTCGTTGTATCCTTGTACTCTCCATCTACTATATTTTCTTGTTGACTTAGAGACTTGGTGAGGATGATATTGTATATTATTTATGACTTGTTATCTTTTATACAGTTTCCTTTCTACCGTCTTTTATTTCTTCGCTACGGTGTCGTATATTTGTTGTGGTGGTTGTTTTCCGCCTTTGGGCATGTATTTGCTCCCGTTTGGGAATGCTTTACTTTATATTTATGTTGTACCCATTTTTGGGGCTAGATTTTACAAAGGAGGTGCTGCCAAAATTTTAAAGGAAATAAAATTGGACTTTTAAAGAATTTGGGTTGTGATTTCAAAGACTTTTAAACAATGTTTCTTATCTTTTCTTGTCTTTTAATGGTTTAGATTTCTGGGTTTTGGCTTTCTTTTACTGCGTTACGCCTGTAGTCGTTGCGTAGTATTAGGGCCGTCACGTGCCAATTTCGGGTCGTGACAAAGTTGGTATCAGAGCGCTAGGATTTTACCTTTCGGAGTGTAGGATGATCTTGGTATGATGGAGTAGGTATCTTAAGCAGAGTAACGTACTGTGTGTATGTCTGCAGCATACTCACGATACGGTACTCCGTCTAAAGTGACCTAAGTACATTGCTTGAAATTCCTTCATTGATGATTCATATCCTTGTGATTCGATTTCCGTGTTCATATCGAATCCTATCTCCATTTATAGCCTTTGCCGCCGACGACTATGGGGACTCAGAGAGGTGCAGTGAGGGCCGAGGTCAGATTTGACTCGGGTAGGACGAGGACTGACCAGGATGGCACGCTCATTGCACAGGTGCAGACGGATCCGCTTTCGACAGATAGTATTGCTAGGCTTGTGAAAAAGATGCAAGGCACGTGCCAGACGATGAGTTCATTGCTTAAGGTCGTTCGAGCGCAGCGACAGGAGGTTGTCACCCCTGTTACCCAGTTGTTCCTTATGGTCAGTACACAGCATTCCGTCACTTACATAGCACCAGTGGAGGCAACCCCAGTTTACGAGACACGTATTCCAGAGACTTTCAGAGTTTCGGAACAGTGGAGGACTCGTACCGGTGTGCCAGCCCAGAGACATTGGCTTAGTCGTCGAGACAGGTTTCTTGACCGTTGGGGGAGCAGCAGAGGTTTGGGATGAGGGGATTCGTGTTAGCTAAATCAGCCGTTTGTTGTGTTAACTTCTGTCAGCGATTCTTTTGTTGCGCGACACGTATTTCAGTCGTATGCCAATCGGTTAGAAGATTCATCCGTCACTTGATCCTTCTAGAGATGTTGGATTTGACGTTCTCCTGGGCACAGACTGGTTAGTTACGTGCTAGGCGTTTGTGGACTATCGCGAGGAAACAGTCAGGGTTTTTTTTCCCGGCAAGTCAGTTCTTGTTGTGCAGGGGGTAGTGGTGCCGCCTCTCACAGCTCGAATTCAGCCTTTTTCGCTAGTCGGCTTTTGAGGAGAGGACGCGAGCACCCTAACGGATGCTTTTGGCAACGGGGTTCTCCTACAGTCACTTGGTTGGGGCTATGGGGCATGGCTGTCTATTAAGTTTACCCGGCGAGTATCCGCGTACGCTACGTGATTGCGATGGACTTTTGATCACATCAAAAATTCGTGGCAACTGATCATGTGAGACTAAACTGCTATGTTTATAACATTCAAATCAGTTATCTTATAACTACTTGTGGATTCCAAATATTGTATCAAATTCCAGATAAATAGAAAATGTTAAACTTTCCGATCGAACAATCAAACACCCAAGTTTTCCCGATATAGCTCAACACTTGAAATAAGTTTAAAAACATTCACTTCATGCCACAGTACCAACGGTCCAGCCGTAGAAGGGTCAAGCCAACGCCTCACATGTGGCACACCGTACTGCCCCAAACCCGAAGGTTCAAAGGGCAGTTCAAGACGGTCACATAATCGAGTTAAGGTTTGTTGTCTTCTAGAGGATCCATCGCGTTACTTGCACTACTTAGAATGTCTTTAAACCACGGAAAAATCCAACACTTGGAAATTTCCCGGCAGGGGAAAAAGTGGGTATTTATATCCGGTCGGACTTTTTAACATATTCTAGAATTACCCGGAAAAACACAGACGAAGTTAAACTTCCCGATCGAAATACCGAGTCCCCAATACAACCCAGAAAACTCAACTCTTGAGTAGAAGTTAAAAATTCCCAGAAAATACAGCACTAAAATATAGGAATTACTGTGCAAAAATTATTGAAAATTGCCACTATATGGCCGCGGAACCGCCGCACAAGCCATGCTCGTGCCGCGGTTCCGCGGCGGTTTAGTCGACTCACGCGCTCGTTTTAAACAGTAACCCTTAGAAAACCCTGCTGATTTTTCTGCATATTTTTAATTTGGAAAAATCCCATATTTTAAAAAATGTACAAAGAGGGGTGTATTTTACGGTATTCGGGTTCGATCGGGGTTTTAACTTCGTTAACACATCGCCTAATGCTCTAGTTAGGCTCTGATACCACTGTAGGGTTCCTAGGCACACTCAAGAGGTTCCACAAGGTATCAACCATGCCAAACAAAAATTTTCCGGTGCCGAGAAACCCTAAACTAGATCGTTAACTAGAGATTAGGTGAAAAGTAAAGCTAGCAAACAACTTTGCTAATAAGTGAAAGGGATTACAACCTTTGTAGATCCGATCCACCACTTCTTTAGCTCCGTGTTGACGTCCCTCCACTGCGATCATCGGATCCTGGACTCTTGCGATGGTTTCGTCGGAGAAATGATCGGGCTAGGTCATTGACTTCGAGGCCGAAGATGATCTACGTCGGGGAGACTCAAACTCAAGCTATTCCTTCACTCGGTCGAAAACTTTGTGAAGAGAACACCCTATACTACATGGCAAGTGGTAGAGGATGAAGAAATAGGAAGTGGGTTCACTTTAGAATTGGATTTCTCACTCTTTTTACCATGGCACCATTGGAGCTCTCAAACTTTTGTAAGCTTGATGAAGATGAAGAAGAAGAAAGAATCATATCAATTAAAAGAATAATATGAATACTTATCCTTTTAATCATGGCACCATGGTTGAGTTAAGCCCTCATGCTTAACTCATGTAGAGATTTAACCATAGCATAAGGTTAAGGGTTGGGTTAGCTAATATCTTAAACAAATGACAAAGAGAGTTGACTTTGTCAATGTTCATCAAGCTTCATGAAGCTTGATAACTTTGACCAAAGTCACACTGTTTTGTTATATACTTAGGAAAATAGTAAACCCTAATCTAACCTTGATTTGGTTCAAGTCTCATACACACAACTTGTTTGTATCATCAAGCATGATACAAACATGTACACTTGCATATATCACATATAAACAATGTGCACATTCAAGTGAGAAAATCAATCTTAAGTGAACCAATACTAGTTAATGTAAAGTAATATATCAAATATATAATTATACATTAAATCATTAAATCAACACTTGATTTAACGATCCGGTCATATCGCATATAACCGACTAATATCAAGTGTATCAATGTATCGAATCAACACTTGATTCGGTAACCCGGCTATATCACATATAACCGACCGATGATACAAATCGCGAGAATAGAATACAGTATCACATACTGGTATCATTCTCGGTCCCGCACATATCTCATATGCGCTCCTATTTCGTTTCTCTTGAGCCAGGAAACCCCTGTGTAGGACTCTAAAGACTCGTCAATACGCCGGCAGCAGGTGATGATCATATCAAACACCCACAAGCCGCAAGCGGTCTGCTAAACGTAACGGCCACCCGGGTATTGAGCGATCAGAAGATCAACGAGCAAGCCCGCTCACACTCCTGTAAATCCAACCAGTAACACTACCGTACAATCCGGTCTGTTCGTCTGATATGTCGCATATCTCGTCTAGGGGTGGTAAACGTCAGACCCCAATAACTCGATAAGTCATGTCGATATGAGGCTCATAACGGGTCGAGAAACTACTAGTAACACTTACCAGTAAATCCCTAAAGCAGCCTTGGCCAAGGACTTCCTGTTATAGCCAATCGAGCACTACGCAACATCAACTCCCTATACCGGGAGAGACGAAAACCCTCCTATCGCTCATTGCCTCCATGTGATTCGGGACTGTACCCAAAAGACACCTTTTTGCACGCCCTCTTGGACGTGGTATGATGGAAATCAAAGCACAGTGGGAATCACACAAGACTCTATGACGATCTCGGGTCTACAGACTAACCTGTACCAGTGTCACCAGAGAACTGCCATCTGACGTAAGGTATAATACCATCTGGGAGTTCTCGGCGAGTCCGTCCAGTGTACCCAGTCTCCACTGAGCACCCGTATATCATCTTTGATGTCAAACACCAATGGATATGGGATCATCCATCGCCCATCTGTATGGGTCGAGAAGGGATACGCTAGTCTACTCTGGTATATCGATGCCCCGTCTCGATACACCCACGACTAGGGACTTTGAAGGATGTACTTATGGACTACCATGTCCCCACTAGTATGGTCCGCATCATAGTCCAGGTAGTCAAGTACACATCCTAAGGGCTTTACCAACATGTAACAGAGAGACAATCAGTGTACACGTTAAGGTAAAGAGTAACCAGATAGCATACTATCATGTCGAGCAAGAAAGTCCTCCCTATATATGTCCAAGCATCCACTACAATATACATCCAATGTACAGTAATGGCCTCTAGGGCATACATATAACTAACACATGTACGCTGAATCCGTAGGGGAATATCATCTTGGACTGACAACTGGGCAGATATTGATTCTGCGTAACTGTTTTTATGTACCAGGTGCGACTTGTAATATCATATATGTATCCTTACTTTCTAAGGAAGGATATGATTTTACTTTTGTAAGCGATGTGGTCCACATCCACCTAAATCAAGTTCTGATTGGGTCAGGTACATTAGAAAACGGGATATACGTATTGAATCAAGCTCAGATCTTCAGTGTCCCGAACACACTTAAAAGAAAATCTCCGGAAATAAATCAGGCTTTCTTATGGCATTGTAGACTGGGTCACATTAATGAGACACGGTTAACAAAGTTACATAAAGAGGGATACTTGAATCCGTTCGAGTATCAGTCTTATGCCACTTGTGAATCTTGTCTCATGGGAAAGATGACAAAGACTCCGTTCACTGGACACGGGGAAAGAGCAAGCGAGCTCTTGGGACTCATACACAGTGACGTGTGTGGTCCAATGTCTACACATGCGCGAAGTGGTTATTCATACTTCATTACTTTCACAGATGATTTCTCTAGGTATGGACATGTCTCCCTGATGAAGCATAAATCCGAGGCCTTTGAGAAATTTCAGGAATACAAGAATGAAGTTGAAAAACAAATAGGCAAAAGTATAAAAACACTGAGATCTGATCGAGGTGGTGAATACTTGAGTGCCGAGTTTCTGGACTACTTGAAAGAGAATGGAATTCACTCTCAGCTTACTCCTCCATACACACCACAGCACAACGGTGTATCGGAAAGGCGGAATCGAACCCTATTGGATATGGTTCGTTCCATGATGAGTAAGGCTGAGTTGCCGCGATCTTTCTAGGGTTATGCACTAGAAACAGCTGCATATCTCTTGAACAAGGCTCCAACCAAGACTGTGCCTACCAACCCATATCAGATGTGGAGTGGGAAGAAACCCTGTCTTAAGTATCTTAAGACATGGGGATGTCCAGCTTTTGTAAAGAAGCAGCATGCGGACAAGCTCGAGGCACGCTCAGTACTGTGTAAGTTTGTAGGATACCCAAAGAACTCCAGGGGGTATCTTTTCTATTCCGCAGAGGAACAAAAGGTTTTTGTTTCTCAGCATGCCCACTTCTTGGAAACTGAATTTTTAGAAAATCAGATAAGTGGGAGCGCAATAGAACTGGAAGAAATTCCAGAACCACAAGCTATTACTGAAAGCTTGGAAGAACCAGAAGTTTCAGGAGAACCGGACATCCCAGCGCCACTCCACAGGAGTAGTAGGCAGTCTCATCCGCCCGAGAGATACTACGGTTTTCTCATAGACGGGGATAGAGAGGATTGCACCATTGACTATGGTGAGCCTACTAGCTTCCAGCAAGCCATTCAGAGCGGTGACTCGGTAAAATGGCTGGATGCAATGCGGACCGAGATGGAGTCCATATACACCAACAAAGTTTGGACTTTGGACTTTGCTCTAGAAGGGGTAAAACCCGTAGGCTGCAAATGGATCTTCAGAAAGAAGATTGGTGTAGATGGGCATGTTGAAACCTATAAAGCTAGACTTGTTACAAAGGATTTTCGTCAAAGACCTGGTTTGGACTATGACGAGACCTTTTCTCCAGTGGCTATGCTCAAATCCATTCGGATCCTTCTTGCCATTGCTGCCTTCCATGATTATGAAATCTGGCAGATGGACGTAAAGACGGCTTTCCTAAATGGAAATTTAAAAGAGTGCGTCTATATGGATCAGCCGGAGGGATTCATTCAGAGTGGGAGCAGCGGTAAAGTGTGTAAGTTGCTCAAGTCCATCTATGGACTGAAGCAGGCATCGCGGAGTTGGAACATCTACTTTAATGATACTGTCAAAGAATTCGACTTTATCAAAAACCAGATGAACCATGCATTTACAGTAAGATTGTAGGGAGAACTGTGGTATTCCTCGTCTTGTACGTGGATGACATTATCCTAATAGGAAATGATATTCCTATGCTACAGTCAGTCAAAGGATTCTTGTCACAGAGGTTCTCCATGAAGGACCTGGGTGATGCCAACTACATTCTGGGGATCCAGATCTATCGTGATAGATCTAAGGGGATGTTGGGACTTTCACAGTTCAGGTACATCGACACCATACTGAAAAGATTCAGTATGGAAGATTCCAAGCGCGGTAATTTACCGGCTTATCACGGGATCACCCTCTCCAAAGAGATGTCTTCCAAGACTGATTTGGAAAGGGATCGCATGTCTATTATACCCTACGCTTCTGCGGTAGGCTCTATAATATATGCGATGTTATGTACCAGACCAGATGTAGCATACGCATTGAGCATTGTAAGCCGGTATCAATCAGACCCAGGGGAGAAACACTGGATAGCGGTAAAGAACATTCTCAAGTACCTGAGAAGGACTAAGGAGATGTTCTTGGTGTATGGCAGAAAAGACCTCCAGATCGAGGCCTTTGCTGACTCCAGCTTCCAGAGTGACAAGGATGACTCCAAGTCCATGTCGGGTTATGTCTTTACCCTCAATGGAGGGGCGGTTTGCTGGAAGAGTTCCAAGCAGGAAACCGTTGCTGACTCAACTATAGAAGCGGAGTACATAGCTGCTTGCGATGCCGCAAAGGAAGCTGTCTGGATGAAGAAGTTCCTCACGGAGCTTCAGGTGGTTCCCACCATTGTTGATCCAATACCGCTGTATTGTGACAACAACGGCGCTATAGCTTTAGCGAAGGAACCCAGGTCCCATCAGAAGTCCAGGCACATTTTGAGGCGGTACCACCTGATCAGGGAGATCGTAGATCGCCGGGAGATCGAGGTGAAGAGAGTAGATTCAGAGAATAACACTGCAGATCCACTCACGAAGGCCCTACCCTAGACTCAGTTTGAGCGGCTGATCGAGATGATAAGTCTTCGATACGCCAGTACATGGCCTTAGTGCAAGTGGGAGATTGTTAGTGTATATGCCCTAGAGGCCATTACTGTATCATAATAGTTTGTATATTACTTGATGGAAGCTTGGGATATTCAAAGTTGTATAGACAATCTTGCTCAAAATGGTAGTATGCTACTTGGTTTGTTTCTACTTCAATGTGTGTACATGTGTTTCTTTTAGCATATCGCCTATACACATTAGTGGAGCCCTTAGGATCTTTGCTTGATTACCAGCGTTGTGATGGCAGTCACACTAGTGGGGCTGGGTAATCTACAAGCACATCCTTATACAGGTCCCTAGTCATAGGATTATCGAGATGGGGCATCGATACTCCGGAGTAGACTAGCGTATACGCTTCTCATCCCAGCAAGGGAGACGGTCTGTCCCACAGCCGTCGGTACGTTGTACTTGAGATAGTATGCGGGTGCTCGTTAGGTTACGAGTACACTGGACAGGACTCGTCGGGAACTGTTAGTTGGTATTATACCTATCGTCAGTTATCAATTCCCAGGTGACATGAGTACAGCTTAGTCCGCTAACTTGATACTGTCACTTCGCCTCGAGTGTGTTCCCACTGTACTTTGATTACTACCCTACCATGGCTCAAAGGAGTCGTGCAAACAGGTATTAGTTGGGTGCAGTCCCGAAACACTTGGAGGCAGTGACGGTTAGACAGGATTCGTCTCTCCCGGTATTGGGGGTTGATATCGCGCTGTGTCTAGGAGAGCCATTACACAAGTAGTCCCTGGCCAGGGCAAGCGAGATATACTGGTAGGTTTCCAGTGTTATCTCAGGGTGTTCTGGGCTACACTCTGACACGACTTGTACCGCTATTAGGGGACTGACATATACCACCCCCGTAGGCCCGCCATGCGATGTTCTCAGACGAACGGACCGGACTGTACGAAGATTGTCACATACAGTCTCAGTAGGAGTTCGGATGGGTTTACCTCATCGGCCTTCTTATCGACATCTACCTGGGAACCGTTACGTACAGCTAGTGCCGCTTGCGGTCTGTGGTTAAACCCACTGCCAGCGTAGTGTCGAGTGTTTAGAGTCCCACACAGAGAGTTTTCCTGCACTGAGCGAAACGTGTAGAGGCCGTATGGTTTTACGGTAGGGCTACGATCACTTTCGTGCACTTGTGTGCGTATGTTGTTCGGGCAGACAATACTAGTGGGCTTTGGTTTAAGCCAGATCCTAGTATTGCACGGATGGATTAGTTTTGTCTTCTGTGCATTCGCATTCTACGGAATGCGGATGCGGGTGTGTATGCACAGTTTTGAGGAGCGAAGAAGAAGGAGGTGCCTCATTAGGGTTTTGACAGTTGATTCGGTCAAAACCATTATGAGGCGGACTCATTTGGGTTTTGGCAGTTGGTTCGGTCAAAACCATTATGAGCCGGGGACATTATTTACTAATCTTTTTAGTGATAATTATGTTATGGCTAATTGCTTTGACCATTTGACCATACTTGACTTTGTTGACCGTTTGACCAAAGTTGACTTGGACCTTCATGAGAGCTCTAGAGTATTCTTTGGTTTTCTTTTTATTTTTGATATGAAAATGGTCAATTCAAATGTAGCCATCAACTTTATCATGAAAGGATTAGTAATGATGATGTTTGTGTATTATTGCACCCATGGTTCATTTTCTTTAGTTCATTATTCTTGATTTCTCATTCTCTCTCTTGTGAGAAGAGAAGAAAAAAGCTCCATGGTTGCTAGTTCTTCTTCCTCCTCTTGAAAATTCCTTTGATCTCATGTGTTGAGAGAAAAAAGATCTAAATAGATAAAAATATCCATCTACTACTTCTACACAAACTAGGACATCAAGCCTAGCGATCTTGTTGCCCTAGTTGCCTCGGCTCGAGGTGGAGCTCGGAGCACAACTCTCGGGTCGATCGTCTTCGACTCAAGAAGGCCGCGGAGGTGACCAAGATCCGGATCGATCCTCGGAGCGTGGATGGACGAGCAGGACAGCGGAATGAAGACCCGAAGGATCGGTATCGTGAGGTATAATCTCTATGGCATAGTAGATAGTACCCCTATTAGTTTACTAGTTTGTAGTTTAGCCAAGATCCTTCTTTTGGTCCATGTTGCTTTTGCGCCCAAAATTGTTTTTCGCCGTTTCCGCCTCCCCATAAGAACCGGGGTGAGCAACGTGGACTTACAAGAAGTTTTCTGGTTCAAGCGAAACGAAGTGGGACACATATGTGATATGTGTGTGGGCCAGATTAAATACGTGTATGTGATACCGTATTGTAATCTGGCAGTTATCTGTTATCAAGTTAGGTTATATGTGATATAACCAGATTATCGAGTCAAGTGTTGATTTGAAAATGCGATGCACAGATAAATGATATTAGCCGGTCATATGTGATATAACCACGTTATTAAATCAATTGTTGATTTAATAATGTGATATAAATTATATGTGATATAATTATGTCTTAACCAATATCATTAGCTCACTAATTAATCTTCATTATATATATATATATTAATATATTTGATATATAAATATATAATAATGAAGCATGCTTGAAATTCTATTTTTATAAAAAATAGAAATGAGGTGGAAAAGGAAAAGACATGAAGAGTATGGTGTGAGTATGGTGTTGGTTATAGTGCCCTCAAAGCTAATTATTGGATCGCAGGTACGTGATAGCAATGATTGAGGAGGACCTATACCGGTAGCACAGTCTTACTCGAGATGATAGTATGCTATCTGGTTTGCCTTTATCAATCGTGTACAGGTTCAGGTGACTGATCACTGTTACACGTTGATAGAGCCCTTAGGATCTTGCTTGACTACCAACAGTATGATGGCGATCATATACGTGAGAGTTGGGTAGTCCATAAGCACATCCTTAAAAGTGGACCCTAGTCGTGGGAGTTTCGAGACAGGGCATCAATACTCCGGAGTAGACTAGTGTATATAGTTGAGACCCCGACGAGGGGCGGTGGCCGGTCTCACAAACCACTAGTGTCAGTTGGATCATCTAAGATGTATACAGGTGCTCATTGGGTTGTGAGTACACCGGACAGGACTCGCCGGGAACCTGCTAGTTGGTATTATACCTAGCGTCAGATAGCAGTTCCCTGGTGACATGTGTACAGGTTAGTTCATCGACCTGAGGTCGTCATTCGTCTCGTGTGAGTTCCCACTGTGCTTTGATTTCTACCCTACCACGGCTCAAAGAAGTCGTGCAAACAGGTATTTTTTGGGTACAGTCCCGAGCCACATGGAGGCAGGTGAGCAGATCGGCAGGGGATTCGTCTCTCCCGGTATTGGGGGTGAGATCGCGCTGTGTCTAGGAGAGCCATTACACAAATCCCTCGGCCGAGGCAGGAGATTTACTGGTAGGTACTCCAGTAGTATCTCAGGGTGTTCTGGGCTACACTCCGACACGACTTATACCGCTATTGGGGGTCTGACTTTACCAGCCCCCTAGGCCCGATATGCGATACTCATAGACGAACGGACCGGACTGTATGTATATTGTCACTGTTAGGCTCAGTAGGATTTCAGGATGAGTTTGCTCATCGGCTACCCTTGAGGTCAGTATATGGGCAGCCGTTACACACAGCTAGTGCCGCTGATGGCTTGTGGTTAAACCCACTGCCAGGGTACTGACGAGTCATTAGAGTCCCCCGCAGATAGTTTCCAAAGTTCGGGCGAAACGTTATAGAGGCCGTATGGTTTTATGGCATGGTTCGGAAAATGCACGTGCGTTTACGCACGTGTCATATTTCGGACAGATAATACTGGTGGGCTTTGGTTTAAGCCGGATCCATGTATTATATTATGTAGATATAATATTTTTGTCTCAGTTGCATTTGTATTCGGTCGTAATACAAATGCGGGTATGTTTATACTGTTACGGGGTTATCCTGAAATTCGTTTCGGGATCGCTTTTCGAAGTTGCCAGTTTTCTGTCACCCGTCTTAAACATTCGGTTTAATGCGGATTTATCTTTTCCTTGGATGAGTCATGAGGGTGAGTCATGTAGAAGGTTCTAGTTTTGGTGACTAGCTTAGTGAGTCACCATTATGCATTAAATGATTTTTGCAAGGTGGAATTTGCATTAATGTGGTTTTGTTTGCTTGAAGGATATTTGTTATTGATCTTTTCCTTATGGTTACCCCTTTTCTCCTACACTCACCCTCCTCCCCTCATATAAGTGTCCGGACCATTCTTGTGGAAAATAGATGGTTGTTGATTAAAAAGTTTATGGAATTTGGTTCATGGAAATTTGATAGCTCATTTCTCATTTCATTCCATTCAAAAGGCAACTTCATTAACCGTTCATCCATGGCTTTGGATGAAGCGAGACAAAGTGTTCTACTCATTCTCTACATCAATCTTGGACATATCGGCTAGCAAACTTCATGTCCGAGTTGCCTCTGTTCAGAGGCGGGAGCCCGTTTAAAGATCCGTAGATGTGGTGCCACCTCGACGAGGAGCCAGAAGATTGGAGCAGCCGCGACGGAGCGTGGGATAATGGTTAAAGAACGAAGAACTCGGATCGTTCGGTATAACCTTTCTACCCACTTTGTAGTTTGTTAGTTTAGCGTTAATGGCAGATCCGGGTTATAGTATGCGATAGCGCCAGTTATAAAAGTTTTTGTTCCGCGTTTGGCGTCTGAAAGACAGCCGGGGCGCTACCGTAGACTTACATGGTATCAGAGCCACGCCATTAAGCTTTACTAACTTGTTCTAACGCATTTAAAAACATCGATCGAACGAAATTTCGAAAACCATAATTTTCTATGCAAAGTTTTTGTCGATTTTTAAACAGGTCTAAAAATTATTTTGAGCATCTCAGAAAATCGTGCAAGCTTTTTTAAGAATACTGGTGAAATTTGGTCAACTGTTGACTCCAAAGCGCCGCGGAACCGCCGCACAAACCCTAGTTTGGCAACGGTTCCGCCGCCGTTTTAGAGCTACAGTGAACCATTTTTCTACAGTAGGGTCTTCTTGTAAAATTGTGGTTTCTGGAATATTTCTTTTGGGCCCAGATTTTATTTATGTACTGCAGATGTACGTGGGGCCCACTTCGGGAAGTTTTGTCGATCGGAATTTTAAATTTGTTAGTTTACAGTACTTACATTATATCTCCGACCGTGAATGTCATTCGAGCGGTAAATTGCGTCTAATTGCTATAGCTCTTTTAGACGGGTTTGCGAACGTGACATTCGCGTTGATGTTCTGTGTTGTGCTGTGATGTTGCGGATTTATCGTGGTGGATAGCAGTGTGCAATGGTAGTGCAGTTTGGATTTATTTGTACATTTGATATTGCGGGGCGAGCGTCCAACATGTGGACTGCCGTCACTGCCTGTTTGTATAATATTCTTTTGGGGCACGACCGGGCTGAGGTCGATGTACCCGTTGTACATATTTTTCATTTCTGTACTAGGTTTTACCCCGCGACGGAGTGCACGGATAGCCGGGTTCTGGAGGGCAACTGGTCCGCATCGCATGGCTCTGAGAGGCAGAAGGGCCTCACTCTAGAATTGGCAGACTATTCGCCGCACTCGTAGGGGGTACAGGTTGACCCAAGGAGGGGTGCTCAAGTTACCGGATTCCATGAAGTGCGGGGTGGTCCATTCACTATGCTATAGGGGGCTGCCTCGCTTCAGGTTTTGGCGGGTAACTTGCCGCACCCGTAGGGGTCTAGGTTTCATTGCACAGGCTATCCACACGACCAGGGGAATGTCGGGTTTCAGCAGCGTCTCTGTAAAACCCGGGGATCCCAGATTATCTGTATTGTTCTGTGATACATATTACTTTTCTGTAATGTTGCATATTATCACGCCTGGAGCGATTATTGTATATTGGTATATATACTAGTAGATGTTGTATATGTTTTGCACCCGCGCTAGTCCAGTCCCCGCTCTGTCGTTAGTTAAGTAACCTAACGGGTAAAGACGGGACCCAGTGACGAATGCGGATGGCATATACGTACATTTTATTTTCGTTCTTTTCTGGTGTGATTAATTGATGGGACTGCGTTGATTCTGATCAATGCAAAGGAAAACAAACCTGTTTGGATGTTATTGGAGCAGTTTTAAAAAGTGTTATTACAAAGACGTTTTCTTTTGTTTTGCACAGTGGTATTCAGTTGGAATATCCTGCACCTCATTCGACGAGGCAAGGGGCGATATCCCTTCACCGGGAGTGACCCCTTGGGCAGAAGTTTACATCAGGGTAATAACTTCACTATAGTCGATTACAGGTTTCTTTGTATCGCGGTATTCAGTTGGAATATCTTGCACCTCATTCCACGAGGAAAGAGCCGAGTTCCCTTCACCGGGAGTGACCTCTTTAGCAAAGGTTTTCGCCACTATATTTTTATAAAAAGCTATCAGGTTCCTTCAATGAGATTAAGTTCATTACGTTAAAGGTTTTTCGCCAAAAACCAGCCGTAGCCCTCCGTCATTTCTTATGGATGGTCAGTAGTATTCAAGCTATGTTTGTTGGCCTTCGTCAAGGCATAGTGTTTGGTAGCTGCTGGGGTATTCATTTGTTGCATAGATAGATGAGTTGGTTTGGGACAATCGTATTACCTTGTTGGCCTTCGTCAAGGGTATGTACGGGTGGGTTCGAATTGACAAGATAATGACGGGTAGAACTTGACATGTGTCTTCTGATTTGTTGGCCTTCGTCAAGGTCATAAAAACATGGGGTAAAAATCATATCGGGAGTTTCTAAAGAAACTGAAACTTGCCAGGCATGCGCATACCTTCTGGAGTGTAATAACGTGAGTGGATTCCGTCGCGTTATCATGCGATGAGAGTTGGATCCCGATTCCCACTGATGAGTTGGTTTACTCTTCAGATGATCCCGATTGATTCTTCTTTCAGGTTTGGAGGAGAATTTGACTGTACAGTGGAAGGTTTCCGGATTAGATAAAGTGATAACCATTCTGATTTAGGTTAGAGTACACGCAGAGTGTTTCTTTTCTCTCTCTCTTTGGCAGCGACCTTTTGACCGACCCTAGACTATGACTCAGTGACCAAGTTGACCGAACCTTCTTAAAATACTGGCTTTTGGATTGTCTGAGTTGCATGAGTCATTGCCACTCCTTCTTTTACCCTTTGCATTTCTCAGAACACCCTGTATTACTATGGACATCCACTTCCATTGGATAGATCCATCGTATGGTTATATATGAACTCGAAGGGACTTCTTCGAGGATGGATCCAGGTTCAGGAGAAATAGAATTGGTTTATTCAGTTGTCTTTTATTATCACTTTCTCTCAGGTTGCGAGGGCTCCTTAGTTTAGGAGAGTACACCTATTACGCTTATTGGATAGTCTTATTCCAAACCATAGGCAGGTGCCGAAAGGTAGGGAATGAAGAAAACCAATTAGCCTAAGTAGGGTGTACAGAAGGTAATATGTAAAGACAAAATAAAGGGATTAGAAAGAGGGCAAAGTAAATTGCAACTGCTATCATTCACGACCAAACCGCGTACTTCATCGCCACTCCTATTTCACCTTTGCTTCTTTCCCCAGTTCGGGAGAAATAGAATAAGGTATTATTCAGTTGTCTTTTATCATCACCTTCTCTCAGGTTACGAGTACTCCTTGGTTTAGGAGAGTACACCTATTATGCTTACTGGATAGTCTTCTTCCAAACTATAGGCTGGTGCCGAACGGTAGGGAAGGAAGAAAACCTTTTAGCCTAACGATGGTGTACAGAAGGAAATGACTAAAGACAAATAAAGGGATCTGGAGAGATGGCAAAGAAATATACGGTTACAGTCATGAATTGGATTATGGAAGAGGCATTACTAGGAATACCAGGATACCCCTACGAAACATTTTCATGTTTCAGTTTTACTGTGCATTGTTAAAGGAAAACTAATTTCCCGATTAGATACTTACTCCAGGGTATGTATTTATCAGGTATGATTCTCACATCCGTATGGTTTTACAGATGATGAGTGGGAGGAAATTATTGGGAATTAGGTGATCATCCTCATAATATCGGAATTCGTTGTAATTGGTGATATTTGAGGAAATCGCCTGGGTTATTGCCGGCAGGCATGTATTTGGTTTTGAGTATCCGTTGTTGTGCACTAATTTCAAAATGATATATCTGTACGTTTATTTTTATAAAGTGAGATATAACTTTTTGATATTATGTCGATGACATTTACCTATATCAGTTGGCGATTGGGTAAGGAGCATTGAACGGAGTAGTTCTTAACCATAAGTACAGTTTTCAACCTACGATGCACAGGTTTTGAGTTATTCAACTCAACGGACTTATACAGAGTATTGTATAATTGTCCAGTGTCCATCAGGACAAAGGGGTTGGTCCTCGTACTATGTTTTGTTTACTTATGACTTCTCTAGTTTTTAGACAAGTGTTTCGTAGAAATACAAGGTCTAAGTTTTGAGAAGTTGTTGGTATAAGAATAAAGTAGAGAACCAGATGTCGCAGGTATCGGGATTCTTCAAAGAGATCGAAGATGTAGATTCTTGTGATTGGTATTCAGATGATAGTAACGGTTTTGAGAAACTTGTTTCTCTTTCAGGTTACTCATAATTGGATGGATTCCTAAGTTGAGTAATGCTGATTAGCCTCTCTCCATTAAGTTGATATGCACTGAAGACAGCTGCATGATTAGAATCTGGTTCCAATTAAATAAGTGCCAAAGTTTCTATATTGGATATAGAATGGTTCATATCTTAACGATGTTAAGATACGGGGAGTTGTCCGGCTTATGCTTAAAATCAGACTCTGGATAACTCAGGGCACGTTTCTGTAATGGCAGTTTGTAGGTTGACTTGGGCTATGTCGAGGGTTGACTTTCTACCATCTGAAAGATCAATAGTGATATTGTTCTTGACTCGCTACAGTTTTAGTAAAATGGATTTTTTCAGAAAACAGTAGTGGGAGTATGGTAGAACTGGAAGTGATTCCAGAACCGCAAACGATTACGGAAAATTTAATAGGACCTAAAAATTCAATCAGGTTTGACATTCCATTAGCCACTCCGCAGATATGGTGGGTAACCTCAGGCACCCGAGAGGTACTCCGGTAGCTTCAAGGACGGTGACAGGGAGGTTCGTGTTTACCCAGACTTGACACTACTGTTATTCCAGACTATGAGACTCGGCAGGAGGTTAAGTATAGCGTCGTTCTAAACTAGCTTTAGAAGTGCACGTATATATTATTCTGCCAGAGGGTTGTTGTGGTCAGTAGGAGCAGCGGAAGCATAGTGGGCAAGAAGCTTATGTCTATTTATAGACTTGAGCAGATATAGCGGAGATAGATCATCTAATTTTGATGTGAAAGTCATGGGTTTGACTTCATCAAAATATGGGATGGATCTGTTAAGAAGGTAGTAGCGTGTGATGTCCTGCTATTTGGATGACATACACAGAGTAGGAAGTAAAATTCCTATACTACGATCGGTTGTACTGTGGTCGTCACACAGTTGTTTCTCCAGACAGGATATGGATATAATATCAGACATTCTGGTTACCAGATCTATGGTTTTAGATTTAGATTTGGGTAGTTTCCCAATGTGGGTACTTTGACAGTATTCTAATAGTTTTTAGAATAGGTGACTCCTGGCATGGTGGTGTACCTGCAGGTGATGGAGTCACCCTCTCTAAAGGTGTCTTACTGACTAAAGGGGAGAGGGATGTGCATGATTGGCAGATCACTTGCCTAGGCAATTGAGTCAATCATGAGATGTCAAGTACCACACCAGATATTGTTCTTGCACTAGATACGATAAGTTTATATTAATCCAATCCTGAAGAAACATAAGGAAGCAGTTTTAGAACATAAGTGCATGTTCTACGGATTTGATGACGGCAGCCTCCTTCGGGAGACGGTTATCATTCCAGGCTTCAAAGGTGACATGGATGACAGAGTGATTGTCAGAGTTATAGTTTTCCCTCTGACAAAGGGGGCAGTATTATAGACAGATGGTCCAAGAGGATACTGTGGGAGGCATGGTGCAGGATACTGATTAGGTTCAGTTATCGATATAGTCTAAGAAGTTTGGATTTGGAGTTCATTTATGAGCTAGGTCCCATTAGATATCCAGACATATTCTACGACAGGTATTACTCAATTCGGGAGATGACTTTCTCCGCGAACTTGAGATTAAGAGAGACATAGAAAGAAACATCAGGGTGGATCCACTCATTGAGGCTATTTTTCGAACACGAGAGTTTTACAAACGGGCATTATGAAACTGATTAGTAGAGGAGTTAGATGTTCGGTATCACACGGGCTGTGAGTGTGCGATATCGCAATAATTAGCCTTAAGTGCAAGTGGGAGATTGTTGGTTATAGTGCCCTCAAAGTCAATTATTGGATCGTAGGTACGTCATAGCAATGATTGAGGAGGACCTATACCGGTAGCACAGTCTTACTCGAGATGATAGTATGTTATCTCGTTTGCCTTTATCAGTCGTGTACAGGTTCAGGTGACTGATCACTTGTCACGACCCGAAGGTACGGAACGTGACTGGCACTTAGATTACGAGACGTCTAAAGGCGTACCGTAACCTAAGTCAGCCAAAGCCCAGAAAAATCTAAACCAAAATCAAAAGAGAGTGAAGGAAAACCTTTAATGAAAACGATTTTTCAAATCAATTAAGTTGCAAAGAATCCCTTTTTAAAACAAAACATCATAAATTTCTGAAAATTTCGGCAGAGTCTCCCCTGTATTTTCTATCCCCCAAAATGGGTACAACAAGATAATAAACCTGTAATCATAAAAATGGCATCCCCAAGCGGGAGCTAGCTCTTCGCCCAAGGCGGATCACAACCACATGCAATATAATAGTAATATCAAGAAAAGAGCATAAAGAAACGCAAAATACCAGAAAACACACGTCGGCTCAAGTGAGCTCGACCCAAAAGAAACCACAAATATACATATCTCTCAGTCTCATCACTAGGTCGCATATACAATATAAAGTGGTAGATGGAGAATACTAGATACAATGATAAAGCAAAAAGAAATAAAGTATACTCGCAACCCACCTACGGGCGATGTCGCGAGTCTGAGCAAAAGAAGCTGATGATAAGATAGCCCGCCGCTACAAGGGTGACGGGTCCGACCTGCAAGACACTGTGGCACAACGGGGGTGAGTTGCCAGCTCGTGAGTAAATACAACATCTAATAAGGCAATCGTAAGAATGCACGCAATGCACCACAACATGCATGTCCATATGTGATATAATATCTCTAATATGCGTGCACAGGTATGCAATGTCATTACTAAGTCTTTAGGTGTTTTAAATGCTAAGGGTATTGAATTCTTAACTTTAGAACATGAATATCTGTATAATAGCTTAATACCATCAAGAAATCATCTGAAAACCCGTGTCAAGCATCGACACCAAATAAGAATCATATCTGTCTCAATATCGGACTCCGTCAATCCGGATCGGCCCATATCATAAATCTCACGACAACGGTCGGTATCCTCCGGATATCCGCCGCGCCAGACATCACCGGTAGGTAGTCTTCCCCTGCCAGGCTCATCGTCTACAACTCGATCTTCTTGCCCCGGGGTACCATACCGGGCCCACCATGTACCCGAGACGGTTCATCCACTCCTCGAATCGGGTCTCGAAATCCAACAGAAAACATGAAAACTCATGGTGGACGACACATACGTCACGAGAAAACCGCAACTTTGTTTTGAAAATGATAATATAAGGTTTTGTTAAATTCTTGCGGTTTTCCCCAAAAATCCAGAAATCGCAGCAATACTGAAATCATCAAGAAAATCATAATGTCCACATGTTATATATGATAAATGTCTATGATATCAATGCATACGATGTGAATTTTGCTAGAAATCTATATAAATATGATGATGATGCGAGGTATACGTATGCTATGCAATTTCATATATCAAGTATGAATGCAATTGGCGATATTATGATAAACAGGTTCTATAGTGCACGTGGCATGGCAATTACCAAAGGCGTGTGTGTCACATGAATAGTGCGCATGCAGCAGATGCCAATGGTAATGGTGTTCGTGTCCTACAAAGTGATATCGCATAAATATGGATGAATGTCCATGCAATCTAATATACTGTTCGCTATAAGGGTATGCAGTGTACATGAATGGATAAGCTAGCTAACAATATGAATCTTGCAAAAAGTAGGGTAATCCTAACTAGAGGGGGCGCCTCGCGCCATTCAGACGATTCCCCCATAGATGAATACATCTACTCACCTGAAATCCCCGCTAATCCGTTCCGGCCACCGCCTTGCCTTTTCGCGCCGTGTCCGAAGTTTCCCCGACCGATCCTATATTTGCACAATATCAAGCATAAGATTACAAAACCTAACACAATGCAAGTCACAACATACAATTATCCACGCTCTCGTATTAATCATAGCATGCACTCGGTGCGCGGAAAAACGCACGAAAATCGCAATCCTTTAACTAGAATCGTCATTTCGGGGAAATCGACAAAACTACAATCCGACTAGACGAAACCCCGCGTTCGTGCACTCTAATAGTCCTATACGAAGCTAATTATATCGCTAACATAACGCAATTTGATCACATTCTAATTTTCGTTAAAATCTAGCAAGCAATTTTCTAGCCGATTCGATACAAACATCGCAATTTGTCGATTTAGCAAGCGTATCATTACACAATTAACCATTCTAATCAATTATATAACCAAAACCCTAACTTAATTTTTACAACCATGTTTCAAACCCTAACTCAACATCAAAACCCATTCTTGAATTTTCAAGACAACCCATTATAATGAAATTAACACTTTAAACATCTAATTTAGCATAAACAAACTACAAATTAGCAACTAGTTTAGAATTTTTTACCTCACCAATTGAATCCTAGCATGATCAAGTCACCAAGAGAGCCTCCTTTCATCAAGTTCTCAAACAAATTAGGGTTTGGGAAAGGTTGGATTAGGGTTTTGGTTGAATAGAGATGGAAATTGTGAATTTTTGTTGAATTTTTAGCAAGAAAAGAAGCAAAAAGAAGTGGGGAGAATGGGGAATTCTGCAGCAAGAGGGGTCGGCCAGTAGCATGGGAGAGGAAATGGGGAAATTTTGAGAAGTTTCTAGGTTCCAAAACACCCCATAATATCATTTAATGCTTTCATGTCAACCTTTTTACAAAAAAACCCATTTTTACTTCATTTTTTCACAAATTTTCCCACCCTAAAACCAAAAGTTTGCAAGAAATCATATAATTTTATTAACACCATATTTTAGCTTATAAAGACTCCTAATTATGAAATTTACCTAATTACATTTGTATTTATCACTAATTTAATGTATTTAAAAAGGCTTAAAATAATAAAAAAAATAATTAATTACGAAATTTTTTTTTATTTAACTAGAAAATTATAAGTGACATTTTAGTGACAAAATTATAGTAATATCTTATCTAAATTTTGTATAATTGGGTCTACAATGAAAAATACCTATTTTGACTTTTTACGGAAAAAGCCGAAAAATTAGCCGATTACCGAAAAACTACCTAAACGATTTTCGAAGGGTTACAATCTTCCCCCCTTAAAGAAATTCGGTCCCCGAATTTAAAATTTAACTACGCGTACCTTCAAAAAGATGGGGATATCTCTTCCTCATCTCGACCTCGGTCTCCCAGGTGACCTCCTCGCTGTTCGGGCCACGCCAAAGGACCTTGACAGACGGTATGACCTTCGACCTCAATTTCTTCACCTGCCGATCCAAAATGACCACCGGCTGCTCGGTGAACGAAAGATCACGCTCTAGCTGGATCGTTTGGTGCTGAATCGCCTGGGAAGGATCATGAAGGTACTTGCGGAGCATCGAGACATGGAATACGGGGTGAACATCGGGGAAGCTGGGCGGAAGAGCTAACCGATAAGCGACTGGACCAACACGCTCTAGGATCTCGAAAGGACCAACATATCTAGGACTCAGCTTCCCTTTCCGCCCAAATCTCATCACACCCTTCATCGGAGAGACCTTCAGGAAAACATGATCGCCAACAGCGAACTCGAGTCGGCGACGGCGCCTGTCAGCCTAAGATTTCTGCCCGCTCTGTGCCGCTCTCATCCTGTCCCGAATCAGCTGTATCTTCTCGGTCGTCTCCTGTACGATCTGCGGCCCCAAAATACTGCTCTCCCTGAACTCTATCCAACATACCGGCGATCGACATCTCCTCCCATATAAAGCCTCGAAAGGTGCCATCTGAATCGTCTCCTGGAAGCTATTATTGTAGGAAAACTCGATCAAAGGCAAATGACGATCCCAGCTACCACCGAAATCTAAAACACAATCTCTGAGCATGTCCTCAAGAGTCTGAATCGTACGCTCCGACTGACCGTCAGTCTGCAGATGAAAGGCTGTGCTAAAACTCAATCGGGTGCCCAATGCTTCCTGGAGTTTCTGCCACAATCGGCTGGTAAACTGGGTGCCACGGTCGGACACGATGCAAGTCGGAACGCCATGCAGTCGCACTATCTCATCAATATAAACCTGGGCGTACTGAGAAAATCCAAAAGTGGTCTTCACTGGCAGAAAGTGAGCCGCTTTCGTCAGTCGATCCACAATCACCCAAATAGAGTCGTACCCTCGACTGGTCCTGGGTAGACCCACAACGAAGTCCATGGAGACCTGCTCCCACTTCCACTCAGGGATGGGCAAAGGCTGTAACTCGCCGGCTGACCTCTGGTGCTCGGCCTTGACTTGCTGACAAGTCAGGCATCTGGACACAAAGTCTGTAACATCCTTCTTCATCCCGTCCCACCAGTAAACCTCTCTCAAATCACGGTACATCTTGGTGGAACCTGGGTGAACACTGTATACTGATCTATGTGCCTCCTCGAGAATATCACGCCTCAGTCCTTCTGAATCTGGCACGCACAGTCGAGTCCCAAATCGAAGTATCCCCTGATCATCAATCACGAACTCAGAAACTCTGCCCTGCCGAATCTGCTCAATAATCTCTAAGATACGGGCATCGCCGGACTGTGCCTCGCGGATACGGTCAAGTAACTGTGGGCGTGCTCTGAAATGGGCCAGCTGACCCCCTGTAGGAGTAAACTCGAACTGCACTCTGCTATCACATAAAACCTGCCAATCCGCCGTCGACTGCATCTGTACTGCGCTCAAACAAGATAAGCTACCTCCGGGCCTCCTACTCAAAGCATCTGCCACCACATTCGCCTTGCCCGGATGGTATAAAATCTCGCAGTCATAATCCTTCACCAACTCCATCCAACGGCGCTGTCTCAGGTTCAGGTCTCGCTGCTGGAAGATATACTTCAAACTCTTGTGGTCAGTGAATATCTGGCACGACTCACCGTATAGGTAATGTCTCCAGATCTTAAGTGCAAATACCACTGCAGCCATCTCTAAATCATGGGTGGGGTAGTTCTGCTCGTGTTTCCTCAGCTGCCGAGAAGCATACGCGATAACTCTGTCGTGCTGCATCAACACACAGCCCAGCCCCACTCGAGAAGCATCACAATATACCACGAACCCGCCTGATCCTGAAGGCAATGCTAACACTGGTGCAGTAGTCAGACGAGTCTTCAACTGCTGGAAGCTATCCTCACATGCCTGGGTCCAATCAAAAGGAACCCCCTTCCGGGTCAACCCGGTCAAAGGTGCAGCAATGCGGGAGAAATCCTGGACAAAACGCCGATAATAGCCGGCCAGACCTAGAAAGCTGCGAACCTCTGTAACTGATACTGGTCTAGGCCAACGCTGAACTGCCTCGATCTTCTTCGGGTCCACGCAAATACCGTCTCTCGTCACCACATGACCCAAGAAGTCGATACTGTCTAACCAGAATGCGCACTTGGAAAATTTGGCGAACAGCTGATGCTCCCTCAAAGTCTGCAATGTGATACGTAAGTGCTGCTCATGCTCCTCCCGGCTCCGAGAATAAACCAAGATGTCGTCAATGAACACAATGATGAACTGATCGAGATACGGCCTGAATACGCGGTTCATCAAATCCATAAATGCTGCCGGGGCATTGGTGAGCCCGAACGACATCACCAAGAACTCGTAATGACCATACCGAGTACGGAAGGCGGTCTTCGGAATATCCTCCTTCCGAACTCGCAACTGGTGATAACCTGACCGTAAATCAACCTTCGAGAAAAACCCTGCACCCTGGAGCTGATCAAATAAGTCATCAATGCAGGGTAGGGGATACCTGTTCCGCACAGTAACCCGGTTCAGCTGACGATAATCAATGCATAAGCGCATACTTCCGTCCTTCTTCTTAACAAACAGGACGGGAGCACCCCAAGGTGACACACTCGGTCGGATAAGCCCTTTGTCCAGCAAGTCCTGTAACTGATCCTTTAGCTCTCTCAGCTCCGCCGGGGCCATCCGATAAGGAGGTATAGAGATAGGCCCCGTGCCGGGGATCAAGTCAAAACAGAACTCAATCTCGCGCTCTGGTGGCAGACCAGGCAGCTCGTCAGGGAATACATCAGGAAACTCTCTCACAACAGGGACCTGGTCCAACGGAACCTCTGTGGAGCTAGTATCACAAATATAGGCTAAGAATCCCTGACACCCTTTCCTTAAGAGCTGACCAGCGCGAAGAGAAGAAATCAAGCTGGGAAGGGTAGCGCTACGATCTCCCTGAATAATAAGAACCGGCTCGCCAGGAAAACTGAATCTGACTGCTTTTTCACGGCAGTCCACGGATGCATAACAGGTGGCTAGCCAGTCCATACCAAGAAGAACGTCAAAGTCTAGCATATCGAGGAGAATCAAATCAACTGAAGAATCTCTCTCCCCGATACGAGCGGAACACGATCGGTACACAAAACGGGCAACAAAAGACTCGCCTACCGGGGTAATAACGACAAGCGGCTGATCTAACGGAGAAGACTCTCGGCCCAACCTCGGTGCAAAGTACGTGGATACATAGGAATGTGTGGAGCCTGGATCAAATAATACCCGTGCATTAAAAGAACATACTGGCAGAGTACCTATCACGACGGCATTGGATGCCTGTGCATCCTGAGGAGTCAATGCGAACACTCGGGCCTGTCCACCACTAATAGCTGGCTGTCCTCTGCCTCTACCTCGGCCTCTGCCTCTGCCTCTGTCGCCTCGTCCTCTCTGGACTGGACCGCCACGCCCACGGCCTCTAGAAGCATCTGACTGGTGTGGAGCATCATCAGGAGTAGGAAGTAAAGCTCTCTGAGAAGGTGGTGAGGGTGGTAAAGTCATATGCGGGACTGTCGCCGCGCCCTGGCGTCCCATGGTACAGTCTCTGACACGGTGGTACTGACTCCCACACCGAAAACATCCTGGAGACGACTGCTGGGTCTGTGGATATGAACCAAATAACTGACCTCGTCTCAATCCTCTACCTCCACCATCTCCCGGAAATAATCTATCGCGGTGTCTGCCCATCTGCCGCTGAGCTGGCGTATCAGTACGGATCCTCTTCGGCCCAGAAACGACCGGAGTCTCAGAAATACGCTCCTCCAAAAGTAAGGCTGCATCCATCGCGGCTGCGTATGTATCAAAGTGCTGGGTGCCGATGGCAAGGAATAGCTGTGTATCAAGCCCTCGTACAAACCTCTTTATTCTCTTCTCTTCTGTGTCGACTAGGTACGGAGCATATCGAGACAACTGGGTAAACTGTATATCATACTCTGACACTGTCATCCCAGGAGTCTTGCGCAAAGACTCAAAACTACGGGCTCGAGCATCTCGGACACTCTCCGAAAGAAAATGGGCAAGAAATGCAGATGTAAACTCATCCCAGGTCATAGAAGGCAGACCTGCAGCTCGGCCTCTCTCTACTGAGTCGTACCATGTCTGGGCAAGACCCTCCAGACGAAAACTCGCAAACTCCACCAATCTATCATCAGAACACCTCAATGAACGGCAAATCTGAGCCATCCTATCAAGAAATGCCTGGGGGTCCTCTGTCGCATCTGTACCGGTAAAAGCTGGAGGTCTCAATCTCATGAACTCCTGTAGTGAAACAGGGATAGTCTCCGTAGTAGCAGCAGGAGTGACCATCTATGCAGCAGGTACGATCGTGGTCTGTGCGGTGGAAGGAACGTCCTCGGATCTCTGTGCCCGGCTGGACTCAACTAAAGATCCCATCATCTGCCGCAACTCTTGCATGCCAGCCTCTAATCTGGCAATACGGTCAGGATAAGGCGGATCAGTATGACCCTGAGGGGTAGGCGTATCATCCCGCTCGATCCTCGCCTCAGACGAGCCCGCTCGAATCTCATCCCTAGCGGCAGCCCACTGAGCTCTCGTAGTCTTTGGCGGCATCGAAGCTGGAATAAGAAACAGGACTGATAAGGACATTGCAATTGAATCAAGGAATGCAAGGAATCAAGAAAGGAAATACAAGCAATTATGTCCTAAGGTCACTTAGGCGGAGTACCGTATCGTAAGTATGCCGCGGATCATACCCACGCTACGCCACTCTGCTTAAGTCACCTACTCCATCTACCAAGGTCGTCCTACACTCAGAAAAGTAAAACCTACGCTCTGATACCAACTTTGTCACGACCCGAAGGTACGGAACGTGACTGGCACTTAGATTATGAGACGTCTAAAGGCATACCGTAACCTAAGTCAGCCAAAGCCCAGAAAAATCTAAACCAAAATCAAAAGAGAGTGAATGAAAACCTTTAATGAAAACGATTTTTCAAATCAATTAAGTTGCAAAGAATCCCTTTTTAAAACAAAACATCATAAATTTCTGAAAATTTCGGCAGAGTCTCCCCTGTATTTTCTATTCCCCAAAATGGGTACAACAAGATAATAAACCTGTAATCATAAAAATGGCATCCCCAAGCGGGAGCTAGCTCTTCGCCCAAGACGGATCACAACCACATGCAATATAATAGTAATATCAAGAAAAGAGCATAAAGAAACGCAAAATACCAGAAAACACACGTCGGCTCAAGTGAGCTCGACCCAAAAGAAACCACAAATATACATATCTCTCAGTCTCATCACGAGGTCGCATATACAATATAAAGTGGTAGATGGAGAATACTAGATACAATGATAAAGCAAAAAGAAATAAAGTATACTCGCAACCCACCTACGGGCGATGTCGCGAGTCTGAGCAAAAGAAGCTGATGATAAGATAGCCCGCCGCTATAAGGGCGACGGGTCCGACCTGCAAGACACTGTAGCACAACGGGGGTGAGTTGCCAGCTCGTGAGTAAATACAACATCTAATAAGGCAATCGTAAGAATGCACGCAATGCACCACAACATGCATGTCCATATGTGATATAATATCTCTAATATGCGTGCACAGGTATGCAATGTCATTACTAAGTCTTTAGGTGTTTTAAATGCTAAGGGTATTGAATTCTTAACTTTAGAACATGAATATCTGTATAATAGCTTAATACCATCAAGAAATCATCTGAAAACCCGTGTCAAGCATCGACACCAAATAAGAATCATATCTGTCTCAATATCGGGCTCCGTCAATCCGGATCGGCCCATATCATAAATCTCACGACAACGGTCGGTATCCTCCGGATATCCGCCGCGCCAGACATCACCGGTAGGTAGTCTTCCCCTGCCAGGCTCATCGTCTACAACTCGATCTTCTTGCCCCGGGGTACCATACCGGGCCCACCATGTACCCGAGACGGTTCATCCACTCCTCGAATCGGGTCTCGAAATCCAACAGAAAACATGAAAACTCATGGTGGACGACACATACGTCATGAGAAAACCGCAACTTTGTTTTGAAAATGATAATATAAGGTTTTGTTAAATTCTTGCGGTTTTCCCCAAAAATCCAGAAATCGCAGCAATACTGAAATCATCAAGAAAATCATAATGTCCACATGTTATATATGATAAATGTCTATGATATTAATGTATACGATGTGAATTTTGCTAGAAATCTATATAAATATGATGGTGATGCGAGGTATACGTATGCTATGCAATTTCATATATCAAGTATGAATGCAATTGGCGATATTATGATAAACAGGTTCTATAGTGCACGTGGCATGGCAATTACCAAAGGCATGTGTGTCACATGAATAGTGCGCGTGCAGCAGATGCCAATGGTAATGGTGTTCGTGTCCTACAAAGTGATATCGCATAAATATGGATGAATGTCCATGCAATCTAATATACTGTTCGCTATAAGGGTATGCAGTGTACATGAATGGATAAGCTAGCTAACAATATGAATCTTGCAAAAAGTAGGGTAATCCTAACTAGAGGGGGCGCCCCGCGCCATTCAGACGATTCCCCCATAGATGAATACATCTACTCACCTGAAATCCCCGCTAATCCGTTCCGGCCACCGTCTTGCCTTTTCGCGCCGTGTCCGAAGTTTCCCCGACCGATCCTATATTTGCACAATATCAAGCATAAGATTACAAAATCTAACACAATGCAAGTCACAACATACAATTATCCACGCTCTCGTATTAATCATAGCATGCACTCGGTGCGCGGAAAAACGCACGAAAATCGCAATCCTTTAACTAGAATCGTCATTTCGGGGAAATCGACAAAACTACAACCCGACTAGACGAAACCCCGCGTTCGTGCACTCTAATAGTCCTATACGAAGCTAATTATATCGCTAACATAACGCAATTTGATCGCATTCTAATTTTCGTAAAAATCTAGCAAGCAATTTTCTAGCCGATTTGATACAAACATCGCAATTTGTCGATTTAGCAAGCGTATCATTACACAATTAACCATTCTAATCAATTATATAACCAAAACCCTAACTTAATTTTTACAACCATGTTTCAAACCCTAACTCAACATCAAAACCCATTCTTGAATTTTCAAGACAACCCATTATAATGAAATTAACACTTTAAACATCTAATTTAGCATAAACAAACTACAAATTAGCAACTAGTTTAGAATTTTTTACCTCACCAATTGAATCCTAGCATGATCAAGTCACCAAGAGAGCCTCCTTTCATCAAGTTCTCAAACAAATTAGGGTTTGGGAAAGGTTGGATTAGGGTTTTGGTTTGAATAGAGATGGAAATTGTGAATTTTTGTTGAATTTTTAGCAAGAAAAGAAGCAAAAAGAAATGGGGAGAATGGGGAATTCTGCAGCAAGAGGGGTCGGCCAGCAGCATGGGAGAGAAAATGGGGAAATTTTGAGAAGTTTCTAGGTTCCAAAACACCCCATAATATCATTTAATGCTTTCATGTCAACCTTTTTACAAAAAAACCCATTTTTACTTCATTTTTTCATAAATTTTCCCACCCTAAAACCAAAAGTTTGCAAGACATCATATAATTTTATTAACACCATATTTTAGCTTATAAAGACTCCTAATTATGAAATTTACCTAATTACATTTGTATTTATCACTAATTTAATGTATTTTAAAAGGCTTAAAATAATAAAAAAATAATTAATTACGAATTTTTTTTTTATTTAACTAGAAAATTATAAGTGACATTTTAGTGACAAAATTATAGTAATATCTTATCTAAATTTTGTATAATTGGGTCTACAATGAAAAATACCTATTTTGACTTTTTACGGAAAAAGCCGAAAAATTAGCCGATTACCGAAAAACTGCCTAAACGATTTTCGAAGGGTTACATCACTGTTACACGTTGATAGAGCCCTTAGGATCTTGCTTGACTACCAGCAGTATGATGGCGATCATATACGTGAGAGTTGGGTAGTCCATAAGCACATCCTTAAAAGTGGTCCCTAGTCATGGGAGTTTCGAGACAGGGCATTGATACTCCGGAGTAGACTGGTGTATACAGTTGAGACCCCGACGAGGGGCGGTGGCCGGTCTCACAAGCCACTGGTGTCAGTTGGATTACCTAAGATGTATACAGGTGCTCATTGGGTTATGAGTACACCGGACAGGACTCGCCGGGAACCTGCTAGTTGGTATTATACCTAGCGTCAGATAGCAGTTCCCTGGTGACATGTGTACAGGTTAGTTCATCGACCTGAGATCGTCATTTGTCTCGTGTGAGTTTCCACTGTGCTTTGATTTCTACCCTACCACGGCTCAAAAGAGTCGTGCAAACAAGTATTTTTTGGGTACAGTCCCGAGCCACATGGAGGCAGGTGAGCGGATCGGCAGGGGATTCGTCTCTCCCGGTATTGGGGGGTGAGATCGCGCTGTGTCTAGGAGAGCCATTACACAAAGCCCTCGGCCAAGGTAGGAGATTTATTAGTAGGTACTCCAGTAGTATCTCAGGGTGTTCTGGGCTACACTCCGACACGACTTATACCGCTATTGGGGGTCTGACGTTACCAGCCCCCTAGGCCCGATATGCGATACTCATAGATGAACGGACCGGACTGTATGTATATTGTCACTGTTAGGCTCAGTAGGGTTTCAGGATGAGTTCGCTCATCGGCTACCCTTGAGGTCAGTACATGGGCAGCCGTTACACACAGCTAGTGCCGCTGCCGGCTTGTGGTTAAACCCACTGCCAGGGTACTGACGAGTCATTAGAGTCCCCCGCAGATAGTTTCCAAAGTTCGGGCGAAACGTTGTAGAGGCCGTATGGTTTTATGGCAGGGTTCGGAAAATGCACGTGCGTTTACGCACGTGTCATATTTCGGACAGATAATACTGGTGGGCTTTGGTTTAAGCCGAATCCATGTATTATATTGTATAGATATAATATCTTTGTCTCAATTGCATTTGTATTCGGTCGTAATACAAATGCGGGTATGTTTATACTGTTACGGGGTTATCCTGAAATTCGTTTCGAGATCGCTTTTCGAAGTTGCCAGTTTTCTATCACCCGTCTTAAACATTCGGTTTAATGCGGATTTATCTTTTCCTTGGATGAGTCATGAGGGTGAGTCATGTAGAAGGTTCTAGTTTTGGTGACTAGGTTAGCGAGTCACCATTATGCATTAAATGTTTTTTGCAAGGTGGAATTTGCATTAATGTGGTTTTGTTTGCTTGAAGGATATTTGTTATTGATCTTTTCTTTATGGTTACCCCTTTGCTCCTACACTCACCCTCCTCCCCTCATATAAGTGGCCAGACCATTCTTGTGGAAAATAGATAGTTGTTGATTAAAAAGTTTATGGAATTTGGTTCATGGAAATTTGATAGCTCATTTCTCATTTCATTCCATTCAAAAGGCAACTTCATTAACCGTTCATCCATGGCTTTAGATGAAGCGAGACAAAGTGTTCTACTCATTCTCTATATCAATCTTGGACATGTCGGCTAGCAAACTTCATGTCCGAGTTGCCTCGGTTCAGAGGCGGGAGCCCGTTTAAAGATCCGTAGATGTGGTGCCACCTCGACGAGGAGCCAGGAGATCGGAGCAGCCGCAACGGAGCGTGGGATGATGGTTAAAGAATGAAGCACTCGGATCGTTCGGTATAACCTTTCTACCTACTTTGTAGTTTGTTAGTTTAGCGTTAATGGCAGATCCGGGTTATAGTATGCGACAGCGCCAGTTATAAAAGTTTTTGTTCCGCGTTTGGCGTCTGAAAGACGGCCGGGGCGCTACCGTAGACTTACATATGGTATTTATTATTGTTTATTCACTCTTGACTCACTATTCAAGCATGGTTCCATTTGTTTATTTGAAACAAATGGATGCTTGAATAAGTGAGGTCTTGAGATATGCCATTCTCACTTCATTCTTTTTACTTAGCCATTTTCAAGCTCTCTTTGCTTCATGCTCATCTTCTTCTTCCTCTTCATGTCTTCAAGATCCACACCCTCACATGTGATGTGAACCATGGATTCTTGAATGCATTTGTGAGCTTCTAACATCCCCTACTTCATCATCCTAGTGTAGATTAGCACTCTACACTAGTGTGTTCTTACACTAAAGGTGTTTAGTGTAGTGGTAGCTTGAACTTGTAGGAGATTCGTAGTGGATCATCTTTGGCGTAAAGATCACTGGAGCTATCTCATTCGATGTCTCAAGAGAAGCTTAGTGAAGTCGCAGGACTACTACAAGGAGCATGTGAAGTGAAGGACTTGGTTCTACCAAGGTATAAACATCTTTCCTTCTCTCTAGTTAACATATCATCTAAAGAAAACCCTAATAATTTAGTTAAAGATCTTGTTAGTCTAGCTTAGCACCAAGAAAAATTTGAATTTGGTATGGTAAATGCTTCTATAACCTCATCATGGTGCTAAGGTAGTCCTTCACTGTCGACCTCTCGAACGAGCACTGAGCCTGCTGCTTGGTCGGATACCGCCAGATACAGTGATAGCTCGTCTCCTTCAACTGGTAGAGTGAGCAGCGGTGGCGTCGCAAGGTGCCTCTTTAATTGGTCAAAGGCGGTCCGGCACTCTTCTGATCACTCGAACCTCGGGATTTTCCTTAGAGCTTTGAAGAATGGGAGGCACTTCTCCCCAGACCTCGACATGAAACGGCTCAGAGCGGCTACCCGCCCTGTCAGTCGCATGATCTCGATGTTGGTCTTGGGCACGGTCATGTTGAGGATAGCATCGATTTTTCTGGGTTAGCCTCGATCCCACGGTGGGTGACCATGAAACCGAGGAACTTTCCCTCGGTAACCCCGAATGCGCACTTATCGGGGTTCGGTTTCATCTTGAACTTGCGGAGTACCTCGAAAGCCTCGCCCAGGTCCTTGGCGTGGTCGGTTGACGAGACTGATTTGACGAGCATATCGTCGACGTAAACTTCCATGTTCCTGCCTATCTGTGGCTTGAACATGCGGTTGACCAACCGTTGGTACGTAGCTCCGGCGTTCTTGAGGCCGAAGGGCATCACCCTGTAGCAGTATACCCCCCGGTCCGTTGTGAATGCGGTAAGATCTTCATCTGCCGGATTCATACTGATCTGATTGTAGCCGAAGAAGGCATCCATGAAGCTCAATAGCTCATGGCCTTCCGAGCTGTCGACAAGCTGATCTATCCGAGATAGGGGATAGTTGTCCTTGGGGCATGCCTTGTTGAAATCGGTGAAGTCGACGCACATGCGCCACTTCCCGCTTGACTTCTTGACCAGGACTACGTTCGCCAGCCACTCCGAATAGGGTACATTCCGAATGAAGTTGGCGGCGAGGAGCCGATCCACTTCGTCTTCGATAGCCTTCTGTTTGACCGGGGCGAAGCTTCGCTTTTTCTACCTGACGGGTCGGGCCGTAGGATCAACCTCGAGCTTGTGAGATATGATTTTAGGGTCGATCCCAGGCAAGTCAGCAGGCGCCCAGGCGAACACATCGGAGTTGTTCCTGAGGAAAAGAACCAGGTCATCTCGCTAAGTTCCTGTCAGAAGCGATCCGATGTGGACGATCTTTTCGTCGTCCCCTTCTACCAGGAGGACCTCTGTCGGTGGTTCGACCGGGGTTCCCTGGACCTCTTTTTGCTCATCTCGAGTGTCCAGAGAACCCCTAATGTCACCTTCGCCCTCGACATCGTCGGTCGGCTGCTCAGACGAAGATGTCACGGTGAAGCTTACCTTTGCAATCCGCTGGTCTCCATAGACCCGACCTATCCCGCCCTGATCGAGTGGGAACTTCATCGCCAGGTAGTAGGTCGATATCTGGGCCAGGAGGGTATTCAGCGTTGGGCGGCCGAAGAGGATGTTGTAGGCCGATGGGATTCTTGCTAGGATGAATTCCACAGGCACTGTTCTCGTGCGGCCGGCCTCCCCGACGTTAAACTGCAGAGTGACTATCCCTTCCGCCGGGATGGAGTGGTTGGTGAATCCTGAAAGGATGTGGGAGGTCGGCCCTAGGTTTGCTAGGGTGAGCCCCATGCGCAGAAAGCAGTCGTAGAAGAGAATGTCCGCTGAGCTACCCGAGTCGACCAGTATCCTGTGCACCTCGTATTGGTGGACCCGAGCCGTAATCACCAGAGGGTCGTTGTGGGGCAGAGATATGCCGTGGAAGTCTCCGTCGTCAAAAATGATTGGCTCGGTTTCCCTAGCCTTCTTCCTCGGGCGGCTGCCAGCCTCCACGGCTGGCGCCGGGTGCTGAGTCTCGTAGGAGCTCGACGGACCCCCGTTGACATGACCATGATTTTTGATGAGCCTCGATTCCTTTCGGTGAGGTTCCTTATGCCTCCCGGCAAGGTCGTTTTTGAGCTGCCGTGGAGAGTCTCGCATGCGCAACCCCGTCGAGGGAGGGGGTGCCGATCATACCTGCGAACAGGCGAGCTGAGCGCCACCGCCTCGGGAGGGACAGGGGTGCGACGAGACTCGGGGCGAAGCTATCTGGAGTAAGACCTCGGAGCCAAGCGAAGCGGTGCCCACCGGGTCATTTAATATATCGGCCCGGGGGACCTACGGCTGTTAGAAACAGCGAGGCGATGATCGGTCATGCCTGCACGAGCGGAGCCTTCTCTCCCTCTGTAGGGGTCCCGGTCCCAAGGTGGGGGAGCGGCGACCTGGGGAGATTGCCCTGCCGTCTGGACACGGATGAGCGCATCCACGACGGACGCGAGTCAATATATTCGAGCGGCGAGGGCGATGATGGTGTTCGGAGGAGGAGATTCGTCCGCGCCTCCGTTGTGGGGGAGGCGACGGCTAGTTCTTGGATCGTCGTGGTGACCGCTCGCCATTGGGTTGGGATCGGAAGATGAACTTTTTGGTTTTGTGGAATCATGATTTCCCACAGACGACGCCAGCTGGCGGATGTCGGATCACGTCAAGATGTTACCTTCTGTAGATCCTCTGTTGGCAGCGATTGACGGCCGAGATTGGAGTTGGAGGATGGCTCCTGAAGCGTGTGGATCTTAATGGGTTCGAGGTTGTTTGGGCCGAGCTACCTGCAAGGAAGTCCCGGGGTGGTTGTGTTAGTTATATGTATGCTCTAGAGGCCATTACTATACATAGGATGTATATTGTAGTGGATGCTAGGACATATACAGGGAGGACTTTCTTGCTCGACATGATAGTATGCTATCTGGTTGCTCTTTACCTTAACGTGTACACTGACTGTCTCTCTGTTACATGTTGGTAAAGCCCTTAGGATGTTTACTTGACTACCTGGACTATGATGCGGATCATACTAGTGGGGACATGGTAGTCCATAAGTACATCCTTCAAGGTCCCTAGTCGTGGGTGTATCGAGACAGGGCATCGATATACCAGAGTAGACTAGCGTATACCTTCTCGACCCATACAGATGGGCGATGGATGATCCCATATCCATTGGTGTTTGACATCAGAGATGATATACGGGTGCTCAGTGGAGACTGGGTACACTGGACGGACTCGCCGAGAACTCCCAGATTGTATTATACCTCACGTCAGATGGCAGTTCTCTGGTGACACTGGTATAGGTTAGTCTGTAGACCCGAGATCGTCATAGAGTCTTGTGTGATTCCCACTGTGCTTTGATTTCCACCTTACCACGTCCAAGAGGGCGTGCAAAACGGTGGTTTTTGGGTGCAGTCCCGAATCACATGGAGGCAATGAGCGATAGGAGGGGATTCGTCTCTCCCGGTATAGGGAGTTGATGTTGCGCTGTGTTCGATTGGCTATAACCGGAAATCCCTGGCCAGGGTTGCTGAGATTTACTGGTAAGTGTTACCAGTAGTTTCTCGAACTATTATAGACCTCATATCGACACGACTTATCGAGCTATTGGGGTCTGACGTTTACCACCCCTAAGCGAGATATGCGACATATCAGATGACGAGACTGGACTGTACAGTAAGTGTTACTGATTGGATTCACAGGAGTGTGAGCGGGCTTGCTCGTTGATCTTCTGATCGCTCAATACCCGGGTGGCCATTACGTTCAGCAGACCGCTTGCGATTTGTGGGTGTTTGATATGATCATCACCTGCTGCCGGCGTATTGACGAGTCTTTAGAGTCCTACACAGAGGTTTCCTGGCTCAAGCGAAACGAAATAGGAGCGCATATGAGATATGTGCGGGACCGAGAATAATGCGAGTATGTGATACCGTACTCTATTCTCGCGATGAATGTATCGATTGGTTGTATGCGATATAACCTAGTTATCGAATCAAGGATTGATTCGATAAGTCGATACACTGGATATTAGTCGGTTATATGCAATATGACCGGATCATTAAGTCAAGTGTTGATTTAATGATTTAATGTATAATTATATATTTGATATATTACTTTACATTAACTAATATTGGTTCACTTAAGATGTTTTTCTCACTTGATTGTGCACATTGTATATGTGATATATTTTTGTATACAAGATTGTATCATGTTTGATGATACATGCAAACTTGGGTTTGTGTTTGTTTTAAACCATGTTTAGTTAATGGTTAGGGTTTAGGGTTTTATTTTTCTTTATTTATTCCTTTTGGCAAAAACAAAATGGGTGGCTTTCTTTGTTTTACACTAGAAGCTTCATGATACTTTGGACAAAGTCTTAGCCATTTTGTTTTTATCCTAAACCTAACCATTACCTAAACCCTAGTTTATTCTCTACATGAGTTTACTAACCCATGGTTGCTAAATGATAATTATCACTTGAATATTCTTTTTGTGATAATCCTTTTTCTTTCATCTTCTTCTTCTTCTTCATGAAGAAAAGAAAACTCCTCTTGAAAATTCTAAGTGATGAAATTCAAGTGAAAAATCCAAATCCAAAGTGAATCCACTTCCTATTTCTTCATCCTCTACCACTTGCCATGTTGTATTGGGTGTTTTCTTCACAAGTTTCATGACCTAGTGAAGATGGAGCTTGAGTTAGAGCTGCCTCGACGTAGATCATCTTCGGCATCGAAGTCAACGACCTAGCCCGCTCATTTCCCCGACGAAACCATCACTAGAGTCCGGGATCCCGGTGATCGCAGCGAAGGGACGTCATCACGGAGCAAAAGAAGTGATGGACCGGATCTACAAAGGTTGTATTTCCATTCACTTAGCAATAAAGTTGTTTACTTGCATCTTGTTTCTCCTATCCTCTAGTTAACGATCTAGGTTAGGGTTTCTCGGCACCGGAAAATTTGAATTTGGTATGGTTGATGCCTTATGGAACCTCTTGAGTGTGCCTAGGAACCCTACAGGTTGTACCACCGAGGACCCTCCGACGGTCAAGTTAGAGAGGAAATCCGAGTAGAGTAATGGCTTAGTAAGTGGAAAAAGACTTACTTGAACCATCTGAAGGAGGAGTTTAAATAGTGGTGGCAGCAGGCAGGCAGGTGCGAGAATCACACCGGCCGTTACGCCCCCGACGTCACGCCCGCGTGATAGGCGGAATCTCCCATTAATGGCGAGACAGGCTCGTTAATGGGGGATCGTGATGGCGTGGGACGTGGGACGCGGCCGGCGGATATCTCGCGCATGGCGAGATTCGTGAGAGTGGGGCGGTTGCGCCTGCGAGTGGTGCTGTTGGTCGGTCAATGAGACCGAGGAAGATGACCTCGGCGGGAGAGCTTGCGGATGAGAGTCGAGGCATCTTGGTTCTGCGGTAGCCCGGAGACGAGCCGATAGAATCGAGGAGGCCAATTGTGCAGGGGGCTCGGGGACGAGCCAACAATTGTTTGTCTGTAGGACGGGCATAGGAGTGGCCTGGTCGGCCACTGTAGGTCCTTTTTTGAAAGCTTCGGGACACGTTATCTGCCACGTGTCGTCATCTGGGAGATCACCGATATCGAGCATCATCAAGAACCATTGCACCAACCTATAGCCAAGAAGACCGAGTCACCACCATCAGCAATTGATGAGGACAATATTTAACACCTACAACCTTATACCAAAGGTGATCATAATTGTTCTGGCAAAAGGACACAATTACCTCCGGGATCACACTAGCGCACTACCTTGCTGTTCTCAGCTCAAACTAATAATTGTGAAACCATTATCGGTTAATCACTCATATTTTTTCAAATAAATGTGCTGAGATTTTGTTTTAATTTTTTGCTAATAACAAACAAAGGCCAAAAAAAAACCATATTTTTTATGAATATTTTTTTATGAGGGATTTTCTTACTTACCCAGGTTTCTTTGAGAAAACAAGAAAAATGAAAGAAAGAAAAATGAAAAATGAAAGAAAGAAAAATGTACATTCAGATCCAAATCAAAGCAAAGGAGAGCAACTGAGCCAAATGACCAAAGAGTAAAGCACAAAAGATATCCCTCTCTCCCTCTCTCTCTGAGTTTCCCAATTTTCGAAGAAGCTCATCATCTCCAATGGTGCCTCAATCGAGGGTTTGACAATTCAACGCTCGGATCTGAGATCTAAACCCTAGGGCGCAAAATTCCCGGTGCCGTCCCAAAAATCCCCATCCATGCCTCGAGTCAAGTTCCAAAACCCCACGACCATCAAAGAGGAAGAGCCGGGCTCCTCATCGCCGCCGCCATCACCATCGCCAACGTCACCTCACGCGCTCGCCTGCGTCATCAACGCGGAGATCGCTGCCGTCCTCGCAGTCATGCGCCGTAACGTCCGTTGGGGCGGCCGTTACGCCTCCGCCGCCGACGACCACCTCGAGCACTCGCTGATCCAGTCGCTCAAGTCGCTCCGCCGCCAGATCTTCTCGTGGGACGACAGCAGCTGGGCCTCGGTGGACCCCACCGGCTACCTCGCCCCCTTTCTCCACGTCATCAGCTCCGACGAGACCGGGGCCCCCATCACCGGCGTAGCCCTCTCCTCGCTGTACAAGATCATAACCCTAGATGCGCTGGACCCTAAGGAGACGAACAATGTTGCTGAGGCGATGAGCGCTGTGGTCGACGCGGTGACCAGCTGCAAGTTCGAGGTCACGGATCAGGCGTCGGAGGAGGCGGTGCTCATGAAGATCTTGCAGGTGCTTATTTTCCTTTTTGTTGGAAATTCACTAAAATACCATGTACTTCATGATTTGTGAGTAAATATTTATACATGTTTGGATTAGTAGATGCATAGAAGTGTTAGGAATATGTATAGAGACCATTATTGTATAATATAGTGGATGCTTGGACATATATAGAGGACTTTCTTGCTCGACATAATAGTATGCTATCTGGTTGCTTTTTATCTTAACATGTACACTTATTTTAGTATACTGTCTTTTTGATACATGTTGATAAAGTCTTTAGGATGTAGCTTCGACTATCAGGACTATGATGCATATCATACTAGTGGGGCTTGTGTAGTCCGCAAGCACACCCTTTAACATTCCTAGCCGAGGGAATGTCGAGGCAGGATATCAATATTTCAGAGTGGATCAGTGTGTACGTTTCTTGACCCTGTATGGGGCGATGGTTGATCCCACAACCATTGGTGTTTGACATCAAAGATTGTACACAGGTGCTCATTAGAGAGTGGGTACACTGAACAGGACTCGCCGAGAACTTCTAGATGGTACCATACCAATCGTCAGATAGCAGTTCTCTGATGACACTTGTACATCTTAGTCTATAGACCCGAGATCATCATAGTGTCTTGTATGATTCCCACTTTGCATTGATTTCCTCCCTAGCACGGCTTAAAGGAGTCGTGCAAACATATGGATTTTGGGTACAGTCCCGAGTCACACGGAGACAGTGAGCGATAGGAGGGGTTTTGTATCTTCCAATATTGGGAGTTGATGTTGCGCTATACTCGATTGGCTATAACAGCAAGTCCCTGGTCAGGGCTGATGTGATTTACTGGTAAGTGTTATCAGTAGTTTCTCGAAAAGTTATAGGCCACACATCGGCATGACTTGTCAAGTTATTGGGGTCTGACGATTCCACCTCAAGACTCGATATGCGACATATCAGACGAAGAGACCGGACTGTATGGTAGTGTTGCTTATAGGCTTTACGGGAGTTTGGACAAGTTTGCTTGTTGATCTTCTATTCGTTCAATACCTGGGTAGCCGTTACGTCTAGCTAGTACCGCTGACGGCTTGTAGGTATCTGATGTGATCATTACCTGCTGCTGGTGTATTGACGAGTCTTTAGAGTCCCACATAGAGGTTTACTAGCTCAAGCGAAACGAAATAGGCCACGTATGGAGATATGTGCGGGAGGTTGATTAAATACGAGTATGTAATGCCGTATTCTAATCTAGCGATATTTGATATCAGTCAGGTTATATGTGATATAACCGGATTATTGAATCAAGTGTTGATTCAATGGTTTGATTTATATATGTATATGTTAATATATATTTGATATAGGCCGGTTATATATGATATTACCGGATTATTGAATCAAGTGTTGATTTAATATCTAATATTGAATATTAGCCTGTTATATGTGATATAACCGGATAATTGAATCAAGTGTTGATTTAATAATTTAATATATATATATATATATATATATATATATATTAACTAATATTTAGTTTACTAAAGATTTTATTCTCTTTATAGACATTTATATATATATATGTGATATATATTTATATATGTATTTGATATTGTATCATGGTTGATTTACATAGAACTAGGATATAATGAGAATCACACAAGATGAAAAGATGAGAAGATAATGATTTATTTTTTATGAATTATAGAAAAGAGAATGGGTCATTGTTTTGGTGGCTTGTAGAAGCCTTGAGAAGCCATGACTCACCTCTTCTCTTTTGGATTATTCATTGATTTTTATCATTATCAAATCTCATCTTATCACTCACCTCATGGTTCACATACTCATCCAAGTTCATCTCCTTCTTCTCCTCTCTAGGGTTTTTCTTGAGTTGAGAAAAAAAAAGAGAATTATTTCTAGTGAGTAAATCTCCTATTTCATCAACCTTCACTAATCTAGCCCATTAGTTTAGGTTGTTTGTTTCACTAATATCTTGATTAGTGAAGAGTGAGTTTGAGTGAGAGAGACTTCAAGGTGGATCATCTTCGGTATCGAAGACTACAGGCAAGCTCGACCTTTTCTTCAAGTGGAGCTTTAAGAAGAGTTCTAGAGACTAATACTTGGAGCTTTAGAAGTGAAAGACCGGTCTACAAAGGTTGTAAACTCCCATCACTGAGTTTAGAACTAGTTTGCTTGCTTAAAACCCAAATTCTCTAGTTCGATTCTAGGTTAGTATACTTAGCAATCTAGATTTTTAAATTGCATACTTGATGCTCCTTGAAACCTAGTTGAGGTGCTAAGACATACTTTCAAGAAGTGAGAAGATTCTCCTCGAAAACTGCTTATTGTATGAAAGTGAAAATTGCATTAATGCTATGTTGTAATTTGAAAAAAAATGAAGTTTTTGGTAGTTATTTGCGAACCACTAAGTGCAGTATTATTTAACTGGAAAAATGCTGAAATGTACTGGTACTTTTTTGTTGAGGAAAACGAAGTTTTACAAATAAGAATTTTGCAGGTGTTGGTTGTTTGTATGAAGAGCAGGGCTTCGGTGGTGCTTAGCAATCAGCATGTTTGCAGCATTGTGAACACCTGTTTTAGGGTTGTACATCAGGCCGGAGCCAAGACGGAGTTGCTGCAGAGGATATCGAGGCAAACCATGCATGAACTCGTGAGGTGCGTTTTCTCGCACTTGCCTGAGGTTGCTGCTAACCCGACGGAGGTATAATGAGTATTTTCTTTTCCGAGTTAGTAATCAAAAAGATTAATTTGTGACCCTTCATCAATTCATCATTCAACGCTTATAACCATTCAACTGGTTTAATAGTACTTGGCGCCAATAAAGTTAGACTGTTGAGGGGGTTATAGGTGAAATTTCATTACATGTTGCTCATTTCCAAGGGGTAGGAGAGTTGTTAGGGTATGAGAATTGTGACGAGGTCACAATTTCGAGGTAAAGTAGTATACCACTGACACAAGTTGAGAGAAGAGTAACTCTATTTATTTACCAGAGGGGCCGGGTCTTGCATGGCTCAGTATTAGAACCAAAATGATGAATCTGTGACTATGGCATTGGTAAATTCGGTTGACTGCATATCATGCTTTTATCTATATGCCCATTCAGTGGTTTTAAGTTTTTTAACCCTTAAACCGATAAATTAAGCAGCTGAAAAATATATAATTTCTATTTCATCTTTCTAACTCTTGGGTGTGGGGTTATATATGTTGGATGATGTGTAGATGAATTATGAAGCCAGATTGTCTATTTGTGACTATGTTCTTAGTAAATTGAGTTAATTGCATATCATGTCCTTAGCTGTGAAATCATCACCCTGATACTGGTTAAGCCCCTGACACCCATAGGGTTAGTCAATTTGGGGGCTGTAATTGGTAAGTGTTGGATGATGTATAGATGAAGGGTGTTATGTGCAATTAACCATAGTAAGTTTTTTTCTTTTTGATATTGATTATATTATTTTTCGATTTGGGTAGATGGGTGGCACGGACAAGGATCAGGCTTTTGGAATGAAGCAGTTGGAGAATGGCAATGGAAATCTTGGGTCTGTAACATCTTCAACAGACGAGAATGGGCTAGGAGTGGAAACACCAGGTGGAACGAGGGTCTTGGTGGAGCCGTATGGAATTCCTTGTATGGTTGAGATATTTCACTTCTTGTGTTCTCTTCTGAATGTTGTCGAGCAGATCGGAATGAGTCCAAGATCAAATCCTATAGCTTTTGATGAAGATGTTCCTCTCTTTGCTCTTGGGTTAATCAATTCAGCTATCGAATTAGGTGGACCTTCAATCAGCAAACACCCCAAACTTCTGGCTTTGATACAGGATGAGCTGTTCCGCAACCTCATGCAGTTTGGTTTATCAATGAGCCCACTTATTATATCAATGGTGTGTAGCATTGTCTTGAATCTCTACTACCACTTGAGAACAGAGCTGAAACTGCAGCTAGAGGCATTCTTCTCGTGTGTGATCTTAAGGCTAGCACAGAGCCGATATGGGGCAAGTTACCATCAGCAGGAGGTTGCAATGGAAGCTTTAGTAGATTTTTGTCGACAAAAGACATTTATGGCCGAGATGTATGCCAACTTGGACTGTGACATAACTTGCAGCAATGTATTCGAGGACTTAGCGAACCTTCTCTCAAAAAGTGCGTTCCCGGTGAACTGCCCATTGTCCACCATGCATGTCCTTGCTTTAGATGGCCTTATCGCAGTGATTCAAGGGATGGCTGATAGAATAGGCAATGCACCTCCTCGCTCTGAAGAAGCACCACTTGAACTTGAAGAATATGCTCCGTTTTGGACAGTTTGGTGTGAAAACTACTCTGATCCTGAGCAATGGGTCAGATTTGTTCGGCGGAGAAAGTATATTAAAAGGAGACTAATGATAGCTGCTGACCACTTCAACAGAGACCCGAAAAAGGGTTTGGAGTTTCTTCAAGGAACCCACCTTTTGCCTGAAAAACTCGATCCCCAAAGTGTTGCTAGCTTTTTCCGGTATACTGCAGGTTTGGACAAGAACCTCGTTGGGGATTTCTTGGGCAACCATGACGAGTTTTGTGTTCAGGTGCTTCATGAATTTGCTTGGACCTTTGATTTCGAGGACATGAATATGGATACCGCTCTAAGACTGTTTCTTGAAACGTTTAGGTTGCCCGGTGAGTCTCAGAAGATACAGAGAGTGCTCGAGGCTTTCTCCGAAAGATATTATGAGCAGTCGCCTCAGATTCTCGCTAACAAGGACGCTGCTCTCTTGCTCTCATACTCCCTCATAATGCTCAACACAGACCAACACAATGCGCAGGTGAAGAAGAAGATGACTGAAGAGGACTTCATTAGGAACAACCGTCACATTAACGGAGGACAAGACCTCCCAAGAGAATTTTTATCCGAGCTTTACCAAAGCATCTCCCGAAACGAGATCAGGACTGTCCCTGATCAAGGCATTGCGTTCCCTGAGATCTCTGCTAGCCGTTGGATCGATCTGATGCGGAAATCAAAAAAGACATCTCCCTATATTATCTGTGACTCTCGTCCTTTTCTTGATCGTGACATGTTTGCAATCATGTCAGGCCCCACTATCGCAGCAATCTCCGTGGTGTTTGATTATGCCGAGCATGACGAAGTCTTTTTAACTTGTATCGATGGATTCTTGGCTGTGGCTAAGATATCGGCATACCATCATCTCGAAGATGTATTGGACGACTTGGTGGTATCCCTTTGCAAGTTCACTACTCTTCTCAACTCTTCCTTGGTTGATGAGCCAGTTACTGCTTTTGGGGATGACACGAAAGCTAGGATGGCAACTGAAGCAGTGTTCAACATAGCAAATAGATACGGTGATTATATAAGGGCCGGTTGGAGAAATATATTGGATTGCATCTTGAGGCTACATAAGCTAGGGCTGCTTCCTGCTCGTGTTGCTAGTGATGCGGCTGATGATTCTGAAATCTCTTCAGATACAGTTCATGGAAGGCCACCTCCAAGCTCTGTTTCGACATCATCCAACATTCCATTGATGGGGACTCCACGTCGATCCTCTGGGCTCATGGGGAGGTTTAGCCAGTTACTATCTCTCGACACAGAAGAACCGAGGTCACAACCAACTGAACAGCAACTCGCTGCTCACCAAAGAACCTTGCAAACGATCCAAAAGTGCCATATAGATAGTATATTCACCGAAAGCAAGTTTCTACAACATGAATCCCTGTTGCATCTAGCCCGAGCCCTAATTTGGGCAGCCGGCCGACCTCAGAAAGTCACCAACTCACCCGATGATGAAGACACAGCCGTTTTTTGTTTGGAGTTGCTTATCGCTATCACCCTAAATAATCGGGATAGGATTGTTATTCTCTGGCAAGGGGTATATGAGCACATAGCCAACATTGTTCAGAGTACCGTAATGCCCTGTGCCCTAGTAGAGAAAGCTGTCTTTGGACTATTACGTATTTGCCAGCGGTTGCTCCCTTACAAAGATGGCCTTGCCGATGATCTCTTAAAATCGCTGCAGTTAGTTTTGAAACTTGATGCACGAGTGGCTGATGCGTATTGTGAGAATATTACACAAGAGGTTACAAGGCTTGTGAAGGCAAACTCCACGCATGTAAAAACCCATGCAGGTTGGCGTACTATCACTTCATTGCTTTCGATCACGGCTAGGCATCCAGAAGCTTCCGAAGTGGGCTTTGAGGCGCTTGTGTTTATAATGTCTGAAGGGGCCCACCTCTCGCCAGCCAACTATTCTCTATGTATTGAGGCCTCGAGGCAATTTGCAGAGTCTAGGGTTGGGTTAATTGATAGATCTGTGCGTGCATTAGATTTAATGGCTGAGTCAGTGGCTTGCCTCGCTCGATGGTCTAGCGAGGCCAAAGAAACAAATGAAGAAGTCGAGAAGATACAAGAAGGTATTAGGGAAATGTGGCTAAAACTGGTGCAGGCTTTGAAAAAAGTTTGTGTGGATCAAAGAGAAGAAGTGAGAAATCATGCGATAGCATCGCTGCAGAGATGTTTAGTTGGAGCTGAAGGGATTTTCCTCTCTTCTATTTGGATGCAGGTTTTCGATCTTGTGATATTTGCTGTTCTCGATGATCTAGTGGAGAATGCTCAGAGCCAGTCTCAGAAAGAGTATAGAAACATGGAGGGCACCCTTGTAAATTCCATGAAGTTGCTGTCCAAGGTCTTCTTGCAGCTTTTACAAGAGCTTTCTGGGTTAAGTGGCTTCTGCAAGTTGTGGCTAGGGGTTCTTAGTCGAATGGAGAAGTACATGAAGGTGAAGGTGAGAGGAAAGAGAAGCGAGAAGCTCCAAGAGCTGATTCCGGAGCTTCTAAAAAACACGTTACTTGTAATGAAAACAAAAGGGATTCTTGTGAAAAGGAGCACTATAGGGGGAGATAGCTTGTGGGAGCTGACCTGGCTTCATGTGAATAACATTGCCCTGTTCCTGCAGTCTGAAGTGTTCCCAGATCAAGAATCTGAGCTGAAGGATTCTGGGACCGACAAAGGCAATCAGGATGAAGGTTGATATCTTGATTTCTGAGTCGTCTTTGTAGAAATTTTGTGAAAGATTCTCCTTAACAAAGTGGAATTCACGATTATCGTCATTGAATTTATTAAGAAATTCTCATAGGTGACTTTCCCGCAGGTGTATCATGTACTTTCTTTGTGCTTTCCTGTTAAATTTTTTTAACCATCAGCCTTTCCACATTATCATTATTTGTATGTCATATATGGGGCTCAATATCATCCCCTGTTTTTGGGTGCTTGTATGTGTGGTTTTTGAATTTGTTGAGAAGTACTCTCTCTCTGTGTGTGTGTGTGACCCTTCTATACTCCGCAATTTCTCAACAATTCTTTCAGTAGATTCATGCAGTTACCATATACCTTCTTTGATAACCATAGTGTAGGTTTAACATGAGATGTCGCCATAGCTTTGGTGCATGATGCAGATATACAGAATGGAGAGATCAAGATCAAGCAAGGTCTTATGTGCAACTAATTTTAAACAATTCCCAAGGTCCTATTCTGCTCTTCTGTGCTATTTTTTGGTATCTTTCTATCTGTGTCATCTCTTTGATTATAGTTTCTTAGAGTAGCTTCGTATTCGCTTCGTTGGATACTCTGTTGCAAGCCTTTGAGTATATCTTGTAAAAACTTTATTTTAGTTGCTTGTTCTAAGCCATATAATAGATGATGTATTATGACTAATAATACATGGCCGTATAAACTATTTTTTTGTGTAATGCATGTGGAATGAAAGAAGTTTGCATTGAAAAATTCGGTGTATTGCACAGAGCGTGCTTACAGAAGTCATATATATAAACATATAATAATAAATAATATCAATTTCTTGGTGTAACGTGATTTTTAAAATTTATTTATCATAATTTAGATGTAACAAAATTCTTAGTTAATCGAGCTCATTGTATTTTACTATTGTAGCAAAAAAAAAATGTTTATGAAAATGATATAATAAAAGCTGACAATATAATATAAAAATCTCATTAAAATGATACTAGGCCAAGGGTATTTTAGTAATTGAATAGAAAATCTCAATATTTTTTTCTTGTTATTGAATACCTTGTCTCATTTCTGCTGCTTGTTCTAATTAGAGAGAGAGAGAGAGAGACATACACTCACTCACTGGCAAAAAAACTGATATGAAATGTCCATATCAATTCTTGAGGAATCTGATCCATCTTTTGATCAGATGTTTGGATACCAGCTGTATATTCCGCCTCCCATTTTATAGGAACAAAGTTCTTATTGCAGAGCAATCTTTTCTTATCCGACAAGGTTTAAAATTCAATTCTTTTGTTACTATATCCGAATTAAACTTAATCCGGTTTTTCGATATAATTTAACTAAACTTATGATATTGAGAAAGGACCAACTCAAAAAAGACATTGAGGAAGGGCTTCCCTGGATAAAAACTTGCCACTGTAGCTGAAAATTTATTTTTTGACGAAAAGTTTATTTATTTTTTGTAAGGCCAAAAGGGGGCTGCAGTGTCCCTGAAGCCCCGCCTACGGTGCCCCCTCACATTGGGGGCACTTTTGCGGTCTAGGGGCTTTTCTGTAAAAGTTCCTCCCAATTTGAGGGGGGCACTGGTGGGTGTGGGCTGCAGGGGCACTGGAGCCCCCACAACCTCAGTTCCATGGAAATCAAGGGAGGGGATTTTGAGTTTTTGAGTTTTGGCTAGATGACAGCATATTGTATGGTAACGTACTATGCTAGGTTGCTTAGTTTAGAGGGAACTTAATTAAAGCGTAAATACAACAAAATCCACCAACAAATAAATAAATAATTTAAATTGGTAAAAATGGAAGGGGACATAGTTGCAGAGAGAGGGACAAGTTTTTGATGAATAAGGTGAATCTCATGAATTTTGAGGAAACTTAGATGAAGATGAGCTTGGGATTGCAGAAAACTTGATGATCATTTGAAATGAGTAAATAGTTGCTATAAAATCCCATTCAAACGCTTTTCCTCTTGTTTCCATTTCGATTGAGTGAGATGTTGCAGCTTTTCTTTGGAGAGGTAGGGTTGAATAAGTAGATATTGAAGATGGAAGGTAGTTTTGAGAGAATGAAAATGGATGAATTACGAGTTTCAATTAATGATCTTAGGCTTTGTTTTTTCGTAAAACATTGATAATTAGAGGATGGGATTAATTTGAACCCTTCTTTTTCATCTGAAAGGGTGGTAGTAGTTTTAGTCTCGCTACGCCTTTTCCTTTGGCCTACTTCGGGAACTATTTCGTCTAAGAAGGCGGTCTATTAAAGGTTGGCAGATGCTGTTGTAAGAGTTTGACATTACCTTCTTGCATGGAAACATTCCTCTACTAATTTCAATGGCAAGTTGTAGAGGATATGAATTACCAACCACAAAGTGTTTGAGGTACTTGTACGCTGTAAAAAGAATAAAAATAAAAGGCAGCTAGATTATTAAGACGAAAAGTTTGTAAACTTTGAAGATGTTAAAGCCGTTTACCCTTTAATTGTTAACAATCTGAAAGAAATAGAAATACAACTTCTTCATATTTGTTCTTTGCAAGTGATCTTAGCTACAGTTTTATATATGCGCGCCCATGTATCAGTCAATATTAGCAAATTAGGTTCAAATTCAAGGACATATATCATATTTCAACTGGTGGTGCAAATTATTTTTCTACAGCATTACAAGACAGGCGAGCTTATGAATGAATTTGTGACGGATTACAATTGAGGTTCCTTCTTTTTTTTTTCTCCCCCTCTTTGCATCAAAGCACAAATCAATATTTAATATTTCCTTTCTGTTTTCCCAAATTCTTTGTTTGGCATGCTGCAGTCGTATGCCAATGTAAATTGACGAGGCATGCAACTGTTTTGCTAGAAAACTTGCATTAGTTTTTATAGTAAAATCCGTGTTTTGCAAGTTTCTTTTTAATCTCGTTTGCTGCATCCATTTTAGTTATTGCATTTGTTGCATTAGTTTTTATGGTCAAATCCGTGTTTTGTAAAATTTTATGCAACTATTCTCTACATATTACTTGCTGCAACTCTTTAGAATGAAAAAACTTACATTTTACAGCATTCACAGTCATCTTACAGGGTTCCATACTGATGCATTTTACAGTATTTACTGTCATCTTGTCTTTGCATAAATGTGATAATTGGTTTCTTCCTAAACCTCATTTGCCATGGTAAATAATTCTTCCCTATAAAGCTGCTTCTATCTAATTACAAAAAAGAAAAAGAAAGAAGCAGAGTTGCTGATACTGAAAGTAAATCACTGAGAACTGAGAACTGAGAACTGAGAACTGAGAAAGATGGACAAAATCAAGGAGGCCGGTGATGAGCACCAGTTTTAGTGCTTCTAGGAGAGATTATTTGATGGACCTTAGCAGAAATTAAATCGGTAAACTTTCATATTCAAAAGCAAAGTTTTATCGGAGAAGCTATTCTCTTTTTAAGCTTAAATCGGAGTACTGAGAATCGAAGTTAAAACCATATTGGTATAACATTGGAATCTCGGGGATTCAGATTGAGCAGGTCCAAGACAGCATATATGCACTGCAAATTTAGTAGCCAGAGAAGTCAAAACCATATTGGTATAACATTGGAAGGGCAAGAGATATCACCGAGCGACCAGTTTAGATATCTAGGTTCCATCATCCAAAGGAATGGGGAGATCGATAGTGATGTTAATCAAAGGATCCAAGCTGGTTGGTTGAAATGGAGGAGTGCAACAGGGATTTTGTGTGATCGTAACTTTCCGTTAAAATTGAAAGAGAAGTTTTATCGGAGCGCTATTCGGCCTGCCTTATTATATGGTACAGAATGCTGGGCTCCTAAGAAGCATCATACACAGAAGATGCACGTAGCGGAGATGCGCATGCTTCGTTGGATGTGCGGTAACACTAGAAAAGACAAGGTGCGAAATGAGGATATTCGTGCAAAAGTTGGTGTAGCACCCGTGGAGGAGAAGATGCGGGAAAACCGGCTTAGATGGTTTGGTCATGTGCGACGCAGACCTATGGAAGCACCGGTTCGACGAATAGATACTCTCGATATGGGTAATGGCAAAAGGGCAAAAGGGAGACCGAAGAAAACATGGATGGAGGTGATACGAAACGATATGGTTGCCAAAGGACTCAATGAAAGTATATTGTTCGATAGAAGTGAGTGGAGACAGAGGATTCATGTGCTGGACCCGGCGTGATTCTCATGTTGGTTCATGTAGCCTACCCCATATGCTTGGGATAAAAGGCTCAGTTGTTGTTGTTGTTGTTGTTGTACTGAGAATCGAAGTTGTGGTTAGTAATTCTTATGGAAGGAGACCAGGTGCGGTTGGCGATTAGTTCTTCGGTGCGTGATATAGGGGCAAGACAAAGTCCACGGCTTTGTAGATCATCTCTATCTCTCCACTGATACGCAGCACTAATCCCATCCTGTTTATCCTGAACAAATTTTAACTATTAGGTTTGTAAACAAGTCGAAGTCAATGATAAATATTAGGATAAATTTCATAAATCACCACCGACTTTTCAGGTTTTTTTTAGATAACACCAATGAATTACAAAAATGTCATGGGACCGCACTGAATTAGCGTCGTCGTTGTTTGAAATTGATAGTTTTCGTTAACTCGCGCAAAGGCATGAGAGGATCCATGAGAGGACCAACTAATCCCAAAATGCATTGTATTAGACTTAATTGTCCATAAATTAACTAAATATGACAACTTTTTTTTGTTGACAAAAATACCACCATTCCTTTTCCTTTCCAAAAATTACTCTTTTTCTGTGCGGGGTTTTTTGGTGGTTTTTTTTTCCGAGGGTGTGGGTGGAGGGGATGTTAATGGCCTTTTTAAAATTCATTGGTATTATCTCAAAAATAAGGAAATGTTGATGGTGATTGATGATGCTCGATATCGGTGATCTCCCGGATCATGACACATGTTAGTTATATATATGTCCTAGAGGCCATTGTTGTACATATGATGTATATTATAGTGATTGCTTGGATATATATAGAGAGGACTTTCTTACTCGATATGATAGTATGCTATCTGGTTTCACTTTATCTTAACATGTTAACAAATACTGTTTTGTGATCACGTATTGATAAAGCCCTTAGGATATGTACTCGACTACTAGGACTATGATACAGATCATACTAGTGGGGCCAGGGTAGTCTTCGAGTGCATCCTATAACTATTCCTAGTCGAGGGTGTATCGAGACAGGGCATCGATACTCCAGAGTAGACTAGCGTATACGCATCTTGACTCATATGATGGGCGATGGATGATCTCATATCCATTGGTGTTGGACATCAAAGATGATGTACGGGTGCTCAGTGAAGACTGGGTACACTGAACGGACTTGCCGAAAACTCCTGGATGGTATTATACCTATCGTTAGATAGCAGTTCTCCGGTGACACTGGTACAGGTTAGTCTGTAGACCCGAGATCGTCATAGAGTTTTGTGTGATTCCCACTGTGCTTTGATTTCCATCTTACCACGTCCAAAAGGGCATGCAAAACGGTGGCTTTTGGGTACAGTCCCGAATCACATGGAGGCAATGAGCGATAGGAGGGGTTTCGTCTCTCCCGGTATAGGGAGTTGATGTTGTGCTGTGTTTGATTGGCTATAACTGGAAATCCCTCGCCAGAGCTGATATGGGGATTTACCGGTAAGAGTTATCAGTAGTTTCTCGACCCGTTATGAGCCTTACATCGACACGACTTATCAGTTACTGGGGTCTGACGTTTACCATCCCTAGACTAGATATGCAACATATCAGACGAAGAGACCGGACTGTACGGTAGTGTTTACTGATTAGATTCACAGGAGAATGTACAGGCTTGCTTGTTGATCTTCTGATTGCTCAATACACGGATGGCTGTTACGTTTGGCTGACCGCTTGCAGTTTGTGGGTGTTTGATATGATCATCACCTACTGCCGGCGTATTGACGATTCTTTAGAGTTCTACACAGAGCTTTTCTGGCTTAGGCAAAATGGAGTAGGAGCACATATGTGATATGTGCGGGACCGAGAATAATACGATATGAGATACCGTATTATATTCTCGCGATATGAGATATCGGCCGGGTATATGTGATATAGCCGGGTCATCGGATCAAGTGTTGATTCGATGAATTGGTACATGTTGAAAGTGCACGGCAGCGCCCCGGCCGTCAATCTGAGGCCAAAATGCGGAAACGAAACTTTTACAAAACTTGTAAACCGACACTACCGCGCACTATAAAACCCGGATCGGGCTATTAACCTAACGCTAGCAAACTGGAAAATGGGAAGAAAGCTATACCGAGCGATCCGTGTCCTTCGGTCTTCGGCCTCCACTCCGATCTCCTCGCGGAATCTTCGGTCTTCACCTCCTCGTCGGAACGGGCACCACATCGCCGGGTTCTTTTACGGGCTCCCACCTCTGGACCGAGGAAACTTGGACACTAAGTTGGCGAGTTGACGTGTCCAAGAATACTGTAGGCTAGTGTAGAATAGTTTGTCTCTAGCGGGTATGAAGTTGCCATGTGATGGAGGTGAAGAAAGAAATGAACTTTGAAATGGGACTCTCTTTGTAGCATGAATGAAAATGAGATGCCAAAAATATTTCTCACACCAAAATCAATCTCTCCCTCTAAAGTAGCCGGCCTCATCATAAGAATGAAGAGGAGAGAGCAAAAGCAATGAAGGGAGGTGAGTGTAGTAAAAGCAAGAGGTGATCGTAACAAATGTGATGATATTGAGGAATATTTGTCACACCCATTTCAAATCCAATCCTATCTCATAAATGCAAACAATAATGAGAACAAGAAAAGCATCATAAGATGCTTGAACCATTATAATCCAAATGCCACAAAGAACCCTCCATATTTGATAATTTGCACACTTGCAAATAAACCTCTCCCATCACAAAAATCCGGCCGTGAAGGAACAAAGGAAAACTGGCCGAAACGGAATGCAAATTGGCAACTCCAAAAACTGATCCCGTAATAAATTATAGGAAAACCCCGCGACCGTATATACATACCCGTATTTGTATTCCGACTGAATACAAATGCAAAGAGACAAAATCTACACTGTACAATACTAGGATCCGGCTTAAACCAAAGCCCTCTAGTATTATCCGTCCGATCATGATCCGTGCAATACCGTATACGATCGAACCCTGCCATAAATCCATACGGCCTCTACAGTGTTTCGCCCGAAACTTGAGAAACTGTCTGTGGGGGACTCTAAAGACTCGTCAATATTTTGGGTGTGGATTTACCATTAGCACGTCAGAGGTATTAGCTATACGTGACGGGCTACCATGTATTGACCAAAAGGGACGTCGGTGAGCGAACTCATCCTGACACCCTACTGAGTCTGTCAGTGACAATATCCGCACAGTCCGGTCCGTTCGTCTATGAGCATCGTCGGGCCTAGAGGGTTGGTAAAAGTCAGACCCCCATAAGCGGTACAAGTCGTGTCGGAGTGTAGCCCAGAACACCCTGAGATACTACTGAAATACCTACCAGTAAATCTCCTGCCTTGGCCAAGGACTTCATGTAATGGCTCTCTTAGACACAGCGCGACCTCACCCCCAATACTGGGAGAGACGAGCCCCTGCCGATCCGCTCACTGCCTCCATGTGGTTCGGGACTGTACCCAACTAAAACCTGTTTGCACGACTCCTTTGAGCCGTGGTAGGGTAGTAATCAAAGCACAGTGGGAACTCACACAAGACAAATGACGATCTTAGGTCGATGAACTAACCTGTACACATGTCACTAGGGAACTGCTATCTGACGCTAGGTATAATACCAACTAGCATGTTCCCGGCGAGTCCTGTCCGGTGTACTCATAACTCAATGAGCACCTGTATACATCTTAGGTGAACCAACTGACACCAGTGGCTTGTGAGACCGGCCACCGCCCTTCGTCAGGGTCTCGACTGTATATACTAGTCTACTCTGGAGTATCGATGCCCTGTCTCGAAACTCCCTCGACTAGGGACCTTTTAAGGATGTGCTTATAGACCCCAGCTCCCACGTATATGATCGCCCTCATACTGCTGGCAGTCAAGCAAGAATCCTAGGAGCTCTATCAACGTGCAATAATGATCAGTAATGTCACCTAAAGCAGTACACAATGATAAAGATAAACCAGATAGCATACTATCATCTTGAGTAAGATTGTCCTACCGGTATAGGTCCTCCCTCAATCATTGCAATCACGTGCCTGTGATCCAATAATTGACTCTGAGGGCACTATCTCCAACAATCTCCCACTTGCACTCAAGGCTAATTATTGCGATGTCGCATACTCACAGCCCGTGTGATACCGAACACCCAACTCCTCTACTAATCAGTCTCACAAAGCCTGTTTGCGAAACTATTGCGTTCGAGGAATAGCCTCAGTGAGTGGATCCGCCCTGATGTTTCTTTCTATGTCTCTCTTTATCTCAAGTTCGCGGAGAAAGCCATTTCCCGAAATGAGCAATACCTGTCTTAGAATTTGTCTGGATATCTGATGGGACCTAGTTCATAAATGAACTCCAAATCCAAACTTCTTAGACTGTATCGTCAACTGAACTTAATCAGTATCCTGCGCCATGCCTCCCTCAGTATCCGCTTGGACCACCTGTCCAAACTACTGCCCCTCGTCAGAGGGAAAACTATAACTCTGACAGTCACTCTGTCATTCAGGTCACCTTGGAAGCATGGAATGATAACCGTCTCCCAAAAGAGGCTGCCGTTATCATATCCCTAGAACATCAACTTATGTTCCAAAACTGCTTCCGAATGTTTCTCCAGGATTGGATCAATATCAACTTATTGCATCTGGTGCAAAAACAATATCTGGTGTGGTACTTGACATCTCATGATCAACTCAATTGCCTAAGCAAGTGATCTGCCGATCATGCACATCCCTCTCCCCTTTAGTCTATAAGACACCTTTAGAGAGGGTGACTCCATCACCTGCAGGTACACTACCGTGCCTGGAGTCGTCCATTCTAAATACTCTTAGAATGCTGTCTAAGTACCCTGATTAGGAAACTACCCAAATCTAGATCTAAAACTATAGATCTAGTAACCAGAATATCTGATATAATATCTATATCCTATGTGGAGAAACCACTGTGTGACAACCAAAGTATAACCGATCGTATTATAGGAACATCACTTCCTACTCTGTGTATGTCATCCAAATACCAGGACATCGCACCCTACTATCTTCTTAACAGATCCATCTCCTATTCTGATGAGGTCAAACTTATGACTGTCACATCAGAAATAGTTGATCTATCTCCGCTATATCTGCTTTAGTCTATAAATAGACATAAGCCACTTGTCCACTATACTTCCGCTGCTCCCACTGACTACGACAACCCTCTGACAGAGTCATATACACGTACACTTCTAAAACTAGTTTAGAACGACGCTATATTCATCCTCCTGCCGGGTCTTACAGTCTGGAACAACAACAATGGAAAGTCTGGGTAAACAAGAACCTCCCTGTCACCGTCCTTGAGGCCACCGAAGTACCTCTCGAGTGCCTAAGGTTACCCACCATATCTGCAGAGTGGCCAATGGAATGTCAAACCAGATTGAACCTTTAGATTCTTATTAAATCTTCAGTAATCGTTTGCGGTTCTGGAATTACTTCCAGTTCTACCATACTCCCACTACTGTTTTCTGAAAAAATCCATTTTTATTAAAACTGTGGCGAGTCAAGAACAATATCACTATTGATCTTCCAGATGGTAGAAAATCAACTCTCGTCATAGCCCGGGTCAACCCACACTGCCATTACAGAAACGTGCCTTGAGTTATCCGGAGTCTGGTTTTAAGCATAAGCCGGACAACTCCCCGTACCTTAACATCGTTAAGATATGAACCGTTCTATATCCAATATAGAAACAGAGGCACTAATTTAATTGAACCGGATTCAAATCATGCAGCTGTCTCCAGTGCATGTCAACTAAATGGAGAGAGGCCGATCAGTATTACTCAACTTAGGAGTACTTCCAATTATGAGTAACCTGAAAGAGAAGTATGTTCTCTTAATCATTACTATCAACTGAATACCATAAACAAGTATCTACATCTTCGATCACCTTGAAGAATCCCGATACTTGCAACATCTGGTTCTCTACTTTACTCTTATACCTATAACTTCTCAATACTTGGACCTGCATTTCTACGAAACATATGTCTAAGAACTAGAGAAGTCTCAAGTAAACAGAATATAGTACGAGTACCAACCCCTTTTTCCTAATGGACACTGGACAACATACAATACTCTGTATAAGTCCCCTGAGTGTAATAACTCATTCCATGTGTGTCGAAGGTTGAAAACTGTACTTATGGTTAAGAAGAATTACACCGCTGTTTAATGCTCCTTACCTAACCATCCACTGATATAGGTAAATTTCATAGAAATAATTTTAAAAAGGTATATCTCACTCTATAAAAATAGACGTACAGATATATCAATTTGAAATTGGTGCATAACAACGGATATTCAAAACCAAATATTTGCCGTCCGGCAAACTACCCAGGTGATTTCCTCAAATATCACCAATTACAACGAATTCCGATATAATGAGGATAATCACCTAATTCCCAATAACTTACTCCCACTCATCATCTGTAAAACCATACAGATGTGAGAATCATATCTGGTAAATACATACCCTGGAGTAAGGGCTAATTGGGAAATCAGTTTTCTTTTAACAGTGCATAGTGAAACTGAAACATTGAAATGTTTCATAGGGGTATCCGGGTATTCCTAGTAATGCCTCTTCCATTATCCAGATTCACAACTGTAACCGTATATTTCTTTGCTATCTCTTCAAATCCCTTCATATGTCTTTAGTCATTACCTTCTGTACACCCTCTTAGGCTAAATGGTTTTCTTCCTTCCCTACCGTTCGGCACCAGCCTATGGTTTGGAAGAAGACTATCCAATAAGCATAATGGGTGTACTGTCCTAATTCTAGGAGCACTCACAACCTGAGAGAAGGTAAAGATAAAAGACACCTGAATAAACCTCATTCCTATTTCTCCTGAACCAGAATCCATCCCCGAACTAGAACAAGTTCCTTTCGAGTTCGTATATAGCCATATGATGGAGTATCCAAATAACTGTGGATCTTCGTAGTGATACGGAGTGTCCTGGAGAAATACAAAGGTGAAGTGGGAGTGGTAATGAAATACTTAGTTTGGTCGTGAATAGCAGTCGCAATTTACTTTGCCCTCTTACTAATCCCTTTATTTGTCTTTACTTAATACCTTCTTTACACCATCGTTATGCTAATTGGTTTTCTTCATTCCCCACCGTTCGGCACAAGCCTAAGGTTTAGAAGAAGATTATCCAATAGGCGTAAAGGGTGTACTATCCCCTAATCCAAGGAGCACTCGCAACCTGAGAGAAGGTAAAAGGAAAAGACAACTGAATAGTCTTATTCGTTTTCTCCAGAACCGGAAACCATCCTCGAATAAATTCCTTCGAGTTCGTATATAACCATACGATGGTTTTATCCAATAGAAGTGGACGTTTGTAGTAATACGGGGTGTTCTGGAGAAAAGGGTAAAAGTAGGAGTGGCAATGAGGTATGCAACTCTGACAATCTAAAAGCCAGTGTTTAAGAAGGTTCGGTCAACTTGGTCACTGAGTCATAGTAAAGGGTCGGGTCATGGTCGCTGCCAAAGAGAGAGAGAGAAAAGAAACACTTAGCGTGCACTCTAATCTAGATCAGAATGGTTATCAATTTATTTAATCAGGAAACCTCCCACTGTAACCTCAAATTCTCCTCCAAACCTGAAAGAAGAATTAGTCGGGATCACCCGAGGAGTAAACTAACTCATCAGTGGGAATCGGGATCCAACTATCATCTCATGATAACGTGATGGAATCCACTCACGTTATTACACTCCAGAAGGTATGCGCATATCTGGAAAGTTTCAGTTTCTTTAGAAACTCCCGATGTGATTTTTACCCCATGCTCTTATGACCTTGATTTTGGCCAACAAATCATAAGTCACATGTCAAGTTCTACCCGTCATTATCTAGGTTGATTTGAACCCATCCGTACCTACCCTTGACTTTGGCCAACAAGGCAGTACGACTGTCCCAAACCAACGCATCTATCTATGCTGCAGAAAAGTAACAAATAGCTACCATACACTATACTTTGACTTTGGCCAACAAACATAACATGAATACTACGTGCTACCCATCTGAAATGACGGAGGGCTATGAATGGTTTTTGGCGAAAAACCTTTAACGTAATGAACTTGATATCGTTGAAGGAACCGGATAGCTTTTATAAAATTATAGTGACGAAAACGTTTGCTAAAGAGGTCACTCCCGGTGAAGGGATCTCGGCTCTTTCCCCGTAGAATGAAGTGCAGGATATTCCAACTGAATACCACGATGCAAAGCAAAAAGTAATTGGCTATAGTGAAGTTATTGCCCTGACGCAAACTTCTGTCCAAGGGGTCACTCTCGGTGAAAGGATCTCGGCCCTTGCCCTGTCGACTGAGGTGCTGGATATTCATAACCGAATACCACTGTGCGAAACAAAAGAGAACGTCCTTGTAATAACAGCTTTTTGAAAAATGTTCCAACAACATCAGAATAGGTTTGTTTAGCTTGCATTGATCCGAAACAACGCAGTCCCATCAATTGATCACATCAATAAAGAACGAAAATAATGATGTACGTATATGCCATCCGCATTCGCCACTGGGTCCCGTCATCACCCGTTAGGTTACTTAACTAACAACAGAGCGGGGACTGGACTAGCGCGGATGCAAAACATATACAACATCTACTAGTATATATATCAATATATAATATTCGCTCAAGGCGTGATAAAATACAACATCACAGAAATGTAACCAGCATCACAGAACAATACAGATATCTGGGATCCCCGGGTTTCATAGAGTCGCGACTAAAACCCGACGTTCCCCTGGTCGTGTGGATAGCCTGTGCAATGAAATCCTAGACCCCTACGGGCGCGGCAAGTTATCCGCCAAAACCTGAAGCGAGGCAGCCCCCTTCAACAACGTGAATGGACAACCCAGCACTTCACGGAATCCGATAACTTGGGCACCCCTCCTTGGGCCAACCTATACCCCCTACGAGTGCGGCGAATAGCCCGCCAATTCTAGAGTAAAGCCCCCTCCGTCTCAAAGCCATGAGATGCAGGCCCATTGCCCTCTAGAACCCGGCTACCCGTGCACTCCTCCGCGGGGTAATCCTAGTACAGAAAGTAAAAATATACAACGGGTACATCGACCTCAGCCCGGTCGTGCCCCAAAACAATAATATACAAACAGGCAGTAACGACAGTCCACATGTCGGACGCTCGCCCCGCAATATCAAATGTACATAATAAACCAAACTGTACTAACATTGCATCCAGGCTATCCACCACGACAAATCCGCAACATCACAGCACAACACAGAACATCAACGTGAATGTCACGTTCGCAAATCCGTTTAAAAGGGCTATAGCAGTTAGACAGGATTTACCGAACAAGTGACATTCACGGTCGCAGATATAATGTAAATACTGTGAACTAACATGTTTAAAATTTTTGATCGACTAAATTTTCCGAAGTGGGCCCCCAAGTACAACTGCAGCACTCAAAAAAAAATCTGGGCCCAAACAGAACATACCAAAAACCCTATTCCATGTCAGAAGCCCACTGTAAAAATTTGGTGCAGAGAAGGCACAGAATGGCCGCGGAACTGCGGCCGGAAGGGGGTTATGGCCGCGGTTCCGCGGCACGTCCGTACGATCATGCAATCAAATTTTCACAGAATGCTTAAAAAACCCTGCTCGTATTTTTCCAATATACCAAATAATTTTTAGAGCACAGGAAAAATGCGACAGAAACTGGACTTGAAAATACGGTTTTTGGAAAATCCGATCGATCGAACTCGTAAACACGTTAGAGCAAGCTAGACTAGCTTAATGGCATGGCTCTGATACCAGTGTAAGTGCACGGCAGCGCCCCGGCCGTCAATCCGAGGCCAAAATGCGGAAACGAAACTTTTACAAAACTTGTAAACCGGCACTACCGCGCACTATAAAACCCGGATCGGGCCATTAACCTAACGCTAGCAAACTGAAAAATGGGAAGAAAGCTATACCGAGCGATCCGTGTCCTTCGGTCTTCGGCCTCCACTCCGATCTCCTCGCGGAATCTCCGGTCTTCACCTCCTCGTCGGAACGGGCACCACATCACCGGGTACTTTTACAGGCTCCCACCTCTGGACCGAGGAAACTCGGGCACGAAGTTGGCGAGTCGACGTGTCCAAGAATACTGTAGGTTAGTGTAGAATAGTTTGTCTCTAGCGGGTATGAAGTTGCCATGTGATGGAGGTGAAGAAAGAAATGAACTTTGAAATGGGACTCTCTTTGTAGCATGAATGAAAATGAGATGCCAAAAATATTTCTCACACCAAAATCAATCTCTCCCTCTAAAGTGGCCGGCCTCATCATAAGAATGAAGAGGAGAGAGCAAAAGCAATGAAGGGAGGTGCGTGTAGTAAAAGCAAGAGGTGATCATAACAAATGTGATGATATTGAGGAATATTTGTCACACCCATTTCAAATCCAATCTTATCTCATAAATGCAAACAATAATGAGAACAAGAAAAGAATCATAAGATGCTTGAACCATCATAATCCAAATGCCACAAAGAACCCTCCATATTTGATAATTTGCACACTTGCAAATAAACCCCTCCCATCACAAAAATCCGGCCGTGAAGGAACAAAGGAAAACTGGCCGAAACGGAATGCAAACTGGAAACTCTAAAAACTGATCCCGTAATAAATTATAGGAAAACCCCGCGATCGTATATATATACCCGCATTTGTATTCCGATCGAATACAAATGTAAAGAGACAAAATCTACACTATACAATACTAGGATCCGGCTTAAACCAAAGCCCTCTAGTATTATCCGTCCGATCATGATCCGTGCAATACCGCACGTATACAATCGAACCCTGCCATAAATCCATACGGCCTCTATAGCGTTTCGCCCGAAACTTGAGAAACTGTCTGTAGGGGACTCTAAAGACTCGTCAATACTTTGGGTGTGGATTTAACCACTAGCACATCAGAGGTATTAGCCATACGTGACGGGCTACCATGTATTGACCAAAAGGGACGTTGGTGAGCGAACTCATCCTGACACCCTACTGAGCCTGTCAGTGACAATATCCGTACAGTCCGGTCCGTTCGTCTATGAGCATCGCATGTCGGGCCTAGGGCGTTGGTAAAAGTCAGACCCCCAAAAGCGGTACAAGTCGTGTTGGAGTGTAGCCCAGAACACGCTGAGATACTACTGGAATACCTACCAGTAAATCTCCTGCCTTGGCCAAGGACTTCGTGTAATGGCTCTTCTAGACACAACGTGACCTCACCCCCAATACCGGGAGAGACGAACCCCTGCCGATCCGCTCACTGCCTCCATGTGGCTTGGGACTGAACCCAACTAAAACCTGTTTGCACGACTCCTTTGAGTCGTGGTAGGATAGTAATCAAAGCACAGTGGGAACTCACACGAGACAAATGACGATCTTAGGTCTATGAACTAACCTGTACACATGTCACCAGGGAATTGCTATCTGACGCTAGGTATAATACCAACTAGCATGTTCCCGACGAGTCCTGTCCGGTGTACTCATAACTCAATGAGCACCTGTATACATGTTAGGTGAACCAACTGACACCAGTGGCTTGTGAGACCGGCCACCGCCCCTCGTCGGGGTCTCGACTGTATACACTAGTCTACTCTGAAGTATCGATGCCCTGTCTCGAAACTCTCTCGACTAGGGACCTTTTAAGGATGTGCTTATAGACCCCAGTTCCCACGTATATGATCGCCCTCATACTGCTGGCAGTCAAGCAAGAATCCTAGGGGCTCTATCAACGTGCAATAGTGATCAGTAATGTCACCTAAAGCAGTACACGATGATAAAGATAAACCAGATAGTATACTATCATCTTGAGTAAGACTGTCCTACCGGTATAGGTCCTCCCTCAATCATTGCAATCACGTGCCTGTGATCCAATAATTGACTCTGAGGGCACTATCTCCAACATATGTTATATTAGTCGGTTATATGCAATATAGCTGGATTGTCGGATCAAGAGTTGATTCGATAATTTAATGTATAATTATATATGTGATATATTACATTACGTTAACTAATATAAGCTCGCTTTATTGATTCATTTTTCTCACTGGATAATGCATTGATGTATATGCGATATATGTTAATTGTATTATTTTCTTTTGTTACAAAATATATTGTATATGTGATATATAATATTGTAATAAGTTAGGGTTACAAATGCAACATGGTTGTTAAGTTTAAACAAAGATAGGGTTTGGATTTGGGTTAGCTTTTGGGTTAGCTTTTTCATAAAGTTTCATGAAACTTTCCTTTTGTCATTTTGCTTTGATATTTTGTGTAGATATTTGTTAACCCAACCCAAACCCTTAACTCTAGTTTATTCTCTACATGAGTTAAAGCCTTCATTTTATTAACTCATGGTTGTAATTATAACCACAACAATAATTCATTATTCATCACAAAAGCTTTCTTCTTCTTTTTCCTCCTTGAAAAAGGTTTCTAGCTTTGTGTTGTGATAATTTTAAGTGAGAAATTGAAAACAAAAGAGAGCAAAATTCCTACTTCATCATCCTCGTCTATTCTAGCCACTTAGATTAGAGTGTTCACTTCACTAATACTTGATTAGAGAAGTGAGAGCTTGAGTTTGAGATTCTTCAAGGTAGATCATCTTCGAAAAAGAAGACTTCTAGTAAATATGGATCATTCGACTTATGGAGCCTCTCTAGAGTCCGGAAGTTCATGGATCGCGGCAAAGGGACTACTACTCAGAGCTTATGAAGCGAAGGAACGGACTACAAAGGTTGTAATCTCTCTCTCTTAGATGTAAAGTTGTTTACATGCTAGTTAACCCTAATTCTCTAGTTAAGATCTTGGTTAGGGTTTGTTTAGCACCCCAAAAATTCTAAAGTACCATGATTGATGCTTGCCAAAACCTTCACAAGGTGCTATGCTAACCCGACAGTGGTATCAGAGCCAAGCTAGAGTATTAGAAGTTGTCTAGAAGAAGTTAGAAGTCCGATCGAACCCTGAAACCCCGAAACGACCCCTTTTCTGGAAATTTTTCAAAAAGTTGAATTTTTCCATATTAAAAATACTCAGAAAATCATGCAGGAAATTTATGGACCCACCTGAAGAACGAGTCCCTAACTCGCTACAGTGACCGCGCAACCGCGGCCAAAAGCAGGTTTTGGCGGCGGTTCCGCGGCGCCATTGTGGAGGCTTGGGATGGGCCCTTCAGCGACGGTCCATAGGTGCTGGGGCATGCTACTGGGAATTTTTATTTCTGCTTAAGTGTTGAGCTCACTGGGGTATTTTAGGAATTCGTTGTATCTATCGAATTATCTAACTTCGCCTAGTTGTCTGTGATGATTATGTCTTGCTGTGATATGTTATATTGGATCGTTGTGTATTGAATAGCCGGGGGTTTTATGTGAGATGAGAGTTTTCTTTTTTCATTCATGTAAAATTCATTTGTATGTAATATTCTTTTATTGGGGCACTTCCGGGTTGAGGATGATGTCACCATTGTATATTATTTACTTTTCTGCATCAGGATAGACCCAAGGCGGAGAGCACAAGTAACCGGGTTTTAAGGTCCAGTGGGAGGCCATCTCGAGGAGTCGAGACCGGGTTTCCTAACCCTAGTATTGGCAGGGTTACTTGCCACTCTCATAGGGGTCTAGGGATGTGGGTTTGGCTATTCATCGCGACTGTGGAATCTGTGTTTTATCCAGGCTCAAAATAAAATACGGACGTCCTAGTATATCCAATATTTTATATGTCGACTTCTGCTGCGTTCTGTGATGAGATCATATTACTGCCTGAGATGAATGCTTATACTGTATATATATGATATATAAATATTACTGCTTTCGTTTTTTCTGTGATGCTTAGGAAGCTTAAATGATGGGATTTATTAATGAGATTAATAAAAGAAAAGAAACCTAAAAGATGTTGTAGAATCAAATTTTCAAAAAGGGTAGCCACAGTTTTTGCTTTGCATAGCGGTATATGTGATATACCCTGCACCTTATTCGATGAGGAAAGAGCCGAGATCCCTTCACCGGGAGTGATCTCTTTAGCAAAACTGACAGATGCTACAAACTCACGGTTTAGTTTTTGATTGCTTCTATAGTTCTTGCTTTGCACAGCGGTATTTATGAAATATCATGCACCTTATTCGATGAGGAAAGAGCCGAGATCCCTTCACCGGGAGTGACCTCTTTAGCGAAACTAGAAAAGCCTAAAAAACATTCCTTTTTCAAAAATCACCTGTTTCTACAACGATATCAAGTTCGTTGCGCTCATGGTTTTCAGCTGCGTAGCCCTCCGACATTTCAGATAAGTAATATTTAGTATTCGTACTACGTTTGTTGGCTTTCGTCAAGGCGTAGTGTGCGGTAGCTATTTACTACTTATTTGCAGCATATGATGCGATTGGGTTAGGGTAGTCGTACGTCTTTGTTGGCTTTCGTCAAGGGTCGTGCGGGTGGGTTTAATTCAATCAAGAAATGTACGGGTTGAACTTGACTTGTGGACTATGATTTGTTGGCATTCGTCAAGGTTATAGCACGTTAGGGGTAAAAGATATTATCAGGAATTTCAAGTGTTGAAATTTGCAATGAGATTGCATACCTTCTATGAGATAGTTGGATCCCGATACCCACTGCGAGTAAGAGTTACTTCTGGGAGAGTTTTACACATGACAATTAGCCGATCAAGTAGGTGTCTAGAAATGTGTTAACAGGGTTATGCCTCTGGGAAAACGAGGTTTATTTTAATTAGGTCCGTGCGAAAGCACGGAGAACCTCCCTCAAAATACCAACACTGATCTGGCTGAAAGATTGGCGAATTGTAGGGTGTAATTAATCCCGACTAATCTTACCTTTTAGGGTTTAAAGGAAGATTTGATTAAAACAGTGAGAGCCATCCTGATTAGATAAGATAATAACCAATCTAATCTTGCAAGAGCGCACGCTAAAGTGTTTTCTTCTCTCTCTCTCCAGGTAGCGACCATGTTAGGCCTTAATCAAGATAATAATATGGATGTATTGACCGAACCCGCTTGTTATACTGAGCAGGGGAACGTTGGTTCAGTTCTTTCTTATAATTGTTATAAGACTGAACAGGAAATAGGGGAATACCAGAATTCATACGCCGCCCAAATGAAGAATAAATATGTTGATGTATCTTCTTCGGATGTGTTGGTTACCGAGAACTGTTTCTCAGTTCACTCTACGTCCTGGGCATTAGATACCGGATCAGGATCCCACATATGCAATATATTGCATGGGTTAAAGAAAGGTAGAGAACTGGGAATGGGTGATCATTCCGTAAGAGTAGGGAATGGTGCAAATGTTGCAGCCAAAGCAGTTGGCGAATATCACCTTGTATTACCAAATGGTAATACATTGATTCTGAACGAATGCTATTATATACCGAACATGATATGCAACATTATATCAGTTTCTTTATTAAGTAAAGAAAGATATAATTTTGTAATACAGGATAATGTTATGAATATCTTCCTAAATCAAAAGTTGATTGGATCAGGCTCGTTATATAATGGCATATACGTTCTAAATCAAAACACAGTTCTTAATATACAAAACACACACAAGAGGAAGAGTTCAGAAATGAACGAATCCTTCTTGTGGCATTGTAGACTAGGTCATATCAATGCGACACGGCTAGCTAAGTTACATAAGGATGGATATTTGAATCCGTTCAAATTTTCATCTTATGACACTTGCCAGTCATGTCTCAAAGGCAAGATGACCAAAACCCCGTTTAGTGGACACGGAGAAAGAGTTATGGAACTCTTAGGACTGGTACATAGTGATGTATGTGGTCCCATGTCTACACATGCCAGGAACGGTTCTTCCTAATTCAATACATTCACTGACGATCTCTCAAGAAACGAACATGTGTTCCTGATTAAACACAAGTCTGAAGCTTTTGAGAAATTCAGAGAATATAAGAACGAAGTAGAGAAACAAATGGGTAAAAGTATTAAAATCTTTCGATCTGATCGAGGAAGAGAATACTTGAGCAATGAGTTTCTCGATTATCTAAAAGAGAATGGGATTCTCTCTCAGCTTACTCCTCCCTATACACCACAGCACAACTGTTAGTTGTATGTATGCCCTAGAGGCCAGTATTGTACAGATGATGTATATTATATTGGATGCTTGGACATATATAGAGATGACTTTCTTGCTCGATATGATAGTATGCTATCTGGTTGCACTTTATCTTAACATGTATACTAGTCTCTTTAAACTGTCTTATAGTTACATGTTGGTAAAGCCCTTAGGATGTGTACTTGATTACCTGGACTATGATGCAAATCATACTAGTGGGGGCATGGTAGTCTATAAGTACATCCTTCAAGGTCCCTAGTCGTAGGTGTATCGAGACGGGGCATCGATATACCAGTGTAGACTAGCGTATACGCTTCTCGACCCATGAGATGGGCGATGGATGATCCCATATCCATTGGTGTTTGACATCAGAGATGGTATACGGGTGCTCAGTGGAGACTGGGTACACTGGACGGACTCGCCGAGAACTCCCAGTTGGTATTATACCTCACGTCAGATGGCAGTTCTCAGGTGACACTTGTGCAGGTTAGTCTGTAGACCCGAGATCGTCATAGAGTCTTGTGTGATTCCCACTGTGCTTTGATCTCCACCTTACCACGTCCATGAGGGCGTGCAAAACGGTGGTTTTTGGGTACAGTCCCGAGTCACATGGAGGCAATGAGCGATAGGAGGGGTTTCGTCTCTCCCGGTATTGGGGGTTGATGTTGCGCTGTGCTCGATTGGCCGTAACAGGGAAGTCCCTGGCCAGGGCTGATTCAGAGATTTGCTGGTAAGTGTTACCAGTAGTTTCTCGACCCGTTATGAGCCTCACATCGGCACGACTTATCGGTTATTGGGGTCTGACGTTTACCACCCCTAGACTTGATATGCGACATATCAGACGAGGAGACCAGACTGTACGGGAAGTGTTGTCGATTGGCTCGACGGGAGTTGTAGCAGGTTCGCTTGTTCTCTTCTGATCGCTCAATACCCGGGTGGCCGTTACGTTTAGCTGACCGCTTACGGCTTGGGGGTGCTTGATATGATCATCACCCACTGCCGGCGTATTGACGAGTCTCAGAGTCCCACAATGGAGTTTCCTAGTCCAGGCGAAACGTTGTGGTGCGCGTATGCGATATGCGCATGGACCCGATTAAAAAATACGCGTATAAGATACCGTATATTGATCGGGCGGCTTGTTTTTGGTTAGGGTCGTATGTGATATGGCCGGATTGATAAATCAAGTGTTGATTTATCATTTAACCATTAGATTCTCACTAGAAATCCTTTCTTGTTTTCTATGGATGTATGGATGCATGTATGCATTCCTTATTGTTTCATGCACATATGGATGTGCATGCACACATGCATACATACATCATTCTATCATGGTTGATTATACAAGGAAATGGTGGCAATATAAGACTCACACCATGGGTATTTTATTTGGAATATTATTGTATTTAAGCTAAAAACAAAAGGAAAAAGAAAAGGGTTAGTTTTGGATTGTTTCTACACTCTTCTTGACCTAACCTTTCTCACCCGCCATTTAACCATGGTTTACTCTTCCTTTTAGTTTTTAACTCAAGTACAATAATGATTCAACCATGGTTTGAGATGAGAGATAAAAATATATATTGATATATTTTCTATTTTCTTTCTTAGAGTTGAACTTATCATCTTCTCATATTGCCATCATCTTCTTCTTTCTCTCTCATTTTGCTCTCTAGTTCTTTATAGTGAGCAATATACTCATCAAGATTGGATTTTGAAGTGAGAAAGAGAACCACAACACCATTCTACACAAGTCTAGCCCACTTGTTTAGAGTGTTAGCTTGATTTCGTTCACTTGATCGGATAAAGTTGCAAGCTTGGACAAAGCGGACTCCGGGTGGATCATCGGTGACCTCGAGGAGTTCAAGCGGAGCTTTTTCAAACCCCAAGTAGCCGAGGAGTCTAGCGTAGGGAGCTACAAAGGTTGTACTCTCTAAAACCTAGCATTTCTTTCATATGATGATGTGATAAATTTGAAACCCTAATTGATTCTAGGAACGATTCTTTGTTCGTTAACTTAGCATCCTAAAGACTCCACTTTTGGTTCATGTGATGCTTCCAAACCCTTCATGTGGTGCTAGGGTAACCTTTCATTGGTATCAGAACCGACCTAGAACATTAGGCGACACCTTTACGAAGTTAAAACTCCGATCGAACCGAAAATACGGATTTTTGGGTGCTCTCTAGACTTTTTTCAAACTCCGGTTATTTTCAGAATTAAAAATATGTAAAAAATTCAGCAGGTAAAAATAAGAATTACGGTATAAATTTTTTTCGATGAACAGTCTTTTCTGCTGCGGAAACGCGGCCTAAGCTTGCTTGGGCCGCGGTTCCGCGGCCGTACACCTCATTCACTGTATAATTTTTATACTGTAATGCTTAATTCTGCTTGTATATTTTTTAGGGTATTTTTAATCTGTATTTAGTGCTGAAAAATTCTGGAGATGGTTTTCGACTCGTCGATTCGATCGGAATTTTGATTTTGTGACTTTTCCGGGTAAATTAGAAAGTAGTGAAGTGTTTGAACGAGTATCATTTGCTCATTTTTCACGGGGTTTAAATATTTTGGAGATACGTGCAAGTTTTGTGGTGGTCCCTCTAGAAGACAACAAACCTTAACTCAATTATGTGACCGTCTTGAACTGCCCTTTGAACCTTAGGGTTTGGGGCAGTACGGCGTGCCACATGTGAGGCGTTGGCTTGACCCTTCTACGGCTGGACCACTACTACTGTGTCACACTCCAAGTTTTTGAACTTCGCTCAAGTGTTGAGCTTTTGTGAATCTTGGGTATTTGATCGTTCGTTCAAAAACTTTAATACTGTCTAATTATCTGGAATGTGATGCAATGTTTGGAATTCATATTATAAGACATGAAATACGAGGTATGTGATATTTTGCATTTACGATGTCTAAAGTGAATATGGATTCCAGATATTGCAGTTTTACACTTTCTTTTCTGTGACCGTAAGTGTAGTATGTAGTGGTATTGCCGATTGTCGTTGCTATACGTCGACGACAATCGATGTATGCATACTTACTTACGTTGATGATATGGGATATTATGTGTTGCTGAGATATGATGTGCAGGATTGTCGCGATTGAATAGCCGGGTTTTTTTTATGTGAGATGAGAGTTTTATATTTTCATTCATGTAAATTCAAATGTAATGTAATATTCTATTATTTGGGCAACTTCCGGGTTGAGGTCGATGCCACCTGTGCTGTATATTATTTACTTTTCTGCATTAGGATGGACCCAAGGAGGGGAGCACGAGTGACCGGGTTCTGGGGTTCAGTGGGAGGCCATCTCGAGGAGTCGAGACCGGGTCTCCTAAACTCCAGAATTGGTAGGGTCGCTTGCCGCTCTCGTAGGGGTCCAGGGTGTGGGCTTGGCTATTCATCGCGGCTGTGGAATCCGTATTTTCTATTGCTGGCTAAATACTAAATACGGACGTCCTAGTATATCCCACATTATATCTATGTTTCTGCTGCGATATCTGTGATGTGATCATTTGATATGTTCTGATGGATACAGTATATAGTATATATGATATATTATATAGACGTTACTTATGTTTTGCACCCGCACTAGCCCTGCCCTGCTCTGTCGTTAGTTACCTAACCTAACGGTGCACGAGGGGACATCGAGGCGAATGCGGATGGCATAAGTGTACGTCGTATTTATCTGTGATGTTTAGGTGACTTAAATGATGGGACTTCATTAATGTGATTAATGAAAGAAAAGAAACCTAAAAGATGTTGTAGAATCAAATTTTAAATAAAAAGGGTAGCTACAGTTTTGCTTTGCATAGCGGTATATATGATATACCCTGCACCTTATTCGATGAGGAAAGGGCCGAGATCCCTTCACCGGGAGTGACCCCTTTAGCAATAACTGGCAGATGCTACACACTCGGTTTGTCTTTTTGATTGCTTCGATAGTTTCTGCTTTGCACAGTGATATATATGATATATCCCGCACCTCATTCGACGAGGAAAGGGCCGACGATCCCTTCACCGGGAGTGACCCCTTTAGCAAAACTAGAAAAGCCTCAAAATCACTCCATTTCAAAACTTCACTAGATTCTACAACGATATCAAGTTCATTACGCTTATGGTTTTCAGAAAAACCTGCGTAGCCCTCCGTCAATTCAGATATGTAATATTTAGTATTCATGCTACGGTTGTTTGGCATGCGTCAAGGCGTAGTGTACGGTAGCTGATTATTACTTATCTGTAGCATGAGATGCGATTGGATTAAGGTATTCGTACGGCGTTGTTTGGCATGCGTCAAGGGTCGTACGGGTGGGTTTAATTCAATCACGAATTGTACGGGTTGAACTTGACTAGCGCACTATGGGTTGTTTGGCATGCGTCAAGGTCATAGCACGCTAGGGGCAAAATATTATCGGGAATTTCAAGTGTTGAGATTGGCAATGAGATTGCATACCTTCTATGAGATAGTTGGATCCCGATACCCACTGCGAGTAATTGTTACTCCTGGGAGAGTTTTACACATTACTGTAGGGTTCCTAGGCACGCTAGTGAGGTCTCCCAAGCCATCAACCATGGCAATTTCAAAAATTATGGTGCCTACAAACCCTAAACTACGGATCGATAACTAGATGTCTAGGCGAAAAAGAACTAGTTAACACTTAACTAATGAGAAAGCGGAAATACAACCTTTGTAGATCCGGTGCTCCACCTCCATAGCTCCGCAACGAGGTCCTCTCCGCTGTCCAAATCAAATCCGGGCTCTAGAGTCGGTTTCGTCGGAGAATGGGCAAGCTAGGTCGTCGATGTCTGTGCCGAAGATGATCTACGTCGAGGCATCGCTAAATCAAGCTCCACCTTCACCAAGCCCTAAAACTTGTGAAGGAAACACACTCTACTACTTGGCAAGAGGTAGAGGATGAAGAAATAGGAAGTGGGTTAACTTTAGAATTGGATTTCTCACTCTAATTCATCAATCACCATTGATGAGGTCAAGTTTCTTCACTTGAAGCAAGGAAGAAGAAGAAGAAATGTTATGATAAGTTTTTTTTTAGAAAAAGAAAAGAAAATGAAATTCTTATCATAATCTTAACTAGAGTTAAGTGTAGAGAATGAATCATGATTAGTGGGAATGGTTAGGGTTAAGGATGAGATAAGAATGGTTGACTTGAACAAAGCTTCATGAAGCTTCAACTACAATCCAAAGAAAGCCACCATTCTTCTCATTTCTTTTTCCAAAAAGAAAATAAATAAATAAATAAATAAATAGATATGAAAAACAAAACCCTAACCATTTGAATAACCATGGTTTAATCTTTACACAAACTCAAGTTAGCATGCATCATCAAACATGATACATACAAGTGCACAAAAACATATCGCATATGCAATGCGCACGAACCAAGTGAGAAAATCCGTCTAAAGTGAACCGATACTAGTTAATGCAAAGTAATATATCAAATATATAATTATACATTAAATCATTAAATCAACACTTGATTCAATGATCCGGTCATGCGCACATAACCGACTGGTATCATTAGTAACATCTTATCGAATCAACACTTGATCCGATAACCCGGCTATATCGCATATAACCGATCAATGTCACATCGCGAGAATCGAATACAGTATCACATACTCGTATTATTCTCGGTCCCGCACATATCTCATATGCGCTCCTATTTCGTTTCGCTTGAGCCAGGAAACCTCTGTGTAGGACTCTAAAGACTCGTCAATACGCCGGCAGCAGGCGATGATCATATCAAACACCCACAAGCCGCAAGCGGTCTGCTAAACGTAACGGCCACCCGGGTATTGAGCGATCTGAAGATCGACGAGCAAGCCCGCTCACACTCCAGTGAATCCGACCAGTAACACTACCGTACAGTCCGGTCTGATCGTCTGATATGTCGCATATCTCGCCTAGGGGTGGTAAACGTCAGACCCCAATAGCTCAATAAGTCGTGTTGATATGAGGTCTATAACTGTTCGAGAAACTACTGGTAACACTTACCAGTAAATCTCAGCAACCCTGGCCAGGGATTTCCTGTTATAGCCAATCGAACACAGCACAACATCAACTCCCTATACCGGGAGAGACGAATCCCCTCCTATCGCTCATTGCCTCCATGTGACTCGGGACTGTACCCAAAAACCACCGTTTTGCACGCCCTCTTGGACGTGGTAAGATGGAAATCAAAGCACAGTGGGAACCACACAAGACTCTATGACGATCTCGGGTCAACAGACTACTCTGTACCAGTGTCACCAGAGAACTGCCATCTGACGTGAGGTATAATACCATCTGGGAGTTCTCGGCGAGTCCGTCCAGTGTACCCAGTCTCTACTGAGCACCCGTATATCATCTCTGATGTCAAACACCGATGGATATGGGATCATCCATCGCCCATCTGCATGGGTCGAGAAGGTATACGCTAGTCTACTCTGGTATATCGATGCCCCATCTCGATACACCCACGACTAGGGACAGTGAAGGATGTACTTATGGACTACCATGTCCCTACTAGTATGATCCGCATCATAGTCCAGGTAGTCAAGTACAGATCCTAAGGGCTTTACCAACATGTAACAGAGAGACAATCAGTATACACGTTAAGGTAAAGTTCAACCAGATAGCATACTATCATGTCGAGCAAGAAAGTCCTCCCTATATATGTCCCAGCATCCACTACAATATACATCCTATGTACAGTAATGGCCTCTAGGGCATACATATAACTAACAATCTCCCACTTGCACTAGGGCCATCTGTAGCAGTGGTTTGAAGTATCTCATACTCAACCATCCCATAAAAGTCTCTCTCTGGGAACAGGCCTTTGTGAGTGGATCCGCTGTGTTGTCCTCTGAGTCTACTCTCCTTACCTCGATCACCCTGGAGATCAACTATCTCCTTGATCAAGTGATACTGCCTTAGAATATGTCTGGATCACTGATGGGACGGGCGTTCCTTGGCATAAACCACAACTCCATTGTCTCACAATGGTAGGAACATAGTTCATCTCATGAACCATTATACACCCAAACAGTCTCTTTGGTAGCATCTTAAGTAGCGATGTATCCTGCCTTTATCGTCTAGTATGTCACGGTATTTAGCTCGGAACTCTTCCAACATACCGTCCCTTTACTGAGGGTAAAGACAATGCCTGCGACTGACATTCAGTCGTCTTTATCACCCTGAAACCCTTCCAGTGATTCTCCCCAGGATCGATTGATACCATCTCACTATAACTAGTGAGAAACCTAACATCCATTTAGATCTATCTCATAGATCCAAAAGCCAGGATTTAGTAGGTATCACTTTGATCCTTTACGGAGAATCTTTGTGATAAGCGGAGATTGATCGAGCGTAGCATAGGAAACTCTTTCCCTATCAAGAGTATGTCATCCACGTACTCTACGAGGATCGTCATCATACTCCCTACTACCTTTTTGTTTATACAAGGTTCATCTACCATTTTGATGATGTCAAACTCTTTGACTAATTCATCAAAACAGATGTTCCAACTCCGCGATGCCTGCTTTATCCTATAAAGCATCTTGCACACGTATCCGCTGCTCCCACTGTCTACGAAGCCCTCTGGCTGTGTACTTACAGACGCACTCTTCTAAATCATCATTTAGAAAAGCAGTCAAGACACCCAACCACCAGATATCGTAGTCATGGTATGTAGCCGTGGTAAGTAGGATCTGGATGGACTTAAGCATAGATCCTTGAAAAGGTTTCATCATGATCCATGCCTGGTCTATGACGAAAAAGCTTTAACAAGTCTAGCTTTGAAAGTCTCAACTTTTCCATCTACACCAAGTAATCTTCTCAAGATATACTTGCTCCTGATGGGAATTTAACCCTTCAGATATAGCAACTAAAGTCCATACTTTGTCGGTGTATAAGGATTCCATCTCAGATCGATAAACATCCAGCCATTCTTACAGAGTCTTACTCTTGATGGCCAGCTCGAAACTAGTTGGGTCATCATTTCATGATGCAATCCTCGCTCCCACTGTCATAGAGAAACCGAAGTATCTCTCAGGTGGGTGAGGAACCCTACTAGATCGGCGGAGAGGCTGAGGTTCGTTGGTATCTACTGAATCCTTTGGTTCTACCAAATCTTCTTCTGTTGTTTGTATAGTTGGAACACTTCCAGTTGTACATAACAGACCTTGCCTCGAGCTTGTTCGGATTATACTTTTAGACATAGCCCGGACAACCCCAAATCTTAACTAGCTTAAGACATGGGCTCTTCCCTTTCCATATCACATATGAAGCGGTAGGCAACTGATTTGATTCGAACCCTATTCAATAGGTATGCAGCTTCTCAAGTGCATAACCCCTAAAAGGAAATAGGTAACTCAGTAATACTCATCATAGAGCACACCATATCATATAGGGTGCGATTGCTCCGCCCCGATATACCATCGTGCTATGGTGTATTCGGAGGAGTAATGCTGAGAGAGAATCTCATTCTCCTTTAGAAAAGTCCAGGAATTCCGTGCTCAAGTATTCTCCTCCATGATCGCATCAAAGGACATAATACTTATACCCGTATTGGTTCTCTACTTCTAACTTATATTCTGTGAATATCTCAAAAGGTTCGGACTCATGTTTCAGCAGGAACATATGACTGAATCTTGAGAGATTATCAGAGAACGTAATGAAGTATAAAGAACCGGTCCTGGCATGTGTAGACTGGGGATCTACATACATCATCATGTATCATCCCAAGAGTCCACTAACTCTTTCTCTGTTTCCAGTAAACAGAGCTATGGTCATCTTATCTTTGTGACATGACTGGCGAGTTTCACAAGATGTAAATTCAAACTTATTTAAATATGCATCTATATGTAACTCTAGCTAGTCGGGTCACATTGATCTGACCTAGTCTATAATGCCTCAAGAAGGATTCGTTCATTTCTGAACTCTTCCTCTTGTGTGTGTTCTGTATACAAAAAACTGTGGTTTGATTTAGAACATTAATGCTTTTAGATAACGTGCCTGAACCGATCAACTTTTGATATAGGAAATGTTCAAAACATTATCCAACAATACAAAATTATATCCTTTCTTTACTAATAAAGAGACAGATATGATTTTGTATATCAGGTTCGGTATCTAATATCATTCGTTCAGAATCAATGTATTGGTAATACAGGGTGACAGTGACCGACAGACTTGGCTGCAACACTTGCCCCGTTTTCTGCCTCATGAAACTTATCACCCGTTCTCAGTTCTCTACCTTTCTGTAGCCCTATGTAACTGATTACATATCTGGGATCCTGATCCGGTATCATATACCCAGGACGTAAAGGACACTGAGAAACAGTTCTGTATAATGAACACACCCGAAGATGATGCATCAGCATGCACTCTCTTCGTTTGGGCGGCACGGGAAATCTGGTATTCCCCAATTTCCTGCTCTATCTTATAACAATTATAAGTTGGAGCGGGACCAACGTTCCCCAGCTCAGTATAACAAGCGGGTTCGGTCAATAATCCGTATTATTATCTTGATTAAGGCGTGATATGGTCGCTACCTGGAGAGAGAGAGAAGAAAACACTCAGCGTGCGCTCTGTCAAGAATAGATTGGTTATTATTTTATCTAATCAGGATGGCTCCCACTTCTTTTTATCAAATCTTCCTTCAAACCCTAAAAGGAAAGACTAGCCGGGATTAATTACACACTACAAGTTCGCCAATCTTTCAGCCAGGCCAGTGTCGGTACTTTGAGGGAGGTCCCCCGTGCTTTCGCACGAACCTAATTAATGTAAACCTCGTTTTCCCAGAGGCGTAACCTCGTTAACACCTTTCTAGACACCTACTTGATCGGCTAATTGTAATGTATAAAACTCTCCCAGGAGTAACTCTTACTCGCAGCGGGTATCGGGATCCAACTATCTCATAGAAGGTATGCAATCTCATTGCAAATTTCAACACTTGAAATTCCCGATAATATTTTGCCCCTAGCTCGCTATGACCTTGACGAATGCCAAACAACCCATAGTCCACTAGTCAAGTTCAACCCGTACATTACTTGATCGAATTAAACCCACCTGCACGACCCTTGACGAATGCCAAACAACGCCGTACGAATACCCTAATCCAATCTGCATCATATGCATAAGCAGATAAATACTAGTTAGCTACCGCACACTACGCCTTGACGAATGCCAAACTACCGTAGCACGAATACTAACTAGTACTTATCTGTAATGACGGAGGGCTACGACAGGTTTTTCTGAAAACCTATTGCGTAATGAACTTGATATCGTTGTAGGATCGAATGATTTTAAAATGGAGTGCTTTTGAGGCTTTTCTAGTTTTGCTAAAGGAGTCACTCCCGGTGAAGGGATCGTCGGTCCTTTCCTCGTCGAATGAGGTGCGGGATATATCATATATATCACTATGCAAAGCAAAAACTCTTAAAAGCAATCAAAAGACAAACCGAGTGTGTAGCATCTGCCAGTTATTGCTAAAGGAGTCACTCCCGGTGAAGGGATCTCGGTCCTTTCCTCATCGAATAAGGTGCAGGATATATCGTATATACCTCTGTGCAAAGCAAGAACTGTAGCTACCTGTTTTATTTTGAAATTCGATTCTACAACATCTTAGGTTTATTTTATTTCATTAATCACATTAATGAAGTCCCATCATTTAAGTACCTAAACATCACAGATAAATACGACGTACACTTATGCCATCCGCATTCGCCTCGATGTCCCCTCGTGCACCGTTAGGTTAGGTAACTAACGACAGAGCGGGGCAAGGCTAGCGCGGGTGTAAAACATAAGTAACGTCTATATAATATATCATATATACTATATACTGTATCTATCACAGAACATCACATGATCACATCACAGATATCGCAGCAGAAGAAACATATGAAATATTGGATATACTAGGACGTCCGTGTTTTCAATACGAGCCAGTATAAAACACGGATTCCACGGTTGTGATGAATAGCCAAACCCACACCCCTAGACCCCTACGAGAGCGGCAAGCAACCCTACCAATTCTAGGGTTAGGAGACCCGGACTCGACTCCTCGAGTTGGTCTCCCACTGGACCCCAGAACCCGGTTACTTGTGCTCCCCTCCTTGGGTCTATCCTAGTGCAGAAAAGTAAATAATATACAAAGGGTGACAACTCCCGCAACCTGGAAGCGCCCCAATAAAAGAATATTACATACAAGTTTTTACATGAATGAAAATGAAAAACACTCATCTCACATAAAAACCCCCGGCTATTCAAACACGACGATCCAATATAACATATCCAGCAACACATAACATCACATGTCATCAACGTAAGTAAATATGCGCATCCCAATTGTCGTTGACGTATAGCAACGAAACCGGCGATATCACATATTACACTTATGGTCACAGAAAAGAAAGTGTAAAACTACAACAGTTGGAATCCGCAATCTGCATAGACATCGCATGCCTAATCAAATGAATACCTTAGACATCACATGCCTAACAATTATAAACCCCGCATTTTAGTCTTAAAATCGAAAACTCTTTTCAATATCAAGTCGGGCAATTCAACAAGATTCCCGACATTCTGATCGAATGCTCGTCGCAAACTTCAGTAGGCGGCCGCACCCCCCGATACCGTCGACGAAGTGCACCAAGGCGGAACACCGTTACCGGGAGCACCCGAACGGATGCTTTCGGCGACGGGGTTCTCCTACAGTCACTTGGTCGGGGCTATGGAGCGAGGCTGTCTATTAAGTTTACCCGGCGAGTATCCGCGTACGCTACGTGATTGCGACGGACTTTTGATCACATCAAAATTCCGTGGCAACCGATCAAGTGAGACTAAATTGCTACGTTTATAACATTCATTCAGTTATCATATAACTTATTGTGAATTCCAATTATTGTATCACATTCCAGATAAATAGAAAATGTTAAACTTTCCGATCGAACAATCGAACACCCAAGTTTTCCCGATACAGATCAACACATGAAATAAGTCTAACAACATTCAGTTCGTACCTCAGTACCGACGGTCCAGCCGTAGAAGGGTCAAGCCAACGCCTCACATGTGGCACGCCGTACTGCCCCAAACCCGAAGGTTCAAAGGGCAGTTCAAGACGGTCACATAATCGAGTTAATGTTTGTGTCTTCTAGAGGGACCATCGCGTTACTTGCACTACTTAGAACGTCGTCAAACTACGGAAAAATCCAACACTTGGAAATTTCCCGACAGGGGAAAAATTGGGTATTTATATCCGGTCGAACTTTTTAACATATTCTAAAATTTATCCAGAAAGCCACACAGACAAAATTTGATACCCCGATCGAAATACCGAATCCCCAAAACAACTGCAGAAATTTCAACTCTGGAATAAATATTAAAAATTCCCAGAAAAACCAGCATTAATAATTATGAGATACTGTGTAAATATTACTAAACAAAATGGCCGTACCGCCGCTCAACCGCCGCACGAGGCTAGCTCGTGCCGCGGAAGCGCGGCAAGATGAAGGAATTATGGGCACGAATTTCACAGTATATCATATATTAACCTTCTTATTTTTCTGAATATTTTTAATGTGGAAAAAGACCAGATTTTAAAAATTGGACAGAGAGCATGTTTGAATCGGGGTTTCGGGTTCGTTCGGACTTCAATTTCCGTCTAGACTTCGCCTAAGGCTCTAGCTAAGCTCTGATACCACTGTAGGGTTCCTAGGCACGCTAGTGAGGTCTCCCAAGCCATCAACCATGGCAATTTCAAAAATTATGGTGCCTACAAACCCTAAACTACGGATCGATAACTAGATGTCTAGGCGAAAAAGAACTAGTTAACACTTAACTAATGAGAAAGCGGAAATACAACCTTTGTAGATCCGGTGCTCCACCTCCATAGCTCCGCAACGAGGTCCTCTCCGCTGTCCAAATCAAATCCGGGCTCTAGAGTCGGTTTCGTCGGAGAATGGACAAGCTAGGTCGTCGATGTCCGTGCCGAAGATGATCTACGTCGAGGCATCGCTAAATCAAGCTCCACCTTCACCAAGCCCTAAAACTTGTGAAGGAAACACACTCTACTACTTGGCAAGAGGTAGAGGATGAAGAAATAGGAAGTGGGTTAACTTTAGAATTGGATTTCTCACTCTAATTCATCAATCACCATTGATGAGGTCAAGTTTCTTCACTTGAAGCAAGGAAGAAGAAGAAGAAATGTTATGATAAGTTTTTTTTTAGAAAAAGAAAAGAAAATGAAATTCTTATCATAATCTTAACTAGAGTTAAGTGTAGAGAATGAATCATGGTTAGTGGGAATGGTTAGGGTTAAGGATGAGATAAGAATGGTTGACTTGAACAAAGCTTCATGAAGCTTCAACTACAATCCAAAGAAAGCCACCATTCTTCTCATTTCTTTTTCCAAAAAGAAAATAAATAAATAAATAAATAAATAGATATGAAAAACAAAACCCTAACCATTTGAATAACCATGGTTTAATCTTTACACAAACTCAAGTTAGCATGCATCATCAAACATGATACATACAAGTGCACAAAAACATATCGCATATGCAATGCGCACGAACCAAGTGAGAAAATCCGTCTAAAGTGAACCGATACTAGTTAATGCAAAGTAATATATCAAATATATAATTATACATTAAATCATTAAATCAACACTTGATTCAATGATCCGGTCATGCGCACATAACCGACTGGTATCATTAGTAACATCTTATCGAATCAACACTTGATCCGATAACCCGGCTATATCGCATATAACCGATCAATGTCACATCGCGAGAATCGAATACAGTATCACATACTCGTATTATTCTCGGTCCCGCACATATCTTATATGCGCTCCTATTTCGTTTCGCTTGAGCCAGGAAACCTCTGTGTAGGACTCTAAAGACTCGTCAATACGCCGGCAGCAGGCGATGATCATATCAAACACCCACAAGCCGCAAGCGGTCTGCTAAACGTAACGGCCACCCGGGTATTGAGCGATCTGAAGATCGACGAGCAAGCCCGCTCACACTCCAGTGAATCCGACCAGTAACACTACCGTATAGTCCGGTCTGATCGTCTGATATGTCGCATATCTCGCCTAGGGGTGGTAAACGTCAGACCCCAATAGCTCAATAAGTCGTGTTGATATGAGGTCTATAACTGTTCGAGAAACTACTGGTAACACTTACCAGTAAATCTCAGCAACCCTGGCCAGGGATTTCCTATTATAGCCAATCGAACACAGCACAACATCAACTCCCTATACCGGGAGAGACGAATCCCCTCCTATCGCTCATTGCCTCCATGTGACTCGGGACTGTACCCAAAAACCACCGTTTTGCACGCCCTCTTGGACGTGGTAAGATGCAAATCAAAGCACAGTGGGAACCACACAAGACTCTATGACGATCTCGGGTCAACAGACTACTCTGTACCAGTGTCACCAGAGAACTGCCATCTGACGTGAGGTATAATACCATCTGGGAGTTCTCGGCGAGTCCGTCCAGTGTACCCAGTCTCTACTGAGCACCCGTATATCATCTCTGATGTCAAACACCGATGGATATGGGATCATCCATCGCCCATCTGCATGGGTCGAGAAGGTATACGCTAGTCTACTCTGGTATATCGATGCCCCATCTCGATACACCCACGACTAGGGACAGTGAAGGATGTACTTATGGACTACCATGTCCCCACTAGTATGATCCGCATCATAGTCCAGGTAGTCAAGTACAGATCCTAAGGGCTTTACCAACATGTAACAGAGAGACAATCAGTATACACGTTAAGGTAAAGTTCAACCAGATAGCATACTATCATGTCGAGCAAGAAAGTCCTCCCTATATATGTCCCAGCATCCACTACAATATACATCCTATGTACAGTAATGGCCTCTAGGGCATACATATAACTAACAATTACAATTAGCCGATCAAGTAGGTGTCTAGAAAGGTGTCAACGGGGTTACGCCTCTGGGAAAACGAGGTTTACTTTAATTAGGTCCGTGCGAAAGCACGGGGAACCTCCCTCAAAGTACCGACACTGGCCTAGCTGAAAGATCGGCGAAGTTGTAGGGTGTAATTAATCCCGGCTAATCTTTCCTTTTAGGGTTTGAAGGAAGATTTGATAAAAACCAGTGGGAGCCATCCTGATTAGATAAGATAATAACCAATCTGATCTTGCAAGAGCATACGCTAAAGTGTTTTCTTCTCTCTCTCTCCAGGTAGCGACCATGTCATGCCTTAATCAAGATAATAATATGGATGTATTGACCGAACCCACATGTTATACTGTGCAGGGGAACGTTGGACCCGTTCTTTCTTATAAGAGTTATAAGACTGAACAGGGAATAGGAGAATATCTAGATTCTCAAGCCGCCCAAAAGAACATGCATGTTGATGCATCTTCTTCAGGTGTGTTAGTTATTGAGAACTGTTTCTCAGTTCACCCTACGTCCTGGGTATTAGATACCGGATCAGGATCCCACATATGTAAAATGTTACATGGGCTACGGAAAGGTAGAGAACTGGGAAAAGATGATCATTCCGTTCAAGTAGGGAATGGGGCAAATGTTGCAGCCAAAGCAGTTGGCGAGTATCACCTAGTATTACCAAGTGGTAATACACTAATTTTAAATGAATGCTATTATATACCAAACATAATGTGCAACATTATATCAGTTTCTTTATTAAGTAAAGAAGGATATAATTTTGTAGTAAAGGATAATGTTATGAACATATTCCTAAATCAAAAGTTGATTGCATTAGGCTCGCTACATAATGGCATATTCATTCTAAATCAAAATACAATCCTCAATATACAAAACACACACAAGAGGAAAAGTTCAGAAATGAACGAATCCTTCTTGTGGCATTGTAGACTTGGTCACATCAATGCGACACGACTAGCTAAGTTGCATAAGGATGGATATTTAAATCCGTTTGAATTTTCATCTTATGACACTTGCCAGTCATATCTCAAAGGCAAGATGACCAAAACTCCGTTTACGGGACACGGAGAAAGAGTTACGGAACTCTTAGGGCTGATAAATAGTGATGTATGCGGTCTCATGTCTACACATGCCAGGGACGGTTCTTCCTACTTCATTACATTCACTGACGATCTCTCTAGATACGGACATGTGTTCCTGATAAAACACAAGTCTGAAGCTTTTGAGAAATTCAGAGAATATAAGCACGAAGTAGAGAACCAAACGGGCAAAAGTATTAAGATCCTTCGATCTGATCGAGGAGGAGAATACTTGAGTAATGATTTTCTGGATTATCTAAAAGAGAATGGGATTCTCTCTCAGCTCACTCCTCCTTATACACCACAGTACAACGGTGTATCGGAATGGAGAAACCGCACCCTATTAGATATGGTGCGCTCAATGATGAGTACAGCTGAGTTACCTATTTCCTTCTGGGGATATGCGCTTGAGACAGCCATGGACCTATTGAATAGAGTTCCTACCAAATCAGTGCCTACCACACCATATGAGATATGGAAAGGGAAGAGATCACATCTTAATTACATTAAGATATGGGGTTGTCCAGCCTATGTCAAAAGACAAAATCCGGACAAACTCGATGCAAGATCAGTCTTATGTAAGTTTATAGGATATCCCAAAAATTCACAAGGGTATATCTTCTACCACCCCGAGGAACAAAAGGTGTTTGTTTCTCGACATGCCACTTTCTTAGAAAAATGTTTTCTTATGAAACAGACAAGTGGCATTGAGGTAGAACTGGAAGAGGTTCCAGCGACACAAACTATAACAGAAGACTTGGTAGAACCAGAGGATTCAGTAGTACCTGACGAACCGCAGCCGCTCCGCCGATCTAGCAGGGTTTCTTATCCGCCTGAGAGATACTCAGGGTTTCTCATTGATGGTGGAAGCGAGGATTGCATCATGGAAGATGATGACCCAACTAGCTTCGAGCAGGCCATCACGAGTAAGAACTCAGTGAAATGGCTGGATGCAATGCGGTCTGAGATGGAATCCATGTACACCAACAAAGTATGGACTTTGGAAGTTGCTCCTGAAGGGGTAAAACCCATTGGGAGCAAGTGGATCTTCAAGAAAAAACTTGGTGTAGATGGGAAAGCGGAGACTTTCAAAGCTAGACTTGTTGCAAAGGGTTTTCGTCAAAGACCAGGTGTGGACTATGACGAAACCTTTTCTCCAGTGGCTATGCTTAAATCCATCCGGATCATGCTTGCCATCGCTGCATATCATGACTACGAAATCTGGCAAATAGATGTTAAGACCGCCTTTCTAAACGGTGATTTAGAAGAGTGCGTGTACATGACTCAGCCAGAGGGCTTCGTAGATAGTGGGAGCAGCGGAAAGGTGTGCAAGCTGCTTAAATCCATTTATGGATTAAAGCAAGCATCGCGGAGTTGGAACATCTGCTTTGACGTCGTTATCAAAGAGTTTGATTTCGTCAAAAATGTAGATGAACCTTGTATCTACAAGAAGGTGGCAGAGAGTAAGGTTGTCTTCCTCGTATTGTACGTGGACGACATACTCTTGATAGGAAATGATATTCCTATGCTGCAATCGGTCAAGCTCTTCTTATCACAAAGATTCTCAATGAAAGATCTTGGTGATGCCTCCTGCATATTGGGAATTAGGATCTATAGAGATAGATCCAAACGGATATTGGGATTGTCCCAATCCAGGTATATTGACACCATACTAAAGAGGTTTAGTTTGGAAGAATCCAAGCATGGGAACTTGCCCACGATCTCTGGAATCACTCTCTCCAAAGAGATGTCTCCCAAGACTGATTTGGAGAGAGCTCGCGTGCAAGGGATACCCAATGCTTCGGCTGTAGGCTCTATCATGTACGCGATGCTATGTACCAGACCCGATGTAGCATACTCACTAAGTGTAGTGAGTAGGTATCAAGCTGATCCTGGAGAGAGTCACTGGACAGCTGTGAAGAGAATTCTCAAGTACTTACGAAGGACTAAAGAGATGCTCTTGGTGTATTGTAACGGAGAACTCCAAGTGGAGTCCTTTACCGATTCGAGCTTTCAGAGTGATAAGGACGACTCTAAGTCGCAGTCGGGATTTGTCTTTATCCTTTACGGAGGGGCGGTTATCTGGAAGAGTTCCAAGCAAGAAACCGTGGCAGACTCGACGATGGAGGCTGAATACATCGCTGCCAACGATGCTGCCAAAGAGGCTGTCTGGATCAAGAAGTTCATTACTGAACTTGGAGTAGTTCCATCCATTGAGCATCCAATACCTTTGTATTGCGATAACAATGGAGCGGTGGCTTTGGCCAAGGAACCCAGGTCCCATCAGCGATCCAGGCATATTCTGAGGCGGTATCACCTGATCCGGGAGATAGTTGATCGCCGGGAGATCGAGGTCAGGAGGGTTGACATGAAGAACAACACGGCGGATCCATTCACGAAGGCCATTCCCCAGATACAGTTTGAGAGACTCTTCGGGATGCTCGGTATGCGATACTACAGCAGCTGGCCCTAGTGCAAGTGGGAGATTGTTAGTTGTATGTATGCCCTAGAGGCCAGTATTGTACAAATGATGTATATTATATTGGATGCTTGGACATATATAGAGATGACTTTCTTGCTCGATATGATAGTATGCTATCGGGTTGCACTTTATCTTAACATGTATACTAGTCTCTTTAAACTATCTTATAGTTACATGTTGGTAAAGCCCTTAGGATGTGTACTTGACTACCTGGACTATGATGCAGATCATACTAGTGGGGACATGGTAGTCCATAAGTACATCCTTCAAGGTCCCTAGTCGTAGGTGTATCGAGACGGGGCATCGATATACTAGTGTAGACTAGCGTATACGCTTCTCGACCCATGAGATGGGCGATGGATGATCCCATATCCATTGGTGTTTGACTTCAGAGATGGTATACGGGTGCTCAGTAGAGACTGGGTACACTGGACGGACTCGCCGAGAACTCCCAGTTGGTATTATACCTCACGTCAGATGGCAGTTCTCAGGTGACACTTGTGCAGGTTAGTCTGTAGACCCGAGATCGTCATAGAGTCTTGTGTGATTCCCACTGTGCTTTGATCTCTACCTTACCACGTCCATGAGGGCGTACAAAACGGTGGTTTTTGGGTACAGTCCCGAGTCACATGGAGGCAATGAGCGATAGGAGGGGTTTCGTCTCTCCCGGTATTGGGGGTTGATGTTGCGCTGTGCTCGATTGGCCGTAACAGGGAAGTCCCTGGCCAGGGATGATTCAGAGATTTGCTGGTAAGTGTTACCAGTAGTTTCTCGACCCGTTATGAGCCTCACATTGGCACGACTTACAGGTTATTGGGGTCTGACGTTTACCACCCCTAGACTTGATATGCGACATATCATACGAGGAGACCGGACTGTACGGGAAGTGTTGCTGATTGGCTCGACGGGAGTTGTAGCAGGTTCGCTTGTTCTCTTCTGATAGCTCAATACCCGGGTGGCCGTTACGTTTAGCTGACCGCTTGCGGCTTGGGGTGCTTGATATGATCATCACCCACTGCCGGCGTATTGACGAGTCTCAGAGTCCTACAATGGAGTTTCCTAGTCTAGGCAAAACGTTGTGGTGCGCGTATGCGATATGCGCATGGACCCGATTAAAAAATACGCGTATAGGATACCGTATATTGATCGGGCGGCTTGCTTTTGGTTAGGGTCGTATGTGATATGGCCGGATTGACAAATCAAGTGTTGATTTATCATTTAACCATTATATTCTCACTAGAAATTCTTTCTTGTTTTCTATGGATGTATGGATGCATGTATGCATTCCTTATTATTTCATGCACATATGGATGTGCATGCACACATGCATACGTACATCATTCTATCATGGTTGATTATACAAGGAAATGGTGGCAATATAAGACTCACACCATGGGTATTTTATTTGGAATATTATTGTATTTAAGCTAAAATCAAAAGGAAAAAGAAAAGGGTTAGTTTTGGATTGTTTCTACACTCTTCTTGACCTAACCTTTCTCACCCACCATTTAACCATGGTTTACTCTTCCTTTTAGTTTTTAACTCAAGTACAATAATGATTCAACCATGGTTTGAGATGAGAGATAAAAATATATATTGATATATTTTCTATTTTCTTTCTTAGAGTTGAACTTATCATCTTCTCATATTGCCATCATCTTCTTCTTTCTCTCTCATTTTGCTCTCTAGTTCTTTGTAGTGAGTAATATACTCATCAAGATTGGATTTTGAAGTGAGAAAGAGAACCACAACACCATTCTACACAAGTCTAGCCCACTTGTTTAGAGTGTTAGCTTGGTTTCGTTCACTTGATCGGATAAAGTTGCAAGCTTGGACAAAGCGGACTCCGGGTGGATCATCGGTGACCTCGAGGAGTTCAAGCGGAGCTTTTTCAAACCCCAAGTAGCCGAGGGGTCTAGCGTAGGGAGCTACAAAGGTTGTACTCTCTAAAACCTAGCATTTCTTTCATATGATGATGTGATAAATTTGAAACCCTAATTGATTCTAGGAACGATTCTTTGTTCGTTAACTTAGCACCCTAAAGACTCCACTTTTGGTTCATGTGATGCTTCTAAACCCTTCATGTGGTGCTAGGCTAACCTTTCAACAACGGTGTATCGGAGCGGAGGAATCGCACCCTATTAGATATGGTGCGCTCTATGATGAACAATGCTGAGTTGCCTATTTCCTTCTGGGGGTATGCGCTTGAGACAACCATACACCTATTGAATATGGTTCCTACCAAATCAGTGCCTACCACTCCATATGAGATATGGAAGGGGAAGAGACCATCTCTTAAGTATGTTAAGATATGGGGTTGTCCGACCTATGTCAAAAGGCACAATCCGGACAAACTCGAGGCAAGATCTGTCCTGTGCAAGTTTGTAGGATATCCCAAAAACTCACAAGGGTATATCTTCTACCACACTGAGGAACCAAAGGTGTTTATTTCTCAACATGCCACTTTTTTAGAAAAGGAATTTCTTACAAAGGAAATTAGTGGAGAGGAGGTAGAACTGGAAGAAGTTCCAGCAACACAAACTACAACAGAAGATTTGGTGAAACCAGACGATTCAGTAGTCCCTGACGAACCCCAGCCTCTCCGCCGATCTAGCAGGGTTCCTCATCCACCTGAGAGATACTACGGTTTTCTCATTGACGGTGGAAGCGAGGATTGCATCATAGAAGATGATGATCCGACTAGTTCGAGTAGGCCATCACGAGTGGTGACTCTGTGAAATGGCTGGATGCAATGCAATCTGAGATGGAATCCATGTACACCAACAAAGTATGGACTTTGGAAATTGCTCCTGAAGGGGTAAAACCCATTGAGAGCAAATAGATCTTTAAGAAGAAACTTAGTGTAGATGGAAAAGTTGAGACTTTCAAAGATAGACTTGTTGCAAAGGGTTTTCGTCAACGACCAGGTGTGGATTATGACGAAACCTTTTCTCCAGTGGATATGCTTAAGTCCATTCGGATCTTACTTGCCATTGCTGCATACCATGACTACGAAATCTGGCAAATGGATGTTAAGACCGCCTTTCTAAATGGTGATTTAGAGGAGTGCGTGTACATGACTCAGGCAGAGGGCTTCGTAGACAGTGGGAGCAGCGGGAAGGTGTGAAAGCTGCTTAAATCCATCTATGGGTTAAAGCAGGCATCGTGGAGTTGGAACATTTGTTTTGATGTGGTAGTCAAAGAGTTTGATTTCATCAAAAACATAGATGAACCTTGTATATACAAGAAGGTGGCAGAGAGTAAGGTTGTCTTCCTCGTATTGTATGTGGATGACATACTCTTGATAGGAAATGATATTCATATGCTGCACTCGGTCAAGCTCTTATTATCACAAAGATTCTCAATGAAAGATCTAGGTGATGCCTCTTGCATTTTGGGACTTAAGATCTATAAAGATAGATCTAGACGGATACTGGGATTGTCCCAATCTAGGTATATTGACACCATACTAAAGAGATTTAGTATGGAAGAATCCAAGTGTGGGAACCAACCCACGATCTCTGGACTCACTCTCTCCAAAGAGATGTCTCCCAAGACTGATTTGGAAAGAGCTCGCATGCAAGGGATACCCTATGCTTCGGCAGTAGGCTTTATCATGTACGCGATGCTATGTACCAGACCCGATGTAGCATACTCACTAAGTGTAGTGAGTAGGTATCAAGCAGATCCTGGAGAGAATCACTGGACAGCTGTGGAGAACATTCTCAAGTACTTGAGAAGGACTAAAGAGATGTTCTTGGTGTATGGTAACGGAGAACTTCAGGTGTAGTCTTTTACCGATTCGAGCTTCCAGAGTGATAAGGACGACTCTAAGTCGCACTCGGGATTTGTCTTTACCCTAAATGGAGGGATGGTTTGTTGGAAGAGTTCCAAAGAGGAAACTGTGGCAGACTCGACGATGGAGGCTGAATACATCGCTGCCAACGATGCCGCCATAGAGGCTGTCTGGATAAAGAAGTTCATCACTGAACTTGGTGTGGTTCCGTCCATTGAGCATCCAATACCTCTGTATTATGATAACAATGGAGCTGTGGCTTTGGCCAAGGAACCCAGGTCACATCAGAAGTCCAGACATATTCTGAGGTGGTATCACCTGATCCGGGAGATAATTGATCGCCGCAAGATCAAGGTCAGGAGAGTTGATACGAAGGAAAACACTGCGGATCCACTCACAAAAGCCATTCCTCAGATACAATTTGAGAGACTCTTTGGGATGTTGGGTATGAGATAATACAACAGCTGGCCTTAGTGCAAGTGGGAGATTGTTAGTTATATATATACCCTAGAGGCCATTGTTGTACATATGATGTATATTATAGTGGATGCTTGGATATATATAGAGAGGACTTTCTTGCTCGATATGATAGTATGCTATCTGGTTTCACTTTATCTTAACATGTTAACAAATACTGTTTTGTGATCACGTATTGATAAAGCCCTTAGGATATGTACTCGACTACTAGGACTATGATACAGATCATACTAGTGGGGCCAGGGTAGTCTACGAGTACATCCTATAACTGTTCCTAGTCGAGGGTGTATCGAGACAGAGCATCGATACTCCAGAGTAGACTAGCGTATACGCATCTTGACCCATATGATGGGCGATGGATGATCCCATATCCATTGGTGTTGGACATCAAAGATGGTGTACGGGTGCTCAGTGGAGACTGGGTACACTGAACGGACTCGCCGAGAACTCCTGGATGGTATTATACCTATCGTCAGATAGCAGTTCTCCGGTGACACTAGTACATGTTAGTCTGTAGACCCGAGATCGTCATAGAGTCTTGTGTGATTCCCACTGTGCTTTGATTTCCACTTTACCACGTCCAAAAGGGCGTGCAAAACGGTGGCTTTTGGGTACAGTCCCGAATCATATGGATGCAATGAGCGATAGGAGGGGTTTCGTCTCTCCCGGTATAGGGAGTTGATGTTGTGCTGTGTTCGATTGGCTATAACTGGAAGTCTCTCGCCAGGGTTGATATGGAGATTTACTGGTAAGAGTTATCAGTAATTTCTCGACCCGTTATGAGCCTTTCATCGACACGACTTATCGATTACTAGGATCTGACGTTTACCACCCCTAAACTAGATATGCAACATATCAGACGAAGAGACCGGTCTGTACGGTAGTGTTTACTGATTAGATTCACAGGAGAATGTACAGGCTTGCTTGTTGATCTTCTGATTGCTCAATACACGGGTGGCTGTTACGTTTAGCTGACCGCTTGTAGTTTGTGGGTGTTTGATATGATCATCACCTACTGCCGACGTATTGACGATTCTTTAGAGTCCTACACAGAGGTTTCCTGGCTCAGACAAAACGGAATAGGAGCACATATGTGATATGTGCGGGACTGAGAATAGTATGATATGAGATACCGTATTATATTTGTCACGATCCAAAGTTCGGCCCATGACCGGCCCTTAACCACGTAACGTCTACAGGCGTAACGCGATCAAGTAAGCCGAAACCCAGAAATCAAAAACCATTGAAAAAGTGAGTGAAAGAAAACATTAGTTTAAAACATTTTGAAAACCTTGAGTAATTGAGTAAAATTCTTTAAACTTTAAGTTGTTTTCTTAAAAATTTCGACAACATCTCCTTTGTAAAAACTAGCCCCGAAAACGGGTATAAAACATGATATAAGTAAAATGACATACAATAAGAATAAAGTATCCCCAAACGGGAGCAATCACGCCCAACGGCGGAAATAATCACCACAAGAATAATATACGACGCCGTAGCGAAGAAATGAGCGATATAAGTGAAAAACATCATGAAAGATAAAACTGCATAAATAAAGTCGGCTCACACGAGCTCGACACCAGAGTACAAATAATATACAACACGTCCTCACAACTGGTCTCTAAGTCAATACATGAAGTAGTAGATGGAGAGTACTAGATACAATAGTGTGTATAAATAGAAAATAACCGGATACCGCAAAAACCCACCTATAAGCAAAGGGCTCACACGCCAACTGTAGTGGTATCCACAGCAAAAAGATACAAGAGATAGCCCTGCCGCAACTACTCTGAGGGTCGGCCTGCAAACACTGTGGCACAACGGGGGTGAGTTGCCAACTCGTGAATAGTAGATAACATATAAAGGTAATCGCAAGTATGCACGTGCTGCGATACTCTAACATATGCAAACAGATAACATCTATATGATGAGCTGGGTACGCAATAATCATGCCAAAGTACTCTATCAAGTACTGCGACTACAGGATGAGATGCATAACAATGAATGCTGAGTATGGGATAAAATATCATCTACACGGAATATCAACGTGGAAAAATAACCGGTGTCCATCAAATACACCCTAAATCCCAGTAAAAACTCAGGCACCGTCATTCTAATCGGCCCTCAAATCCTGTAAATCTCATGGAATCATGAGTGCCCAATATCGGCACTCGAAAATATCATGAAATAATCGTGTCAAGCATCGACACGCTAATCCAAATGTATCAGGTTCCGTCAGTCCGGATCGGCCCACGGGCTCTATCTGCGGAATCGGCCCTCGGCCCCGGTAGTACGGGTCGTCCCGTATCCATCTCTCAACTTTGGTCAGTATTCTCCAGATAACCGCCAGGTCCAACCAATCACCGGTAGGTAGTAGTCCCTCTGCCAAGCTCATCGCCTACTGCACGACAGATCCGTTCTCGTCCCGGGATACCATACCGGGTCCACCATGTACCCACAATCGGCCTCATGCAGCTTTTCGATTCTGGTTCACATGTCACACGTCTCAGAACCGAGAAAACGCATGGTGGACGCACTGAAATATCATATCAAGAGAAACCGGGTTTTCAAAATAGTGCATATTTTCTTAAAATAATACCACGGTTCTCAAATTCAGAAATCACACGAATCCAAAATTCAATGCGCAAATCCATGCAATGAGGCGTATGCCACTAAGAGTAAAAAGGGAAAACCGAAAATATCTCATGCGGTCCCTATTTTCTAGAAATCAAAGCCAATATGATCCATGTATGTGACATATGTATGTATATAGGTATGGATGTGCAAGTGGATATATACGCAAATATGAGTGTAGCAATGTATATGTGCACTAATATGGATATACAGTGTGTATGTGCGCAAGTATGGATATATCAATGTATGTATGCACCAATATGTGACAGAGTCATGTCTAATCATCAATGATGCGGTAATCAAAATGATGTATGGTTCGTAGCAATCCTATAGTGCAAGTGTCATGGCAATCACTAATGGTGTGAGTGTAATATACAAATAGTGCTCGTGCAGCTTGAACCGTTAGTGACAGTGCGGTGTTATATAACTATCATTTCTATATGCAACAAAAGAGGGGTATGCTACAATAGTACATATGCACGGACAATATACATATAAATATATACGCGACTACAATATCCTACCATGCCCTGACGCTTAACGCCATATGGGCGATTTCCCCGTAGATGTTAAATCTACTCACCTGATCTCGTGCTAAGTGTAACCGACTATCTGCTTCCCCTTCTTTACGGCGTTCGACGTATCCGCCTGCGAGCCTAGAATTTACACAAAGAATACACATAAGCTAAAATCCTTCAAAAACGCGATATTATAACCAAACGAGAAACTCGCGTCACGAACTAAACGCGTGCGTGTACGTAACGTGTGTGCATACGTCAAAAACCAACGCGACACGCTGTGACACATAGCGCACCAACTCAACTCGTATCGTACGTGTCGCGCAAGTCCCCCTACGCTAAATATAGGTAAACGGTCCTAGATTTAATCTGGAGCAAAAACAAGAAAATCAAACAAGACCAAACATCTTATAATTTTAAGTTTACGGTAGCGTCCCGGCCATAAATCCGAGGCCATATGCGGAACAAAAAACTTTTTAGGAAACCGGCGCTATCGTAGTCTTTCAGCCGGATCGAACCATCAACGCTAAACTAGCTAACTACTAAGAAGTGAGAGTGGCTATACCGATCGATCCGTGTCCTTCGGTCTTTAGCCACCATCCCAAGCTCCTCACGGCATCTCCGATCTCCGGTCTCCTCGTCGGAAGGGAACCACATCAATGAGTCTTTTTACAGGATCCCGCTTCATCCGAAGCAACTCGGACACGAAGTTTGCTAGCCGACGTGTCCAAGGTGAAGTAGAGAATGTGTGTGATAATTTTGTCTCTTGACACTCTAGGATTCTCAACACATGAGATGGTTAGAGTGGAGGTAGAAGATGATGCCAATGGTGGAGCTTGTGAGCTAGAGGAAGAAGAAGAAGAAGAGAGCTTTCTTTGTTATTGTGAGATAAATGATGAAAGCACTAGAATGATAATCCAAGAGCCAACCCCAAGACTATGGCTGCCCTCTCTCTCTCCATCCATCAATTCAACACAATAAACAAATCCTAATGTGACATTAGCACAAATAAAGAGACCATGAGTCACTAAACATGTCCATGTCATATTAAATGCATCTCATCATAAAATCCACTCACAATTTCCACCATTTGTAAATATTAACCTAAATGTTTTGTCCAAATAAAAAGAACGGCATCATCTAAAGTAAACTCGTGACGGATCATAAGAATACCCCTCACCTGTATATACATTCCTGCATCCGCATTCTGACTGAATACGAATGCGATGAGACTAAAGTAATTCAACAAATCTAATACTAGGATCCGGCTTAAACCAAAGCCCACTAGTATGATTCGTCCGATCATGATCCGTGCACTACTGCACGTATATGATCGAACCCTGCCATAATATCATACGGTCTCTACAACATTTCGCCCGAAACTTGAGAAACTGTCTGTGGGGGACTCTAAAGATTCGTCAATACTTTGGCTGTGGATTTAACCACTAGCACGTCAGTGGTACTAGCCGTATGTAACGGGCTACCAGGTATTGACTAAAAGGGAGGTCGATGAGCGAACTCATCCTGACACCCTACTGAGCCTGTCAGTGACAATATCCGTATAGTCCGGTCCGTTCGTTTATGAGCATCGCATGTCGGGCCTAGGGGGTTGGTAAAAGTCAGACCCCAAAAGCGGTACAAGTCGTGTCGGAGTATAGCCCAAAACACCCTAAGATACTACTGGAATACCTACCAGTAAATCTCCTGCCTTGGCCAAGGACTTCGTGTAATGGCTCTCCTAGACACAGTGCGATCTCACCCCCAATACCGGGAGAGACGAAACCCCTGCCGATCCGCTCACTGCCTCCATGTGGCTCGGGACTGTACCCAACTAAAACCTGTTTGCACGACTCCTTTGAGCCGTGGTAGGGTAGTAATCAAAGCATAATGGGAACTCACACGAGAAAAATGACGATCTTAAGTCGATGAACTAACCTGTACACATGTCACCAGGGAACTGCTATTTGACGTCAGGTATAATACCAACTAGCATGTTCCCGGCGAGTCCTGTCCGGTGTACTCATAACCCAATGAGCACCTGTATACGTCTTAGGTGAGCCAACTGACACCAATGGCTTATGAGACCAGCCACCGCCCCTCGTCAGGGTCTCGATCCGTATACATTACTCTACTCTGGAGTATCGATGCCCACTCTCGAAACTCCCTCTACTAGGGACCTTTTAAGGATGTGCTTATAGACCCCAGCTCCCACGTATATGATCGCCATCATACTGCTGGTAGTCAAGCAAGAATCCTAAGGGCTCTATCAATGTGTAATAGTGGTCTGTAAGGTCACCTAAAGCTGTACACGATAATAAAGATAAATCAGATAGCATACTATCATCTTGAGTAAGACTGTCCTACCGGCATAGGTCCTCCCTCAATCATTGCAATCACGTGCCTGCGATCCAATAATTGACTTTGAGCGCACTATATCCAACAATCTCCCACTTACACTCAAGGCTAATTATTGCGATGTCGCATACTCACAGCCCGTGTGATACCGAACACCCAACTCCTCTACTGATCAGTCTCACAAAGCCCATTTACGAAACTATTGCGTTCGAGGAATAGCCCCAGTGAGTGGATCTGCCCTGATGTTTCTTTCTATGTCTCTCTTTATCTCAAGTTCGCGAAGAAATCCATCTCTCGAAATGAGCAATACTTGTCTTAGAATATGTCTGGATATCTGATGGGACCTAGTTTATAAATGTACTCAAAATCCAAACTTTTTAGACTGTATCGTCAACTGAACTTAATCAGTATCCTGCTCCATGCCTCCCTCAGTATCTGCTTGGACCTCCTGTCCAAACAACTGCCCCTCGTCAGAGGGAAAACTATAACTCTGACAGTCACTCTGTCATCCAGGTCACCTTAGAAGCCTGGAATGATAACCGTCTCCCGAAAGAGGCTATCGTTATCATATCCCTAGAACATCCACTTATATTCTAAAACTGCTTCCGAATGTTTTTCCAGGATTGGATCAATATCAACTTATTGCATCTAGCGCAAAAACAACATCAGGTGTGGTACTTGACATCTCATGATTAACTCAATTGCCTAAGCAAGTGATATGTCAATCATGCACATCCCTCTCCCCTTTAGTCTGTAAGACACCTTTAGAGAGGGTGACTCCATCACCTGCAGGTATACTACCGTGCCAGGAGTCGTCCATTCTAAAATACCTGTAGAATGCTGTCTAAGTACATAGATTGGGAAACTACCCAAATTTAGATCTAGTAACCAGAAAGTCTGATATTATATCTATATCCTATGTGGAGAAACCACTGTGTGACAACCAAAGCATAACCGATCGTAGTATAGGAATTTCACTTTCTACTCTGTGTATGTCATCCAAATACCAGGACATTACACCCTACTACCTTCTTAACAGATCCATCCCATGTTCTGATGAAGTCAAACCTATAACTGTAACATCAAAAATAGATGATCTTTTTCCGCTATATCTGCTTTAGTCTATAGACATAAGCTACTTGTCCACTATGCTTCCGCTGCTCCCACTGACTACGACAACCCTCTGGCAGAGTCATATACATGTGCACTTCTAAAGTTAGTTTAGAACGACGCTATACTCATCCTCCTGCCGGGTCTCATAGCCTGGAACAACAGTAGTGTCAAGTCTGGGTAAACAAGAACTTTCCTGTCACAGTCCTTGAGGATACCGCAGTACCTCTCGGGCGCCTGAGGTTACCCACCATATCTGCGGAGTGGCTAATGGAATGTCAAACCTGATTGAATCTATAGGTTCTATTAAATTTTTAGTAATCGTTTGCGGTTCTGGAATCACTTCCAGTCCTACCATATCCACTACTGTTTTATGAAAAAGTCCATTTTTATCACTACTGTGGTGAGTCAAGAACATTATCACTATTGATCTTCCAGATGGTAGAAAGCCAACCCTCGTCATAGCCCGGGTCAACCCACAAACAGCCATTACAGAAACGTGCCTTGAGTTATCCAGAGTCTGGTTTTAAGCATAAGCCGGACAACTCCCCGTACCTTAACATTGTTAAGATATGAACTATTCTATATCTAATATAGAAACAGAGGCACTGATTTAATTGGAACCAGATTCAAATCATGCAGCTGTCTCCAGTGCATGTCAATTAAATGGAAGGAGGCCGATCAGTGTTACTCAAGTTGAAGTGCATCCAAAACATGAGTAACCTGAAAGAGAAACAAGTTTCTCAAAACCATTACTATCAACTGAAACACAAGTATCTACATCTTCTATTACCTTGAAGAATCCTGATACTTGCAACACGTGGTCCTTTACTTTACTCTTATACCTATAACTTCTCAAAACTTGGATCTTATGTTTCTACGAAACACTTGTCTAAAACTAGAGAAGTCATAAGTAAACAGAATATAGTACGAGGACCAACCCCTCTGTCCTAATGGACACTGGAAAAATACAATACTCTGTATAAGTCGCCTGAGTTGAATAACTCAATTTCTGTGCGTCGTAGGTTGAAAACTGTATTATGGTTATGAAGAATTACACCGCTGTTGAATACTCCTAACCTAACCATCAACTGATATAGGTAAATGTTATGGACATAATTTCAAAAAGTTATATCTCACTTTATAAATATAAACGTACAGATATATCAATTTGAAATTAGTGCATAACAACGGATATTCAAAACCAAATATTTGCCGTCCGGTAAAAACCTAGGTGATTTCCTCAATATCACCAATTACAACGAATCCCGATATAATGAGGATGATCACCTAGTTTCCAATAACTTACTCCCACTCATCATCTGTAAAGCCATACAGATGTGAGAATCAAACCTGGTAAATATATACCCTGGAGTAAGGGCTAATTGGGAAATTAGTTTTCTTTAACAATACACAGTGAAACTGAAACATGTAAATATTTCAAAGGGGTGTCCTGGTATTCCTAGTAATGCCTCTTCCATTATCAGATTCACAACTGTAACCGTATATTTCTTTTCCATCTCTCAAATCTCTTTATATGTCTTTAGTTATTACCTTCTGCACACCACCTTTAGGCCAAATGGTTTTCTTCCTTCCCTACCGTTCGGCACCAGCCTATGGTTTGGAAGAAAACTATCCAATAAGAATAATGGGTGTACTCCCCTAATCCTAGGAGCACTCGCAACGCGAGAGAAGGTAAAAATAAAAGACAACTGAATAAATCTTATTCCTATTTCTCCTGAACCAGAATCCATCCCCGAACTGAAACAAGTTCCTTCGAGTTCGTATATAACCATACGATGGAGTATCCAAATAACTGTGGATCTTCGTAGTGATACGGGGTGTTCTGGAGAAATACAAAGGTGAAGTAGGAGTGGCGATGAAATACTTGGTTTGGTTGTGAATAGCAGTCGCAATTTACTTTGCCCTCTTTCTAATCCCTTTATTTGTCTTAACTTATTACCTTCTGTACACCATCGTTAGGCTAATTGGTTTTCTTCATTCCCCACCGTTCGGCACCTGCCTATGGTTTGGAAGAAGACTATCCAATTAGCGTAATAGGTGTACCGTCCTAATCCAAGGAACACTCGCAACCTGAGAGAAGGTAAAAGGAAAAGACAACTGAATAGTCCTATTCATTTTCTCCAGAACCAGAAACCATCCTCGAATCTGGAACAAGTTCCTTCGAGTTCGTATATAACCATACAATGGTTTTATCAAATGGAAGTGGATGTTCGTAGTAATAAGGGGTGTTCTGGAGAAAAAGGGTAAAAGTAGGAGTGGCAATGAGGTATGCAACTCAGACAATCCAAGAGCCAATGTTTTAAGAAGGTTCGGTTAACTTGGTCACCGAGTCATAGTCTAGGGTCGGGCTATGGTCGTAGCCAAAGAGAGAGAGAAAAGAAACACTCTGCGTGCAATCTAACCTAGATCAGAATGGTTATCACTTTATCTAATCAGGAAACCTCCCACTGTATCCTCAAATTCTCCTCCAAACCTGAAAGAAGAATTAGTCGGGATCACCCGAGGAGTAAAACAACTCATCAGTGGGAATCAGAATCCAACTATCATCGCATGATAACGTGATGGAATCCACTCACGTTATCACACTCCAGAAGGTATGCGCATGCCTGGTAAGTTTCAATTTCTTTAGAAACTCTCGATGTGATTTTTACCCCAAGCGGTTTATGACCTTGACTTTGGCCAACAAATCATAACCCGCAAGTCAAGTTCTACCTGTCATTGTCCTGATTGATTTAGACCCACCCGCACACACCCTTGATTTTGGCCAACAAAGTGGTACGACTGTCCTAAACCAATGCATATCCATGCAACGGACAAGCAACACACAGCTACCGCACACGATGCCTTGACTTTGGCCAACAAACATCACACGAATACCATGCGCTACTTATCCAAAATAACGGAGGGCTACGGCTAGTTCTTGGCGAAAAAACATTAACGTAATGAACTTGATATCGTTGAAGGAATCCAAGTGGTTTTATAAATATATAGTAGCGAAAAACTTTGCTAAAGAGGTCACTCCCGGTGAAGGGATCTCGGCTCTTTCCCCGTAGAATGAGGTGCGGGATATTCCAACTGAATACCATGATGCAAAGCAAAAAGTAATCGACTATAGTGAAGTTATTACCGTGACGCTAACTTCTGTCCAAGGGGTCACTCCCGATGAAGGGATCTCGGCCCTTGCCTCGTAGAATGAGGAGCTGGATATTCATAACTAAATACCACTGTGCAAAATAAAAGAGAACGTCCTTGTAATAACAGCTTTTTGAAAATTGTTCCAACAACTTCAAACATGTTTGTTTAGCTTGCATTGATCCGAATCAATGCAGTCCCATCAATTGATCACAACACAAAAGAACAAAAATATGATGTACGTATATGCCATCCGCATTCGCCACTGGGTCCCGTCATCACCCGTTAGGTTACTTAACTAACGATAGAGCGGGGACTGGACTAGCGCGGGTGTAAAACATATACAACATCTGTATAGTGCCCTCAAAGTCAATTATTGGATCGCAGGCACGTGATTGCAATGATTGAGGGAGGACCTATGCCGGTAGGACAGTCTTACTTAAGATGATAGTATGCTATATGGTTTATCTTTGTCATCGTGTACGTGCTTTAGGAGATATTACAGATCACTATTACATGTTGATAGAGCCCTTAGGATTCTTGCTTGACTACCAGCAGTATGATGGCGATCATATACGTGAGAGTTGGGTAGTCTATAAGCACATCCTTAAAGTGTCCCTAGTCGTTGGAGTTTTCGAGACAGGGCATCGATACTCCAGAGTAGACTAGTATATACGGATCGAGACCCTGACGAGGGGCGGTGGCTGGTCTCACAAGCCATTGGTGTCAGTTGGTTCACCTAAGACGTATACAGGTGCTCATTGGGTTATGAGTACACCGGACAGGACTCGCCGGGAACATGCTAGTTGGTATTATACCCGACGTCAGATAGCAGTTCCCTGGTGATATGTGTACAGGTTAGTTCATCGACATGAGATCGTCATTTGTCTCGTGTGAGTTCCCACTGTGCTTTGATTACTACCCAACCACGGCTCAAAAGAGTCGTGCAAACAGGTTTTAGTTAGGTACAGTCCCGAGCCACATAGAGGCAGTGAGCGGATCAGCAGGGGTTTCGTCTCTCTCGGTAATGTAAGTCGATGTAGTACACCCCAGTACTTGTGGGGAGGCGGAATTTTCCAAAACGATCAAGTTTAAAGAACGAACATCGACTAACCGCTTAAATCGAAGCTAAACAACTAATAACCAAACACATAGTTATACTAAACTAAAGTGTTAAGGGATTATACCTATCGATACTAGTCCTTCGTCTTTACGATCTCCTTGTTCTCCTCGGCCTTCTCTAGGTAGTAGACGATCCACCCGAGAGCAAAACTCCAAGCTAAACCTCAAACTTGAGGTAACTAATCAACTTTGATTGCTAATCAAAGATGAAAGGATGATAAAGAGTGATGGTTATGGATTGTTTAGTCTAACTAATCTTTTGATCTCAACTCATGAGGTGTAAGGATTAGGGTTTGAAGATGAGAGCTTGAGGAGAGAGAATGTGAATGAGATTATGAGAGAAGAGAGAGAGTGTATCATAATATATCATGAAGCATTTCTTTTTAAGAAAAATGAATAAAGGAAATGAATAAGCATGCTTCATGAAATATCTAGTGGTGATTCATTAGCATGAGTCATTAAGCAATAAATGTGCATTAATGAAATGAATGAATCACCACCATGACTCACTTTCTTATCCAAAAGAAACCTCCTTAGTCACATCTTCTAGAAGCTTCTCGTACAATTACGAGAACGCCCCCCGATCCGTAAAAAAATACGGAAAAACTTTAGACTGTAAAAATCCAATAACCGGATACCAGTAACTGGCTTAAACCAAAGCCGACTGGTAAAAACTGTCCGAAAGTCATACGTGCGTAAACGCACGTATGCGTCCGAACCCTTTGTCGCAAAACCATGCAACCTCTATATCGTTTCGCCTGGAGTAGGAAACTCTCTGTGTGGGACTCTAGAGACTCGACTACTACGCTGGCAGTGGGTTTAACCACAGACCGTAAGCGGCACTAGCTGTACGTAACGGTCCCCAGGTAGTTGTCGATAAGAAGGCCGATGAGTAAACCCATCCGAACTCCTACTGAGTCTTATGTGACAATCTCCATACAGTCCGGTCCGTTCGTCCAAGACTATCGCATATCGGGCCTAGGGGGGCGGCAAGCGTCAGTCCCCTAATAGCGGTATAAGTCGTGTCGGAGTGAAGCCCATTACACCCTGAGAAACTACTGGAACCTACCAGTAAATCTCGCTTGCCCTGGCCAGGGACTTTGCGTAATGGCTCTCTGACACAGCACGATATCTACTCCCAATACCGGGAGGGACGAATCCTGTCTAACCGCCACTGCCTCCAAGTGCTCGGGACTGCACCCAACTGCTACCTGTTTGCACGACTCCTTTGAGCCGTGGTAGGGTAGCAATCTAAGAACAGTGGGACACACTCGAGGCGAAGTAGCAGTGTCAAGTCTGCGGACTATGCTGTACTCATGTCACCTGGGAACTGTTCACTGACGACTGGTATCAAACCAACCAACAGTTCCCTGTGAGTCCTGTCCGGTGTACCCGTAACCTAACGAGCACCTGCATACTATCTCCAGTACGACGTACTGACGGCTGTGGGACAGACCATCTCCCCAACTGGGATGAGAAGCGTACACACCAGTCTACTCCGGAGTATCGATGCTCTGTCTCGATAATCCAACGACCAGGGACCTGAATAAGGATGTGCTTGTAGACTACCCAGCCCCCACTAGTGTGACTGCCATCACAACGCTGGTAGACAAGCAAGATCCTAAGAGCTCTATCAATACGTACACTAACATATTAAGATAGAAAAACCAAGTAGCATACTACCATGTTCAGCAAGACTGTTATATACATGTGAATATCCCAAGCTTCCATTAAGTAATATACAAGCTAGTATGATACAGTAATGGCCTTCTAGGGCATAAACACTAACAATCTCCCACTTGCACTAGGGCCATGTACTGGCATATCGTAGACCAATGATCTCGAGTAGCCTCTCGAACTGAATCTGAGGAAGGGCCTTCGTGAATGGATCAGCAATGTTCTCTTCTGAAGCAACTCTCCGAACCTCGATCTCCTGACGATCAATGATCTCCCTGATCAGGTGATACCGCCTCAAGATGTGTCTGGACTTCTGATGGGACCTTGGTTCCTTCGCTAAAGCTATAGCTCCGTTGTTGTCGCAATACAGAGGTATTGGATCAACTATGGTAGGAACCACCTGAAGTTCTGTTAGGAACTTCTTCATCCAGACTGCTTCTTTTGCGGCATCGCAAGCAGCAATATACTCCGCTTCCATCGTCGAGTCAGCAACGGTGTCCTGCTTGGAGCTCTTCCAGCACACCGCCCCTCCATTGAGGGTAAAGACATAACCCGACATGGACTTGGAATCGTCCTTATCACTCTGGAAGCCGGAATCAGCAAAGGCCTCCAACCTGAGGTCTTTTCCGCCGTAAACCAAGAACATCTCCTTAGTCCTCCTCAGGTACTTGAGAATATTCTTTACTGCTATCCAGTGTTTCTCCCCTGGGTCTGACTGATACCGGCTTACCACGCTCAGTGCGTAAGCTACATCTGGTCTGGTACACAACATCGCATACATTATAGAGCCTACCGCAGAAGCGTAGGGTATAATAGACATGCGTTCCCTTTCCAAATCAGTCTTGGGAGACATCTCTTTGGAGAGGGTGATTCCGTGACAAGCCGGTAGATTACCGCGCTTAGAATCTTCCATACTGAATCTTTTCAGTACAGTGTCGATATACCTGGACTGCGAAAGTCCCAACATCCTTTTGGATCTATCACGATAGATCCGGATCCCCAGAATGTAAGAGGCATCACCCAGGTCTTTCATGGAGAACCTGTGTGACAAGAATCCTTTGACAGATTGTAGCATAGGAATGTCATTTCCTATCAATAGAATGTCATCCACGTACAAGACGAGGAATACGACACTTCTGGCCACAACTTTACTATATATGCACGGTTCATCTGGATTTTTGATAAAGTCATATTCTTTGACTGTCTCATCAAAACAGATGTTCCAACTCCGCGATGCCTGCTTTAGTCCATAAATAGACTTAAGCAGCTTGCATACTTTCCCGCTGCTCCCACTCTGATTGAAACCCTCTGGCTGATCCATATAGACGCTCTCTTCTAAATTTCCATTCAGAAAAGCCGTCTTTACGTCCATCTGCCAGATTTCATAATCATGGAAGGCAGCAATAGCAAGAAGGACCCGAATGGATTTGAGCATAGCCACTGGAGAAAAAGTTTCGTCATAGTCCAATCCAGGTCTTTGACGAAAACCCTTTGCAACAAGTCTAGCCTTATAGGTTTCCACCTGTCCATCTACACCAATCTTTTTCTTGAAGATCCATTTGCATCCTATGGGTTTTACCCCATCTGGAGCAAAGTCCAAAGTCCATACTTTGTTGGTGTACATGGACTCCATTTCGGTCCGCATTGCATCTAGCCATCGTACCGAGTCGCCGCTCTGGATGGCCTGCTGGAAGTCAGTAGGTTCATCATCATCTATGATGCAATCCTCTCTATCCCCATCAATGAGAAAACCGTAGTATCTCTCAGGCGGATGAGACGGCCTACTACTCCTGCGGAGGGGTGCGGGAATGTTCTGTTCTTCTTGAACCTCTGGTTCTACCAAACTTTCAGTAGCAGTTTGTGGTTCTGGAATTTCTTCCAGTTCTACTACGCTCCCACTCTTCTGATTTTCCAAAAATTCAGTTTCTAAGAAGCGGGCATGACGAGAAACAAAAACCTTTTGTTCCTCTGCGTAATAGAAACAATATCCTGTAGAGTTCTTCGGATATCCCACAAACTTACACACTACTGAGCGTGCCTCGAGTTTGTCCGGATGCTGCTTTTTTACAAAAGCTGGACATCCCCATGTCTTCAGGTACTGAAGATAGGGTTTCTTCCCACTCCACATTTGATATGGTGTGGTAGGCACAGTTTTGGTTGGAACTCTGTTCAAAAGATGTATCGCTGATTCTAGCGCATATCCCCAGAAAGATCGCGGTAACTCAGCATTACTCATCATGGATCGTACCATATCCAATAGGGTTCGATTCCGTCTCTCCGATACACCGTTATGCTGTGGAGTGTATGGAGGAGTAAGTTGAGAGAGAATTCCTTTCTCTTTTAGGTAACCTAGGAACTCGGCACTTAAGTATTCTCCACCTCGATCAGATCTTAGTGTCTTAATACTTTTGCCTGTTTGGTTTTCCGCTTCACTCTTATATTCCTTGAATTTCTCAAAGGCTTCGGATTTATGCTTCATCAAGAAGACATGTCCAAACCTAGAGAAATCATCTGTAAAAGTGATGAAGTAGGAATAACCACCTCTTGCATGTGTAGACATTGGACCGCATACATCACTGTGTATGAGTCCTAAGAGCTCGCTCGCTCTTACTCCTTGTCCAGTAAATGGAGTTTTTGTCATCTTTCCTTTGAGACAAGATTGACAAGTGTCATAAGATTGATATTCGAACGTGTCCAAATATCCTTCTCTATGCAACTTAGTCAACCTTCTCTCATTGATGTGACCCAGTCTACAATGCCATAAGAAAGCTTTATTTAAATCTGGAGACTTTCTTTTTAGTGTGTTCTGGACATTGAAAATTTGGAATTGGTTTAGAACATATATGCCGTTATTTAGAGTACCGGACCCAATCAAGCCATGATTAAGGTGGATGTTAACAACATCTCTTACAAACGTGAAATCATAACCTTTATTTGACAACAAGGAAACTGATATGATATTACACGTTAAGCTTGGTACAAAATAACAGTTATGCAAAACCAAAATATGTCCACTCGTCAATCCTAGGTGATAATCCCCGATGGACGCAGCTCCCACGCTAGCTCCGTTAGCAACCCTGAGGATCATATCACCTTCCTTCAGCACTCTACGGTTTCTCAGTGCCTGCAATGAATTGCAAATATGAGATCCTGATCCGGTATCCAATACCCAGGAAGTAGAGTTGATCGACAGACAATTCTCAATTACAAACACACCTGAAGTCGAAGCCACAGCTTGCTTCGGTTCCTGGTTCTTGGCGTTCCACGCCTTGCAATCCTTCTTCCAGTGCCCTTTCCTGTGACAATGGAAGCACTCATCCTGACCAACTATCGGTACTGCAGTCTTTTTCTTTCCCTTCCCTCTCACCTTACTAACACCTCCTCTAGGTTTGGGTGCGGCCTTCTTCTTCCTTCCTTTGGCCCTAGCCTTGGACCCTGAAGAAGATGAACCGCCAACAAACATAGCGGGTGTTTCCCTTACCTTCTGTAAGGTGCCCTCTGCACTCCTTAACATGTTCAGGAGTTCCGCAAGTTCAACTTCTTTTCTTTGAAGGTTGAAGTTGAGGATAAACTGGGCGTAGGTGGGAGGAAGGGACTGGAGAATAAGGTCTGTATAGAGCTCATTATCCAAAGTCGTCCCAAGGTCTGCGAGCTCCTCAATATAGCCGATCATCTGTAGGACATGTTCACCTACCGATGACCCGACAGCCAACCTCGCTCGAAATAATTTCTTCGAGGTCTCGTATCTTGCAATACGAGATTGCTCTCCATAAAGTTCCTTTGTATGGAGAAATATGCCATCTAGGGACATATCCTCGTGCCTCCTCTGATGTTCATTGTTCATCGAGGCAAGCACGATGCACTTGGCTCTCGCGCAATCTAAATCCCAGGTTTTGCGGATTTCCTTATCCGCATTGCTGGATTTGGGACCAGGGACAGCAGGTGCCGTAGCGGTGAGGACGTACCCCAATTTGTCATAGGTCAAGGCCATCTTGACATTCCGCAGCCAATCTTTATAGTTTGGCCCCGTCAGTATATTCTTTTCTAAAAGTAACTTAAGTCCAGTCATTTTCAGGGTCGCTGCAATTAGGAGAGAGAGAAGAAAACACTTTAGCACGATGCTCTTGCAAGTTTAGAGTGGTTTTTAGTTTATCTAAACTGGATGGCTCCCACTGTTTCTCGAATCCTTCCTCAAACCATAAAAGAAGAATTAGCCAAGACTATTCTCACCGTACAATACTTGCTTAACCGTTCAGCCAGGCCGGTGTCGATACTTCGAGGGAGGTTTTCCAACGCTTTCGCGAAGTTCCTTAATTAAATAACCTCTTTTCTCTGGGGGCGTAACCCCGCTGACACTTTTCTGGACACCTACTAGGTTTATAGCATTGATCGTTAAGTGACGAATATCCTGATAAGTAGCATATACTCACAGTAGGATCGGGATCCAAATATCATCGTCTGATAATGTTGTAGGAATGCTACCAACATTCATCAAACTCAAAATGGTATGCATCTCTTTGCAAATTTCAGTTTCTTTTGAAATTCCCGATATAAGTTTTTGCCCCATGCTCTTATGACCTTGGCTTTGGTCAAAATGTCATAAGTCACATGTCAAGTTCTACCCGTCATTATCTTGTCAATTTGAACCCATTCGTATATACCCCTGACTTTGGTCAAATGGTAATACGACTGTCCCAAACCGACTCATCTATCTTATGCAACAAATGAAAACCCAGCAGCTACCAAACACTATGCCTTGACTTTGGCCAAAATGCATAGCTTGAATACTACTGAATACCCAAATGAAATGACGGAGGGCTACGAATGGTTTTGGCGAAACCGTGAACGTAGTGAACTTGATATAACCGAAGGAACCTGATAGCTTTTAAAAGGAGTGGTTAAAGCTCCGCATTTAAAAATATCTGTTTTAAAAATAACCGAATGGTTTCTTTTAAATTGTTCCAACGATTTAAACTTTGGTTTATTTTCTTTGCATTACAGATAATGCGTCCCATCATTAACCTATCATTGCAGAAAACAACGAAAATACAACGTCCTCTTATGCCATCCGCATTCGCCACGGGGTCCCGTCATCACCCGTTAGGTTACTTAACTAACGACAGAGCGGGGGCTGGGCTAGCGCGGGTGTAAAACATAAGTGACGTCTAAATAGCTACATAAATATAGATATTTTACATTCGTCTGACGCAATGATATTCATTCCAGAACACAGATAAACAATATTGGATTTGCAAGCAATCTGTATTTCTTTCGAGCCTGCAAGAAAAGACAGATTACACAGTTGTGATGAATAGCCGTTACCCCACCCTCGACCCCTACGGGTACGGCAAACTACCCACCCGGCAGTCTGTGTACCCCACCTTGGGTCAGTCCTAGGAGCAAAAACAGTAAAATGAAATAATACAACGGTGGCTACAACCGCAACCTGGAAGTGCCCCGCAAAAATAATATTACAACAATTTACATTTACAACAAATGAATTAAACAATAACCCATTGCAAACCCCGGCTATACACCACAACAGTCCAATACAGTTTATATGCACAAACAGATATAACCATTTCAGAAATGTGCAACCCCCTGCCAACCGACATACTAGCAGTTGGGGGAGGTTTACGAACACATTAAACAATCACAGATATAAACCATATGCAAATACTGTACAATTTCGATCGAATAAACAACATCAATATTGCTCCAAAATCTGCTCTGTTAAACAGTAACCTGAGCAATAATTAAATATTCCAGAGAACCCCAAACACCAGAAGGGACCCACCCAAAAAGAACGAGTTCCTGACTCGTCAACTCGGCCGCGGTTGCGCGGCGGATCGGTGCGATCCGCCGCCCTTCCGCGGCACTGTAGACGAATCAGAAGCCCAAATTTTTTGGGTGTTCTCCTGGACTCTTTTCTAGCTTTCTGAGCTTACCTGAAAAATTTTAGGACTTCATTTTAAGTTCGACAGAAACTGAACAGAATTAGGGTTTTCCGGCTTTGTTTTTCCGTTCGAAATTCGTACAAATTTGCAATTAAGTTATTTAGTGTTTAGCGAGGCTCTGATACCACTGTAAGTCGATGTAGTACACCCCAGTACTTGTGGGGAGGCGGAATTTTCCAAAACGATCAAGTTTAAAGAACGAACATCGACTAACCGCTTAAATCGAAGCTAAACAACTAATAACCAAACACATAGTTATACTAAACTAAAGTGTTAAGGGATTATACCTATCGATACTAGTCCTTCGTCTTTACGATCTCCTTGTTCTCCTCGGCCTTCTCTAGGTAGTAGACGATCCACCCGAGAGCAAAACTCCAAGCTAAACCTCAAACTTGAGGTAACTAATCAACTTTGATTGCTAATCAAAGATGAAAGGATGATAAAGAGTGATGGTTATGGATTGTTTAGTCTAACTAATCCTTTGATCTCAACTCATGAGGTGTAAGGATTAGGGTTTGAAGATGAGAGCTTGAGGAGAGAGAATGTGAATGAGATTATGAGAGAAGAGAGAGAGTGTATCATAATATATCATGAAGCATTTCTTTTTAAGAAAAATGAATAAAGGAAATGAATAAGCATGCTTCATGAAATATCTAGTGGTGATTCATTAGCATGAGTCATTAAGCAATAAATGTGCATTAATGAAATGAATGAATCACCACCATGACTCACTTTCTTATCCAAAAGAAACCTCCTTAGTCACATCTTCTAGAAGCTTCTCGTACAATTACGAGAACGCCCCCCGATCCGTAAAAAAATACGGAAAAACTTTAGACTGTAAAAATCCAATAACCGGATACCAGTAACTGGCTTAAACCAAAGCCGACTGGTAAAAACTGTCCGAAAGTCATACGTGCGTAAACGCACGTATGCGTCCGAACCCTTTGTCGCAAAACCATGCAACCTCTATATCGTTTCGCCTGGAGTAGGAAACTCTCTGTGTGGGACTCTAGAGACTCGACTACTACGCTGGCAGTGGGTTTAACCACAGACCGTAAGCGGCACTAGCTGTACGTAACGGTCCCCAGGTAGTTGTCGATAAGAAGGCCGATGAGTAAACCCATCCGAACTCCTACTGAGTCTTATGTGACAATCTCCATACAGTCCGGTCCGTTCGTCCAAGACTATCGCATATCGGGCCTAGGGGGGCGGCAAGCGTCAGTCCCCTAATAGCGGTATAAGTCGTGTCGGAGTGAAGCCCATTACACCCTGAGAAACTACTGGAACCTACCAGTAAATCTCGCTTGCCCTGGCCAGGGACTTTGCGTAATGGCTCTCTGACACAGCACGATATCTACTCCCAATACCGGGAGGGACGAATCCTGTCTAACCGCCACTGCCTCCAAGTGCTCGGGACTGCACCCAACTGCTACCTGTTTGCACGACTCCTTTGAGCCGTGGTAGGGTAGCAATCTAAGAACAGTGGGACACACTCGAGGCGAAGTAGCAGTGTCAAGTCTGCGGACTATGCTGTACTCATGTCACCTGGGAACTGTTCACTGACGACTGGTATCAAACCAACCAACAGTTCCCTGTGAGTCCTGTCCGGTGTACCCGTAACCTAACGAGCACCTGCATACTATCTCCAGTACGACGTACTGACGGCTGTGGGACAGACCATCTCCCCAACTGGGATGAGAAGCGTACACACCAGTCTACTCCGGAGTATCGATGCTCTGTCTCGATAATCCAACGACCAGGGACCTGAATAAGGATGTGCTTGTAGACTACCCAGCCCCCACTAGTGTGACTGCCATCACAACGCTGGTAGACAAGCAAGATCCTAAGAGCTCTATCAATACGTACACTAACATATTAAGATAGAAAAACCAAGTAGCATACTACCATGTTCAGCAAGACTGTTATATACATGTGAATATCCCAAGCTTCCATTAAGTAATATACAAGCTAGTATGATACAGTAATGGCCTTCTAGGGCATAAACACTAACAGGTAATGGGGGTGAGATCGTGTAAGTCCACGTTGCCCACCTCGGTGCTTGCGGGGAGGCGGAAAACGGAATAAAAATCGAATTTTTATGAGCTTAGGCAACATGGACTAGACTATGAAGGATCTTTGCTAAACAAAAACAAGCTAAAGCTAACTAGAAACTAGCTAAGTGCTAGAAAGGTTATACCTTGGGCTTTATGTCTTTCTCTCCTTGCTCCTTGGAGTGGTGGAAGGAGGTCACCTTTGTCGTCTTCTCACGTCGAAGAAAGATCCACCCGAAAGCCTCGACCTTTGGCTTCAACTCCAAGCTAGAAGTAACTAGGGTGCAAGAAGTGCTAATCCTTGAACCCTAGATGAGAGTAGAGATTATCAAGAAGAGATTTTTCTCAAGCTCAAGTGTTTCTCAACACATGAAAGGGGAGAGCTTGAGGGAGAGGAAGAACAAGAGAGAGAAAGTAAATGATAGAATGAGAGAAAAATAAACCATTCTCACATATATGTATGAATTATTGTAATTAGATAATTAGCTAGATAATTGTCATGGTTAATCAAGACATGACCATTATCATTTCATTTTTAATGCAAATTGCAAGGATCAAAGAGTATCTTCCAAATGAAATGATGATGGTCAAAGTGTCAACCAAGGTCAACAAGTCAAGGAGGTCAAATGGTCAACAACCATAACCATGCAAAATTATTTAAACTAATATCAATTAACCATAATACACACATAAGCATTAGGGTTAATAAAATGACAATAGTCATTAACCCTAATCAAGGTCCTCTCCCTCTGTCTCAAGCAACTGTGCATACGCACCCGTATTCGTGATCCGAGGAACACGAATACAAAGAGAAAAACCAATCCCAAATCATATACTAGGATCCGGCTTAAACCAAAGCCCGCTAGTATAAGCTGTCCGGACAGCAAACGTGCACAAGTGCGCGGATGTGAACGAACCCTGTCGCAAAACCATGCGACATCTACTCATTTTGCCTAAAGGCGAATAGCTCTCTGTGTGGGACTCTAAAGACTCGACACTATGCTGGCAGTGGGTTTAACCACAGACCGCAAGCGGCACTAGCTGTACGTAACGGTCCCCAGGTAGATGTCGATAAGAAGACTGACGAGGTGAACCCCATCTGAACTCCTACTGAGCCTGTATGTGACAGTCTCCGTACAGTCCGGTCTGTTCGTCTGATACATCGCATGGCGGGCCTAGGGGGGCGGTGAACGTCAGTCCCCTAATAGCGGTACAAGTCATGTCGGAGTGTAGCCCAGAACACCCTGAGATAACACTGGAAACCCACCAGTATATCTCGCTTGACCTGGCCAGGGACTACTCGTGTAATGGCTCTCCTGGACACAGCGTGATGTCAACCCCCAATACCGGGAGAGACGAATCCTGTCTAACCGTCACTGCCTCCAAGCGCTTCGGGACTGCACCCAAAAACTACCTGTTTGCACGACTCCTTTGAGCCGTGGTAGGATAGCAATCAAAGTGCAGTGGGAACACACTCGAGGCGAAGTGACAGTGTCAAGTCAGCGGACTAAGCTGTACTCATGTCACCTGGGAACTGATAACTGACGATAGGTATAATACCAACCAACAGTTCCCGATGAGTCCTGTCCAGTGTACTCGTAACCTAACGAGCACCCGCATACTATCTCAAGTACGACGTACTGACGGCTGTGGGACAGACCGTCTCCCACGCTGGGATGAGAAGCGCATACGCTAGTCTACTCCGGAGTATCGATGCCCTGTCTCGATAGTCCAACGACTAGGGACCTGTATAAGGATGTGCTTATAGATCACCCAGCTCCCACGAGTGTGAGCGCCATCACAACGCTGGTAATCAAGCAAAGATCCTAAGGGCTCTACTAATATGTATATCAGCGATATGCTAAAAGAAACACATGCACATATTAAAGCAGAGACAAACCAAGTAGCATACTACCATTTCGAGCAAGATTGTATATACAACTGTGAATATCCGAAGCTTCCATCAAGTAATATACAAACTAGTATGATACAGTAATGGCCTCTAGGGCATATACACTAACAATCTCCCACTTGCACTAAGGCCATGTACTAGCGTATCGAATACCTATCATCTCGATCAGCCGCTCGAACTGAGTCTGGGGCAAGGCCTTGGTGAATGGATCTGCTGTGTTATCTTCTGAAGCAACCCTCCGAACCTCGATCTCCTGGCGATCCACGATCTCCCTGATCAGGTGATACCGCCTTAAGATGTGTCTGGATTTCTGATGGGACCTGGGTTCCATCGCTAAAGCTATAGCCCCGTTGTTGTCGCAATACAGAGGTATTGGGTCGACAATGGATGGAACCACCTGAAGTTCTCTCAAGAACTTCCTCATCCAGACAGCTTCTTTTGCGGCATCAGATGCAGCAATGTATTCCGCTTCCATAGTCGAGTCAGCAACGGTTTCCTGTTTGGAGCTCTTCCAACACACCGCCCCTCCATTGAGGGTAAAGACAAAACCCGACATGGACTTGGAATCATCCTTGTCACTCTGGAAGATGGAGTCAGCAAAGGCCTCAATCTGGAGGTCTTTTCCGCCATACACCAAGAACATCTCCTTAGTCCTTCTCAGGTACTTAAGAATGTTCTTTACTGCTATCCAATGTTTCTCCCCAGGGTTTGACTGATACCTGCTTACCACACTCAGTGCATAAGCCACATCCGGTCTGGTACACAACATTGCATACATTATAGAGCCTACCGCAGAAGCGTAGGGTATAATAGACATGCGATCCCTCTCCAAATCAGTCTTGGGAGACATCTCTTTGGAGAGGGTGATCCCGTGACAAGCCGGTAGATTACCGCGCTTGGAATCTTCCATACTGAATCTCTTCAGTATGGTGTCGATGTACCTGGACTGCGAAAGTCCTAATATCCTCTTGGATCTGTCACGGTAGATCCGGATACCCAGAATGTATGAGGCATCACCCAGGTCTTTCATGGAGAACCTGTGTGACAAGAACCCCTTGACAGATTGTAGCATAGGAATGTCATTTCCTATTAAGAGAATGTCATCCACGTATAAAACGAGGAATACTACAGTTCTCGCTACAAATCTACAATAGATGCATGGTTCATCTGGATTTTTGATAAAGCCAAATTCCTTGACCGTCTCATCAAAACAGATGTTCCAACTCCGCGATGCCTGCTTTAGTCCATAAATGGACTTAAGCAACTTGCACACCTTTCCGCTGCTCCCACTCTGAATGAAACCCTCTGGCTGATCCATATAGACACACTCCTCTAAATGTCCATTTAGAAAAGCTGTCTTTACGTCCATCTGCCAAATCTCATAATCGTGGAAGGCAGCAATGGCAAGAAGGATCCAAATGGATTTCAGCATAGCTACTGGAGAAAAAGTTTCGTCATAGTCCAAACCAGGTCGCTGACGAAAACCCTTTGCAACCAGTCTAGCTTTATAGGTCTCAACCTGTCCATCTACACCAATCTTCCTTTTGAAGATCCACTTGCATCCTACGGGTTTTACCCCATCTGGAGCAATGTCCAACGTCCATACTTTGTTGGTGTACATGGACTCCATTTCGGTCCGCATTGCATCCAGCCATTTTACCGAGTCGACGCTCTGAATGGCTTGCTGGAAGCTAGTAGGCTCATCAAAATCTATGATGCAATCTTCTCTATCCCCGTCAATGAGAAAACCGTAGTATCTCTCAGGCGGATGAGACTGCCTACTACTCCTGCGGAGTGGCGTGGGAATGTCCTGATCTTTCGAACCCTCTGGTTCTACTAAGCTTTCAGTAATAGCTCGTGGTTCTAGAATTTCTTCCAGTTCTATTGCGCTCCCACTTAATTCTTTTTCTATGAACTGGTGTTCTAGAAAGTGGGCATGGCGAGAAACAAACACCTTTTGTTCCTCTTCGCAATAGAAGAAATATCCCTTGGAGTTCTTTGGATATCCCACAAACTTGCACTGTACTGAGCGTGCCTCGAGCTTGTCCGCATGCTGCTTTTTTACAAAAGCTGGACATCCCCATGTCTTAATGTGATTAAGATAGGGTCTTTTCCCACACCACATCTGATATGGTGTAGTAGGCACAGTCTTAGTTGGAACTCGGTTCAAAAGGTATGCAGCTGATTCTAGCGCATATCCTCAGAACGATCGCGGCAACTCAGCGTTACTCATCATGGACCGTACCATATCCAATAGGATTCGGTTCCGTCTCTCCGATACACCGTTATGTTGCGGAGTGTATGGAGGAGTAAGCTGAGAGAGAATTCCATTCTCTTTTAAGTAACCCAGGAACTCGGCACTCAAGTATTCACTACCTCGATCAGATCTCAGTGCCTTGATACTTTTGCCTGTTTGTTTTTCTACTTCATTCTTATATTCCTGGAATTTTTCAAAAGCCTCGGATTTATGTTTCATTAAGAAGACATAACCGTACCTTGAAAAGTCATCCGTAAAAGTAATGAAGTAAGAATAACCGCTTCGCAAATGTGTAGACATTGGACCGCACACGTCGCTGTGTACGAGTCCCAAGAGCTCGCTCGCTCTTACTCCGTGTCCAGTGAACGGAGTCTTTGTCATCTTTCCTTTGAGACAGGATTGACAAGTTGCATACGATTGATATTCGAACGGATCCAAATATCCTTCTGTATGTAACTTAGTCAACCTTCTCTCACTGATGTGACCCAGTCTACAATGCCATAAGAAAGTTTTATTGATTTCTGGAGACTTTCTTTTGTGTGTATTCTGGACATTGAAAATCTGTGGTTGGTTTAATACGTATATACCGTTGTTCAATGTACCTGACCCAATCAAAACTTGATTAAGGTGAATGTTCACTACATTACTTACAAATGCAAATTCATAATCTTCTTTAGATAATAAAGATACAGAAATGATATTACAGGTTGCATTTGGTACATAATAACAACTACGCAAAACCAAAAAGTGTCCATCCGACAATCCCAGGTGATAGTCCCCCACGGCCTCAGCATCCATGCTAGCACCGTTTGCAACTCTGAGGGTCATGTCACCTGCCTTCAAAACTCTATGCTTTCTCAACGCCTGCAAAGAATTACAGATATGAGATCCTGATCCGGTATCCAATACCCAGGATGTAGAGTTTATTGATAGACAGTTTTCAATAACATACACACCTGAAGCTGAAGCTGCAACTCGCTTCAAATCCTGTGTTCTGGCCTTCCAAGCCTTGCAATCCTGTTTCCAGTGACCACTTTTGTGACAATAGAAGCATTCTTCCTTCCCCACCAGCTTTCCCGCTATCTTTGTTGCTTTTCCTTTTCCCTTCGTATCCACTTTACCGACACCGCCTCTTGGTTTGGCGGGGGCTTTCTTCTTCTTACCCTTGGCTTTCGCCCTGGATCTAGAAGAGGAAGATCCTCCTACAAACAAAGTGGATGTCTCCCTACCTTTCTGTAGGGTGCCCTCAGCACTCCTCAACATGTTCAGAAGTTCGGAAAGTTCAACCTCCTTTCCTTGCATATTGAAGTTAAGAATAAACTGGGCGTAAGTGGAAGGAAGGGACTGGAGAATCAAATCAGTATAGAGTTCATTCTCCAACATGGTCCCTAGGTCCGCGAGCTCCTCTATGTAGCCAATCATCTTAAGCACGTGTTCCGCTACCGATGATCCGACGGCCAACCTTGCCGAAAACAACTTCTTCGACACTTCGTATCTTGCGATACGAGACTGCTCTCCATACAGTTCTTTTGTATGAAGAAATATGGACTCTAGGTCCATATTCTCGTGCCTCCTCTGATGTTCGTTGTCCATCGAGGATAGTACGAGGCATTTGGCCTTCGCGCAATCTATTTCCTAGGTCTTGTAGATTTCCCTATCTACGACACTGGTTTTGGGACCTGGGACAGGGGGAGCTTTGGTGGTAAGGACATACCCCAACTTGTCATAAGTGATTGCCATCTTGACATTCCTGAGCCAATCTTTGTAGTTTGGCCCTGTCAATATGTTTTTATCTAGTAATAACTTAAGTCCAGTCATGTTGAATGGTCGCTGCAATTAGGAGAGAGAAAAGAAACACTTTAGAATGATGCTCTTGCAAGTTTAGAGTGGTTTTTAGTTTGTCTAAACTGGATGGCTCCCACTGTCTCTCGAATCCCTTCTCAAACCGTAAAGAAAGGATTAATCAGGATCAATCTCACCGTACAATACTTGCTTAACCGTTCAGCCAGGCCAGTGTCGGTACTTCGAGGGAGGTTTTCTAACGCTTTCGCGAAGTTCCTTAATTAAGTAACCTCTTTTCCCTGTGGGCGTAGCCCCGCTAACACCTTTCTAGACACCTACTAAGTTTATAGCATTGATCGTTAAGTGAGAGTTTTCCCGAGGAGTAGCATATACTCACAGTAGGATCGGGATCCAAATATCATCGCGTAATAAAACCGAAGGAATCCTACCAGAATTATCACACTCCAAATGGTATGCAGCGCTAGCAAGTTTCAGTACTTATGAAACTCCCGATGTGGATTTCTGCCCCATGCTCTTATGACCTTGACTTTGGCCAAAATATCATAAGTCACATGTCAAGTTCTACCCGTCATTCTCCTGGTTAATTTGGACCCACCCGTACCTACCCTTGACTTTGGCCAAAATGGCAGCACGACTGTCCCAAACCAACGCATCTATCTATGCTGCACATGAATACCCAATAGCTACCAATCACTATGCCTTGACTTTGGCCAAAATACATAACTTGAATACTTTTTGACCATTCATGTGGAATGACGGAGGGCTACGAATGGTTTTGGCGAAACCGTGAACGTAGTGAACTTGATATAATCGATGGAACGAGATAGCTTTTAAAAGGAGTGGTTCAAGCTCCGCGTTTAAAAGTTTAGTTTTGAAAAGAACCGAGTGGTTTTCAAAGTGTTCCAATCGACTTTTACTTGGTTTATTTTCTTGCATTAGTTCTTTTAATGCGTCCTATCATTTAATCCTACCATTGCAGAAAACAACCAAAATATGACGTACGCTTATGCCATTCGCATTCGCCACGGGGCCCCGTCATCACCCGTTAGGTTACTTAACTAACGACAGAGCGGGGGCTGGGCTAGCGCGGCTGTAAAACATAAGCAACGCCTAAATAGTTATCATATATAAATATATAGCAATGATAGACATTACATATCACAGATGAATACATTGGATATACTAGGAATCCGCAATCCGTTCGAGCCTGCAACGAAAAGCGGATTACACGGTCGCGGTGAATAGCCAATACCCCACCCAAGACCCCTACGGGTGCGGCAAACTACCCGCCAAGTACCCGAAGCGAAGCAACCTCCCTCACCACCGTGAGTAGGCCACTCGGCACTTCGAGATACCCGGTAGTTTGTGCACCCCCTCCATGGGTCTATCCTAGGAGCAAAAACAGTAAAAAGAATTATACAATGACGGCTACAACCCCGACCCGGTTGTGCGGCCATACAAATAATATTATTACATCAATTTACATATTACAATGAATGAAAGAAAAAGCAACACTTATCTCACATCCACCCCGGCTATTCATCCGCGACAATCCAACCCATTCATATACACATACCATCATCAATCACAGATCACAGATATGTATAACCCCGACTAATCGACATATAGCGATTAGCCGACGTTCAATACATATAAACATCACAGATATAACCTTTTAGTCAAAGTGTATTGAAGTTCGGGAAAAAAAATACGGATTTATAGGCCCCAAAAAACAAATTTCTATTCTGGAAAACCTGGGCACATATAAACCATCTTAAAAATCCTAAAACCAAGCCAGAAATACACTGCACCAAACTCGACCCAGTGAAGAGCCAAGACGGCCGCGGTTGCGCGGCAATAGCTTGCTATTGCCGCGGAACCGCGGCTCTTTGGTCGAATCACTGGATCGTTTTTGGTGGCTTTCTTCACAAAACCCTGAGATGATTTTTGGAGTAAAATTTATTTTGTTTTGAACAGAAAAAAAAATTAACAGAAACTTAGGGTTTTGAAAACTCGGTTTTTCGATTTTTCCGATTCGAACTTCGATACACTATACTACCTAGCTAGTTTATGTTTAGTTAGGCTCTGATACCACTGTAAGTCTACGTTGCCCACCTAGGTGCTTGCGGGGAGGCGGAAAACGGAATAAAAATCGAATTTTTATGAGCTTAGGCAACATGGACTAGACTATGAAGGATCTTTGCTAAACAAAAACAAGCTAAAGCTAACTAGAAACTAGCTAAATGCTAGAAAGGTTATACCTTGGGCTTTATGCCTTCTCTCCTTGCTCCTTGGAGTGGTGGAAGGAGGTCACCTTTGTCGTCTTCTCACGTCGAAGAAAGATCCACCCGAAAGCCTCGACCTTTGGCTTCAACTCCAAGCTAGAAGTAACTAGGGTGCAAGAAGTGCTAATCCTTGAATCCTAGATGAGAGTAGAGATTATCAAGAAGAGTTTTTTCTCAAGCTCAAGTGTTTCTCAACACATGAGAGGGGAGAGCTTGAGGGAGAGGAAGAACAAGAGAGAGAAAGTAAATGATAGAATGAGAGAAAAATAAACCATTCTCACATATATGTGTGAATTATTGTAATTAGATAATTAGCTAGATAATTGTCATGGTTAATCAAGACATGACCATTATCATTTCATTTTTAATGCAAATTGCAAGAATCAAAGAGCATCTTCCAAATGAAATGATGATGGTCAAAGTGTCAACCAAGGTCAACAAGTCAAGGAGGTCAAATGGTCAACAACCATAACCATGCACAATTATTTAAACTAATATCAATTAACCATAATACACACATAAGCATTAGGGTTAATAAAATGACAATAGTCATTAACCCTAATCAAGGTCCTCTCCCTCTGTCTCAAGCAACTGTGCAAACGCACCCGTATTCGTGATCCGAGGAACACGAATACAAAGAGAAAAACCAATCCCAAATCATATACTAGGATCCGGCTTAAACCAAAGCCCGCTAGTATAAGCTGTCCGGACAGCAAACGTGCACAAGTGCGCGGATGTGAACGAACCCTGTCGCAAAACCATGCGACATCTACTCATTTTGCCTAAAGGCGAATAGCTCTCTGTGTGGGACTCTAAAGACTCGACACTACGCTGGCAGTGGGTTTAACCACAGACCGCAAGCGGCACTAGCTGTACGTAACGGTCCCCAGGTAGATGTCGATAAGAAGACTGACGAGGTGAACCCCATCTGAACTCCTACTGAGCCTGTATGTGACAGTCTCCGTACAGTCCGGTCTGTTCGTCTGATACATCGCATGGAGGGCCTAGGGGGCGGTGAACGTCAGTCCCCTAATAGCGGTACAAGTCGTGTCGGAGTGTAGCCCAGAACACCCTGAGATAACACTGGAAACCCACCAGTATATCTCGCTTGCCCTGGCAAAGGACTACTCGTGTAATGGCTCTCCTGGACACAGCACGATGTCAACCCCCAATACCGGGAGAGACGAATCCTGTCTAACCGTCACTGCCTCCAAGCGCTTCGGGACTGCACTCAAAAACTACCTGTTTGCATGACTCCTTTGAGCCGTGGTAGGGTAGCAATCAAAGTGCAGTGGGAACACACTCGAGGCGAAGTGACAGTGTCAAGTCAGCGGACTAAGCTGTACTCATGTCACCTGGGAACTGATAACTGACGATAGGTATAATACCAACCAACAGTTCCCGACGAGTCCTGTCCAGTGTACTCGTAACCTAACGAGCACCCGCATACTATCTCAAGTACGACGTACTGACGGCTGTGGGACAGACCGTCTCCCACGCTGGGATGAGAAGCGCATACGCTAGTCTACTCCGGAGTATCGATGCCCTGTCTCGATAGTCCAACGACTAGGGACCTGTATAAGGATGTGCTTATAGATCACCCAGCTCCTACGAGTGTGAGCGCCATCACAACGCTGGTAATCAAGCAAAGATCCTAAGGGCTCTACTAATATGTATATCAGCGATATGCTAAAAGAAACACATGCACATATTAAAGCAGAGACAAACCAAGTAGCATACTACCATTTCGAGCAAGATTGTATATACAACTGTGAATATCCCAAGCTTCCATCAAGTAATATACAAACTAGTATGATACAGTAATGGCCTCTAGGGCATATACACTAACAGATCGCGCTGTGTTTAGGAGAGCCATTACACAAAGTCCTTGGCCAAGGCAGGAGATTTACTGGTAGGTATTCCAGTCGTATCTCAGGGTGTTCTCGGCTACACTCCGACACGACTTGTACCGCTTTTGGGGGTCTGACTTTTACCAACCCCTTAGGCCCGACATGCGATACTCATAGACGAACGGACCGGACTGTACGGATATTGTCACTGACAGGATCAGTAGGGTGTCAGGATGAGTTCGCTCATTGACCTCCCTTTTGGTCAATACTTGGTAGCCCGTTACGTACAGCTAGTATCACTGACGTGCTAGTGGTTAAATCCACAGCCAAAGTATTGACGAGTGTTTAGAGTCCCCCACAGACAATTTCTCAAGTTTCGGGCGAAACATTGTAGAGGCCGTATAGTATTATGGCAGGGTTCGATCATATACGTGCAGTCGTGCACGGATCATGATCGGGCGGATCATACTAGTGGGCTTTGATTTAAGCCAGATCCTAGTGTTAGATTTGTTGGATTACTTTAGTCTCATCGCATTCGCATTCAGTCGGAATGCGTATGCAGGTATGTATATACAGGTGAGGGGTATTCTTTTGATCCGTCACGAGTTTACTTTTGATGATGCCGTTCTTTTTATTTGGACAAAACATTTAGGTTAATGTTTACAAATGGTGGAAATTGTGAGTGGATTTCATGATAAGATGCATTTAATGTGACATGGACATGTTTAGTGACTCATGGTCTCTTTATTTATGCTAATGTCACATTAGGATTTGTTTATTGTGTTGAATTGATGGATGGAGAGAGAGAGGGCAGCCATAGGCTTGGGGTTGGCTTTTGGATTATGATTCTAGTGCTCTCATCTTTTATCTCATCACAATAACAAAAAAATGCTCTCTTCTTCTTCTTCTTCCTCTAGCTCACAAATTCCACCATAGCCTCATCTTCAACCTCCATCCATACACTCTCATGTGTTGAGAATCAATGGATGCTTGAGACAAAGTTATCACACACATTCTCTACATCACCTTGGACATGTCGGCTAGCAAACTTCATGTTCGAGTTGCTTCGGATGAAGCGGGAGCCCGTAAAAAGGCTCATTGATGTGGTGCTCTTCCGACGAGGAGACCGGAGATCGGAGATGCCGCGAGGAGCTTGGGATGGTGGCCAAAGACCGAAGAACATGGATCGATCGGTATAGCCACTTTCACTTCTTAGTAGTTAGCTAGTTTAGTGTTAATGGTTCGATCCGGGAAAAAGTATACGTTAGCGCCAGTTTCAAGTTTAGAAAATGTTTTTGTTTCCGCATTTTGGCCTCGGATTGACGGCCGGGACGCTACCGTAGACTTACATGGTATCAGAGCCAGGCCATTAACCTTTACTTGCTTGTTCTAACGCGTTTAAAAAATCGATCGATCAAAATTTCCGAATCGTATTTTCATTTCAGTATGCTTGCTGTCGATTTTCAAAGTTGGTCAAAAAAATATTTTAGGCATCTTAAAAATACATGCAGGTATAAATAAAACTACAGAAAAAGTTTGGAGACCCAACTCCAAAATTCCACCGCGGAACCGCCGCGAAATGTCGCATTTGGCGGCTTTTCCGCGGCCCTTTTTGGGCTACAGTAACCCAAATTTTTTATGGGGCTTTAGTTCATGGAAATATAATTTTTGTGATATATAGTTTTGGCCCAGATTATTTTGAGTGCTGGAATTGTACTTGGGGCCCACTTCGGGAAGTTTTGTCGATCGGAATTTTAAATACATTAGTTTACAGTACTTACATTATATCTGCGACCGTGAATGTCATTCGAGCGATAAATCTTGTCTAATTTCTATAGTCCTTTTAGACGGGTTTGCGAACGTGACATTCACGTTGATGTTCTGTGTTGTGCTGTGATATTGCGGATTTGTCGTGGTGGATAGCCTGGTGCAATGGTAGTGCAGTTTTGTTACATTTGTACATTTGATATTGTGGGGCGAGCGTCCGACATGTGGACTGTCGTCACTGCCTGTTTGTATATTATTCTTTTGGGGCACGACCGGGTTGAGGTCGATGTCACCGTTGTACATATTTTACTTTCTGTACTAGGATTACCCCACGGTAGAGTGCATGGATAGCCGGGTTCTAGAGGGCAACGGGCCCGCATCTCATGGCTTTGAGACGGAGGGGGCTTCACTCTAGAATTGGCAGGCTATTCGCCGCACTCGTAGGGGGTATAGGTTGACCCAAGGAGGGGTGCTCAAGTTATCGGATTCCGTGAAGTGCTGGGTGGCCTATTCACTTTGTTGAAGGGGGCCGCCTCTCTTCTGGTTTTGGCGGGTAACTTGCCGCGCCCGTAGGGGTCTAGGATTTCATTGCACAGGCTATCAACACGACCAGGGGAACGTCGGGTTTCAGTTGCGGCTCAAAGAAAACCCGGGGATTCCAGATTATCTGTATTGTTCTGTGATACTTATTACATTTCTGTGATGTTGCAATTATCACGCCATGAGCAATTATTATATATTGATATATATATATACTAGTAGGTGTTGTATATGTTTTACACTCGCGCTAGTCCAGTCCCCGCTCTGTCGTTAGTTAAGTAACCTAACGGGTGATGACGGGACCCAATGGCGAATGCGGATGGCATATACGTACATCATATTTTCGTTCTTTTGTGGTGTGATTAATTGATGGGACTGCATTGATTCAGATCAATGCAAGGAAACCAAACCTATTCGATATTGTTGGAACAATTTTCAAAATGGCTGTTATTGCAAGTACGTTCTCTTTTGTTTTGCACAGTGGTATTTGGTTATGAATATCCAACACCTCATTCTACGAGGTAAGGGCCGAGATCCCTTCATCGGGAGTGACCCCTTGGACAGAAGTTTGCGTCAGGGTAATAACTTCACTATAATCGATTACTTTTTGCTTTGCATTGCGATATTCATTTGGAATATCCTGCACCTCATTCTACAGGGAAAGAGCCGAGATCCCTTCACCGGGAGTGACCTCTTTAGCAAAGGTTTTTGCCACTATATTTTTGTAAAAAGCTATCTGGTTCCTTCAACGATATCAAGTTCATTACGTTAAAGGTTTTTCGCCAAAAACTATTCGTAGCCCTCCGTCATTTCAGAAAGGTAGCACTTAGTATTCATGTTATGTATGTTGGCCTTCGTCAAGGCATACTGTATGGTAGCTATTTGTTACTTTTCTGTTGCATAGATAGATGCGTTAGTTTGGGATAGTCGTACTATTATTTTGGCCTTCGTCAAGGGTATGTACGGGTGGGTTCAAATTAACCTGGATAATGACGGGTAGAACTTGACATGTGACTTATGATATGTTGGCCTTCATCAAGGTCATAAGAGCATGTGGTAAAAATCATATCGGGAGTTTCTAAAGAAACTGAAACTTGCCAGGCATGCGCATACCTTCTGGAGTGTGATAACGTGAGTGCATTCCGTCACGTTATCATGCGATGATAGTTGGATCCCGATTCCCACTGATGAGTTGGTTTACTCCTCGGGTGATCTCGACTAATTCTTCTTTCAGGTTTGGTGGAGAATTTGAGGATACAGTGGGAGGCTTCCTGATTAGATAAAGTGATAACCAATCTGATCTAAGTTAGAGTGCACGCAGAGTGTTTTTTCTCTCTCTCTCTTTGGCTACGACCATGGCCCGACCCTAGACTATGACTCAGTGACCAAGTTGACCGAACTTTCTTAAAACACTGGCTTTTTGATTGTCTGAGTTGCATACATCATTGCCACTCCTTCTTTTACCCTTTGCATTTCTCCAGAACACCCTGTATTGTTACAACATCCACTTCCATTGGATAAATCTATCGTATGGTTATATATGAACTCGAAGAAACTTGTTCCTGATTCGAGGATGGATTCTGGTTCTGGAGAGATTGAATAGGACTATTCAGTTGTCTTTTCCTTTTACCTTCTCTCAGATTGTGAGGGCTCCTAAGATTAGGAGAGGGTACACCTATTACGCTTATTGGATAGTCTTCTTCTAAACCATAGGCAGGTGCCGAAAGGTGGGGAATGAAGAAAACCAATTAGCCTAAGTGTGGTGTACAGAAGGTATTAAGTAAAGACAAATAAAGGGATCAGAAAGAGGGCAAAGTAAATTGCAACTGCTATCATTCATGACCAAACCACATATTTCATCGCCACTCCTACTTCACCTTGGTATTTCTCCAGAACACCCCGTATCACTACGAAGATCCACAGTTATTAGATATTCCATCGTATGGTTATATACGAACTCGAAGGAACTTGTTCCAGTTCGGGGATAGATTCTGGTTCAGGAGAAATAGGAATAAGGTTTATTCAGTTGTCTTTTATCTTCACCTTCTCTCAGGTTACGAGTACTCCCAGGATTAGGAGAGTACACCCATTATGCTTATTGGATAGTCTTCTTCCAAACCATAGGCTGGTGCCGAACGGTAGGGAGGGAAGAAAACCATTTAGCCTAAAGGGGTGTACAGAAGGTAACGAGTAAAGACAAATAAAGGGATTTGGAGAGATGGCAAAGAAATATACGGTTACAGTCATGATTCTGAATAATGGAAGAGGCATTACTAGGAATACCAGGATACCCCTTCGAAACATTTTCGTGTTTCAGTTTCACTATGCGTTGTTAATAGAAAACTGATTTCCCAATTAGCCCTAGCTCTAGGGTATGTATTTACCAGGTTTGATTCTCACATCTGTATGGTTTTACAGATGATGAGTAGGAGTAAGTTATTGAGAATTAGGTGATCATCTTCATTATATCGGGATTCATTGTAATTGGTGATATTTGAGGAAATCGCCTAGGTTTTTGCCGGACGGCAAATATTTGGTTTTGAATATCCATTGTTATACACCAATTTCAAACTGATATATCTGTACGTTTATTTTTATAAAGTGAGATATAACTTTTTGAAATTATGTCCATGACATTTACCTGTATCAGTGGATGGTTAGGTAAGGAGCATTAAACAGCGGTGTAATTCTTCTTAACTATAAGTACAGTTTTCAATCTACGACACACAGGGAATGAGTTATTAGACTCAAGGGACTTACACAGAGTATTGTATGTTGTCCAGTGTCCATTAGGACAGAGGGGTTGGTACTCGTACTATATTCTGTTTACTTGTGACTTCTCTAGTTCTTAGACATGTGTTTTATAGAAATACAAGATCCAAGTTTTGAGAAGTTATAGGTATATGAATAAAGTAGAGAACCAGGTATTGCAAGTATCAGGATTCTTCAAGGTGATCGAAGATGTAGATACTTGTGTATGGTATTCAGTTGATAGTAATGATTATGAGAACTTGCTTCTCTTTTAGGTTGCTCATATCTGGATGTATTCCTAAGTTGAGTAATGCTGATCGGCCTCTCTCCATTTAGTTGACATGCACTGGAGACAGCTGTATGATTTGAATCTGGTTCCAATTAAATCAGTGCCTCTGTTTCTATATTAGATATAGAATAGTTCATATCTTAACAATGTTAAGGTACGGGGAGTTGTCCAGCTTATGCTTAAAACCAGACTCTGGATAACTCAAGGCACGTTTCTGTAATGGCTGTTTATGGGTTGACCCGGGCTATGACGATGGTTGATTTTCTACTATCTAGAAGATCAATAGTGATATTGTTCTTGACTTGCCACAGTTTTAGTAAAATGGATTTTTTTAGAAAACAGTAGTGGGAGTATGGTAGAATTGGATGTGATTCCAGAACCGCAAACGATTACTGAAAATTTAATAGGACCTAAAGATTCAATCTGGATTGTCATTCTATTAGCCACTCCTCAGATATGGTGGGTAACCTTAGGCACTCAAGAGGTACTTCGGTATGCTCAAGGACGGTGACAGGGAGGTTCTTGTTTACCCAGACTTGACACTACTGTTGTTCCAGGCTATGAGACCCGGCAGGAGGATGAGTATAGCGTCGTTCTAAACTAGCTTTAAAAGTGCACGTATATATGACTCTGCCAGAGGGTTTTCGTAGTCAGTGGGAGCAGCGGAAGCATAGTGGACAAGTAGCTTATGTCTAGTTATAGACTAAAGCAGATATAGCGGAGATAGATCATTTATTTCTGATGTGACAGTCATAGGTTTGACTTTATCAGAATAGGGAATAGATCTATTAAGAAGGCAGTAGGGTGTGATGTCCTGATATTTGGATGACAGCCACATAGAGGCAGTGATCGGATTGGCAGGGGTTTTGTCTCTCCCGGTATTGGGGGTGAGATCGCGTTGTGTCTAGGGGAGCCATTACACAAAGTCCTTGGCCAAGGCAGGAGATTTACTGGTAGGTATTCCAGTCGTATCTCAGGATGTTCTCGGCTACACTCCGACACGACTTGTACCGCTTTTGGGGGTCTGACTTTTACCAACCCCCTAGGCCCGACATTCGATACTCATAGACGAACGGACCGGACTGTACGGATATTGTCACTGACAGGATCAGTAGGGTGTCAGGATGAGTTCGCTCATCGACCTCCCTTTTGGTCAATACCCGGTAGCCCGTTACGTACAGCTAGTACCACTGACATGCTAGTGGTTAAATCCACAACCAAAGTATTGACGAGTCTTTAGAATCCCCCACAGAAAGTTTCTTAAGTTTTGGGTGAAACGTTGTAGAGGCCGTATGGTATTATGGCAGGGTTCGATCATATACGTGCCGTCGTGCATGGATCGTGATCGGGCGGATCATACTAGTGGGCTTTGATTTAAGCCGGATCCTAATATTAGATTTTTTTGATTACTTTAGTCTCATCGCATTCGCATTCAGTCGGAATGCGTATGCAGGTATGTATATACAGGTGAGGGGTATTCTTGTGATCCGTCACGAGTTTACTTTAGATGATGTCGTTCTTTTTATTTGGACAAAACATTTAGGTTAATGTTTACAAATGGCGGAAATTGTAAGTGGATTTCATGATGAGATGCATTTAATATGACATGGACATGTTTAGTGACTCATGGTCTCTTTATTTGTGCTAATGTCATATTAGGATTTGTTTATTGTTTTGAATTGATGGATGGAGAGAGAGAGGGCAGCCATAGGCTTGGGGTTGGCTCTTGGATTATGATTCTAGTGCTCTCATCTTTTATCTCATCACAATAACAAAGAAAGCTCTCTTCTTCTTCTTCTTCCTCTAGCTCACAAATTCCACCATGGCCTCATCTTTAACCTCCATCCATACACTCTCATGTGTTGTGAATCAATGGATACTTGAGACAAAATTATTACACACATCCTCTACATCACCTTGGACATGTCGGCTAGCAAACTTCATGTTCGAGTTGCTTCGGATGAAGCGGGAGACCGTAAAAAGACTCATTGATGTGGTGCCCTTTTGACGAGGAGACCGGAGATCGGAGATGCCGCGAGGAGCTTGGGATGGTGGCCAAAGACCGAAGGACACGGATCGATCGGTATAGCCACTTTCACTTCTTAATAGTTAGCTAGTTTAGTGTTAATGATTCGATCCAGAAAAAAGTATACGTTAGCGCCAGTTTCAAGTTTAGAAAAAGTTTTTGTTTCCACATTTTGGCCTCGGATTGATGGCCGGGGCGCTACTGTAGACTTACAATATCTACTAGTATATATATAGCAATATATAATAATCGCTCCAGGCGTGATAAATGTAACATCACAGAAAAGTAATAAGCATCACAGAACAATACAGATAATCTGGGATCCCCGGATTTCATTGAGCCACAACTGAAACCCGACGTTCCCCTAGTTGTGTGGATAACCTGTGTAATGAAATCCTAGACCCCTACGGGCGCGGAAAGTTACCCGCCAAAACCTGAAGCAAGGCAGCCCCCTTCAACAAAGTAAATAGACCACGCAGCACTTCACGGAATCCGGTAACTTGAGCACCCCTTCTTGGGTCAACCTATACCCCCTACGAGTGCGGCGAATAGCCTGCCAATTCTAGAGTAAAGCCCCCCTCCGTCTCAAAGCCATGAGATGCGGGCCCGTTGCCCTCTAGAACCCAGCTATCCGTGCACTCCACCACGGGGTAATCCTAGTACAGAAAATAAAATATATACAATGGGTACATCGACCTCAACCCGGTTGTGGCCCAAAAGAATAATATACAAACAGGCAGTGACAGCAGTCCACATGTCGGACGCTCGTCCCGCAATATCAAATGTACAAATGTAATCAAACCGTACTACCATTTCTCCAGGCTATCCACTACGACAAATCCGCAACATCACAGCACAACACAGAACATCAACGTGAATGTCACGTTCACAAACCCGTCTAAAAGGACTATAGCAATTAGACAAGATTTACCGCTCGAATGACATTCACGGTCACAGATATAATGTAAGCACTGTGAACTAACTTATTTAAAATTTCGATCGACAAAATTTCCCGAAGTGGGCCCAAGTACAAATCCAGTACTCAAAATAATCTGGGCCAAAACTAAAAATTCCAGAAACCACATTTCCATGTGAAAAAACCCCAGGAAGAAAAATGGTGCGATGTTCCTAACATTCCGCCGCGCAACCGCGGCAAACATGCCTGTTTCGCCGCGGTTCTGCGGTCTCATGGTAGGATCGTGCTTCCAAATTTCTTCTAGTGTCTTAAAAAAGCCTGCACGATTTTCTGACACACTGAAAATAATTTTTTGACGACTTAAAATTCGGCAGAAACTTTGAAAATGGAGTTGCGGTTTCGGAAATTTTTATCGATCGATGTTTTAAACAAGTTAGAACAAGCTAGTAAAGGTTAATGGTGTGGCTCTGATACCATGTAAGTCTACGGTAGCGTCCCGGCCGTCAATCCGATGCCATATGCAGAATAAAAAACTTTTTAGGAAACCGGCGCTATCGTAGTCTTTCACCCGGATCGAACCATTAAAGCTAAACTAGCTAACTACTAAGAAGTGAGAGTGGCTATACCGATCGATCCGTGTCCTTCGGTCTTTGGCCACCATCACAAGCTCCTCGCGGCATCTCTGAACTCCGGTCTCCTCGTCGGAAGGGCACCACATTAATGAGTCTTTTTACGGGCTCCCGCTTCATCCGAAGTAACTCGGACATGAAGTTTGCTAACCGACGTGTCCAAGGTGAAGTAGAGAATGTGTGTGATAATTTTGTCTCTTGACACTCTAGGATTCTCAACACATGAGATGGTTAGAGTGGAGGTAGAAGATGATGCCAATGGTGGAGCTTGTGAGCTAGAGGAGGAAGAAGAAGAAGAGAGCTTTCTTTGTTATTGTGAGATAAAAGATGAGAGCACTAGAATGATAATCCAAGAGCCAACCCCAAGCCTATGGCTGCCCTTTCTCTCTCCATCCATCAATTCAACACAATAAACAAATCCTAATGTGACATTAGCACAAATAAAGAGATCATGAGTCACTAAACATGTCCATGTCACATTAAATGCATCTCATCATAAAATCCACTCACAATTTCCACCATTTGTAAACATTAACTTAAATGTTTTTTCCAAATAAAAAGAACGGCATCATCTAAAATAAACTCGTGACGGATCACAAGAATACCCCTCATCTGTATATACATACCTGCATCCGTATTCTGACTGAATACGAATGCGATGAGACTAAAGTAATCCAACAAATCTAATACTAGGATCCGGCTTAAACCAAAGCCCACTAGTATGATCCGTCCGATCATGATCCGTGCACTACTGCACGTATATGATCGAACCCTGCCATAATATCATACGGCCTCTACAACGTTTCACCCAAAACTTGAGAAACTATCTGTGGGGGACTCTAAAGACTCGTCAATACTTTGGCTGTGGATTTAACCACTAGCACGTCAGTGGTACTAGCCGTACGTAACGGGCTACCAGGTATTGACCAAAAGGGAGGTCGATGAGCGAACTCATCCTGACACCCTACTGAGCCTGTCAATGACAATATCCGTATAGTCCGGTCCGTTCGTCCATGAGCATCGCATGTCAGTCCTAAGGGGTTGGTAAAAGTCAGACCCCAAAAGCGGTACAAGTCGTGTCAGAGTATAGCCCAGAACACCCTAAAATACTACTGGAATACCTACCAGTAAATCTCCGGCCTTGGCCAAGGACTTCGTGTAATGGCTCTCCTAGACACAGCGCGATCTCACCCCCAATACCGGGAGAGACAAAACCCCTGCTGATCCGCTCACTGCCTCCATGTGGCTCGGGACTGTACCCAACTAAAACCTGTTTGCACGACTCCTTTGAGCCGTGGTAGGGTAGTAATCAAAGTACAGTAGGAACTCACACGAGACAAATGACGATCTCAGGTCGATGAACTAACATGTATACATGTCACCAGGGAACTGCTATCTGACGTCAGGTATAATACTAACTAGCATGTTCCCGGCGAGTCCTGTCCGGTGTACTCATAACCCAATGAGCACATGTATACGTCTTAGGTGAGCCAACTGACACCAATAGCTTATGAGACCAGCCACCGCCCCTCGTCGAAGTCTCGATCCGTATACACTAGTCTACTCTGGAGTATCGATACCCTGTCTCGAAACTCGCTCAACTAGAGACCTTTTAAGGATGTGCTTATAGACCTCAGCTCCCACGTATATGATCGCCATCATACTGCTGGTAGTCAAGCAAGAATCCTAAGGGCTCTATCACTGTGTAATAGTGATCTGTAAGGTCACCTAAAGCTGTACACGATGATAAAGATAAACCAGATATCATACTATCATCTTGAGTAAGACTGTCCTACCGGCATAGGTCCTCCCTCAATCATTGCAATCACGTGCCTGTGATCCAATAATTGACTTTGAGGGCACTATATCCAACAATAATACCTACAGACAGCTACCTGCAAAATTCCAACACAAACCCAAAAAATTGGGCAGGCCACCATAGGGGTCATATCGGCCAAAAAAAGTGAAAAGGGTCCAGGTTTCTACACTATATTCCTAAAACAATGTATAGCCTAATGTATATGTTTGCTTACTAAAATTACTACCCTAGATACTGCAGAATCTATGTATCCTAAGGTTTAGTTTAAAACCGTTTTAAAACACTTAGTTTGTAACAATAGGGTGCACAAGTGATATTAGGTGAAATTACAGGAATTTAGTGATACCAACAGCACAAATTAGAGCTAATCTAACCCTAAAAACCCTGACTTACCCTATTCTCCAACTAAACCATCAATTTATCGCCAAAGTCCACAAAATACTAAAACTAACCCAAACTCTCCTAAATTTCTACCTGCAAACAATTAAAGAAAATAAATAATACCAAATACTGTAAAACTAACACAGACACCATCCTGCAAAACATCAACACCCAAAGAACAGGAGGGGGCCGGCGACGCCGGAAATACTGGGGATGTCGCCGGAATTTTGGGAAGGGTAAGGGCACGGATTTCAACGCACTAGCCTAAAATGCCTGCACACTAATCTGTATATGTTTGCTAAACTAGAAAATGACTACAGATAAAGCGGATCACTGATATCCTACAGTTTGCTTCAAAACCGTATTTTAAAATCTTAAGTTTGCGACTTTAAGGTGTTTCAGCGAACTATAGTGATACCACTGGGTTTAAACAGCAATACTAACACTTGATTAGGTTTCTTAATCTATAATAACCCTAACTTAGCTTAAACCCCACTTAAATCACAAAACAAGCTCTAAAACCACATTAATCACTAACCGAAGCTAAAATAACCACATGCAAGCAAAGAAAGGAGTTTTGTTTAAGAAATTATACCTCACTAGATCCTAGGTGCAAGAAGAAGGAGAAGAAGAAGAGAAGGAGGAGCTGGTGCTGCTGCTTGGTGGTGGTGCTGCTTGCTACTGCTGCTGCTGTGTGCTGCAGCTGCTGCCTGTTGCTGTTACTACTTGGTGCTGCTGCTGCTTATGCTGCTGCTTGGCTGCTGGGTGTGTGTGTGTGTGTGTGTGAATGAGAGGGAGAGAGAGAGTAGTGAGAATGAGTGTGTGTAAGGAAAATAATTGATTTGAAAAACAATGAAAAGAGAGTCAACCCCCTCTCTCTCCTCATTAAATGCAAGTATGGCTCAAGCCATCATGCACTCTCTCTCTCTCTCTCCCCAACCCAAGTCAACTCCCAAAACATCACAAATTTTAAAAAAAACTAATACACTAATTAACTCAAATTAACTAATAAGAATGGGTTAGTCCACCATTGTTGTCTAAACATGGTTTAGCCCCAAACTTAACCCTAGTTTACATGCACATGTGTGTGCGAGCCTAAATAAATTCTAATAAAATATTCATTAATTTTGATAAAATATTTGAAAATTGTTTTGGTAAAATTTTTACTAAAAACTACACAATAAAGTATAATTAGCCACTAATCATGTTCTAAGGTGTTACAATCTTCCCCCTTAAAGAAATTCGTCTTCGAATTTAAAAATATAGCTACGCGTACTTTCAAAGAGATGAGGGAATTTCTTCCGCATCTCGCCCTCGGCCTCCCAAGTGATCTCTTCACCATTTGGGCTATGCCAAAGCACCTTCACAGATGGTAAGACCTTTGATCGAAGTTTCTTCACCTGCCGGTCCAATATCACTACTGGCTGCTCGGTGAACGAAAGATCACGCTCGAGCTGAACGGTCTGATGCTGAATCATGTGAGAAGGGTCATGCAGGTATCTGCGAAGCATCGACATGTGGAATACAGGGTGAACATCCGGAAATTCGGGTGGAAGAGCCAAACGATATGCCATTGCGCCCACACGCTCGAGGATTTCGAAGGGACCTATAAATCTGGGGCTAAGCTTCCCCTTCCGTCCAAATCTCATCACGCCCTTCATCAGAGAGACCCTCAGAAAAACGTGATCGCCAACTGCGAACTCTAATCTGCGACGGCGTCTATCAGCATACGATTTTTGCCTGCTCTGAGCTGTCCTCATCCTATCTCGAAGCAACCGTATCTTCTCGGTCGTCTCTTGTACGATCTGCGGCCCCAAAATACCGCTCTCACTGAGCTCTGTCAAACAGACGGGAGATCTACATCTCCTAACATACAAGGCCTCGAAAGGTGCCATCTGAATAGTATCTTGGAAGCTGTTGTTGTTAGTGTATATACCCTAGAGGCCATTACTGTATCATACTAGTATGTATATTACGTGATGGAAGCTTGGGATATTCACAGTTGTATAGACAATCTTGCTCGAAATGGTAGTATGCTATTTGGTTTGTCTCTGCTTTAATGTGTACATGTGTTTCTTTATTGTATCACCTATACGCATTAGTGGAGCCCTTAGGATCTTTGCTTGATTACCAGCGTTGTGATGGCAGTCACACTCGTGGGGGCTGGGTAATCTACAAGCACATCCTTATATATACACGTCCCTGGTTGTGGGATTGTCGAGACAGGGCATCGATACTCCGGAGTAGACTAGCGTATGCGCTTCTCATCCCAGCACGGGAGACGGTCTGTCCCACAGCCGTCAGTACGTCATACTTGAGATAGTATGCGGGTGCTCGTTAGGTTACGAGTACACTGGACAGGACTCGTCGGGAACTGTTGGTTGGTATTATACCTATCGTCAGTTATCAGTTCCCAGGTGACATGAGTACAGCTTAGTCCGCTGACTTGACACTGTCACTTCGCCTCGAGTGTGTTCCCACTGTACTTTGATTACTACCCTACCACGGCTCAAAGGAGTCGTGCAAACAGGTAGTTTTTGGGTGCAATCCCGAAGCACTTCGAGGCAGTGTTAGATAGGATTCGTCTCTCCCGGTATTGGGGGTTGGCATCGCGCTTTGTCTAGGAGAGCCATTACACAAGTAGTCCCTGGCCAGGGCAAGCGAGATATACTGGTAGGTTTCCAGTGTTATCTCAGGGTGTTCTGGGCTACACCCTGACATGACTTGTACCGCTATTAGGGGACTGACGTTTACCACCCCCCTAGGCCCGCCATGCGATGTTATCAGACGAACAGACCGGACTGTACGGAGACTGTCACATTCAGGCTCAGTACGAGTTCAGATAGGTTTTACTCGTCAGTCTTCTTATCGGCATCTACCTGGGGACCGTTACATACAGCTAGTGCCGCTTGCGGTCTGTGGTTAAACCCACTGCCAGCGTAGTGTCGAGTCTTTAGAGTCCCACACAGAGGGTTATTCGCCTTTAGGCAAAATGAGTAGAGGTCGCATGGTTTTGCGACGGGGTTCGTTCACATCCGCGCACTTGTGCACGTTTGGTGTCCGGACAGTTTATACTAGCGGGCTTTGGTTTAAGCCGGATCCTAGTATATGATTTGGGATTGGTTTTATCTCTTTGTATTCGTGTTCCTCGGAACGCGGATACGGGTGTGTATGCACAGTTGACTGAGGCAGAGGCAGAGGATTTCCATTAGGGTTAATGACCGTTGTCTTTTTCTTAACCCTAATGTTTATGTGTGAAATATGATTTATTAATATTAGTTAATTATAATTGTGCATGGTTAGAGTTGTTGACCATTTGACTATACTTGACTTGTTGACCTAAGTTGACAAGTTGATCATCATCATTCCATATGAAAGATGCTCTTTGATCCTTGCAAAAGCATTTAATGTGAAATGATAATGGTCACTTCAACTTAACCATCACAATTATCTTTAGTTAATTTTTAATTATCATAATTCACACATATATGTGAGGATGGTTGCAAAATATCCTCATTCTATCATTTTCATTCTCTCTCCTCCTCTTCCTCTCTCTCAAAGCTCTCCCCTCTCATGAGTTGAGAACCATTGAGCTTGAGATAAAACATTCAAAAATACTCTCTACTCTTTCTAAGGTCCTAGGTTTAGCACACCAAGCACCTTAGTTACTTCTAGTTTGAGGTTGGAGCCAAAGGTAGAGGCCCTCGGGTAGATCATTCTTCGGCAAGAGAAGGCGATAAGAAGAACCCGTTCTTTCCACTCCAAGGAGCAAGAAGAGAAGGACTTCAAGACTTAGGTATAACCCTTTTACCGAGTAGCTAAATCTTTTAGCTTTGTAGTTAGTTTATGTTTAGCAAAGATCCTTCTTTTGTTAGTCCATGTTGCCTTGAGTTGTAAAAAATCAAACTTTTATACCGTTTCCGCCTCCCCGTAAGCACCTGGGTGGGCAACGTGGACTTACAGTGGTATCAGAGCCTAACTAAACATAAACTAGCTAGTTAGTAAAGTATATAGAACTTCGATCGAAAAAAATCGCAAAAACACTTTTTCAAAACCCTAACTTTCTGCCGATTTTTAAACCTGCTTTAAAATTAATAAATCATACACTAAAAATCGGCTCAGGGTTTTTACAGAACACACAAGGAAAACGATCCACTGACTCGTCCGACTCACCGCGGATCCGCGGCAGAAGCTTGCTCCTGCCGCGGATCCGCGGCCGAGTTGACTCGGCCGTGGTTCATTTTCCTTGCAGTGTTCTTCTGTTAGTGTTTTGGGATTTTTAGTATATTTTATTTCTGCCCAGAATTTCCAGAAAAGAAATTTGTATTTGGGGTGGTTATAAATCCATATTTTGATCGAAATTCCGTAGACTTTGGCTAATGGATATTATCTGTGCTGTGATATATGTATTGAACGTCTGCTAATCGCTATACGTCGATTTGTGGGGGTTATACATATCTGTGATCTGTAATGTTGATGGTTTGTGTATATGAACTCGTTGGATTGTCGCGGATGAATAGCCGGGTGGATGTGAGATGAGAGTTTCTTTTTCTTTCATTCATGTAAAATTTGTAATTGATGTAATATTATTTGTTTGGCCGCACATCCGGGTTGAGGTTGTAGCCGCCATTGTATAATTTCTTTTTACTGTTTTTGCTCCTAGGATAGACCCATGGTGGGGTGCACAAACTACCGGGTATCTCGAAGTGCCGAGTGGCCTACTCACGTCGTTGAGGGAGGTTGCTTCGCTTCGGGTACTTGGCGGGTAGTTTGCCGCACCCGTAGGGGTCTAGGGTGGGGTATTGGCTATTCATCACGACCGTGTAATCCGCTTTTTGTTGCAGGCTCGAACGAATCGCAGATTCCTAGTATATCCAAAGTGTTCATCTGTGATCTGGATTGACTATCATTGCTATATATCTATATATGATATCTAATTAGGTGTTGCTTATGTTTTGCATCCGCGCTAGTCCTGCCCCCGCTCTGTCGTTAGTTAAGTAACCTAACGGGTGATGACGGGGCCCCGTGGCGAATGCGGATGGCATAAGCGTACGCCATATTTTGGTTGTTTTCTGCAATTGTAGGATTAAATGATGGGACGCATTAAAATTAATGCAAGAAAATAAACCAAGTAAAAGTCGTTGGAACACTTTCAAAACCACTCGGTTCTTTTCAAAAACCAACTTTTAAAATGCGAAGCTTGAACCACTCCTTTTAAAAGCTATCTCGTTCCAATCGATTATATAAAGTTCACTACGTTCACGGTTTCGCCAAAACCATTTGTAGCCCTCCATCATTTCGGTTAAATATTCGGTAGTATTCAAGCTGTGTATTTTGACCTCACGCCAAGGCATAGTGATTGGTAGCTGCCGGATATTTATCTGTTGCATAGATAGAATGCGTTAGTTTGAGACAGTCGTACTGCCATTTTGGCCTACGTCAAGGGTAGGTACGGGTGGGTTCAAATTAACCTGGATAATGATGGGTAGAACTTGACATGTGACTTATGACATTTTGACCTCACGCCAAGGTCATAAGAGCATGGGGCAAAAATCCACATCGAGAGTTTCAAAAGAACTGAAACTTGCTAGTGCTGCATACCATTTGGAGTGTGATGATTCTGGTAGGATTCCTTCAGTTTTGTCACGCGATGATATTTGGATCCCGATCCTACTGTGAGTATATGCTACTCCTCGGGAAATTTCTCACTTAACGATCAATGCTATAAACCTAGTAGGTGTCTAGAAAGGTGTTAGCGGGGCTACGCCCACAGGGAAAAGAGATTACTTAATTAAGGAACTTCGCGAAAGCGTTGGAAAACCTCCCTCGAAGTACCGACACTGGCCTGGCTGAACGGTTAAGAAAGTATTGTACGGTGAGATTGATCCCGACTAATTCTTCCTTTATGGTTTGAGGAGGGATTCGAGAGACAGTGGGAGCCATCCTGTTTAGACAAACTAAAAACCACTCTAAATTTGCAAGAGCATCATGCTAAAGTGTTTCTTTTCTCTCTCCTAATTGCAGCGACCAATCAACATGACCGGACTTAAGTTATTACTAGATAAAAACATACTGACAGGGCCAAACTATAAAGATTGGCTCAGGAATGTCAAAATGACAATCACTTACGACAAGTTGGGGTATCTCCTTACCACCAAAGCTCCCCCTGTCCGAGGTCCCACCTCCAGCGTCGTGGATATAGAAATCCGTAAAACATAGGAGATCGATTGTGCGAAGGCCAAGTGCCTCGTGCTTGCCTCTATGGACAATGAACATCAGAGGAGGCACGAGAATATGGACCTAGAGTCCATATTTCTTCATACAAAAGAACTGTATGGAGAGCAATCTCGTATCGCCAGATACTAAATGTCGAAGAAGCTGTTTTCGGTAAGATTAGTCGTCAGATCATCGGTAGCGGAACACGTGCTTAAGATGATTGGCTATATAGAAGAGCTCGCGGACCTTGGGACTACGTTGGAGAATGAACTCTACACTGACTTGATTCTCCAGTCCCTTCCTTCCACTTACGCCCAGTTTATCCTAAACTTCAACATGCAAGGAAAGGAGGTTGAACTTTCCGAACTTCTGAACATGTTGAGGAGTGCTGAGGGCACCCTACAGAAAGGTAGGGAAACATCCACTTTGTTTGTAGGAGGATCTTCCTCTTCTAAGTCCAAGGCGAAAGCCAAGGAAAAGAAGAAGAAAGCCCTCGCCAAACCAAGGGGCGGTGTTAGTATAGTGGATACGAAGGGAAAGGAAAAGGCAACAAAGGTAGCGGGAAAGCTTATGGGAAAGGAAGAATGCTTTTACTGTCACAAGAGTGGACACTGGAAAAAGGATTGCAGGGCTTGGAAGGCCAGAACCCAGGATCTGAAGCAAGTTGCGGCTTCAGCTTCAGGTGTGTATGTTATTGAAAACTGTCTATCAATAAACTTTACTTCCTGGGTATTGGATACCGGATCAGGATCTCATATCTGTAATTCTTTGCAGGCATTGAGAAGGCGTAGGGTTTTGAAGGCAGGTGATATGACCCTCAGAGTTGCAAACGGAGCTAGCATGGATGCTGAGGCCGTGGGGACTATCACCTGGGATTGTCAGATGGACACTTTTTGGTTTTGCGTGGTTGTTATTTTGTACCAAATGCAACTTGTAATATCATTTCTGTATCTTTATTATCTAAAGAAGGTTATGAATTTGCATTTGTAAGTAATGTTGTGAACATTCACCTTAATCAAGTTTTGATTGGGTCAGGTACATTAAACAATGGTATATACGTATTAAACCAACCACAGATTTTCAATGTCCAGAATACACACAAAAGAAAGTCTCCAGAAATCAATCAGGCTTTCTTATGGCATTGTAGACTCGGTCACATCAACGAGAGAAGGTTGATGAAGTTACATACAGAAGGATATTTGGATCCGTTCGAATATCAATTATATGTAACTTGTCAATCCTGTCTCAAAGGGAAGATGACAAAAACTCCGTTCGCTGAACACGGAGTAAGAGCGAGCGAGCTCTTAGGACTCGTACACAGCGACGTGTGCAGTCCAATGTCTACACATGCGCGAAGCGGTTATTCTTACTTCATTACTTTTACGGATGATTTTTCAAGGTTCGGACATGTCTTCTTAATGAAGCATAAATCTGAAGCCTTTGAAAAGTTCCAAGAATACAAGAATGAAGTAGAAAAACAAACAGGCAAAATTATCAAGACACTGAGATCTGATCGAGGTGGTGAATACTTGAGTGCCGAGTTCCTAGATTACCTAAAAGAGAATGGAATTCTCTCTCAGCTTACTCCTCCATACACTCCGCAACATAACGGTGTATCGGAGAGACGGAACCGAACCCTATTGGATATGGTACGGTCCATGATGAGTAACGCTGAGTTGCCGCGATCATTCTGGGGATATGCGCTAGAATCAGCCGCATACCTTTTGAACCGAGTTCCCACTAAGACTGTGCCTACCACACCATATGAGTTATGGAGTGGGAAGAAACCCTATCTTCAATACCTGAAGATTTGGAGATGTCCAGCTTTTGTCAAAAAGCAGCATGCGGACAAACTCGAGGCACGCTTAGTACTGTGCAAGTTTATGGAATACCCAAAGAACTCCAGGGGGTATCTTTTCTATTACGCAGAGGAACAAAAGGTCTTTGTTTCTCGTAATTCCCACTTTCTGGAACACCAGTTCTTAGAAAAGGAAATAAGTGGGAGCGCAATAGAACTGGAAGAAATTCCAGAACCACATGCTATTTTTGAAAGCTTAGTAGAACCAGAGGGTTCGAAAGATCAGGACATTCCTGCGCCGCTCTGCAGGAGTAGTAGGCAGTCTCATCCGCCCGAGAGATACTACAGTTTTCTCATAGACGGGGATAGAGAAGATTGCATCATTGATAGTGATGAGCCGACTAGCTTCCAGCAGGACATTCAGAGCGTTGACTCGGTAAAATGGCTGGATGCAATGCGGATCGAAATGGAGTCCATGTACACCAACAAAGTATGGACTTTGGACGTTGTTCCAGATGGGGTAAAACCCGTGGGATGCAAGTGGATCTTCAAAAGGAAGATTGGTGTAGATGGACAGGTCGAGACCTATAAAGCTAGACTTGTTGCAAAGGGTTTTCGTCAAAGACCTGGTTTGGACTATGACGAAACCTTTTCTCCAGTGGCTATACTGAAATCCATTCGGATCCTTCTTGCCATTGCTGCCTTCCACGATTATGAGATTTGGAAGATGGACGTAAAGACCGCTTTTCTAAATGGAAATTTAGAGGAGTGTGTCTATATGGACCAGCCATAGGGTTTCATTCAGAGTGGGAGCAGCGAAAAGGTGTGCAAGTTGCTTAAGTCCATTTATGGACTAAAGCAGGCATCGCGGAGTTGGAACATCTGTTTTGATGAGACGGTCAAAGAATCTGGTTTTATCAAAAATCCAGATGAACCATATATTTATAGTAGATTTGTAGCGAGAACTGTCGTATTCCTCGTTTTATATGTGGATGACATTCTCTTGATAGGAAATGACATTCCTATGCTACAATCTGTCAAAGGGTTCTTGTCACACAGGTTCTCCATGAAAGACCTGGGTGATGCCTCCTACATTCTGGGGATTCGGATCCATCGTGATAGATCCAAGAGGATATTAGGACTTTCGCAGTCCAGGTACATCGACACCATACTGAAAAGATTCAGTATGGAAGATTCCAAGTGCGGTAATCTACCGGCTTGTCGCGGGATCACCCTCTCCAAAGAGATGTCTCCCAAGACTGATTTGGAAAGGGATCGCATGTCTATTATACCCTACACTTCTGCGGTAGGCTTTATAATGTATGCGATGTTGTGTACCAGACCGGATGTAGCTTATGCACTTAGTATGGTAAGCCGGTATCAGTCAAACCCTGGGGAGAAACACTGGATAGAGGTAAAGAACATTCTCAAGTACCTGAGAAGGACTAAGGAGATGTTCTTGGTGTATGGCGGAAAAGACCTCCAGATTGAGGCCTTTGCTGACTCCAGCTTCCAGAGTGACAAGGATGATTCCAAGTCCATGTCGGGTTTTGTCTTTACCCTCAATGGAGGGGCGGTGTGTTGGAAGAGTTCCAAACAGGAAATCGTTGCTGACTCGACTATGGAAGCAGAATATATCGCTGCATCTGATGCCGCAAAAGAAGCCGTCTGGATGAGGAAGTTCTTGAAAGAACTTCAGGTGGTTCCGTCCATTGTTGATCCAATACCTCTGTATTGCGACAACAATGGGGCTATAGCTTTAGCGAAGGAAGCCAGGTCCCATCAGAAATCCAGACACATCTTGAGGCAGTATCACCTGATCAGGGAGATCGTGGATCGCCAGGAGATCGAGGTTCGGAGGGTTGCTTCAGAAGATATCACTGCAGATCCATTCACGAAGGCCTTACCCCAGACTCAGTTCGAGTAGCTGATCGAGATGATAGGTCTTCGATACGCCAGTATATGGCCTTAGTGCAAGTGGGAGATTGTTAGTGTATATGCCCTAGAGGCCATTATTGTATCATACTAGTATGTATATTACTTGATGGAAGCTTAGGATATTCACAGTTGTATAGACAATCTTGCTCGAAATGGTAGTATGCTACATGGTTTGTCTCTGCTTTAATGTGTACATGTGTTTCTTTATTGTATCACCTATACGCATTAGTGGAGCCCTTAGGATCTTTGCTTGATTACCAGCGTTGTGATGGCAGTCACACTCGTGGGGGCTGGGTAATCTACAAGCACATCCTTATATATACACGCCCCTGGTCATGGGATTGTTGAGACAGGGCATCGATACTCCGGAGTAGACTAGCGTATGCGCTTCTCATCCCAGCACGGGAGACGGTCTGTCCCACAGCCGTCAGTACGTCGTACTTGAGATAGTATGCGGGTGCTCGTTAGGTTATGAGTACACTGGACAGGACTCGTCGGGAACTGTTGGTTGGTATTATACCTATCGTCAGTTATCAGTTCCCAGGTGACATGAGTACAGCTTAGTCCGCTGACTTGACACTGTCACTTCGCCTCGAGTGTGTTCCCACTGTACTTTGATTACTACCCTACCACGGCTCAAAGGAGTCGTGCAAACAGGTAGTTTTTGGGTGCAGTCCCGAAGCACTTCGAGGCAGTGTTAGATAGGATTCGTCTCTCCCGGTATTGGGGGTTGGCATCGCGCTGTGTCTAGGAGAGCCATTACACAAGTAGTCCCTGGCCAGGGCAAGCGAGATATACTGGTAGGTTTCCAGTGTTATCTCAGGGTGTTCTGGGCTACACCCCGACACGACTTGTACCGCTATTAGGGGACTGACGTTTACCACCCCCTAGGCCCGCCATGCGATGTTATCAGACGAACAGACTGGACTGTACGGAGACTGTCACATTCAGGCTCAGTACGAGTTCAGATAGGTTTTACTCGTCAGTCTTCTTATCGGCATCTACCTGGGGACCGTTACATACAGCTAGTGCCGCTTGCGGTCTGTGGTTAAACCCACTGCCAGCGTAGTGTCGAGTCTTTAGAGTCCCACACAGAGGGTTATTCGCCTTTAGGCAAAATGAGTAGAGGTCGCATGGTTTTGCGACGGGGTTCGTTCACATCCGCGCACTTGTGCACGTTTGGTGTCCGGACAGTTTATACTAGCGGGCTTTGGTTTAAGACGGATCCTAGTATATGATTTGGGATTGGTTTTATCTCTTTGTATTCGTGTTCCTCGGAACGCGGATACGGGTGTGTATGCACAGTTGACTGAGGCAGAGGCAGAGGATTTCCATTAGGGTTAATGACCGTTGTCTTTTTCTTAACCCTAATGTTTATGTGTGAAATATGATTTATTAATATTAGTTAATTATAATTGTGCATGGTTAGAGTTGTTGACCATTTGACTATACTTGACTTGTTGACCTAAGTTGACAAGTTGACCATCATCATTCCATATGAAAGATGCTCTTTGATCCTTGCAAAAGCATTTAATGTGAAATGATAATGGTCACTTCAACTTAACCATCACAATTATCTTTAGTTAATTTTTAATTATCATAATTCACACATATATGTGAGGATGGTTGCAAAATATCCTCATTCTATCATTTTCATTCTCTCTCCTCCTCTTCCTCTCTCTCAAAGCTCTCCCCTCTCATGAGTTGAGAACCATTGAGCTTGAGATAAAACATTCAAAAATACTCTCTACTCTTTCTAAGGTCCTAGGTTTAGCACACCAAGCACCTTAGTTACTTCTAGTTTGAGGTTGGAGCCAAAGGTAGAGGCCCTCGGGTGGATCTTTCTTCGGCAAGAGAAGGTGACAAGGAGAACCCGTTCTTTCCACTCCAAGGAGCAAGAAGAGAAGGACTTCAAGACTTAGGTATAACCCTTTTACCGAGTAGCTAAATCTTTTAGCTTTGTAGTTAGTTTATGTTTAGCAAAGATCCTTCTTTTGTTAGTCCATGTTGCCTTGAGTTGTAAAAAATCAAACTTTTATACCATTTCCGCCTCCCCGTAAGCACCTGGGTGGGCAACGTGGACTTACAGTTGTTGTAGGAGAACTCCACCAAGGGTAAATGATGATCCCAGCTACCACCGAAGTCTAATACGCACGCTCGGAGCATGTCCTCGAGAGTCTGAATAGTCTGCTCTGATTGGCCGTCGGTCTGCAGATGAAATGCTGTGCTGAAACCAAGCGGGTGCCCAAAGTCTCCTGAAGTCTCTGCTATAGTCGGCTGGTAAACTGGGTTCCTCGGTCGGACACGATACATGTCGGGACTCCATGCAGTCGTACGATCTCATCGATGTATATCTGGGCATACTGAGCAAATTCGAAAGTGGTCTTCACCGGCAGGAAGTGAGCCGCTTTCATCAATCGATCCACGATCACCCAAATAGAGTCATAACCTCGACTAGACCTGGGTAGACCCACAATGAAGTCCATAGAAATCTGCTCCCATTTCCACTCCGGAATGGGTAATGGCTGTAGCTCTCCCGTGGGCCTCTAGTGCTCGGCCTTGACTTGCTGACAAGTCAGGCATCTCGACACAAAGTCTGTGACGTCCCTCTTCATCCCGTCCCACCAGTAAATATCTCTCTTATCATGGTACATCTTGGTGGAACCCGGATGAACACTGTACACCGATCGATGTGCCTCCTCAAGAATCTCACGCCGCAGTCCCTCAGCATCTGGTACACACAGTCTAGTCCCAAATCATAGTATCCCCTGATCATCGATCACGAACTCGGAAAATCTGCCCTGTCCAATCTGTGCCATGATCTCCGAACAACGGTCATCACTGTACTGTGCCTCATGTATACGGTCAAGCAACTGTGGGCGTGCACGAACATGCGCAAGCTGTCCCCCGATCTGAGTGAACTCGAACTGCACTCGGCTGTCGCATAAAATCTGCCAATCTACCGATGACTGCCTCTGTACTGCACTTAAACAAGATAGACTACCCCCGGGCCTCCTACTCAAAGCATCCGCCACTACATTCGCCTTGCCCGGGTGATAAAGGATCTCATAATCGTAGTCCTTCAGTAACTCCATCCAACGTCGCTGTCTCAAATTCAGGTCTCGCTACTGAAATATGACTTCAAGCTCTTGTGATCTGTGAATATCTGGCACGACTTGCCGTATAGGTAATGTCGCCAGATCTTGAGTGCAAAGACCACTGCAACCATCTCCAAATCGTGAGTAGGGTAGTTCTGTTCGTGTTTCTTTAGCTGCCGAGAAGCATACGCGATCACCCTGCCGTGCTGCATCAATACGCACCCTAGCCCTACTCGAAAAGCGTCACAATAGACCACAAATCCGCCCGATCCTGAAGGCAATGATAACACCGGCGCCATAGTCAAACGGGTCTGCAACTGCTGAAAGCTATGCTCGCACGCCTCTGTCCAGTCAAAAGGAACTCCCTTCCGGGTCAACCCGGTCAACAGTGCAGCAATACGGGAGAAGTCCTGCACGAATCGTCGGTAGTAGCCGGCCAGTCCTAGGAAACTGCGGACCTCTGTAACTGATTTCGGTCTGGGCCAATGCTGAACGGCCTCGATCTTCTTCGGGTCCATACATATACTATCTCGCGTAATCACGTGACCCAAGAAATCTATGTTGTCAAGCCAAAACGCGCACTTGGAGAATTTTGCGAACAACTGGTGCTCCCTTAAAGTCTGCAATAGGATCCGCAGGTGCTGCTCATGCTCCTCTCGGCTCCGGGAATACACCAAAATGTCGTCAATGAATACGATGATGAACAGATCAAGATACGGCCTGCAAATACGGTTCATCAAATCCATAAATGCTGCCGGGGCATTGGTGAGTCCGAACGACATCACCAAAAACTCATAGTGGCCGTAACGCGTGCGAAAAGTCGTTCTCGGAATATCCTCCTGTTGAACCCGCAACTGATGGTAGCCTGATCGCAAGTCAATCCTCGAAAAGTATCCTGCACCCTGAAGCTGGTCGAATAAGTCATCGATGTGTGGTAACGGATATATGTTCCGCATGGTAACCCTGTTCAGCTGGCGGTAGTCTATACATAAGCGCAAACTGCCGTCCTTCTTCTTGACAAACAGGACTGGAGCACCCTAAGGAAACACACTGGGTCGAATGAGCCCCTTATCCAGCAAATATTGCAACTGACCTTTCAACTCTCTAAGCTCCGCCGGGGCCATCCGATAAGGCGGTATGGAAATAGGCCCCGTGCCGGGAATCAAGTCAATGCAGAAAACAACATCGCGCTCAGGCAGTAGCCCAGGAAGCTCGTCAGGGAAAATATCAGGGAACTCACTAACAATCGGAACCTGGTCCAACGGAACCTCTATAGCTCTAGTATCACAAACATAGGCTAGAAATCCCTGACATCCCTTCCTCATAAGCTGTCCAGCACGAAGAGAAGAAATCAAACTGTGAGGGGCGGCACCACGGTCCCCCTGCACAAAAAAACCGACTCGCCGGGAAAACAAAACCTAAATGTTTTCTCGCGGAAGTCCACAGACGCATAGCACGTGGCTAACCAATCCATGCCTAGAAGAACGTCGAAGTCCAACATCTCAAGAAGGATCAAGTCGACAGGCAACTCTCTCTCGCCAATACGGACAACACACGATCGGAATACGTGTCTAGCAATAAACGACTCGCCCACAAGGGTGGTCACAGCAAGCGACTGATCAAGCAAACCAGACTCTCTACCTAAAATCGGCATGAAGTGTATGAAAATGTACGAGTGCGTGGATCCCGGATCAACCAACACGTGTGCGTCAACAGAACATACGGAAAGGATACCTGAGACCACTGCATTGGACGCCTGAGCGTCCTGATGTATCAAAGCGAAAACCCATGCCTGTCCTCTACCTGTGACTGGCGGTCCCCTACTAGCAACTGGCTGTACTTTGCCGGCAGCTGGCTGCCCTCAGCCTCGGCCACCTCGTCCTCTATGAGCAAACCCTCCGCGACCACGGCCTCTCTGTGCATGAGTCTGATGCGGAGCAACAGTAGGTACAATAGGCAACGCCCTCTGGGGTGGTGAAGGTGGTAAGGTGACGTGTGGTACGGCGGTCTCGCCCTCATGTGGCTCCGGACAATCTCGAATACGATGATAAGAACTCCCACAGCGGAAACATCCCGACGGTGACCGCTGACCCTCCTAGGGATAAGAGTTGAACAACCGGCCTCGCCCTAAGTCCCTGCCACCTGCAAGACGTCTGTCACGGCGTCTAAACGGCTGTCTCTGTGCTGATGCATCCGTACGGACTCTCTTCGGCTCCGGAACTACCGAAGTCTCAGCAAGGCGCTCCTCGACTAATAAGGCTGCATCTACAGCTGCTGCATAGGTCTCGCAATGCTGTGTGCTGATCGCAAGAAACAGCGGGGTAAGCAAGTCTCGAACAAATCTCTTGACTCGCATCTCCTCAGTAGCCACTGAATATGGGTCATAAACAGATAGCTCGGTGAACAGTACGTCGTACTCTGCCACTGTCATCTCCGGAGTCTGACGTAAAGACTCGAACCTGCGCGCTCTAGAATCTCTGACACTCTGTGGAAGGAAGCGGGCAAGGAACACCGTCATGAGCTCAGTCCAGGTCATAGGAAGAAGACCTGCTGCTCTGCCCTTCTCTACCGACTCACACCACTTCTGCGCAAGACCTTCCAGGCGAAAGCTCGCGAACTCTACCCATCTCGCGTTTGAGCATCTGAGTGAACGACATATCTGGGCCATCTTATCGATAAATGACTGTGGGTCCTCGGCTGCATCGGTGCCAGTGAAGACCGGAGGCTTTAGCCTCATAAACTCTGATAGCGATACTATAATAACCTCTGTAACTGCAGGGGCAACTGCATGTACTATAGGTACCATCGCGGTCCCCGTAACGGGTGGAACTAGCTCTGGTCGCTGTGCTCGAAGTGTCTCAACTAATGACCCTATCATCTGGCACATCTCCTGCATACCGGCCCCTAGCATGGCGATCTGGTCTGTCTAAGGAGGAACAGTCTGCTCTGGTACAACGGGTGTACTGCCCGGGTCCATCCTCGTCTCAGACGAGTCAACTCTAATCTCGGCTCTCGCAGCCTCTCTCTGCGCCCTCGTAGTCTTTGGCGGCATAATGGCTGAAAAGAAAGTAGGATTCGATAAGAATACGGAAATCTAATCACAAGAATGTATATAATCATGAAGGAATTTCAATCAATAAGTCCTATGGTCACTTAGGCGGAGTACCGTGTCTTGGGTATACCGCGGAACATACACACGCTACGCCACTCTACTGCAGCTACCTACTCCATCATACCAGGGTCATCCTACACTCCGAAAGGTAAAACCTACGCTCTGATACCAACTTTGTCACGACCCAAAGTTTGGCCCATGATCGGCCTTTAACCACGTAACGTCTACAGGCGTAACGCGATCAAGTAAGCCGAAACCCAGAAATAAAAAACCATTGAAAAAGTGAGTGAAAAAAAACATTAGCTTAAAACATTTCGAAAACCTTGAGTAATTAAGTAAAATTCTTTAAAGTTTAAGTTGTTTTCTTAAAAATTTCGGCAGCATCTCCTTTGTAAAAACTAGCCCCGAAAACGTGTACAAAACATGATATAAGTAAAATGACATACAATAAGAATAAAGTATCCCCAAACGGGAGCAATCACGCCCAACGGCGGAAACAATCACCACAAGAATAATATACGACGCCGTAGCGAAGAAATGAGCGATATAAGTGAAAAACATCATGAAAGATAAAACTGTATAAATAAAGTCGGCTCACACAAGCTCGACACCAGAGTACAAATAATATACAACACGTCCTCACAACTGGTCTTTAAGTCAATACATGAAGTAATAGATAGAGAGTACTAGATACAATAGTGTGTACAAATAGAAAATAACCGGATACCGCAAAAACCCACCTATAAGCAAAGGGCTCACACGCCAACTGCAGTGGTATCCGCGGCAAAAAGATACAAGAGATAGCCCTGCCGCAACTACTCTGAGAGTCGACCTGCAAACACTGTGGCACAACGGGGGTGAGTTGCCAACTCGTGAATAGTAGATAACATATAAAGGTAATCGCGTGTATGCACGTGCTGCGATACTCTAACATATGCAAACAGATAACATCTATATGATGAGCTGGGTACGCAATAATCATGCCAAAGTACTCTATCAGGTACTACGACTACATGATGAGATGCATAACAATGAATACTGAGCATGAAATAAAATATCATCTACACGGAATATCAACGTGGAAAAATAACTGGTGTCCATCAAATACACCCCAAATCCCAGTAAAAACTCAAGCGCCGTCACTCTAATCAGCCCTCAAATCCTATAAATCTCATGGAATCGTGAGTGCCCAACATCGGCACTCGAAAATATCATGAAATAATCGTGTCAAGCATCGACACGCAAATCCTCATGTATCGGGCTCCGTCAGTCCGGATCGGCCCACGGGCTCCGTCTGCGGAATCGGCCCTCGGCCCCGGCAGTACGGGTCGTCCCGTATCCATCTCTCAACTCTGGTCAGTATCCTCCGGATAACCGCCAGGTCCAACCAATCACCGGTAGGTAGTAGTCCCTCTACCAGGCTCATCGCCTACTGCACGACAGATCCGTTCTCGCCCCGAGGTACCATACCGGGTCCACCATATACCCGCAATCGGCCTCATCCAGCTCCTCGATTCGGGTTCACATGTCACACGTCTCAGAACCGAGAAAACGCATGGTGGACGCACTAAAATATCATATCAAGAGAAACCAGGTTTTCAAAACAGTGCATATTTTCTTAAAATAATACCACGGTTCTCAAATCCAAAAATCGCACGAATCTAAAACTCAATGCGCAAATTCATGCAATATGGCGTATGCCACTAAGAGTAAGAAGGGAAAACCGCTCTTTTAAATGGATCCAGTTTTGAAAATATCTCATGCGGTCCCTATTTTCTAGAAATCAAAACCAATATCATCCATGTATGTGACATATGTATGTATATAGGTATGGATGTGCAAGTGGATATATACGCAAATATGAGTGTAGCAATGTATATGTGCACTAATATGGATATACAGTGTGTATGTGCGCAAGTATGGATATATCAATGTATGTGTGCACCAATATGCGACAGAGTCATGTCTAATCATTAATGATGCGGTAATCAAAATGATGTATGGTTCATAGCAATCTTATAGTGCGAGTGTCATGGCAATCACTAACGGTGTGAGTGTAACATACAAATAGTGCTCGTGCAGCATGAACCGTTAGTGACAGTTCGGTGTTATATAACTACCATTTCTATATGCAACAAAAGAGGGGTATGCTATAATAGTACATATGCACGGACAATATACATATAAATATATACTCGACTATAATATCCTATCACGCCCTGACGCTTAACGCTATACGGGCGATTTCCCCATAGATGTTAAATCTACTCACCTGATCTTGTGCTAAGTGTAGCCGACTATCTGCTTCCCCTTCTTTACAGCGTCCGACGTACCCGCCTGCGAACCTAGAATTTACACAAAAAATACACATAAGCTAAAATCCTGCAAAAATGCGATATTAAAACCAAACGAGAAACTCGCGTCGCGAACTAAACGCGTGCGTGTACGTAACGTGTGTGTATACGTCAAAAACCAATGCGACACGCTGCGACACATAGCCACCAACTCAACTCGTATCGTACGTGTCGCGCAAGTTCCGCTACGCTAAATATAGGTAAACGGTCCCAAATTTAATATGGAGCAAAAAAAAGAAAATCAAACAAGACCAAACATCTTATAATACCTACAGACAGCTACCTGCAAAATTCCAACACAAACCCACAAAATTGGGCTGGCCACCATAGGGGTCATATCGGCCAAAAAAAGTGAAAAGGGTCCAGATTTCTACACTATATTCCTAAAACAATGTATAGCCTAATGTATATGTTTGCTTACTAAAATTATTGCCCTAGATACAGCAGATTCTATGTATCCTAAGGTTTAGTTTAAAACCGTTTTAAAACACTTAGTTTGCAGCAATAGGGTGCACAAGTGATATTAGGTGAAATTACAGGAATTTAGTGATGCCAACAGCACAAATTAGAGCTAATCTAACCCTAAAAATCCTGGCTTACCCTATTCTCCAATTAAACCATCAATTTATCACCAAAGTCCACAAAACACTAAAACTAACCCAAACTTTCCCAGATTTCTAACTGCAAACAATTAAAGAAAATAAATAATACCAAATACTGTAAAACTAACACAGTCACCGCCCTGCAAAACACCAACACCTAACGCACAGGAGGGGGCCGGCGACGCCGGAAATACTGGGGATGTCGCCGGAATTTTGGGAAGGGTAAGGGCGCGGATTTAAACGCACTAGCCTAAAATGCCTGCACACTAATCTGTATATGTTTGCTAAACTAGAAAATGACTACAGATAAAGCAGATCACTGATATCCTACAGTTTGCTTCAAAACCGTATTTTAAAATCTCAAGTTTGCGATTTTAAGGTGTTTTAGCGAACTATAGTGATACCACTGGGTTTAAACAGCAAGACTAACACTTGATTAGGTTCCTTAAGCTATAATAATCCTAACTTAGCTTAAACCCCTCTTAAATCACAAAACTAGTTTTAAAAGCACATTAATCACTAACCGAAGCTAAAATAACCATATGCAAGCAAAGAAAGGAGTTGAGTTTAAGAAATTATACCTCACTAGATCTTAGGTGCAAGAAGAAGGAGAAGAAGAAGAGAAGGAGGAGCTGCTGCTGCTGCTGCTGTGTGCTGCTGCTGCTGCCGCCTGGTGCTGCTGGTGCTTGTGCTGCTGCTGCTGGACTGCTGGATGTGTGTGTATGCGAATGAGAGGGAGAGAGAGTAGTGAGAATGAGTGTGTGGAAAATAATTGATTTGAAAAACAATGAAAAGAGAGTCAACCCCCTCTCTCTCCTCATTAAATGCAAGCATGGCTCAAGCCATCATGCACTTTCTCTCTTTCTCTCTCTCCAACCCAAGTCAACTCCCAAAACATCACAAATTTAAAAAAAAAATAATACACTAATTAACTCAAATTAACTAATAAGAATGGGTTAGTCCACCATGGTTGTCTAAATATGGTTTAGCCCCAAACTTAACCCTAATTTACATGCACATGTGTGTGCAAGCCTAAATAAATTCTAATAAAATATTCATTAATTTTGATAAAATATTTGAAAATCGTTTTGGTAAACTTTTTACTAAAATCCACACAATAAAGTATAATTAGCCATTAATCACGTTCTAAGGTGTTACAATATTCTCGCGATATGAGATATCGGCCGGGTATATGTGATATAGCCGGATCATCGGATCAAGTATTGATTCGATGAATTGGTACATTTTATATTAGTCGGTTATATGCAATATAGCCGGATTGTTGGATCAAGAGTTGATTCGATAATTTAATGTATAATTATGTATGTGATATATTATATTACGTTAGCTAATATAAGCTCGTTTTATTGATTCATTTTTCTCACTGGATAATACATTGATGTATATGTGATATATGTTAATTGTATTATTTTCTTTTGTTACAAAATATATTGTATATATGATATATAATATTGTAACAAGTTAAGGTTACAAATGCAACATGGTTGTTAAGTTTAAACAAAGTTAGGGTTTGGATTTGGGTTAGCTTTTGTGTTAGCTTTTGGGCTAGCTTTTTCATGAAGCTTTCCTTTTGTCATTTTGCTTTGATATTTTGTGTGGATATTTGTTAACCCAACCCAAACCCTTAACTCTAATTTATTCTCTACATGAGTTAAAGCCTTCATTTTATTAACTCATGGTTGTAATTGTAAGCACAACAATAATTCATTATTCATCACAAAAACTTTTTTCTTCTTCTTCCTCCTTGAAAAAGCTTTCTAACTTTTTGTGTTGTGATAATTTAAAGTGGGAAATTGAAAATAAAAGAGAGCAAAATTTCTACTTCATCATCCTCATCTATTCTAACCACTTAGATTAGGGTGTTCACTTCACTAATACTTGATTAGAGAAGTGAGAGCTTGAGTTTGAAATTCTTCAAGGTAGATCATCTTCGAAAAGGAAGATTTCTAGCAAGTATGGATCATTCGACTTATGGAGCCTCTCTAGAGTCCGGAAGTTCATGGATCGCGGCGAAGGGACTACTACTCGGAGCTTATGAAGCGAAGGAACGGACTACAAAGGTTGTAATCTCTCTCTCTTAGATGTAAAGTTGTTTACATGCTAGTTAACCCTAATTCTCTAGTTAAGATCTTGGTTAGGATTTGTTTAGCACCCCAAAAGTTCTAAAGTAGCATGATTGATGCTTGCCAAAACCTTCACAAGGTGCTATACTAACCCAACAACACGTGGCAGATGATGTGTCCTGAAACTTGTAAGAAAGGACCTACAGCGACCGACCAGGCCGCTCCTATGCCCGTTCTACAGACAACCTTTGGCTCGTTGTTCAGTTGATAAAACTGCACATTTGTATTACATTTTTCCTACGATTTTCATATTAAAAAAAGGACTTTATTATGATATATTATACATATGAGGGTTTATGTGTAAAAACACCATTTTCCATGTGTTAATATATTTTAATTAGCATTTGGTAGGAAAATGTATGCAAATAAATTCATTGACCTAATCCTAGTAGAACTAGGTCTACTAAATATTATTTGAGATTATTGTGCAGAATTTTCCAAGTTGTTATGCAGAATTTAGCAAGCAAATCAAGTTGTTGAAGAAGACTTGCCTAATTAAGAATTAAAACCTGGAGACCAAGTCTGGAAGCAACCGAGAGAAGATTTCTGAATTCTGAAGGTGCCTAGGATTGCCAAATGTCCCAAAGACCAAGCCCCAGAAAAATGATGGAGGGATGAGATCAACTGGCCGCGGATCCGCGGCCATACCCCCCTTTTGGCCGCGGATCCACGGCAATCTAGAGGGATCATTTGCTAAGATTTTGTGGCTTAAATCTCTGCTATATTTTACCAACTTTTGAGGTAAAAGATTGTGGCTTTGCACTATAAAAGGGCACCGAGAGCCTCTTGGAAAAGTTATCAAGCCGAAAAGATCACGAAGCCCCTGACGCTCACGCATCCAGGCTGATCATCAACTGTTCGTCTACCTCCTTGGAAGAGATCGAGAAGCAAACTAGTCTTTGTAATCATTTTCTAAGGAATCAAAGTGTAGATTGTTCAAGTTGATTAATAAAGGTAGTTATTTTATTTAATTCTTTTGTATTTTATATTATGTTTTCCCTCTCTATCTTTTCATCTTCTTTTCCCAACATGCGCGAGTAATTCTCCGCTTGTTAGGGTTCGTAGGATTAGGGTAGGCTAATGGACGATGAAAATAACTAAACCTTTTTTAAGTCCTATAAAGTTTAGAAACTTTATCAAAAGAATCATTAACATCCTAATCGGGCGCGCTAGCAATTCTTTGCTAGTTCCGACCGCGATTAGAGATTAGATTAATGATTGTTTTGGTAAAGGCTAGATAATGAACGGAGTTCCGTGTCGAGATAAGGGTTAAGAGTGGGATTCCTTTTCCCTCCAGAAACCCTAATCTACACGTATCACCGTCGTTCCAGTTCTAAATCTATTAATGGATAAAAAGGGTAACTTTTAATTAATCGTCCATAACTACTAAATCCTAACGAACCCTACAAGCCCTCTTATTATATTAACTACATCTTTAAAATAATCTAGATCTATATTTTTGCATTCTTGCTTAACGTAGATCTAGAAACCTTTCACAAAATTCTTATTTCCTCCTCTCTTTCTCAACACATCTAAAGTAAGAATAAAAGGTTCAACGTTTCCCTGAGGACGACCCGTACTCATCTCGGTCTAGCTACACGCGACACCGTTCTGATTGCGGTTAACTACTACAAACACACTCTTTCGTGTCAATCACTCGTCTCCGAGCCTCCTGCACAACTGGCCTCCTCGGCCCTCTCAGCTCGCCTCCGGGCTCTAGCAGAACCAAGATAGCTCGGCCTCTCGCTCGTCCCCGAGCTCGTCCACCGAGCTCATCTTCCTCGGGCTCATCGACCGACCAACGGCACCACTTACAGGCGCAACCGCCATCCTGCGAATCTCGCCATGCGTGAGATATCCGCCGGCCACATCCCATGTTCCACGCCATCACGATCCCCCATTAACGAGCCTGTCTCGCCATTAATGCGGGATCCCGCCCATTACGCGGGCGTGACGTCGGGAGCGTAACGGCCGGCGTGATTCTCGCGTCCGCCTGCCTGCTGCCACCACTATTTAAACCCCTCCTTCAGATAGTTTAAGTAAGTCATTTTCCACTCACTAAGCCGTTACTCTGCTCGGATTTCCTTTCTAACTTGATCGTCGGAGGGTCCTCGGTGGTACAACCATCCCGGGACTTCCTTGCAGGTAGCTTGGCCACAACAACCTCAGCCCATTGAGATCCACACGTTTCAGGAGCCAGTCCAACTCCAATCCCAGCCGTATATCGTTGCTCCCAGAAATCTACGGAAGGCAACATCCCGACGTGATCCCGGTCACATCAGCGATTTTTAAGATTGACCCTATATATTAATAGCAACACAGAATATCAACTGCAATTCTTTTTCTATGATGGTCAAAATAATAAAATAGAAAATTTGCATCTATGGGTTTGAAGCAAAGACACTTAATACCGACCGAATTTAATATAATTTGTTCATTATTTTTGTTCATATTCATCAAGAAAAGGAAATATGAAATTGTTTCAAAAACATAGTTTGCTTTGCAATAGTTGGGATGAAAGGTCAAATATATTCAGTTTTCAGTTTGTACGAGATAGAGATAGAGATAGAAAATTTTGGGTTCAGAAGGATCTACATGCATTTATCAGAAGTAAAGATAAAAAAAAAATTAAGAAAAAGAGAGTTACACAAAAAGGTAAGGTCCTTACTTGAAGGCTAGCTGTAGTTGGTGAGCTTTGAAAGTATGGTGAGCTCAGAACCTGAAACAAAATATGAAATTAAATAACAAAAGAGCAACCTCAGCTGCTTTTACACAACAAGAAACTAATTTTTTTTTTTTGAGTTTCACTCAAATTCGTAGAACCGGTTGTCTCCGTCCTTTTTTTTCTTCTTGTTGTGTATGAATTGCTTAAGAAAGTGTTGTACATGTAACACTCTCCTCAAAAGCAAATTAAGGTTCAGTGATGCATTTATGGATAAGTTTGGTTTCCCTTAAGAGCTAACTATAGTTTGGTTTCCCTTAAGAGCTAACATCTAAATATAGCCGTGGGAGATGCAAAATTCGTTGTTTTGTTTATGGGGTTGCTACTAAAATTATATAGCAGACCAAAACAAGAGGATCTATTGCCCCTTTGTCTCTTTCTATTGGTTGCCGATGTTTTGTTACACATGATGACGAGCAGAAAGGTAAATGGTCTGATTCCGAAATTTCCCTTGGAAGGTATTATGGGGAACATTTCTATTGTCCAGTTTATAGATAACATATCGCTTTTTTGTAAAGTAAATAAGATGGAAATCAGAAATTTTAAACTCATATTATATCTTTCTTAGGGTGTCTCTGCTTTGAAGACAAATTTCTTTAAGAATTCTTTTATTTATTTTAGTAAGATTATGCGTAAAGAAAATATGTTGGCCGCATGTTTTAATTGCGAGAGTAAGAAACTTCTTTGACCTATTTTGTATTGTCTTTGTCTAAAGGAAAATCGAAAGGGAGGGAATGGCTATCAATGATGAATAGGATTTCATATAGGCTCTCTAACCGGAAAGTAAAGTTATTGGTTTTGGGAGGAAGATTAAAGATTGACATTGAGGAATTTGGTGGTTTCAGCTATACCTTTAACCATACGTTCTTTAATAGGCTTCTTAAATGAGTGCAAATAAAAATTAATACAATCAGAAAAAAATTGCCGAGATTTAAAAAGTAAGTTTACAATGTTGATAAACCGGAATAGTGTTTGTAAACACGAAGAATTTGGTGCTCTTGGGGTTCTTAACCTAAGAGATTTTAGTATCGGTCTTCTTTCAAAATGAGTATGGAGGATTTTGAGAAATGTTAAGCCTATTGTGGGCCAATTTTTGGAATTCATATCATCTTCTCATTACAATTTGAAGACTTTGGCTTCTTTCAATTAGATGATTGTTAACAATATCATGTACGAAACACAAAGATTGGACAAGGGATTGGTTTTGTGTCGCTTGCGGTTCGCTGGAAGAGACCGATACCATTTGTTTTTAAAGTGCCTTAGCTGGAATGGAGATATGGATTGTATTAGAATGTCGAGGAACTTCAGAATAGCTCCTCTACCATATTCAAGAGAAAATAGCTCATAAAATGGGATCCCCTAAACTTGTTGGATTTTTATAGCATAGTCCAATAGTTGCAATCATTTATTAGTGGTTGTGGATAAAAGTAAACTCAGAGTATTTTAAAAACAAAGGCATATAATTGCGTGAGATGATGTTTAGTATCGAAGTCTCTCTTTAATTTATATGCATTTTGGACATCAGAGAAAAAGAAATATTACTTGAGAGAGACACGTAGATGCTCAGCTTGCCAAATTGGTTTAAAAATTTCTAAACGAGATAACCTTGTGCTTGTTATTTTTGTGTTCTTTTCCATTTTTGTTTCAGGTAAGAGGATTTTGATGTACTTGGAATTTAAGTTTATAAATATACTTATGGGATGAGCTATGACTCAACTTTCATTAAAAAAAAAACGAAATGAAAATAGGAAATGAAGTTAACAAATGAACCTTGTCAAAAGGAGAAACTAGCTGCTGCAAAGTTGCAATTCTATCTCCCGACTTATCCTTCCTTACCTGATAAACATGCATCACTCCATTAATATACTATAAGAGAAATGCAACCATAATATTTTGAACAAGTCTAACACAAAAGCAACAAGTAAAATTAAACACCTTGATTGTGCCCATAGAAGCAGAGGCCCCTTTCTTATACATGAAGGTGTTATATAAAATAAGCCTGTCAAGTTTTTATGAGCAATATCTCTCTCATTGGTCCGTGTTTAAATAAATTTAGGATAAAGGCTTGTTCTTGTGCTTTATACAAGTCTACGAAATTTCGGGTAGCCTAGCCTGCTCGAGAAGCAAACACGCATTTTACATACTGATGGAGGTCCTTTTCAGGTCTCCGTCAGATGTTGTCTTCCGTTGATCTCCCGATGAATTTTTGTGGTGGTCTTCTGTTGTGTGTGGATCTCAGTGGGTTTTGATGAGAATGGTGATTTGAGGAGTTTGGTGCCGAGTACTTGCAAAGAAGTCCCGGGGTGGTTTGGTATCACCGAAGACCCTCCGACGATCAAGTTAGTGCTAGATCCGAGCAGAGTAACGGCTAAGTGGAATAAAAATGGCTTACTTGACCCCTCTGTGAAGGGGGTTTATATAGCGGTGATGGCACGCAGCAGCTGGCTGGAGAATCTCGCCAGCAATTACGCTCCCGACATCACGCCCACGTAGAGAGCGGATCGCCCATTAATGAGGATCGCAGAGGCGTGGAACGTGGGATGTTGCTGGCGGAGAATCTGCGCATGGCGAGATTCACGGAGCGGCGGTTACGCCTGTGAGCGGTGGATCTGGTCGGAGGGACCGAGGAAGACGGTCTCGGCTAGGGAGCTCGGAGATGAGCAAGAGAGCCGAGGAGTCCTGGTCCCATGGCAGCTCGGGACGAGCTGGAGGGTTGAGGAGGCCAACTTGCATAGGGCCCTGAGGAGGGCCAGCTTGTGCTTGTGGGTGTTAGTTATATGTATGCCCTAGAGGCCATTACTGTACATACGATGTATATTGTAGTGGATGCTTGGACATATATAGGGAGGACTTTCTTGCTCGACATGATAGTACGCTATCTGGTTGCTCTTTATCTTAACATGTACTCTGATTGTCTCTATGTTACATGTTGATAAAACCCTTAGGATGAGTACTTGACTACCAGGACTATGATGCGGATCATACTAGTGAGGACAGTGTAGTCGCCAAGTATATCTTTCAAATGTTCCTAGTCGTGTGAGTACCGAGACAGGGCATCGATACTCCAGAGTAGACTAGCGTATGCGCTTCTTGGCCCATATGATGGGCGATGGATGATCTCATATCCATTGGTGTTTGACATCAGAGAAGGTATACGAGTGCTCAGTGGAGACTGGGTATACTGGACGGACTCGCCGAAACTCCCAGATAGTATTACACCTCACGTCAGATGGCAGTTCTTTGGTGACACTGGTACAGGTTAGTCTGTAGACCCGAGATTGTCATAGAGTCTTGTGTGATTCCCACTGTGCTTTGATTTCCATCATACCACGTGGGGCGTGCAAAAAGGTGGCTTTTGGGTACAGTCCCGAATCACATGGAGGCAATGAGCGATAGGAGGGGATTCGTCTCTCCCGGTATAAAGAGTTGATGTTGCGCCGTGTTCGATTGGCTATAACTGAAAATCCCTGGCCAGGGTTGCTGAGATTTACTGGTAAGTATTATCAGTAGTTTCTCGAACTGTTATAGACCTTATATTGACACGACTTATCAAGCTACTAGGGTCTGACGTTTACCACCCCTAGGCGAGATATGCGACATATCAGACGAAGAGACCGGACTGTACGGGAGTGTTACTGATTGGATTCGCGGGAGAATGTACAGGCTTGCTTGTTGATCTTCTGATCGCTCAATACCTGGGTGGCTGTTACGTTTAGCTGACCGCTTGCAGTTTGTGGGTGTTTGATATGATCATCACCTACTGCCGGCGTATTGACGATTCTTTAGAGTCCTACACAGAGTTTTCTTGGCTCAGGCAAAACGGAGTAGGAGCATATATATGATATGTGCGGGACCGAGAACAATACGTTTATGTGATACTGTATTAGATTCTCACGATATGAGATATCGGCCGGGTATATTTGATATAGCCGGGTTATCGGATCAAGTGTTGATTCATGAACTGATACAGATTATATTAGTCGGTTATTTGTGAAATAGCCGGATTATCGGATCAAGTGTTGATTCGATAATTTAATGTATAATTATATATTTGATATATTAAATTAAATTAACTGATATAAGCTCACTAAAAGATTCTTTTTCTCACTCGGGTAATACATTGATATATATGCGATATATGTTAATTGTATTATTTTATTTTATTACAATAAATATTGTATATGTGATATATAATATTGTAACATGTTATGATTATAAATGCAACATGTTTTGTGGAGTTTAATTGAGATTAGGGTTTGGATTAGGGTTAAGTCTTCATGAAGCTTTCAAGAAGCTTCTTGAAGCTTTGACTTTGACTATGATATTTTGCATAGATATTTCCTTAACCCAACCCAACCCTTTACCCTAGTTAAATCTCTACATGGGTTAAGTCTTCATACTTAACCCATGGTTGTAATTCTAACCACACTAGAGTTTCATTATTCATCACAAAAAGATTCTTCTTCTTCTTCCTTGAGTTCTTGATGAAAAAGCTTACTAGCTTTTTCATTAGTGATGATTTTGAGTGAGATTATGAAAACAAATGAAAGCTAAAATCCTACTTCATCATCCTAATCTATCCTAGCCATTTAGATTAGGGTGTTCACTTCATTTAGTGAGTGAGAGCCCGTGTTAATGAAACTTCAAGGTAGATCATCTTTGTTATCGAAGATCGGAAGCAAGTTTGCATCTTTCTCTTCGTGGAGCCTCTCTACAGTCCGGATACTCGATGATCGCAGCGAAGGGACCTCAACACGGAGCTTTAGAAGTGAAGGAACGGACTACAAAGGTTGTAATCGCAAACTCTTAGATGTAAAGATATTTACATGCTTTGTTTCACCTAATCTCTAGTTTAAAGATCTTGGTTAGGGTTGTTCGCCACGTCTAAATTTTAAATCGGGCATGGTTGATGCCTTGTAGACCCTTGTGAGAGTGCCTAGTAACCATATAGTGGTATCAGAGCCAAGCTAGAGTTTTAGGTGAAGTCTAGACGAATTTTAAAGTCCGATCGAACCCCGAAACCCCATTATACACCCTTCTCTGGAAATTTTCTAAAAATGTGATTTTTTCTGCATTAAAAATACTCAAAAAAATCAGCAGGTAATTATAAGGATTGCCATGAAAAACGAACCCCTAAGCCCCTCAAACCGCCGCGGAACCGCGGCAAGACCATGCCTTGCGCGGCGGTTCCGCGGCCGAAAGAGGGAATTAGGGTTTCATTTTTCAAGGGTTACATCTGTAGCTAATTCCTGATGCTTCTGGGAATTTTTAATTCTACTCAAGTGTTGAGTTTTCTGGAGATGTTTTGTATTCGTTGATTCGATCGGAAAGTTTAACTTCGTTTAAGTGTTTTTCCGGATTATTTAGAACGTGTTAAAAAGTTCGAACGGATATCAATAACTCACTTTTTCCCCTACTGGAAAATTTCCAAGTGTTGGATTTTTCCGTAGTTTTAGAATGTTCTAAGTCGTGCAAGTAACGTGGTGGACCCTCTAGAAGAACACAAACCTTAACTCGATTATGTGACCGTCTGAACCGCCTCTGAACCTTAGGGTTTGGGGCAGTACGGCGTTGCCACATGTGAGGCGTTGGCTTGACCCTTCTACGGCTGGACCATTGGTACTGTGGCATGTGATGGATACTTTTTGAACTCCGCTCAAGTGTTGAGCTATTTGGGAAATCTTGTGTGTTTGATTATTCGATCGGAAAGTTTAACACTGTCTTTTTATCTGAAATGTGATACAATATTTGGAATCCACAAGTAGTTATGAGATAACTAATTTGAATGTTATAAATCTAGCAATTCAGTCTCTGATGATCGGTTGCCACGGAATTTTGATTTGATCAAAAGTCCGTCGCAATCACGTAGCGTACGCGGATACTCGCCGGGTAAACTTAATAGATAGCCATGCCCCATAGCCCCGACCAAGTGACTGTAAGAGAACCCCGTCGCCAAAAGCATCCGTTCAGGTGCTCGCGGCAGCGGTGTTCCGCCTTAGTGCACTTCGTCGACGGCATCCGGGTGTGCGGCCGTCTACTAAAGTTTGCGACGAGCATTCGATCAGAATGTCGGGAATCTTGTTGAATTGCCCGACTAGATATTGAAAAGTGTTTTCGAGATGGAGACTAAAATACGGGGTTTATAATTGTTGGGCATGTGATGTCTAAGGAATTAATTTGGTTAGGCATGCGATGTCTAAGGAGGTTGCGGATTCCAACTGTTGTAGTTTTACGCTTTCTTTTCTGTGACCGTAAGCGTAGTATGTGGTGTATCGCCGGTTTCGTTGCTATACATCAACGACAATCGGGATACGCATACTTGCTTACGTTGATGATATGAGATATTATGTGTTGCTGTGATATGTTATATTGGATCGTCGTGTTCTGAATAGCCAGGGGTTTTATGTAAGATAAGGGTTTTTATATTCATTCATGTAAAATTCATTTGTATGCAATATTCTTTTATTGGGGCACTTCCGGGCTGAGGATGATGTCACCATTGTATATTATTTACTTTTCCGCATTAGGTAGACCCGAGGAGGGGAGCACAAGTAACCGGGTTCTGGGGTCCAGTGGGAGACCATCTCGAGGAGTCGAGACCGGGTCTCCTAACCCTAGAATTGGCAGTGTTGCTTGCCGCTCTCGTAGGGGTCTAGGGATGTGGGTTTGGCTATTCATCGCGACCGTGGAATCCGTGTTTTATACAGGCTCGTATTAAAAACACGGACCTCCTAGTATATCCAATATTTCATATATGTTCTTCTGCTGCAATGTTCTGTGATGAGATCATATTACTGCCTGAGACGAATGTTTATATTATATATATGAGATATATGTTATATTGCAGATTTCGTTTCAAATGTGATACTTGTGAAGCATAATAAAATGGGACTTCATTAATGAGATTAATGAAACTAAAAGAAACCTAAAGATATTGTAGAAACTTATTTAAAAACTGGCAGCTCTAGTTTTTGCTTTGTACAGTGGTGTTCCTTGTAGAACATCCAGCACCTTATTCGATAAGGAAAGAGCCGAGATCCTTTCACCGGGAGTGACCTCTTTAGTGAAACTAGCAGATGCTACAAACTCGGTTTGTCTTTTGATTGTTTCTATAGTTTTTGTTTTGCATAGTGATATTTGTGAAATATCCTGCACCTTATTCGATGAGGAAAGAGCCGACGATCCCTTCACCTGGAGTGACCTCTTTAGCAAAACTAGAAAAGGCCTAAAAAACACTCCATTTAAAATCACTCAATTCTACGACGATATCAAGTTCATTACGCAAAGGGTTTTCTTAAAAACCTGTCGTAGCCCTCCGTCATTTCAGATAAGTACTGGTTAGTATTCGTGCTGCGTTTGTTGACCTTAGCTAAGGCGTAGTGTGCGGTAGCTGATTAGTGCTTATCTGTATAAGCATATGATGTGATTGAGTTAGGGTAGTCGTGCGACTTTGTTGACCTTAGCCAAGGGTCGTGCGGGTGGGTTTAATTCAATCGGGAAATGACGGGTTGAACTTGGCTAGCACTTATGATTTGTTGACCTTAGCCAAGGTCATAAGTTGCTAGGGGTAAAATATTATTGGATATTTCAAGTGTTGAAATTTGCAATGAGATTGCATACCTTCTATGAGATAGTTGGATCCCGATACCCGCTGCGAGTAAGAGTTACTCCTGGAAGAGTTTTACACATTACAATTAGCCGATCAAGTAGGTGTCTAGAAAGGTGTTCACGGGGTTACGCCCCTGGGAAAATAAGGTTTATTTTAATTAGGTCCGTGCGAAAATACGGAGAACCTCCCTCAAAGTACCGGCACTGGCCTGGCTGAAAGATTGGCAAACTTGTAGAGTGTAATTAATCCCCGCTAGTCTTTTCTTTTAGGGTTTGAAGGAAGATTTGACAAAAACAGTGGGAGAGATCCTGATTAGATAAATTGATAACCAATCTAATCTTGTAAAAGCGCACGCTGAGTGTTTTCTTCTCTCTCTCCTGGTTGCGACCATATCACGCCTTAATCAAGATAATAATACGGATGCATTGATCGAACCCGCTTGTTATACTGCGCTAAGGAACGTTGGTCCCGCTCCAACTTATAATTGTTATAAGACAGAGCAGGAAATAGGGAATTACCAAAATTCCCGTGCCGCCTAAACGAAGAAAGTGCATGCTGATGCATCTTCTTCGGGTGTGTTCATTACACAGAACTGTTTCTCAATATCCTTTACGTCCTGGGTATTTGATACCGGATCAGGATCTCACATATGTAATTTGTTACATGGGCTACAGATAGGTAGAGATTGAGAACGGGTGATAAGTTTCATGAGATAGAAACAGTGCAAGTGTTGCAACCAAGTCTGTTGGTAGTTATCACCCTGTATTACCAGAATACATTGATTCTGAACGAATGTTATTAGATACAGAACCTGATATACAACATCATATCAGTCTCTTTATTAGTAAAGAAAGGATATAATTTTGTATTGTTGGATAATATTTTGAACATTTCCTATATCAAGTGTTGATCGGATCAGGCACGTTATCTAAAAGTATAGACGTTCTAAATCAAACCACAGTTCTTAGTATACAGAATACACACAAGAGGAAAAGTTCAGAAATGAACGAATCCTTCTTGAGGCATTGTAGACTAGGTCACATCAATGCGACCCGACTAGCTGAAGTTACATTTAGATGCATATTTAAATAAGTTTGAATTTATATCTTTTGAAACTTCCCGGTCATGTCACAGAGATAAGATGACCACAGTTCCGTTTATTGGAAACAGAGAAAGAGTTAGTGAACTCTTGGGATTGATATATGCTGATGTATGAAGGTCCCCTGTCTACACATGCTAAGACCGGTTCTTTGTACTTCATTACATTCACTGATTATCTCTTAAGATCCGGACATATGTTCCTGTTGAAACACAAGTCTGGAACTTTTGAGAAATTTAATGAATATAAGTTAGAAGTAGAGAACCAAAAACGGGTATAAGTATTATGTCCTTTGATGAGATCAAGGAGGAGAATACTTGAGCACGGGATTCCTGGACTATTCTAAAGGAGAATGAGATTCTCTCTCAGCATTACTCCTCCGTATACACCACAGCACCTCGGTGTATCGGGGCGGAGCAATCACACCCTATGTGATATGGTGCGCTCTATGATGAGTACTACTGAGTTTCCTATTTCCTTTTGGGAGTTATGCACTTATGAAGCTGCATACCTATTGAATAGGGTTCAAATCAAATCAGTTGCCTACCACTCCATATGTGATATGGTATGGTAAGAGCCTATCTTTTAAGGAAGTTAAGATTTGGGGTTGTCCGGCCTATGTCTAAAATCAAATTCCGGAAAAGCTCGAGGAAAAGTTAGTTCTGTAGAAGTTTGTTGGATATCCCAAGCATTTGCAAGGGAATATCTTCTACCTAACCGAGGAACAAAAGATGTTTTGTTTCTCCACATGCCACCTTTGTGAAAGGGAATTTCTTGTGAAGAAATTATTGGTCATGAGGTAGAACTGGAAAGAGTTCCAGCTATACAAAACTGCAGCTGATGATTTGGTAGAGCCAAAGGATTCAGTAGTTTCCAACGAATCTCAGCCTCTCCGCCGATCTAGTAGGGTTCCTTACCCACCTGAGAGATACTTCGGTTTCTCTATGACAGTGGAAGCGAGGATTGCATCATGAAATGATGACCCAACTAGTTTCGAGCTGGCCATCAGGAGTGGGACTCTGTAAGAATGGCTGGATGCTTAGCGATCTGAGATGGAATCCTTATACACCAACAAAGTATGGACTTTGGTTGCTTTATCTGAAGGGTTAAATCCCCATCAGGAGCAAGTATATCTTGAGAAGATTACTTGGTGTACATGGAAAAGTTGAGACTTTAAAAGCTATGCTTAAAGTCCATCAAGATCCTACTTGCTACGGCTACATACCATGACTACGATATTTGGCGGTTGGGTGTCATGACTGCTTTTCTAAATGATGATTTGGAAGAAAGCATCTATAAGTACACGGCAAGAGGACTTCGTAGACAGTGGGAGTAGCAAAAACGTGTGCAAGATGTTTTATGTGATAAAGCAGGCATCGCGGAGTTGGAACGTCTGTTTTGATGTGGTAGTCAAAGAGTTTGACTTCATCAAAATGGTAGATGAACCAAGTATATACAAAAAGGTAGTAGAGAGTATGGTGATGATCCTCGTAGAGTACGTGGATGACATACTCTTGATAGGGAAGGAGTTTCCTATGCTACGCTCGGTCAATCTCCTCTTATCACAAAGATTCTCCATATAGGATCAATGTGATACCTCCTAAATCCTGGGTTATGGATCTATTGGATAGATCTAATTGGATGTTAGGAATTTCACTAGTTGTAGTGAGATGGTATCAATCGATCCTGGGGAGAATCACTGGAAAGGTTCCAGGGCGATAAGGACGACTGAATGTCAGTCACAGGCATTGTCTTTACCCTCAGTGGAGGGACGGTATGTTGGAAGAGTTCCAAGCTAGATACCGTGACTTACTAGACGATTAAAGGAAAGATACATCATTACCAAGGATGTTACCAAAGAGGCAGTCTAAGGCAAGATACATCGTTACCAAGGATGTTACAAAAGAGGCAGTCTGGATATATATATATATATATATATATATATATATATATATATATATAAGTTCATGAGATGAACTTCATTCCTACCATTGTGTGACAATAGAATTGTGGCTTTTGCCAAGGAACCCCCGTCCCATCAGAAATCCAGATATTATTCTTAGGCAGTATCACCTGATCATAGAGATGGTTGATCTCCAGGGAGATCGAGGTTAGGAGAGTAGACACAAAGGACAACAGCGCGGATCCACTTACGAAGGCATTTTTCCTAGTAGAGACTTTTATGGGATGGTTGAGTATGGGATACTTCAACCACAGCTAATTGTTGGGTATGCGATTCCACAACAGATGGCCCTAGTGCAAGTGGGAGATTGTTAGTTATATGTATCCCCTAGAGGCCATTACTGTACATACGATATATATTGTAGTGGATGCTTGGACATATATAGGGAGGACTTTCTTGCTCGACATGATAGTACGCTATCTGGTTGCTCTTTATCTTAACATGTACTCTGATTGTCTCTATGTTACATGTTGATAAAGACCTTAGGATGAGTACTTGACTATCAGGACTATGATGCGGATCATACTAGTGAGGACAGTGTAGTCGCCAAGTACATTCTTCAAATGTTCCTAGTCGTGGGAGTACCGAGACAGGACATCGATACTCGAGAGTAGACTAGCGTATGCGCTTCTTGACCCATATGATGGGCGATGGATGATCTCATATCCATCGGTGTTTGACATCAGAGAAGGTATACGGGTGCTCAGTAGAGACTGGGTACACTGGACGGACTCGCCGAGAACTCCCAGATGGTATTATACCTCACGTCAGATGGCAGTTCTCTGGTGACACTGTTACAGGTTAGTCTGTAGACCCGAGATCGTCATAGAGTCTTGTGTGATTCCCACTGTGCTTTGATTTCCATCATACCACGTCCAAGAGGGCGTGCAAAAAGGTGGCTTTTGGGTACAGTCCCGAATCACATGGAGGCAATGAGCGATAGGAGGGGATTCGTCTCTCCCGGTATAAGGAGTTGATGTTGCGCTGTGTTCGATTGGCTATAACTGGAAATCCCTGGCCAGGATTGCTGAGATTTACTGGTAAGTGTTATCAGTAGTTTCTCGAACTGTTATAGACCTCATATCGACACGACTTATCAAGCTACTGGGGTCTGACGTTTACCACCCCTATGCGAGATATCAGACGAAGAGACCGGACTGTACGGGAGTGTTACCGATTGGATTCGCGGGAGAATGTACAGGCTTGCTTGTTGATCTTCTGATCGCTCAATACCTAGGTGGCTGTTACGTTTAGCTGACCGCTTGCAGCTTGTGGGTGTTTGATATGATCATCACCTACTGCCGGCGTTTTGACGATTCTTTAGAGTCCTACACAGAGGTTTCTTGGTTCAGGCAAAACGGAGTAGGAGCACATATATGATATGCGCGGGACCGAGAACAATACGTGTATGTGATACCGTATTAGATTCTTACGATATGAGATATCGGCCGGGTATATGTGATATAGCCGGGTCATCGGATCAAGTGTTGATTCGATGAACTGATACAGATTATATTAGTCGGTTATTTGTGAAATAGCCGGATTATCGATCAAGTGTTGATTCGATAATTTAATATATAATTATATATTTGATATATTAAATTACATTAACTGATATAAGCTCACTAAAAGATTCTTTTTCTCACTCGGGTAATACATTGATATATATGCGATATATGTTAATTGTATAATTTTATTTTGTTACAATAAATATTGTATATGCGATATATAATATTGTAACATGTATGGTTATAAATGCAACATATTTTGTGGAGTTTAATTGAGGTTAGGGTTTGGATTAGGGTTAAGTCTTCATGAAGCTTTCAAGAAGCTTTGACTTTGACTAGGATATTTTGCATTGATATTTCCTTAACCCAACCCAACTCTTTACCCTAGTTAAATCTCTACATGGGTTAACTCTTCATACTTAACCCATGGTTGCAATTCTAACCACACTAGAGTTTCATTATTCATCACAAAAGGATTCTTCTTCTTCTTCCTTGAGTTCTTGATGAAAAAGCTTACTAGCTTTTTCATTAGTGATGATTTTGAGTGAGATTATGAAAACAATTGAGAGCTAAAATCCTACTTCATCATTCTAATCTATCCTAGCCATTTAGATTAGGGTGTTCACTTCATTTAGTGAGTGAGAGCTTGTATTAATGAAACTTCAAGGTAGATCATCTTTGTTATCGAAGATCGGAAGCAAACTTGCATCTTTCTCTTCGTGGAGCCTCTCTAGAGTCCGGATACTCGATGATCGCAGCGAAGGGACCTCAACACGGAGCTTTAGAAGTGAAGGAACAGACTAAAAAGGTTGTAATCCCAAAATCTTAGATGTAAAGATATTTACATACTTTGTTTCGCCTAATCTCTAGTTTAAAGATCTTGGTTAGGGTTGTTCGGCACGTTTAAATTTTAAATCGGGCATGGTTGATGCCTTGTAGACCCTTGTGAGAGTGCCTAGTAACCCTGCAGTGGGTCGGGTACAGGGGTTGCCTGGTCAGCCCTAGTGGCCCTTCCTTCTGAATTTTAGGACACGTCATCTGCCACGTGTCCAGATCGTGGAGACCGTCAATATTGAGCATCATCATTAGCCCCCCACTCTTGTCCCGACCAGCTAGCGGGTCGGGTCATGTGTGGACTGCCAGGCCTCCCGAGGTGAGCTTCTTCCTTAGGCTTTGTCGGGACAAGTCCTCGGGCCGTCAGTTATCCTTTCCGCTAGCGAATCAGGGCGAGATCTCTGCATTTAAAGAAGGTGTGCCGGTTCGCGCACTCTGCCACTGAAGCGATGGTCCACATGTCAAGCGTCGGTTGGCTGACACGACGTATGCAGGCCTGCGGCGTCTGATGGGACGCGGTCCAGCGTAGGATCGACACGTGGAGCGATCGGAGCCGCTGGGGCGCGAGGAGTCGTTTCGGCGGGAGATGGCGGGCGCCGTTGGATGAGGCCTCTTGCAGTAATAAACATGGGTGGGGTCCGTCCTTGGGCCCCTACTCCTTCATATTTCCCTCTCTTAAGTCCTGGTTGCTCGGCGCTCGTCTCCTTTGTCCCGCTTTTAGCCCCTGAAGATCCCCTTTTTCAAGGTTAGATGTCTTCTTTTGTAGAGTCGGTAGATGTTGTAGGAGTAGGCTCTAGGGACCCTTTAGTTGCGTCTGAGTCCCCCCGGGAAGCAGGGGTCGGATCCTCTTCCCGGGATCGTGAGGCGGGGGCAGCCCCTAGGGAGGAGGCGGCAGATGCGGCCTCCGGCTCCTCGTGTTGGGTGAAGCATGAGGACGAGCTTGCCAATGCTCGGGCTTGCTTCCACATCCCCTCGCGTTATACGCTCCGACTGGACAAGGAGGGAGAGAGGGCGGATCAAGTACGGGGCAGGGAAATCACCCTGTATTTGGAGGCTTTCTGGGGCGGAATGCGCCTGCCCTTCTTTCCCGAAGCCATCGCTGCGCTGAATTTTTTTCGGTTTGGCCCCCGGCCAATTAGTGCCGAACTCGTGGAGGATCCTTCTCGGGTTCTTGATCCGCCTAAAGTTACAGGCGGTTCCTTTTAGCCTCTCCCTTCTCGATTCTTCTCTCATCTTTAAAAGTCACCCTGGTGGTCGAGCGGGCGACCCGAGATGGGTCTATCTCTCTTTCAGAAAGCTGCCGGAGGGTGCTGCCGGGACCGGGGTCGTGGCCTTGCCCTCTTCTATTCATGATTGGAAGAAGAATTTTTTTTTCGTTTCCCCTCCCGAGGGCGAGGACTGGCCCATGCCTACCAAGTGGTCGAGGGAGAAATGCTTGCCGGGGGACCAGTCCGATGACCTCGCCGCGGTGAGAGTGGCATCATGGGAGCCCAACCCCCGACCCGACATGCTGCTGTCTGAGAGGGTCCTGAGCTGGGCCGGGCTCAGCCCCGTTGAGTTCGTCGGTGAGTTGGGATAGCTTTTTGGCTTACGTTTTGCTCGTGTTGCTGACTTGTGGGGTATTTTGCTTTGTGCAGGATCCATGGACTTCGACTCGCTTAAAGCCTCCATGCGCCAGCCGAGGCAGGTTACGAAGGTCGGAGGTGCTAGCTCTTCTCGCGTGAAGCCCACCCCGGCTCCCACGGTTCCGGCGGTGGCGTCCCGTGAGTGTTCGGGGGCGGATCCCGCCCCGGGTCCCAGCAGAGTGTCGGGCCGGAAGCGGGCCCTGGTTTTGGAGGACCCAGACTCAGAGGAGGAGATCGGCTCTCCCTCGGCGCCGATCAATAGGAGTTCCCAGAGGCCTTCCCGGGGCCGGTCCTCACCGACCGTGGTAGAGGAAGGGGGCCTCCGGTTCGCGGTGCCATTGGGACTATCCATCGCGGATAGCCTTCTGCATGAGATAGAGGCCTCGGCCGGGGGTAGAGTTCCCAGGGGGACCTTCAGGGCTCAGCTGGAGTCCATCACCCAGGAGTCCGTGCAGGTATGTGCTTGGTTCGTTGTGAGATTCGGTGCCTCCATCGTTTTTCTGATCTCTTTCGTATCTCCCAGGTTCTCCAGCATGTTGCCCTCGCCTTGCGTATGGAAGCCGAGGTGGTAGCCCCGGCGCTGGAGGCTGCAGGCCGGCTCTCCTCGCTGGAAGAGAGCTCCAGGCGGGAGCTAGAGGCGGTGACGGCGAGGGTTGCCGCCTTGGAAGACGAGGTGGAGGCCGGGAAACGGGAGGTAGCCCGGCATCGCGAGGCCGCCGTGATTGCCGAGGTCAAGCTCGAGGATGCCCAGGTGCTTGCCGGCAACCTGAAGAGGACGGTGAAGACCCTCCAGAAGGAGCTCGGGGCGGCGGCTGAGGCGGACAAGTCGGCCGAGCTGAGGGCGGTGGAGATCTATAAGAAGTCGAAGGACTTCTATGATGACCTGGCCGTGGCTACGACCCGCATCTGGCACGACGCCCACGATGCCGTTAAGGCCCGGATGCCGGAGTTTGCCGACGGAGATCTCCGGGCCGAGTTCCCCCTCGCGGACGCCGATGAGCAGGGGGAAAGGTTCCTGGCGAGGAAACCGCCGAGGACCCCGCGTGTCATGTGGTGGATGTCGAGGACCTCGAGGTTGTACTTGACCCCGAGGTTTAGAGCCCCCATCTTCCTCCTTTCATTTCTTTGTTTTTGGAATTTTGTAAGGCTGGGAAGCTAAGAAATACCCTTTGTAGTAATAAAATTTTTCTTCGATTTCATCGAATCGCGCTCTACCATCTGTTTGTGAAGAATGTTTGTAAAATATTTCTTCTTGCACTGTTGGGTCAGCTATCTGTCTAGCGATCGTTCGTCGGGTTGATGTCAATCACTTGCCAAGCGCTGCCGACCTCGTGCCTCCATCACTCGCCAAGCGCTGCCGAGGAGGCATCTCCATGGCCCCAGAGCCGAGGGGGGATTGCTTAGACTTCGATGGACTTGTTGCTCCTTTTTTGGGCCTCGGATCCTCAGCGTTGGTGGGGCTGTAAGAAGGCCGCCAAGGATAACCGGGCGGCGAAGCTGCGCGGTCTCCTCTTTGCGAGGGCTTTGATCTCTGCCGTCGCGGGTAGGCAACTACCGGCCTGGGATGACCGAGCGGGGCAGCCGCTCGGATGCCTCTTGCGAGGGCTTCAATCCTCGGCGTCATGGGTAGGGAGCTACTAGCTGGAGATGACCGAGCAGGGTAGCTGCTCGGTCGCCTCTGGTGAGGGCCTGGATCCTTTGTGTTGGAGGGGCTGTAGGAAGCCCACTAAGTATGACCGGGCAGTGAAGCTGCGCGGTTGCCTCTTAGCGAGGGCTTTGATCTATGGCATCACGGGTAGGCAACTACCAGCTTGGGATGACCGAGCGGGGCAGCCGCTCGGATGCCTCTTGCGAGGGCTTCGATCCCTGGCATCATGGGTAGGGAGCTACCGGCCGGAGATGACCGAGCAGGGTAGCTACTCGGTTGTCTCTTGCGAGGGCTTTGATCCTTCAGGACGGGGACCGAGCAGGGTTACTGCCCAGTGCCTCTTGGCGAGGACTTTGATCCCTGTCGGTTGTGGGAGGAAGCTACCAGCCGGGGATAGCCGAGCAAGGACTCGACTGCCTCTAGGAGGACTTTGGTCCTTAGCGCGAGAGGGGCTGTAGAAGCCTACCATGGACCCATGGCCGGGCAGGGTTACTGCCCGGTGCCTCTTGGCGAGGGCTTTTGTCCTGAAAGATAGCCGAGCGAGGGATCCTCGGGCTTGACTGCCTCTGGGAGGGTTTTTTGATCCCTGGCGTTGCGGCTGGGAAGCTACCCGCCAGGGGTGACCGAGAAGGATAGCTGCTGGGTTGCCTCTTGGTGAGGGCTTTGAATCCTGGCGTTGCGGGTATGGAGGCTACCGGCCAGGTATAGCCGAGCAGGGTAGTTGCTTTGGCTAATTCTTCGCGAGGTGTAGCCCGACCACCCAGGTGTATGTAAGTACACGGTAGCGCCCCGGCCATCTAACAGACGCCAAATGCGGAACAAAAACTTTTTGACTGGCGCTATCGTATACTATAACCCGGATCTGCCATTAAAGCTAAACTAACAAACTAAAAAGTGGGTAGAAATGTTATACCGAACGATCTGAGTCCTTCGGTCTTCAACCATCATCCCACGCTTTGTTGCGGCTGTTCCGATCTTCTGAATCTCCAGTCTTCTCGTCCAGGTGGCACCACGTCGACTGATCTTTAAACGGGCTCCCGCCTCTGAACCGAGGCAACTCGATCATCAAGTTTGCTAAAAGAGAAGACCAAGATTGATGTAGAGAATGAGAAGAACACTTTGTCTCACTTCGTCCAAAGATATGGACGAACGGTTAATGAAGTTGCCATTTGAATCGGGTAAATGAGAAATCGGCTAATCTAATTTTCATGAACCCAAAACCATAATCTTTTTAACAAATGAACAACCACACTTTTTCTCACATGAGAGGGGCCGGCCACTTAACAAGAGGGGGAGGTGAGTGTAGGAGAGGAGTGGTGACCATAACATTAATGAAGAGAATGAGTCACAATAACACCTTGCTTAAACATTTAATGCATCAATGAGTCACCTTAACCTAGTCACCAAAACTATTAATGCAATAATTAATGCACTAATGACTCATTAGCCTAGTCACAATCTAGAAACTTCTAGAACCTTCCACACTCATCAAGAAAAGATAAATCCGTATTAAACCGAATGTTTAATACGGCTGATAGAAAACTGGAAACTGACAACTTCCAAAAGCGACCCCGAAACGAATTTCAGGATAACCCCGTAACAGTATAGACATACCCGCATTTGTATTACGACCGAATACAAATGCAACTGAGACAAAAATATTATATCTACACAGTATAATACTCGGATCCGGCTTAAACCAAAGCCCACCAGTATTATCTGCCCGAAATATGACACGTGCGTAAACGCACGTGCATTTTCTGAACCCTGCCATAAAACCATACGGCCTCTACAACGTTTCGCCCGAACTTGGGAAACTGTCTGTGGGGGACTCTAATGACTCATCAACACACTGGCACCGGGTATAACCACTAGCATGTCAGAGGTACTAGCTGTACATAACGTTTGCCTACGTATTGATTGGAAGAGAAGCTGACGAGTGAACTCATCCAGAAACCCTACTGAGCCTGACAGTGACAATATCCGTACAGTCCGGTCCGTTCGTCTAAAGGTATCGCATATCGAGTCTAGGGGTAGATAAAGTCAGACCCCTAATAACGCGATAATTCGTGTTGGTATGAAGCCCATCACCTCCTGAGAAACTACTGATCCAAATCAGTAATTCTCCACTACCTCGGCCGAGGATTTCTGGTGATAGCCACCCGTGCACTGTGCGACATGAACCCCCAATACCGGGAGAGACGAATCCCCGACGATCTGCTCACTGCCTCCATGTGGCTCGGGACTGTACCCAACTAAAACCTGTTTGCACGTTTCCTTTGAGCATGGTAGGGTAGTAATCTAAGTACAGTGGGAACTCACACAAGACAAATGAAGATCTCAGGTCGACAAACTAACCTGTACACATGTCACCAGGGAACTGCTATCTGACGATATGTATAATACCAACTAGCATGTTCCCGGCGAGTCCTGTCCGGTGTACTCATAACCCAATGAGCACCTGTATACCTCTTAGGTGAACCAACTGACACCAATAGCTTGTGAGACCGGCCACCGCCACTCGTCGGGGTCTCGACTGTATACACTAGTCTACTCTGGAGTATCGATGCCCTGTCTCGAAACTCCCACGACTAGGGACACTTTTAAGGATGTGTTTATAGACCCTAGCTCCCACGTATATGATTGCCATCATACTGCTGGCAGTCAAGCAAGAATCCTATGGGCTCTATCATCATGCAATAGTGAACTAAAACATGTATACGATGATAAAGACAAACCAGATAGCATACTATCATCTCGAGCAAGACTGTCATATGAGTATAGGTCCTCCCTCAATCATTGCAATCACGTACCTGCGATCCAATAATTGACTTTGAGGGCACTATATCCAACAATCTCCCACTTGCACTTAAGTCTAATTATTGCGATGTCGCATACTCACAGCCCGTGTGATACCGAACATCCAACTCCTCTACTAATCAGTTTCACAAAGCTCGTTTGTAAAACTATTGTGTTCGAGAAATAGCCTCCGTGAGTGGATCCGCCCTGATGTTTCTTTCTATGTCTCTCTTAATCTCAAGTTCGCGGAGAACGCCATCTCCCGAATCGAGTAATACCTGTCTTAGAATATGTCTTGATATCTGATGGGACCTAGTTCATAAATGAACTCCAAATCCAAACTTCTTAGACTATATCGATAACTGAACTTAATCAGTATCCAGCACCATGCCTCCCACATTATCCTCTTGGACCAACTGTCCATAATACTGTCCCTGGTCAGAGGAAAAACTATAACTCTGACAATCACTCTGTCATCAATGTCACCTTTGAAGCCTGGAATGATAACTGTCTCCCGAAGGAGGCTGCCGTCATCAAATCCGTAGAACATGCACTTATGTTCTAAAACTGCTTCCTTATGTTTCTTCAGGATTGGATTAATATAAACTTATTGCATCTAGTGCAAAAACAACATCTGGTATGGTACTTGACATCTCACGATTGACTCAATTGCCTAAGCAAGTGATCTGCCAATCATGCACATCCCTCTCCCCTTTAGTCTGTAAGACAGCTTTAGAGAGGGTGACTCCATTACCTGCAGGTACACCACCATGCCAGGAGTCATCTATTCTAAAATACTATAAGAATACTTTCAAAGTACCCACATTGGGAAACAACCCAAATCCAGATCTAAAACCGTAGATCTAGTAACCAGAATGTCAGATATTATATCCATGTCCTGTGTGAAGAAATAACTGTGTGACGACCATAGTATAACCGATCGTGGTATAGGAATTTTACTTCCTACTCTGTGTATGTCATCCAAATACCAGGACATCATACCCTACTACCTTTTTAACAGATCCATCCCCTATTCTGATGAAGTCAAACCCATCACTGTCACATCAAAAATAGATGAACTTATATCCGCTATCTATGCTCAAGCCTATAAATAGACATAGGCTACTTGCCCACTATGCTTCCGCTGCTCCCACTGACTACGACAACCCTCTGGCAGAATAATATATACGTACACTTCTAAAGCTAGTTTAGAACAACGCTATACATATCCTCCTGCCGGGTTTCATAGTCTGGAACAACAGTAGTGTCAAGTCTGGGTAAACAAGAACCTCCCTGTCACCGTCCTTGAGGCTATCTGAGTACCTCTCGGGTGTCTGAGGTTATCCACCATATCTGTGGAGTAGCTAATGGAATGTCAAACCTGATTGAATATATAGGTCCTATTAAATTTTCCGTAATCGTTTGTGGTTCTGGAATTATTTCCAGTTCTACCATACTCCCACTACTGTTTTCTGAAAAAATCCATTTTACTAAAACTGTGGCGAGTCAAGAACAATATCACTATTGATCTTCCAGATGGTAGAATATCAACCCTCGTCATAGCCAAGGTCAACCCACAAACTGCCATTACAGAAACGTGCCTTGAGTTATCCAGTGTCTGGTTTTAAGCATAAGCTGGACAAATCATCGTACCATAACATCGTTAAGATATGAACCATTCTATATCCAATATAGAAAACTTTGGCACTTATTTAATTGGAACCAGATTCAAATCATGCAGCTGTCTCCAGTGCATATCAACTTTATGGAGAGAGGCTGATCAGCATTACTCAACTTAGGAATACATCCAATTATGAGTAACCTAAAAGAGAAACAAGTTTCTCAAAACCATTACTATCATCTGAATACCAATCACAAGAATCTACATCTTCGATTTCTTTGAAGAATCCCGATACTTGTGACACCTGGTTCTCTACTTTATTCTTATACCCACAACTTCTCAAAACTTAGACCTTGTATTTCTACGAAACACTTGTCTAAAATCTAGAGAAGTCATAAGTAAACAGAACATAGTACGAGGACCAACCCCTTTGTCCTGATGGACCCTGGACAACATACAATACTCTGTATAAGTCCGCTGAGTCGAATAACTCAAAACCTATGCATCGTAGGTTGAAAACTGTACTTATGGTTAAGAACTACTCCGTTGCTCAATGATCCTTATCCAATCGTCGACTGATATAGGTAAATGTCACAGATATAATTTCAAAAAGTTATATCTCACTTTATAAAAATAAACGTACAGATATATCATTTTGAAATTGGTGCACAACAATGGATATTCAAAACCAAATACATGTCGTCTGGCATAAACTCAGGCGACTTCCTCAAATATCACCAATTACAACGAATTCCGATATAATGAGGATGATCACCTTATTCCCAATAATCTACTCCCACTCATCATCTGTAAAACCATACAGATATGAGAATCATACCTGGTAAATACATACCATGGAGTAAGTATCTAATCGGGAAATCAGTTTTCCTTTAACAATGCACTGAAACATGAAAATGTTTCGTAGGGGTATCCTAGTATTCTTAGTAATGCCTCTTCCATAATCCAATTCATGACTTTAACCGTATATTTCATTTCCATCTTTCCAAATCCCTTTATTTGTCTTTAGTCGTTTCCTTCTGCACACCCTTTTAGGCTAAGTGGTTTTCTTCCTTCCCTACTGTTCGGCACCAGCCTATGGTTTGGAAGAAGACTATCCAGTAAGCATAATAGGTGTACTCTCCTAAACCAAGGAGTACTCGTAACTTGAGAGAAGGTGATGATAAAAGACAACTGAATAATACCTTATTCTATTTCTCCCGAACTGGGGAAAAAAGCAAAGGTGAAATAGGAGTGGCGATGAAGTACGCGGTTTTGATCGTGAATGATAACAGTCGCAATTTACTTTGCCCTTTTTCTAATCCCTTTATTTTGTCTTTAGTTATTACCTTCTGTACACCCTACTTAGGCTAATTGGTTTTCTTCATTCCCTACCTTTCGGCACCTGTCTATGGTGTGAAATAAGACTATCCAATAAGCATAATAGGTGTACTCTCCTAAACTAAGGAGCCTTCGCAACCTGAGAGAAGGTGATAATAAAAGACAACTGAATAAACCAATTCTATTTCTCCTGAACCTGGATCCATCCTCGATGAAGTCCCTTCGAGTTCGTATATAACCATACAATGGATCTATCCAATGGAAGTGGATGTCCGTAATAATACAGCATCCATGCTCATTCCGTTAGCAACCCTGAGAGTCATATCACCTTTCCTGATAAACCTACGGTTTCTCAGAGCCTGTAACGAATTACAGATGTGAGATCCTGATCCGGTATCCAATACGCAGGAAGTAGGGTTAACTGACAAACAGTTCTCTATTACAAACACACTCGAAGCCGAAGCCACAACATGCTTCGAATTCTGGCTACTGGCTTTGCAAGCCCTGCAATCTTTCTGCCATTGTTCATTCCCGTTACAATAGGAACGTCCCTCTTTTACTATATCCAGTCCTGAAACTTTTGCCCTTGCTTTTCCTTTTTCTTCCCTGGTTTCTTTCAGGGTATAAGCAGAGGGCAGGGACTATAGAATTAAGTCAGTACTTGACCCATTCTTCAACGTGGTCTCCAGGTCCGTGAGCTTAAAATAGCTGGTCTCTGTAAGGACGTTGTCCCTTACAGATGACCCGACAGCCAACCTCGCTTGAAGCAATTCGTTCGAGGTCTCATATCTTGCGATACGAGATTGCTCTCCATATAAATTTTTGTTATGGAGGAAGATAGAAACTGAGTCCATCTTCTCGTGCTGCCCCTGGTTCGCACCATCAACTGAGGCTAACATGAGGCACTTGGCTTTCGCACAATCCTTTTCCGATGTCCTTTGGATGTAAACATCCGTGACAGGGGAAACTGGACCTAAGACGGCAGGGGTTTGATTAGTTAAGAGGTGTCCCAGCTTGTCATGGGTAATGGACATCTGGACAGACCTTTGCCAGTCATAACAGTCAGATTCAGTCATTTTTATTATCTAGATGTAACCTAGGTGCGGTCACTTGGTCGCTGCAATTAAGAGAGAGAGAAGAAAACACTCAGCATGATGCTCTTGCAAGTTTAAAGTGATTTTTAATTTGTCAAAACAGGATGGCTCCCACTGTCTCTCGAATCCCTCCTCAAAACCAAAAAGGAAGAATTAGTCAGGATCAATCTCATCGTACAATTCTTGCTTAACCGTTCAGCCAGGCCAGTGTCGGTACTTCGAGGGAGGTTTTCCAACGCTTTCGCGAAGTTCCTTAATTCAAGAACCTCTTTTCCCTGGGGGCGTAGCCCCGCTAACACCTTTCTAGGCACCTACTTGGTTTATAGCATTGATCGTTAAGTGAGAAATTTCCCGAGGAGTAGCATATACTCACAGTAGGATCGGGATCCAAATATCATCGTGTGACGAAACTGAAGGAATCCTACCAGGATCATCACACTCCAAATGGTATGCAACACCAGCAAGTTTCAGTACTTTTGAAACTCCCGATGTGGATTTTTGCCCCATGCTCTTATGACCTTGACTAAGGCCAACAAATCATAAGTCATATGTCAAGTTCTATCCGTCGTTGTCCAGGTTGATTTGAACCCACCCGTATATACCCTTGACTATGGCCAACAAAGTAATACGACTGTCCCAAACCAACGCATTCTATCTATGCAACATATGAATACCCACCAGCTACCAAACACTGTGCCTTGACTAAGGCCAACAAACACAGCTTGAATACTGTTGATTATTCATATGAAACGACGGAGGGCTACGGATGGTTTTGGCGAAACCTTGAACGTAGTGAACTTGATATAATCGAAGGAACGAAATAGCTTTTAAAAGGAGTGGCTCAAGCTCCGCATTTAAAAGTTAGTTTTGAAAAGAACCGAGTGGTTTTCAAAGTGTTCCAACGACTTGTACTTGGTTTATTTTCTTGCATCAGTTCTTTTAATACGTGTTTTTCATGCATTAGTTCTTTTAATGCGTCCCATCATTTAATCCTACCATTGCAGAAAACAACCAAAATATGACGTACGCTTATGCCATTCGCATTCGCCACGGGGCCCCGTCATTACCCATTAGGTTACTTAACTAACGACAGAGCGGGGGCTGGGCTAGCACGGCTGTAAAACATAAGCAACGCCTAAATAATATCATATATTGATATATACTGCAATGATAGCCATTTCAGATCACAGATGAATACATTGGATATACTAGGAATCCGCAATTCGTACGAGCCTGTAACGAAAAGCAAATTACACGGTCGCGGTGAATAGCCAATATCCCACCCAAGTCCCCTACGGGTGCGGCAAACTACCCGCCAAGTACCCGAAGCGAAGCAACCTCCCTCAACTCCGTGAGTAGGCCACTCGGCACTTCGGCATACCCGGTAGTTTGTGCACCCCCTCCATGGGTCTATCCTAGGAGCAAAAACAGTAAAAAGAAATTATACAATGACGGCTACAACCCCGACCCGGTTGTGCGGCCATACAAATAATTATTACATCAATTTACAAATTTACATGAATTGAAAGAAAAGAAAACTCTCGTCTCACAACCCCCGGCTATTCACCCGTGACAATCCAATGAATTCATTTACACATTCCAATAACATTACAGATCACAGATTTGTATTACCCCCACTAATCGACATATAGCGATTAGCAGACGTTCAAAACAAATATCACATCACAGAAAAACCCCGTCAGCTTAAGTCTTTTAGAAGTTCGATCAAAAATACGGATTTTCAGGCCCCAAACACAAAATTTTCGTTCTGGAAAATCTGGGCAGAAAATACATATTCCAAAAATCCCAAAACAGACCCAGAAGCACTCTGCAAGCAAATTTTTCCCCGACCGAATTAATTCGGCCGCGGAACCGGGCGGGAGCATGCTCCCGCCGCGTTTCCGCGGCTCATTGATCGATTCATGGGACAAAATTTCTTGGGTGTACACAAAAAAGCATGAGCCGATTTTTAAGATAAAATTTATCAATTTTTGAACAGAAACAAAATCGGCAGAAACTTATCATTTCGGGTTCGTCTTGCGACTTTTTCTTTTATCGATCTTCTAGCTATTTTGCCAACATGTTAGATAGAGTTTAACTAGTCTCTGATACCACTGTAAGTCCATGCTACCTCTCCCGGTACTTACGGGCTTGCGGAATTTGTGAAAAACGATTTTTAAGAGGTGGTAACATGGACTCAAAACCCGGATCTTTGTTAAACTTCTAACTAACAACCTAACAAGAGTTTACCTACTCGGTTAGGAGGCTATACCTTTCTTGAACTCCTTCGTCTTCAACTCGTCCCGGAGTTCGGATCGGCCTCACCTCGTCGTCTCCTTGCGTCGAAGATGGATCCACCCGAAAGCTTCTACCTTTAGCTTGTTCTTTGGACTTTGAAGAAACTAGATCACTTGGCTTGCTAGGCCTTGTGAGCTAGAATGAGTAGAGAAGAGTATGTTGGGATTTTGCTCTATGGTTCTTGCTTCTCAACACATGAGACAAGTGAACCATAGACTAAAAAGGAGAGAGCAAGAGGAAGAGGGTGAGAGCAAGAGCATGAGAGCTCAAAAACAAGAGAGAGAAAGGTCAAGCAAGAATAATCCTCTCTTTTGTCTTTCACCCTCTTATAATCCAAAAACATCATTAGCCATAATGTCAACCAAGTATTATGTGATGGTTCATATCATGACAAAGGCAATATCATTTCCATGCACTCATTTTGCAAACTACAACAAGCAAGCAAAAGTCTTTGCATGAAAATGACAACCATTGTGATGATGATGGTCAACTAGTCCAACCTAGTCAACCGGTCAACAAAGTCAACAAGTCAACAAAGTCAACCCTCCAACAACCATGTCACTATAATACTTAATTAATATTATTGCTAAATATATATATATATATATATATATATATATCATATTCTCATTAGGGTTGAGCAAAAAGTCAATAGTCAACAGTCAACGGTCAACAACCCTAATGAGAATCCTCTGCCTCTGTCTCTCCGTCAACTGTGCATACACACCCGCATCCGCGTTCCGAGGAACACGGATGCAAATTGGATAAAACCAATCCCAATACGTACACTAGAATCTGGCTTAAACCAAAGCCCGCTAGTGTAAACTGTCCGGACACTAAACGTGCATAAGTGCACGGATGTGACTGAACCCTGTCGCAAAACCATGCGACCTCTACTCTTTTGCCTAAAGGTGAATAGCTTTCTGTGTGGGACTCTAAAGACTCGACACTACGCTGGCAGTGGGTTTAACCACAGACCGCAAGCGGCACTAGCTGTGCGTAACGGTCCTCAGGTAGATGCCGACAAGAAGACTGACGAGGTGAAACCCATCTGAACTCCTACTGAGCCTGAATGTGACAATCTCCGTACAGTCCGGTCTGTTCGTCTGATACATCGCATGGCGGGCCTAGGGGGGCGGTAAACGTCAGTCCCCTAATAGCGGTACAAGTCGTGTCGGAGTGAAGCCCAATACACCCTGAGATAGCACCGGAAGCCTACCAGTATATCTCGCTTGCCCTGGCCAGGGACTACTCGTGTAATGGCTCTCCTAAACACAGCGCGATGTCAACCCCCAATACCGGGAGAGGCGAATCCTGTCTAACCGTCACTGCCTCCAAGTGCTTCGGGACTGCACCCAACTACTACCTGTTTGCACGACTCCTTTCAGCCGTGGTAGGGTAGTAACCAAAATACAGTGGGAACACACTCGAGGCGAAGTGACAGCGTCAAGTCAGCGGACTAAGCTGTACTCATGTCACCTGGGAACTGATAACTAACGATAGGTATAATACCAACCGGTCAGTTCCCGACGAGTCCTGTCCAGTGTACTCGTAACCCAACGAGCACCCGCATACTATCTCCAGTACGACGTACTGACGGCTGTGGGACAGACCGTCTCCCACACTGGGATGAGAAGCGCATGCGCTAGTCTACTCCGGAGTATCGATGCCCTGTCTCGATAGTCCTGCGACTAGGGACCTGCATAAAGATGTGCTTATAGATTACCCAGCCCCCACTAGTGTGACTGCCATCACAACGCTGGTAATCAAGCAAAGATCCTAAGGGCTCCACTAATGTGTATAGGTGATATACTAAAATAAACACATGTACACATTGAAGTAGAAACAAACCAAGTAGCATACTACCATTTTGAGCAAGATTGTCAATACAAGGTGAATATCCCAAGCTTCCATTAAGTAATATACATACTAGTATGATACAGTAATGGCCTCTAGGGCATATACACTAACAATCTCCCACTTGCACTAAGGCCATATACTGGCGTATCGAAGACCTATCATCTCGATCAGCCGCTCGAACTGAGTCTGGGGTAAGGCCTTCGTGAGTGGATCAGCAGTGTTATCTTCCGTATTTACTCTCTTCACCTCGATCTCCCGGCGATCAACGATCTCCCTGATCAGGTGGTACCGCCTCAAAATATGTCTGGACTTCTGATGGGACCTGGGTTCCTTCGCTAAAGCTATAGCGCCGTTTTTGTCACAATACAGCGGTATTGGATCAACACTGGTAGGAACCACCTGAAGTTCCGTGAGGAACTTCTTCATCCAGACAGCTTCCTTTGCGGCATCGCAAGCAGCTATGTACTCCGCTTCCATAGTTGAGTCAGCAACGGTTTCCTGCTTGGAACTCTTCCAGCAAACCGTCCCTCCATTGAGGGTAAAGACATAACCCGACATGGACTTGGAGTCATCCTTATCACTCTGGAAGCTGGAGTCAGCAAAGGCCTCAATCTGGAGGTCTTTTCCGCCATACACCAAGAACATCTCCTTAGTCCTTCTCAGGTACTTGAGAATGTTCTTTACTGTTATCCAGTGTTTCTCCCCTGGGTTCGACTGATACCGGCTTACAACGCTCAATGCGTATGATACATCTGGTCTGATACACAACATCGCATACATAATAGAGCCTACCACAGATGCGTAGGGTATTGATGACATGCGAGCCCTTTCCAAATCAGTCTTGGGAGACATCTCTTTGGAGAGGGTGATTCCGTGACAAGCCGGTAGATTACCGCGCTTGGAATCTTCCATACTGAATCATTTCAGTATGGTGTCGATGTACCTTGACTGTGAAAGTCCCAACATCCTCTTAGATCTATCACGATAGATCTGGATCCCCAGAATGTAGTTGGCATCGCCCAGGTCCTTCATGGAGAACCTCTGCGACAAGAATCCTTTGACTGACTGTAGCATAGGAATATCATTTCCTATTAGGAGAATGTCATCGACGTACAAGACGAGGAATACCACATTTCTCCCTACAATCTTACTGTAAATGCATGGTTCATCTGGGTTTTTGACAAAGTTGAATTCTTTAACAGTATCATCAAAGCAGATGTTCCAACTCCGCGATGCCTGCTTGAGTCCATAGATGGACTTGAGAAATTTGCACACTTTACCGCTGCTCCCACTCTGATTGAATCCCTCTGGCTGATCCATATAGACGCACTCTTCCAAATTTCCATTTAGAAAAGCCGTCTTTACGTCCATCTGCCAAATTTCATAATCGTGGAAGGCAGCAATGGCAAGAAGGATCCGAATGGATTTAAGCATGGCTACCGGAGAAAATGTCTCGTCATAGTCCAAACCAGGTCTTTGACGAAAACCCTTTGCAACGAGCCTAGCTTTATAGGTTTCAACCTGCCCATCTACACCAATCTTCTTTCTGAAGATCCATTTGCAGCCTACGGGTTTTACCCCTTCTGGAGCAAAGTCCAAAGTCCAAACTTTGTTGGTGTACATGGACTCCATCTCGGTCCACATTGCATCCAGCCATTTTACCGAGTCACCGCTCTGAATGGCTTGCTGGAAGCTAGTAGGCTCACCATAATCCATGGTGCAATCCTCTCTATCCCCATCTATGAGAAAACCGTAGTATCTCTCGGGCGGATAAGACTGCCTACTACTCTTGCGGAGTGGCGTAGGAATGTCCGGTTCCCCTGAACCTTCTGGTTCTACTGAGGTTTCAGTAATAGCTTGTGGTTCTGGAATTTCTTCCAGTTCTATTGCGCTCCCACTTATCTGATTTTCTAAAAACTCAGTTTCCAAGAAGCGGGCATGACGAGAGACAAGGACTTTTTGCTCCTCTGCGTAATAGAAAAGATACCCCTTGGAGTTCTTTGGGTATCCCACAAACTTGCACTGTACTGAGCGTGCCTCGAGCTTGTCCGCATGCTGCTTTTTTACAAAAGCTGGACATCCCCATGTCTTAAAGGATTTAAGACAGGGTTTCTTCCCACTCCACATCTGATATGGTGTGGTAGGCACTGTCTTAGTAGGAACTTGGTTCAAGAGATGTGCAGCTGTTTCTAGTGCATAACCCCAGAAAGATCGCGGTAACTCAACCTTACTCATAATGGAACGAACCATATCTAATAGGGTTCGATTCCTCCTTTCCGATACACCGTTGTGTTGTGGTGTGTATGGAGGAGTACGCTGAGAGAGAATTCCATTCTCTTTTAAGTAGTCTAGAAACTCGGCACTCAAGTATTCTCCACCTCGATCAGATCTTAGTATCTTAATACTTTTGCCTGTTTGTTTTTCAACTTCATTTTTGTATTCCCGAAATTTCTCAAAGGCCTCGGATTTGTGCTTCATTAAGAAGACATGTCCATACCTAGAGAAATCATCTGTGAAAGTAATGAAGTATGAATAACCGCTTCGCGCATGTGCAGACATTGGACCACACACGTCACTATGTATGAGTCCCAAGAGCTCGCTCGCTCTTACTCTATGTCCAGTGAACGGAGTCTTTGTCATCTTTCCCATGAGACAAGATTCACAAGTGGCATAAGACTGGTACTCGAACGGATCCAAGTATCCTTCTTTATGTAACTTAGTCAACCGTGTCTCATTGATGTGACCCAGTCTACAATGCCATAAGAAAGCCTGATTTAATTCGGGAGACTTTCTTTTAAGTGTGTTCTGGACACTGAATATCTGAGCTTGATTCAATACGTATATACCGTTATTTAATGTACCTGACCCAATCAGTACTTGATTTAGGTGGATGTTTACTACATCGCTTACAAAAGCAAAATCATATCCTTCCTTAGAAAGTAAGGATACAGATATGATATTACAAGTCGCACCTGGTACATACAAACAGTTACGCAGAATCAATATCTGCCCAGTTGTCAGTCCGAGGTAATATTCCCCTACGGATACAGCATCCATGCTCATTCCGTTAGCAACCTCGAGAGTCATATCACCTTTCCTGATAACCCTACGGTTTCTCAGAGCCTGTAACGAATTACAGATGTGAGATCCTGATCCGGTATCCAATACCCAGGAAGTAGTGTTAACTGACAAACAGTTCTCTATTACAAACACACTCGAAGCCGAAGCCACAACATGCTTCGAATTCTGGCTACTGGCTTTGCAAGCCCTGCAATCTTTCTGCCATTGTTCATTCCCGTTATAATAGGAACGTCCCTCTTTTACTATATCCAGTCCTGAAACTTTTGCCCTTGCTTTTCCTTTTTCTTCCCTGGTTTCTTTCAGGGTATAAGCAGAGGGCAGGGACTGTAGAATTAAGTCAGTACTTGACCCATTCTTCAACGTGGTCTCCAGGTCCGTGAGCTTAAAATAGCTGGTCTCTGTAAGGACGTTGTCCCTTACAGATGACCCGACAGCCAACCTCGCTTGAAGCAATTCGTTCGAGGTCTCATATCTTGCGATACGAGATTGCTCTCCATATAAATTTTTGTTATGGAGGAAGATAGAAACTGAGTCCATCTTCTCGTGCTACCCCTGGTTCGCACCATCAACTGAGGCTAACACGAGGCACTTGGCTTTCGCACAATCCTTTTCCGATGTCCTTTGGATGTAAACATCCATGACAGGGGAAACTGGACCTGAGACGGCAGGGGTTTGATTAGTTAAGAGGTGTCCCAGCTTGTCATGGGTAATGGACATCTGGACAGACCTTTGCCAGTCATAACAGTCAGATTCAGTCATTTTTATTATCTAGATGTAACCTAGGTGCGGTCACTTGGTCGCTGCAATTAAGAGAGAGAGAAGAAAACACTCAGCATGATGCTCTTGCAAGTTTAGAGTGGTTTTTAATTTGTCTAAACAGGATGGCTCCCACTGTCTCTCGAATCCCTCCTCAAAACCAAAAAGGAAGAATTAGTCAGGATCAATCTCACCGTACAATTCTTGCTTAACCGTTCAGCCAGGCCAGTGTCGGTACTTCGAGGGAGGTTTTCCAACGCTTTCGCGAAGTTCCTTAATTCAAGAACCTCTTTTCCCTGGGGGCGTAGCCCCGCTAACACCTTTCTAGGCACCTACTTGGTTTAAGCATTGATCGTTAAGTGAGAAATTTCCCGAGGAGTAGCATATACTCACAGTAGGATCGGGATCCAAATATCATCGTGTGACGAAACAGAAGGAATCCTACCAGGATCATCACACTCCAAATGGTATGCAACACTAGCAAGTTTCAGTACTTTTGAAACTCCCGATGTGGATTTTTGCCCCATGCTCTTATGACCTTGACTAAGGCCAACAAATCATAAGTCACATGTCAAGTTCTACCCGTCGTTGTCCAGGTTGATTTGAACCCACCCGTATATACCCTTGACTATGGCCAACAAAGTAATACGACTGTCCCAAACCAACGCATTCTATCTATGCAACATATGAATACCCACCATTTACCAAACACTGTGCCTTGACTAAGGCCAACAAACACAGCTTGAATACTGTTGATTATTCATATGAAACGACGGAGGGCTACAGATGGTTTTGGCGAAACCTTGAACGTAGTGAACTTGATATAATCGAAGGAACGAAATAGCTTTTAAAAGGAGTGGCTCAAGCTCCGCATTTAAAAGTTAGTTTTGAAAAGAACCGAGTGGTTTTCAAAGTGTTCCAACGACTTGTACTTGGTTTATTTTCTTGCATCAGTTCTTTTAATGCGTGTTTTTCTTGCATTAGTTCTTTTAATGCGTCCCATCATTTAATCCTACCATTGCATAAAACAACCAAAATATGACGTACGCTTATGCCATTCGCATTCTCCATGGGGCCCCGTCATTACCCGTTAGGTTACTTAACTAACGACAGAGCGGGGGCTGGGCTAGCGCGGCTGTAAAACATAAGCAACGCCTAAATAATATCATATATAGATATATACTGCAATGATAGCCATTTCAGATCACAGATGAATACATTGGATATACTAGGAATCCGCAATTCGTACGAGCCTGTAACGAAAAGCAAATTACACGGTCGCGGTGAATAGCCAATACCCCACCCAAAACCCCTACGGGTGCGGCAAACTACCCGCCAAGTACCCGAAGCGAAGCAACCTCCCTCAACTCCATGAGTAGGCCACTCGGCACTTCGGCATACCCGGTAGTTTGTGCACCCCCTCCATGGGTCTATCCTAGGAGCAAAAACAGTAAAAAGAAATTATACAATGACGGCTACAACCCCGACCCGGTTGTGTGGCCATACAAATAATTATTACATCAATTTACAAATTTACATGAATTGAAAGAAAAGAAAACTCTCGTCTCACAACCCCCGGCTATTCACCCGCGACAATCCAATGAATTCATATACACATTCCAATAACATTACAGATCACAGATTTGTATAACCCCCACTAATCGACATATAGCAATTAGCAGACGTTCAATACAAATATCACATCACAGAAAAACCCCGTCAGCTTAAGTCTTTTAGAAGTTCGATTAAAAATACGGATTTTCAGGCCCCAAACACAAAATTTTCGTTCTGGAAAATCTGGGCAAAAAATAAATATTCAAAAAATCCCAAAACAGACCCAGAAGCACTCTGCAAGCAAATTTTTCCCCGACCGAATTAATTCGGCCGCGGAACCACGGCGGGAGCATGCTCCCGCCGCATTTCCGCGGCTCATTGATCGATTCATGGGACAAAATTTCTTGGGTGTACACAAAAAAGCCTGAGCCGATTTTTAAGATAAAATTTATCAATTTTTGAACAGAAACAAAATCGGCAGAAACTTATCATTTCGGGTTCGTATTGCGACTTTTTCTTTTATCGATCTTCTAGCTATTTTGCCAACATGTTAGATAGAGTTTAACTAGTCTCTGATACCACTGTAAGTCCATGCTACCTCTCCCGGTACTTACGGGCTTGTGGAATTTGGTGAAAAACGATTTTTAAGAGGTGGTAACATGGACTCAAAACCCGGATCTTTGTTAAACTTCTAACTAACAACCTAACAAGAGTTTACCTACTCGGTTAGGAGGCTATACCTTTCTTGAACTCCTTCGTCTTCAACTCGTCCCGGAGTTCGGATCGGCCTCACCTCGTCGTCTCCTTGCGTCGAAGATGGATCCACCCGAAAGCTTCTACCTTTGGCTTGTTCTTCGGACTTTGAAGAAACTAGATCACTTGGCTTGCTTGGCCTTGTGAGCTAGAATGAGTAGAGAAGAGTATGTTGGGATTTTGCTCTATGGTTCTTGCTTCTCAACACATGAGACAAGTGAACCATAGACTAAAAAGGAGAGAGCAAGAGGAAGAGGGTGAGAGCAAGAGCATGAGAGCTCAAAAACAAGAGAGAGAAAGGTCAAGCAAGAATAATCCTCTCTTTTGTCTTTCACCCTCTCATAATCCAAAAACATCATTAGCCATAATGTCAACCAAGTATTATGTGATGGTTCATATCATGACAAAGGCAATATCATTTCCATGCACTCATTTTGCAAACTACAACAAGCAAGCAAAAGTCTTTGCATGAAAATGACAACCATTGTGATGATGATGGTCAACTAGTCCAACCTAGTCAACCGGTCAACAAAGTCAACAAGTCAACAAAGTCAACCCTCCAACAACCATGTCACTATAATACTTAATTAATATTATTGCTAAATATATATATATATATATATATATATCATATTCTCATTAGGGTTGAGCAAAAAGTCAATAGTCAACAGTCAACGGTCAACAACCCTAATGAGAATCCTCTGCCTCTGTCTCTCCGTCAACTGTGCATACACACCCGCATCCGCGTTCTGAAGAACACGGATGGAAACTGGATAAAACTAATCCCAATACGTACACTAGGATCTGGCTTAAACCAAAGCCCGCTAGTGTAAACTGTCCGGACACTAAACGTGCACAAGTGCACGGATGTGACTGAACCCTATCGCAAAACCATGCGACCTGTCGCAAAACCATGCGACCTCTACTCTTTTTCCTAAAGGCGAATAGCTTTCTGTGTGGGACTCTAAAGACTCGACACTACGCTGGCAGTGGGTTTAACCACAGACTGCAAGCGGCACTAGCTGTGCATAACGGTCCCCAGGTAGATGCCGACAAGAAGACTGACGAGGTGAAACCCATCTGAACTCCTACTGAGCCTAAATGTGACAATCTCCATACAGTCCGGTCTGTTCGTCTGATACATCGCATGGCGGGCCTAGGGGGGCGGTAAACGTCAGTCCCCTAATAGCGGTACAAGTCGTGTCAGAGTGAAGCCCAATACACCCTGAGATAGCACCGAAAGCCTACCAGTATATCTCGCTTGCCCTGGCCAGGGACTACTCGTGTAATGGCTCTCCTAGACACAGCGCGATGTCAACCCCCAATACCGGGAGAGACGAATCCTGTCTAACCGTCATTGCCTCCAAGTGCTTCGGGACTGCACCCAACTACTACCCGTTTGCACGACTCCTTTGAGCCGTGGTAGGGTAGTAACCAAAGTACAGTGGGAACACACTCGAGGCGAAGTGACAGCGTCAAGTCAGCGGACTAAGCTGTACTCATGTCACCTGGGAACTGATAACTGACGATAGGTATAATACCAACCGGTCAGTTCCCGACGAGTCCTGTCCAGTGTACTCGTAACCCAACGAGCACCCGCATACTATCTCCAGTATGACGTACTGACGGCTGTGGGACAGACCGTCTCCCACACTGGGATGAGAAGCGCATGCGCTAGTCTACTCCGGAGTATCGATGCCCTGTCTCGATAGTCCTGCGACTAGGGACCTGCATAAGGATGTGCTTATAGATTACCCAGCCCCCACTAGTGTGACTGCCATCACAACGCTGGTAATCAAGCAAAGATCCTAAGGGCTCCACTAATGTGTATAGGTGATATATTAAAATAAACACATGTACACATTGAAGTAGAAACAAACCAAGTAGCATACTACCATTTTGAGCAAGATTGTCAATACAAGGTTAATATCCCAAGCTTCCATTAAATAATATACATACTAGTATGATACAGTAATGGCCTCTAGGGCATATACACTAACAGACTCACTAGCCTAGTCACAATCTAGAAACTTCTAGAACCTTCCACACTCATCAAGAAAAGATAAATCCGTATTAAACCGAATGTTTAATACGGCTGATAGAAAACTGGAAACTGACAACTTCCAAAAGCGACCCCGAAACGAATTTCAGGATAACCCCGTAACAGTATAGACATACCCGCATTTGTATTACGACCGAATACAAATGCAACTGAGACAAAGATATTATATCTACACAGTATAATACTCGGATCCGGCTTAAACCAAAGCCCACCAGTATTATCTGCCCGAAATATGACACGTGCGTAAACGCACGTGCATTTTCTGAACCCTGCCATAAAACCATACGGCCTCTACAACGTTTCGCCCGAACTTGGGAAACTGTCTGTGGGGGACTCTAATGACTCATCAACACACTGGCACTGGGTATAACCACTAGCATGTCAGAGGTACTAGCTGTACATAACGTTTGCCTATGTATTGATTGGAAGGGAAGCTGACGAGCGAACTCATCCAGAAACCCTATTGAGCCTGATAGTGACAATATCCGTACAGTCCGTTCCGTTCGTCTAAAGGTATCGCATATCGAGTCTAGGGGGGTAGATAAAGTCAGACCCCTAATAACGCGATAATTCGTGTCGGTATGAAGCCCATCACCTCCTGAGAAACTACTGATCCAAATCAGTAATTCTCCACTACCTCGGCCGAGGATTTCTAGTGATGGCCATCCGTGCACTGTGCGACATCAACCCCCAATACCGGGAGAGACGAATCCTCGACGATCCGCTCACTGCCTCCATGTGGCTCGGGACTGTACCCAACTAAAACCTGTTTGCACGTCTCCTTTGAGCGTGGTAGGGTAGTAATCTAAGTACAGTAGGAACTCACACAAGACAAATGACGATCTCAAGTCGATAAACTAACCTGTACACATGTCACCAAGGAACTGCTATCTGACGATATGTATAATACCAACTAGCATGTTCCCGGCGAGTCCTGTCCGGTGTACTCATAACCCAATGAGCATCTGTATACATCTTAGGTGAACCAACTGACACCAATGGCTTGTGAGACCGGCCACCGCTTCTCGTCGGGGTCTCGACTGTATACACTAGTCTACTTTGGAGTATCGATGCCCTGTCTCGAAACTCCCATGACTAGGGACACTTTTAAGGATGTGTTTATAGACCCCAGCTCCCACGTATATAATCGCCATCATACTGCTGGAAGTCAAGCAAGAATCCTATGGGCTCTATCATCATGCAATAGTGAACTAAAGCATGTATACGATGATAAAGACAAACCAGATAGCATACTATCATCTCGAGCAAGACTGTCATATGAGTATAGGTCCTCCCTCAATCATGGCAATCACGTACCTGCGATCCAATAATTGACTTTGAGGGCACTATATCTAATAGTGTAGGCATGGGGAATAGGAACGCTCGCGGCGACAGCGCGCGTAGCATGCGCATTGAATGCGGGGGGAGGCGAAGCGCTAGGGGCGCGTCGCTTCGATTCCTTTAGAGAAGGCTTGATGACCGCCGTGTGGCAGCGACTTTTTGGGTGAAAGCGGGCGACTGTTGAGCTGCGCAGTGGGCTATATAAGGCTGAAGGAGTACCGGTCCTTCTATCCTTCATAAACAGGTCGTCGAAAATGCAAGACTTCCCGTTTTCCATCCCCGACATCATCCACTTCGAAGACGTGTACCTTTACGACCAGAACTGCACCGAGGACACGGTGCAGCTGGTCTATGGGAGCATCGAGGACCATTTCGGCTGGCTGCTCCCCCGACGCTCCTCCCTGCTGCAGCTGCTGATGTACTCCATCTGAAGGGCGTCGTCGGGGCTTTACAACCTCTTGTCCGAGCAGCTCTATGACGAGGCCGTGGGCAAGCTGCGGTCTCTGAGGCGCTTCGGCCTGATCTCCGTGAACCGGCTGGACCGCTCGGAGGCGCTCGTCCGCGAATGCTACGAGCTGAAGCTTAGGATCGACGCGTGCGGGGGGAACTGGGGGCAGAGGTTGGACCTCGTGAGGCCCTGGCTGGCGGAGATCTTTACCGAGTACCACGAGCAGTGCTCGCTACACCCCCTTCCCCCACTGTTGTAATTTCCATTCCTTTTTGCGTGTATGGCTGAGGAGACCATAATACCTTTTGAATGAACAAGGCTTTTCTTTCTTTTTCGCAATGTTCCATTGATCTTTATTAAATTATCAATAGATCCTAGGAAGAGTTTACATTGCCCTAAAGGAAAGGTACAGGCTAGTAGATGATTTTATTGGCTCGACCCGAGCTCCCCAGAGGACTGTGGGCCTCTGTGCTTGGCATAGGGTACGGGGCTCCCTGAGTTCCGTGCTGGCCGTCCGCCATAATGATCATGATCTGACCGATAGTCAGGTCAGCAGGAGGGCGATACTGCTCCTGCTCGCGGTCGGCCTGCCGTTTGTCCCTCAAGTATGCGGCGAGGTGTCCCGATCGGATGAGCTCTTCGATGTAGTCCCTGAGTTGCTTGCAATCCTCCGTGGCGTGGCCCAGTGTCCGGTGGAAAGCACAGTAAGGGCCCCGGGTCCGCTTCGCAGCCTGACGCGGGATTAGAGGGAACTTGAAGAACCCCTCGTTCTAGGCTTCCTCTAGCAATACTGCGAGGGATACATTGAGGGGGGTATACTCCTGGAACTTCGGGTGGTAGGGCTGCTGACGCTCCGGCCTCTCCTCTCGAGCCCTCTTCTTCTGGTCGGATCATTCTGCTTGGGGGAGGTTAGAGTTCACCTCGGATTCCAGCTGAACCTCGCGCTCGGTCCACGCCTTGACCTCGGCCATGGTCTTAGGTTGCACCAACGTGAAGGAGCGTAACCACTCCTTGTGCCTCAGACCAGATCTAAGCTCCATGATGACAGTCTCGTCCCGGTGCTCGGGCACCTCGAGAAGGGCGTTGTAGAAACGGGTTATGTAGGCCTTGAACGTTTCCTTGTCCCCACTCTTAACCGTGAAGAGGTAGTCGACCGTGCGCTTCTGTCGATGGTTCCCAACGAAATGGGCAAGGAACTAAGTAGCCAGCACGTCGAAGGTCAAGATTAGGCGGGGCTCGATCCCCCGAAACCATTCCCGACCTGCGCGGATGAGGGTGGCCGGGAAAGCCCTGCACTAGGCGGCGTCGGAGTGGTCCTGGAAGCTCATCCCCGCGGTGAAAGCGTCCAAATGGTACTTCGGGTCGGTTTTCCCGTCGAACAGAGAGACCTTTGGGGCCTTGTTGCGCGAGGAGACGTGAACGGCGAGCAATTCCTCGGTGAACGGCTTTGTGAGCGAATCAGAGGCGCACTTAGCCCCATCACTCGAGAGGTGAGCCTCCCGGTGCATGCCCTCGATCTTCTTCTCGAGGGCGTCGAGCTGACCGTGGTATCCCGAGGAATCGGCGCCTTGGGATCCCTGGCCTCCGCTGCGGGTGACCTGCGTCTGGGAGTGGCCCCGGTTCCTCTCAATGAGGTGCTTCAGATCCCTGGGCGAGGTGGCTCTCGAGCCGCCGACTTGAACCCTTTCAGCGCGGCCTCGCCGAGGGGGTGGTCTCGACCATGCCTGTAGACAGGCGAGGTGACTGACATCTCCTCAGGGGGATAAGGGTCGTGAGGAGGCTCGAGGCGAGGCGTTCTGGCGGCGAACCTCGATGTGGAGCCGTGGGGAGCCCAGCGGGCCTCAGGTGTAAGTCGATGTACAACACCCCAATACTTGTGGGGAGGCGGAATTTTCAAAAACGAACTTGTTTAGTGAACAAACATCGACTAACCGCTTGAATCGAAGCTAAACGATAACTAACCAAACACATAGTTGTTCTAAACTACTATGCTTAGGGATTATACCTATCGAACCAAGTCCTTCGGCTTTACGATCTCCTCATCCTCCTCGGCCTTCTCGATGTAGTAGATGATCCACCCGAGAGCAAAACTCCAAGCTTAGCCTCTAAACTTGAGGCAACTAACCTTCCTGGATTGCTAATCAAAGAAGATAGATGAGATAGAGTGAGGGTTATGGATTGTTTAGTCTAACTAATCCTTGTTCTCAACACATGAGAGGTGAGGTTAGGGTTTGAAGAGAGTGAGCTTGAGGAGAGAGAATGTGAATGATATTATCAAGTGAGAATAGTAAGTTATCATAATATATATGAAACTTTAAAATTCATCAATAAAAGAAAAACAAATGATGAATAATCAAGTTTCATAAATATCTAATGGTGATTCATAACCATGACTCATTAATCATTTATTGTGCATTAATGATATGGATGAATCACTCTCATGACTCACTAAACTCATTCAATGCATATGACACCTAAACCTCCTTATTCACCATCTTCTAGAAGCTTCTCGCACAATTACGAGAATGCCCCTCCTTTCCGCAAAAATACGGAAAAACTTTAGACTGTATAAATCCAATAACCGGATACCAGTAACTGGCTTAAACCAAAGCCGACTGGTAAAAACTGTCCGAAAGTCGTACGTGCGTAAACACACGTATGCGTCCGAACCCTTTGTCGTAAAACCATACGACCTCTATATCGTTTCGCCTGGAGTAGGAAACTCTCTGTGTGGGACTCTAGAGACTCGACTACTACGCTGGCAGTGGGTTTAACCACAGACCGCAAGCGGCACTAGCTGTACGTAACGGTCCCCAGGTAGTTGTCGATAAGAAGGCCGATGAGGAAACCCATCCGAACTTCTACTGAGTCTGATGTGACAATCTCCATACAGTCCGGTCCGTTCGTCTTAGACTATCGCATATCGGGCCTAGGGGGGCGGCAAGCGTCAGTCCCCTAATAGCGGTATAAGTCGTGTCGGAGCGAAGCCCATTACACCCTGAGAAACTACTGGAACCTACCAGCAAATCTCGCTTGCCCTGGCCAGGGACTTTGCGTAATGGCTCTCTGACACAGCGCGATATCAACTCCCAATACCGGGAGAGACGAATCCTGTCTAACCGCCACTGCCTCCAAGTGCTCGGGACTGCACCCAACTGCTACCTGTTTGCACGACTCCTTTGAGCCGTGGTAGGGTAGCAATCTAAGAACAGTGGGACACACTCGAGGCGAAGTAGCAGTGTCAAGTCTGCGGACTATGCTGTACTCATGTCACCTGGGAACTGTTCACTAACGACTGGTATAAAACCAACCAACAGTTCCCTGTGAGTCCTGTCCGGTGTACCCGTAACCTAACGAGCACCTGCATACTATCTCCAGTACGACGTACTGACGGCTGTGGGACAGACCATCTCCCCAACTGGGATGAGAAGCGTACACACTAGTCTACTCCGGAGTATCGATGCTCTGTCTCGATAATCCAACGACCAGGGACATGAATAAGGATGTGCTTGTAGACTACCCAGCCCTCACTAGTGTGACTGCCATCACAACGCTGGTAGACAAGCAAGATCCTAAGAGCTCTATCAATACGTACACTCACATATTAAGATAGAAAAACCAAGTAGCATACTACCATGTTTAGCAAGACTGTTATATACATGTGAATATCCCAAGCTTCCATTAAGTAATATACAAACTAGTATGATACAGTAATGGCCTTCTAGGGCATAAACACTAACAATCTCCCACTTGCACTAGGGCCATGTACTGGCGTATCGTAGACCAATGATCTCGAGTAGCCTCTCGAACTGAATCTGGGGTAGGGCCTTCGTGAATGGATCAGCAATGTTCTCTTCAGAAGCAACTCTCCGAACCTCGATCTCCTGACGATCAATGATCTCCCTGATCAGGTGATACCGCCTTAAGATGTGTCTGGATTTCTGATGGGACCTTGGTTCCTTCGCTAAAGCTATAGCTTCGTTGTTGTCGCAATACAGAGGTATTGGATCAACTATGGTAGGAACCACCTGAAGTTCTATTAGGAACTTCTTCATCCAGACTGCTTCTTTTGCGGCATCGCAAGCAGCTATATACTCCGCTTCCATCGTCGAGTCAGCAACGGTGTCCTGCTTGGAGCTCTTCCAGCACACCGCCCCTCCATTGAGGGTAAAGACATAACCCGACATGGACTTGGAATCGTCCTTATCACTCTGGAAGCCGGAATCAGCAAAGGCCTCCAACCTGAGGTCTTTTCCGCCGTAAACCAAGAACATCTCCTTAGTCCTTCTCAGGTACTTGAGAATGTTCTTTACTGCTATCCAGTGCTTCTCCCCTGGGTCTGACTGATACCGGCTTACCACGCTCAGTGCGTAAGCTACATCTGGTCTGGTGCACAACATCGCATACATTATAGAGCCTACCGCAGAAGCGTAGGGTATAATAGACATGCGTTCCCTTTCCAAATCAGTCTTGGGAGACATCTCTTTGGAGAGGGTGATTCCGTGACAAGCCGGTAGATTACCGCGCTTAGAATCTTCCATACTGAATCTTTTCAGTACAGTGTCGATATACCTGGACTGCGAAAGTCCCAACATCCTCTTGGATCTATCACGATAGATCCGGATCCCCAGAATGTAAGAGGCATCACCCAGGTCTTTCATGGAGAACCTGTGTGACAAGAATCCTTTGACAGATTGTAGCATAGGAATGTCATTTCCTATCAATAGAATGTCATCCACGTACAAGACGAGGAATACGACACTTCTGGCTACAACTTTACTATATATGCACGGTTCATCTGGATTTTTGATAAAGTCATATTCTTTGACTGTCTCATCAAAACAGATGTTCCAACTCCGCGATGCCTGCTTTAGTCCATAAATGGACTTAAGCAGTTTGCATACTTTCCCGCTGCTCCCACTCTGATTGAAACCCTCTGGCTGATCCATATAGACTCTCTCTTCTAAATTTCCATTCAGAAAAGCCGTCTTTACGTCCATCTGCCAGATTTCATAATCATGGAAGGCAGCAATAGCAAGAAGGACCCGAATGGATTTGAGCATAGCCACTGGAGAAAAAGTTTCGTCATAGTCCAAACCAGGTCTTTGACGAAAACCCTTTGCAACAAGTCTAGCCTTATAGGTTTCCACCTGTCCATCTACACCAATCTTTTTCTTGAAGATCCATTTGCATCCTATGGGTTTTACCCCATCTGGAGCAAAGTCCAAAGTCCATACTTTGTTGGTGTACATGGACTCCATTTCGGTCCGCATTGCATCTAGCCATCGTACCGAGTCGCCGCTCTGGATGGCCTGCTGGAAGTCAGTAGGTTCATCATCATCTATGATGCAATCCTCTCTATCCCCATCTATGAGAAAACCGTAGTATCTCTCAGGCGGATGAGACGGCCTACTACTCCTGCGGAGGGGTGCGGGAATGTCCTGTTCTTCTTGAACTCCTGGTTCTACCAAACTTTCAGTAGCAGTTTGTGGTTCTGGAATTTCTTCCAGTTCTATTTCGCTCCCACTTATTTCCTTTTCTAAAAACCGATTTTCCAGAAAATGGGCATTACGAGAAACAAAAACCTTTTGTTCCTCTGCGTAATAGAAATAATATCCCTTGGAGTTCTTTGGATATCCCACAAACATACATTTTACTGATCGTGCCTCGAGCTTGTCCACATGCTGCTTTTTAACAAAAGCTGGACATCCCCAAATCTTCATATGTTGAAGATGGGGTTTCTTCCCAGTCCACATCTGATATGGAGTGGTAGGCACAGTCTTGGTAGGAGCCCTGTTCAAAAGATATGCCGCTGATTCTAGCGCATAACCCCAGAAAGATCACGGTAACTCAGCATTACTCATCATGGATCGTACCATATCCAATAGGGTTCGATTCCGTCTCTCCGATACACCGTTGTGCTGTGGAGTGTATGGAGGAGTAAGCTGAGAGAGAATTCCTTTCTCTTTTAGGTAACCTAGGAACTCGGCACTCAAGTATTCACCACCTCGATCAGATCTAAGTGTCATGATACTTTTGCCGGTTTGGTTTTCTACTTCATTCTTATACTCTTGGAATTTCTCAAAAGCCTCGGATTTATGTTTCATCAGATAAATGAATCCGTACCTTGAGTAATCATCCGTGAAAGTAATGAAATAGGAAAAACCACCTCTTGCATGTGTAGACATCGGACCGCATACATCGCTGTGTATGAGTCCTAAGAGCTCGCTCGCTCTTACTCCATGTCCAGTAAATGGAGTCTTTGTCATCTTTCCTTTGAGACAAGATTGACAAGTGTCATAAATTTGATATTCGAACGAGTCCAAATATCCTTCTCTATGCAACTTAGTCAACCTTCTCTCATTGATGTGACCCAGTCTACAATGCCATAAGAAAGCTTTATTTAAATCTGGAGACTTTCTTTTTAGTGTGTTCTGGACATTGAAAATTTGGAGTTGGTTTAAAACATATATACCGTTATTTAGGGTACCGGACCCAATCAAACCATGATTAAGGTGGATGTTGACAACATCTCTTACAAACGTGAAATTATAACCTTTATTTGATAACAAGGAAACTGATATGATATTACACGTTAAGCTTGGTACAAAATAACAGTTATGTAAAACCAAAATGTGTCCACTCGTCAATCCTAGGTGATAATCCCCGACGGACGCAGCTCCCACGCTAGCTCCGTTAGCAACCTTTAGGGTCATATCACCTTCCTTCAGCACTCTACGGTTTCTCAGTGCCTGCAATGAATTGCAAATATGAGATCCTGATCCGGTATCCAATACCCAGGAAGTAGAGTTGATCGACAGACAATTCTCAATTACAAACACACCTGAAGTCGAAGCCACAGCTTGCTTCGGTTCCTGGTTCTTGGCGTTCCACGCCTTGCAATCCTTCTTCCAGTGCCCTTTCCTGTGACAATGGAAGCACTCATCCTGGCCCACTACCGGTACCGCAAACTTTTTCTTTCCCTTCCCTCTTACCTTACTTACACCTCCTCTAGGTTTGGGTGCGGCCTTCTTCTTCCTTCCTTTGGCCCTAGCCTTGGACCCGGAAGAAGATGCACCGCCAACAAACATAGCGGGTGTTTCCCTTGCCTTCTGCAAGGTGCCCTCTGCACTCCTTAACATGTTCAGGAGTTCCGGAAGTTCAACTTCTTTTCCTTGAAGGTTGAAGTTCAGGATAAACTGGGCGTAGGTGGGAGGAAGGGACTGGAGAATGAGGTCTGTATATAGCTCATTATCCAAAGTCGTCCCAAGGTCTGCGAGCTCTTCAATAAAGCCGATCATCTTTAGGACATGTTCTCCTACTGATGACCCGACCGCCAACCTCGCTCGAAACAAGTTCTTATAGGTCTCGTATCTTGCTATACGAGATTGCTCTCCATAAAGTTCCTTTGTATGGAGAAATATGCCATCTAGGGTCATATCCTCGTGCCTCCTCTGATGTTCATTGTTCATTGAGGCAAGCACGATGCACTTGGCTTTCGCGCAATCTAAATCCCAGGTTTTGCGGATTTCCTTATCCGCATTGCTGGATTTGGGACCAGGGACAGCAGGTGCCGTAGCGGTGAGGATGTACCCCAATTTGTCATAGGTCAAAGCCATTTTGACATTCCGCAGCCAATCTTTATAGTTTGGCCCTGTCAGTATATTTTTCTCTAAAAGTAACTTAAGTCCAGTCATTTTCAGGGTCGCTGCAATTAGGAGAGAGAGAAAAAAACTCTTTATCATGATGCTCTTGCAAGTTTAGAGTGGTTTTTAGTTTATCTAAACTGGATGGCTCCCACTGTTTCTCGAATCCTTCCTCAAACCATAAAAGAAGAATTAGCCAGAACTATTTTCACCGTACAATACTTGCTTAACCGTTCAGCCAGGCCAGTGTCGATACTTCGAGGGAGGTTTTCCAACGCTTTCGCGAAGTTCCTTAATTAAATAACCTCTTTTCTCTGGGGGCGTAACCCCGCTGACACTTTTCTGGACACCTACTTGGTTTATAGCATTGATCGTTAAGTGACGAATATCCTGATAAGTAGCATATACTCACAGTAGGATCGGGATCCAAATATCATCGTATGATAATGTTGAAGGAATCCTACCAACATTCATCAAACTCCAAATGGTATGCATTTCTTTGCAAATTTCAATTTCTTTAGAAATTCCCGATATATATTTTTGCCCCATGCTCTTATGACCTTGGCTTTGGTCAAAATGTCATAAGTCACATGTCAAGTTCTACCCGTCATTATCTTGTCAATTTGAACCCATCCGTATATACCCCTGACTTTGGTCAAATGATAATACGACTGTCCCAAACTAACTCATCTATCTTATGCAACAAATGAAAACCCAGCAGCTACCAAACACTATGCCTTGACTTTGGCCAAAATGCATAGCTTGAATACTACTGAATACCCAAATGAAATGACGGAGGGCTACGAATGGTTTTGGCGAAACCGTGAACGTAGTGAACTTGATATAACCGAAGGAACCTGATAGCTTTTAAAAGGAGTGGTTAAAGCTCCGCATTTAAAAATATCTGTTTTTAAAATTAACCGAGTGGTTTCTTTTAAATTGTTCCAACGATTTAAACTTTGGTTTGTTTTTCTTTGCATTATAGATAATGCGTCCCATCATTAACCTATCATTGCAGAAAACAACGAAAATACAACGTCCTCTTATGCCATCCGCATTCGCCATGGGGTCCCGTCATCACCCGTTAGGTTACTTAACTAACGACAGAGCGGGGGCTGGGCTAGCGCGGGTGTAAAACATAAGTGACGTCTAAATAGCTATCATATATAGATATTGTACATTCGTCAGACGCAATAATAGGCATTCCAGATCACAGATGAACTTTATTGGATTTGCAAGTAATCCGTGTTTGTTTCGAGCCTGCAACAAAAGACGGATTACACAGTTGTGATGAATAGCCATTACCCCACCCAAGACCCCAATGGGTACGGCAAACTACCCGCCCGGCAGTTTGTGCACCCCACCTTGGGTCTGTCCTAGGAGCAAAAACAGTAAAATGAAATAATACAACGGTGGCTACAACCGCAACCTGGATGTGCCCCGCAAAATAATATTACAACAAATTACATTTACATCAAATGAATTAAATAATAACCCATCACATAACCCCGGCTATACATCACAACAGTCCAACACAGTTCATATCCACAAACAGTAAAAACCATTACAGAAATGTGCAACCCCCTGCCAACCGACATACTAGCAGTTAGGGGAGGTTTACGAACACATTATACAAACACAGATATAATCCAACAAGCAAATACTGTATAATTTCGATCGATTAAACACTTTTAATTTTGCTCCAATACTGCTTTGCAAATCTGAAACCTGAGCAAAAATTAAATATTCCAGAAAATCCCAAATATCACAGAGAACCATCACAAGAAAAATGGGTCCCTGAATCGTCAAGTCGGCGGCGGAAGCGCGGCGGGATCAGTGCTATCCGCCGCGGATCCGCGGCGCCGTAGGCGATTCAGGGCACCAAATTTTTTGTGTGTTCTACTACTATCATTTTAAACTTTCTGAACATCCCTGAAAATTTTTTGGACTTCATTTATAAATCGACAGAAACATGATATTTTAGGGTTTTCCGGTTTCGTTTTTTCCGTTCGAAATTCATACAAATTTGCAAAAAAGTTATTTATTGTTTAGCGAGGCTCTGATACCACTGTAAGTCGATGTACAACACCCCAATACTTGTGGGAAGGCGGAATTTTCAAAAACGAACTTGTTTAGTGAACAAATATCGACTAACCGCTTGAATCGAAGCTAAACGATAACTAACCAAACACATAGTTGTTCTAAACTACTATGCTTAGGGATTATACCTATCGAACCAAGTCCTTTGGCTTTACGATCTCCTCGTCCTCCTCGGCCTTCTCGATGTAGTAGATGATCCACCCGAGAGCAAAACTCCAAGCTTAGCCTCTAAACTTGAGGCAACTAACCTTCTTGGATTGCTAATCAAAGAAGATAGATGAGATAGAGTGAGGGTTATGGATTGTTTAGTCTAACTAATCCTTGTTCTCAACACATGAGAGGTTAGGATTAGGGTTTGAAGAGAGTGAGCTTAAGAAGAGAGAATGTGAATGATATTATCAAGTGATAATAGTAAGTTTTCATAATATATATGAAACTTTAAAATTCATCAATAAAAGAAAAACAAATGATGAATAATCAAGTTTCATAAATATCTAATGGTGATTCATAACCATGACTCATTAATCATTTATTGTGCATTAATGATATGGATGAATCACTCTCATGACTCACTAAACTCATTCAATGCATATGACACCTAAACCTCCTTAGTCACCATCTTCTAGAAGCTTCTCGCACAATTACGAGAACGCCCCTCCTTTCCGCAAAAATACGGAAAAACTTTAGACTGTATAAATCCAATAACCGGATACCAGTAACTGGCTTAAACCAAAGCCGACTGGTAAAAACTGTCCGAAAGTCGTACGTGCGTAAACACACGTATGCGTCCGAACCCTTTGTCGTAAAACCATACGACCTCTATATCGTTTCGCCTGGAGTAGGAAACTCTCTGTGTGGGACTCTAGAGACTCGACTACTACGCTGGCAGTGGGTTTAACCACAGACCGCAAGCGGCACTAGCTGTACGTAACGGTCCCCAGGTAGTTGTCGATAAGAAGGCCGATGAGGAAACCCATCCGAACTCCTACTGAGCCTGCCGTGACAATCTCTATACAGTCCGGTCCGTTCGTCTTAGACTATCGCATATCGGGCCTAGGGGGGCGGCAAGCGTCAGTCCCCTAATAGCGGTATAAGTCGTGTCGGAGCGAAGCCCATTACACCCTGAGAAACTACTGGAACCTACTAGCAAATCTCGCTTGCCCTGGCCAGGGACTTTGCATAATGGCTCTCTGACACAGCGCGATATCAACTCCCAATACCGGGAGAGACGAATCCTGTCTAACCGCCACTGCCTCCAAGTGCTCGGGACTGCACCCAACTGCTACCTGTTTGCACGACTCCTTTGAGCCGTGGTAGGGTAGCAATCTAAGAACAGTGGGACACACTCGAGGCGAAGTAGCAGTGTCAAGTCTGCGGACTATGCTGTACTCATGTCACCTGGGAACTGTTCACTGACAACTGGTATAAAACCAACCAACAGTTCCCTGTGAGTCCTGTCCGGTGTACCCGTAACCTAACGAGCACCTGCATACTATCTCCAGTACGACGTACTGACGGCTGTGGGACAGACCATCTCCCCAACTGGGATGAGAAGCGTACACACTAGTCTACTCCGGAGTATCGATGCTCTGTCTCGATAATCCAATGACCAGGGACCTGAATAAGGATGTGCTTGTAGACTACCCAGCCCCCACTAGTGTGACTGCCATCACAACGCTGGTAGACAAGCAAGATCCTAAGAGCTCTATCAATACGTACACTCACATATTAAGATAGAAAAACCAAGTAACATACTACCATGTTTAGCAAGACTGTTATATACATGTGAATATCCCAAGCTTCCATTAAGTAATATACAAACTAGTATGATACAGTAATGGCCTTCTAGGGCATAAACACTAACATCAGGGAGTACCGGCGCGTGAGATCTGTGGCCAGGAGTTGTGGCCTGCTGGTGGTCAGCCGTCCCGACGGGGGCAGAGTTTTCTAAAGGCGGTGGAGCGGCGATCTGGGGCCCATGCCCGGCCGCTTGGACACGGACGAGCGCCTCCACGAGGGATTGTAGCCGATCTATCCGGCTGGCGAGGGCGTTGATGATGGTCGCTGGAGGAGGCTCATCCACGCTTTCGGTGAGTGGAAGGCAGCGGCTGGTACCCGGGATCTTCAGGATGGTTGCTCGCCATGCAGGCGGAGATCGGAAGGCCAACTTTGTTTTTGTGGAGTTTGGTTTCCCACAGACGGCGCCAACTGATGGAGGTCCTTTTCAGGTCTCCGTCAGATGTTGTCTTCCGTTGATCTCCCGGTGAATTTTTATGGTGGTCTTCTGTTGCGTGTGGATCTCAGTGGGTTTTGATGAGAATGGTGATTTGAGGAGTTTGGTGCCGAGTACCTGCAAAGAAGTCCCGGGGTGGTTTGGTACCACCGAGGACCCTCCGACGATCAAGTTAGTGCTAGATCCGAGCAGAGTAACAACAAAGTGGAATAAAAATGGGTTACTTGACCCCTCTGTGAAGGGGGTTTATATAGTGGTGATGGCACGCAGCAGCTGGCTCGAGAATCTCGCCAGCAGTTACGCTCCCGACGTCACGCCTGCGTAGAGAGCGGATCGCCCATTAATTGGGATCGCGGAGGCGTGGAACGTGGGATGTTGCTGGCGGAGAATCCGCGCATGGCGAGATTCACGGAGCGGCGGTTATGCCTGTGAGCGGTGGATCTGGTCAGAGGGACCGAGGAAGACGGCAGCGGCTAAGGAGCTCGGAGATGAGCAAGAGGGCCAAGGAGTCCTGGTCCTGTGGCAGCTCGGGACGAGCTGGGGGGGTTGAGGAGGCCAACTTGCATAGGGCCCCGAGAAGGGCCAGCTTTTTCTTGTGGGTTGGGTACAGGGGTTGCCTGGTCGGCCCCAGTGGCCCTTTGGGACACGTCATCTGCCACATGTTCAGATCTTGGAGACCGTCAATATTGAGCATCATCACATACCTCTGCGATCCTGTATTTAGATCCTGCGGTTTTCACCGAAGAAGATGAAGTTAGAGAAGTAGCTTTCTTGCAAAACCCATGATCTTCAGAGCTCAAGTAGAGCAACTCTGCTGGTGTCCCCAACTCAAATAGAAGACTCTCTCCACAATCTAAAATTTCCATTAATACTAATAATAAAATTATTTTTCTTCTTCTTCTGAATTCTTCTTCATTCAAGAACAGCAAGCTTAAACGCAAATCATAAATCTCGCAAGTAAGCCCCACTTGTTGAGTTCTGGAAGAGGGAGTAGTACATGTAAGTAAACGCTGATTGGAGCTATTCGAGCCACCTTCGTTTTGTTTGCTAGCTTAGTTTCTCTCTAATATGGCTTCTTCTTTTTCTTTCCCTTAATTTTTTTTAATTTTTTTTAAAAATTAGGTCAATGTGTAAACACCTTTATACATAACTATTTTATTCAAGCCCTTTTAAACTGATTTATAAATGCAAAAATACTTTTTCTACCGCATTAATTTCTCTACCCAAAAGTTTACCCAAGAGACAAACATCATACGCCCACTTATTTGACACTATTACCCAGGTGTTGTGGGTCCTACCATTTTGTCTGTTGGGCAAACTTTTGGGTAGAAAAATTGTTGGTAGTGATGATGCTCATAAGTGAGAATTCCTCAGATCACGACACGTGGAGAATGACGTGTCACCCGCGACAGCTCACTAGACTCCTGGGGGGCTGCCGAGGCAAAATCAGTCTGGAGCACTGATGACCTTCCCCGGTTCGTCTCCAAGCATCCACTCCACCTCTTACTGAAGAGCGACCCAGCCGCCGAACTGGCGCTACCCACCTATGCTCGTCTCCGAGCTATTACAGAGCTATGCTTTCTCGGCCTCCCAGCTCGTCTCTGAGCTCACGCTGAGCTAAGCCTCTCCAGCTCTCCCGGACAAACGAGAACGCGAGGCCTTATCGCTTCCGCAACGGCTCCGCGTATCTCGCCAGAGCGAGATATCCGCCGCCCTACGTCCTGCGTCCCACGCTGGCGCATCCCCCATTAACGAGCATATCCCGCTATTAATGGTGGATCCCGTCACTCACACAGGCATAACATCAGGAGCGTAATCGAAGGCGAAGATCTCGCACCCGCTCGCTCCATGCGACCCCGATAAAACCCCTCTCTCAGACGACTCAAGTAAGGCAATTTTAATCCAACAAGCCACTACTCTGCTCATTTTCCTCGGCTAACTTGATCGTCAGAGGGTCCTACGGTGGTCACCCACCCTGGGACTTCTTTGCAGGTAGTTCGGTTTCACTTCAAAATCAATCCATTGAGATCCACACGCCTAAGGAGACAACCTTCAAATCAAATCTCTGCCATTCAACAGCACTCGCTATATATCGACGGAGGACAACATCTGAAGGAGATCAGACCTCCATCAGTTGGCGTCGTCTGTAGGAACCGAACACGTTTTTTCCCCATCAAAGTTGATCCTCTATCTTCGACCTAATGGCGAGCGAGAACCATGGCGATCCCAGTATGAGTCGTCGCCTCCCCCACAACGAAGGCGGGAGCGGCTCGTCTCCTCCTCCCAATGCCATTGTCGCTTTATCCGCCCGGATCGACAGACTCACGTCAATGGTGGACGACTCATTCACGTTCAAGCGGCAGGCCCAGCCCCCCAAATCACCGCTCCCCCTCCCAGGGATCATGGCGTCGACAGAAAAGCGGGTAACATTACTCCCGTCGAAGCCCCCAAACACGGGCGTGCCGACTCCGACAACCGCGGCTCCCACGCAGCGATCGATTCAATGACCCGCTGGGTGCCGCACGGCTCTATGCCGCTATCCCGGGAAAGAGACCATCGCCGTGACGCCCATCGCGTTCCCGCGCCACCCGAGGAGGTGTCGGTCAGCTCACCCGCTTCCAGGAATGACCGACGCCCTCTCCCTCGCCAGGGCCACGCAAACAACTCACGTCAAGGCTGCTCCAAAAGGACGTCGCCCGAGGATCTGAGAAATTTGATAAATCGGAATCGAAGCTGCAGTACTGCGCAGACCAGGAGTAGAAATGGCCACCACTCTAACTGCGCCGAATCCTCGGGGTACCACAACCGTCTCGAAGCCCTCGAGAAGAAAGTCGAGGGCATACACCGGGATGGCCAGGCGTCCGGCGGAGGGGCCCGATACTCCGCCGATTCGCTGACAAAACCCTTTACGGAGGAACTGCTGGCCGAGCATGTCTCATCCAGGAACAAACAGCCCAAGGTGGCCCTCTTCGATGGGAAACCTGACCCAAAGGACCGACTGGACGCATTTACGGCAAGCATGAGCTTCCAGGATAACTCTGACACTGCCCAATGCCCAGCATTTCCCACCACCCTCATCCGGGCTGGACGGAACTGATTCTGAGGACTCACGCCATGCTCCATCTCTACCTTTGATGAGCTGGCTGCCCAGTTCCTCGGTCACTTCGTCGGAAACAGACGACAGAAGCGGATTGTCGATTACCTCTTCACCATAAATAGCGGGGACAAGGAATCCTTTAAGGGATACATCACTTGCTTCTACAACGCTCTCCTCGAGGTTCCCGAGCACCGGGATGAAACTGTCATCATCGCACTAAGGTCGGGTCTTAGGCACAAAGAGTGGCTCCGCTCTTTTGCATTAGCGCAACCTAAGACCATGGCCGAGGTAAAAGCTTGGACCGAATGAGAGATCCAACTCGAGTCGGAGGTGAATGCCAACCTGCCGTGGGGCGACCAAGCCGACCAAAAGAAGAGGAGCAGAGAAGAGGAGCAGAGAAGAGAAGAAGAGCGTCGACCGACCAAAACCATACTCCCTGAAGTTTTAAGAGTACACTCCTCTCAACATCTCCAAGACCGAGCTGTTGGAGGAGGCCAAGGGCGAGAGATTCTTCAAGCTCCCACCGGTATCCCATAGAGCTGAAAGGTTCCTTAGCACCCTCACTAAGTTTTCTAGGGTATAAAGTATGCAATTTTAAAAAACCTAGAGTGCTAAGCAACCCATAACCAAGGATCTAACTAGATGATTAGGGTTTAACTAACATGTAAACTACTTTACACTAAGTGAATTTGGAATACAACCTTTGTAGACCGGTCCTTCACTTCTAAAGCTCCGTGTAGTAGTCCCTTTTGCTCCAATTAGTGGTTTCCCGGACTCTCCATTGGCTCCACTGGGTGAAAGGAATGGGCTTGCTCAAGGATCTTCGAAGCCGAAGATGATCTACGTCGAAGAATCTCTAACTCAAGCTATCTCTTCACTAATTGATGAACTAGTGAAGAAATAACCTATACTAAATGGCTAGTTTGGTATAGATTGGTGAAGTAGGGATTTTGCTCACTTTAGAATTATTTCTCTCTCTCCCCTTTTCTTTTTACTCAAAGCTAGAGAGCAATAGAGGAGATAAAGAAAATGAACTCAAGAATCATCTTGTATGAACCATAGGTAAGAAAATATCATATATAACTCATGTAAAGACTGAACCATGGCTAAAGATAATGGTTAGGTTAATAAATATCTAGAGTAAAACAAAATTAGTGGACTAAGTCAATGGTTTCTACAAGCTTCTCCAAACTTCAAACCATGACTAATTACCGCCTGATTTTGATTTTCCCTTAATAATTAAAACCCCATATTATCTTAAGTATGGTATGAGTCTCATACACCCGAGTCCAATGTATCATCTAGCATGACACAAAATAAATACATTAACATATATCACATATATATTAAATGTATAATGAGAAAAACATTTTCTTAAGTGAGCTAATATTAGTTAATGTATATTAATATATCAAATATATAATTACACATTAAATTATTAATTCAACACTTGATTTAATAACCCGATTGTATCGCATACAATCGACTAATATCATTTATATGCATATCACATATACATATAACATATCATTGAATCAACACTTGATTCAACAATCCAGTTATATCACATAAAACCCATATCGCGAGATTGAAATACGGTATCACATACATGTATTAATCTTAGTCCCGCACATATCACATATGTGCCCTACTTCGTTTCGCATGAGCTAGGAAACCTCTGTGTAGGACTCTAATGACTCGTCAATATGCCGGCAGTAGGTGATGATCATATCAGTCACCCACAAGCCGTCAATAGTACTAGCTGGACGTAACGGCTACCCGGGTATTGAGCGATCAGAGGATCAACAAGCAAGCTTGTCCATACTCCTATGAATCCAACAGTAACACTACCGTACAGTCTGGTCTCTTCGTCTGATATGTCGCATATCTAGTCTAGGGGTGGTAAATGTCAGACCCCAGTAACTTGATAAGTCATGCCGATATGAGGCTCATAACGGGTCGAGAAACTACTGATAACACTTACCAGTAAATCTCCGCATCAGCCCTGGCTAGGGACTTCCTGTTATAGCCAATCGAGCACAACGCAACATCAACCCCTAATACCGGGAGAGACGAATCCCCTCCTATCGCTCATTGCCTCCATGTGATTCGGGACTGACCCAAAAACCACCGTTTTGCACGCTCTCTTGAACATGGTAAGGTGGAAATCAAAGCACGGTGGGAATCACACAAGTCTCTATGACGATCTCGGGTCTACAGACTAACCTGTACCAGTGTCACCAGAGAACTGCTATCTAACGCTAGGTATAATACCATCTAGGAGTTCTCGGCGAGTCCTGTTCAGTGTACCCAGTCTCTACTGATCACCCGTATACCATCTTTGATGTTAAACACCAATGGATGTGGGATCATCCATCGCCCATCAAATGGGTCAAGAAGCGTATACGCTAGTTTACTCTAGAATATCGATGTCCCGTCTCGATACACCCTCACAAGGAAAAATTAAAGGATGAACTTATAGACTACCCTAGCCCCACTGGTATGATCTCCATCATAGTCCTGGTAGTCAAGTACACATCCTAAGGGCTTTATCAACATGTGAGAGCAATACGGTATCACAATACAGATCTTCATGTTAAGATAAAGAGCAATCAGATAGCATACTATCATGTCAAGCAAGAAAGTCCTTTCTATATATGTCCAAGCATCCATTATAATATACAATCATGTACTATAATAGCCTCTAGGGCATACATACAACTAACAATCTCCCACTTGCACTACGGCCAGTTGTTGTAGTATCCCATACCCAACATCCCGAAGAGTCTCTCAAATTGTATCTGGGGTATGGCCTTTATGAGTGGATCCGCCGTGTTATTCTTCGTGTCAACTCTCCTGATCTCGATCTCCCGGCGATCAACTATCTCACGGATCAAGTGATACCGCCTCAGAATATGCCTGGATCGCTGATGGGACCTGGGTTCCTTGGCCAAAGCCACAGCTCCATTGTTATCACAATACAAAGGTATTGGATGCTCGATGGACGGAACCACACCAAGTTCGGTTATGAACTTCTTTATCCAGACAGCCTCTTTAGCGGCATCGTTGGCAGCGATGTATTCAGCCTCCATCATTGAGTCTGCCACGGTTTCTTGCTTGGAACTCTTCCAACAAACCCCACCTCCATTGAGGGTGAAGAAAAAAACCGAGACCGACTTAGAGTCATCCTTATCACTCTGGAAGCTCGAATCAGTAAATGACTCCATTTGGAGTTCACCGTTACCATACACCAAGAACATTTCTTTAGTCCTTCTCAAGTACTTAAGAATGTTCTTTACAGCTGTCCAGTGATTCTCTCCAGGATCTGCTTGATACCTGTTCAGTTGATAAAACTGCACATTTGTATTATTTTTCCTACCATTTTCATATTAAAAAAGGACTTTATTATAATATATTATACATATGAGGGTTTATGTGTAAAAACACTATTTTCCATGTGTTAATATATTTTAATTAGCATTTGGTAGGAAAATGTATGCAAATAAATTCATTGACCAAATCCTAGTAGAACTAAGTCTACTAAATATTATTTGAGATTATTGTGCAGAATTTTCCAAGTTGTTATGCAGAATTTATTAAGGAAATCAAGTTGTTGAAGAAAACTTGCCTAATTAAGAAGCAAAACTTGGAGACCAAGTCTGGAAGCAACCGAGAAAAGATTTCCAGATTCTGAAGGTGCCTAGGATTGCCACATGTCACAAGATGCAAGCCCAAAAATTTCAGTCAAGAGATCCTGACCATCAAGCGCGGATCCGCGGCTAAACCCCCCTTGGGCCGCGGATCCGCTGCAATTCTATGGAGTTAGAGCAAGAGATTTTTTGGGGAGAATCTATGCTATATTTTACCAAGTTTTCAACCTAAAGATTCTGGCTTTGCACTATAAAAGGGCACCGAGAGCCTCTTGGAAAAGTTATCAAGCCAACGAGATCACGAAGTCCAAGACGACTCACGCATCCAGGCTGATCATCAACGGTTCATCTACCTCCTTAGAAGAGATCGAGAAGCAAACTAGGTTTTTGTAATCATTTTCTAAGGAATCAAAGTGTATTTGATATTGTTGATTAATAAAGGTAGCTTTCTTCTTCTTATTGTATTTCTTCGTAGTTTAATTATGCAATTTCTTTCCATCTCTTTTTCTCCCAACATGCGCGAGTAATTCTCCGCTTGTTAGGGTTCGTAGGATTAGGGTAGGCTAATGGATGATGAAAATAAATAAACCCTTTTTAAGTCCTATAAAGTTTAGGAACTTTATCAAAAGAATCATTAATATCCTAATCGGGCGCGCTAGCAATTCTTTGCTAGTTCCGACCGTGACTAGCGATTAGATTAATGATTGTTTTGGTAAAGGCTAGATATGAACGGAGTTCCGTGTCGAGATAAGGGTTAAGAGTGGGATTCCTTTTCCCTCCAGAAACCCTAATCTACACGCATCACCGTCGTTCTAGTTTTAAATCTATTAATGGATAAAAAGGGTAACTTTTAATTAATCGTCCATGACTACTAAATCCTAACGAACCCTACAAGCCTTCTTATTATATTATCTAAATCTTTAAAATAATCTAGATCTACATTTTTGCATTCTTGCTTAACGTAGATCTAGAAACTTTTCACAAAATTCTTATTTCCTCCTCTCTTTCAACACATCTAAAGTAAGAGTAAAAGGTTCCACGTTTCCCAGAGGACGACCCGTACTCATCTCGGTCTAGCTACACGCGACACCGTTATTGATTGCGGTTAACTACTACAAACACACTCTTTCGAAACAATCAAATGGCGCCGTTGCCGGGGATACGTGCGTAATTTTTTATGTTTACTATTTGTGTTGGATTCTTATACGAGTCATATCATTATTAACACAAAACTGCAAATTGCATATTTAACGATTTGTGCGTGAATTTTTGCAAGGAGATCTGGAGTCATGGACTTGAGGAAACAGGAGATCTAGGGCTACAAAACTCTCTGGTATCTTTCTTAACTCCTTCTCTCTCCCTTCAAATCCAATAAAATCTATCTTCTGCAGGATTCTTTGCAAAATAGCGCCGCACAAAAAAATTTTTGCAAAAGTTTTGTGATTGGTTTTGTTTTGCATATTTTAATACGGACTTTAAGGGGCAAAGACCAAATCAAGATTAGGTGGGGATTTCATCACCCTTCCTAAGCCCCACAAATCACAAACCGAGCATATAGATCAACCCTTCATTAATTTAAAAAATATCTAGACCAGACTCTAAGGACTGTCGCGCTCAATAAGGACAGAGGAAGGTCGTGGGTAATCTATCGTTTATCCGCATTACTTTTGTAGTGCCTAGGCAAGTGTGTCAAAGGCTAGTGGTTTTTAATTAGGCCCACTACTGTGGTTCCTTCCCACTTACCTGGCACCTACCTGGCTACAAGGGTAGTACAGAGGCGGTAGAGGATTGATCCTGCGGCTTGTCCTTTGGAAGTCTAGGAGCGGTCTAAAGACTGGACCTAAGTGACCTTAGTTCTAGGGTTGCTTGTGCATCTTAGGGTGATTTGTCTTGAGTCCCACTTTTTCAAAAACAAGCCAATTTTAAAGTCACACACACGCTGCCACTTGCACTAAACCCGCTTAGTGCATGCTCGGCTGGACACGGGATCCTAGTGCCCGTCTTGTCCGCGTTCCTGCTATCGACGCCGAAGTCGGTACTTCTTCATCTTCTTTTCCCCCACCACACACCACATCAACCGAGATGGACGGCACTCCATCAGATTATAACACCATGCTGCCACCGCCCGTAGGTGAGCAAAATCCACCGCGCATCTCTCTCCAAGAGAGATGCTATCCTATTCGTGGTCCCCTTCCTACTTGTCTATCTCTTCCACCACCTAACGGGGATAATTTCGAAATTAAACCCCACTACATCAATCTGCTGCCCAAATTTCACGGGCTTGAGTCGGAAGACGCGTACGTTTTCATCACCAAATTCAAAAACGTATGCGCAATGATGGGTACTTCACAATTAATTTTAGATGCTATGCGCTTACGTCTTCTCCCATTCACATTGTGCGACTTGGCAGAAAAATGGCTTTACAATACTGCCGCACACTCTATCACTAATTGGGACGAATTCATCATAGCATTTCTTAAGAAGTTTTAGCCAAACCATAAGACTGCCCACATTAGGAGCGAGATCAACCAGTTCACCCAGTTTCCCAATGAACCATTTTGGAAGTACTTTGAACATTTCAAGGATCTGCTTGTCCAATGCCCCCATCACGGAATACAAAGATGGGATTTATGTCGGATTATATACGAGGGCATTAATCCAGCGACAAAGCAGATGCTTGAAACAATGTGTCAATGCAATTTCATGTCTAAAAATGACGACGAAGCATGTAAATATCTGGAAGACCTTGCTGAACACACGTTGCAGTGGGAAAGCGTAAGACCACCTTCAACTAAGGGAGGTATTCACCAGCTCGATATTTCTATCGCAGTAAAAGCCGAAATGGCAGCGATACAGAAGAAACTCGATGCTATTAAGAACAAATTTTCATCATTCTCCCTAAATCAGGTCACGCTTCCTAAGACCGTCTGTGGTTGCTGTTCGGATCCTTCACACTTAACGGAAGAATGTCCTATGAATGCTTCGTTCCAAGCTAATGCTGCTTTTCAGCAGCGACCTAGAAACGACCCTTATTCTTCCACGTACAATCAAGGATGGAGGAATCATCCTAACTTTGCTTGGAATCAAAACCAACAAAGCAATTATCAAAGACCTCCTCCACAGCAACCACAACCACAGAATCAGCCCCCCTTTCAGTCACAGAATTTCCAAAATCCGGCCAACATTTCTACACCACAAGTGGCCGGTACTGACAACTCACTTGCACAAACTTTGGATATGTTCATGAAACAATGCATGCAAATTTCGGCTGAGATGAGGTCTTCTATTGATGCCCTAACGAAAAGCTCCGCCTCCCATGGTGAGAGTATTAAATCAATAGAAAACCAAATCGCACAGTTAAACGCCGTAATGAGTGCGAGAGAGAAAGGGAAACTCCCATCTCAACCCATACCTAATCCTGGCCACTCAAAAAGTTATAATGTGAGTGTTGTTACCACGTTGAGATCGGGAAAAGTGCTGAATAATCGAGTGGGTGAGCAGTGTGATGATAGTGACACCAATGATACCCCTTCTTCTTCTTCTTCCCCTAATTCGTCTAGTCTTCCACCTTCAACCGAGCCTATTCTCCGTTTTCCCCAAGGCTCGAACCCTTCGCCCATTTCGCCAAATCTATCTAAGTCGATTCCCACTCCAATTTTGGGATCGAATCCGTCCCCACAATCATCTCCAATGTTGGACCAAACCATTATTGATAAAGCACCTTATCCAAACAGGTTAAGGGGCAACAGACCAAGTCCACAAATGGAGAAGATTGTGGAAATTTTTAAGCAAGTTAACATAAACATTCTTCTCCTAGATGCTATTCAACAAGTTCCGTCATATGCAAAAATCTTAAAGGACCTGTGCACTAGGAAGAGAAAAGTTCAAGTACCTAAAAAAGTTTTCCTTGCGAGTAATGTGAGCACTGCTTTTACACAACAACTACCCAAGAAACGAAAGGACCCCGGAAGTCCTACAATTTCTATTTCCATTGGGGGTAAAAATATCAATCGTGCTCTACTCGATTTGGGTGCTAGTGTTAACTTGCTTCCGTATTCTGTTTATGAGCAATTAGGGATCGGAGAGTTAAAACCTGCGCATTGCACTCTTCAGATGGCCGATCGATCTATCACCCAACCAAGGGGTGAGCTAGAGGATGTGTTAATCAAAATCGGTGAATTCATATTCCCGGTAGACTTTATCGTTATAGATACACAACCTGTAGCAAACCCATGCAATTAAATCCCGGTGATACTCGGTCGACCCTTTTTGGCCACTTCCAACGCAGTAATTAATTGTAGAAACGGCTCTATGACCCTATCCTTTGGAAAGAAGTCAATTGAGCTTAACATTTACAAGTTGGAAAGTGAACCCTCCGAACCCTATGCTCATGTGTGTTCTGTCGAATTAATGGATGTCGACAGCAGCGAATTTGATCAACCTCATAATACTGACTCTTTTCATATGTTGTTGTTTGATCCAACCATGTACTCTTCCACCGAGTTGTCTGGGTCAACATCTAACGCTGATGAGGAACTTTTTATTGAGTCTGACGATCACCATGTTTTTCCTGATGACATTATTCTTCGGGGTATCGATGAAAGTTTTGAGGAAATTTTCGCTGATGAACTCGCATTTTTAAAAGATACGGGTGTTGAGATGAATCAACTCCAAGATAAAGCAATTGAACCTCCACCCCTTCTTCTGGACATTCATGATAATGCGAGTAATCCATCATCACTATCACTGTGTCGTCTTTCCAAATGGAGACGCAATCCTTTTCCATTACACCTCTTGTCACCTCCCCACTTCTTCACGTCAATAGGTGACATGTTCTTCCACCAACCTTGGTGCTTCATCGATAAAATTTTTGAATGGTTGGTGTTGACCTTCAGTCTTTGCAAAGCTTGGCATTGACCAATAACCTTGACCCCCTCGTGTGATTTTAAAAAGATTAAAATTGTTTAACTCAAGTTTGGGGGAGGGGTGGTATATTTTGGCTCTTGAAAGAAAATGATTTTTACAAAATTGTGAGCCTAAAATAAGTTTGGGGGAGGATTGTTACTTTCATATATTCTTGCCCCCATTAATAATTTCCTCCCAAGTCTACAGGTTTTTGAGCTTAACGGATGACATCAGTGAGGACACTGCTGTAAACAGGTTTGTGGGAGGTTTGTGCTTATTTACACATCAATTTGCATCATATTTTGCATAAGCACAACATTTTCAATTTTTTTTTTTTATAACAAAAGAGTAGAAAGTGAAAAATTACATCCAAAAGATAGGAATAGTTTAAGAAAACCAAGAAAATTAGAAGTTTTCTTAAACGAACTGGTAATAAGTAGTTATGAGCCGTTGTCCCAAGGGTTAGTAAGATGAAGGAAGTCACTAATCTGAGGATAAAAATAAGTCTGAAAAATAGTTTCTATTCTGAAAGCCAAACATTTGAATGTTGATACCCTACTATATGCACTTACACACGTCTTGAAACTCGGGATATTAGAGGATACCTTGAAATGCTTTTGTCTAAAAGCTAAAGTATAAAGGAAATGAAAAAAAAATAAAGAAAATATAAAAATGGTGAAAAGAAAATGGAACACTGGTTTTGTTATCGCCAAGGCAGCAATAAAAAAATATAGCGAGGGTGCCTTTTCACCTAGTGCCCTAAGGCCAACTGGTCTGGGAGTCACTGCTAAGCCTTAGGTAGTGCAAGACGAGGAAAATATTATCACCTAATCAACAAGCACATAAGTAATCGGTCGGTTAGTACCTCAAGAAGTATTAACGGTCGCATGAAAATGTGTGAGCAAATCTTAATATTCATTAAATTAAAAAGTACTAAGGTAGATGGACAAGAGTATGATAGCTTGAATTGAATTCTCCGAGTGTAGGGATGTTCTTTACACACACGTGGGGTTATGTGATCAATGTTCGGATGAAAGGTAGGAATGAAGAATAAAGACGATGTTTTATTGAGGGATGATGTGATTTCTAACATTTTTTCATGACTATTAAGATAGGGCTCATGACAACTGAAAAGCTAGTGTAGTTGGAAACTCTTATTTTCAAAGTCTTTCTTTTATGGTTCTTATTTTTATATGTAAACTTCACCATCTTTCTTTTGTTATAGGATTTTGTGGGTGTAATCCGCTGAAAACTCTCAGGAGACAACACTCCTCCTACTAGGGACACCTAGAGGTTTAACGGCTTGTTGCACGTGCTCAGTGCAATCGTGTCTGCCTACGAAAGTGTGCTTAGTTTTCTCCTTTCTTTTTTTCCTCTTGAATAAACTAGTTTGCTCGGGACGATCAAAAGATAAGTTTGGGGGTATTTGTTCAGTTGATAAAACTGCACATTTGTATTATATTTTTCCTACCATTTTCATATTAAAAAAGGACTTTATTATAATATATTATACATATGAGGGTTTATGTGTAAAAATACTATTTTCCATGTGTTAATATATTTTAATTAGCATTTGGTAGGAAAATGTATGCAAATAAATTCATTGACCAAATCCTAGTAGAACTAAGTCTACTAAATATTATTTGAGATTATTGTGCAGAATTTTCCAAGTTGTTATGCAGAATTTATCAAGGAAATCAAGTTGTTGAAGAAAACTTGCCTAATTAAGAAGCAAAACTTGGAGACCAAGTCTGGAAGCAACCGAGAAAAGATTTCCAGATTCTGAAGGTGCCTAGGATTGCCACATGTCACAAGATGCAAGCCCAAAAATTTCAGTCGAGAGATCCTGACCATCAAGCGCGGATCCGCGGCCAAACCCCCCTTGGGCCGCGGATCCGCCGCAATTCTATGGAGTTAGAGCAAGAGATTTTTTGGGGTGAATCTATGCTATATTTTACCAAGTTTTCAACCTAAAGATTCTGGCTTTGCACTATAAAAGGGCACCGAGAGCCTCTTGGAAAAGTTATCAAGCCGACGAGATCACGAAGTCCAAGACGACTCACGCATCCAGGCTGATCATCAACGGTTCATCTACCTCCTTAGAAGAGATCGAGAAGTAAACTAGGTTTTTGTAATCATTTTCTAAGGAATCAAACTGTATTTGATATTGTTGATTAATAAAGGTAGCTTTCTTCTTCTTATTGTATTTCTTCGTAGTTTAATTATGCAATTTCTTTCCATCTCTTTTTCTCCCAACATGCGCAAGTAATTCTCCGCTTGTTAGGGTTCGTAGGATTAGGGTAGGCTAATGGATGATGAAAATAACTAAACCCTTTTTAAGTCCTATAAAGTTTAGGAACTTTATCAAAATAATCATTAACATCCTAATCGGGCGCGCTAGCAATTCTTTGCTAGTTCCGACCGCGACTAGCGATTAGATTAATGATTGTTTTGGTAAAGGCTAGATATGAACGGAGTTCCGTGTCGAGATAAGGGTTAAGAGTGGGATTCCTTTTCCTTCCAGAAATCCTAATCTACACGCATCACCGTTGTTCTAGTTTTAAATCTATTAATGGATAAAAAGGGTAACTTTTAATTAATCGTCCATGACTACTAAATCCTAACGAACCCTACAAGCCTTCTTATTATATTATCTAAATCTTTAAAATAATCTAGATCTATATTTTTGCATTCTTGCTTAACGTAGATCTAGAAACTTTTCACAAAATTCTTATTTCCTCCTCTCTTTCAACACATCTAAAGTAAGAGTAAAAGGTTCCACATTTCCCAGAGAACGACCCGTACTCATCTCGGTCTAGCTACACGCGACACCGTTATTGATTGCGGTTAACTACTACAAACACACTCTTTCGAAACAACCAATACCTACTCACTACACCTAGTGAGTATGCTACATCGGGTCTGGTACACAATATCGTGTACATGATAGAGTCTACTGCCGAAGTATAAGGCATCCCTTGCATGCGAGCTCTCTCTAAATCAGTCTTGGGAGACATCTCTTCGGAGAGAGTGATTCCTGAGATCATGGGTAAATTCCCACGTTTGGAATCCTCCATACTAAACCTCTTTAGTATGGTGTCAATGTACCTGGATTGGGACACTCCCAACTGTTAGTGTATATGCCCTAGAGGCCATTACTGTATCATACTAGCTTGTATATTACTTGATGGAAGCTTGGGATATTCACAGTTGTATAGACAATCTTGCTCAAAATGGTAGTATGCTACTTGGTTTTGTTACTACTTTAATATGTGCTGTGTTTCTTTTAGCATATCGCTTATACATATTAGTAGGGCCCTTAGGATCTTTGCTTGATTACCAGCGTTGTGATGGCAGTCACACTTGTAGGGGCTGGGTAATCTTTAAGCACATCCTTATACAGGTCCCTAGTCGCAGAACTATCGAGACAGGGCATCGATACTCCGGAGTAGACTAGCGTATGCGCTTCTCATCCCAGCTAGGGAGACGGTCTGTCCCACAGCCGTCAGTACGTCGTACTTGGGATAGTATGCGGGTGCTCGTTAGGTTACGAGTACACTGGACAGGACTCGTCGGGAACTGTTGGTTGGTATTATACATATTGTCAGTTATCAGTTCCCAGGTGACATAAGTACATCTTAGTCCGTTGACTTGATACTGTCACTTCGCCTCGAGTGTGTTCCCACTGTACTTTGATTACTACCCTACCACGGCTCAAAGGAGTCGTGCAAACAGGTAGTTTTTGGGTGCAGTCCCGAAGCATTTGGAGGCAGTGACGGTTAGACAGGATTCATCTCTCCCGGTATTGGGGGTTGATATCGCGCTGTGTCTAGGAGAGCCATTACACAAAGTCCCTGACCAGGGCAAGCGAGATAGACTGGTAGGTTTCCAGTGTTATCTCAGGTGTTCTGGGCTACACTCTGACACGACTTGTACTGCTAGTAGGGGACTGACGTTTACCGCCCCCTAGGCCCGCCATGCGATGTTCTTAGACGAACAGACCGTACTGTACGGAGACTGTCACATTCAGGCTCAGTAGGAGTTCAGATGGGTTTACCTCGTCAGTCTTCTTATCGGCATCTACCTGGGGACCGTTACGTACAGCTAGTGCCGCTTGCGGTCTGTGGTTGAACCCACCGCCAGCGTAGTGTCGAGTCTTTAGAGTCCCACACAGAGGGTTATTCGCCTTTAGGTAAAATAAGTGGAGGTCGCATGGTTTTGCGACAGGGTTCGTTCACATCCGCGCACTTGTGCACGTTTGGTGACCGGACAGCTTATACTAGCGGGCTTTGGTTTAAGCCGGATCCTAGTGTATGTTTTGGGATTGGTTTTATCTCATTGTATTCGTGTTCCTCGGAACACGGATACGGGTGTGTATGCACAGTTGACTGAGACAGAGGCAGAGGACTTTCATTAGGGTTGATGACCATTGTCATTTTCTTAACCCTAATGTTTATGTGTGAATTATGATTTATTAATATTAGTTAATTATAATTGTGTTATGGTTATGGTTGTTGACCATTTGACTTTTCTTTACTTGTTGACCTAGGTTGACAAGTTGACCATCATCATTTCATATGAAAGATGCTCCTTGATTCTTACAAAAGCATTTAATGTGAAATGATAATGGTCATTTCTTGATTAACCATCACAATTATCTTTAGCTAATTATCTATTTTTCATAATTCACATATATGTGAGAAGGTTGGATTATTCTTCTCACTTGATCATTTTCATTCTCTCTCCTCCTCTTCCTCTCTCTCTAGCTCTCCCCTCTCATGAGTTGAGAACCCTTTGAGCTTGAGATAAATCCCTTAAAAATACTCTCTACTCTTTCTAAGGTCCTAGGTTTAGCACACCAAGCACCTTAGTTACTTCTAGTTTGAGGTTGGAGCCAAAGGTAGAGGCCCTCGGGTGGATCTTTCTTCGGCAAAAGAAGGCGACGATGAGAACCCGTTCTTTCACTCCAAGAAGCAAGAAGAGAAGGACTTCAAGACTTAGGTATAACCCCCTTTCCGAGTAGCTAACCTTTTTAGCTTTGTAGTTAGTTTTTGTTTAGCAAAGATCCCTCCTTTACATAGTCCATGTTGCCTAGTGTTGTAAAAATCCGATATTTCATAACGTTTCCGCCTCCCCGCAAGCACCGGGGTGGGCAACGTGGACTTACAGTGGTATCAGAGCCTAGCTAAACACAAACTAACTAGTTAGCAAAGTATCTAGAACTTCGATCGGAAAAAATCGCAAAACATTTTTTTAAAAACCCTAAGTTTCTGCCGATTTTTAAACCTGCTCTAAAAATAATAAATCATACACTAAAAATCAGCTCAGGGTTTTTACAGAACACCCAAGAAAAATGAACCAGCGAGTCGACCAACTCACCGCGGAACCGCGGCAAGAGCATGCTCTTGCCGCGGATCCGTGGCCGAGTTGACTCGGCCGTGGGCCATTTTTCCTGCAGTGTTCTTCTGTTGCTGTTTTGGGATTTTTAGGATGGTTTGTTTCTGCCCAGATTTTCCAGAGAACAAGTTAGTTTTTGGGGTGGTCACAAATCCGTATTTTTGATCGAATTTCTTTACACTTTGGCTAATGGGTTATATCTGTGATGTGATATATGTATTGAACGTCTACTAATCGCTATATGTCGATTAGTGAGGGTTACACATATCTGTGATCTGTAATGTTAATGGTTTGTGTATATGAATTCGTTGGATTGTCGCGGATGAATAGCCGGGGGGTTGTGAGATGAGAGTTTTCTTATTCTTTCAATTCTTGTAATATGTAAATTGATATAATATTATTTGTAAGGCCGCACAACCGGGTCGGGGTTGTAGCCGTCATTGTATAATTTCTTTTTACTGTTTTTGCTCCTAGGATAGACCCAAGGTGGGGTGCACAAACTACCGGGTATCTCGAAGTGCCGAGTGGCCTACTCACGGTGTTGAGGGAGGTTGCTTCCCTCCGGGTACTTGGTGGGTAGTTTGCCGCACCCGTAGGGGTCTAGGGTGGGGTTTGGCTATTCATCGCGACCGTGTAATCCGTTCTTCGTTACAGGCTCGTACAAAATGCGGATTCCTAGTATATCCAATATATTCATCTGTGATCTGGAATGGCTATCATTGCATGTGACGAATGTTTATATATATCTATATGATGTCTATTTAGGCGCTGCTTATGTTTTGCATCCGCTCTAGTCCAGCTCCCGCTCTGTCGTTAGTTAAGTAACCTAACGGATGATGACGGGACCCCGTGGCGAATGCGAATGGCATAAGCGTACGTCATATTTTCGTTGTTTTCTGCAATGGTAGGATTAAATGATGGGACGCATTGGAATTAATGCAAGAAAAAATAAACCAAGTAAAAGTCGTTGGAACACTTTCAAAACCACTCGGTTCTTTTCAAAACCAAATTTTAAATGCGGAGCTTGAGCCACTCCTTTTGAAAGCTATCTCGTTCCATTGATTATATCAAGTTCACTACGTTCACAGTTTTGCCAAAACCATTCGTAGCCCTCCGTCGTTTCACATGAATGGTCAATATGTATTCAAGCTATGTTTGTTGGCCAAAGTCAAGGCATAGTGATTGGTAGCTATTGGGTATTCATGTGCAGCATAGATAGATGTGTTGGTTTGGGGCAGTCGTTCTACCTTGTTGGCCAAAGTCAAGGGTATGTGCGGGTGGGCACAAATTAACCTGGAGAATGACGGGTAGAACTTGACATGTGACTTATGATTTGTTGGCCAAAGTCAAGGTCATAAGAGCATGGGGCAAAAATCCACATCGGGAGTTTCAAAAGAACTGAAACTTGCTAGCGCTGCATACCATTTGGAGTGTGATGATTCTGATAGGATTCCTTCAGTTTTGTCACACGATGATATTTGGATCCCGATCCTACTGTGAGTATATGCTACTCCTCCGGAACTTTCTCACTTAACGATCAATGCTATAAACCAAGTAGGTGTCTAGAAAGGTGTTAGCGGGGTTACGCCCACAGGGAAAAGAGGTTACTTAATTAAGGAACTTCGCGAAAGCGTTGGAAAACCTCCCTCGAAGTACCGACACTGGCCTGGCTGAACGGTTAAGCAAGAATTGTACGGTGAGATTGATCCCGACTAGTTCTTCCTTTATGGTTTGAGGAGGGATTTGAGAGACAGTGGGAGCCATCCTGTTTAGACAAATTAAAAACCACTCTAAACTTGCAAGAGCATCATGCTAAAGTGTTTCTTCTCTCTCCCCTAATTGCAGCGACAATTTATCATGACTGGACTTAAGTTACTTCTAGATAAAAACATACTGATAGGGCCAAACTACAAAGATTGGCTCAGGAATGTCAAAATGGCAATCACTTATGACAAGTTGGGGTATCTTCTTACCACCAAAGCTCCCCCTGTCCCAGGTCCCAAAACCAGCGTCGCGGATAGGGAAATCCGTAAGAACTGGGAAATCGACTGCGCGAAGGCCAAGTGCCTCGTGCTTGCCTCTATGGACAATGAACATCAGAGGAGGCACGAGAATATGGACCTCAAATCCATATTTCTCCATACAAAAGAACTGTTTGGAGAGCAATCCCGTATCGCCAGATACGAAGTGTCGTAGAAGCTGTTTTCGGTGAGATTGGCCGTCGGATCATCGGTAGCGGAACACGTGCTTAAGATGATTGGCTACATAGAGGAGCTCACGGACATTGGGACCACGTTGGAGAATGAGCTCTATACGAACTTGATTCTCCAGTCCCTTCCTTCCACTTACGCCCAGTTCATCCTGAACTTCAACTTGCAGGAAAAGGAAGTTGAACTTTCAGAGCTCCTCAACATGCTGAGGAGTGCAGAGGGCACCCTACAGAAAGTTAGGGAAACATCCACTTTGTTTGTAGGAGGATCTTCCTCTTCTAGGTCCAAGGCGAAAGCCAAGGGAAAGAAGAAGAAAACCCCCGCCAAACCAAGGGGCGGTGTTAGTAAAGTGGATACGAAGGGAAAGGCAAAAGCAATAAAGGTAGCGGGGAAGCTTGTGGATAAGGAAGAGTGCTTTTACTGTCATAATGTAGGGTTCCTAGGCATCCTAATGAAGTCTCACAAGGCATCAACCATGCCAATTTCAAAAATTATTGGTGCCGAGAAACCCTAACACGGATCGTAGACTAGATTTCTAGGCGAAAAACGATTCTAGTTAACAAATTAACTAAAGGTCGGAAGCTACAACCTTTGTAGATCCGGATATCCACTTCCTTAGCTCCACGTAGTGATCCTCTCGCTGTCCTTTTCGAATCCTAGACTCATTCGTCGGCTTCATCAGGAAAACGAGCGGAATAGGTCGTCGGCTTCGTGTCAAAGACGATCTACGTCGAGGTTGCACAAGCTCAAGCTCCGACTTCACAAAGTTGTGAAACTTGTGAAGAAAACACCCAAAACAACTTGGCAAGAGGTAGAGGGTGAAGAAATAGGAGATGGGTTCACTTTAGAATTGGATTTCACTCACTTATGCTCAAGTTGCCATTGATGGCATCTTGTTTTCTCTCTTGAAGAAGAAGGAGATGAAGAAGAAAGAATATGATAAGTATTGTGAAAAAGAATAATAAAATCAAATACTTATCATGTTCTAACCTAGGTTAAGTGTAAAGAATAAACCATGGTCACTTGAGAGGGTTAGGGTTAAGCATGAAGATAAGGATGGTTACAAAAGTCAAAGCTTCATGAAGCTTCAACTTAAAACAAAAAAAGCCACCATTCTTATCATAACCTTTTTCAAATAAATAAACAAATAAATAAATAAAAAGGCAAAACCCTAATCATCTCTTAACCATGGTTTAATACTTCACACTTAACCTAATGAGCAAGCATCATCAAACATGATACAAAGATGTGCACAAAAGTATATCACATATACAACATGTACATCAAGTGAGAAAATCCATTTAAAGTGAACCAATACTAGTTAATGCAATGCAATATATCAAATATATAATTATGCATTAAATCATTAAATCAACATTTGATTCAATGATCCGGTCATGTCGCACATAACCGACTAGAATCCAATGTATCGATTTATCGAATCAATGATTCGATAACTAGGTCATATCGAATATAACCAATCGAAACATATATCGCGAGAATGAAATGCGGTATCACATACACGCATTATTCTCGGTCCTGCACATATCTCATATGCACTCCTATTTCGTTTCGCTTGAACCAGGAAACCTCTGTGTAGGACTCTAAAGACTCGTCAATACGCCGGTAGCAGATGATGATCATATCAAGCACCCACAAGCCGCAAGCGGTCTGCTAAACGTAACGGCCACCCGGGTATTGAGCGATCAGAAGATCGACGAGCTAGCCCGCTCACACTCCTGTGAATCCGACCAGTAACACTTACCGTACAGTCCGGTCTCTTCGTCTGATATGTCGCATATCAAGTCTAGGGGTGGTAAACGTCAGACCCCAATAACCCGATAAGTCGTGCCGATGTGAGGCTCATAACGGGTCGAGAAACTACTGGTAACACTTCCAGCAAATCTCTGATCAGCCCTGGCCAGGGACTTCCCTGCTACGGCCAATCGAGCACGGCGCAACATCAACTCCCAATACCGGGAGAGACGAAACCCCTCCTATCGCTCATTGCCTCCATGTGACTCGGGACTGTACCCAAAGACCACCGTTTTGCACGCCCTCATGGACGTGGTAAGGTGGAAATCAAAGCACAGTGGGAATCACACAAGACTCTATGACGATCTCGGGTCTCCAGACTAACCTGTACAAGTGTCACCTGAGAACTGCCATCTAACGTGAGGTATAATACCATCTGGGAGTTCTCGGCGAGTCCGTCCAGTGTACCCAGTCTCCACTGAGTACCCGTACACCATCTCTGATGTCAAACACCAATGGATATGGGATCATCCATCGCCCATCTCATGGGTCGAGAAGCGTATACGCTAGTCTACACTGGTATATCGATGCCCCGTCTCGATACACCCACGACTAGGGACCTTGAAGGATGTACTTATGGACTACCATGTCCCCACTAGTATGATCTGCATCATAGTCCAGGTAGTCAAGTACATATCCTAAGGGCTTTACCAACATGTAACTATAAGACAGTATAAAGAGACAAGTGTACATGTTAAGATAAAGAGCAACCAGATAGCATACTATCATATCGAGCAAGAAAGTCATCTCTATATATGTCCAAGCATCCAATATAATATACATCATCTGTACAATACTGGCCTCTAGGGCATACATACAACTAACAATCTCCCACTTGCACTAGGGCCAGCTGCTGTAGTATCGCATACCGAGCATCCCGAAGAGTCTCTCAAACTGTATCTGGGGAATGGCCTTCGTGAGTGGATCCGCCGTGTTGTCCTTCGTGTCAACTCTCTTGACCTCGATCTCCCGGCGATCAACTATCTTCCGGATCAGGTGATACCGCCTCAGAATATGCCTGGACCGCTGATGGGACCTGGGTTCCTTGGCCAAAGCCACCGCTCCATTGTTATCGCAATACAAAGGTATTGGATGCTCAATGGATGGAACCACTCCAAGTTCAGTAATGAACTTCTTGATCCAGACAGCTTCTTTAGCAGCATCGTTGGCAGCGATGTATTCAGCCTCCATCGTCGAGTCTGCCACGGTTTCCTGCTTGGAACTCTTCCAGCTAACCGCCCCTCCGTAAAGGGTAAAGACAAAGCCCGACTGCGACTTAGAGTCGTCCTTATCACTCTGGAAGCTCGAATCGGTAAAGGACTCCACTTGGAGATCTCCGTTACCATACACCAAGAACATATCTCTAGTCCTTCGCAAGTACTTGAGAATGCTCTTCACAGCTGTCCAGTGACTCTCTCCAGGATCAGCTTGATACCTGCTCACTATACTTAGTGAGTATGCTACATCGGGTTTGGTACATAGCATCGCATACCTGATAGAGCCTACTGCCGAAGCATAGGGTATCCCTTGCATGCGAGCTCTCTCCAAATCAGTCTTGGGAGACATCTCTTTGGAAAGAGTGACTCCAGAGATCGTGGGCAAGTTCCCACGCTTGGACTCTTCCATACTAAACCTCTTTAGTATGGTGTCAATATACCTGGATTGGGACAATCCCAAAATCCGTTTGGATCTATCTCTATAGATCCGAATTCCCAATATGCAGGAGGCATCACCAAGATCTTTCATTGAGAATCTTTGTGATAAGAAGAGCTTGACCGATTGCAGCATAGGAATATCATTTCCTATCAAGAGTATGTCGTCCACGTACAATACGAGGAAGACAACCTTACTCTCTGCCACCTTCTTGTAGATACAAGGTTCATCTGGATTTTTGACGAAATCAAACTCTTTGATAACGACGTCAAAGCAGATGTTCCAACTTCGCGATGCTTGCTTTAATCCATAAATGGATTTAAGCAGCTTGCACACCTTCCCGCTGCTCCCACTATCTACGAAGCCCTCTGGCTGAGTCATGTACACGCACTCTTCTAAATCACCATTTAGAAAGGCGGTCTTAACATCCATTTGCCAGATTTCGTAATCATGATATGCAGCGATGGCAAGCATGATCCGGATGGATTTAAGCATAGCCACTGGAGAAAAGGTTTCGTCATAGTCCACACCTGGTCTTTGACGAAAACCTTTTGCAACAAGTCTAGCTTTGAAAGTCTCCATTTTCCCATCTACACCAAGTTTCTTCTTGAAGATCCACTTGCTTCCAATGGGTTTTACCCCTTCAGGAGTAACTTCCAAAGTCCATACTTTGTTGGTGTACATGGATTCCATCTCAGACCGCATAGCATCCAGCCATTTCACTGAGTCCCCACTCGTGATGGCCTGCTCGAAGCTAGTTGGGTCATCATCCTCCATGATGCAATCCTCGCTTCCACCATCCATGAGAAAACCGTAGTATCTCTCAGGTTGGCGAGGAACCCTACTAGATCGGCGGAGAGGCTGAGGTTCATTGGGAGCTACTGAATCCTCTGGTTCCACTAAATCTTCAGTTACTGTTTGTGTATCTGGAACCTCTTCCAGCTCTACCACTTTGCCACTAATTTCTTTTTCAAGAAATTCCTTTTCTAAAAAGGTGGCATATTGAGAAACAAACACTTTTTGTTCTTCAGCATGGTAGAAAAAATATCCTTGGGAATTCTTAGGATATCCCACAAACTTGCAAAGAACTGACCGTGCCTCGAGTTTGTCTGGATTTTGTCTTTTGACATAGGCCGGACAACCCCATATTTTAACTCGTTTAAAATATGGTCTCTTCCCACTCCATATCTCATATGGTGTGGTAGGTACAGATTTAGATGGAACTTGATTCAATAGGTATGTTGCTGTCTCCAGCGCATATCCCCAGAAGGAAATAGGTAACTCAGCTGTGCTCATCATAGAGCGCACCATATCTAAGAGGGTGCGGTTCCTCCGTTCAGATACACCGTTGTGCTGTGGTGTATATGGAGGAGTCAGCTGAGAGAGAATCCCATTCTCTTTTAGGAAGTCCAGGAATTCATTGCTCAAGTATTCACCTCCTCGATCAGATCGCAGGATTTTAATACTTTTTCCGGTTTGGTTCTCAACTTCTTGTTTATATTCTCTAAATTTCTCAAAAGCTTCTGATTTGTGTTTCATCAGGAACACATATCCGAATCTAGAGAGATCGTCAGTGAATGTAATGAAGTACGAAGAACCATCCCTGGCATGTGTAGACATGGGACCACATACATCACTATGTATCAGTCCCAAGAGTTCAGTAACTCTTTCTCCGTGTCCCGTAAACGGAGTTTTGGTCATCTTGCCTTTGAGACATGACTGGCAAGTGTCATAAGATGAAAATTCGAAAGGTTTCAAATATCCATCTTTATGCAACTTAGCCAGTCGTGTCGCATTGATGTGACCTAGTCTACAATGCCACAAGAAAGAATCGTTCAGTTCTGAACTCTTCCTCTTGTGTGTGTTTGTTATACTCAGAACTGTTGATTGGTTTAGAACATAAATGCCATTGCACAATGTGCCTGATCCAACCAACTTTTGGTTATGGAAAATGTTCATAACATTGTCCTGTAATACAAAATTATATCCTTCTTTACTTAGCAAAGAAACCGATATAATGTTGCATATCAGGTTCGGCATGTAATAGCATTCGTTCAGAACCAATGTGTTACCAGTTGGTAATCCAAGGTGATATTCCCCGACAGTCTTAGCTGCAACAATTGCACCATTCCCAACTCTAATGTCTTTATCACCTTCTCCAAGTTCTCTACCTTTCCTAAGCCCATGTAACTGATTACATATATGGGATCCTGACCCGGTATCCAATACCCAGGACGTAGAGCAAATGGAGAAACAGTTCTCTGTAACGAACACACCCGAAGAAAATGCATCAACATGTACTTTCTTCATTCGGGTGGCATGGGAATCCTGGTATTCCCCTATATCCTGTTCATTCCTATAACTCTTATAAGAAAGAACGGAACCAACGTTCCCCAGCACAGTATAACATGCGGGTTCGGTCAATACATCCATATTATTATCTTCATTAGGGCATGAAATGGTCGCTACCTGGAGAGAGAGAGAAGAAAACACTTTAGCGTATGCTCGTGCAAGATCAGATTGGTTATTATCTTATCTAATCAGGATGGCTCCCACTGTTTTTATCAAATCTTCCTTCAAACCCTAAAAGGAAAGACTAGCCGGGATTAATTACACACTACAAGTTCGCCAATCTTTCAGCCAGGCCAGTGTCGGTACTTTGAGGGAGGTCCCCCGTGCTTTCGCACGAACCTAATTACTGTAAACCTCGTTTTCCCAGAGGCGTAACCCCGTTGACACCTTTCTAGACACCTACTTGATCGGCTAATTGCAATGTGTAAAACTCTCCCAGGAGTAACTCTTACTCGCAGTGGGTATCGGGATCCAACTATCTCATAGAAGGTATGCAATCTCATTGCAAATTTCAACACTTGAAATTCCCGATAATCTTTTGCCCCTAGCAGCTATATGACCTTAACATAGTCAACAAATCATAAGTGCTAGTCAAGTTCAACCCGTCATTTCCCGATTGAATTAAACCCACCCGCACGACCCTTAACATAGTCAACAAAGTCGCACGACTACCCTAATCCAATCGCATCATATGCTTATACAGATAAGCACTAATTAGCTACCGCACACTACGCCTTAACATAGTCAACAAACGTAGCACGAATACTAACTAGTACTTATCTGAAATGACGGAGGGCTACGTCAGGTTTTTCTGAAAACCTATTGCGTAATGAACTTGATATCGTTGTAGAATCAAATGAAGTTTTAAAATGGAATGATTTTGAGGCTTTTCTAGTTTTGCTAAAGGGGTTACTCCCCGTCGGCCCTTTCCTCATCGAATGAGGTGCGGGATATATCATATATATCACTGTGCAAAGCAAAAACTCTTAAAAGCAATCAAAGCCAAACCGAGTGTGTAGCATCTGCCAGTTATTGCTAAAGGAGTCACTCCCGGTGAAGGGATCTCGGTCCTTTCCTCATCGAATAAGGTGCAGGGTATATCATATATACCGCTATGCAAAGCAAGAACTGTAGCTACCTGTTTTGTTTAAAATCTGATTCCACAACATCTTAGGTTTCTTTTCATTCATTAATCACATTAATGAAGTCCCATCATTTAAATACCTAAACATCACAGATAGATATGACGTACACTTATGCCATCCGCATTCGCCTCGATGTCCCCTCGTGCACCGTTAGGTTAGGTAACTAACGACAGAGCAGGGCAGGGCTAGCGCGGGTGTAAAACATAAGTAACGTCTATATAATATATCATATATACTATATACTATATCCATCACAGAACATCACATGATCACATCACAGATATCGCAGCAGAAGAAACATAAGAAACATTGGATATACTAGGACGTCCGTGTTTTCAATACGAGCCAGTATAAAACACGGATTCCACGGCCGTGATGAATAGCCAATCCCACACCCCTAGACCCCTACGAGAGCGGCAAGCAACCCTGCCAATTCTAGGGTTAGGAGACCCGGACTCGACTCCTCGAGTTGGTCTCCCACTGGACCCCAGAACCCGGTTACTTGTGCTCCCCTCCTTGGGTCTATCCTAATGCGGAAAAGTAAATAATATACAAAAGGTGACAACTTCCGCTACCTGGAAGTGCCCCAAATAAAAGAATATTACATATAAGTTTTTACATGAATGAAAATGAAAAACACTCATCTCACATAAAAACCCCCGGCTATTCGAACACGACGATCCAATATAACATATCCAGCAACACATAACATCACATGTCATCAACGTAAGTAAGTATGCATACCCCAATTGTCGTTGACGTATAGCAACGAAACCGGCGATATCACATATTACACTTACGGTCACAGAAAAGAAAGTGTAAAACTACAACAATTAGAATCCGCAACTTCTTTAGACATCGCATGCCTAACAGATATAAATCCCGCATTTTAGTCTCATTATCGAAAACTCTTTTCAATATCATATGGGACTAAATTGCTAGATTTATAACATTCATTCAGTTATCTCATAACTGTTTGTGAATTCCAATTATTGTATCACATTCCAGATAAACAGAAAATGTTAAACTTTCCGATCGAACAGTCGAATACCCAAGTTTTCCCAATACAGCTCAACACATGAAATAAGTCTAACAACATTCAGTTCGTGCCTCAGTACCAACGGTCCAGCCGTAGAAGGGTCAAGCCAACGCCTCACATGTGGCACGCCATACTGCCCCAAACCCGAAGGTTCAAAGGGCAGTTCAAGACGGTCACATAATCGAGTTAAGGTTTGTTGTCTTCTAGAGGGTCCATCGCGTTACTTGCACTACTTAGAACGTCGTTAAACTACGGAAAAATCCAACACTTGGAAATTTCCCGACAGGGGAAAAGTTGGGTATTTATATCCGGTCGAACTTTTTAACATATTCTATAAATTATCCGGAAAAACACAAAGACGAAATTTGATACCCCGATCGAAACACCGAAGCTCTAAAACACCCCAGAAAATCCAACTCTTGAATAATTATTAAAAATACCCATTAAACTCAGCTGCAGAAATGATGAATTACTGTGCAACACAAATTGGGTAATGTGAACAGTTGGCGGCGGAAGCGCGGCATAATCCATGCTTCTGCCGCGTTTCCGCGGCTGTCTGGAAGCTTCATGAGCTCGTGTTTCACCATAATTCTTAGATATTCCTGCTGAATTTTTTAGGCATTTTTAATCTTGAAAAATCCCAGATTTTAGAAAATGTATAGAGAGCATGTTAAGTTTAGGGTTTCGGGTTCGTTCGGGCTTCAAATCGCGTCTAGACTTCGCCTAAGGCTCTAGCTAGGCTCTGATACCACTGTAGGGTTCCTAGGCATCTTAATGAAGTCTCACAAGGCATCAACCATGCCAATTTCAAAAATTATTGGTGCCGAGAAACCCTAACACGGATCGTAGACTAGATTTCTAGGCGAAAAACGATTCTAGTTAACAAATTAACTAAAGGTCGGAAGCTACAACCTTTGTAGATCCGGATATCCACTTCCTTAGCTCCACGTAGTGATCCTGTCGCTGTCCTTTTCGAATCCTAGACTCATTCGTCGGCTTCATCGGGAAAACGAGCGGAATAGGTCGTCGGCTTCGTGTCAAAGACGATCTACGTCGAGGTTGCACAAGCTCAAGCTCCGACTTCACAAAGTTGTGAAACTTGTGAAGAAAACACCCAAAACAACTTGGCAAGAGGTAGAGGGTGAAGAAATAGGAGATGGGTTCACTTTAGAATTGGATTTCACTCACTTATGCTCAAGTTGCCATTGATGGCATCTTGTTTTCTCTCTTGAAGAAGAAGGAGATGAAGAAGAAAGAATATGATAAGTATTGTGAAAAAGAATAATAAAATCAAATACTTATCATGTTCTAACCTAGGTTAAGTGTAGAGAATAAACCATGGTCACTTGAGAGGGTTAGGGTTAAGCATGAAGATAAGGATGGTTACAAAAGTCAAAGCTTCATGAAGCTTCAACTTAAAACAAAAAAAGCCACCATTCTTATCATAACCTTTTTCAAATAAATAAACAAATAAATAAATAAAAAGGCAAAACCCTAATCATCTCTTAACCATGGTTTAATACTTCACACTTAACCTAATGAGCAAGCATCATCAAACATGATACAAAGATGTGCACAAAAGTATATCACATATACAACATGTACATCAAGTGAGAAAATCCATTTAAAGTGAACCAATACTAGTTAATGCAATGCAATATATCAAATATATAATTATGCATTAAATCATTAAATCAACATTTGATTCAATGATCCGGTCATGTCGCACATAACCGACTAGAATCCAATGTATCGATTTATCGAATCAATGATTCGATAACTAGGTCATATCGAATATAACCAATCGAAACATATATCGCGAGAATGAAATGCGGTATCACATACACGCATTATTCTCGGTCCTGCACATATCTCATATGCGCTCCTATTTCGTTTCGCTTGAACCAGGAAACCTCTGTGTAGGACTCTAAAGACTCGTCAATACGCCGGTAGCAGATGATGATCATATCAAGCACCCACAAGCCGCAAGCGGTCTGCTAAACGTAACGGCCACCCGGGTATTGAGCGATCAGAAGATCGACGAGCTAGCCCGCTCACACTCCTGCGAATCCGACCAGTAACACTTACCGTACAGTCCGGTCTCTTCGTCTGATATGTCGCATATCAAGTCTAGGGGTGGTAAACGTCAGACCCCAATAACCCGATAAGTCATGCCGATGTGAGGCTCATAACGGGTCGAGAAACTACTGGTAACACTTACCAGCAAATCTCTGATCAGCCCTGGCCAGGGACTTCCCTGCTACGGCCAATCGAGCACGGCGCAACATCAACTCCCAATACCGGGAGAGACGAAACCCCTCCTATCGCTCATTGCCTCCATGTGACTCGGGACTGTACCTAAAGACCACCGTTTTGCACGCCCTCATGGACGTGGTAAGGTGGAGATCAAAGCACAGTGGAAATCACACAAGACTCTATGATGATCTCGGGTCTCCAGACTAACCTGTACAAGTGTCACCTGAGAACTGCCATCTGACGTGAGGTATAATACCATCTGGGAGTTCTCGGCGAGTCCGTCAGTGTACTCAGTCTCCACTGAGCACCCGTACACCATCTCTGATGTCAAACACCAATGGATATGGGATCATCCATCGCCCATCTCATGGGTCGAGAAGCGTATACGCTAGTCTACACTGGTATATCGATGCCCCGTCTCGATACACCCACGACTAGGGACCTTGAAGGATGTACTTATGGACTACCATATCCCCACTAGTATGATCTGCATCATAGTCCAGGTAGTCAAGTACATATCCTAAGGGCTTTACCAACATGTAACTATAAGACAGTATAAAGAGACAAGTGTATATGTTAAGATAAAGAGCAACCAGATAGCATACTATCATATCGAGCAAGAAAGTCATCTCTATATATGTCCAAGCATCCAATATAATATACATCATCTGTACAATACTGGCCTCTAGTGCATACATACAACTAACACACAAGAGTGGACACTGGAAGAAAGATTGCAGGGCTTGGAAGGCCAGAACACGGGATCTGAAGCAAGTTGCGGCTTCAGCTTCAGGTGTGTATGTTATAGAAAACTGTCTATCAATAAACTCTACGTCCTGGGTATTGGATATCGGATCAGGATCTCATATCTGTAATTCTTTGCAGGCATTGAGAAAGCGTAGGTTTTTGAAGGCAGGTGACATGACCCTCAAAGTTGCAAACGGAGCTAGCATGGATGCTGAGGCCGTGGAGGACTATCACCTGGGAATGTCAGATGGACATGTTTTGGTTTTACGTAATTGCTTTTTTGTACCCAATGCAACTTGTAATATCATTTCTGTATCTTTAATTTCTAAAGAAGGTTATGAATTTGCGTTTGTAAGTAATGTTGTAAACATTCACCTTAATCAAGTTCTGATTGGGTCAGGTACATAGAGCAATGGTATATACGTATTAAACCAACCATAGATTTTCAATGTCTAGAATACACACAAAAGAAAGTCTCCGGAAACAAATCTGGCTTTCTTATGGCATTGTATACTGGGTCACATCAATGAGAGAAGGTTGACGAAGTTACATACAGAAGGATATTTGGATCCGTTCGAATATCAATCATATGCAACTTGTCAATCCTGTCTCAAAGAAAAGATGACAAAGACTCCGTTCACTGGACACGGAGTAAGAGCGAGCGAGCTCTTGGGACTCGTACACAGCGACGTGTGCGGTCCAATGTCTATGCATGCACGAAGCAGTTATTCTTACTTCATTACTTTTACGGATGACTTTTCAAGGTACGGATATGTCTTCTTAATGAAACATAAATCCGAAGCCTTTGGAAAATTCCAGGAATATAAGAATGAAGTAGAAAAAAAAACAGACAAAAGTATCAAGACACTAAGATCTGATCGAGGTGGTGAATACTTGAGTGCTGAGTTCCTGGATTACTTAAAAGAGAATGGAATTCTCTCTCAGCTTACTCCTCCATACACTCCGCAACATAACGGTGTATCGGAGAGACGGAATCGCACCCTATTGGATATGGTACGTTCCATGATGAGTAACGCTGAGTTACCGCGATCATTCTGGGGATATGCACTAAAATCAGCTGCATACCTTTTGAACCGAGTTCCAACTAAGACTGTGCCTACTACACCATATCAGATGTGGTGTGGGAAGAGACCCTATCTTAATCATATTAAGACATGAGGATGTCCAGCTTTTGTCAAAAAGCATCATGCGGACAAACTCGAGGCACGCTCAGTACAGTGCAAGTTTGTGGGATATCCAAAGAACTCCAAGGGATATTTCTTCTATTGCGAAGAGGAACAAAAGGTTTTTGTTTCTCGTCATGCCCACTTCTTGGAAACTGAGTTTTTGGAAAATCAGATAAGTGGGAGCGCAGTAGAACTGGAAGAAATTCCAGAACCATGAGCTATTACCGAAAGTTTAGTAGAACCAGAGGGTTCGAAAGATCAGGACATTCCCACGCCGCTCCGCAGAAGTAGTAGGCAGTCTCATCCGCCCGAGAGATACTACGGTTTTCTCATAGACGGGGATAGAGAGGATTGCATCATTGATAGTGATGAGCCGACTAGCTTCTAGCAGGCCATTCAGAGCGTTGACTCGGTAAAATGGCTGGATGCAATGCGGACCGAGATGGAGTCCATGTACACCAACAAAGTATGGACGTTGGACGTTGCTCCAGATGGGGTAAAACCCGTAGGATGCAAGTGGATCTTCAAAAGGAAGATTGGTGTAGATGGACAGGTTGAGACCTATAAAGCTAGACTTGTTGCAAAAGGTTTTCGTCAAAGACCTGGTTTGGACTATGACGAAACCTTTTCTCTAGTGGCTATGCTGAAATCCATTCGGATCCTTCTTGCCATTGCTACTTTCCACGATTATGAGATCCGGCAGATAGATGTAAAGACCGCTTTTCTAAAGGGAAATTTAGAGGAGTGTGTCTATATGGACCAGCCAGAGGGTTTCATTCAGAGTGGGAGCAGCGGAAAGGTGTGCAAGTTGCTTAAGTCCATCTATGGACTAAAGAAGGCATCGCGGAGTTGGAACATCTGTTTTGATGAGACGGTCAAAGAATTTGGCTTTATCAAAAATCCAGATGAACCATGCATCTATAGTAGATTTGTAGCAATAACTGTTGTATTCCTCGTATTATACGTGGATGACATTCTCTTGATAGGAAATGACATTCCTATGCTACAATCTGTCAAAGGGTTCTTGTCACACAGGTTCTTCATGAAAGACCTGGGTGATGCCTCATACATTCTGGGGATCCGGATCTATCGTGACAGATCCAAGAGGATATTAGGACTCTCGCAGTCCAGGTACATCGACACCATACTGAAAAGATTCAGTATGGAAGATTCCAAGCTCGGTAATCTACCGGCTTGTCACGGGATCACCCTCTCCAAAGAGATGTCTCCCAAGACTGATTTGGAAAGGGATCGCATGTCTATTATACCCTACGCTTCTGCGGTAGGCTCTATAATGTATGCGATGTTGTGCACCAGACCAGATGTAGCTTATGCACTGAGTGTGGTAAGCCGGTATCAGTCAAACCCTGGGGAGAAATACTGGATAGCAGTAAAGAACATTCTCAAGTACCTGAGAAGGACTAAGGAGATGTTCTTGGTGTATGGCGGAAAAGACCTCCAGATCGAGGCCTTTGCTGACTCCAGCTTCCAGAGTGACAAGGATGACTCCAAGTCCATGTCGGGTTATGTCTTTACCCTCAATGGAGGGGCGGTTTGCTTGAAGAGTTCCAAGCAGGAAACCGTTGCCGACTCAACTATGGAAGCGGAGTACATAGCTGCTTGCGATGCCGCAAAGGAAGCTGTCTGGATGAAGAAGTTCCTCACGGAACTTCAGGTGGTTCCTACCATTGTTGATCCAATACCGCTGTATTGTGACAACAACGGAGCTATAGCTTTAGCGAAGGAACCCAGGTCCCATCAGAAGTCCAGGCACATTTTGAGGCGGTACCACCGGATCAGGGAGATCGCAGATCGCCGGGAGATCGAGGTGAAAAGAGTAAATTCGGAAGATAACACTGCAGATCCACTCACGAAGGCCATACCCCAGACTCAGTTCGAGCGGCTGATCGAGATGATAGGTCTTCGATACGCCAGTACATGGCCTTAGTGCAAGTGGGAGATTGTTAGTGTATATGCCCTAGAGGCCATTACTGTATCATACTAGCTTGTATATTACTTGATGGAAGCTTGGGATATTCACAGTTGTATAGACAATCTTGCTCAAAATGGTAGTATGCTACTTGGTTTTGTTTCTACTTTAATATGTGCTGTGTTTCTTTTAGCATATCACTTATACATATTAGTAGAGCCCTTAGGATCTTTGCTTGATTACCAGCGTTGTGATGGCAGTCACACTTATGGGGGCTGGGTAATCTTTAAGCACATCCTTATACAGGTCCCTAGTCGCAGGACTATCGAGACAGGGCATCGATTCTCCGGAGTAGACTAGAGTATGCGCTTCTCATCCCAGCTGGGGAGACGGTCTGTCCCACAGCCATCAGTACGTCGTACTTGGGATAGTATGCGGGTGCTCGTTAGGTTACGAGTACACTGAACAGGACTCGTTGGGAACTGTTGGTTGGTATTATACCTATCGTCAGTTATCAGTTCCCAGGTGACATGATTACAGCTTAGTCCGTTGACTTGACACTGTCACTTCGCCTCGAGTGTGTTCCCACTGTACTTTGATTACTACCCTACCACAGCTCAAAGGAGTCGTGCAAACAGGTAGTTTTTGGGTGCAGTCCCGAAGCACTTAGAGGCAGTGACGGTTAGACAGGATTCGTCTCTCCCGGTATTGGGGGTTGATATCGCGCTGTGTCTAGGAGAGCCATTACACAAAGCGAGATAGACTGGTAGGTTTCCAGTGTTATCTCAGGTATTTTGGGCTACACTCCGACACGACTTGTACCGCTAGTAGGGGACTGATGTTTACCGCCCCCCTAGGCCCGCCATGCGATGTTCTTAGACGAACAGATTGGACTATACGGAGACTGTCACATTCAGGCTCAGTAGAAGTTCAGATGGGTTTACCTCGTCAGTCTTCTTATTGGCATCTACCTGGGGACCGTTACGTACAGCTAGTGCCGCTTGCGGTCTGTGGTTGAACCCACCGCCAGCATAGTGTCGAGTCTTTAGAGTCCCACACAGAGGGTTATTCGCCTTTAGGCAAAATGAGTAGAGGTCGCATGGTTTTACGACAGGGTTCGTTCACATCCGCGCACTTGTGCACGTTTGGTGACCGGACAGCTTATACTAGCAGGCTTTGGTTTAAGCCAGATCCTAGTGTATGTTTTGGGATTGGTTTTATCTCATTGTATTCGTGTTCCTCGGAACACGGATACGGGTGTGTATGCACAGTTGACTGAGACAGAGGCAGAGGACTTTCATTAGGGTTGATGACCATTGTCATTTTCTTAACCCTAATGTTTATGTATGAATTATGATTTATTAATATTAGTTAATGTTAGTTATATATATGCCCTAGAGGCCATTACTGTACATTGGATGTATATTGTAGTGGATGCTGGGACATATATAGGTAGGACTTTCTTGCTCGACATGATAGTACGCTATCTGGTTGCACTTTGTCTTAACATGTATACTTTCTGTCTCTCTGATTACATGTTGATAAAGCCCTTAGGATTTGTACTCGACTTCTAGGACTATGATGTAGATCATACTAGTGGGGCCTGGGTAGTCCATGAGTACATCCTTGAATTGTTCCTAGTCGAGGGAATATCGAGACGGGGCATCGATATTCCAGAGTAGACTAGCGCATATCTTCTCGGCCCATGCGATGGGCGATGGATGATCCCATATCCATTGGTGTTTGACATCGAAGATGGTATGCGGGTGCTCAGTGGAGACTGGGTACACTGAACGGACTCGCCGAGAACTCCCAGATGGTATTATACCTCACGTCAGATGGCAGTTCTCTGGTGACACTGGTACAGCTTAGTCTGTTGACCCGAGATCGTCATAGAGTCTTGTGTGTCTCCCACTGTGCTTTGATTTCCACCCTACCACGGCTCTACTGAGTTGTGCAAACAGGTGGTTTTTGGGTACAGTCCCGATTCACATGGAGGCAATGAGCGATAGAAGGGGATTCGTCTCTCCCGGTATTGGGGGTTGATGTTGTTCTATGCTCGACTGGCCATAACAGGAAATCCCTGGCCAGGGTTGCAGTGATATACTGGTAAGTGTTATCGGTAGTTTCACGAATGTTATGGACCCTACGTCGGCATGACTTATCGAGCTATTGGGGTCTGACGTTTACCACCCCTAGGCGAGATATGCGACATATCAGACGAACAGACCGGACTATACGGTAGTGTTACTGGTCGGATTCGCAGGAGTGTGAGCGGGCTTGCTCGTCGATCTTCTGATCGCTCAATACCCGGGTGGCCGTTACGTTTGGCAGACCGCTTGCGGCTTGTGGGTGTTTGATATGATCATCATCTGCTGCCGGCGTATTGACGAGTCTTTAGAGTCCTACACAGAGGTTTTCTGGTTCAAGCGAAACGAAATAGGAGTGCATATGAGATATGTGCGGGACCGAGAATAATGCGTGTATGTGATACCGTATTTGATTCTCGCGATCAATGTATCGAATGGTTATATGCGATATAACCTAGTTATCGAATCAAGGATTGATTCGATAAGCCGACACATTGGATACTAGCCGGTTATATGCGATATGACCGGATCGTTAAATCAAGTGTTGATTTAATGATTTAATACATAATTACATATTTGATATATTGCTTTGCATTAACTAGTATCGGTTCACTTTAAATGGATTTTCTCACGCGGATGTGCACATTGTATATTCGATATATTTTTGTGCACATGATTGTATCATGTTTGATGATACATTCTAGCTTGGTTTTGTGTAAAGTGTTAAACCATGGTTAATTGGTGATTAGGGTTTCTTTTTCATTTACTTAATCATTTATTTATTTTGGAAAAAGAAAAGATAAAGAGATAAGAATAGTTGCTAGATTTGTTTTCATTTGAAAGCTTCTTGAAGCTTTGACCTTAGTCCACCATTCTTGTCTTTTATCTAACCCTAACCACTATCTAACCTAAGTTAAGTCTCTACACTAAACCATGGTCAATGATATGATAAGTATTGTATTTTATTTTCTATTTTAGTTGAAGTTATCATATCATCTTCTTCTTCTTCATCTTCTTCTTCCATGGATGTAGCTTGCTACTCCAATGGCAAGTGTTGAAATAGTGTGAGAAATCCAAAACTAAAGTTTACCCACTTCCTATTTCTTCATCCTCTATCTATTGCCAAGTAGTATAGGGTGTTTCCTTCACAAGTTTTCCAAGCTTGATGAAGTTGGAGCTTGTTCTTGCGATATCTCGACGTAGATCATCTTCGGCATTGAACCGACGATCAAGCTCGCCCATTCTTCGATGATACCGATACTTGAGTTCCGGATTCATTTTGGACAGCCGAGGGGACTTCGTTGCGGAGCCGTGGAGGTGGTGGACCGGATCTACAAAGGTTGTATGTCCGTTCCCTTAGTTAAATTGTTAACTAGTTTATGTTTCGCCTAAATATCTAGTAAACGATCCGTAGTCGGGTTTGTAGGCACCCGTAAAATTTTATTTGTGCATGTTTGGTCACTTGTGAAACCTAACTAGAGTGCCTAGGAACCTTACAGTGGTATCAGAGACTAGCTAGAGCCTTAGGCGAAGTCCAGACGGAAATTGAAGTCCGAACGAACCCGAAACCCCGAACCAAAAGAGCTCTCTGTACTTTTTCCAAAAACAGTGATTTTTCTATATTAAAAATATTCAGTAAAATCAGCAGAAGATTATAAGGAAAACTGCAAAATTCGTAGTCCTAATTCCATTAGACCGCCGCCCTTCCGCGGCACGAGCATGGCTCGTGCGGCGGAAGCGCGGCCGATTTGTCGTATTGCGCAACAACTTTTGTACAGTAATTCCTCTTCTGCTGTTCTGGGTTTCCTGGATATTTTTGATATTTTTTCAAGAGTTGAATTTTTTTGAGTTGATTTGGGGATTCGGTGTTTCGATCGGGGTATCAAATTTTGTCTGTGTGGCTTTCCGGATAAGTCTTAGAATATGTTAAAAAGTTCGACCGGATATAAATACCCAATTTTTCCCTTGTCGGGAAATTTCCAAGTGTTGGATTTTTCCGTAGTTTGACGACGTTCTAAGTAGTGCAAGTAACGCAATGGTCCCTCTAGAAGACACAAACCTTAACTCGATTATGTGACCGTCTTGAACTGCCCTTTGAACCTTCGGGTTTGGGGCAGTACGGCGTGCCACATGTGAGGCGTTGGCTTGACCCTTCTACGGCTGGATCGTTGGTACTGAGGCACGAACGGAATGTTGTTAGACTTGTTTCATGTGTTGATCTGTTTCGGGAAAAGTTGGGTGTTAGATTGTTCGATCGAAAAGTTTAACATTTTCTGTTTATCCGGAATGGGATACAATAATTGGAATTCACAATAAGTTATATGATAACTGAATGAATGTTATAAACATAGCAATTTAGTCTCACTTGATCGGTTGCCACGGAATTTTGATGTGATCAAAAGTCCGTCGCAATCACGTAGCGTACGCGGATACTCGCCGGGTAAACTTAATAGACAGCCTCACTCCATAGCCCCGACCAAGTGACTGTAGGAGAACCCCGTCGCCGAAAGCATCCGTCCGGGTGCTCGCGGTAGCGGTGTTCCGCCTTGGTGCACTTCGTCGACGGTATCAGGGGTGCGGCCGCCTACTGAAGTTTGCGACGAGTATTCGATCAAAATGTCGGGAATCTTGTTGAATTGCCCGACTTAATATTGAAAAGTGTTTTCGATAATGAGACTAAAATGCGGGGTTTATAATTGTTAGGCATGCGATGTCTAAGTAATTCATTTGGTCAGGCATGCGATGTCTGAAGAGATTGCGGATTCCAACTGTTGTAGTTTTACACTTTCTTTTCTGTGACCGTAAGTGTAATATGTTATATCGCCGGTTTCGTTGCTATATGTCAACGACAATTGGGATGGACATATTTACTTACGTTGATGACATGTGATGTTATGTGTTGCTGGATATGTTATATTGGATCGTCGTGTTTGAATAGCCGGGGGTTTTTTTTTATGTGAGATGAGTGTTTTTCATTTTCATTCATGTAAAAACTTGTATGTAATATTCTTTTATTGGGGCGCTTCCAGGTTGCGGAAGTTGTCACCGTTTGTATATTATTTACTTTTCTGCACTAGGATAGACCCAAGGAGGGGAGCACAAGTAACCGGGTTCTGGGGTCCAGTGGGAGACCAACTCGAGGAGTCGAGTCCGGGTCTCCTAACCCTAGAATTGGTAGGGTTGCTTGCCGCTCTCGTAGGGGTCTTGGGGTGTGGGATTGGCTATTCATCACGACCGTGGAATCCGTGTTTTATACTGGCTCGTATTGAAAACACGGACGTCCTAGTATATCCAATATTTCATATGTTTCTTCTGCTGTGTTTTATCTGTGATCATGCGATGTTCTGTGTTCTGTGACAGGTATTATATATAGTATATATGATATATTATATAGACGTTGCTTATGTTTTACACCCGCGCTAGCCCTGCCTCGCTCTGGCGTTAGTTACCTAACCTAACGGTGCAGACGGGACATCGAGGCGAATGCGGATGGCATAAGTGTACGTCATATCTATCTGTGATGTTTAGGTAACTTAAAAAGATGGGATATTCATTAATGAGATTAATGAAAGAAAATAAACCTAATTGATGTTGTGGAATCGAATTTCAAAATAAAACAGGTAGCTACAGTTCTTGCTTTGCATCGCGGTGTTCATTATAGAACATCCTGCACCTTATTCGATGAGGAAAGGACCGAGATCCCTTCACCGGGAGTGACTCCTTTAGCAATAACTGGCAGATGCTACAACCCTCGGTTTGTCTTTGATCGCTTCTATAGTTTCCGCTTTGCACAGTGATATATATGATATATCCCGCACCTCATTCGATGAGGAAAGGGCCGACGATCCCTTCACCGGGAGTGACCCCTTTAGCAAAACTAGAAAAGCTTCAAAAACATTCCATTTAAAAACCATTTGCTTCCGCAACGAGATCAAGTTCAAAGCGTTAAAGGTTTTCATAAAAACCAGCCGCAACCCTCCGTCATTTTAGGAAGTAGAGTACTTAGTATTCGTGCTGTGTTTGTTGACCATAGTCAAGGCACAGTGTACGGTAGCTAAGTGATGTCTTCCTACACCGCATATGATGCGATTAGTTAGGACAGTCGCGTGACTTTGTTGACCTTAGTTAAGGGTCATGTGGGTGGGTCTAATTAATCACGAAATGACGGGTAGAACTTGACTAGTACTTATGATTTGTTGACCATAGTTAAGGTCATAGGTGCTAGGGGTAAAAACCTTTATCGGGAGTTTCATGTGTTGAAACTTGCAATGAGATTGCATACCTTCTATGTGATAGTTGGATCCCGATACCCGCTGCGAGTAAGAGTTACTCCTGGGAGAGTTTTATACATTACAATTAGCCGATCAAGTAGGTGTCTAGAAAGGTGTCAACGGGGTTACGCCTCTGGGAAAACGAGGTTTACATTAATTAGGTTCGTGCGAAAGCACGGGGGACCTCCCTCAAAGTACCGACACTGGCCTGGCTGAAAGATTGGCGAACTTGTAGTGTGTAATTAATCCCGGCTAGTCTTTCCTTTTAGGGTTTGAAGGAAGATTTGATAAAAACAGTGGGAGACATCCTGATTAGATAAAATAATAACCAATCTATTCTTGCAAGAGCGCACGCTGAGTGTTTTCTTCTCTCTCTCTCTCCAGGTAGCGACCATATCACGTCTTAATCAAGATAATAATACGGATTATTGACCGAACCCCCTTGTTATACTGAGCTGGGGTACGTTGGTCCCGCTCCAACTTATAATTGTTATAAGACAGAGCAGGAAATAGGGGAATACCAGAATTCCTATGCCGCCCAAACGAAGAAAGTGCATATGATGCATCTCCTTCGGGTGTGTTCATTACAAAGAACTGTTTCTCAGTATCCTCCGAATTCTGGGTATATGATACCGGATCAGGATCCCAGATATGTAATATGTTACATAGGGCTACAAAAAGGTAGAAAAACTGAGAACGGGTGATAAGTTTCATGAGACAGAAAACGGGGCAAGTGTTGCAGCCAAGTCTGTTGGTCACTGTCACCCTGTATTACGAATACATTGATTCTGAACAAATGCTATTAGATACCGAACCTGATATACAAAATCATATCAGTCTCTTTATTGGTAAAGAAAGGATATAATTTTGTATTGATGGATAATGTTTTGAACATTTCCTATATCAAAAGTTGATCGGTTCAGGCACGTTATCTAAAAGCATTGAAGTTCTAAATCAAACTACAGTTCCTAGTATACAGAACACACACAAGAAGAAGAGTTCAGAAATGAACGAATCCTTCTTGAGGCATTGTAGACTAGGTCACATCAATGCGACCCGACTGGCTGAAGTTACATTTTAGATGTATATTTAAATCGTTTTGAATTTACATCTTGTGCAACTCGCCAATCATGTCACAAAGATTAGATGACCATAGCTCTGTTTACTAGAAACAGAGAAAGAGTTAGTAAACTCTTGGGACCGATACATGATGATGTATGTAAGGTCTCCTGTCTACACATGCCAGGACTGGTTCTTTATACTTCATTATATTCTCTGATAATCTCTCAAGATTCAGTCGTATGTTCCTACTGAAACATAAGTCCGAAGCTTTTGAGGTATTCACAGAATATAAGTTAGAAGTAGAGAACCAATAACAGGGTATAAGTATTAAGTCCTATGATGAGATCAGAGAGGAGAATACTTGTGCATAGAATTACTGGACCTTTCTAAAGGAGAATGAGATTCTCTCTCAGTATTACTCCTCCGTATATGCCATAGCACGATGGTATATCGGGGTGGAGCAATTACACCCTATGTGATAAGGTGTGCTCCATGATGAGTACTACTGAGTTACCTTTTTCCTTTTGGGAGTTATGCACTTGAGAAGCTGCATACCTATTGAATTAGGTTTGAATCAAATCACTGCCTACCACTCCATATAAGATATGGTATGGGAAGAACCTATCTCTTAAGTAAGTTAAGATTTGGGATTGTCCGGCCTATGTCAAAAGCAAAATCCGGACAAGATCGAGGCAAGATCAGTTCTGTTGAACTGGAAAGGTTCCAGCTGTACAAAACTGCTAATGATTTGGTAGAACCAAAGGATTCAATAGTTTCCGACGAACCTCAGCCTCTCCGCCGATCTAGTAGGGTTCCTCATCCACCTGAGAGATACCTCCGTTTCTCGATGACAGTGGGAGCAAGGATTGCATCATGAGATGATGACCCAACTAGTTTCGAGCAGGCCATCGAGAGTAGGGACTCTGTAAGAATGGCTGGATGCTTAGCGGTCTGAGATGGAATCCATATACACCAACAAAGTATGGACTTTGGTTGCTATATCTGAAGGGTTAAATCCCCATCAGGAGCAAGTATATCTTGAGAAGATTACTTGGTGTACATGGAAAAGTTGAGACTTTCAAAGCTAGACTTGTTAAAGGTTTTCGTCATCGACCAGGCGTGGATAATGATGAAACCTTTTTCCAGTAGCTATGCTTAAGTCTATCCAGATCCTACTTACCACGGCTACATACCATGACTACGATATCTGGCGGTTGGGTGCCATGACTGCTTTCCTAAATACTGATTTAGAAAAGAACGTCTATAAGAACACAGCCAGAGGTCTTCGTAAACAGTGGGAGCAGCAGAAACGTGAGCAAGTTGCTTTACATAATGAAGCAGGCATCGCGGAGTTGGAACGTCTGTTTTGATGTGATAGTCAAAGTGTTTGATTTCATCAAAATGGTAGACGAACCTTGTATATACAAAAGGGCAGTAGAGAGTAAGGTGGTCATCTTCGTATTGTACGTAGACAACATACTCTTGATAGGAAAAGAGTTTCCTATACTACGATCGATCAATCTCCTATTATCACTAAGATTCCCCAAATAGGATCAAAATGATACCTACTAAATCCTGGATTTTGGATCTATGAGATAGATCTAAATGGATGTTAGAATACTCACTAGATGTAGTGAGATGGTATCAATCGTTCCTGGGGAGAATCACTGGAAGTGTTCCAGGGTGATAAAGACGACTGAATGTCAGTCACAGGCACTGTCTTTACCCTCAGTAAAGGGACGGTATGTTGGAAGAGTTCCAAGCTCGATACCGTGGCAATCTAGACGATAAAGGCTGGTAACATCGCTATTAAAGATACTACAAAAGAGGCTGTTTGGGTGTAAATTAGTTCATAAGATGAACTAGGTTCCTGCCATTGTATGACAATGGAAGCGTGGTTTCGACCCTGGAACCCTGGTCCCATCAGTGGCCCAGACAAATTCTGAGGAAGCATCACCTGATCATGGAGATAGTTGATCTCCAGGGTGATCGAGGTTAGGAGAGAAGACTCGGAGGACAACACGGCGGATCCACTCACGAAGGCCTTTTTCCCAAAGAGAGACAATTTAGGGGATGGTTGAGTATGTGATACTGCAACCACTGCTACAGATGGCCCTAGTGCAAGTGGGAGATTGTTAGTTATATATATGCCCTAGAGGCCATTACTGTACATTGGATGTATATTGTAGTGGATGCTGGGACATATATAGGTAGGACTTTCTTGCTCGACATGATAGTACGCTATCTGGTTGCACTTTGTCTTAACATGTATACTTTCTGTCTCTCTGATTACATGTTGATAAAGCCCTTAGGATTTGTACTCGACTTCCAGGACTATGATGTAGATCATACTAGTGGGGCCTGGGTAGTCCATGAGTACATCCTTGAATTGTTCCTAGTCGAGGGAATATCGAGACGGGGCATCGATATTCCAGAGTAGACTAGCGCATATCTTCTCGGCCCATGCGATGGGCGATGGATGATCCCATATCCATTGGTGTTTGACATCGAAGATGGTATGCGGGTGCTCAGTGGAGACTGGGTACACTGAACGGACTCGCCGAGAACTCCCAGATGGTATTATACCTCACGTCAGATGGCAGTTCTCTGGTGACACTGGTACAGCTTAGTCTGTTGACCCGAGATCGTCATAGAGTCTTGTGTGTCTCCCACTGTGCTTTGATTTCCACCCTACCACGGCTCTACTGAGTTGTGCAAACAGGTGGTTTTTGGGTACAGTCCCGATTCACATGGAGGCAATGAGCGATAGAAGGGGATTCGTCTCTCCCGGTATTGGGGGTTGATGTTGTGCTATGCTCGACTGGCCATAACAGGAAATCCCTGGCCAGGGTTGCAGTGATATACTGGTAAGTGTTATCGGTAGTTTCACGAATGTTATGGACCCTACGTCGGCATGACTTATCGAGCTATTGGGGTCTGACGTTTACCACCCCTAGGCGAGATATGCGACATATCAGACGAACAGACCGGACTATACGGTAGTGTTACTGGTCGGATTCGCAGGAGTGTGAGCGGGCTTGCTCGTCGATCTTCTGATCGCTCAATACCCGGGTGGCCGTTACGTTTGGCAGACCGCTTGCGGCTTGTGGGTGTTTGATATGATCATCATCTGCTGCCGGCGTATTGACGAGTCTTTAGAGTCCTACACAGAGGTTTCCTGGTTCAAGCGAAACGAAATAGGAGTGCATATGAGATATGTGCGGGACCGAGAATAATGCGTGTATGTGATACCGTATTTGATTCTCGCGATCAATGTATCGAATGGTTATATGCGATATAACCTAGTTATCGAATCAAGGATTGATTCGATAAGCCGACACATTGGATACTAGCCGGTTATATGCGATATGACCGGATCGTTAAATCAAGTGTTGATTTAATGATTTAATACATAATTACATATTTGATATATTGCTTTGCATTAACTAGTATCGGTTCACTTTAAATGGATTTTCTCACGCGGATGTGCACATTGTATATTCGATATATTTTTGTGCACATGATTGTATCATGTTTGATGATACATTCTAGCTTGGTTTTGTGTAAAGTGTTAAACCATGGTTAATTGGTGATTAGGGTTTCTTTTTCATTTACTTAATCATTTATTTATTTTGGAAAAAGAAAAGATAAAGAGATAAGAATAGTTGCTAGATTTGTTTTCATTTGAAAGCTTCTTGAAGCTTTGACCTTAGTCCACCATTCTTGTCTTTTATCTAACCCTAACCACTATCTAACCTAAGTTAAGTCTCTACACTAAACCATGGTCAATGATATGATAAGTATTGTATTTTATTTTCTATTTTAGTTGAAGTTATCATATCATCTTCTTCTTCTTCATCTTCTTCTTCCATGGATGTAGCTTGCTACTCCAATGGCAAGTGTTGAAATAGTGTGAGAAATCCAAAACTAAAGTTTACCCACTTCCTATTTCTTCATCCTCTATCTATTGCCAAGTAGTATAGGGTGTTTCCTTCACAAGTTTTCCAAGCTTGATGAAGTTGGAGCTTGTTCTTGCGATATCTCGACGTAGATCATCTTCGGCATTGAACCGACGATCAAGCTCGCCCATTCTTCGATGATACCGATACTTGAGTTCCGGATTCATTTTGGACAGCCGAGGGGACTTCGTTGCGGAGCCGTGGAGGTGGTGGACCGGATCTACAAAGGTTGTATGTCCGTTCCCTTAGTTAAATTGTTAACTAGTTTATGTTTCGCCTAAATATCTAGTAAACGATCCGTAGTCGGGTTTGTAGGCACCCGTAAAATTTTATTTGTGCATGTTTGGTCACTTGTGAAACCTAACTAGAGTGCCTAGGAACCCTACAGTTAATTATAATTGTGTTATGGTTATGGTTGTTGACCATTTGACTTTGCTTGACTTGTTGACCTAGGTTGACAAGTTGACCATCATCATTTCATATGAAAGATACTCTTTGATCCTTGCAAAAGCATTTAATGTGAAATGATAATGGTCATTTCTTGATTAACCATCACAATTATGTTTAGCTAATTATCTATTTTTCATAATTCACATATATGTGAGAAGGTTGGATTATTCTTCTCACTTGATCATTTTCATTCTCTCTCCTCCTCTTCCTCTCTCTCTAGCTCTCCCCTCTCATGAGTTGAGAACCCTTTGAGCTTGAGATAAATCCCTTAAAAATACTCTCTACTCTTTCTAAGGTCTTAGGTTTAGCACACCAAGCACCTTAGTTACTTCTAGTTTGAGGTTGGAGCCAAAGGTAGAGGCCCTCGGGTGGTTCTTTCTTCGGCAAGAGAAGGCGACGATGAGAACCCGTTCTTTCACTCCAAGGAGCAAGAAGAGAAGGACTTCAAGACTTAGGTATAACCCCCTTTCCGAGTAGCTAACCTTTTTAGCTTTGTAGTTAGTTTTTGTTTAGCAAAGATCCCTCCTTTACATAGTCTATGTTGCCTAGTGTTGTAAAAATCCGATTTTTCATAACATTTCCGCCTCCCCGCAAGCACCGGGGTGGGCAACGTGGACTTACACCAACATCCGTTTAGATCTATCTCTATAGATCTTAATCCCTAAGATGTAGGAGGCATCACCTAGATTTTCATTGAGAATCTTTGTGATAAGAAGAGCTTGACCGATTGCAGCATAGGGACATCATTTCCTATCAAGAGTATGTCATCCACGTACAATACGAGGAAGACGACCTTACTCTCTGCCACCTTCTTGTATACACAAGGTTCTTCTACGTTTTTGATGAAGTCAAACTCTTTGACTGCCACATCAAAACAAATTTTCCAACTCTGCGATGCCTGCTTTAACCCGTAGATTGATTTAAGCAGCTTGCACACCTTTCCGCTACTCTGTTCATACCATAATTTTGCATTGTTATATTCCCCATTCTTAGTCATTTTACAAATAAACATGTGCTTTTGATCCATGTCTGCTACATAGTTGCAGATTACAGGTTCTCGGAACAAAAACAGTGAAAAAGATGAAAAGACGATACAAAAGTGAGACTACGACCGATAAATGGTGGAATCTTGATCATTCCTACATGTTGAGGGACAACGAAGATCAATGAACAAGTTCATAAAGCACAAAGGCGGCGCAAGGTTCAAGACTTCGACACGAAGCAACGGTAAAAGTCCACTACAATTATTCACTGTGGAGATCTAGAAGAGAACTAGAAAATATTCTGAAGAACCAACAGAAGAAACAGGAAGACAAATACAACCAGAAGCCGCACAGCTAAAAGCAGCCCACAAGCTCTCTACTTGGCCGCGGAACCGCGGCCAAACCTGGCTTTTGGCCGTGGATCTGCGGCCGCGTGTCGCCCGTGTCGGTGCAGAAATTTTGTGGCAGCTAGCGGCGCGTTGACTAGTCATCCTAGGGGTATATTTATAAAAGCAGAATATCATTAGGTGATGAAGCAGAATATCCTAGGGGTATAAGGATGCAATGCAGAATTTAAATATGCAAAAGAAAAATAAAAATATATACAAAATATTAAAAATATGCAATGCGAAAGGATAACTATATACAACCACCATCTCCCCCAAACTTAACCAAAGCAGTGCCCTTACTGCTCGGCCCCACGCCGCGCTCTCGAGCGGGAACGTGAACGCTCCTCCCTAGCCAAAAGGGTTTGAATACCCCGCTCAACCTCCATCAATCGACGGTCGTGCTCCCTTGCTGTCGCCCTAAATTCCTCCCTCAACGCATCAATACCCCTAACTGCTCGCCTCATCAATTGTGCATGCTCAAGAGGGGTCATTTCGCCTTCGCTCGCGGTCGAGCTCGAGCTAGGTGTGTGGGCAAATACATTCTCTGCCGGTTCGGTCCTCGACCACACATCTGTCAGTCGTGAGTAGGACGTAGACACGCCCTCAATAAGAGGTCGAACCGGTATCCCTCCCATCATGTAAAATTCGAATTCGTCAACGGGGATGAAATATCGGCAAAGTTGTGTAACCAGCATAGGATAGGGGTAATTTGCAGCCCGTTTACCCGCACCTATAGAGTTGAGTAATAATGTGCACATATCAAAACGGGGGTTCTTTGTCATAAGAGTGTGCACAATATGTAAGGAGGGTGTGAAAAAGGCTGTATTATGGGAGCTACCGAAAATATTATTTTGTGCCCACCGGCACACAGTCAAAACATTCGCGAAAAGGGTTCTCGCTTGGATATCCTTACGCAGCACCCTCGAGCAATCGTTGCCCATCAAGGGCATGTAATCCTCGAATTGCAGGGGTTGGTCATGTGCAGGTATGTGAGGTATTAGTGTGACCTTGTGTATTATATCCCTATCAATGATGATTTCTCGATCACCCCAATGCAATTTAATAAAACCAAGTAGGGTGAGACACCCCTCCTCCATAGACTCGTAAAATTGGTTTACTAATTCCGGCAATGCATACGAATAAGGGTGATTGTATATTAAATAATTCCATCCCCTACGCACGATTTCATTCGCGAAATAGCTACCATATACCACATGTGAGAAAACTTGTGAAAAATCACTTTCTAACTGCATGCTATGTGCCATGATGTGTTCTATAGATTTAGGAATTGAAAAACAGAGAGGCTATGATCAGTTTCAGGGGGCGAAGATAGCAAGCGGCGGCGGATGCGCGGTGGGAGAAGGGTATGGCGGCGGTTCCGCGGCGGATGGGTTTTTCAGAATATGAAATTAGGGTTTAGAAAGAACAGGAGGGCTCAGGTTCTTTAAATAGGGAGAAGTGATGGTCATTTATAGATAAACCCTTCTAAAAATAGGAATTTATTTGCAAATAAAAGTTTTATTTATTTCTGCAATTTTACAAAAATGTCCAAATTTTTTTTTCATTCAATTATTTTTAATTTTTTTATGTTATTTTGTATGTATATTTACAAATGATACATACCCCCAAACTTATTTGAAACAAAGTGTGACAAGAAGATCGAAAATTTGGGGGTAAAAATGGAGGAGAATCAATCGGTGTAAATCGGCTCCTGCAAAAACAGGAGCTCCTCCGACGGGTCCGCAGTGAGGAACGGTTTCAATCGATGTCCGTTTACTTTAAATAAAGTACCGTCCTCTGGCTTTTCAAGATCTACCGCACCGTGCGGATATATGGTGCGTACTAAAAACGGCCCTTTCCACCTAAATCTGAGCTTGCCGGGGTGAAAGTGTAACCGAGTGTCATAGAGTAAAACCTGTTGACCAGGTTTAAACGTTTTACGCATAAGGTGTTTGTCATGGAACACCTTAGTTCGGTTTTTAACAATGACAGCATTTTCATAAGCCTCATCCCGCAGCTCTTCTAGTTCGTTTAATTGCAGCTTTCGATTGTTGCCCGCATCTCCCATTGATAAATTCAACTCCTTGATCGCCCAAAATGCCTTGTGCTCAATCTCAACTGGGAGGTGGCAAGCCTTCCCATAAACAATCTTGGTATGGAGACATACCAAGATCGATCTTGTATGCAGTACGGAATGCCCATAGTGCATCAAGCAGTTTGTGTGACCAATCTTTATGGTTTTTAGAAACCGTTTTCTCCAAGATTTGCTTAATTTGCCGATTCGAAACCTCGGCTTGTCCACAGATTTGGGGATGGTATGGTGTTGACAGCTTGTATGTAATGGAATATTTGCGCATTAAGGACTCAAAAGTCCTATTGCAGAAGTGAGATCCATTATCACTTATAATTGCTCGAGGGTGCCCAAATCAAGAAAAGATATGTTCTTTAAGAAATCGAACGACAACCTTGTTATCATTCATTCGGCTAGGCACAACCTCGACCCACTTTGACACATAGTCAACAGCCAAAAGAATATACACATTCCTAAAAGAATTGGGAAATGGTCCCATGAAGTCAATTCCCCAAACATCAAAAACATCCACAACCAAAATTGGTTGGAGCAGCATTTCGTTTCTCCACGATATCCGGCCCAAGTGTTGCCACCGGAAGCATGTCTTGCAGTATTCATATGCATCTTTAAAGAGACGTGGCCAGTAGAAACCACACTGCAAGATTTTCTCGGCTGTCTTCTTTGGGCCAAAGTGCCCGCCACACGCTTGATCGTGGTAAAAAGACAACACACTCTTAAGCTCATTTTCAGGTACACACCGACGAATGATTTGGTCGGAACAGTATTTAAAAAGATATGGTTCATCCCAGTAAAAATGCTTTACTTGGGACAAGAATCGGAGTTTATCCTGTTTCGACCAATCTTTAGGTATCAAGCCGGTGACCAAGTAGTTTACTATATCAGCGAACCAAGGTTCGCAAGATACGGTTAAGAGTTGCTCATCGGGAAAAACATCTTTAATTGGAACTTCAAATGTAGGCGAAAAAGGAAGTCGTGAAAGGTGATCGGCCACTACATTTTCACATCCTCTTTTGTCCCTTATGATAAGGTCAAACTCTTGCAGCAAGAGGATCCAACGTATTAGCCTCGATTTGGCATCCTTCTTCGCAAAAAGGTGGCGAAGAGCTGAATGGTCCGTATACACAATCACTGGAGAGCCGATTAAATAAGGCCAGAATTTTTCAAGTGCAAACACAACGGCTAGAAATTCCTTTTTCTGTTGTTGTGTAGTTTAGTTGGGCCTCATTTAATGTTCGGCTAGCGTAATAAATAACGTGCGGCATCTTATTAATGTGCTGTCCAAGAACAACACCAATGGCGAAATCAGATGCATCGGACATAATTTCAAAAGGATGCGTCCAGTCTGGAGATGAAAGAATGGGCGCAGAAATGAGAGAATGTTTCAATGACTCGAACGCTTCCATGCAAGTTGAGTCAAAATCAAATGTTGTGTCCTTGGCCAATAAGATAGTCAAGGGTCTAGCAATCTTGCTAAAATTTTTGATGAACCGTTTATAAAAACCGGCATGGCCAAAGAAGGCTTGGATGTGTTTGACACATTTAAGAGGAGGAAGATTGGAAATGACTTCAATCTTGGCTTTATCAACCTCTGTGCCATTTTGCGAGATGACATGTCCTAAGACAATACCCTCTCGTACCATAAAGTGGCACTTCTCCCAATTTAAAGTGAGGTTCTTATCCCTACAACGGGTAAGAACTACGTCAAGGTGTAGCAAACACTCGTCGAAGGAGTCACCAAAAATGGAGAAATCATCCATAAAGATCTCTAAAAACTTTTCAACCATGTCTGAAAAGATCCCCATCATACACCGCTGAAATGTAGCGGGTGCATTGCATAACCCAAAGGGTATATGACGGTAAGAGAAAGTACTGAAAGGACAAGTAAATGTGGTCTTGTCTTGATCCTTTTCGGCGATGGGGACTTGGTTATAGCTGGAATAGCCATCCAAAAAGTAGTAAAACTCATGCCCAGCCAATCGTTCGCGCATTTGGTCAATGAAAGGTAAAGGAAAGTGGTCTTTCCTTGTCGCGGTATTGAGTTTTCTATAGTCGATGCAAACTCGCCACCCAGTTTGGGTGCGAGTAGGTATTAACTCATTTGCCTCATTGGTTATGACCGTAATGCCCGATTTCTTTAGGACAACATGAATGGGGCTAACCCACTGGCTATCCGATATAGGGTAAATGATACCACTATCAAGACATTTAACAATCTCCTTCTTGACAGCCTCTTTCATTATGGGGTTGAGGCGTCTTTGTGGATCCCTTACTGGCTTGGCATTATCCATCAAGTGTATATGATGTTCAACTATGAGGGGACTAATTCCCTTGATGTCCGCCATATACCAGCCAAAAGCTTGCCGGTTATTTTGTAAGACCATTAAAAGGGCTTTCTCTTGCTCGAGAGCTAGAGAGGCCGATATGATAACGGGAAGGGTCTCATTCTCACCTAGGTAAGCATATTTAAGGTGCGACGGCAAAAGCTTTAGTTCGAGTTTAGGAGGTGAAACAATTGAAGGTAGCATTGGTGAAACTGTTTCAAACTCGAAGGATTCCATCAACGGTTCAAATCGAGTGTACGCAACCGAGTCGGATGGTTCAACTAACTCATTCGAAAAATCAAAAGACTCAAACTCGGGTGGTGATTCTTCAAAATTGTCCAACAAGGTGAAACACTCATAATCGTTGTCCGGCGTGAAAGCTGTGTCGGATTCTAGGAGGAACGCACTAGAGGCGTCAACACTGCTGTGATCGAACAGAAATTTTTCGAGCTCACAGTCCTCATCCGTGATCTCATGGATCGAGAAAACATCAAGTATACTAGCATTAGGCTCGGAAGGCTGATTCCCCAACTTAAAGATGTTGAGTTCAATCATCATATTTCCAAAAGATAGGTTCATTGAACCATTACGACAATTGATCACCGCATTGGAAGTCGCAAGGAATGGTCGACCAAGTATCACCGGAATTTGACTCCGGGGGTTAGCTACAGGTTGTGTATCCATAACGATGAAGTCAACGGGGAAAATGAAATCCCCTACATTAATTAACACATCCTCCAACTCACCCCTAGGATGGGTGATGGATCGGTCGGCCATTTGGAGAGTACAATGAGTGGGTTTAAGCTCTCCAACGCCTAATTGCTCGTACACTAAATAGGGTAGCAAATTGACACTAGCATCAAGATCTAATAGTGCCCAATTGATATTCTTGTCCCCAATTGTTATCGAAATAGTAGAACAGCCGGGATCCTTATGCTTTTGGGGTAAAGATTGGACAAGAGCATCACTAACAGTATTAGCCACGAAAACTTTCTTTGGTACTTATGACTTCCTCTTCTTGGTGCATAAGTCCTTTAAGATTTTCGCGTAAGAAGGAACTTGTTGGATTGCATCCATGAGAGGTATATTTATGCTAACCTGTTTGAACAACTTTATAATCTTCTCCATTTGTGGTGTTGGTTTATTGGATCTCAACCTGTTTGGAAAAGGATCATTTTGAAGATTTGTCGAGTCCAATTTTTGTGGATCAGATTGTGGAGTTGGAACGAATCCCCGTGTAGATGTGTTCGTGATGTGAGAAGTGGGTCCGTAAAAAGTAGAAGAAGTAGATCCTTGTGAAGAATGACGAATAAGCTCTAACGAAGAAAATGAAGATGAAGAAGAAGAAGGTGAAGAAGAACCACCGGCAGGGGTGTCATTATTAATACCCACGTTATTGTGCAACACTTTTCCGGATCTCAACGTAGTCACAGCATTTACGTTATGATTTTGTTGTTCATATGCAACATGTGCATGACCGGGATTTGGCAATGGTTGAGATGGAAGCTTTCCCTTTTCTCGCTCGCTCAACGCAGTATTGAGTGCAATTTGTGCTTCAATAGATTTGATGCTTTGATCATGTGAAGCACTGTTTTGTACCAAAGATTGAATGGAAGTTTCCAATCTTGCTGCGGATTGTGTAGAATGCTTTAGGAACGCATCTAGACTTCTTTCTAGCGAGATAACCTTATCATTATTTGGTTGAACAAAATTGTTTTGAGGGTAAGAGTTGTTGGGCACAAAATTGTTCATTTGGTTTTGGTAAGGTTATGGGTGGAAAAGTTGCTGGTATTGAATTTGTGGACGTGCTTGTTGTTGTGGAAGAGGAGGCCTTTGAAAGTTGTTGTTTCCTTGGAATTGCTGATTTTGATTCCAAGCAAAATTTAGGTGACTCCTCCAACCCGGATTATAAGTTGAAGAGTATGGATCATTTCTTTGTCGTTGCTGAAAGGCAGCATTGACTTGATCTTGTCCTTGAACAGGTGGATTGTAAGGAACTCTTCGGTAAGATGTGATGGATCCGAACAACAAGCGCAAACAGTCCGTGGGGGTAAAGCAGGGGCAGGAGAAGGCGATGTGATTTTGGTCTCAATTGTTCTAGCTTTTTCGTAAGTGCGGCCATCTCGGCCTTCATAGCTATCGACGTATCTAGTTGATGTATGCCTGCCCTAGACTGACCAATAGAAGAAGATGAGGTGGTCTTGGTGCTTTCCCACTAAAGTGTTTGTTCAGCAAGATCCTCGAGAAACTGCCACGCTTCCTCACTAGATTTGGTTAAAAAGTGACCTTGACAAATGGTTTCAAGCAACTGCTTCGTTGCTGGGTTCAATCCCTCGTATAAAGTTTGGCAAAGTTGCCAATTTTCGATCCCATGGTGAGGGGATTGAATAAGTAGGTCTTTGAATCTTTCAAAACACTTCCAAAATGGTTCGGAAGGAAGCTGGGAAAATTGTATAATCTCATTGCGAGTTCTCGCGGTCTTGTGATATGGATAAAACTTTTTAAGAAAAACTTTAACAAACTCTTCCCAATTTTTAATTGAATGTGATGCTGTGCTGTATAACCATTTCTCGGCTAAGTCACATAAGGTGAAAGGAATGACGCTTAGCCTTATAACATCATCTGAAAGTTGGGTTGTTTTCATCATTGCACAAATGTTTTGGAATTTGTTTATGAAGATATAGGCATCTTCGGATTCCAGTCCGTGAAATTTTGGCAACATGTTGATGAAGTGGGGTTTGATCTGAAAGTTGTCCCCATTTACCGGTGGGAGTGAAAGACAAGTAGGTAAGGCGGTGCAGATCGGGTAGAAAAGATCCTGGGGCGCGATTCGTTGGGGCGCTTCAACAGGCGGGTGTTGCGGGTTATTCGCACCTAACGGAGGTGGAATCAGTCCCGTGGGTAAGGTGTTGTTAGTATTATATCCCGACATCCCATCGGAGGAAGAATGTGAAGGTGAAGGTAAGGAAGTGGAAGAAATTTCGACTTCGGAGTCGAAACCTTCGTCGGTCGGTACCAACGAGAAACAGACTAATCGGGCACTAGTGTCCCTAGTCCAACCGGACATACACGAAAGAGATAGTGTAGTCAAAGAGATGAAGAACAGAATGTGGAGGTAAGAAAACGTTAATGAGAAGAAAGTGGGTGTAAGTGGGGTGCACGGATTTCTTAGCGACAAGTTGCAAGTTTTTGTAAAAATTTTCCTTTTTTTTTCTTTTTGTGTATTTTTTATGTGGTGCTTTTTGTAAAAAGATTTTCGATAAAAGGCTTAGACACACGTTCAATCAACCACAAATGCACAATCAGGCCTAGATCTAGGGTCACCTAGGTCAGCTAGACAGCTCCTAACTATTCCAAAGGGCAAGAAGTAGGACCTCAAACCGCCTCTTCACCGCCAATTGTGGTCAGGTAAGTGCCAGGTAAGTGGGGGGGTTCTCCACTACGTAAGTAGTGGGCCTAATTAAGTAACCACTTGTCTTAGACATACTTGCCTAGACACCACAAAGTCAGGTTAGGATCAACGGTCGATGCCTACAACTGTTCCTCTGTCCTATTGAGCGTGAAGTCCTTAGGGCTGAGTCTAATCTTTTTTAATTAATTGATGATCAATGCAATATGCCTTATGTGATTTCTGGGGTCCTGAGAAGGGTGATGAAATCCCCACCCAATCTGGATTGGTTTCAAGCCCCTTAAAATCCAATTAAATATGCAAAACAGTAAACAACCACTTGCAAACAATTTTATTTTTATTTTTAGCGCGGCGCAAAGAATCCTGCACAAGATCAATTATTGGAAGGGGGAGAGATTTTTTAGCGCAAAGAATCCTGCAGGCAAATTTACAGAGGAGATATCAGGGGTTCAGAGGAAAGAGAAAGGGAGCATACAGTGCAGATTCCACGCGCTGACGTCACCAGAGGACCGCGGATACGCGGCAGAAAGGCTGTTTCGGCGGCGGAATCGCGGTGGAGTCGGCGGATCAGTTCCCGAAAAAAATTCTGCTCCTCTGGTTTGACTTTTCTCTGTTTTTCAGATCTAGGGTTTTCTGTTTTGATCTCTGGATTTTTCCATATCCGAACTCGTTCGTTGATCCTGGAAAAATTCACACGAAACACCCTTCAAACAATAAAAAGATGATAAATTTTTTTATTTTTTTAATTTTCAGTTTTTATGATTTTTATATTTTTTATTAACCCGAAATTGCAAAAAGAAAATACTACGCCATCCCCGGCAACGGCGCCATTTGATTTGTACTAAGTTTTGTGATCAAAAATATTTTTACCACAATCAAGAACGGTGTCGCTTGGTAGCTAGCCAGTGAATACGGGTCGGTCCAGAGGGATGTTGTGTATTTCCTAATTGTTCTAACGAGTTAATTCCAAATGGTGTTTGGATCTTTATCACTAAAAACTAAGTTGATTTAGACTAGGATTTAGAATCTTGCTAGGGTTAGGTTTAGGTTAAGTTTGGAAAATTAAACATTTCCCACTGCTTTCAATGCCCTAAATTAGATCTCTTTGGTGTTATGGTAATTATTAATAAAGGGGATTAGGACGATCGGGAAGAAACGATGTTTCTTCCCGATGGTACTAATCCACTTTATTAATTATTACCATAACACCTCATAGATCAAAATTAGGGCATTGAAAGCGGTGAAGAAATCTTTAATTTCCAAATTTAACCTAAACCTAACCCTAGCAAAATTCTAATCCTAGTTTAAATTAGTTTAGTTTTTAGTGATAATCTATCCACACCGTTTGGAATTAACTCGTTAGACCAAATTAGGAAATACACAACATCCCTGTAGACCGACCCGTACTCACCGGCTAGTTATCAAGCGACGCCGTTCTTGATTGCGGTTAACAAATATTTTTGATTCATCTTTTAAAAAGCGCAAGCACGCTAAAACATATCAATCAAATGGCCTTAATCGACTTGAAAAATAGAAAAATAGAAAAAATAGAAAAAGAAAAATCAAATAAAAACTGAAAAATTTGAAAAATTATAAAAATTAAAACATTCAATTTTGGCCTTAATCGTCTTGAGTTTGACAAATAGGTTAACTAGCTAGGAACAACTAGATCTTAGACTTAGTAAATTAAAAACCCTACAAATCACCTTTTTTAAAGTTTAACGGTAGAAAGTATATGTCTTTTTAGTTTATTTAGAAATAGGCAAATTTCGAGTTGACTTCTTAGGCTAAGTTAAAACAAGGAAAATGTATTGATATCTTTATTAAAGTATAAGTTTGAAAAATAATTCCCAGCTTAAGTCTAAATTCTGAAAATATATACCCTACAAATTGCACAAACACGAACCTTGAAACTTGGAAAAGTAGGAGAGACCTTGAAATGCTCTTGTCTAAAGTCCTTACTACGAAGAAAAATACAATAAAATACAAGTGTGAATAAAGAAAAAAAATGAACACTGGTTTTTGTAATTACTTAAGCCTGCAAAAATAGAAAAAAAATATCTAGCAAGGGTGCTTCATCACCTAGTGCCTTAGACTAACTGGTTTAGGGGTGTCGGTGCAGAAATTTTGTTTTGAGGGCACAAATTCTCATCGCCTTCTTCTGCCCCTGCTTTACCCCCAAGGACTGTTTGCGCTTGTTGTTCGGATCCATCACATCTTACCGAAGAGTGTCCTTACAATCCACATGTTCAAGGATAAGATCAAGTCAATGCTGCCTTTCAGCAACGACAAAGAAATGATCCATACTCTTCGACTTATAATCCGGGTTGGAGGAGTCACCCAAATTTTGCTTGGAATCAAAATCAGCAATTCTAAGGAAACAACAACTTTCAAAGGCCTCCTCCTCCACAACAACAAGCACCTCCACAAACTCAATACCAGCAACCTTTCCACCTACAACCTTACCAAAACCAAATGAACAATTTTGTGCCCAACAACTCTTACCCTCAAAACAATTTTGTTTAACCAAATGATGATAAGGTTACCTCGCTAGAAAGAAGTCTAGATGCGTTCCTTAAGCAATCTACACAATCCGCAGCAAGGTTGGAAACTTCCATTCAATATTTGGTACAAAACAGTGCTTCACATGATCAAAGCATCAAATCTATTGAAGCATAAATTTCACAACTCAATGCTGCGTTGAGCGAGCGAGAAAAGGGAAAGCTTCTATCTCAACCATTGCCAAATCCCGGTCACACACATGTTGCATATGAACAACAAAATCATAACGTAAATGCTGTGACCACGTTGAGATCCGGAAAAGTGTTGCACAATAACGTGGGTATTAATAATAGCACCCCTGCCGGTGGTTCTTCTTCACCTTCTTCTTCTTCATCTTCATCTTCTTCGTTAGAGCCTATTCTTCATTCTTCACAAGGCTTTACTTCTTCTACTTCGAATGGACCCACTTCTCACTGTTAGTTGTATGTATGCCCTAGAGGCCAGTATTGTACAGATGATGTATATTATATTGGATGCTTGAACATATATATAGAGATGACTTTCTTACTCGATATGATAGTATGCTATCTGGTTACTCTTTATCTTAACATGTACACTAGTCTTTTTAAACTGTCTTATAGTTACATGTTGGTAAAGCCCTTAGGATGTGTACTTGAATACCTGGACTATGATGCAGATCATACTAGTGGGGACATGGTAGTCCATAAGTACATCCTTCAAGGTCCCTAGTCGTGGGTGTATCGAGACGGGGCATCGATATACCAGAGTAGACTAGCGTATACGCTTCTCGACCCATGAGATGGACGATGGATGATCCCACATACATTGGTGTTTGACATCAGAGATGGTATACGGGTGCTCAGTGGAGACTGGGTACACTGGACGGACTCGCCGAGAACTCCCAGATGGTATTATACCTCACGTCAGATGGCAGTTCTCAGGTGACACTTGTGCAGGTTAGTCTGTAGACCCGAGATCGTCATAGAGTCTTGTGTGATTCCCACTGTGCTTTGATCTCCACCTTACCACGTCCATGAGGGCGTGCAAAACGGTGGTCTTTGGGTACAGTCCCGAGTCACATGGAGACAATGAGCGATAGGAGGGGTTTCGTCTCTCCCGGTATTGGGGGTTGATGTTGCGCTGTGCTCGATTGGCCGTAACAGGGAAGTACCTGGACAGGGTTGATCAGAGATTTGCTGGTAAGTGTTACCAGTAGTTTCTCGACCCGTTACGAGCCTCACATCGGCACGACTTATCGGTTATTGGGGTTTGACGTATACCACCCCTAGACTTGATATGCGACATATCAGACGAACAGACCGGACTGTACGGTAAGTGTTACTGGTTGGATTCACAGGAGTGTGAGCAAGCTAGCTTGTCGATCTTCTGATCGCTCAATACCCGGATGGCCGTTACGTTTAGCAGACCGCTTACGGCTTGTGGGTGCTTGATATGATCATCATCTGCTACCGGAGTATTGACGAGTCTTTAGAGTCCTACACAGAGGTTTCCTGGCTCAAGCGAAACGAAATAGGAGCGCATATGAGATATGTGAAGGACCGAGAATAATGCATGTATGTGATACCGTATTCCATTCTCGCGATGAATGTATCGATTGGTTATATTCGATATAACCTAGATATCGAATCAACGATTGATTCGATAAGACGATACATAGGATACTAGTCGGTTATATGCGATATGACCGGCTCGTTAAGTCAAGTGTTGATTTAATGATTTAATGTATAATTATATATTTGATATATTATTTTGCATTAACTAGTATTGGTTCACTTTAAATGGATTTTCTCACTTGATGTGCAAGTTGTATATGTGATATACTTTTGTGCACATCTTTGTATCATGTTTGATGATGCTTGCTCATTTGGTTAAATGTAAAGAATTAAACCTAGGTTAAGAAAGTGATTAGGGTTTTAATTATCCATTCTTTTATTTATTGATTTTGGAAAAAGGATTGGATAAGAATACAAAATGGTTGCTTTCATTCTTGAACCTTTTTGAAGCTTCATGAAGCTTTGACCAAAGTGACCAATTTGTCTTCATGCTTAACCCTAACCACTCTTCTAACCTTGGTCAATTCTCTACACCTAACCATGGTTCCTATTATGATAAGTATTCATTTCTTTTTCATTTTGGAAAAACTTATCATAATATTTCCTTCTTCTTGATCTTCTTCTTCAAGAAAGAAAGCTTGATGCCATCAATGGCAACTTGAGTTCTAAAGTGAGAAATCCAATTCTAAAGTGAACCCACCTCTTATTTCTTCACCCTCTACCTCTTGCCAAGTTGTTTTGGGTGTTTTCTTCACAAGTTTCACAAATTTGTGAAGTCGGAGCTTGAACTTGTGATGCCTTGACGTAGATCATCTTCGGCACGAAGCCGACGACCTAGTCCGCCCATTTCTCCGATCAAGCCGACGATTGAGTCCGGGATTCGAGATGGACAGTGAGAGGACGCCTACGTGGAGCTAAGGAAGTGGAGAACCGGATCTACAAAGGTTGTAGCCTCTCTCCTTTAGTTAAGTTGTTAACTAGTTTCGATTTCGCATAAACTTCTAGTTAACGATCCGTATTAGGGTTTCTCGGCACCCATAAAATTTAAAATTGGCATGGTTGATGCCTTGTAAGACCTCTATAGTGTGCCTAGGAACCCTACAGTGGTATCAGAGCCTAGCTAGAGCCTTAGGCGAAGTCCAGACGGAGTTTGAAGTCCGATCGAACCGAAACCCTAATATCAAAGTTGCTCTCTGTACATTTTTTAAAAACTGGGTTTTTTCCAAATTAAAAATATGCAGAAAATTCAGCAGGACTTTCTAAGAATTACTGTGAAACACGATCACCCAATTCCTCCAAAGTGCGGCGGAACCGCGGCAGAAGCCTGGCTTCTGCGGCGGTTCCGCGGCCGTGTGATGACGTCACCCACCCAATTTTGCACAGTAACTTCTTTTATTCAGTGCTGAGTTCTCTGGGAATTTTTAATATTTTTTCAAGAGTAGAGTATTCTGGGTTGTATTGGGGACTCGGTATTTCGATCGGATTATCGAACTTTGTCTAAGTGCTTTCCGGATATTTTTTTTTTGAATATGTTAAAAAGTCCGACCGGATATAAATACCCAACTTTTCCCCTGCCGGAAAATATCCAAGTGTTGGATTTTTGTGTGGTTTAAGGACGTTCTGAGTACGGCAAGTAACGCGATGGTCCCTCTAGAAGACAACAAACCTTAACTCGATTATGTGACCGTCTTAAACTGCCCTTTGAACCTTCGGGTTTGGGGCAGTACGGCGTGCCACATGTGAGGCGTTGGCTTGACCCTTCTACGGCTGGACCGTTGGTACTGAGGCATGAAGTGAATGTCTTTGAACCTATTTCATGTGTTGGTCGGTTTTGGGAAAACTTGGGTGTTCAAATGTTCGATCGGAAAGTTTAATATTTTCTATTTATCCGGAATGGGATACAATAATTGGAATTCACAAACAGTTATGAGATAGCTGAATGAATGTTATAAATCTAGCGGTTTAGTTTCATTTGATATTGAAAAGAGTTTTCGATAATGAGACTAAAATGCGGGGTTTATAACTGTTAGGCATGTGATGTCTAAGTATTTCATTTTGATTAGGCATGCGATGTCTAAAGAGGTTGCGGATTCCAATTGTTGTAGTTTTACACTTTCTTTTCTGTGACCGTAAGTGTAATATGTGATATCGCCGGTTTCGTTGCTATATGTCAACGACAATTGGGATGCGCATATTTACTTACGTTGATGACATGTGATGTTATGTGTTGCTGGATATGTTATATTGGATTGTCGTGTTTGAATAGCCGGGGGTTTTTATGTGAGATGAGTGTTTTTCATTATCATTCATGTAAAAACTTGTATGTAATATTCTTTTATTGGGGCACTTCCAGGTTGCGGAAGATGTCACCCTTTTGTATATTATTTATTTTTTCGCATTAGGATAGACCCAAGGAGGGGAGCACAAGTAACCGGGTTCTGGGGTCCAGTGGGAGACCAACTCGAAGAGTCGAGTCCGGGTCTCCTAACCCTAGAATTGGTAGGGTTGCTTGCCGCTCTCGTAGGGGTCTAGGGGTGTGGGATTGGCTATTCATCACGACCGTGGAATCCGTGTTTTATACTGGCTCGTATTAAAAACACGGACGTCCTAGTATATCCAATGTTTCATATGTTTCTTCTGCTGCTTTATCTGTGATGTGATCATGTGATGTTCTGTGATAGATATAGTATATAGTATATATGATATATTATATAGACGTTACTTATGTTTTGCACCCGCACTAGCCCTGCCCTGCTCTGTCGTTAGTTACCTAACCTAACGGTGCATGAGGGGACATCGAGGCGAATGCGGATGGCATAAGTGTACGTCATATTTATCTGTGATGTTTAGCTATTTAAATGATGGGACTTCATTAATGTGATTAATGAAAGAAAAGAAACCTAAGATGTTGTAGAATCAAATTTTAAACAAAAAGGGTAGACACAGTTCTTGCTTTGCATAGCGGTATATGTGATATATCCTGCACCTTATTCGATGAGGAAAGGACCGAGATCCCTTCACCGGGAGTGACTCCTTTAGCAATAACTGGCAGATGCTACACACTCGGTTTGTTTTTGATTGCTTCTATAGTTTCTGCTTTGCACAGTGATATATATGATATATCCCGCACCTCATTCGACGAGGAAAGGGCCGACGATCCCTTCACCGGGAGTGACCCCTTTAGCAAAACTAGAAAAAGCCTCAAAATCACTCCATTTCAAAACTTCATTTGATTCTACAATGATATCAAGTTCATTACGCTCATGGTTTTTATGAAAAACCTGCGTAGCCCTCCGTCATTTCAGATAAGTACTAGTTAGTATTCGTGCTGCGGTAGTTTGGCCTCCGTCAAGGCGTAGTGTACGGTAGCTAACTAGTGCTTATCTGCTAGCATATGATGCGATTGGATTAGGGTATTCGTACGACGTTGTTTGGCCTCCGTCAAGGGTCGTGCGGGTGGGTTTAATTCAATCAGGAAATGACGGGTTGAACTTGACTAGCGGACTATGGGTTGTTTGGCCTCCGTCAAGGTCATAGGACGCTAGGGGCAAAATATTATCGGGAATTTCAAGTGTTGAAATTTGCAATGAGATTGCATACCTTCTATGAGATAGTTGGATCCCGATACCCGCTGCGAGTAAGAGTTACTCCTGGGAGAGTTTTACACATTACAATTAGCCGATCAAGTAGGTGTCTAGAAAGGTGTTAACGAGGTTACGCCTCTGGGAAAACGAGGTTTACATTAATTAGGTTCGTGCGAAAGCACGGGGGACCTCCCTCAGAGTACCGACACTGGCCTGGCTGAAAGATTAGCAAACTTGTAGTGTGTAATTAATCCCGGCTAGTCTTTCCTTTTAGGGTTTGAAAGAAGATTTGATAAAAAGCAGTGGGAGCCATCCTGATTAGATAAGATAATAACCAATCTGATCTTGCACGAGCATACGCTAAAGTGTTTTCTTCTCTCTCTCTCCAGGTAGCGACCATTTCATGCCTTAATCAAGATAATAATATGGATGTATTGACCGAACCCGCATGTTATACTGTGCAGGGGAACGTTGGACCCGTTCTACCTTATAAGTGTTATAAGAATGAACAGGAAACAGTAGAATATCTGAATTCTCACACCGCCCAAACGGAGAACATGCATGATGATGCATCATCTTTGGGTGTGTTTGTCATTGAGAACTGTTTTTCAGTTCACCCTACGTCCTGGGTATTAGATACCGGATCAGGATCCCACATATGTAAAATGTTACATGGGCTACGGAAAGGTAGAGAACTGGGAAAAGGTGATCATTCCGTTCAAGTAGGGAATGGGGCAAATGTTGCAACCAAAGCAGTTGGCGAATATCACCTAGTATTACCAAGTGGTGATACACTGATTCTAAATGAATGCTATTATATACCGAACATGATGTGCAACATTATATCAGTTTCTTTATTAAGTAAAGAAGGATATAATTTTGTAGTGAAGGACAATGTTATGAACATATTCCTAGATCAAAAGTTGATTGCATCAGGCTCGTTACATAATGGCATATTCATTCTCAATCAAAATACAGTCCTCAATTTACAAAACACACACAAGAGGAAGTATTCTGAACTGAACGAATCCTTCTTGTGGCATTGTAGACTGGGTCACATCAATGCGACACGACTAGCTAAGTTGCATAAGGATGGATATTTAAATCCGTTTGAATTTTCATCTTATGACACTTGCCAGTCATGTCTCAAAGGCAAGATGACCAAAACTCCGTTTACGGGACATGGAGAAAGAGTTACTGAACTCTTAGGACTGATACATAGTGATGTATGCGGTCCTATGTCTACACATGCCAGGGATGGTTCTTCATACTTCATTACATTCACTGACGATCTCTCTAGATTCGGATATGTGTTCTTGATGAAACACAAATCAGAAGCTTTTAAGAAATTCAGAGAATATAAAACCGAAGTAGAGAACCAAACGGGCAAAAGTATTAAGATCCTTCGATCTGATCGAGGAGGAGAATACTTAAGCAACGAATTCAGAGATTATCTAAAAGAGAATGGGATTCTCTCTCAGCTTACTCCTCCTTATACACCACAGCACAATGGTGTATCAGAACGGAGGAACCGCACCCTATTAGATATGGTGCGCTCTATGATGAGCACAGCTGAGTTACCTATTTCCTTCTAGGGATATGCACTGGAAACTGCTGCATATCTATTGAATAGAGTTCCAACCAAGTCAGTGCCTACCACTCCATATGAGATATGGAATGGTAAGAGACCATGTCTTAATTTTATTCAGATATGGGGTTGTCCGGCCTATGTTAAAACACAAAATCCGGACAAGCTCGAGGCAAGGTCTGTTCTATGTAAGTTTGTTGGATATCCCAAACATTCGCGAGGGTATATCTTCTATCACTCCGAGGAACAAAAAGTGTTTGTTTCTCGACATGCCACTTTCTTAGAAAAGAGTTTTCTTATAAAACAGACAAGTGGCATTGAGGTAGAACTGGAAGAGGTTCCAGCGACACAAACTATAACAGAAGACTTGGTAGAACCAGAGGATTCAGTAATACCCGACGAACCCCAGCCTCTCCGCCGATCTAGTAGGGTTTCTTGTCCACCTGAGAGATACTACGGTTTTCTAATTGACGGTGGAAGCGAGGATTGCATCATGGAGGATGATGACCCAACTAGCTTCGAGCAGGCCATCACGAGTAAGGACTCAGTGAAATGGCTGGATGCTATGCGGTCCGAGATGGAATCCATGTACACCAACAAAGTATGGACTTTGGAAGTTGCTCCTGAGGGGGTAAAACCCATTGGGAGCAAGTGGATCTTCAAGAAAAAACTTGGTGTAGATGGGAAAGTGGAGACTTTCAAAGCTAGACTTGTTGCAAAGGGTTTTCGTCAAAGACCAGGTGTGGACTATGACGAAACCTTTTCTCCAGTGGCTATGCTTAAATCCATCCGGATCATGCTTGCCATCGCTGCATATCATGATTACGAAATCTGGCAAATGGATGTTAAGACCGCATTTCTAAATGGTGATTTAGAAGAGTGCGTGTACATGACTCAGCCAGAAGGCTTCGTAGATAGTGAAAGCAGCGAGAAGGTGTGCAAGCTGCTTAAATCCATTTATGGATTAAAGCAAGCATCGCAGAGTTGGAACATCTGCTTTGACGTCGTTATCAAAGAGTTTGATTTCGTCAAAAACCCAGATGAACCTTGTATCTACAAGAAGGTGGCAGAGAGTAAGGTTGTCTTCCTCGTATTGTACGTGGACGACATACTCTTGATAGAAAATGATATTCCTATGCTGCAATCGGTCAAGCTCTTCTTATCACAAAGATTCTCAATGAAAGATCTTGGTGATGCCTCCTGCATATTGGGGATCAGGATCTATAGAGATAGATCCAAACGGATACTGGGATTGTCCCAATCTAGGTACATTGACACCATACTAAAGAGGTTTAGTATGGAAGAATCCAAGCGTGGGAACTTGCCCACGATCTCTGGAGTCACTCTCTCCAAAGAGATGTCTCCCAGACTGATTTGGAGAGAGCTCGCATGCAAGGGATACCCTATGCTTCGGCAGTAGGCTCTATCATGTACGCGATGCTATGTACCAGACCCGATGTAGCATACTCACTAAGTGTAGTGAGCAGGTATCAAGCTGATCCTGGAGAGAGTCACTGGACAGCTGTGAAGAGTATTCTCAAGTACTTGCGAAGGACTAAAGAGATGCTCTTGGTGTATGGTAATGGAGAACTCCAAGTGGAGTCCTTTACCGATTCGAGCTTCCAGAGTGATAAGGACGACTCTAAGTCGCAGTCGGGCTTTGTCTTTACCCTTTACGGAGGGGCGGTTAGCTGGAAGAGTTCCAAGCAGGAAACCGTGGCAGACTCAACGATGGAGGCTGAATACATCGCTGCCAACGATGCTGCCAAAGAGGCTGTCTGGATCAAGAAGTTCATTACTGAACTTGGAGTGGTTCCATCCATTGAGCATCAAATACCTTTGTATTGTGATAACAATGGAGCGGTGGCTTTGGCCAAGGAACCCAGGTCCCATCAGCGATCCAGGCATATTCTGAGGCGGTATCACCTGATCCGGGAGATAGTTGATCGCCGGGAGATCGAGGTCAGGAGGGTTGACACAAAGAACAACACGGCGGATCCACTCACGAAGGCCATTCCCCAGATACAGTTTGAGAGACTCTTCGGGATGCTCGGTATGCGATACTACAGCAGCTGGCCCTAGTGCAAGTGGGAGATTGTTAGTTGTATGTATGCCCTAGAGGCCAGTATTGTACAGATGATGTATATTATTTTGGATGCTTGGACATATATATAGAGATGACTTTCTTGCTCGATATGATAGTATGCTATCTGGTTACTCTTTATCTTAACATGTACACTAGTCTTTTTAAACTGTCTTATAGTTACATGTTGGTAAAGCCCTTAGGATGTGTACTTGACTACCTGGACTATGATGCAGATCATACTAGTGGGGACATGGTAGTCCATAAGTACATCCTTCAAGGTCCCTAGTCGTGGGTGTATCGAGACGGGGCATCGATATACCAGAGTAGACTAGCGTATACGCTTCTCGACCCATGAGATGGGCGATGGATGATCCCACATCCATTGGTGTTTGACATCAGAGATGGTATACGGGTGCTCAGTGGAGACTGGGTACACTGGACGAACTCGCCGAGAACTCCCAGATGGTATTATACCTCACGTCAGATGGCAGTTCTCAGGTGACACTTGTGCAGGTTAGTCTGTAGACCTGAGATCGTCATAGAGTCTTGTGTGATTCCCACTGTGCTTTGATCTCCACCTTACCACGTCCATGAGGGCATGCAAAACGGTGGTCTTTGGGTACAGTCCCGAGTCATATGGAGACAATGAGCGATAGGAGGGGTTTCGTCTCTCCCGGTATTGGGGGTTGATGTTGCGCTGTGCTCGATTGGCCGTAACAGGGAAGTCCCTGGCCAGGGCTGATCAGAGATTTGCTGGTATGTGTTACCAGTAGTTTCTCGACCCGTTACGAGCCTCACATCGGCACGACTTATCGGTTATTGGGGTCTGACGTATACCACCCCTAGACTTGATATGCGACATATCAGACGAACAGACCGGACTGTACGGTAAGTGTTACTGGTTGGATTCACAAGAGTGTGAGCGGGCTAGCTTGTCGATCTTCTGATCGCTCAATATCCGGATGGCCGTTACGTTTAGAAGACCGCTTGCGGCTTGTGGGTGCTTGATATGATCATCATCTGCTACCGGAGTATTGACGAGTCTTTAGAGTCCTACACAGAGGTTTCCTGGCTCAAGCGAAACGAAATAGGAGCGCATATGAGATATGTGCAGGACCGAGAATAATGCGTGTATGTGATACCGTATTCCATTCTCACGATGAATGTATCGATTGGTTATATTCGATATAACCTAGATATTGAATCAGCGATTGATTCGATAAGACGATACATAGGATACTAGTCGGTTATATGCGATATGACCGGATCGTTAAGTCAAGTGTTGATTTAATGATTTAATGTATAATTATATATTTGATATATTATTTTGCATTAACTAGTATTGGTTCACTTTAAATGGATTTTCTCACTTGATGTGCAAGTTGTATATGTGATATATTTTTGTGCACATCTTTGTATCATGTTTGATGATGCTTGCTCATTTGGTTAAGTGTAAAGAATTAAACCTAGGTTAAGAAAGTGATTAGGGTTTTAATTATCCATTCTTTTATTTATTGATTTTGGAAAAAGGATTGGATAAGAATACAAAATGGTTGCTTTCATTCTTGAACCTTTGTGAAGCTTCATGAAGCTTTGACCAAAGTGACCAATTTGTCTTCATGCTTAACCCTAACCACTCTTCTAACCTTGGTCAATTCTCTACACCTAACCATGGTTCCTATTATGATAAGTATTCATTTCCTTTTCATTTTGGAAAAACTTATCATAATATTTCCTTCTTCTTGATCTTCTTCTTCAAGAAAGAAAGCTTGATGCCATCAATGGCAACTTGAGTTCTAAAGTGAGAAATCCAATTCTAAAGTGAACCCACCTCCTATTTCTTCACCCTCTACCTCTTGCCAAGTTGTTTTGGGTGTTTTCTTCACAAGTTTCACAAATTTGTGAAGTCGGAGCTTGAACTTGTGATGCCTCGACGTAGATCATCTTCGGCACGAAGCCGACGACCTAGTCCGCCCATTTCTCCGATCAAGCCGACGATTGAGTCCGGGATTCGAGATGGACAGCGAGAGGACGCCTATGTGGAGCTAAGGAAGTGGAGAACAGGATCTACAAAGGTTGTAGCCTCTCTCCTTTAGTTAAGTTGTTAACTAGTTTCGATTTCGCCTAAACTTCTAGTTAACGATCCGTATTAGGGTTTCTCGGCACCCATAAAATTTAAAATTGGAATGGTTGATGCCTTGTGAGACCTCTATAGTGTGCCTAGGAACCCTACACTCACATCACGAACACATCTACACGGGGATCCGTTCCAACTCCACAATCTGATCCACAAAAATTGGACTCGACAAATCTTCAAAATGTTCCTTTTCGAAACAGGTTGAGATCCTATAAACCAACTCCACAAATGGAGAAGCTTGTAGAGTTGTTCAAACAGGTTAGCATAAATATACCTCTCTTGGATGCAATCCAACAAGTTCCTTCTTACGCGAAAATCTTAAAGGACTTATGCACCAAGAAGAGGAAGTCACAAGTACCAAAGAAAGTTTTCATGGCTAGTGTTGTTAGTGATGCTCTTGTCCAATCTTTACCCCAAAAGCACAAGGATCCCGGCTGTCCTACTATTTCGATAATAATTAGGGACAAGAACATCAATAGAGCACTATTAGATCTTGGTGCTAGTGTCAATTTGCTACCCTATTCAGTGTACGAGCAATTAGGCGTTGGAAAGCTTAAACCCACTCATTGTACTCTCCAAATTGCCGATCGATCCATCACCCATCTTAGGGGTGAGTTGGAGGATGTGTTAATTAAAATAGGGGATTTCATTTTCCCCGTTGACTTCATCGTTATGGATACACAACCTGTAGCTAACCCCCGGAGTCAAATTCCGGTGATACTTGGTTGACCATTCCTTGCGACTTCCAATGCGGTGATCAATTCTTGTAATGGTTCAATGAACTTATCTTTTGGAAATATGACGATTGAACTCAACATCTTTAAGTTGGGGAATCGGTCTTCCGAGCCTAATGCTAGTATACTTGATGTTTGCTCGATCTATGAGATCACGGAGGAGGACTGTGAGATCGAAAAATTTCTGTTCGATCACAGCAGTGTTGACGCCTCTAGTGCGTTCCTCCTAGAATCTGACACAGCTTTCACGCCGGACAACGATTATGAGTGTTTCACCTTTTTAGACGATTTTGAAGACTCACCACCCGAGTTGGAGTCTTTTGATTTTTCGGATGAGTTAGTTGAACCATCCGACTCGGTTGCATACACTCGATTTGAACCGTTGATGGTATCCTTCGAATTTGAAACAGTTTCACCAATGCTACCTTCAATTGTTTCACCTCCTAAACTCGAACTAAAGCTTTTGCCATCGCACCTTAAATATGCTTACCTAGGTGAGAATGAGACCCTTCCCGTTATCATATCGGCCTTTCTAGCTCCCGAGAAGGAGAAGGCCCTTTTAATGGTCTTACAAAATAACCGACATGCTTTTGGCTGGTATATGGCGGACATCAAGGGGATTAGTCCCCTCATAGTTGAACATCATATACACTTGATGGATGATGCCAAGCCAGTAAGGGATCCACAAAGACGCCTCAACCCCATAATGAAAGAGGCTGTCAAGAAGGAGATTGTTAAATGTCTTGATAGTGGTATCATTTACCCTATCTCGGATAGCCAGTGGGTTAGCCCCATTCATGTTGTCCCAAAAAAATCAGGCATTACAGTCATAACCAATGAGGCAAATGAGTTAATACCTACTCGCACCCAAACTGGGTGGCGAGTTTCCATCGACTATAGAAAACTCAATGCCGCGACAAGGAAAGACCACTTTCCTTTACCTTTCATTGACCAAATGCTCGAACGATTGGCTGGGCACGAGTTTTACTGCTTTTTGGATGGCTATTCCGGCTATAACCAAGTCCCCATCGCCGAAAAGGATCAAGACAAGACCACATTTATTTGTCCTTTCGGTACTTTCGCTTACCGTCGCATGCCCTTTGGGTTATGCAATGCACCCGCTACATTTCAGCGGTGTATGATGGGGATCTTTTCAGATATGGTTGAAAAGTTTTTGGAGATCTTTATGGATGATTTCTCCATTTTTGGTGACTCCTTCGACGAGTGTTTGCTACCCCTTGACGCAGTTCTTACCCGTTGTAGGGATAAGAACCTCACTTTAAATTGGAAGAAGTGTCACTTTATGGTACGAGAGGGTATTGTCTTAGGACATGTCATCTCGAAAAATGGCATAGAGCATGATAAAGCGAAGATTGAAAACATTTCCAATCTTCCTCCTCCTAAATGCGTCAAAGACATCCGAGCCTTCCTTGGCCATGCCGGTTGTTATAGACGGTTCATCAAGGATTTTAGCAAGATTGCTAGACCCTTGACTCTCTTATTGGCCAAGGACACAACATTTTATTTTGACTCGACTTGCATGGAAGCGTTCGAGTCATTGAAACACTCTCTCATTTCTGCACCCATTCTTTCATCTCCAAACTGGACGCATCCTTTTGAAATTATGTGCGATGCATCAGATTTCGCCATTGGTGCTGTTCTTCGACAGCACATTAATAAGATGCCGCACGTGATTTATTACGCTAGCCGAACATTAAATGAGGCCCAACTGAACTACACAACAACAGAAAAGGAATTTCTAGCCGTTGTGTTTGCACTTGAAAAATTCCGGCCTTATTTAATCGGCTCTCCAGTGATTGTGTATACGGACCATTCAGCTCTTCTCCACCTTTTTGCGAAGAAGGATGCCAAATCGAGGCTAATACGTTGGATCCTCTTGCTGCAAGAGTTTGACCTTGTCATAAGGGACAAAAGAGAATGTGAAAATGTAGTGGCGGATCACCTTTCACGACTTCCTTCTTCGCCTACACTTGAAATTCCAATTAAAGATGTTTTTCCCGATGAGCAACTCTTAACCGTGTCTTGCGAACCTTGGTTCCCTGATATAGTAAACTACTTGGCCACCGGCTTGATACCTAAAGATTGGTCGAAACAGGATAAACTCTGATTCTTGTCCCAAGTAAAACCATTTTTACTGGGATGAGCCGTATCTTTTTAAATACTGTTCCGATCAAATCATTCGTCGGTGTGTACCTGAAAATGAGTTTAAGAGTGTGCTGTCTTTTTGCCACGATCAAGCTTGTGGCGGGCATTTTGGCCCAAAGAAGACAGCCGAGAAAATCTTGCAGTGTGGTTTCTACTGGCCACGTCTCTTTAAAGATGCATATGAATACTGCAAGACATGCTCCCGGTGCCAACACTTGGGCCGGATATCGCGTAGAAACGAAATGCCGCTCCAACCAATTTTGGTTGTGGATATTTTTGATGTTTGGGGAATCGACTTCTTGGGACCATTTCCCAATTCTTTTGGGAATGTGTATATTCTTTTGGCTGTTGACTATGTGTCAAAGTGGGTCGGGGTTGTGCCTAGCCGAATGAATTATAACAAGGTTGTCGTTCGATTTCTTAAAGAACATATCTTTTCTCGATTTGGGCACCCTCGAGCAATTATAAGTGATAATGGATCTCACTTCTGCAATAATACTTTTGAGTCCTTAATGCGTAAATATTCCATTACACACAAGCTGTCAACACCATACCATCCCCAAACCTGTGGACAAGCCGAGGTTTCGAATCGGCAAATTAAGCAAATCTTGGAGAAAACTGTTTCTAAAAACCATAAAGATTGGTCATACAAACTGCTTGATGCACTTTGGGCATTCCGTACTGCATACAAGACCGATCTTGATATGTCTCCATACCGGCTTGTTTATGTGAAGGCTTGCCACCTCCCAGTTGGGATTGAGCACAAGGCATTTTGGGCGATCAAGGAGTTGAATTTATCAATGGGAGATGCGGGCAGCAATCGAAAGCTGCAATTAAACGAATTAGAAGAGCTGTGGGATGAGGCTTATGATAATGCTGTCATTGTTAAAAACCGAACTAAGGTGTTCCATGACAAACACCTTATGCGCAAAACATTTAAACCTGGTCAACAGGTTTTACTCTATGACGCTCGGTTACACTTTCATCCCGGCAAGCTCAGATCTAGGTGGAAAGGGTCGTTTTTAGTGCGCACCGTATATCCGCACGGTGCGGTAGATCTTCAAAATCCGGAGGACGGTACTTTATTTAAAGTAAACGGACATCGATTGAAACCGTTCCTCACTGCGGACCCGTCGGAGGAGCTCCTATTTTTGCAGGAGCCGATTTACACCGATTGATTATCCTCCATTTTACCCCCAAATTTCCGATCTTCATGCCATACTTTGTTTCAAATAAGTTTGGGGGTGTGTATCATTTGTAAATATACATACAAAATAATATTAAAAAATTAAAAAAATTTGAAAATAAAAATTTTTTTTGGACATTTTTGTAAAATTGCAGAAATAAACAAAACTTTTATTTGCAAATAAATTCCTCTTTTTAGAGGGGTTTATCTGTAAATGACCATCACTTCTCCCTATTTATAGAACCTGATCCCCCCTGTTCTTTCTAAACCCTAATTTCATATTCTGAAAAATCCTAGCCGCCGCAAGTACTTTTCTGCAGCAAGATCTCGGAGCGCCGCCGCCCATCCGCCGCGGAATCGCCGCCATACCCTGCTCCCGCCGCGCATCCGCCGCTGCCTACTATCTTCGCCCCCTAAAACTTCAGGGGAGGTACGATCTGATCATAGCCTCTCTGTTTTTCAATTCCTAAATCTATAGAACACATCATGGCACATAGCATGCAGTTAGAAAGAGATTTTTCACAAGTTTTCTCACATGAGATATATGATAGCTATTTCGCGAATGAAATCGCGCGTAGGAGATGGAATTATTTAATATACAATCACCCTTATGCGTATGCATTGCCGGAATTAGTAAACCAATTTTACGAGTCTATGGAGGAGGGGTGTCTCACCCTACTTGGTTTTATTAAATTGCATTGGGGTGATCGTGAAATCATCATTGATAGGGATATAATACACGAGGTCACACTAATACCTCGCATACCTGCACATGACCAACCTCTACAATTCGAGAATTACATGCCCTTGATGGGCAACAATTGCTCGAGGGAGCCGCGTAAGGGTATATGTCTTTAACGGTAGAAAGTATATGTCTTTTTAGTTTATTTAGAAATAGGCAAATTTCGAGTTGACTTCTTAGCGACAAGTTGCAAGTTTTTGTAAAAATTTTCCCTGTTTTTCTTTTTGTGTAATTTTTATGTGGTGCTTTTTGCAAAAAGATTTTCGATAAAAGGCTTAGACACACGTTCAATCAACCACAAATGCACAATCAGGCCTAGATCTAGGGTCACCTAGGTCAGCTAAACAGCTCCTAACTGTTCCAAAGGGCAAGAAGTTGGACCTCAAACCGCCTCTTCACTGCCAATTATGGCCAGGTAAGTACCAGGTACCACTTGCCTTAGACACACTTGCCTAGACACCACAAAGTCAGGTTAGGATCAACGGTCGATGCCTACAACTGTTCCTCTGTCCTATTGAGCGCGAAGTCCTTAGGGCCGAGTTTAATCTTTTTTAATTAATTAATGGTCAATGCAATATGTCTTATGTGATTTCTGGGGTCCTGAGAAGGGTGATGAAATCCCCACCCAATCTGGATTGGTTTCAAGCCCCTTAAAGTCCGATTAAATATGCAAAACAGTAAACAACCACTTGCAAACAAATTTTTTTTATTTTTAGCGCAGCGCAAAGAATCCTGCACAAGATCAATTATTAGAAGGGGGAGAGATTTTTTAGCGCAAAGAATCCTACAGGCAAATTTATAGAGGAGATATCAGGGGTTCAGAGGAAAGAGAAAGGGAGCATACAGTGCAGATTCCACGCGCTGACGTCACCAAAGGACCGCGGATACGCGGCAGAAAGGCTGTTTCGGCGGCGGAATCGCGGTGGAGTCGGCGGCTCAGTTCCCGAAAAAAAATTCTGCTCCTCTGGTTTGACTTTTCTCTGTTTTTCAGATCTAGGGTTTTCTGTTTTGATCTCTGGATTTTTCCAGATCCGAACTCGTTCGTTGATCCTGCAAAAATTCACACGAAACACCTTTCAAACAATAAAAAGATGATAAAATTTTTTATTTTTTTTGAATTTTCAGTTTTTATGATTTTTATATTTTTTATTAACCCGAAATTGCAAAAAGAAAATACTACGCCATCCCTGGCAATGGCGCCATTTGATTTGTACAAAGTTTTGTGATCAAAAATATTTTTACCGCAATCAAGAACGGCGTCGCTTGGTAGCTAGCCAATGAATACGGGTCGGTCCACAGGGATTTTGTGTATTTCCTAATTGTTCTAACGAGTTAATTCCAAATGGTGTTTGGATCTTTATCACTAAAAACTAAGTTGATTTAGACCAGGATTTAGAATCTTGCTTGGGTTAGGTTTAAGTTAAGTTTGGAAAATTAAACATTTCCCACCGCTTTCAATGCCCTAAATTAGATCTCTTTGGTGCTATGGTAATTATTAATAAAGGGGATTAGGACGATCGGGAAGAAACGATGTTTCTTCCCGATGGTACTAATCCACTTTATTAATTATTACCATAACACCTCATAGATCAAAATTAGGGCATTGAAAGCGGTGAAGAAATTTTTAATTTCCAAATTTAACCTAAACCTAACACTAGCAAGATTCTAATCCTAGTTTAAATTAGTTTAGTTTTTAGTGATAATACATCCACACCGTTTGGAATTAACTCGTTAGACCAAATTAGGAAATACACAACATCCCTGTAGACCGATCCGTACTCACCGGCTAGCTATCAAGCGACACCGTTCTTGATTGCGGTTAACAAATATTTTTGATTCATCTTTTAAGAAGCGCAAGCACGCTAAAACATATCAATCAAATGGCCTTAATCGACTTGAAAAATAGAAAAAGAAAAAGAAAATAGAAAAAGAAAAATCAAATAAAAACTGAAAAATTTGAAAAATTATAAAAATTAAAACATTCAATTTTAGCCTTAATCGATTTGAGTTTGACAAATAGGTTAACTAGCTAGGAACAACTAGATCTTAGACTTAGTAAATTAAAAATCCTAAAAATAACCTTTCTTAAATTTTAACGGTAGAAAGTATATGTCTTTTTAGTTTATTTAGAAATACGCAAATTTCGAGTTGACTTCTTGGGCTAAGTTAAAACAAGGAAAAGGTATTGATATCTTTATTAAAGTATAAGTTTGAAAAATAATTCCCAGCTTAAGTCTAAATTCTGAAAATATATACCCTACAAATTGCACTAACACGAACCTTGAAACTTGGAATAGTAGGAGAGACCTTGAAATTGTTGGATATAGTGCCCTTAAAGTCAATTATTAGATCGCGGGTACGCGATTGCAATGATTGAGGGAAGTCCTAAACCGATATGACAGTCTTGCTCGAGATGATAGTATGCTATCTGGTTTGTCTTTATCATCGTATATATATGCTTTAGTTCACTATTGCATGATGATAGAGCCCATAGGATTCTTGCTTGACTGCCAGCAATATGATGGCGATCATATACGTGGGAGCTGGGGTCTATAAGCACATCCTTAAAGTGTCCCTAGTCGTGGGAGTTTCGAGACAGGGCATTGATACTCCAGAGTAGACTAGTGTATACAGTCGAGACCCCGACGAGGGGCGGTGGTCGGTCTCATAAGCCATTGGTGTCAGTTGGTTCACCTAAGATGTATACAGGTGCTTATTGGGTTATGAGTACACCGGACAGGACTTGCCGGGAACCTGCTAGTTGGTATTATACCTAGCGTCAGATAGCAGTTCCCTAGTGACATGTGTACAGGTTAGTTCATCGACCTGAGGTCGTCATTTGTCTCGTGTGAGTTCCCACTATGCTTTGATTTCTACCCTACCACGGCTCAAAGGAGTCGTGCAAACAGGTCTTTTTTGGATACAGTCCCGAGCCACATGGAGGCAAGTGAGCGGATCGACAGGGGATTCATCTCTCCCGGTATTGGGAGTGAGATTGCGCTATGTCTAGGAGAGCCATTACACAAAGCCCTCGGCCGAGGCAGGAGATTTACTGGTAGGTACTCCAGTAGTATCTTAGGGTGTTCTGGGCTACTCTCTGACACGACTTATACCGCTATTGGGGGTCTGACGTTACCAGCCCCCTAGGCCGATATGCGATACTCATAGACGAACGGACCGGACTGTATGTATATTATCACTGTCAGGCTCAGTATGGTTTCTGGATGAGTTCGCTCGTCAGCTTCCCTTCCAATCAATACATAGGAAACCGTTACGTACAGCTGGTACCTCTGACGTGCTAGTGGTTATACCCAGTGCCAGTGTGTTGATGAGTCATTAGAGTCCCCCACAGATAGTTTCCCAAGTTCGGGCGAAACTTTGTAGAGGCCGTTTGGTTTTATGGTAAGGTTCGGAAAATGCACGTGCGTTTACGCACGTGTCATATTTCGGGCAGATAATACTGGTAGGCTTTGGTTTAAGCCGGATCCGAGTATTATACTGTGTAGATATAATATCTTTGTCTCGGTTGCATTTGTATTTGGTCGTAATAAAAATGCGGGTATGTATATACTATTACGGAGTTATCCTGAAATTCGTTTCGGGATCGCTTTTGGAAGTTGCCAGTTTTCAGTTTTCTATCAGCCGTATTAAACATTCGGTTTAATACGGATTTATCTTTTCTTGAGGTGAGTCATGAGTGTGTAGAAGTTTCTAGATGCTTCTAGATGGTGACTAGGATTAGTGACTCATGGTTGCATTAATTGTTCATTTATTGTTTTGATGACTAGGTTAGATGATTCATGTTTTTCATTAAATGATGTTGCAAGGTGTTTAGATGAATCACTCATTCATTTATGGTTGTGGTCACCTTCCCCCCTTCCTACACTCACCCTCTCCTCTTTAAGTGGCCGGCCCCTTCTTGGTAATTCATGGGGTTGCTTGAAAAAAAGATTATAGTTTTGGATTCATGGAAATTAGACAGCCTCATTTCTCATTTCACCCGATCCAAAACGCAACTTCATTAACTGTTTGTCCATGGCTTTGGACAAAGTGAGACAAGGTGTTCTACTCATTCTCTATATCAATCTTGGTCATCTCTTTTAGCAAACTTAATGATCGAGTTGCCTCGGTTCAGAGGCGGGAGCCCGTTTAAAGATCCGTCGACGTGGTGCCACCTGGACGAGAAGACTGGAGATTCAGGAGATCGGAGCAGCCGCAACAAAGCGTGGGATGATGGTTGGAGACCGAAGGACTCGGATCGTTCGGTATAACATTTCTACCCACTTTGTAGTTTGTTAGTTTAGCTTTAATGGCAGATCCGGGATATAGTATGCGATAGCGCCAGTCAGAAAGTTTTTATTCCGCATTTTGCGTCTGTTAGACTTCCGGGGCGCTACCGTAGACTTATAGAAATGCTCTTGTCTAAAGTCCTTAGTACGAAGAAAAATACAATCAAATACAAGTGTGAATAAAGAAAAAAAATGAACACTGGTTTTTGTAATTACTTAAGGCTGCAAATTAGAAAAAAAAAATATCTAGCGAGGGTGCTTCATCACCTAGTGCCTTAGACCAACTGGTTTGGGAGTCACTGCTAAAGCCTTAGGTGTTACAAGACTAGGAATTACGTTTTAATGTGCAAACACATTTTGTAATCGGTTGTTGGTACCTCAAGAAGTATTAACGGTCGCATGAAGGATGTGTGAGCAAAATTCATCTAAAAATTCACCAATTAAGAAGTGCTTTGGACGACGGACAAGAGTATGATAGCTTGATTTGAATCTCCAAGTATAGGGGTGATATATACACACACGTAGGGGTATGTGATTGGGGTTTAGATAAGAGATAGGAATGAAGAATAGGAATTATATCTTTAATAGAGATGATAAAAATTCCTAAGTTGAGATAGAACCCTAGAAGGAAAACTTAAAAGATGCTAAAAGCTAAGTAAATTTACAAGAATATATATAATCTTAAGTTAAATGGTAAGGAGGCGTGAAGAATACGGGTGGATAATTTTTGAGTCGAAGATAATAGAATTCTTTGTTGGAAAACCTAATTGGAGAATAAAAGTCGATAAGCCAAACTGATAGGATTTTGTGGGTAGTATCTGCTGAAAACCCTCAGGAGATAACACTCCTCCTACTAGGGACACCTAGAGGTTTAACGGCTTATTGCACGAGCTCAGTGCAATCGCGTTTCCCTGCGAAAGTGAGGCTAGGTCTGTTTCAAGAATAAAACTAGGTTTGCTCGAGGACGGGCAAATGATAAGTTGGGGGTATTTGTTCATACCATAATTTTGCATTGTTATATTCCCCATTCTTAGTCATTTTACAAATAAACAGGCGCTTTTGATCCATGTCTGTTACATAGTTGCAGGTTACAGGTTCTCGGAACAAAAACAGTGAAAAAGATGAAAAGACGATACAAAAGTGAGACTACGACCGATAAATGGTGGAATCTTGATCATGCCTACATGTTGAGGGACAATGAAGATCAATGAACAAGTTCACAAAGCACAAAGGCGGTGCAAGATTCAAGACTTCGACACGAAGCAACGGTAAAAGTCCACTACAATTATTCACTGTGGAGATCTGGAAGAGAACTAGAAGACATTCTGAAGAACCAACTGAAGAAACAGGAAGACAAATACAACCAGAAGCAACACAGCAAAAAGCAGCCCACAAGCTCTCCACTTGGCCGCGGAACCGCGGCCAAACCTGGATTTTGGCCGTGGATCCGCGGCCGCGTGTCGCCCGTGTCGGTGCAGAAATTTTGGGGCAGCTGGTGGCGCATTGACTAGTCATCCTAGGGGTATATTTGTAAAAGCAGATGTGTGTCGATTGTAACCTTAGGGTTGCTATGCTCTATAAATAGAAGCCCTAAAACTTGTTTTAGGTTATGCCTCTTTTCATTGAATAAAATTCAGAATTCCTATCATGTTTTGAGAGCATCAATTTTCTAAGTAGTTTCTTTTATTTTGCCCTAGTCTTAATTTTTATTTCTGCCCTAGTTTAAATTTAATCTTTGCCCTAGTTTAATTTAGATTAGAACTTTTTATTAATCTGCAGTAGTTAGATAATTAATCTCTTAAATCGAAAACTCAAATAAAAATCATGTTTTTTATCGATCCCTTAATGAGCGAGTAGTTCCTCGCTTGTTAGGGTTAGGAACAGGGAAGGTTTGAGAGATGCAAATCTCTCACCCCTTTCTTGCCCGTCACATATTAATAATTAGGACTCCGTGCATATATACACATACAGCTCCCTACGGCACCTTACCCCACGAGGTAACGGTGATACCGTAGTATAAACGACCGGTTGCGTATGTTTTCCATGGAGGTTAGGGTAAGGATTAAGAAAGGACGGATAAGGACCTAGAGGAAGAAACATCGTTTCTTCCCGATCGTCCTAATCCCCTTTATTAATAATTACCATAACACCTAAGAGATCTAATTTAGGGCATTGAAAGCGGTGGGAAATCTTTAATTTTCCAAACTTAAGCTAAACCTAACCCTAGCAAGATTCTAAATCCTAGTCTAAATCAACTTAGTTTTTAGTGATAAAGATCCAAACACCATTTGGAATTAATTCGTTAGAACAATTAGGAAATACACAACATCCCTGTGGACCGACCTGTATTCACCGGCTAGCTACCAAGCGACGCCGTTCTTGATTGCGGTAAAAATATTTTTGATCACAAAACTTAGTACAAACATACTCCCACTATCTACGAAGCCCTCTGGATGAGTCATGTACACACTTTCTTCTAAATCACCATTTAGAAAAGTGGTCTTGACATCCATCTGCCAGATTTCGTAGTCATAGTATGAAGCGATGGAAAGTAGGATCCGGATGGACCTAAGCATAGCCACTGAAGAAAAGGTTTCATCATAATCCACACCTGGTCGTTGACGAAAACCTTTTGCTACAAGTATATCTTGAAATTATCAACTTTTCCATCTACACCCAATTTTTTCTTGAAGATCCACTTGCTCCCGATGGGTTTTACCCCTTCAGGAGCATCTTCCAAAGTCCATACTTTGTTGGTGTACATGGATTCCATCTCAGATCGTATTGCATCCAGCCATTTCACAGAGTCCCCGCTCGTGATGGCCTGCTCGAAGCTAGTTGGGTCATCATCTTCCATGATGCAATCCTTGCTCCCACCATCAATGAGAAAACGAAGTATCTCTCAGGTGGATGAGGAACCCTACTAGATCGGCGAAGAGGCTGAGGTTCGTCGGGGACTATTGAATTCTCCGGTTCTACCAAATCTTCTGTTGTAGTTTGTGCGGTTGGAACTTCTTCCAGCTCTGCCTCTTCACCACTAATTTCTTTTAAAAGAAATTACTTTTCTAAAAAGATGGCATATTGAGAAACAAACACCTTTTGTTCCTCACTGTGTTAGAAGATATATCCATAGGAATCCTTTGGATATCCCACAAACTTACACAAAACAGATCTTGCCTCGAGCTTGTCCGGATTTTGCTTTTTAACATAGGCCGGATGATTAGCACGCATTTCACGTGTCGTATTTAGTTCTAAAGTTAACTGCAATCAAACACGGTGTCGCATGTAGCGAGCTGCGATGAGTACGGGTCGTCCACAGGGAGATGGTAGGTTTTTAAGCTTGTTTTAACGAGTTAATATCGTAACTTGAGTTGTTGTTTATACTAAGTGTCATAACTATGATATGTTCAATAAAAAGACTTGTTAGAGGTAGTTTTAGGTTAGCTTGTGTTAGGATGATATTTGCTGTTTCCTTATAGACCTAATTCTGATATCGACACTAAGGCAATAGGCAACAATGTGGATTAGGGAACTTGAAATACAGTATTTGTGTTCGTGTGCTAAATCCGTATTTCTTGTTCCTTGTCCTTCCATTGTTGTCTCTTGATCTTAGCCTTCGGCAAACCACTTGCAATCCGGTCACGATTAGGATTCACCGCTATCGTGGTAGGATAGGATGCCTAACGGAGCGGAATTGCGAGTCGTTTGGTCGAAGTTTCAATTGCAAAGTTAAGGTTTTTAAGGTTTTAGCAAATATATCTCGAAACACAAACTAACATATCCTACCTTTCACAAGTAAATCAATTACTCACACATATTTACAATACAAAATAAAAAGAGAAGAAAAGAGTAAGGCACATAACAAAAATTACAAGAAAAGTAAAGTTAAGGTTAGAAAGTTAAGAACCGATAAATTCAACGTGCAAATTTCTTCAAATGTTCTTTAAGCCCGTACCAATGTGAAATCAAAATACCAAACTTTAAGGTTGCAAGCTCACTTAAGAGGTTGCAAGATCAAAGCAAGGCAAGGATTTCATAAGTTCAAAGTTTGTAGAAATCAAGACACGTGTAATAAACAGTGAGAACTTTTATTGATTTTCAAATAAGATACAACTAATCTTGAATTCAAGAACCTAAATCTTAAACTTGCAAGTTCAATGAAGAAGTTGCAAGTTACCATCTATAAATTACAATTGTTCTAAACTAAAACTAAAGCCAAAAGTATCCTCTAGCTTGCCCATTGATCTGGTATTTATAGGCTCAAAATCAAAATAAACAAATAATAAAAATAAGATGATGTGACCCAAATAAACACCAGAAAAAAATGGGGACATTTGTGTAGGGTTAGCATAGCACCTTGTGAAGGTTTTGGAAAGCATCAATCATGCTACTTTAAAATTTTTTGGGGTGCTACACAAACCCTAACCAAGATCTTAACAAGAGAATTAAGGTTAACATGCATGTAAACAACTTTACATCTAAGAGAGAGGGATTACAACCTTTGTAGTCCGTTCCTTCGCTTCATAAGCTCCGAGTAGTAGTCCCTTCTCCGCGATCCATGGACTTCCGGACTCTAAAGAGGCTCCACAAGTCGAATGATCCATGCTTGCTCGAAGTCTTCCTTTTCGAAGATGATCTACCTTGAAGATTCTCAAACTCAAGCTCTCACTTCTCTAATCAAGCATTAGTGAAGTGAACACCCTAATCTAAGTGGCTAGAATAGATGAGGATGATGAAGTAGGAATTTTGCTTTCTTTTGTTTTCAATTTCTCACTTTTAATTATCACAACACAAAAAGCTAGAAAACTTTTTCAAGGAGGAAAAAGAAGAAGAAAGCTTTTTTGATGAATAATGAATTATTGTTGTGGTTACAAATGACAACCATGAGTTAATAAATGAAGGCATTAACTCATGTAGAGAATAAACTATGGTTAAGGGTTTGAGTTGGGTTAATAAATATCTATACAAAATATCAAAGCAAAATGACAAAAGGAAAGCTTCAAGAAGCTTCATGAAAAAGCTAACCCAAATCCAAAACCTAACTTTGTTTAAACTTAACAACCATGTTGCATTTGTAACCTTAACTTGTTACAATATTATATATCACTTATACAATATATTTTGTAACAAAAGAAAATAATACAATTAACATATATCGCATATACATCAATGAATTATCCTGTGAGAAAATGAATCAATAAAGCGAGCATATATTAGTTAACGTAATGTAATATATCACATATATAATTATACATTAAATTATCGAATCAACTCTTGATCCGACAATCCGGCTATATTGCATATAACCGACTAATATAACATGTACCAATTCATCGAATCAACACTTGATCCTATGACCCGGTTATATCACATATACCCGGCCGATATCTCATATCGCGAGAATATAATACGGTATCTCATATCGTATTATTCTCGGTCCCGCACATATCACATATGTGCTCCTACTCCGTTTTGCTAGAGCCAGGAAATCTCTGTGTAGGACTCTAAAGAATCGTCAATACGCCGGCAGTAGGTGATGATCATATCAAACACCCACAAGCTGCAAGCGGTCAGCTAAACGTAACAACCACCCAGGTATTGAGCGATTAGAAGATTAACAAGCAAGCCTGTACATTCTCCTGTAAATCCAATCAGTAACTCTACCGTACAGTCCGGTCTTTTCGTCTGATATGTTGCATATCTAGTCTAGGGGTGGTAAACGTCAGACCCCAGTAACCGATAAGTCGTGTCGATGTAAGGCTCATAACGGGTCAAGAAACTACTGATAACTCTTACCAGTAAATCTCCATATCAGCCCTGGCCATGGACTTCCAGTTATAGACAATCGAACACAGCACAACATCAACTCCCTATACCGGGAGAGACGAAACCCCTCCTATCGCTCATTGCCTCCATGTGATTCGGGATTGTACCCAAAAGCTACCGTTTTGCATGCCCTCTTGGACGTGGTAAGGTGGAAATCAAAGCACGGTGGGAATCACACAAGACTCTATGACGATCTCGGGTCTACAGACTAACCTGTACCAGTGTCACCTTAGAACTGCTATCTGACGATAGGTATAATACCATCCAGGAGTTCTCGGCGAGTCCGTTCAGTGTACCTAGTCTCCACTGAGCACCCATACACCATCTTTGATGTCCAATACCAATGGATATGGGATCATCCATCGCCCATCATATGGGTCAAGATGCGTATACGCTAGTCTACTCTGGAGTATCGATGCCCTGTCTTGATATACCCTCGACTAGGAATAGTTATAGGATGTACTCGTAGACTACCCTGGCCCCACTAGTATGATCCGTATCATAGTCCTAGTAGTCGAGTACATATCCTAAGGGCTTTATCAACACGTGATCACAAAACAGTATTTGTTAACATGTTAAGATAAAGTGAAACCAGATAGTATACTATCATATCGAGCAAGCAAGTCCTCTCTATATATATCCAAGCATCCACTATAATATATATCATATGTACAGCAATGGCCTCCAGGGCATATATATAACTAGCAATCTCCCACTTGCACTAAGGCCAGCTGTTGTAGTATCTCATACCCAACATCCCGAAGAGTCTCTCAAATTGTATTTGAGGAATGGCCTTTGTGAGTGGATTCACAGTATTGTCCTTCGTATCAACTCTCCTGACCTCGATCTTCCGGCGATCAACTATTTCCCGGATCAGGTGATACCGCCTCAGAATATGTCTGGACTTCTGATGGGACCTGGGTTCCTTGGTTAAAGCCACAGCTCCATTGTTATCACAATACAGAGGTATTGGAAGCTCAATGGACGGAACCACACCAAGTTCAGTGATGAACTTCTTTATCCAGACAGCCTCTTTGGCAGCATCGTTGGCAGTGATGTAGTCAGCCTCCATCGTCGAGTCTGCCACGGTTTCCTGTTTGGAACTCTTCTAACACACCGCCCCTCCATTTAGGGTAAAGACAAAACCCGAGTGCGACTTAGAGTCGTCCTTATCACTTTGGAAGCTCGAATCGGTAAAGGACTCCACCTGGAGTTCTCCATTACCATACACCAAGAACATCTCCTTAGTCCTTCGTAAGTACTTGAGAATGTTCTTCACACCTGTCCAGTGATTCTCTCCAGGATCTGCTTGATACCTACTCACTACACTTAGTGAGTATGCTACATCGGGTCTGGTACATAGCATCGCGTACATGATAGAGCCTACTGCCGAAGCATAGGGTATCGCTTGCATGCAAGCTCTCTCCAAATCAGTCTTAGGAGACATCTCTTTGGAGAGAGTGAGTCCAGAGATCGTGGGTAAGTTCCCATGCTTAGATTCTTCCATACTAAACCTCTTTAGTATGGTGTCAATGTACCTGGATTGGGACAATCCCAGTATCCTTTTAGATCTATCTCTATAGATCTTTATTCCTAAAATGCAGGAGGCATCACCTAGATCTTTCATTGAGAATCTTTGTGATAAGAAGAGCTTGACCGAGTGCAGCATAGGAACATCATTTTCTATCAAGAGTATGTCATCCACGTACATTACGAGGAAGACAACCTTACTCTCTGCCACCTTCTTGTATATACAAGGTTCATCTGTGTTTTTGATGAAGTCAAACTCTTTGACTACAACATCAAAACAGATGTTCCAACTCCGCGATGCCTGCTTCAACCTATAGATGGATTTAAGCAGCTTACACACCTTTCCGCTGCTCCCACTGTCTACGAAGCCCTCTGGCTGAGTCATGTACAGGCACTCTTCCAAATCACAATTTAGAAAGGCGGTATTAACATCCATTTGCCAGATTTCGTAGTCATGGTATACAGCAATGGCAAGTAAGATCCGGATGGACTTAAGCATATCCACTGGAGAAAAGGTTTCGTCATAATCCACACCTGGTCATTGACGAAAACCCTTTGCAACAAGTCTTGCTTTGAAAGTCTCAACTTTTCCATCTACACCAAGTTTCTTCTTAAAGATCCATTTGCTCCCAATAGGTTTTACCCCTTCAGGAGCAATTTCCAAAGTCCATACTTTGTTGGTGTACATGGATTCCATCTCAGATCGCATTGCATCCAGCCATTTCACAGAGTCACCACTCGTGATGGCCTGCTTGAAGCTAGTTGGGTCATCATCTTCCATGATGCAATCCTCGCTCCCACCATCAATGAGAAAACCATAGTATCTCTCAGGTGGATGAGGAACCCTACTAGATCGGCGGAGCGGCTGAGGTTCGTCAGGAACTACCGAATCTTCTGGTTCCACTAAATTTTCAGTTGTAGTTTGTGTTATTGGAACTTCTTCCAGCTCTACCTCTTTGCCACTAATTTCTTTTACAAGAAATTCCTTTTCTAAAAAGGTGGCATGTTGAGCAATAAAGACCTTTTGTTCCTCAGCGTGGTAGAAAAAACATCCTTAAGAATTCTTTGGATATCCCACAAACTTGCAAAGAACTGATCGTTCCTCGAGCTTGTCCAGATTTTGCCTTTTGACATAGGCCGGACAACCCCATAACTTAACTCATTTAAAATATGGTCTATTCCCACTCCATATCTCATATGGTGTGGTGGATACATATTTAGATGAAACTAGATTCAATAGGTATATGGCTGTCTCAAGCGCATACCCCCAAAAGGAAATAGGCAACTCAGCAGTGCTCATCATAGAGCGCACCATATCTAATAGGGCGTGATTCCTCCGCTCCGATACACCATTGTGCTGTGGTGTATAAGGAGGTGTAAGCTGAGAGAGAATTCCATTCTCTTTTATATAGTCCAGGAACTCATTGCTCAAGTATTCTCCTCCTCGATCCGATCAAAGTGTCTTAATACTTCTACCCGTTTGGTTCTCGACTTCGTGTTTATATTCTTTGAATTTCTTAAAAGCTTCAGACTTGTGTTTCAACAGGAACACATGTCCGTATCTTGAGAGATCGTCAGTGAATGTGATGAAGTACGAGGAACCACTCCTGGCATGTATAGAAATGAGACCGCATACATCACTATATATCAGTCCTAAGAGTTCCGTAACTCTTTCTCCGTGTCCACTAAAAGAAGAAACCCACCAATCCTAAAGGTGGAGTTAAAAAGGTGAAGGGAAAGGGAAAGTCCAAGACTGGAGACTCGGGAAAGGGCGAATGTTTTCATTGCCACAAGACAGGACATTGGAAGCGCAACTGCACGGAATACTTAAGTCTCAAAAAGAAGCATGGTGATGCTTCTGCTTCAGGTGCGTTTGTGACAGAAAACTATTTTTCAATAAACTCTGCTTCCTGGGTATTGGATACCGGTTCAGGTTCTCATATTTTCAATTCTATGCAGGGGCTGAGAAATAGCAAGGTTTTGAAGACAGGTGACCATACTCTCCGCGTTGGAAATGGTTCCAATGTACATACAGTTGCAGTGGGAGAGTATAACTTGGGGTTGCCATCTGGATGTATTTTGGTTTTGAATCCATGTTATTTTATACCAAGTATGCTATGTAATATAATATCCGTTTCTTTGTTGGACAATGAAGGATATAATTTTGTATTGCAGAACAATGTTATGAACATTCACCTGAATCAAATGTTGGTTGGGTCTGGTATGCTTAATAATGGAATATATGTCCTAAATCAACACACAGTTTTCAGTATACTACACACTAATAAAAGAAAACTTTCAGAATTAAATGAAGCTTTTCTTTGGCACTGTAGACTTGGTCATATTAACGAAACAAGACTAAACAAGTTACACAAAGATGGATATTTAAACTCTTTTGAATATAAATCTTATGCGACTTTCCAGTCTTGTATCAAGGGTAAAATGACCAAAACTCCGTTTACCGGACACGGAGAAAGAGCTACTCAGCTCCTAGGCCTCATACATAGTGATGTATGTGGGCCAATGTCTACACAGGCTAGAGGCGGTTTTTCATACTTCATTACATTCACTGACGATTTCTCAAGACTCGGTCATGTATTTTTATTAAAGCACAAGTCCGAAGCTTTCGAGAAATTCATTGAATATAAACAAGAAGTAGAAAAACAAATCGGCTTGAGTATCAAAATGCTTCGATCAGATCGAGGTGGTGAGTATCTCAGTACAGAATTTGCAAACTTCCTAAAAGAGAATTGGATTCTCTCTCAGCTCACTCCTCCTTACACACCACAGCACAACGGTGTGTCCGAACGACGGAATAGGACCCTATTAGATATGGTCCGGTCCATGATGAGTGACGCTGAGTTACCAGTCTCGTTTTGGGGGCATGCATTGGAAACTGCAGCATTTCTGCTAAACAGGGTTCCAACCAAAGCCGTGTCTACCACGCCATATGAGATATGGCATGGGAAGAGACCATCTCTTAAGAGAATTAAGATTTGGGGTTTCCCGGCCTATGTTTAAAAGCAGAATCCGGACAAACTTGAGACACGGTCAGTCATGTGTAACTTTGTGGGATATCCAAAGTATTCTTATGGATATCTATTCTACCACAAAGAGGAACAAAAGGTGTTTGTTTCTCAATATGCCACATTCTTGGAAAAAGAGTTTTTCACAAATAAAGATGATGGCAAGATGGTGGATCTAGAAGAGGTTCTAGAGACACAAACTACAAATGACGATTTGGTTGAACCGGCTGTTGCAACAGAAACTGAAGAACCTCGGCCACTCCGTAGGTCTGGTAGGACTTCTCTCCCACCGGAGAGGTACTACGGTTTCCTCATTGATGGTAACAGAGAAGACTGTATCATGGATGATGATGATCCTACCAGTTTTCAGCAAGCTATCACGAGTAGAGACTCTGTGAAGTGGCTGGATGCCATGAGATCCGAAATGGAGTCTATGTACACCAACAAAGTATGGACTTTGGACGTTGTACCCCCTGGGGTAAAACCTGTGGGGTGCAAATGGATCTTTAAAAGAAAGATTGGTGTAGATGGGCAGGTAGAGACCTATAAGGCAAGACTTGTGGCGAAAGGTTTTCGTCAAAGACCAGGTTTGGACTATGACGAAACTTTTTCGCCCGTAGCCATGCTTAAATCCATTCGGATCCTACTTGCTATTGCTGCTCACTACGACTATGAAATCTGGCAGATGGACGTTAAAACAGCATTTCTAAATGGAGATTTAGAAGAATGCATTTATATGGATCAGCCAGAGGGTTTCATTGACAGTGGGAGCAGCGGGAAAGCATGTAGATTGCTTAAATCCATATATGGGTTGAAGCAGGCATCTCGGAGTTGGAACATCTGTTTCGATGATGTTATCAAAGAGTTTGATTTCATCAAAAATCCAGATGAACCTTGTGTTTATAAGAAGGCCGTAGGAAGAGCTGTCACATTCCTCGTATTGTACGTGGATGACATTCTTCTGATAGGAAATGATATTCCTATGCTACAGTCGGTCAAATCTTTCTTATCACTAAGGTTCTCCATGAAAGACCTGGGTGATGCCACATACATCCTGGGCATAAGGATCTATAGGGATAGATCCAAAAAGTTATTGGGATTGTCCCAAACCAGGTACATTGACACCATCCTAAAAAGATTTAATATGGAAGACTCCAAGCGGAGTGCCTTACCCGCTTGCCATGGGGTCACTCTCTCCAAGGATTCTTGTCCAAAGACCGATGAAAAGAGAGCTCGCATGAGCGTTATACCCTATGCTTCGGCAGTAGGATCTATAATGTATGTGATGTTATGTACACGCCCAGATATAGCTTATGCACTTAGTGTTGTAAGCAGGTATCAATCCAACCCAGGGGAGAACCACTAGACAGCTGCGAAGAACATTCTTAAGTACTTGCGAAGGACTAAAGAATTGTTCTTGGTGTATGGTAATGAAGATCTCCAAATGGAGGCCTTTACCGATTCGAGCTTCCAGAGCAATAAAGACGACAGCAAATCTATCTCTGGGTTTGTATTTACCCTCAATGGAAGGGCGGTGAGTTGGAAGAGTTCCAAACAAGATACCGTTGCAGACTCTACGATGGAAGCTGAGTACATTGCTACAAATGATGCTGCCAAGGAAGCCGTCTGGATGAAGAAGTTCGTCTCGGAGCTAGGAGTGATTCCAACCATTATTGATCCAATACCTTTGTATTGTGATAATAATGGGGCTATGGCGTTAGCCAAAGAGCCCAGATCCCATCAGCGGTCCAGACACATCCTGAGACGTTTTCATTTGATCCGGGAGATTGTAGATCGTCGTGAGATCGAGATTAGGAGAGTAGACATAAAGAATAACGCCGCGGATCCATTCACCAAGGCCCTCCCTCAGCCGCAGCATGAGCGACTTTTTGAGATGTTGGGTATGAGATACGCCAATAACTGGCCTTAGTGCAAGTGGGAGATTGTTGGATATATGTATGCCATATAGGCCATTATATGATAGTGGATGTATTTGTACATGTATATATATATTCAGTATGCATTCTTGCTCGACATGATAGTATGCTATCTGGTTCTTCTTTATCTGACATCTTGATTTGATCATGCTTATTATTCACTCATACATGCTGATAAAGCCCTGAGGATATTGGCTTGACTGCTCTGATTATGATGGAGATCATACTAGTGGGACATATGTTGTCTATAAGCATATCCTGGAAAGTCTCTAGTCGTAGGTATATCGAGACGGGGCATTGATATACCAGAGTAGACTAGCGTATATGATACTAGACCCATACGATGGGCGATAGATGTTCCCACATTCATCGATGTTTGACATCAAGATCATATACGGGTGCTCAGTGGTGACTGGGTACATTGGACGGACTCACTGAGAACTCCTATATGGAATTATATCTATCGTCGGATAGCAGTTCTCAGGTGACACTGGTACAGGTTAGTCTGTAGACCCGAGATCGTCATGGAGTCTTGTGTGTTCTCCCACTGTACTTTGATTGCCACCCTACCACTGCTCTACGGAGTCGTGCAAACAGGTGGCCGTTGGGTACAGTCCCGAGACACACGAAGGCAATGAGCGATAGGAAGGGTTTCGTCTCTCCCGGTATTGGGAGTTGATGCTGTACTGTGTCCGACTGGTTATATCAGTAAGTCCCTGGCCAGGGCTGCTGAGATTTGCTGATAAGTGTTATCAGTAGTTTCTCGATCTGTTATAGACCATTCACCGGGACGACTTATTGAGTTATTAGGGTCGACGTGACCATCCCTAGGCTCAATATGCAGCATATCTGACGAAGAGACCGGACTGTACGGCAGTGTTGCCGGATGGCTCGACGGGAGTTGTAGCAGGTTCGCCTGTTTTCTTCTGATCGCTCAATACCCGGATGGCCGTTACGTTTAGCTGACCGCTTGCGGCTTGAGGGTACCTGATATGATCATCACCCTCTGCCGGCGTATTGACGAGTCTTAGAGTCCCACACAGGAGTTACCCAGTCCAGGCGAAACGTTGTGGTGCGCGTATGCGATATGCGCATGGACCCGATTAAAATGCGCGTATATGATACCGTACATTGATCGGGCGGCTTGCTTTTGGTAGGGTCATATGTGATATGGCCGGATTGATAAATCAAGTGTTGATTTATCATTTAACCATTAGTTTTCTCACTTAAAACCTTTTCGAGGATGATGGATGTGTGCATGCATGTATGTTTTTCTTTCTTTTTTTCTTGCTAGTTTCATGCACATATGGATGTGCATACATACATACATACATACATACATACACCCATCTATCATGGTTGTTTACACATGGAAATGGTGGCAATATGAGACTCACACCATGGATAAATCTTTTGTGTTTTATTTGATTTAAGGTTTAAAACAAAATGGAAAAAGGAAAGGATAATCTTCACTTGCTTCTACACTCTTCCTTAACCTAACCATTCTCACCTACCCTTAACCTTAGATTAACCTTTCCTTACATGGTTTAAACCCTAATTAAATATCAACCAAGAGATTTAACCATGGTTTGAAGTGAGAAGGAATAAAATATAAAAGGATATATTTCATTTCTTTTCTTATGGTTATGATTTTTCATCTCTTGCTAAAATATTGCCACCATCTTCTTCCTCCTTCATATTTGCTCTCTAGATTCTTCTAGTGAGTAATATACACATAAAGATAGGTTTTTGAAGTGAGAATCTTAACCACAACTTCACTCTATACAATTTTAGCCAACTTGTTTAGAGTGTCATCTTGGATTCTCGAAGTTGCGAGCTTGGACGGTGAACTCCGGGTGGATCGTCGTGGACGCGAGAGGACTTCAAGAGGACCTCCATTCAACACCCAAGAGACCAAGGAGTCCAGAAAAAGGGAGCTACAAAGGTTGTAGTCTCGAAACCCTAACTTTATATGTCTTAAGTTTCGAAACCCTAATTTTCTAGGATCGATTCCTTTGAATGCTTGTTTAGCACCATCAAAATTTAAACTTTGGGACATGTGATGCTTCAAAACTCATTATAGGGTGCTAGGCAATCCTTTCAATGGTATCAGAGCCAACCAAGAATATTAGACGGCGCTTTTACGAAGTAAAAATCCCGATCGGACAAAAATACGACGTTTTTGGACCCTCTCTGGACAAATTCTAAAATCTGACTTTTTTCAGAATTAAAAATACTTAAAAAATACAGCAGGGAAAATTATGAATTATGGTGAAATACGATTCAATGAACTGTTCATATGGCCGCGAAACCGCGTCAATTCCTTGCTTAGGCCGCGGCTCCGCGGCCGTACAGTGATATCATTCCATAAAAATTGCACTATAATTCTTAAGTCTGCTTGTACACTGTTTTAGGTATGTTTAATCTGAATATAGTACTGTATTTTCTGGAGATGGTTTTTGACGCGTAGATTCGATCGGAATTTTCATTTCGTTGTTTATCCGGGTAAATTAGAGAGTATTGAAGTGTTTGGACGAGTGTCATTTGCTCACTATTCACGGGGTTTAAATACTTTGGAGATACGTGCAAGTCTTTTTGTGGTGGACCCTCTAGAAGACAACAAACCTTAACTCGATTATGTGACCGTCTTGAACTGCCCTTTAAACCTTAGGGTTTGGGGCAGTACGGCGTGCCACATGTGAGGCGTTGGCTTGACCCTTCTACGGCTGGACCGCTACTACTGTGTCACACTTCGGATTTTTGAACCCTGCTCAAGTGTTGAGCTTTAGTGAATCTTGGGTACTTGATAGTTCGTTCGAAAACTTTAATGCTGTCTGTTTATCTGGATTCTGATACAATATGTGGAATTCATACAGTTTAGGCATGAAATACGAAATATGTGATATTTCGCATTTATGATGTCTAAAGAGAATGTGGATTCCAAATATTGTAGTTTTACACTTTCTTTTCTGTGACCGTAAGTGTAGTATGTACGATATCGCCGGTTTCGTTGCTATACATCAACGACAATTGGGGTATGCATACTTACTTACGTTGATGATATGAGATATTATGTGTTGCTGAGATATGATGTGCAGGATTGTCGCGATTGAATAGCCGGGGTTTTTTATGTGAGATGAGAGTTTTATATTTTTTTATTCATGTAAATTCAAATGTAATGTATTATTCTTTTATTTGGGGCACTTCCGGGTTGAGGTTGTGTCACCAGGGTTGTATATTATTTACTTTTCCGCATTAGGATGGACCCAAGGAGGGGAGCACAGGTGACCGGGTTCTGGGGTTCAGTGGGAGGCCATCTCGAGGAGTCAAGACCGGGTCTCCTAAACTCCAGAATTGGTAGGGTCACTTGCCGCTCTCGTAGGGGTCCAGGGTGTGGGCTTGGCTATTCATCGCGACTGTGGAATCCGTATTTTCTATTCTGGCTAAATACTAAATACGGACGTCCTAGTATATCCCACTTTATATCTATGTTTCTGCTGCCTGTGTTCTGTGATATCTGAGACGAATGACATATTATATATATGATATATAGTAGACGTTGCTTATGTTTTACACCCGCGCTAGTCACTAGTAAAATAGGGGGTTGCCCCTACGGATGGAAATATCCGTAGGGGCATATTTAACTTGGCCCTACGGATTAATCCGTAGGGCTAAAAGGTTGCCCCTACGGGCACAGACGTCCAAGAATAAAAATATTAATTCTTAATTTGGTGTTTGCCCCTACGGAGCCGCAAACAAAGGACCTACGAGTATATCCGTAGGGGCAAGTAAATATCGTTTTAAAATAAAGCCAGATCGAAAAGCCTACGCTCATTTTCTCTCTCTCCCTCAAACGCGCGCGAAAAACCCCAAATCGCCACCGTCGCGTCGCCACCGTCGTTGGGCAGAGTCGCCACCGTCGTCGCCACCGCCGATTTCATCGCCACCGTCGTCGCCACCGCCAGTTTCGTCGCCACCGCCGGTTTCTTCGCCAATTCGCCACCATCGTCGCTCCAGCCCACCATCGCACCCGTTCAGGTATAAATCTCGAGGTAAATTAAAGCATTTTTGGATTATTCATGGCTGGGTCTAGGTTGCGCGTGCGAGAGTTGGGTTTGGGCAGGGGCGCGGTGGCGGTCGGGGTCGGGGTCGGGGTAGGGTTAGGGTTGGGGTTCGGCTGCTGCTGGGGTGGGGCTGGGGTTAGGGTTACGGTGGGGCTGGGGTAGGGTTACGGTGGGCTGGGGTTAGGGTTGGGGCTGGGGTTAGGGTTACTGTGGGGCTGGGGTTAGGGTTATGAGAGGCATGTCAGCATATTTATGTGTAATAATTGAGAGGATCAAGCTAAGTTCTATGCAAGCAGTCCCTCAGAATACATAGATAGCTAGCCTTACATTTTAAATTAACATATTCCATAGTTGTCTTAATGGTAAGGCAGATACCCATATTGTGTAAGAGCTGACATTAATACAACCATAGGGAGCTGACAGATTATACATCTCATGTGGCATTAAAATCTATAAATGGACATACGAGATAATGCAAAGAAAGAGCAATAGATCAAGACTCAATCAACTTTCCTATGCTTTATGATTTCAGCGGATAGCTCAAGTTTAGTTTCAACTTTATATTCTTATTTTTCTCTCTTTTTTCTTTAGTGCTTCTTCCTCCATTTCTTTGAAGAGTCTCTCACAGCGAAATACACTCCAATTGCTATTGAAGATTTTAGAATGTATCCAGAATTTAAGAAAAAAATGTTGTGCCCCTTATGCTTCTGTTATTCAACTCCTTCCATACACTCTGGACTTCTCAAATTTAAAAACTATTAGAAGTGTACTTGTTTATCATACATTGAACACACCATGCATGCTATTTCTTTCACTCTATTGTGGCATGATATTGATAGTTTATGAGAGAGTAAGACCATAACAAACATAGAAAATATTTCAACTAAGATATGAGAGACCGCTCCTAAAGAAAAACTAAAAGAGGTTAACAATGTAAAGATCAATTCCTATTCATTCTTTCCAATGTATAAAAAAAATCACATTTTTTTAACATTACAAATCTTTGCACAAGCGTGCAGCCGCACACAAATAGCCGTGTCCCTAACTAATATGTAACCATGACACATGGCAGATGAGGTGTCTCATAACTCAATATTAGCGATTTCCATGATCACGACACGTGGCAGATGAGGTGTCTCATAACGCTTTATGATATCAGTATCCTATATTTATAGTTTTAATTGTTGATTGTTATAGATGTATACCATTGCAATAATAGTTTTTGGTTGATGAATGCTATTGCAATGTAGGATGATCAGTTCTATCAATCTTGATCTCAATGGTTTAAAATCATGTTACACATACAACACGAATGCACAACAAACGCATAATTAGAGAGCGACTCGAGATATTCGGGTTAAAACCAATATATGATACTCGATGATGATATGAAACCTTCATATTCCCATCGATACCCGTATATGAAACTAAAAGCGCCACTTAGTCCCCGTCTATCGGTTAACATACGTGCGATGCTCGTCGTGACCTAGAACTATACGAAGGTTGTTAAATATCGGACAGTATAGCTCGATACTAACAACCGTCGTATAGTCTACGCGACGAGAAAATTCAATCGTATGATAACCCATAGATTTGTCCCGTGTGGACAAGTTAAGAATGTATAAAGCAAACGCCTTCATTCACTTGTGTTTTCATCCGTTTCGAGATATTTCGTCGGTACCTTTCCGCTGGTTCTCCGTGTACAAAGATAGATTAGATGTTCATTTCAACGTTGTTTCACAGCTTTGAAATGATTATCTATTCTATTACAGTGTACTCGGAGAACAGCGGGGAGGTGCTGCCGAAATTTACTCGAAACGGTTGAAAGCACAAGTGATGGGCGTTCGCTCTATACATTCTTAATGGGATAGAAGCCTACCCCCGACAGCCGGAACACATACATACAAACGCATAATTAGAGAGCGATTCGAGATGTTCGGGTTAAAACCAATATATGATACTCGATGATAATATGAAACCTTCATATTCCCATCGATACCCATATATGAAACTAAAAGCGCCACTTAGTCCCCGTCTATCGGTTAACATACGTGCGATGCTCGTCGTGACCTAGAACTATACGAAGGTTGTTAAATATCGGACAGTATAGCTCGATACTAACAACCGTCGTATAGTCTACGCGACGAGAAAATTCAATCGTATGGTAACCCATAGATTTGTCCCGTGTGGACAAGTTAAGAATGTATAAAGCAAACGCCTTCATTCACTTGTGTTTTCATCCGTTTCGAGATATTTCGTCGGTATCTTTCCGCTGGTTCTCCGTGTACAAAGATAGATTAGATGTTCATTTCAACGTTGTTTCACAGCTTTGAAATGATTATCTATTCTATTACAGTGTACTCGGAGAACAGCGGGGAGGTGCTGCCGAAATTTACTCGAAATGGTTGAAAGCACAAGTGATGGGCGTTCGCTCTATACATTCTTAATGGGATAGAAGCCTACCCCCGACAGCCGGAACACATACATACAAACGCATAATCAGAGAGCGATTCGAGATGTTCGGGTTAAAACCAATATATGATAATATGAAACCTTCATATTCCCATCGATACCCATATATGAAACTAAAAGCGCCACTTAGTCCCCGTCTATCGGTCAACATAACGTGCGATAATTTATTCTTTTCAACGACAAACGCACACACAAAGCATATACATGGATTTTCTCCTTTGTCAGTAACTATCCCGTTCTTATATTTCTCAATATAGTCAGCATAACCTACAATTTATATGTTATTCAGTCTAACATGGCCCATGAGTACGTCAGAGTTAAGGACTGGATGTATGTGGATTGGAAACAACGTATGCAACCTAAGTTTGTCGCAGGAGTTGCTGCTTTCCTTGAATTTGCACGAGCACATAATAAGATCATAATAGAGAAGATTCTCTGTCCATGCGATAGATGTGGCAATAAGTACTGGCAGAAGGTAGAATTGGCAGAGCTTCATATTGTAAAACATGGGTTTACTAGACTTTATTCAACTTGGAAATATCACGGGGAAGGAGAAGAATGCAGTACTGCGGTAGAAGAAGGAGAACACGATAATGCGGCAGGAGAAGAAGAAGAATTCGGTAATACGGCAGGATACGGAAATTTATTTCCATCAGAAGAAATGGAGGATATGGTAGAGGCTGCCCTAGGTGAATCTATTCGTACCGAAGATGACATTCCTTCCGGTCAAGGACCGCGTGCGGATAAATATGAAAATTTCATGAATGATGCTAGGAAACCAATTTATGAGAATGCGAAGTATTCCACCCTCTCATGGTTCGTCCAACTTTTCCAAATTAAGTGCCTAAATGGATGGAGCAACAAGTCATTCACAATGCTTCTTTCGTTCTTGAAAGATTCTATGCCTCCGGGAAATAATGTGCCCGAAAGCTGGTACGAAGCCCAGAAAATGATGTCTGATTTGGGTCTAAAGTGCGAGAAGATTCAAGCATGTCCTAAAAATTGCGTGTTGTACCGGAAAGAGAATTCAGATTTGAAAGAGTGTCCAACATGCGGAGAGGCCAGGTATAAGCCGAAAGATTCTGATAAGAAGCCTGATATACCTGTGAAGATAGCACGATATTTTCCCATAACACAGAGGCTACAGAGGCTATTCAGGTGCAAGAAAACAGCCGAGGCAATGATTTGGCATCACCGTGCTCCTCCAAGCGAAAATGGAAAAATGAGCCATCCAAGAGATTCACCGGCATGGAAGGATTTCGATAGGAGGCACGCAATATTCAGTAGCGATCCTCGCAATGTCCGGCTCGGACTGGCTATGGCTTCTGCCCATTCAACTATATGGCTGGAAGTCACAGTACATGGCCCGTTGTAATGATAATTTATAATCTGTCGCCTTGGTTGGCTATGGACCAATCATACTTTATGATGCCTCTTCTTATCGACGGACCAAACTCACCGGGGAACAATATCGACGTCTATCTCCGACCTCTGATTGAGGAGCTGAAAACTTTGTTCATTGATGGTGTAGAGACATATGATTCAAACACAAATACAACCTTCATACTGCGTGCGGCTTTAATGTGGACAATTAATGACTTTCCTGCGTATGGAATGCTTTCAGGTTGGTCCGTACATGGTCACAAAGCATGTCCTCATTGCCATGAACACACAACATCAAAATTTTTGAATTATAGCAGGAAGGTTTGTTATTGCGGCCATCGACGTTTTCTGCCTCCAGACCACCCCTATAGGTTAGACACGGTTCACTTTGATGGTTATCAGGAGCTTCTTGGGCCTTCATCCCCATTGTCCGGAGAGGACGTGACTGCTAAATGGGATAGTTACAATAACGTGACCTTCGGGATGGATCCGACGAGACAGGTCAAACCACAATATTGGAACAAGTTAAGCATTTTCTTCGAGCTTCCGTACTGGTCTACAAATTCAGTGCGTCATTGTCTGGACGTCATGCATATAGAGAAGGGAGTATCATAGCACATACTTAACTTGCTTCTGTGTAAAGACGGAAAATCGAAAGACAACATGAATGCCCGGATGGATCTACAAGAGTGGGGAATAAGAAGTGAACTGCACCCTAAACCGGTAGCGGGTAAACCGGGCAAGTTTGTACTTCCCAATGCCGCTTATCATATGTCACAACCGGAGAAGAAAAGATTCCTGCAGGTGTTGCATGATTTGAAAGTCCCCACAGGGTTCTCAGGATCATTCAGCAAGAAAATAAAAATTGTGAAGGGCAAGATCGATGGGCTGAAAAGTCATGACCACCATGTTATCGTGGAGCACCTTCTTCCATTAGCCCTCAGGACTTCTCTCCCCGACTCGGTTGGTCTAGTAATCAACGACCTATGTTGTTTTTTCAGGGAGTTGTGTGCTAAAACGCTGGAGGTTGCGACGCTGGATAAACTAGAAAATTCTATTGCGTTGATTCTTTGCAAGTTTGAGCGTATTTTCCCACCGTCATTCTTCGATATCATAATACACTTGACGGTTCATCTTGCAACTGAGGCGAAGTTAGCCGGACCGGTACAATATCGATGGATGTATCCCGTCGAGAGGTACGTGTAATTTTTCGTTTCGCGCAATTTATAAATTTATTTTTGTCATGTATGCCCGTGTTTATTTATTCAACATATTCTCATTAGGTACCTTTACACTCTTAAGAAGTATATACGCAATAAAAATCGACCAGAGGGTTCTATCATGCAAGGTTATCTTCTTGATGAAGCAACCACATTTTGTTCCCACTATCTGGACGAGAACATTGAGACAAGGCTTAACCGACCACGAAGAATTCAAGACGGGCCATATGGTAAAGCCGAGTATAAGAGGGCAGACACTATGTTTATCAACAAGATATACCGGTTTATCTTGCTTAATTGCGTATGTCTTGAACAAATTAGAGAGTAAGTTCTTTTGGATTAATTGTTATATCTGTGTTTGTGTGTGTATGAAATGACATAATATTAATGTCACAATTATTTGTCGAAAACAGAACTCATTTTAACGAGGTACGTGAGGGGCATCCTGATTGGAACGAAGAGCGTTTGGAAAAATACCATCAGGATAATTTTTGTGATTGGGTCACAGAGCATGTAAGTTATTCGAATTACATTTTATTGCTATCAGTTTTAATCTAAACTTGTACCGTTATGTATTTATCGTAAAATTTGTTTTGTTAGATCCACGATCCGAACTTGTCTGCATCATTTGAGAGTGATTCAAGATGTTTAGCTCAATTTCCTAGTATGGAGGTTGCACATTACAAAGGATTTGGTGTCCTTGGATACAAATTCGAAGTTAAGGACATAGAAACATCTAGAATCACTCAGAATAGTGGGATTGCGACGGTAGGATCGGACGGTGTGATTTACTATGGGTACTTAAATTGTATACTCGGCATCCACTATCCCGGACGATCAGAACCCTTTTATATATTCCACTGTACTTGGTACGATCCGCGAACCGATACAGACAGGTGGAGAAGCAGTCTTGGGACTTGAAAAGATGAATATGGATTGACCAGTGTGAACACACTTCGATTTTACGGTCAGGACGATCCGTTTATCTTTCCGAACCAAGCGTTCCAAGTATACTACTCACAGTGTTTGAAGCATCCGGGGTGGAGTGTTGTATGCCGATGGAAACCTAGAGATGTCTACGATGTCCCAGAATACGAGGACAGCGATGAGGATGAAGAAGAGAGAAGGCTTAAAGTGCTCCGACCGTCTGTTTCGAAGGACGGGTTGTCTTCGACCGATCATGAAGTTACGTGGGTTAGAAATGACATCGACGATGAAATCCAAGTAGATATGTATGATGCGCCCACGAAACGAAAAAGGTTATCAGTAATGTTATATTATTACTTCACATTTTACGCTCTAGATCATATATAGTCAATACTTTTAATGATTGTCTAATGCGTCCACGAACCGTTTATCTAGATTTGATGACGATGTCGGGAGTAGCGAGGGGCGGCAGGAGCTCCAGCCGCGGCAGAGGCAGAGGCAGAGCGGTTCTGCCGCCCGGAGAGCTCCGTAGGGAGCTTCAGAGGGCCGGTCTTGCACCCAGATCGGAGACCCCTTCGGATGCCTCCTTCCGTGTGGATTTTGCCACACCTCCAGGTATACTGCACGCATATCCATTTTCAATGTAATATTACAGATATTCATGCATATTTATGTCAAAATTACTTATATTGTCAATGTTTGATTGTCTAGTTGTTGGTCCTGCGTCCACATCTGGGACAGAGGCCACCCCCGCTCCTCCAGGTATGTTTATATATCATATAGTGTATGTAAATTGATTTAGAATGCTATATCATAAATATACACATTCCTTTTGCTCTTACTTAGCAATTTTTATTATTGTCTAGCTGTAAGTGGTGACACCACCGCACCTGCGGGTATGTTTATATGTCCTATAGTGCATGCATATTGATTTAGAACGTTATATTATTGATCTACACATTCTTTTTGCAATTACTTATAAAATCTATTTTTAATTGTCTAGTTGTTGGTCCTGCGTCCACATCTGGGACAGAGGCCACCCCCGCTCCTCCAGGTATGTTTATATATCATATAGTGTATGTATATTGATTTAGAATGCTATATCATAAATATACACATTCCTTTTGCTCTTACTTAGCAATTTTTATTATTGTCTAGCTGTAGGTGGTGACACCACCGCACCTGCGGGTATGTTTATATGTCCTATAGTTCATGCATATTGATTTAGAACGTTATATTATTGATCTACACATTCTTTTTGCAATTACTTATAAAATCTATTTTTAATTGTCTAATTATAGGTGGTGCGTCCACACCTTCCACAGGGGCCACTCCTGCCGCTTCCATACCCTCCGCATCGTCTGCAGGTTAGTATGAATAAATTTAAAATATTTATTTATTTTACATATGCTATATAGAATAAATATGAACTTCATGGAGATTTAGCGTCGATGTTTATTTTATAGTTGGAGGGGATGCGTCCGGGTCCGGGACCCCGGTTGTTCCTTACCGGAGGAACTATCGTCCCGCTCGTGCTGCTGCTCGGGCCCAGGCTCGTGCGCTAATCACCGGAGGTATATATCACACTTGAATTTTTGTTTAACCTTGATTTCTTAATACAACTTTGTCTTATTATTGATTGTCTTGATATTTCGTGCAGACGCAGGGCCTCTCCATCCCCAGAGGGGGACTCGAGGCCCGAATCAGTCCCATAGGCTGAGGCCTGATAGAGCTAGGGGGGAGGCAGCATTCCCCCTATTTTTTACCCTTGACTATCGCTATACCGGTCCTCATGCCGAGAGGTTCAGCCGGTATTTGGGGGACGAGAGCCGGATCGTGAAGAACTATCCACTTCACGTTGAGTGGGGCGAGCAGCACCAGCGCTCATTCGCCCTCTTCTTTGATCAGGCTCGGGTATGTATTAATATATATTTTCATTTGATCTATCCAATATATTTATTATTAACACTTGCAATCTAATAACAATGTTTTTTTTTGTATTTTCAGTTGGATTACGATTTTCAGCCTGTAGCCGACCCTGATCACTCGGGGAGGGTGCTCGACCTTCATGCTCTGTACAATGGCCTGATGAAGAACATGCAGGCCAAGGTCCGATACAACAGGAATGAGCTGAAGGCCGACTGCTACTCCCTGTGGATAGCGACCCCCGAGGCAGAGAGAGCGGCCCTCCTATCTACTCCGGCGTTTGCGAGAGTCGACGTAGAGATATGGCCTCTATTGTGCGCTTATTTCGACTCCGAACGCAAACAAGTATGTATTTTAAATTTAATTCATTATTTATGATATAATTTATTTCTTTGTGTTTCTTAATTAGAAAACTAAATGTTAATGCGTTGTGCAGAAACAGGCCGCTCAGAATATGGAGAACAGGAAGTCGGCGAAGAGGGGTCGCCCCACTTACACAGGTGGCTCGAGGAACATTACTCGAGCCATGGAGTTATCGGTAAATTAAGAGTTATTCTCTAATATTCTGCAATATTAAGAGTTATTCTCTAATATTTCTAATATTAAGAGTTACTTTCTAATATTGCAGACATCTCGGACCGTGGCGTCAGGTGGTACACCGAGCGTGCTGTCCGCATATCTTGCCGTCCACGGCACCTCGACAGATCCCGCCACGGATGAGCTTCGATGTCCCGACGTCGCTACCCAGGAGTACTGCGTAAGTGTTAATATTTTTTCTACCCAAATTTGAAATTTTAGTTTTGGAAGGTTCAAGTTTAAATTTTATACTTATACTTTACTGCTTAATGTGGGTGTAGGAGCGGGTGGTTGAGCAGGCCCAGGCCTCGGGGATCGATTTTACCGGACAGAACGATCCGAGGCTGCTGACCCCAGTTCTGGACGCCGCACACGGAGGGCACCACGGAGGTTGGGAGAGAGGCCGGGGATTGGGCCCTAGCAGGGCCCATATGAGGTTGGACTCCACTCCGGCGGTTACTTCCTCCGTCTCCAGTGACCGGCATGTCCATCAGGAACTGGATAGCTTGAGGGCCACCGTTCAGGAGTTGAAGGAGATGCTGGTATGTATACTACTTTATAGTAAAATATCATTTCATATTATATACATATCAACATATCCATAATTAGTACGTAGCTTGAGCTTATTTGGTTTTAGACTTAAGTTTGATTAATCATACATACATATGTAATTAAAATAAACAACGCTTTTCCAAACTAGATATCCAAACAGGGTTTCGAAATAACTTAATAATGAAACGAATTCGAATAATACACAGTTCTTACACGCTTCTTACACACGTTATGTCCAGACGCGACAGGGTAGATCGGCCGAGCCTCCACATGCATCTCCTTCGGCTGCGGCTCCGCAAGCTACTACATCGGCTGTGGTTCCGCAGACAGCTCCTGTAGCTCTACCGCCCACTCAGACTCCCGCAGCCGCGGCTCCGCAAGCGACTATCTCGACGGCGGCTGCGCAGACCACATCGCCAGCTCCACATGCCGCTCAGACTCCCTTATATGTAGCATTGCAGAGTGTATTGACCGAGGAGCAGGCGCGCGTTATTCTAACGTTATTCGGAGGTGAAGATGGACCGAACTAGGGTAGTTTTTTGGTTCTTATTTTTTGAAACATGTATTTATATCACATTGTACTACATTTTGAAACGATATTGATATTGGTTTGTATTTATATCATATTCAGTTTTTGGGTTTCTTTTGTATATTATATATATGCGTGAGATGTGATTATGAATACTGCAATATCTGATTTGATTGATGTATATAGTATTGTGCACAGGGCGGGAAAAAATCTAGCAGCCCATTTTTTAAAAAAAAATACAGACAATATGTACCTACGGATTAAGCCGTAGGTACATATGTTGCCCCTACGGAGTTATCCGTAGGGGCAAACTTTCAGGAAACCTGATATTTTCCCACCTGATATCAGTGCAGGGTGTTGGGGGTGCCCCTACGGATATATCCGTAGGGGCCACTGTTTATGCCCTACGGATAAATTCGTAGGGGCAAAATATCAGTTTTCCTGATATTTTCCCCCCGATCTCAGTGCAGGGTGTTGGGAGTGGCCCCTACGGACTTATCCGTAGGGGCTACTTTATATCCCCTACGGATGTATCCGTAGGTATATACAATATATTCAAAAAAAAATAAAATATATGATTTAATTACCCCTACGGGGTACTCCGTAGGGGCTATAACACCTACCGAGATATCCGTAGGGGCATGAATTTGTCCGTAGGGGCAAGTTCAGGGCCTCAACTTGCACCTGCGGCCTTTGCACCTACGGGGTCTTTTTTCGCCCCTACATATATATCCGTAGGGGCAGTGGGTTGCCCCTACCGATAAATCCGAAGGGGCAACCCTTATTTGTAGTAGTGAGTCCCGTCCCGGTATGCCGTTAGTTAAGTAACCTAACGGTGCATAACGGAACATTGTGGCGAATGCGGATGGCATAAGCGTACGTGTTAATTTCGTTTCTTTTCTGTGATTGGCTTAAGGACTTAAATCTATGTTGCTAGAACAGATGAGGATGATGAAGTAGGAATTTTGCTCTCTTTTGTTTTTAATTTCTCACTTTTAATCATCACAACACAAAAAGCTAGAAAACTTTTTCATGGAGGAAGAAGAAGAAGAAAGCTTTTGTGATGAATAATGAATTATTGTTGTGGTTACAAATGACAAACATGAGTTAATAAATGAAGGCATTAACTCATGTAGAAAATAAACTATGGTTAAGGATTTGGGTTAGGTTAATAAATATCTACACAAAATATCAAAACAAAATGAACAAAGGAAAGCTTCATGAAAAAGCTAAGCCAAATCCAAAACCTAACTTTGTTTAAACTTAACAACTATGTTGCATTTGTAACCCTAACTTGTTACAATATTATATATCACATATACAATATATTTTGTAACAAAAGAAAATAATACAATTAACATATATCGCATATACATCAATGAATTATCCTGTGAGAAAATGAATCAATATAGCGAGCTTATATTAGTTAACGTAATGTAATATATCACATATATAATTATATATTAAATTATCGAATCAACTCTTGATCCGACAATCCGGCTATATTGCATATAATCGACTAATATAACATGTATCAATTCATCGAATCAACACTTGATCTGATGACCCGGCTATATCACATATACCCGGCCGATATCTCATATCGTGAGAATATAATACGGTATCTCATATCGTATTATTCTCGGTCCCGCACATATCACATATGTGCTCTTATTCCGTTTTGCCTGAGCCAGGAAACCTCTGTGTAGGACTCTAAAGAATCGTCAATACGCCGGCAGTAGGTGATGATCATATCAAACACCCACAAGCTGCAAGCGGTCAGCTAAATGTAACAGCAACCCAAGTATTGAGCGATCAGAAGATCAACAAGAAAGCCTGTACATTCTCCTGTGAATCCAATCAGTAACACTACCGTACAGTCCGATCTCTTCGTCTGATATGTTGCATATCTAGTCTAGGGGTGGTAAACGTCAGACCCCAGTAACCGATAAGTCGTGTCGATGTAAGGCTCATAACGGGTCGAGAAAATACTGATAACTCTTACCAGTAAATCTCCATATCAGCCCTGGCCAGGGACTTCCAGTTATAGCCAATCGAACACAGCACAACATCAACTCCCTATACCGGGAGAGACAAAACCCCTCCTATCGCTCATTGCCTCCATGTGATTCGGGACTGTACCCAAAAGCCACCGTTTTGCACGCCCTCTTGGATGTGGTAAGGTGGAAATCAAAGCACAGTGGGAATCACACAAGACTCTATGACGATCTTGGGTCTACAGACTAACCTGTACCAGTGTTACCGGAGAACTGCTATCTGACAATAGGTATAATACCATCCAGGAGTTCTCGGCGAGTCCGTTCAGTATACCCAGTCTCCACTGAGCACCCGTACACCATCTTTGATGTCTAACACCAATAGATATGGGATCATCCATCGCCCATCATATGGGTCAAGATACGTATATGCTAGTCTACTCTGGAGTATCGATGCCCTATCTCGATACACCCTCGACTAGGAATAGTTATAGAATGTACTCGTAGACTATCCTGGCCCCACTAGTATGATCCGTATCATAGTCCTAGTAGTCGAGTACATATCCTAAGGGCTTTATCAACACGTGATCACAAAACAGTATTTGTTAACATGTTAAGATAAAGTGAAACCAGATAGTATACTATCATATCGAGCAAGTAAGTCCTCTCTATATATATCCAAGCATCTACTATAATATACATCATATGTACAACAATGGCCTCTAGGGCATATATATAACTAACAATTTGGACATGATGGGACCGGCGGCGACGGGTTTTTTATTGATGTCGCCGGTTTTGTGTAGGCCACTGGGTCTCATGTTGGTTATGTGATGTTGTGTTCTCTCCATAATTCCACTAGTAATGTTTGATTTATTAATAACAACATGGGTTGCTTAATAACTTTTGGAGGGAAATCTTGATGCTTTTAATTACATCACATCTTTTAGTATTTAATGCTCATGTTCCCTACTTGCACAATTCATCATGTCATGTATGACAAGGCAGCCCCACCATGGTCCAAGTCACCAAGAGTATTGTACACACTTGTAATGTGTTTATTTGCAAAAATGAACTCTTTGAATCACGATCGGTTTTTTGTTCTGTTTGCAGTGTTAGCGCCCAAACGTTATATCCATGATTTTTGGGTGTGTTTCCAGTATTTTGTCACGAATACCTGTAATCTATATTTACTGAGCATACACTGGTTAATAGTACCGATAAATCACAAAAATAACTAATGAATGAGTAGTATTAAAATGCAGTTTTCTGAGATGAACACATTGCATGATTGACTCAATTGCCTAAGCAAATGATATATCATTCATGCCAGTCCCTCTCCTCATCAGTCTAAAAGACATATCTTCAGAGAGGATGACTCCATCACCTACGGGTACACCACCATGCCAGGAGTCGTCCATTCTAAAATACTTTTAGAATGCAGTCTAAGTACTCGATTGAGAAACTTCGCAAATCTAGATCTAAAACCATAGATCTAGTCACCAAAATCCCTGATATATTATCCATATACAACGTGGAGAAAACACTATGTGATAACCAAAGTTTGACCGATTGTAGTATAGAAATATCACTTTCTATCTGGAGTATGTCACCCAAATCCCAGGACAGTACTCCCTACACCCTTCTTGGTAGGTTCATCTATTGTTTTGATGAAGTCAATCACATTGACTGTCACATCAAAAACAGATGATCGGTCTCCGCTATACATGCTTTAGTCTATGAATAGACATATGCAACTTGCACACCTTCCCTGCTCCCATTAACTACGATAACTTTCTGGTAGAGTCATATACACGTGCACTTCCAAATTCCTATTTGGAAAGACGTTGTAGTCATCTTCTTGCCAAATATCATAGTCTAGAGCAGCAGCAGTGCTAAGTCATATCCGTATCAGCTAGAAACTGAAGTAAAAGACTCATCACAATCCACAACGGGTATTTGATGAAAATATTTACAACAAGTTGTAGGGTTCCTAGGCACACCTATGAGGTTCTACAACTGATCAATCATGTCCAATTCAAAAAATTTCATGTGCCAAAGAACCCTAAACTAGATCGTTAACTAGAGGTAAGGCGAAACATGCAAGTAAACAACTTTATTGCTAAGTGAAAGGGACTACAACCTTTGTAGATCCGGTCCTCCACTTCTCTAGCTCCGTGATGACGTCCCTCCACTACGATCATCGGATCCCGGACTCAAGCGTCGGTTTCGTCGAAGAAATGATCGGGCTAGGTCGTCGACTTCGATGCCGAAGATGATCTACGTCGAGGCAACTCAAGATCAAGCTCCACCTTCACTAAGTCATAAAACTTGTGAAGATAACACACTCTACTACATGGCAAGTGGTAGAGGATGAAGAAATAGGAAGTGGGTTCACTTTGGATTTGGATTTCTCACTCTTTTGATCATGGCACCATTGAAGGTAGCATGGTTTCTTCTTCTTGAAGAAGAAGAAGAAGAAGAAAAAGAATATCATGATAATTATAAAATCAATTGATCTTATCATAATGCAACCATGGATTACTGTAACAAGTGTAGAGACTAAACTAGGGTTTAGGTGAATGGTTAGGTTTAGGAAAGAAACAAAATGGTCAAAGCTTCATGAAGCGTCAAAATAAATCCAAAGAAAGCCACCATTTCATTTCTTGCCAAAATAAATAAATCAATAAATCAATAAATAAATAAATCAAACCCTAACCATTAACCTAATCATAGTTTAAAGCATACACACACCCAAGTTTGCATGTATCATCAAACATGATACAAACTAGTGCACAAAACTATATCATATATACAATGTGCACATCAAGTGAGAAAATCCATCTTAAGTGAACAAATACTAGTTAATGTAAAGTAATATATCAAATATATAATTATACATCAAATCATTAAATCAACACTTGATTTAATGATCCGGTCATATTGCATATAACCGACTAATATCAAGTGTATCAATGTATCGAATCAACACTTGATTCGGTAACCCGGCTATATCTCATATAACTGTCCAATGATACATATCGCGAGAATAGAATACAGTATCACATACTCGTATTATTCTCGGTCCCGCACATATCTCATATGCGCTCCTATCTCATTTCGCTTGAGCCAGGAAACCTCTGTGTAGGACTCTAAAGACTCGTCAATACGCCGGAAGTAGGTGATGGTCATATCAAACACCCACAAGCCGCAAGCGGTCTGCTAAACATAACGGCCACCCGGGTATTGAGCAATCAGAAGATCAACGAGCAAGCCCGCTCACATTCCTATGAATCCGACCAGCAACACTTACCGTACAGTCCGGTCTGTTCATCTGATATGTCGCATATCTCGCCTAGGGGTGGTAAACGTCAGACCCCAGTAGCTCGATAAGTCATGTCGATGTAAGGTCCATAACAAGCACGAAACTACTGATAACACTTACCAGTAAATTAGTGCAACCCTGGCCAGGGATTTCCAGTTATGGCCAATCGAGCATAGCGCAACATCAACCCCCAATACCGAGAGAGACGAATCCCCTCCTATCGCTCATTGCCTCCATGTGAATCGGGACTGTACCCAAAAACCACATGTTTGCACAACTCAGTAGAGCCGTGGTAGGGTGGAAATCAAAGCACAGTGGGAGACACACAAGACTCTATGACGATCTCGGGTCAACAGACTAAGCTGTACCAGTGTCACCAGAGAACTGCCATCTGACGTAAGGTATAATACCATCTGGAAGTTCTCAGCGAGTCCGTTCAGTGTACCCAGTCTCCACTGAGCACCCGCATACCATCTCCGATGTCAAACACCAATGGATATGGGATCATCCATCACCCATCACATGGGTCGAGAAGATATACGCTAGTCTACTCTGGAATATCGATGCCCCGTCTCGATATCCCCACAACTAGGAACATTGAAGGATGTACTCATTGACTACCCAGTCCCCACTAGTATGATCTACATCATAGTCCTGGAAGTCGAGTACACATCCTAAGGGCTTTATCAACATGTAACAGAGAGACTGAAAGTATACATGTTAAGATAAAGAGCAACCAGATAGCGTACTATCATGTCGAGCAAGAAAGTCCTACCTATATACGTCCCAGCATCCACTACAATATACATCCAATGTAGAGTAATGGACTCTAGGGCATACATATAACTAACAATCACCCACTTGCACTAGGGCCATCTGTAGCAGTGGTTGCAGTATCTCATACTCAACCATCCCATATGAGTCTCTCTCTGGGAAAAGGCCTTTGTGAGTGGATCCGCCGTGTTGTCCTCTGAGTCTACTCTCCTAACCTCGATCACCTTGGAGATCATCTATCTCCATGATCAGGTGATGCTGCCTCAGAATATGTCTGGGTCACTGATGGGATCGGGGTTCCTGGGCCAAAGCCACACTTCCATTGTCATACAATGGTAGGAACCTAGTTCATCTCATGAACCAATATACACCCAAACTGCCTCTTTGGTAGTATCTTTAATAGCGATGTTACCAGCCTTTATCGTCTAGTCTGCCACGGTATCTAGCTTGGAACTCTTCCAACATACCGTCCCTCCACTGAGGGTAAAGACAATGCCTGCGACTGACATTCAGTCGTCCTTATCACCCTGGAACCTTTCCAGTGATTCTCCCCAGGATCGATTGATACTATCTTACTACAGCTAGTGAGAATCCTAACATCCATTTAGATCTATCTCATAGACCCAAATCTCAGGATTTAGGAGGTATCACTTTGATCCTATATGGAGAATCCTTATGATAAGCGGAGATTGACCGAGCGTAGCATAGGAAACTCTTTTCTTATCAAGAGTATGTTGTCCACGTACAATACGAGGATGACCACCTTACTCTCTATTACCTTTTTGTATATACAAGGTTCGTCTACCAGTTTGATGAAGTCAAACTCTTTGATTACCACATCAAAACAGACGTTCCAACTCCGCGATGCCTGCTTTATCCTGTAAAGCAACTTGCACATGTTTCCGCTGCTCCCACTGTTTACGAAGCCCTCTGGCTGTGTACTTATAGACGTTCTCTTCTAAATCATTATTTAGAAAAGCAGTCATGGCATGCAACCATCAGATATCGTAGTCATGGTATGCAGCAATGTTAAGTAGGATCCGGATGGACTTAAGCATAGGCACTGGAAAAGGTTTCATCATTATCCACGCCTAGTCGATGACGAAAACCTTTAACAAGTCTAGCTTTGAAAGTCTCAACTTTTCCATCTACACCAAGTAATCTTCTCAAGATATACTTGCTCCTGATAGGGATTTAACCCTTCAGATATAGCAACCAAAGTCCATACATTGTTGGTGTACATGGATTCCATCTCAGATCGCTAAGCATCCAGCCATTCTTACAGAGTCCCCACTCTTGATGGCCTGCTCGAAACTAGTTGGGTCATCATCTCATAATCCAATCCTCGCTCCCACTGTCATCGAGAAACCGAAGTATCTCTCAGGCAGGTGAGGAACCCTGCTAGATCGGCGGAGAGACTGAGGTTCGTTGGGGACTATTGAATCCTTTGGTTCTGTCAAATTATCAGCTGCAGTTTTGTATAGCTGGAACCTTTCCAGTTCTACAGAACTGTCCTTGCCTCGATCTTGTCCGGATTTTGCTTTCGACATAGGCCGGAAAATCCCAAATCTTAACTTACTTAAGAGATAGGCTCTTCCCATACCATATCTTATATGGAGTGGTAGGCACTGATTTGATTCGAACCCAATTCAATAGGTATGCAACTTCTCAAGTGCATAACCCCCTAAAAGGAAATAGGTAACTCAATAGTACTCATCATAGAGCACACCATATCATATAGGGTGCTATTGCTCCGCCCTGATACACCATTGTGCTGTGGTGTATACGGAGGAGTAATGCTGAGAGAGAATCTCATTCTGCTTTAGAATAGTCTAAGAATTCCATGCACAAGTATTCTCCTCCCTGATCTCATCAAAGGACATAATACTTATACCCGGTTTTCGATTCTCTACTTCTAACTTATATTCTGTGAATATCTCAAAAGCTTCGGACTTATGTTTCAACAGGAACATATGGCTGAATCTTGAGAGATTATCAGAGAATGTAATGAAGTACAAAGAACCGGTCTTGGCATGTGTAGACAGGGGACTTTCATACATCAGTATGTATCAATCCCAACAGTTCACTAACTCTTTCTCTGTTTCCAGTAAACAGAGCTATGGTCATCATATCGCTGTGACATGACTGGCAAGTTTCACAAGATGTAAATTCAAACTGATTTAAATATGCATCTTAAATATAACTTAAGCTAGTCGGGTCACATTGATATGACCTAGTCTATAATACCTCAAGAAGGAATTGTTCATATCTGAACTCTTCCTCTTGTGTGTGTTCTGTAAACTAGGAACTGTAGTTTGATTTAGAACGTCAATGCTTTTAGATAACGTGCCAGAACCGATCAACTTTTGATACAGGAAATGTTCAAAACAATATCCAACAATACAAAATTATATCCTTCTTTACTAATAAAGAGACTGATATGATTTTGTATATCAGGTTCGGTATCTAATAGCATTTGTTCCGAATCAATGTATTGGTAATACAGGGTGACAGTGACCAACAGACTTGGCTGCAACACTTGCCCCGTTTTCTGTCTCATGAAACTTATCACCCGTTCTCAGTTCTCTGCCTTTCTGTAGCCCTATGTAACAGATTACATATCTGGGATCGTGATCCGGTATCAGATACCCAGGATGCAGAGGATACTGAGAAATAATTCTGTATAATGAACACACCCGAAGGAGATGCATCATATGCACTTTTTTCGTTTGGACGGCATGGGAATCCTGGTATTCCCCTATTTCCTGCTCGGTCTTATAACAATTATAAGTTGGAGCGGGACCAACGTTCCCCAGCTCAGTATAACAAGCGGGTTCGGTCAATACATCCATATTATTATCTTGATTAAGGCGTGATATGGTCGCTACCTGGAGAGAGAGAAGAAAACATTCTGCGTGCGCTCTTGCAAGATTAGATTGGTTATTTATTTTATCTAATCAGGATGGCTCCCACTGTTTTTATCAAATCTTCCTTCAAACCCTAAAAAGAAAGACTAGCCGGGATTAATTACACTCTACAAGTTCGCCAATCTTTCAGCCAGGACAGTGTCGGTACTTTGAGGGAGGTTCCCCGTGCTTTCGCACAGACCTAATTACAGTAAACCTCGTTTTCCCAGAGGCGTAATCCCGTTGACACCTTTCTAGACACCTACTTGATCGGCTAATTGTAAAATGCAAAACTCTCCCAGGAGTAACAATTACTCGCAGTGGGTATCGGGATCCAACTATCATATAAAAGGTATACAATCTCATTGCAAATTTCAACACTTGAAACTCCCGATAAAGGTTTTTACCCCTAGCACTTATGACCTTAACTATGGTCAACAAATCATAAGTACTAGTCAAGTTCTACCCGTCATTTCGTAATTAATTAGACCCACCCACATGACCCTTAACTAAGGTCAACAAATTCACGCGGCTGTCCTAACTAATCGCATCATATGCGGTGTAGGAAGACATCACTTAGCTACCGTACACTGTGCCTTAACTAAGGTCAACAAACACAGCACGAATACTAAGTACTCTACTTCCTAAAATGACGGAGGGTTGCGAATGGTTTTTAATAAAACCTTTAACGCTTTGAACTTGATCTCGTTGCGGAATCAAATGGTTTTTAAATGGATTGTTTTTTAGGCTTTTCTAGTTTTGCTAAAGGGATCACTCCCGGTGAAGGGATCGTCGGCCCTTTCCTCATCAAATAAGGTGCAGGATATATCATATATACCGCTGTGCAAAGCAAGAACTATAGGAGAAATCAAAAGACAAACCGGGGGGTGTAGCATCTGCCAGTCAATGCTAAAGGGGTCACTCCCGGTGAAGGGATCTCGGCCCTTTCCTTATCAAATAAGGTGCAGGATGTTCTACAAGGAACGCCGCGATGAAAAGCAAGAACTGTAGCTACCTGTTTTTATTTTGAAATTCGATTCCACAACATCTTTTAGGTTTCTTTTCTTTCATTAATCACATTAATGAAGTCCCATCATTTAAGCACCTAAACATCACAGATAAATACGACGTACACTCATGACATCCGCATTCGCCTCGATGTCCCCTCGTGCACCACCGTTAGGTTAGGTAACTAATGACAGAGCGGGGCAGGGCTAGCGCGGGTGTAAAACATAAGTAACGTCTATACAATATATCATATATACTATATACAGTATCCATCACAGCATATCAAATGATCACATCACAGATATCGCAGCAGAAGAAACATATGAAACATGGGATATACTAGGACGTCCGTGTTTTTAATACGAGCCAGTATAAAACACAGATTCCACGGTCGTGATGAATAGCCAAACCTACACCCCTAGACCCCTACAAGAGCGGCAAGCAACCCTACCAATTCTAGAGTCAGGAGACCCGGACTCGACTCCTCGAGATGGTCTCCCACTGGACCCTAGAACCTGGTTACTTGTGCTCCCCTCCTTGGGTCTATCCTAGTGCAAAAAAGTAAATAATATACATCAACGGTGACAACTTCCGCAACCTGGAAGTGCCCCAATAAAAGAATATTACATAAAAGTTTTTACATGAATGAAAATGAAAAACACTCATCTCATATAAAAAAAACCGGCTATTCAAACACGACGATCCAATATAACATATCCAGCAACACATAACATCACATGTCATCAACGTAAGTAAACATGCGTATCCCAATTGTCGTTGACATATAGCAACGAAACCGGCGATATCACATATTACACTTACAGTCACAGAAAAGAAAGTGTAAAACTACAACAGTTGGAATCCGCAACCTCCTTAGACATCGCATGCCTAACCATCTGAATTCTTTAGACATCACATGCCTAACAATTATAAACCCCGCATTTTAGTCTCATTATCAAAAACACTTTTCAATATCAAGTCGGGCAATTCAACAAGATTCCCGGCATATTGATCGAATGATCGTCGCAAACTTTAGTAGGCAGCTGCACCCCCGATGCCGTCGACGAAGTGCACCAAGGCGGAACACCGCTGCCGCGAGCACCCGAACGGATGCTTTCGGCGACGGGGTTCTCCTACAGTCACTTGGTCGGGGCTATGGGGTGTGGCTTTCTATTAAGTTTACCCGGCGAGTATCCGCGTACGCTACGTGATTGCGACGGACTTTTGATCACATCAAAATTCCGTGGCAATCGATCAAGTGAGAATAAAGTGTTATGTTTATAACATTCAAATCAGTTATCTCATAACTCCTTGTGGATTCCAAATATTGTATCACATTCCAGATAAATAGAAAATGTTAAACTTTTCGATCGAACAGTCAAACACCCAAGTTTTCCCGAAACAGCTCAACACATGAAATAAGTTTTAAAACATTCACTTCATGCCTCAGTACCAACGGTCCAGCCGTAGAAGGGTCAATCCAACGCCTCACATGTGGCACGCCGTACTGCCCCAAACCCTAAGGTTCAAAGGGCAGTTCAAGACGGTCACATAATCGAGTTAAGGTTTGTTGTCTTCTAGAGGGACCATCGCGTTACTTGCACTACTTATAACGTCATTAAACTACGGAAAAATCCAACAATTGGAAATTTCCCGGCAGAGAAAAAAATGGGTATTTATATCCGGCCGAACTTTTCAACATGTTCTAAAATAATCCGGAAAAACACATAGACAAAGTTAGACAATCCGATCAAATCTACGAACTCCCAATACAACCCAGAAAACTCAACTCTTGAGTAGAAGTTACAAATTCCCAGAAAACACAGCACTAAAAGATAGGAATTACTGTGCAAAGAAAGTGCCAAGATACTCCTATATGGCCGCGGAACCGCCGCACATGCCATGCTCGTGCCGCGGTTCCGCGACCACGTGGTCGAGTTACGCTCACGTACTTCACAGTAATTCTTAAAAAAGCCTGCTGAATTTTCTGAATATTTTCAATTCACAAAAATCCCCGATTTCAAAAAATGTACAGAGAATGGCTTAGGGTTAGGGTTTCGAGTTCGATCGGACTTCTAACATCGTCTACACTTCGCCTAATGCTCTAGCTAGGCTCTGATACCACTGTAGGGTTCCTAGGCACACCCATGAGGTTCTACAACTGATCAATCATGTCCAATTCAAAAAATTTCTTGTGCCAAAGAACCCTAAACTAGATCGTTAACTAGAGGTAAGGCGAAACATGCAAGTAAACAACTTTATTGCTAAGTGAAAGGGACTACAACCTTTGTAGATCCGGTCCTCCACTTCTCTAGCTCCGTGATGACGTCCCTCCGCTGCGATCATCGGATCCCGGACTCAAGCGTCGGTTTCGTCGAAGAAATGATCGGGCTAGGTCGTCGACTTCGATGCCGAAGATGATCTACGTCGAGGCAACTCAAGATCAAGCTCCACCTTCACTAAGTCATAAAACTTGTGAAGATAACACACTCTACTACATGGCAAGTGGTAGAGGATGAAGAAATAGGAAGTGGGTTCACTTTGGATTTGGATTTCTCACTCTTTTGATCATGGCACCATTGAAGGTAGCATGGTTTCTTCTTCTTGAAGAAGAAGAAGAAGAAGAATATCATGATAATTATAAAATCAATTGATCTTATCATAATGCAACCATGGGTTAGTATAACAAGTGTAGAGACTAAACTAGGGTTTAGGTGAATGGTTAGGTTTAGGAAAGAAACAAAATGGTCAAAGCTTCATGAAGCTTCAAAATAAATCCAAAGAAAGCCACCATTTCATTTCTTGCCAAAATGAATAAATAAATAAATGAATAAATAAATAAATAAATCAAACCCTAACCATTAACCTAATCATAGTTTAAAGCATACACACACCCAAGTTTGCATGTATCATCAAACATGATACAAACTAGTGCACAAAACTATATCATATATACAATGTGCACATCAAGTGAGAAAATCCATCTTAAGTGAACAAATACTAGTTAATATAAAGTAATATATCAAATATATAATTATACATCAAATCATTAAATCAACACTTGATTTAATGATCCGGTCATATTGCATATAACCGACTAATATCAAGTATATCAATGTATCGAATCAACACTTGATTCGTTAACCCGGCTATATCTCATATAACTGTCCAATGATACATATCGCGAGAATAGAATAAAGTATCACATACTCGTATTATTCTCGGTCCCGCACATATCTCATATGCGCTCCTATCTCGTTTCGCTTGAGCCAGGAAACCTCTGTGTAGGACTCTAAAGACTCGTCAATACGCCGGCAGTAGGTGATGATCATATCAAACACCAACAAGCCGCAAGGGGTCTGCTAAACGTAACGGCCACCCAGGTATTGAGCGATCAGAAGATCAACGAGCAAGCCCGCTCACACTCCTGTGAATCCGACCAGCAACACTTACCGTACAGTCCGGTCTGTTCGTCTGATATGTCGCATATCTCGCCTAGGGGTGGTAAACGTCAGACCCCAGTAGCTCGATAAGTCATGCCGATGTAAGGTCCATAACAAGCATGAAACTACTGATAACACTTACCAGTAAATCAGTGCAACCCTGGCCAGGGATTTCCAGTTATGGCCAGTCGAGCATAGCGCAACATCAACCCCCAATACCGGGAGAGACGAATCCCCTCTTATCGCTCATTGCCTCCATGTGAATCGGGACTGTACCCAAAAACCACCTATTTGCACAACTCAGTAGAGCCGTGGTAGGGTGGAAATCAAAGCACAGTGGGAGACACACAAGACTCTATGACGATCTTGGGTCAACAGACTAAGATGTACCAGTGTCACCAAAGAACTGCCATCTGACGTAAGGTATAATACCATCTGGGAGTTCTCGGCAAGTCCGTTCAGTGTACCCAGTCTCCACTGAGTACCCGTATACCATCTCCGATGTCAAACACCAATGGATATGGGATCATCCATCGCCCATCACATGGGTCGAGAAGATATACGCTAGTCTACTCTGGAATATCGATGCCCCGTCTCGATATCCCCACGACTAGGAACATTGAAGGATGTACTCATTGACTATCCAGGCCCCACTAGTATGATCTACATCATAGTCCTGAAAGTCGAGTACACATCCTAAGGGCTTTATCAACATGTAACAGAGAGACTGAAAGTATACATGTTAAGATAAAGAGCAACCAGATAGCGTACTATCATGTCGAGCAAGAAAGTCCTACCTATATACGTCCCAGCATCCACTACAATATACATCCAATGTAGAGTAATGGCCTCTAGGGCATACATATAACTAACACAAGTCTAGCCTTATTAGGTTAATACCTTTCCACCTGTATAGATCTCGAAAGATCTACTTGCTCCTAATGGGTTTTACCCCTTCAGGAGCACCCAGCAAAGTCCAAAATCCGTAATTTGCTGAGTGCATAGAGTCCATCTTGGATATAAAGCATCTGGTCACTTGGAAGTTACCACTTCCTATGACCTACAGATAACTAGTAGGGCCATCAAAACCATGATGACAACCTCCCTGTCACCGTCACCAAGAAAACTGAAGTATCTCTCAGGTGGCTGAGGTCACCTACTAAAATCTACGGAGTGGCTAATGGATTGTCGAGTCCAGTTGAATCCTTTGGTTCTACTAAATTTTCGATAACCGTTTGTGGTTATGGAATAACTTCCAATTCTACCATACTCCTACTAGTTTCTTTTGCAAAAAGATTCCTTTTATAAAAAGGTGGCGAGTCAAGAACAATGTAACTATTGATCTTGAAAATGGTAGAAGAAAAACCCTAGAGAATGCTTGGGATAATCCACAAACAGCCATTATCGAAGCGTGCCTTGAGTTTGTCCGGATTCTGTATTTAAACAGGAATCGGATAACTCCACATCTTTATAACCTCAAGATATGTAACCAATCTATGTCCATATAGAATCAAAGGCACTAATTTAGATGGAACCGGATTCAAATATCATGCAGCTGTTTCCAGTGCATATCACCTAAATGGAAAAAGGTCAATATAACATTACTCATTAAGGAGCGAACCCGCAAATGGGTAATCTGAGATAGAATCAAGTTCTCAATATTACTATGATAGAATACCTATCATAAGTATCTATATCTTCGATCACTTCGAAGAATCCTGATACTTCCAACGTATGGTTCTCTACTTTATTCTTATACATATAAACTTCTTAAAAATCTTTGGACCTTACATTACAACGAATGTACGTCTAAAACCAAAGAACTCATGGGTAAAGCTGAATGAAGTATGAGTACCAACCCCTTGTCCTAAAGGACACTGGACAACATACATTTTCATGTATAAGTCCTATGAGTATACTAACTCAAATTCCATATGTTGTAAGTTGAAAACTGTATTTTGGTCGAGAATGTCTTACACCGTTATTCAATTCACCTTATCTTATCCTCAACTGATAAAGGTAAATGTTTGGAATACAATTTTCAAAATTTATATCTCTCTTTATAAAATAAAGAAACAGATATTTTATTTTAAAAATTGCTGCATAACAACCGTTATTCGAAACCAAATATTTTGCCGTTAGGCAAACCTATGCGATTCAATCCAATATCACCAATTATAATGAATTCCGATATTGAGGATAAGATTGTCCATTCCCAATATTCTACTCCTTCTCAGCATCTATAACGCCGTACAGATGTGAGATCCAAATTCGGTAAATACATACCCTGAAGTCAGAATTAATTGGAAAAACAGTTCTCGGAATCAAGTATACAGAAAATCTAAAACATAAATGTTTCAAGGGGGTGGCCGGGTATTCCTAGTAATGCCTTTTCCCAATCCAGATTCATGGCAGTGGTAGCAATTTCGTTTGCCCTCGCTTCAATCCCTTTATATGTCTCTACATCTTACTATTTGTACACCACACTTACGCTAACCAGTTTTCTTCTTTCCTTACCTTTCGGCATCTGCCTAAGGTTTGGAAGAAGATTATCCAATAAGCGTAATAGGTATACTCTCCTAATACAAGGAGCTCTCACAACCTGAGAGAAAATAAAAAAAAAGAGACAACTGAATAATACAATCTAAATTCTCCAGAACCAGTGACCATCCTCGACTGAAATAATTTCTTCGAGTTTGTATGTAACTATACGACGGCTATTTCCAAGCAATATGGATCATCATAGTGATACGGAGTGTTCTGAAGAAATGCAAAGGGAAAGCAGGAGTAACAGGGATATTTGCGACTTTGTCATGAATCATGACAATCCAAAGCCAACGTGTGTAAGAAGGTCCAGTTAACTTAGTTAATGAGTTTTAGGTAAGTCATGGGTCGCTGTACCAAATAGAGAGAAAAGAAACACTCAGCATGCACTCTATCAAGATTAGATTGGTTATCACTTTATCTAATCAGGATGGCTCCCACTGTTTCCTCGAATTCTCCTTCAAACCCTAAAAGGAGAACTAGTCGGGATCATATACACCTTACAAGTTCGCTAACCGTTCAGCCAGGTCAGTGTTGGTACTCCGAGGGAAGTCCCCCGTGCTTTCGCACGGACCCAATTAATAACCTCGTTTCCGCAGAAGCGTAACCTCGTTAACACTTTCTAGACACACAATAGGTTACCTAATTGTGAACTGAAAAATCTCCCGAGGAATAATACCCACTCATCAGTGGGAATCGGGACCCAACTATCATCGTATGATAATTTTGACGGAAGCCGACCAAAACTACCATACTCCAGAAGGTATGTGCATGCTTGGCAAGTTTTCTTTGTATTTGAAACTCCCGATATGGTTTTTGCCCCAAGCGCTTATGACCTTGACGAAGGTCAAAACATCATAAGTCGCAAGTCAAGTTCAACCCGTCATTTTCCAGATTAATCTAGACTCATTCGTACAAGTCCTTGACGAAGGCCAAAACAGCTGTACGCCTGTCCTAAATTAATGCATCTACCTATGCTACAGACAAGTATCCCCAACTACCAAACACTATGCCTTGGTGAAGGTCAAAACACATAGCATGAATACTAGTTGATACTCATCTGAAACGACGGAGGGCTATGGCTGGTTTTGGCGAAAAACCTTTAACGTAATGAACTTGATATCGTTGAAGGAACTCGAGTGGCTTTGAAATGGAGTGGTTTATGCTCCGCTTTTTAAACTAGTAACATAAACCTTTGGTTAAGAGTGAATTCCCCGTGAAGATATCAAGGCTCTTCCCTCATAGAATGAAGTGTTGGATATTCATAACCGAATACCTCAATACAAAGCAAAAGAATACGACAGTTGTTTTGAAGAAAACCGAGTAGTTTTAAAAAATGGTTCCGACAACATCAAATAGGTTTTTTTTCCTTTGCATCAAAGATATAATGCAGTCCCATCAAATCTAGTTTCTAAGCCACAAAAGAAACAACCAAAATAACATGCTTTTATATGCCATCCGCATTCGCTACGGGGTCCCGGGTCTTCACCGTAAGGTTACTTAACTTACGGCAGGGCGAGGACTGGGCTAGCGCGGATACAAAATATATAGAAGCATCTACTAATATATATATATATATATATATATATATATATATATATATATATATATATATATATCAAATCGCAGGCAGATAATAAGAATCATCACAGGCATGCGAACAATAATATGGAATAGTGGATAAACTTGGAGCCCCGCGTTTCATCCGAGCCGTAAATGAAACGCGACGTTTCCTGGTCGTGTGGATAGCCCATATATAGTCGATCCGAGACCCCTACGAGTGCAGCAAGCCACCTGCCAATTCTAGAAACTGGGTAACACACCCTCAATGAAATGAATCAATCATCCGCTGCTTTCTAGAATCCGGTAACTTGTGCACCTCTCCATGGGTCAAATCCTATAACTCCTACAAGTGCAGCGAGCAACCCGCCAATTCTAGAACGAGGCGGCCCGGTCTTAACTCCATGAGATGGCACCCGCTACACTCTAGAACCCGGCTATTCGAGCACTTCTCCTGGGTTAATCCTAGTACATAAATGAAATATATACAATGGTGACATCGACCGCATCCTGGTCGAGCCCCAATAAAAGAATATACATAATACAGAAATGGCGGCAACATGTTGAAGCTCGTCCCGAATAAATAAATACAACAAAGTAAATCAAAACTGTACAAGCAACGCATGAGGGGCTATCCGACACGACAATCCTACTAAGCCATAATCAAGATATATATCCACAGAAACAAATAACCGAAACAAGTGTGTAAACCCGTCTAATTGAGCATATAGCAATTAGACAACGTTAACAACACATCCACGCATGCAAAAGAATTCACGATATTAGAATTCTAAAACACAATTAGCGCACATCCCAAATATACCAAGGATCAAATACCAAGTGCACTAAACATCCAAAAAAGTCAAGTTTTGAGCCAATTCGGAAGTCTGAATCAAAACGAAACGCTTCCGAACCTTCGTGAGGAGTTAAAGCACGAAATTAAATTTTAGTCAGGGAGGTTAGAGGGGGTACCCCACCCTCGAGGCCACCACGAGGTGGCCAGAGGGTGAGGAAGACCCGAAACTACCCATGAAGGGGCAGTTTCGGGTCCCCACCCCCAAGACCACCTTGTGGTGGACTTGGGGAGTGGGCCCAGCCATTTGGTCCCCCCAGTGTCTCCCTAGGGTGCCCACGCACCACCCCGTAGCTTCTTGGTTCAAACCAAGAGCCCGCGGGGTGTGCAAACATCTCAAAACTCAAAAATTGGGGACTGTTTTTTCGACAGTTTTCGGTGCCCGAAAAAACATGAATTCTAATGTCGTAACTAGATAGTTTAAGGTGTTTGGGAGGCTCTGATACCACTGTAGGGTTCCCTAGTGCCCTCGGCATAGCGGAGGCGCGATTGGCGAACAAAAATTTCAAGCAAACACGAAGGAACCCCGAACCTAGAATCGATCCAAACTTCTAAACTAGCAAACCAAGTATGCAAAGATACGGAATACTACCTTCGACGCATGTTCACCCAATCATGGAAGAGCCCTCCAAGTTCCGTTTATGCTATCCTGATCGAGCTTGAGTGGCGACCGCCCTTGCCGAAGATGATCCACTTAAGGTAAACTGATCCAAGCTCCGGCTTCACCTAGTGAAGCGACCGACACTCCAAGCTCGCTACGAATGGAAAGTGGAGATGTAGAAAAAATTTCACTGTATTTTCTCTCTTTTTTAAGCTCAAGTAAGCTACCTAGAAGAAGGAGGAGGAGGTGAAGAAGAAGCAGCCATGGAAAATGGCTAAGTCTTCAAGTGAAGGAAAATAAACCACAAGTGTAGAAAAGAATGGCTCATCATTTAGCAACCAAGGAAAAATAGTAACCACAAATGATTTTATCAATATTTAAAACCATGGCCATACCTCTCTACACCATACTTCTTTACACCTCATCCTCCACCTCATTTTTGATTTTCTATAAAAGAAAAATCAAGAAATGAAGTGTCCATCTTCTAGAACAAATTCTGTATAAATACGGAATACAACCTGATATGCGTACAGAAATACATATACGCGTATTCGTACGAAAATACGAATAGCCAAGAGAGAGAAAATGAATAGTGAACAATAATACTAAAATATACATATTAAATATATATATATATATATATTATTAAATCAAAACCTGATTTAATAATCCGGCTTAATTCTAAGCCGCTAGTATTATCAACCGTCCGATTAAAATCCGTATAGCCTGTACACGTATTTAATCGGACACCATGTATGCACCAACATATGTCATCTACATCATATCGTCTGAACCGGGAAAACCCTCTGTGTGGGACTCTAAAGACTCAACAATACGCTGGCAGTGATTTACTGGATAAATCCAAAAACTACAAGCTCGTCAGCGGCGCTAACTATACGAAACGGCTATCCAGGTATCTGTCGAAAGGGAGGTCGATAATCAAGTCCGTCCGAACCCTACTGAGCATGAATGTGACAATCTCTGTACAGTCTGGTCTCTTCGTCTAAGAGTATCGCATACCGGGTCTAGGGGTTGGAAATGTTTGACCCCTAATAACCCGATAAGTCATGTCGGAGTCAAGCTCATCACCAACCGAGAAACGACTGAACTCATATCAGTAAATTTCATCTACCGTGGCCATAGATTTTAGGGTGATAGCCAACCGAACACAGCACGACATCAACTCCTAATATCAGGAGAGACGAATCATGAATCCCCGACAATCGCTTACTGCCTCCATGTGGCTCGGGACTCTACCCAACTAAAACTTGTTTGCATGACTCCTTTGAGCCGTGGTAGAGTAGTAATCAAAGTACAGCGATAACTCACATGAGACAAATGACGATCTCAGGTCAAAAGACTAACCTGTACTAATGCCACTCGAGAACTTCCATCTGACGATAGATATAATGCCATCTAGAAGTTCTCGGCGAGTCCGTCCAGTGTACTCACCTCCCGTGAGCACCTATATACTATCTTAGGTGACATAATACATGTTCCCGTCAAAATCTTCGGCCAAGAGCTATTAGTTCCTGTTTATGCCGGCTTAAGTTTCGTTTACAAATATGTGTGAAACCAAGCTCATTCATATATGCACATGCACACATCAGAAGAAGAACAGGTGTTCAACGACAAAAACAAAGCATTTAATTGAACATTTTATTCTACAGGAAATAGATCACCAAACATGGGATCGAAAGTACAGGGATTCACAAAACTATGGATAAAATTATCTAACTCCCTCTCTGCCTTCTCTACCATGACAAAGCGGCGATCTTCACGAGGAGTAGCTACCCATCGGTCAGCACCGCGCCCATCAGCAAAGGCAGCCGGACAGAGCGATCCCTCAGAGCTGTGGTGATCAAAAGTGCCTCATGGAAGCACTCGATCTTGTCTTCCGCGGCATCGAGCATTGCCGGAATCATCTCTGCCGGAGGAGGGGGAATATCATTGATCACAGACAAGAAAACCATCCGGAGCCAAATGGAGCCGAAGGGGAGAAGAGATCCTATACGAGTCAAGAGCTCGTGCAGCACCATGTCACATTGGTCATCCGTAAGAGTAGGGTTCACCAAGCGTGCAGCAAAACGAGAAACAATTTCCTCAATAGGCACCTCCCATGGCTGATGACGAGCATGCGGGCGATTACAAGCCATAGCTCTTCTCTGTCAAAATGATTCTCTGAAAATGAGAGAGAAAAGAAGCATTGCTTCAGATTATGAAGGGAGACATTTAAGTCTAGGCACAGAAAATGCTGTGCATGATGGAACTATTTCCAAGCTCTGGGAAAGAGAAGCTTGACTCAGGAAAAGTGGAGAAGGAAGGTGAAAAGACACCTTCAGTAATGAGGCAGCGCCTCACGTGCAAAGTACGAGAGTGCTGAGCGCCAGCGCTAAAGAGTCAAAAACTCTAAGGTAGCGCCTCACGTGCAAAGCACGAGAGCGCTGAGCGCCAGCGCAATGAGTTAAAGACTCTGAGGCAGCGCCTCACGTGCAAAGCACGAGAGCGCTAAGTGCCAGCGCTAAAGAGTCAAAGACTCTGAAGCAGCGCTCACGTGCAAAGCACGAGAACACCAAGCGCCAGAACTAAATGTTCTCCACCGTTGGATCAAAGATCCAACGAACATGATTAAAAATCATCAATTGACCAGAATAAAATTCTGTTAAGGAAACATTCCTCAGAATCTTTCCAAACAGGAAAGATTGTGCTCTGAAAATCAGAGCACCGTTGGATCAATGATTCAATGGTGATTAAAAATCACCAAAGTACAGAATAAATTCTGTATGGGAAAAGATATCCCAATCTTGTTAAAAACAAGAAGATTTCCTTCTGTAAAACAGAAGCCCTAGGATCAAAGATCTAACGGTGGGGAAAACCCAAATCAATTAGAGAAAAGATTTCATCAACCGATTCAACAAATCAGCCTACCCTATATAAAGGCCCCAAGACTTCAAGTCTGATATAGAGGAACCCCCTATAAACTTTGAGAAATCTCAGAAAGAAGAGCAAGCTTTCGATAGAAGAAGAACTTTTCTTCAAGGTAAAAAAAACAGAGATAAGAAAAATCTCATTAAAGAAGAAGAACATAATTCTTCTCACAGATCATAGATTTATAAGACTAAGGCCTTTTTACAAAAAGAGATCATGAACATCTTATTATAAAAAAAGGGGGAGAATAATTCAATACTCTTAGGATCACAGATCCATAAAGGCAAAGCTTTTCACCAAAATAAGAGATTGAAACATCTCCTATAAATTAAGAACTTTGTTCTTAGAATCTTGAGACAAAGTCTCTTATACACGAGAATTTATTTCTCAGATCATAAAACTAATCAGAAGCGCTTCTGTGCTCTTGTACTGGCGCACAACGCCAAGCGCACCACGTGCTCCTCACGTGTGCTCCACTTAACAAATAGCGCTTTGCGCTCATGGACTGGCGCTCAGCGCCAAGCGCACCACATGCTCCTCACGTGTGCGCCACTGAACAAATAGCGCTTTGCGCTCATAGACCGGCGCTTTGCGCTCATAGACTGACGCTAGCGCCAAGCGCGCCACGTGCTCCTCATGTGTGCGCTGTATCACAGAAGCGCTTTGCGCTCATTAACTGGTGCTAGCGCCAAGCGCGCCACATGTTCCTCATGCGTATGCTGATAGAACATAAACTGTTCTTTAAATAAAGCTCTAGAGCTATGATGAATGCTCAGCATTTAATAAAAGACAGAAAGGCTGTCAGAACACAAATCAATGCTCAACATTGCTAAATGTTCAACATTTTAACTGAGTGGGCCGAGCCCAAAGTGGCCACAGAACCCTCATTCTGATCAATTGAGCCCATATGCTCATAAATCTTAGATCTTAGTCCCAATTGGACTACAGATCTCCCAACCAATATTGGTTCAAGGGTACATCTCTTCACTCCTTTGATATTTTTCGTTGTAATACTTCAACGTCTTCAGAGAGGTGACAGGTCCCGATAATTAGACATTCCATGGACTGTGGGGTCCTTAAACCCATGGACTATGATGTCCTTAACCTCGGACTGTAGGGTCCTTAATCCCATGGACTATGATGTCCTTAAACTTTACAGACTATGATGTCTTTAAACTGGACCACAAAGTCCCTAAACTAAAACAATAGAGTCCAAATGCTCTTTTGTTGGATCTAAACGATCCCGTTAAGTTGATCTTAGTCTAAAATTAGACTAACGTATACTTAACAAACGTTTAAGTTGATCATAGTCTCAAATGAGACTAACGCATCCTTAAACCCAACCCCAAACCCAAACCTAAGAAAATACGGATTTGGACTAATCCACGCCCTACGGGCGACAACATAAATTAGTCTCCGTATACAATCCACGGGCAACCAAAAACAAAACAAACACACATGACACGAAGTGACCATCTGGAGAAGGACAAAGTGGTTGCCGCGATGCGGTACCGTAATTAACTGCAGGGGCATACGCAAAGAGCGTCCCCACAATCAAAAAACCCCTCAACGAGGGGGAATCTGATGAAGTATGCTACATCGGCCGCATCCGTTTAAACCTTCGATAAATGGTTCCATAAATCAACTTGGCATCTTCAGAGAGGTAGATGGATAGCACCAATTAGCATCTGCCCTTGAAATTCAGGCAAGACGAACCTACGCGGTCTCGCCTCTGTGTTCAGCAGAGAACAGATTCTAGCACACTCGGTGGGACGCTTTCCTTTTTCCACTCCACACTTCGTGTGTCGTGTTGGCGAACGAATCGCTGTTTGATATGGTTGCCCTCGGGTTCGAGGTACTAAGATTTGGTTTTGCTCCTGTGTAGAAAAAGAACATCAATGGCCTATAACTGTTCCAGTTGCAACAACAACTCCCGCTCCGCCTCATCTGGAGGAGTAACTTATGAACCCCAAGCGACCTACCTTTTCACAGTGTCGGTGGAACAGGTGACCCAAGACACCACTGGGATATTCTTCAGGACCATGATCCCACCAACGAGCTTCAACGTTCAAATGCCGTCGTACGAAGCTCTGAAGAAGTCAGTCTTTGATCGACTTGCAACTATTGCGGCCCCTCTCAACAGGTCACCCAAATCTAGTGCCTCAGTTTTCAACAGACTGGGCAAAAGCTCAAGTGGGCCCATGAAGAAGCCCGCAATACTAGAAGCTATTATCCAGAAGCGGATAGCCATTCCTGCTCCAGTGAACGAAGTCATCAGAGAGGCTTCTCCTGCTAAGGAGTCAGTCTTTGCAAGACTGGACATTTCAGCTCCCGTTCCAGACAAAGTCATGAAGGTTGTTTTCCCTATTCAAAAGTCGGCCTTCGGAAGACTGATTATCCCTTCTCAACGGACGTCAGTCTTCGACTGGCTAGCGCCAATAACAATCTCTCCTCAAACTAAGGGGCAAGAAGAAGCTCATCCAACAGCGGAGGTGATCCCGGCCGCGCGACATGCTCGACGTCGCCACTGGCGCCGAGTGAGGAAAGCTGGAGGCAGTTCACCCTCTGGATTTACGCCGCCAGCTCCAGCGGTGGAAGACGATGCTGCTGTTACAACTGGGAACATCTTTAAACCACTCAGGAAGGTCCGCAAGAACTCTCCGACTGCTGTGCTGAAAAGATCTCCTCCACCTGTGGAGAATGCCACAAAGGCGAAGCTTGAACAGCCCCCTCAGCGGCTGTCCTCCAAAATTTACAAAGTCTGGTATCAAGTCCAAGACTCGGTGATTGATCAAGATTACCCCCGCCGACAGGAAAAGATGAAAGCGCGGCGAGAAGAGGACTATCCTGTCAAGCCACAGAAGGTGTCATCTGTTTGGATGCCCGCTGCAACGGCTCCCTCAACTTCGACCGCCCACAAAAGAAGGAGGCCGGAGAAGATCCCTACGTCTTTGGCAAATCGCAAGGACACTGAATCTAAACGCCCCAAGTCTGGGTGCATGGTGGTGCATACTGTTTATATGGCTTCCGGAAAAGAGGATAGCTGTATCTTTACGGGTCACCGACCACTTACACGGTCTGTGACTAAGGTTCAGGAGCAACAACAACAAAAGCTCCAAGAAATGCTGACAGCCATGGCTGCACTCACTGGACCAAAAGCAATCCTGGAGACATCCTCGAAGCAACGTCATGAGCAGGAAACTGATGCCGAATTCCTTCGGAGAATGCTTGAGAAGGACAAAGAGGATGCGGAACAAGCGGCCAACATAAAACAAATGCCCCTCCTATTCCAAGATATGGTGGGCATGATGATCCAGCCGGACCCTCCAACCGAAGATCCTCCAGTAATAATTGAAGATGATAGAGGAGAGACATCAAATCCTCTGCCGACTCTGTCAGCAGCCAAGGAGGAGACCATCTCCAAAGCCATGCTCGATGATTATATAGCTCAGCAAATACGGGCTCATCAAGCAAATGAAGCAACCGGCCAAGTCGTCAGAACTGGACGACCATATCCAGGATGATACGATCAAATAAAGTACTTGCCAGGATACACAATTCCTAAATTCCATGTGTACAAGGGGACATGCAATCCCCATCAACATGTCGCTCAATTCAGGGCTCTCTGTGGCAACACTGTAGGAGATGATAAGCTACTGCTTCGCCAATTCGTCGGCAGCTTGGCAGAAACGGCGTTCAAATGGTACTCAGAGCTTCCCAACGACTCCGTCAAAACTTTTACGAAGATGGAATTACTGTTTACCCAACGTTTCGCAAGAGCCAGCGAACGCACCCCAATCACGGCGTTGATCAATGCTAGGGTGAAACTAGGCGAAACATGGGTGCAGTACGCGATACGGTGGCGGAATCTATGGTCGAAGTGCGAGCAGCACATCGAAGAAGCGCCTGTGGTAGGCATGTTCGTGGGTACTCTCGATCCACAGGCGAAGATATCCCAGTTCATGATGTTCTTCAAGCCAACTACTTTCCAGGTCTTGATTGACAAGCTGGCCCAAATGGACCAGATGGGCCATAAGCCGTTCTCGTCGAAAACGGAGCTTCGAAACGAAAGGGATAAAAGGAAATCTATCTTCGTCGCCAACGCTCAACAACAACCGAGTTGCTCGAGACCAGTTGTTCGCCAAAGCAACAAGCGGCAATCTCTCGATGAGAAGTTGAGACGTCCTTACTCGTTTCCCCGTGGAAGGAAGGGACTGGAGAACTATATCCGTATATAGCTCACTCTCCAATGTGATCCCTAGGTCAGCGAGCTCCTCAATGAAGCCGATCATCTTTAGCACGTGCTCGGCTACTGATGATCCGACGGCCATTCTTGTCGAAAATAACTTTTTCGACACTTCGTATCTTGCGATACGAGATTGCTCTCCATACAGTTCTTTTGTATGAAGCAATATGGATTCCATGTCCATATTCTCGTGCCTCCTCTGATGTTCGTTGTCCATCGAGGCAAGCAGGAGGCATTTGGCCTTCGCGCTATCAATCTCCCAAGTCTTGCGGATTTCCTTATCCGCGACGCTGGAAGTTGGACCAGGGACAGGGGGAGCTTTGGTGGTAAGAAGATACCCCAGCTTGTCGTAAGTGATTGCTATCTTGACATTTCTGAGCCAATCTTTGTAGTTTGGCCCTGTCAGTTTGTTTTTATCTAGGAGTAACTTAAGTCCAGTCATGTTGATTGGTCGCTGCAATTAGGAGAGAGAAGAAGAAACACTCAGCATGATGCTCTTGCAAGTTTAGAGTGGTTTTTAGTTTGTCTAAACAGGATGGCTCCCACTGTTTCTCGAATCCCTCCTCAAACCATAAAGGAAGAATTAGTCAGGATCAATCCCACCGTACAATACTTGCTTAACCGTTCAGCCAGGCCGGTGTCGGTACTTCGAGGGAGGTTTTCCAACGCTTTCGCGAAGTTCCTTAATTAAAGAACCTCTTTTCCCTAGGGGCGTAGCCCCGCTAACACCTTTCTAGGCACCTACTAGGTTTATAGCATTGATCGTTAAGTGAGAAATTTCCCGAGGAGTAGCATATACTCACAGTAGGATCGGGATCCAAATATCATCGCGTGACGAAACTGAAGGAATCCTACCAGAATCATCACACTCCAAATGGTATGCAAATCTAGCAAGTTTCAGTACTTATGAAACTCCCGATGTGGATTTTTGCCCCATGCTCTTATGACCTTGACTTTGGCCAAAATATCATAAGTCACATGTCAAGTTCTACCCGTCATTATCCAGGTTAATTTGGATCCATCCGTACCTACCCTTGACTTTGGCCAAAATGGCAGTACGACTGTCCCAAACCAACGCATCTATCTATGCTACACATGAATACCCAATAGCTACCAATCACTGTGCCTTGACTTTGGCCAACATACACAGCTTGAATACTATTGACTATTCATGTGAAACGACGGAGGGCTACGGATGGTTTTGGCAAAACCGTGAACGTAGTGAACTTGATATAGTCGATGGAACGAGATAGCTTTTAAAAGGAGTGGCTCAAGCTCCGTATTTAAAAGTTGGTTTTGAAAAGAACCGAGTGGTTTTTCGAAAGTGTTCCAACGACTTTAACTTGGTTTATTATCTTGCATTAGTTCTTTTAATGCGTGATATTCTTGCATTAGTTCTTTTAATGCGTCCCATCAATTAATCCTACCATTGCAGAAAACAACCAAAATATGACGTACGCTTATGCCATTCGCATTCGCCACGGGGCCCCGTCATTACCCGTTAGGTTACTTAACAACGACAGAGCGGGGGCTGGGCTAGCGCGTCTGTAAAACATAAGCAACGCCTAAATAATATCATATATAGATATACTGCAATGATAAACATTTCAGATCACAGATGAATACATTGGATATACTAGGAATCTGTAATTTGTACGAGCCTGTAACAAAAGACAGATTACACGGTCGCGGTGAATAGCCAAATACCCCACCCAAGACCCCTACGGGTGCGGCAAACTACCCGCCAAGTACCCGAAGCGTAGTAACCTCCCTCATCTCCATGAGTAGGCCACTCGACACTTCGGCATACCCGGTAGTTTGTGCACCCCCTCCATGGGTCTATCCTAGGAGCAAAAACAGTAAAAAGAAATTATACAATGACGGCTACAACTCCGACCCGGTTGTGCGGCCATACAAATAATTATTACATCAATTTACAAATTTACATGAATTGAAAGAAAAGAAAACTCTCGTCTCACAACCCCCGGCTATTCACCCGCGACAATCCAACATATTCATATCCACATTCCAGCAACATTACAGATCACAGATTTGTATAACCCCCACTAATCGACATATAGCGATTAGTAGACGTTCAATACAAATATCACATTACAGAAAACCCGTTAGCTTAAGTCTTTTAGAAGTTCGATCAAAAATACGGATTTTCGGGACCCCAAAATAAAATTTTCGTTCTGGAAAATCTGGGCAGAAAATATATATTCCAAAAATCCCAAAATACCCCAAACAGTAAACTGCAAAAAAGAAAACCCTTGACCGAGTCAACTCGGTCGCGTTTCCGCGTCGGGAGCGTGCTCGCGCCGCGGAAACGCGGTGCTTTGATCGAGTCAGGGGCCCAAATTTTTGCAGTTTCTTTAAAAAAGCCTGAGTCGATTTTAGGTGTGTTCCAAAAAGTTTTTCCAGTACTTTTGAAATCGACAGAAAGTTGAAAATTCATGGGTTCGTTTTTGGGACTTTTTCTTTGATCGATCTTCTAGTTACTTGCTAACATGTTAGATAGAGTTTAACTAGGCTCTGATACCACTGTAAGTCCATGCTACCTCTCCCGGTACTTTCGGGAATGCGGAATTTGGTAAAAAACGATTTTCTTAAAGATGGTAACATGGACCTAAAACCCGGATCTTGGTTAAATATCTATCTAACATCCTAACTATGAGTTTTAGCTACTCGGTTAGGGGGTTATACCTTGCTTGTCTTGAACTCCTTCTTCTTCAAAGCTCCGATGGTGGTCCGATGGCTTCTTCTCGTCGTCTCCGTATGCCGAAGATAGATCCACCTGAAAGCTCCAACCTTTAGCTCCTTCTTCGTTCTTTGAAGAAACTAGTTCACTTGGTTTGCTAAACCTAGTGAACTAGAGTGAGTAGAGAAGAAATAGAATGGGATTTTATCTATGGTTCTTGATTCTCAACTCATGAGACAAGAGAACCATAGATCAAGAGAGGGAGCAAGAGGTTGAGGGTGAGAGCAAGAGGAGAGCTCAAGAACAAGAGAGAGAATGAGCAAGAAAGAATGAGGCTCTCTTTTGTCTTTCACCCTCTCATAATCCAAAGTGATCATAACTCATCATATCAAAAAAAGTCTTATGTGATGGTTTGAAGCAACCACAACCATATCATTTCATGCACTCATTTTACACAAATGAGCAAGTAAACAAAAGTCTTTGCCATGAAATGATGGCTATGGTTATCATGATGGTCAACTAGTCAAGCCTAGTCAACCGGTCAACAAGTCAACAAAAGTCAACAAGTCAACAAAGTCAACAAGTCAACAAAAGTCAACAAGTCAACAACCATATCACTATAATACTTAATTAATATAATAGTTAATCACATATCATATTCTCATTAGGGTTGAGCATAAAGTCAAATAGTCAACGGTCAACTGTCAACAACCCTAATGAGAATCCGCTGCCTCTGCCTCCCTGTCAACTGTGCATACACACCCGCATCCGCGTTCCGAGGAACACGAATGCAAACTGGATAAATCCAATCCCATAAGGTACACTAGGATCTGGCTTAAACCAAAGCCCGCTAGTATAAACTGTCCGGACACTGTACGTGCACAAGTGAACGGATGTGACCGAACCCTGTCGCAAAACCATGCGACCTGTCGCAATATCATGCGACCTCTACTCTTTTGCCTAAAGGCGAAAAGCTTTCTGTGTGGGACTCTAAAGACTCGACACTACGCTGGCAGTGGGTTTAACCACAGACCGCAAGCGGCACTAGCTGTGCGTAACGGTCCCCAGGTAATGCCGACAAGAAGACCGACGAGGCGAAACCCATCTGAACTCCTACTGAGCCTGAGTGTGACATTCTCCGTACAGTCCGGTCTGTTCGTCTGATACATCGCATGGCGGGCCTAGGGGGCGGTAAACGTCAGTCCCCCAATAGCGGTACAAGTTGTGCCGGAGCGAAGCCCAAAACACCCTGAGATAACACTGGAAACCTACCAGTATATCTCGTTTGCCCTGGCCAGGGACTACTCGTGTAATGGCTCTCCTAGACACAGCGCGATGTCAACCCCCAATACCGGGAGAGACGAATCCTGTCTAACCGTCACTGCCTCCAAGTGCTTCGGGACTGCACCCAACCACTACCTGTTTGCACGACTCCTTTGAGCCGTGGTAGGGTAGTGATCAAAGTACAGTGGAAACACACTCGAGGCGGAATGACAGTGTCAAGTCAGCGGACTAAGCTGTACTCATGTCACCTGGGAACTGATAACTGACGATAGATATAATACCAACTAGTCAGTTCCCGACGAGTCCTGTCTAGTGTACCCGTAACCTAACGAGCACCCGCATACTATCTCAAGTACGACGTACTGACGGCTGTGGGACAGACCGTCTCCCACACTGGGATGAGAAGCGCATGCGCTGGTCTACTCCGGAGTATCGATGCCCTGTCTCGATAGTCCTGCGACCAGGGACCTGCATAAGGATGTGCTTATAGATTACCCAGCCCCACTAGTGTGACGGCCATCACATCGCTGGTAATCAAGCAAAGATCCTAAGGGCTCTACTAATGTGTATAGGCGATATACAAAAATAAACACATGTACACATTGAAGTAGAAACAAACCAAGTAGCATACTACTATTTTGAGCAAGATTGTATATACAAGGTGAATATCCCAAGCATCCATTAAGTAATATACAAACCAGTATGATACAGTAATGGCCTCTAGGGCATATACACTAACAATCTCCCACTTGCACTAAGGCCATGTACTGGAGTATCGAAGACCTATCATCTCGATCAGCCGCTCGAACTGAGTCTGGGGCAGGGCCTTGGTGAATGGATCTGCAGTGTTATCTTCTGAAGCGACTCTCCGAACCTCGATCTCCTGGCGATCCACGATCTCCCTGATCAGGTGATACCGCCTCAAGATATGCCTGGATCTCTGATGGGACCTGGGTTCCTTCGCTAAAGCTATAGCCCCGTTGTTGTCGCAATACAGAGGTATTGGATCAACAATGGACGGAACCACCTGAAGTTCCTTCAAGAACTTCCTCATCCAGACAGCTTCTTTTGCGGCATCAGATGCAGCGATGTATTCCGCTTCCATCGTCGAGTCTGCAACGGTTTCCTGTTTGGAACTCTTCCAACACACCGCCCCTCCATTGAGGGTAAAGACAAAACCCGACATGGACTTGGAATCATCCTTGTCACTCTGGAAGCTGGAGTCAGCAAAGGCCTCGATCTGGAGGTCTTTTCCGCCATACACCAAGAACATCTCCTTAGTCCTTCTCAGGTACTTGAGAATGTTCTTTACCGCTATCCAGTGTTTCTCCCCAGGGTTTGACTGATACCGGCTTACCACACTAAGTGCATAAGCTACATCCGGTCTGGTACACAACATCGCATACATTATAGAGCCTACCGCAGAAGCGTAGGGTATAATAGACATGTGATCCCTCTCCAAATCAGTCTTGGGAGACATCTCTTTAGAGAGGGTGATCCCGTGACAAGCCGGTAGGTTACCGCGCTTGGAATCTTCCATACTGAATCTCTTCAGTATGGTGTCGATGTACCTGGAGTGTGAAAGTCCTAATATCCTCTTGGATCTGTCACGGTAGATCCGGATACCCAGAATGTACGAGGCATCACCCAGGTCTTTCATGGAGAACCTCTGTGACAAGAACCCCTTGACAGATTGTAGCATAGGAATGTCATTTCCTATTAAGAGAATGTCATCCACGTATAAAACGAGGAATACTACAGTTCTCGCTACAAATCTACTATAGATGCATGGTTCATCTGGATTTTTGATAAAGCCAAATTCTTTGACCGTCTCATCAAAGCAGATGTTCCAACTCCGCGACGCCTGCTTTAGTCCATAGATGGACTTAAGCAACTTGCACACCTTTCCGCTGCTCCCACTCTGAATGAAACCCTCTGGCTGGTCCATATAGACACACTCCTCTAAATTTCCATTTAGAAAAGCTGTCTTTACGTCCATTTGCCAGATCTCATAATCGTGGAAGGCAGCAATGGCAAGAAGGATCCGAATGGATTTCAGCATGGCTACTGGAGAAAAGGTTTCGTCATAGTCCAAGCCAGGTCTTTGACGAAAACCCTTTGCTACCAGCCTAGCTTTATAGGTCTCAACCTGTCCATCTACACCAATCTTCTTTTTGAAGATCCACTTGCATCCTACGGGTTTTACCCCGTCTGGAGCAATGTCCAACGTCCATACCTTGTTGGTGTACATGGACTCCATTTCGGTCCGCATTGCATCCAGCCATTTCACTGAGTCAACGCTCTGAACGGCCTGCTGGAAGCTAGTAGGCTCATCATAATCTATGATGCAATCCTCTCTATCCCCGTCAATGAGAAAACCGTAGTATCTCTCGGGCGGATGAGTCTGCCTACTACTTCTGCGGAGCGGCGCAGGAATGTCCTGTTCTGTTGAACCCTCTGGTTCCACTAAACTTTCAGTAATAGTCCGTGGTTCTGGAATTTCTTCCAGTTCTACTGCGCTCCCACTTATTTCTTTTTTTATGAACTGGTGTTCTAGAAAGTGGGCATGACGAGAAACAAGAACTTTTTGTTCCTCTTCACAGTAGAAGAAATATCCCTTGGAATTCTTTGGATATCCCACAAACTTGCACAGTACCGAGCGTGCCTCGAGCTTGTCCGCATGCTGCTTTTTGACAAAAGCTGGACTTCCCCATATCTTAATGTGATTAAGATGGGGTCTCTTCCCACACCACATCTCAAATGGCGTAGTAGGCACAGTCTTAGTGGGAACTCGGTTCAAAAGGTATGCGGCTGATTCTAGCGCATATCCCCAGAATGATCGCGGCAACTCAGCGTTACTCATCATGGACCGTACCATATCCAATAGGGTGCGGTTCCGTCTCTCCGATACACCGTTATGTTGCGGGGTGTATGGAGGAGTAAGCTGAGAGAGAATTCCGTTCTCTTTTAAATAGTCCAGGAACTCGGCACTTAAGTATTCTCCACCTCGATCCGATCTTAGAATCTTAATACTTTTGCCGGTCTGTTTCTCTACTTCATTCTTATACTCCTGGAATTTTCCAAAGGCTTCGGACTTATGTTTCATTAAGAAGACATAACCGTACCTTGAGAAGTCATCCGTAAAAGTAATGAAGTAAGAATGTCCGCTTCGGGCATGTGTAGACATTGGACCGCACACGTCACTGTGTACGAGTCCCAAGAGCTCGCTCGCTCTTACTCCATGTCCAGTAAACGGAGTCTTTGTCATCTTTCCTTTGAGACAAGATTGACAAGTGGCATACGATTGATATTCGAACGCATTCAAATATCCTTCTGTATGTAACTTAGTCAACCTTCTCTCATTGATGTGACCCAATCTACAATGCCATAAGAAAGTCTGATTTATTTCTGGAGACTTTCTTTTGTGTGTATTCTGGACATTAAAAATCTGTGGTTGGTTCAACACGTATATACCATTACTCAATGTACCTGACCCAATCAAAACTTGATTAAGGTGAATGTTTACAACATTACTTACAAACGCAAATTCATAACCTTCTTTAGAAACTAAAGATACAGAAATGATATTACAAGTTGCATTGGGTACAAAAAAGCAATTACGCAAAACCAAAACATGTCCATCTGACATTCCCAGGTGATAGTCCCCCACGGCTTTAGCATCCATGCTAGCTCCGTTCGCAACTCTGAGGGTCATGTCACCTGCCTTCAAAACCCTACGGTTTCTCAACGCCTGCAAAGAATTACAGATATGAGATCCTGATCCGGTATCCAATACCCAGGAAGTAGAGTTTATTGAAAGACAGTTTTCAATAACATACACACCTGAAGCTGAAGCTGCAACCTGCTTCAATTCCTGTGTTCTGGCCTTCCAGGCCCTGCAATCATTCTTCCAGTGTCCTTTCTTATGACAATAGAAGCATTCTTCCTTATCCACAAGCTTCCCCGCTATCTTTGTTGCTTTTGCTTTTCCCTTCGTATCCACTTTACTAACACCGCCCCTTGGTTTGGCGGGGGCCTTCTTCTTCTTTCCCTTGGCTTTCGCCTTGGACCTAGAAGAAGATGATCCTCCTACAAACAAAGTGGATGTATCCCTACCTTTCTGTAGGGTGCCCTCTGCGCTCCTCAGCATGTTGAGGAGCTCTGAAAGTTCAACCTCTTTTTCTTGTAAGTTGAAGTTCAGTATAAACTGGGCGTAAGTGGAAGGAAGGGACTGGAGAACTATATCCGTATATAGCTCACTCTCCAATGTGATCCCTAGGTCAGCGAGCTCCTCAATGAAGCCGATCATCTTTAGCACGTGCTCGGCTACTGATGATCCGACGGCCATTCTTGTCGAAAATAACTTTTTCGACGCTTCGTATCTTGCGATACGAGATTGCTCTCCATACAGTTCTTTTGTATGAAGCAATATGGATTCCATGTCCATATTCTCGTGCCTCCTCTGATGTTCGTTGTCCATCGAGGCAAGCAGGAGGCATTTGGCCTTCGCGCTATCAATCTCCCAAGTCTTGCGGATTTCCTTATCCGCGACGCTGGAAGTTGGACCAGGGACAGGGGGAGCTTTGGTGGTAAGAAGATACCCCAGCTTGTCGTAAGTGATTGCTATCTTGACATTCCTGAGCCAATCTTTGTAGTTTGGCCCTGCCAGTTTGTTTTTATCTAGGAGTAACTTAAGTCCAGTCATGTTGATTGGTCGCTGCAATTAGGAGAGAGAAGAAGAAACACTCAGCATGATGCTCTTGCAAGTTTAGAGTGGTTTTTAGTTTGTCTAAACAGGATGGCTCCCACTGTTTCTCGAATCCCTCCTCAAACCATAAAGGAAGAATTAGTCAGGATCAATCCCACCGTACAATACTTGCTTAACCGTTCAGCCAGGCCGGTGTCGGTACTTCGAGGGAGGTTTTCCAACGCTTTCGCGAAGTTCCTTAATTAAAGAACCTCTTTTCCCTGGGGGCGTAGCCCCGCTAACACCTTTCTAGGCACCTACTAGGTTTATAGCATTGATCGTTAAGTGAGAAATTTCCCGAGGAGTAGCATATACTCACAGTAGGATCGGGATCCAAATATCATCGCGTGACGAAACTGAAGGAATCCTACCAGAATCATCACACTCCAAATGGTATGCAAATCTAGCAAGTTTCAGTACTTATGAAACTCCCGATGTGGATTTTTGCCCCATGCTCTTATGACCTTGACTTTGGCCAAAATATCATAAGTCACATGTCAAGTTCTACCCGTCATTATCCAGGTTAATTTGGATCCATCCGTACCTACCCTTGACTTTGGCCAAAATGGCAGTACGACTGTCCCAAACCAACGCATCTATCTATGCTACACATGAATACCCAATAGCTACCAATCACTGTGCCTTGACTTTGGCCAACATACACAGCTTGAATACTATTGACTATTCATGTGAAACGACGGAGGGCTACGGATGGTTTTGGCAAAACCGTGAACGTAGTGAACTTGATATAGTCGATGGAACGAGATAGCTTTTAAAAGGAGTGGCTCAAGCTCCGTATTTAAAAGTTGGTTTTGAAAAGAACCGAGTGGTTTTTCGAAAGTGTTCCAACGACTTTAACTTGGTTTATTATCTTGCATTAGTTCTTTTAATGCGTGATATTCTTGCATTAGTTCTTTTAATGCGTCCCATCAATTAATCCTACCATTGCAGAAAACAACCAAAATATGACGTACGCTTATGCCATTCGCATTCGCCACGGGGCCCCGTCATTACCCGTTAGGTTACTTAACTAACGACAGAGCGGGGGCTGGGCTAGCGCGTCTGTAAAACATAAGCAACGCCTAAATAATATCATATATAGATATACTGCAATGATAAACATTTCAGATCACAGATGAATACATTGGATATACTAGGAATCTGTAATTTGTACGAGCCTGTAACAAAAGACAGATTACACGGTCGCGGTGAATAGCCAAATACCCCACCCAAGACCCCTACGGGTGCGGCAAACTACCCGCCAAGTACCCGAAGCGTAGTAACCTCCCTCATCTCCATGAGTAGGCCACTCGACACTTCGGCATACCCGGTAGTTTGTGCACCCCCTCCATGGGTCTATCCTAGGAGCAAAAACAGTAAAAAGAAATTATACAATGACGGCTACAACCCCGACCCGGTTGTGCGGCCATACAAATAATTATTACATCAATTTACAAATTTACATGAATTGAAAGAAAAGAAAACTCTCGTCTCACAACCCCCGGCTATTCACCCGCGACAATCCAACATATTCATATCCACATTCCAGCAACATTACAGATCACAGATTTGTATAACCCCCACTAATCGACATATAGCGATTAGTAGACGTTCAATACAAATATCACATTACAGAAAACCCGTTAGCTTAAGTCTTTTAGAAGTTCGATCAAAAATACGGATTTTCGGGACCCCAAAATAAAATTTTCGTTCTGGAAAATCTGGGCAGAAAATATATATTCCAAAAATCCCAAAATACCCCAAACAGTAAACTGCAAAAAAGAAAACCCTTGACCGAGTCAACTCGGTCGCGTTTCCGCGGCGTGAGCGTGCTCCCGCCGCGGAAACGCGGCGCTTTGATCGAGTCAGGGGCCCAAATTTTTGCAGTTTCTTTAAAAAAGCCTGAGTCGATTTTAGGTGTGTTCCAAAAAGTTTTTCCAGTACTTTTGAAATCGACAGAAAGTTGAAAATTCATGGGTTCGTTTTTGGGACTTTTTCTTTGATCGATCTTCTAGTTACTTGCTAACATGTTAGATAGAGTTTAACTAGGCTCTGATACCACTGTAAGTCCATGCTACCTCTCCCGGTACTTTCGGGAATGCGGAATTTGGTAAAAAACGATTTTCTTAAAGATGGTAACATGGACCTAAAACCCGGATCTTGGTTAAACATCTATCTAACATCCTAACTATGAGTTTTAGCTACTCGGTTAGGAGGTTATACCTTGCTTGTCTTGAACTCCTTCGTCTTCAAAGCTCCGATGGTGGTCCGATGGCTTCTTCTCGTCGTCTCCGTACGCCGAAGATAGATCCACCTGAAAGCTCCAACCTTTAGCTCCTTCTTCGTTCTTTGAAGAAACTAGTTCACTTGGTTTGCTAAACCTAGTGAACTAGAGTGAGTAGAGAAGAAATAGAATGGGATTTTATCTATGGTTCTTGATTCTCAACTCATGAGACAAGAGAACCATAGATCAAGAGAGGGAGCAAGAGGTTGAGGGTGAGAGCAAGAGGAGAGCTCAAGAACAAGAGAGAGAATGAGCAAGAAAGAATGAGGCTCTCTTTTGTCTTTCACCCTCTCATAATCCAAAGTGATCATAACTCATCATATCAAAAAAAGTCTTATGTGATGGTTTGAAGCAACCACAACCATATCATTTCATGCACTCATTTTACACAAATGAGCAAGTAAACAAAAGTCTTTGCCATGAAATGATGGCTATGGTTATCATGATGGTCAACTAGTCAAGCCTAGTCAACCGGTCAACAAGTCAACAAAAGTCAACAAGTCAACAAAGTCAACAAGTCAACAAAAGTCAACAAGTCAACAACCATATCACTATAATACTTAATTAATATAATAGTTAATCACATATCATATTCTCATTAGGGTTGAGCATAAAGTCAAATAGTCAACGGTCAACTGTCAACAACCCTAATGAGAATCCGCTGCCTCTGCCTCCCTGTCAACTGTGCATACACACCCGCATCCGCGTTCCGAGGAACACGAATGCAAACTGGATAAATCCAATCCCATAAGGTACACTAGGATCTGGCTTAAACCAAAGCCCGCTAGTGTAAACTGTCCGGACACTGTACGTGCACAAGTGAACGGATGTGACCGAACCCTGTCGCAAAACCATGCGACCTGTCGCAATACCATGCGACCTCTACTCTTTTGCCTAAAGGCGAAAAGCTTTCTGTGTGGGACTCTAAAGACTCGACACTACGCTGGCAGTGGGTTTAACCACAGACCGCAAGCGGCACTAGCTGTGCGTAACGGTCCCCAGGTAATGCCGACAAGAAGACCGACGAGGCGAAACCCATCTGAACTCCTACTGAGCCTGAGTGTGACATTCTCCGTACAGTCCGGTCTGTTCGTCTGATACATCGCATGGCGGGCCTAGGGGGCGGTAAACGTCAGTCCCCCAATAGCGGTACAAGTCGTGCCGGAGCGAAGCCCAAAACACCCTGAGATAACACTGGAAACCTACCAGTATATCTCGTTTGCCCTGGCCAGGGACTACTCGTGTAATGGCTCTCCTAGACACAGCGCGATGTCAACCCCCAATACCGGGAGAGACGAATCCTGTCTAACCGTCACTGCCTCCAAGTGCTTCGGGACTGCACCCAACCACTACCTGTTGGCACGACTCCTTTGAGCCGTGGTAGGGTAGTGATCAAACTACAGTGGGAACACACTCGAGGCGGAATGACAGTGTCAAGTCAGCGGACTAAGCTGTACTCATGTCACCTGGGAACTGATAACTGACGATAGATATAATACCAACTAGTCAGTTCCCGACGAGTCCTGTCCAGTGTACCCGTAACCTAACGAGCACCCGCATACTATCTCAAGTACGACGTACTGACGGCTGTGGGACAGACCGTCTCCCACACTGGGATGAGAAGCGCATGCGCTGGTCTACTCCGGAGTATCGATGCCCTGTCTCGATAGTCCTGCGACCAGGGACCTGTATAAGGATGTGCTTATAGATTACCCAGCCCCACTAGTGTGACGGCCATCACATCGCTGGTAATCAAGCAAAGATCCTAAGGGCTCTACTAATGTGTATAGGCGATATACAAAAATAAACACATGTACACATTGAAGTAGAAACAAACCAAGTAGCATACTACTATTTTGAGCAAGATTGTATATACAAGGTGAATATCCCAAGCATCCATTAAGTAATATACAAACCAGTATGATACAGTAATGGCCTCTAGGGCATATACACTAACATCCTTTAGGTGAATTTTCTGATAATCGGTAAAATGAACCGTATTTTCCGTAAAACTTAACTACAATTATTTTTCATTATATACTTAAATATACCTATTTAGGTTAAGTAATTTCTAGTATTTGGTATTTAAATGGTCACTTGTAAATTTCTAGTTTACTAAAATATTTTCCTTAATTAATTAAATTCAAATATTTACATAAGCTTTTAATTATACATTGAATTAGTGATAAATACAAATTTGAATGGGTTGATTTTACAAAAGTGAACCATGACAATTTGAAACAAGTGTGAATCATGCAAAATTCTTTCTCAAAATCTCTCCATGGTTCTAGAGATTTCTAGGGAAAACGGGTTAAATGGAAAAATTAGATAATTAAGGGTTTAAGTGAAAAGATACATTTATTAATGAACTTTCTACATAATACCACACATTTCTCTTTCTCTCTCTCTCTTCTTCCCTCAATTTGGCCGAGCCTCATCAAGGGCAGCCCCAAAATTTTTGCACTCTCATTGCCACTTCATCTCAACACAAAAATCCATTCAAAAATCACACAAAATCCTAATAATTCCTAAATTAAATCATGACCCATTATTCTTTGATCAATCTTGCTTGAATCCTTGGAGCAAAGAGATCATTTTGGAGACAAGTTTGCATGTTTGGATCTTAAGTTGAAGGTATAATCCTAAACCATGTTCAAATTGTTGCTAAATTACTTTAGTCTAGCTTAATTAGAAGTTTAATTAAAGTTTTAATTTTATAATTCAAAATTCAAGAAAGGGTTTTAAATCAAATTTGGGTTTTTATCATTAGGTTATAGTTTTAATGAGTAGTTTAGCATGTTAATGGAATGCAAAACCTAATCTAGTTACTAGTTGCTAATTGTTAGTTTAAAATTGTGCTAATTATGCTAATTTTTCAAACTAGGTTTTTGTAAATTGATTAAATAATTGAGATAAAAATATAATTAGGGTTTCATGACATTATTAACTTTATAAATTGTAGTTTAATATTTTAGATCATGCAAAACCAAGCTTAGTTGTTGAATTGTAAATTTTTGCTTAAAAGGTTTAAAAATTGGATATTTTTGCAAACTAGAATTTTAGATTTAATACAAATTAATGAGATTAAATTATAGAAATGGTTTATATGACCTAGTTATGATATTTAGTGAATATTATGGCCATTATTTTTGTTAAAACATCAAGTTTCGAATTAAAACGGTAATTAAGTGCTTTCTAGGTTTTTGTGAAATAAATCGATTTGATTCATTTTAAGATTTTGATGATTTAAACCCTACTTTATATTATAATTAGTGAGTTTTTGGAACTACGATTTGTACGTTTGTGTTTTATCTCCATCAATCGGCGTTTGTACACAGATGTCGAGGGTTACTTGGTTCTTTTGCATGAGCGGGTAATAGGTTTTAACCTTTGCGCGTTTCGTGCGCCGTTTTGGTTTTGTCCGCGATTTTGGTTTACGATACTATATATGTTTGCGTATAGGTACCCCTCATGTGGACTTCGGACAATGAAGAAGAGGATTACGGCATCGATTTCGGCAGACAAGGACCAGGTGAGTAGATGTATATCTACGGGGGAAGTCGGGTGGATGGCGTATAGCACCCCCGCAAACGTAGAATAAGGATATTATGTACTACTGTTAGGAAGTCGGACGTGACCTTAGATTCTTAGCGAGTAGGGTACTATTGAAGACTTTAAGTTGGATTAGACTGATTTAGAAAGACTTAACCAGAGAATGATTGCCTTAGAGGGAATTCGTAGGTTTCATGTAGACACACACACGCACACATACATACACTTGACTTGGTGTGTGTGTGTGTGTGTATGAATGTGTGTAGGTTTCTATATATATATATATATATACACACACACACACACACACGTGATATGAGGATGTTATATGATACCTGAGGATGAGTCGGTATGACTGGGCATGATGCCGTGAGATATTAGATATACGATCGAGTTATGATATGAGATGTGTTATGATATTAGCAGATCGTTGGGAAATGAGAAAATGTATATTTATACATAAACGATAATAGGTGATGATGACATTGAAATGTACGAGACTCTAGAATAGAACCCGGATTGTAATATGTGACTTAATCACGATATGAAATATGACATGATATTCTAGTGGATCATTTGACGATGTATTTACACAGACGATGATATATGTTTGATGATATTGGGATGTATGCGATTATAGTACAGTACCCTTGATCATGATATTATTTGATGATGATACTATACGAACGATGATGTATATATGTGATAGTTGACCCGTACCCCGATTTTGGGATGCCGTACGATGGATTTTACCGTACGAAGCATAGATGTGATGATTGATCCGCACTCTTGACTCGAGGAAGTCGTACTACGTACATGACGTTATTGAGGCTGGATCGCCGACTACTAAAGATATCGACTCAGACTTTAGGAGGATTCTTCTTACCTTTCGACTAGTGTCTTTAGTTAGTTTCTTAGTTGGTTAGGTAGATCTTAGTTTAGGCTCGAGTCATACTTATTTTCAAAACTTACGAATCATGCGCATTTTTAAAGACAGCCTGAGGGATACTACGGATTTTTCAAAGGACATATCTTTTCTTAAAAACTCCGTAGCCCCTAATTTTCTAAAAACCACGATTCGTGCTTTTTCAAACAACAAACTGTATGACTAGTAATTAGTATGTATTCTCTAGTTGTGCGTTTACTACACATTCATCGTTATATTCATGTTGTATTCATCGCATTGCATGTTCATACATATGTTTCTTTATCTAATATGAAACTCTGCCTGTTAGGACACCAGCACCATTACCGATGATGCGCATGTTCCACGTATACTTATTTGCCGGCTCACACACATCATCATCAGTAATTGCCATGTCACGTACACTTTAAAACATATTATCTTTTATTGATACAATCGGCTAAATGCTAGTCCAGTATAATATTGTGTGATTACTCTCATGTGCTAGTTAGACATTTCCTTTATTACTTAGACACTTCATACATTCACATATTCATATTATCATGCAGTATTGTGGGGTTTATGCCGATACTTATTATTTACTTACTCATGATTTTGGGATTTTGGATTTCTATGAGATTTCTGGATTTTTGGGGAAAACCGCAAGAATTTAATAAAAGCTTATTATCATCATTTTTCAAATGCAAGTTGCGGTTTTCTTGTGATGTATGTGTCGTCCACCATGAGATTTCATGTTTTCTGTTGGATTTCTTAGAGTGGATGAACCGTCTCGGGTACATGGTGGGCCCAGTAAGGTACCCCGGGGCAAGAAGCTCGAGTTGTAGACGATGAGTCTGGCAGGGGAAGACTACTTACCGGTGATATCTGGCGTGGCGGATATCCGGAGGATACCGACCGTTGTCGTGAGATTTGATGATATGGGTCGATCCGGACTGACGGAGCCCAAGATATTGAGATTTCGAGATATTTAGACTTTGAGAAATTGAGACGTTGAGATATATATGTTTTGTGTCGATGCTTGACACGGATTTCCATGGATTTCATTGATGATGTTTCAGATGACCATACAAATTTTACTATAATAAAAGTTAAAGATTTTCTTATACAGATATGTTCAGATTTTATGGTTGATTGTTTCATTCATGATGCATTCATACATCACATACATACATGATATGTTGCCACTTAGTGACACTGACACGAGCACTGAGTATTACACTTATGCATAGCGTATTACCCTGTCACTACTAGTTGTCTAGTGTTATGTTAAGTATATTATTATGACCTAGGAGATCGTCGTGCATGCGATTTCTACTCGCAGATGTCTTCTACTCACGTGTTGGCAACTCACCCCCGTTGTGCCAAATTTTCTTTCAGGTTCAGATGTACAGGTTTCCTTGGCGGCTTGCTGGCACACCATTTCATTCAGGGTGATTGCTTGGTAGGTTCGTTCACTTGTATCGTGACCGCCGTTGTACTACTATTTATTTTAGTTGTATCTAGTAAGCTCCATCAACCAGACTTGTATTATTGGTAGATTTAGAAGACCAGTTGTTTTTATTTCGACCTTAGAGTCGCGCTTGTATTATTATGGTTTTCTGGTGGATTTGGTTTTCTTTGAGTTTTGATCCTCGCCCTTCGGTGTTGTATATTATAGTGCATTGTGTGGTTGTTTCCACCATTTGGCGTAGAGCTAGCTCCCGCTTGGGGATGCCTTCTTATTGCTTGTATATATTATTCTTGTTTATACCCGTTTGGTGCCAGTTTTTACAAAGGAGACTCTGCCGAAATTTTTGAGAAAATTTGATGTTTCTTTTAAACATGTTTTCCTTTACTTCTTCTTTTAAAAGGTTTAGATTCTGGGCTTCGGCTTACTTAGATTACGTTGCGCCTTTAGACGTTTCGTAATTTAAGTGCCGGTCACGTTCTGTACTTTCGGGTCGTGACGAAGTTGGTATCAAAGCACTAGGTTTAACCTTTGTCCGAGTCTAGGTTGACCTTGGTTGATGGAGTAGGTGACTTAGGTAGAGTGACGTACCGTGGGTATGATCCGCGGCAAACTTACGATACGCTACTCTGCTTAAGAAGCCTTAGCATGTACATTTCTTTGCACCGTATTCTATTCGTTCCTTGATCTATCTTCGTCGATATCAGATGGTGGTTTCTGTTACCACGGTCGCACGGGGAGAGAGAGCTACGGCTAGAATGCGATGACCGTTAGGGTATTGCCTATTCTGGAGGGTTGAAGCATTGTTTAGCGTGCGGACGAATGGTATTCACATGTCGTCCAGACGAAGTTAAAAGGTTCGAACGAATGTCAGAAACCTATTTTTCCAAGTTTAAGGTATTCGGAAGAACATGCCGGTATTTCTATAGACCCTCTAGAAGAATGAAACCTAACTCGACATAATGACCATGACCTAGTGAACCTTAGGGTTTGCAGCAGTTCCGCGGTACCATTAGTGAGGCTTGGATTTGCCCTTCTACGGCTGGTCCGTAGATGCTGGGGCATGTACTGGATATTTTTAAACTGTACTTGAGTGTTGAGCTCTCGGGGAATTATGGGACTTTGATGAATCGATCGAAAAGTTTAACATAGTCCGGATATCATGTGATGGAATACATTACTCGGAAAACTCTAGGTATGAGCATAGCCGTTTGTAGCGCAGTCAGCACGGCTATGAGGAGACGAGTCCGAATAAATCGACATTAGAAAAGGCGCACATTGACGATAGTGTTTACGATTGCGATTTGGTGATTTGAATTTCATATTTCCGTTGTTTAGATTATGGTATTTTGAGGATTTTGTTTTATGATTGGTTCTCCTATGTACTCGTTCTTGTCACTCTATTCGTGTTCCATATATCAGTTGTATTGATATTTGTTTTGTGCATACCCAGTGCACTTGATTTGGCTTTATACATTTTGAGATATTGATTTGATTTCGTGCATATGGGTTGCACATGATTTTGACTTATACTTCGGCATAGTTTTCATACACTTTTCGTACTGTGATTTCAATTTTGATATTCGACATATGTTTTCGTGCACTATGTGCACTTGATTGAGATTCTTGCGCACACTTGGCGCACTTAATACGATTTTGTGCACACCAGATGCGCTAAATCGAGATTTGTGCAGATTAGATGCACCTGATATTGTTGTCGTGCACGCCCGTTGCACTTGACAGATGTTTTTGTGCACACCCGTTGCACTCAGTTTTGTTTATGTGCATAGTCATGGCATCTGTATTTGATTTCGATTGTCGTGCGTACCGGACGCTCATGGTACCTTATATACTATATTCGGATTGATTTCATTTTGACCAATACGTTTTTATGATATTTACTATTTGGTTTAGTAACCGAGCAGGACTGTTCTGAGACCAGTACCTAGGTGTTTTTGCATAATCAGATGTTTGGGCGATTTTACGACGATGCGTACTATATACAAGTTATAGTTTTAATGTATATCATGCTGGTTTTTGTATTGGACTCTGATATTGTATTTTCACCATACCTCAGATGATTGTATTATGCTTGACGGAGTTTGATTTTTAGTTATGTACTTAGTTTTCATGCGCATGCATTGCGCTAAGATGTGTTTTATGTATTGATGATTTGGAGCCCCGACGATTTGAGTGTTTTGCTAAATGTTTTAGTATTTGGGGGGAGTTTTAATTTAAATTCGGGGACCGAATTTGTTTAAGGGGGAAGAATGTAACATTTTAAAAATAAATAAATAAATAGATAAATAAAATCCTTTAGGTGAATTTTCTGATAATCGGTAAAATAAACCGTATTTTCCGTAAAACTTAACTACAATTATTTTTCATTATAGACTTAAATATACCTATTTAGGTTAAGTAATTTCTAGTATTTGGTATTTAAATGGTCACTTGTAAATTTCTACTTTACTAAAATATTTTCCGTAATTAATTAAATTCAAATATTTACATAAGCTTTTAATTATACATTTAATTAGTGATAAATACAAATTTGAATGGGTTAATTTTACAAAAGTGAACCATGACAATTTAAAACAAGTGTCTATCATGCAAAATTCTTTCTCAAAATCTCTCCATGGTTCTAGAGATTTCTAGGGAAAAAGGGTTAAATGGAAAAATTAGATAATTAAGGGTTTAAGTGAAAATATGCATTTATTAACGAACTTTCTACATAATACCACATATTTCTCTTTCTCTCTCTCTTCTTCCCTCATTTTGGCCGAGCCTCATCAAGGGCAGCCCCAAAATTTTTGCTCTCTCATTCCCACTTCATCTCAACAAAAAAATCCATTCAAAAATCACACAAAATCCTAATAATTCCTAAATTAAATCATGACCCATTATTCTTTGATCAATCTTGCTTGAAACCTTAGAGCAAAGAAATCATTTTGGAGACAAGTTTGCATGTTTGGATCTCAAGTTGGAGGTATAATCCTAAACCATGTTCAAATTGTTGCTAAATTACTTTAGTTGGTTTTAATTTTATAATTCAAAATTCAAGAAAGAGTTTTAAATCAAATTAGGGTTTTTATCATTAGGTTATGGTTTTAATGAGTAGTTTAACATGTTAATGGAATGCAAAACCCAATCTAGTTACTAGTTGCTAATTGTTAGTTTAAATTGTGTTAATTATGCTAATTTTTCAAACTAGGTTTTTGTAAATTGATTAAATAATTGAGATAAAAATCTAATTAGGGTTTTATGACATTATTAACATTATAAATTGTAGTTTAATACTTTAGATCATGCAAAACCAAGTTTAGTTGTTGAATTGTGAATTTTTGCTTTAAAAGTTTTAAAATTGGATATTTTTGCAAACTAGAATTTTAGATTTAATACAAATTGATGAGATTAAATTATAGAAATGGTTTATATGACCTAGTTATGATATTTAGTGAATATTATGGCCATTAGTTTTGTTAAAATATCAAGTTTCGAATTAAAATGGTAATTAAGTGATTTCTAGGTTTTTGTGAAATAAATCGATTTGATTCATTTTAAGGTTTTGATGATTTAAACCCTATTTTATATAATAATTAGTGATTTTTTGGAACTACGATTTGTACGTTTGTATTTTATCTCGATCAATCGGCTTTTGTACGCCGATGTCGAGGGTTACTTGGTTCTTTTGAATGAGAGGGTCATAGGTTTTAACATATGTGCGTTTCGTGCGACGTTTTGGTTTTGTCCGCGATTTCGGTTTACGATATTATATATGTTTGCGTATAGGTACCCCTCACGTGGACTTCGGACGATGAAGAAGAGGATGGCGGCATCGATTTCGGCAGACAAAGACCAGGTGAGTAGATGTATATCTACGGGAGAAGTCGGGTAGATGGCGTAAAGCACCCCCGCAAACGTAGAATAAGGATATTATGTACTATTGTTAGGAGTCAGACGTGACCTTAGATTCTTGGCGAGTAGGGTACTATTGAAGACTTTAAGTTGGATTAGACTGATTTAGAAAGACTTAACCAGAGCATGATTGCCTTGGAGGGAATTCGTAGGTTTCATGTAGACACACACACACGCACACATACATACACTTGACTTGTTGTATATGTATACATATATATATGAATGTGTGTAGGTTTCTATATGTATGTATGTATGTATGTATGTATATATATATATATATATATATATATAACATATACACGTGGTATGAGGATGTTATAGGATACCTGGGGATGAGTCGGTATGACTGGGTATGATGCCGTGAGATATTAGATATACGATCGAGTTATGATATGAGATGTGTTATGATATTAGCGGATCGTTGGGAAATGAGAAAATGTATATTTATACATAAACGATAATAGGTGATGATGACATTGAAATGTACGAGACTCTAGAATAGAACCCGGATTGTAATATGTGACTTAATCATGATATGACATATGACATGATATTCTAGTGGATCATTTGATGATGTATATTTACACAGATGATGATATATGTTTGATGATATTGAGATGTATGCGATTATAGTACAGTACCCTTGATCATGATATTTGTAATACCCAGCCCCTTTTTATACCAATATCTGTATAGTTGTTATTTTTGAATTTTATTTGATTTATTTAAATTCTATTTCTTCTAAACCCTAAAAATTTCATTATAACTAAGTTTCATTATATACCCCGGCCCGTTTCAATTTGTTTTTCAATTTAGATTTAATTTTCCTGAGCAGGCCCAGCTCACTCAGCCCACTCCCAAATTCTTAAATAAATTCCTTACTCCCCGGCCCGTTTCTCCCTCACCAGCCCACACCTTTTATTAATAATTCTTCAATTGTTTTTATATCCCGGCCCACTCCCCGCACCCGTGCCCGCTTCAACCTCGACCCGACCCACTCCTATTCATCCTTCTCCCTCAACGGCTATTTCCTGATTCCCGCGCCCGTTTTCTGCCGTTGCGCCCACGTCGCCGCCCGACACGCGTCGTGCCTCGCTCGCGAGCGTTACCACGACGCGCGCCCTCGACCTCTCATCGTCCCAACCCCTCACTCCTTCCTTTTCTCAAAAATCTTCGATCTCATTTACCACCCTCTCGTTACCACTGCGCACCCTTCGCCGCTCACCCCGACGGCGACGACCGCAACCCCTCATCCTCCTCACCTTCATTCTCTCCTCTCCACCTCCTTCCTCCCTCACACCTCAACTCCTCCTTCTCTCAACACCTCGACCGCCATCACCCCATCACAGAACCCCAATCCCTACACACCGAACCCAACCCTGCACCCGAGCTCGGCCACCCCTGTGCCGACGACCAGCGAACTCCTCGTCTCGTCGTCAACGTACCTACATCTCGTCGACCGCCTCATCATCATCATCATCCTCAGTTTTCACCCCTCTCTCTCTCTCTCGCACTCTGTCTCTCTCTCTCTTTCTCACTCTGCCTCTCATCTCTCTCTCTCTCTCAGTACACTCTCTCTCCTCCTCACTGTCTCTCTCTCTCCCTGCATCTCATCTCTCTCTAACTCTCAGCCCTCTCTCCCCCTCTGTCCCTCTCTCTCTTAACTCTCAGCTCTCTCACTCCCTCAGTCTACTCTCTCTCTCTCATTTCTCTCTCTCTCTCTCTAGCTCTCTCTCTCTCTCTCTCCAAATCTCACCGTCGTTCCATCCTCTATCAACCTACTACCACCACACGACATTGCCCGAGCCCGAAACAGCCCATTCCCAAGCTCGAGCCAAGCCCAAGTCTAGCCGAGACTCGTCGCGTGGTTGCTACCCCGTGCCCGGGACGTGTCACTACTGCTTTAGCTGCCGCGCTATCAGTTCACCGTGTCCAGGCAAGTTCTATACTTGGTTCATGCTATTCTATTTATGTTACAAATCCAAATCATTTAAATTGCTATGTTACTATTCCTGAAAAGTACACTATTTACCTGCTCGACGTGTGTTCCCAATGAGAATCCTTTCCTAATTTGGCGGAACTAAATGGTGTTGTTTGGCCCGTATGGCTGTGAACCTAGTGCATGAATTTCGTTGGATAATTTGATCGTTAATGACCAAAACAACTACCCCAAAGTTTAACCGTAAAACTGGAATTTCCTTGTACCTGAAAACTAATAAAATCGCCATAAATTATATACATACTAGAATGGTACGTTCGAGGGCTCAAATCGAAGCCAACTCAACGAACTTTGACCCTATACTAGTTTCCAGATATTCCTGTACTCAAACCATGATGATATTTGGATCGGAGTGCGACTCTGGACTGCAGTCCAGAGCGACTCCAGTTGTTTCTTGCTGTTCCGTAATGGATACCACAAGATCTCCTTAACTCATAGATTAAGGAACTCCACTGCTTATTATAGTTAAATCTGTTAGCTAGACAACACAGTTGGTTTCATTCTGTTTCATTACCGTTTGATATTTAATCTGTAATTTAATAGATCGGGACGCATAACAGTCCCAGCAGAATCAGAACTGACATACTAGTATTAGATAGTGTATAACTCCTGACGTACAAATGCGATTGAAGATTCGTCTATTGCGTTGAAAACCTTACTGAAAACCCTAGATTTCATATAACTGTAGCGTCGCTAAAATATGATCCCAATTGGGATTAAAATACGCTGCGAAATGGATTTCTGATTCTGAAACCGGATTTCCAGCCGCGAGCGCTTAAAATGAAATGGTTATAATTAATGATCCTGGAACCCGATTGGCTTGAAACTAAATTAGATGGATAGATAACTTAACATACTGATTATTACCTGTTTATCGTTTCGCTAAACTGTACACGTACGTTTCATGATAAATCGTGCAAGTGATAGAATGCTATTTTATGACACCTTAATCATGATTCATATACTGTTTACGTATCATATCATACACATACCATTGTAGTGATAACCTAGTGATATCGTGCATTTACCCAGTGTTAGATTTTAGTGATGATTGTGGCAAGTACGTCAGTGTTCGTGTATCCGTGAATAAGTGAAAGTGATACGTACTTGTACACAATCAGTGACTCTATTATTCTATTGCATTGTCGACGTCTGTGGGATGCGTGTACGTGTGACTATAAGTGGTATGGGACACTTATGGAAGCGCTTGCACGGGTGTCACAGATAAGGCATCCGACACTGCCATTTATCTTAGGTATTAGTCGGGACGTGCTTGGTGGAGGTCCTGCCTCCAGTTCTCGCACAGACTTGTCACGGATAGATTAGTATTTAGGGTTATGGTTAGCGTTTGATGTAGACCACGGGGTGTGGGGTAGTTTAAGTGTGAGTTCAACAGAATCTCGGGAGTCCCATGCCGGGTTATATATTTAGGGAGTTATATGGAGATTTACAGGGTATGTGATATACACCGTGATATACATGTTACATGTTGGGCCCGTGGTCCCTTGCCCTTGGGTTCTATCCTTGGGTGGAGGACACTCGCGAGTGGTTGACTCTCACACTTGGACTGACGATAGGCTTAGTGACCTGTGCAGTGAGACTTAGAGACTGATAGGGATACTGGCATTTATATACCTTTTATACTGTGTTGATATACGTGACATATCGTTCTACTGCTTTACGGTTCCGCTGCATTGATTCATGTACATTCATATTCATGCTGTCATTGATTTACTGTTTCACATATCTATTTAGAGTTGTCACATGATTTTATATATATTATATCGCTATTGTGTCGCTCTGACGACCTGAGTATGCATGCTCAGTGTGAGGAGAAGATTTAGCCTAGACCAGAACTAGACGTGCAATACAGACTTCTTGACTTGCTATTCAGAGTTATATCTTTTGTTTCCCTTCAGGTCAGTTCATTTTACTGTTTTACTCCAGTTACTGCATTTCTCATTACCTGCGCATTATTTACTGTTTACCATGATAAACTAGAAGCCGAAGTGTGACTACGGTGGGACATTTCCTTGACCGTAGGAGCATGGCTGGCCTTGTCTACCCCTCGTATTCCGTATTTTGGGAAGCGGGGCGTGACATGGTTTAGTTGGTATCAGAGCCCAGGTTTTGCGTTGATTGGGATTGCAGTTTTCCGTGTATAGCTTGGCAATCTAAGACATTCCTTGGTCTAGATTGTAAACTTGTCATTCTTGATCCATATTCACATCGTGTGTTCAGCTATCCATTCTCTATGGTTTCGGGTGACTTGACAAGGTTACGTGGTTGCAATTGCACTACCGTACTCTGTTTAAGTGACTTAAAGTCATACAGTTGGTTCTCCACTTGTGATAAATTCATCATCTCTGATATTCTTGAGTCTTTGACCCATCCATATTATATCTTGATTCGTATAGTTTGTGACCTATATCATCCTCAAAATTGTTGTCTCAGGATCATGTCTTCTAACGACTCTTCATCTATATCCGCTCCCCAGAATCAGACCCTTGAGATTCAGAGTGCCCTGCAAGGTCTAAAGGAAGCCCAGGAGCGAACAAACGACTTGTTAGCTGAAGGACTGAGAAGACAGGAGAATCAGGCACCAGCGGGAGTCTCAAATTGTAAAGGGATCCCCGTTAGACGAGGAAAAGAGAAGAAGATGAAACGCCAATTTGTTTCCCCGCGACAGAAGCAGCAGAAGACCCCATGTTGTGGGTATTGTAAGAGGCCAGGACATCTTCAGAGGGATTGTCGCCGCGCCCAAGGGAAATGTCTGATTTGCGGATCCAGTGAACATCTCATTAACGGTTGCCTAGAAAGGAAGGAGCTACAAAGAGGAGACTCATCCACACTCTCCACTTCTGCCAAGTGATGATTATTGCGTAGTTCAAATATCGAGGATAAGGCGGACCCAGCGCAGAATTCAACTCACGCGATGAGGGTGCAACGTTCTAGTAGTCAAAGAAGAATTTTCATGTTTTCTACTTTCAGTAATAATGTTGTTATCTTTTTATGAATATTTCTTTCCATTTGAAATCTTGTATCCGCTGAACTTTTGATTGAATGCAATAAAAACTTGAATCATACTATATGTATCATTCTCTTGCTTTCTATTTATCTAATTTTATTCATTATCACAGTATTTTAATCCTGATCTTTCAGTTCCTGCAACCGCACATTTCCCTATGCTTCGTACCCTGAGCTTTTTCCTTAATGTATTCCACTGTCTAATCATGACTTTTCTTTTCAGACCATGGCCAATCCTGGAGCAGCGCCGCATCTGGATGAGGATGCACAATCTTGCATTTCCTTAGACCACACGCTGTTGAGTTCTGACGATGAGATCAACGGTCCCCAGGTCAATTTCGGAAACGACGATTCGGAGGGCGAAGGAGCAGCCGCCCCAGAGTTTGACATGATAGCTGATTCCGACGAAGAAGAAGGAGATCCTGAAGAGAACCCTATAGAGGAAGACCCGATAGAGGAAGATCCCGATGAAGACCCGGTAGAAGAAAATCCAGTTGAGGAAAATCCCGTGGAAGAAAATCCAGAAGAAGAGAATCGCATGGAATCGGACCTCGATGAAGAAGCTCCATCCGAGGAAGAAGAACCGGAAGATCAAGACCCTGCTGTGGAAGAACTTCCAATGGCGATGCCCGCAAGGCGATATGGAAATGGACGCCCCTACCTGAGTGTGCGAGCCTATCGCAACCTACTGAATCTCCACAACCGCGACTGACGGGATTTCTTTTGATGTTGTCTTTCTGGCCAAATAAAATGTGTATAGTTTAGGGACACTTTTCGCCTTTGGGAATGCCTTGTTTCAAATTTTCTTGAATGGAATAAATCTTTTGAATTCGTAAACCTTTTGATTATTGGTTCGCCTGATACTCGTTTATTGCCCATATCCATTTATTTTTCTGTTGAGATTCCTGACTGTCCACCCCTACTCATTGTGTAGTTTTCACCCTCGATTCGATTAGAAGGTACCGCACCCTGATCCTTGGAATGAGCCACCCTTCATCCCTCGTCTGTGCCCCGTTTGAGATCCTTCTGGAAGGAGAACATTTCTTGTGAAACTTCCGAGTTCACTAACTCTTCAAATTTTGATTCGTGTGTTGTACCGACTGTTGTTTTCCCCACACTTTTCCTTTTGTATTCCTTTGTTGCTCATCCTTACTTCCTGTACTGACCCTATCCCAAACTCCTTAACATTCAGCCTAAAGCCGCCACACTCCGACCTTCAAATTGAGCCACACCTTCTTGTAATCACTACCCTAGCTAGCCCTATTCATATTGGTGATTTCTCTATTACCTTATATATATTTAGAGACATTATTATTCAAAATTTAGTTTTCATTATTTTTATCAAAGAGTGTGTGTTATTGATTACTCTGTTTTATGTATTTTAATTACACTATTAGTATTCTTATTTTCAATAGCGCAACCTTACACCGCGCATATTTTTGTTCCATGTTCCTTATTTTCACGATACGAGTTTTCTAAGTTATTTTAAAACTATCTGATCGATATATCGTCCTAAAATGTTTTAACCTACCGACTAATTTTCACTACTTTATTGTCGTTACTCTATTTTCAAGAATTGTGCCTATGCTTACTATTATAAGTGGTTGAGCCTTATACTTATTATTTCTGTTTGCTATTTTGATATACTTAGATGTGCACACATTTGGTTTCGACATTTACCGAGCACACTTTGATTAATATTATTCGTTAATTGTTACCTATATTCTTGTATATTTGTAGTTGCCCTTATAGTGTTCCTGTGTTATGCTTTTAGGCCTAACTTTTGTATGTGGTTCTTATATATATGTATGTACCTTCAGAACTTTGTCTACCCGTTTTAAGTAAATCAACACGTATTAGTTTTCGATATGATAATCCTTCGCTTATTATTTATAGCTAGTTGTTTCTTTTAAATTTCGAGGACGAAATTTTTGTAAGGGTGGTATGATGTAATACCCAGCCCCTTTTTATACCAATATCTGTTTAGTTGTTATTTTTGAATTTTATTTGATTTATTTAAACTCTATTTCTTCTAAACCCTAAAAATTTTCATTATAACCAAGTTTCATTATAAACCCCGGCCCGTTTCCATTTGTTTTTCAATTTAGATTTAATTTTCCTGAGCAGGCCCAGCTCACTCAGCCCACTCCTAAATTCTTAAATAAATTCCTTACTCCTCGGCCCGTTTCACCCTCACCAGCCCACACCTTTTTTTAATAATTCTTCAATTGTTTTTATATCCCGGCCCACTCCCCGCACCCGCGCCCGCTTCAACCTCGACCCGACCCGCTCCTATTCATCCTTCTCCCCAAACGGCTATTTCCTGATTCCCGCGCGCGTTTTCTGCCGTTGCGCCCATGTCGCCGCCCGACACGCGCCGTCCTCGCTCGCGAGCGTTACCACGACGCGCGCCCTCGACCTCTCATCGTCCCAACCCCTCACTCCTTCCTTTTCTCAAAAATCTTCGATCTCATTTACCACCCTCTCGTTACCACTGCGCACCCTTCGTTGCTCACCCCGACGGCGACGACCGCAACCCCTCATCCTCCTCACCTTCATTCTCTCCTCTCCACCTCCTTCCTCCCTCACACCTCAACTCCTCCTTCTCTCAACACCTCGACCGCCATCACCCCATCACAGAACCCCAATCCCTGCACACCAAACCCAACTCTGCACCCGAGCTCGGCCACCCCTGTGCTGACGACCGCCGAACTCCTCGTCTCGTCGTCGACGTACCTACATCTTGTCGACCGCCTCATCATCATCATCATCATCCTCAGTTTTCACCCCTCTCTCTCTCTCGCACTCTGTCTCTCTCTCTCTCGTACTCTGTCTCTCTCTCTCTTTCTCACTCTGCCTCTCATCTCTCTCTCTCTCAGTACACTCTCTCTCCTCCTCACTGTCTCTCTCTCTCCCTGCATCTCATCTCTCTCTAACTCTCAGCCCTCTCTCCCCCTCTGTCCCTGTCTCTCTTAACTCTCAGCTCTCTCTCTCCCTCAGTCTACTCTCTCTCTCTCATTTCTCTCTCTCTCTCTCTAGCTCTCTCTCTCTCTCTCTCCAAATCTCACCGTCGTTCCATCCTCTATCAACCTACTACCACCACACGACATTGCCCGAGCCCGCAACAGCCCATTCCCAAGCTCGAGCCAAGCCCAAGTCTAGCCGAGACTCGTCGCGTGGTTGCTACCCCGTGCCCGGGACGTGTCACTACTACTTTAGCTGCCGCGCCATCAGTTCACCGTGTCCAGGCAAGTTCTATACTTGCTTCATGCTATTCTATTTATGTTACAAATCCAAATCATTTAAATTGCTATGTTACTATTCCTGAAAAGTACACTATTTACCTGCTCGACGTGTGTTCCCAATGAGAATCCTTTCCTAATTTGGCGGAACTAAATGGTGTTGTTTGGCCCGTATGGCTGTGAACCTAGTGCATGAATTTCGTTGGATAATTTGATCGTTAATGACCAAAACAACTACCCCAAAGTTTAACCGTAAAACTGGAATTTCCTTGTACCTGAAAACTAATAAAATCGCCATAAATTATATACATACTAGAATGGTGCGTTCGAGGGTTCAAATCGAAGCCAACTCAACGAACTTTGACCCTATACTAGTTTCCAAATATTCCTGTACTCAAACCATGGTGATATTTGGATCGGAGTGCGACTCTGGACTGCAGTCCAGAGCGACTCCAGTTGTTGCTTGCTGTTCCGTAATGGATACCACAAGATCTCCTTAACTCATAGATTACGGAACTCCACTGCTTATTATATTTAAATCTATTAGCTAGACAACACAGTTGGTTTCATTCTGTTTCATTACCGTTTGATATTTAATCTGTAATTTAATAGATCGGGACGCATAACAGTCCCAGCAGAATCAGAACTGACATACTAGTATTAGATAGTGTATAACTCCTGACGTGCAAAGGCGATTGAAGATTCGTCTATTGCGTTGAAAACCTTACTGAAAACCCTAGATTTCATATAACTGTAGCATCGCTAAAATATGATCCCAATTGGGATTAAAATGCGCTGCGAAATGGATTTCTGATTCTGAAACCGGATTTCCAGCCGCGAGCGCTTAAAATGAAATGGTTATAATTAATGATCCTGGAACCCGATTGGCTTGAAACTAAATTAGATGGATAGATAACTTAACATACTGATTATTACCTGTTTATCGTTTCGCTAAACTGTACACGTACGTTTCATGATAAATCGTGCAAGTGATAGAATGCTATTTTATGACACCTTAATCATGATTCATATACTGTTTACGTATCATATCATACACATACCATTGTAGTGATAACCTAGTGATATCGTGCATTTACCCAGTGTTAGATTTTAGTGATGATTGTGGCAAGTACGTCAGTGTTCGTGTATCCGTGAATAAGTGAAAGTGATACGTACTTGTACACAATCAGTGACCCTATTATTCTATTGCATTGTCGACGTCTGTGGGATGCGTGTACGTGTGACTATAAGTGGTATGGGACACTTATGGAAGCGCTTGCATGGATGTCACAGATAAGGCATCCGACACTGCCATTTATCTTAGGTATTAGTCGGGACGTGCTTGGTGGAGGTTCTGCCTCCTGTTCTCGCGCAGACTTGTCACGGATCGATTAGTATTTAGGATTATGGTTAGCGTTTGATGTAGACCACGGGGTGTGGGGTAGTTTAAGTGTGAGTTCAACAGAATCTCGGGAGTCCCATGCCGGGTTATATATTTAGGGAGTTATATGGAGATTTACAGGGTATGTGATATACACCGTGATATACATGTTACATGTTGGGCCCGTGGTCCCTTGCCCTTGGGTTCTACCCTTGGGTGAAGGACACTCGCGAGTGGTTGACTCTCACACTTGGACTGACGATAGGCTTAGTGACCTGTGCAGTGAGACTTAGAGACTGATAGGGATACTGGTATTTATATACCTTTTATACTGTGTTGATATACGTGACATATCGTTCTACTGCTTTACGGTTCCGCTGCATTGATTCCGGCACATTCATATTCATGCTGTCATTGATTTACTGTTTCACATATCTATTTAGAGTTGTCACGTGATTTTATATATATTATATCACTATTGTGTCGCTCTGACGACCTGAGTATGCATGCTCAGTGTGAGGAGAAGATTTAGCCTATACCAGAACTAGACGTGCAATACAGACTTCTTGACTTGCTATTCAGAGTTATATCTTTTGTTTCCCTTCAGGTCAGTTCATTTTACTGTTTTACTCCAGTTACTGCATTTCTCATTACCTGCGCATTATTTACTGTTTACCATGATAAACTAGAAGCCGAAGTGTGACTACGGTGGGACATTTCCTTGACCGTAGGAGCATGGCTGGCCTTGTCTACCCCTCGTATTCCGTATTTTAGGAAGCGGGGCGTGACAATATTGTTTGATAATGATACTATACGAACGATGATGTATATATGTGATAGTTGACCCATACCCTGATTTTAGGATGCCGTACAATAGATTTTACCGTACGAGGCATAGATGTGATGATTGATCCGCACTCTTGACTCGAGAAAGTCGTACTACGTAGGTAACGCTATTGAAGCTGGATCGCCGACTACTAGAGATATCGACTTAGACTTTAGGAGGATTCTTCTTACCTTTCGACTAGTGTCTTTAGTTAGTTTCTTAGTAGGTTAGGTAGATCTTAGTTTAGGCTCAAATCATACTTATTTTCAAAACTAACGAATCGTGCGAATTTTTAAAGACAGCCTGAAGGATACTATGGATTTTTCAAAGGACATATCTTTTCTTAAAAACTCCGTAGCCCCTAATTTTCTAAAAACCACGATTCGTGCTTTTTCAAACAACAAACTGTATGACTCGTAATTAGTATGTATTCTCTAGTTGTGCGTTTACTATACATTCATCGTTATATTCATGTTGTATTCATCGCATTGCATGTTCATACATATGTTTCTTTAGCTAATATGAAACTCTGCCTGTTATGACACCAGCACTATTACCGATGATGCGCATGTTCCACGTACACTTATTTGCCGGCTCACACATATCATCATCGGTAATTGCCATGTCACGTACACTTTAGAACATATTATCTTTTATTGATACAATCAGCTAAATGCTAGTCCAATATAATATTGTGTGATTACTCTCATGTGCTAGTTAGACATTTCATTTATTACTTAGACACTTCATGCATTCACATATTCATATTATCATGCAGTATTGTGGGGTTTATGCCGATACTCATTGTTTACTTACTCCTGATTTTGGGATTTTGGATTTCTATGAGATTTCTGGATTTTGGGGGAAAACCGCAAGAATTTAATAAAAACTTATTATCATCATTTTTCAAATGCAAGTTGCGGTTTTCTTGTGATGTATGTTTCGTCCACCATGAGATTTCATGTTTTCTGTTGGATTTCGAGACTCGATTCGAGGAGTGGATGAACCGTCTCGGGTACATGGTGGGCCCGGTAAGGTACCCCGGGGCAAGAAGCTCGAGTTGTAGACGATGAGCCTGGCAGGGGAAGACTACTTACCGGTGATGTCTGGCGCGGCGGATATCCGGAGGATACCGACCGTTGTCGTGAGATTTGATGATATGGGCCGATCCGGACAAACGGAGCCCGAGATATTGAGATTTCGAGATATTTAGACTTTGAGATATTGAGACGTTGAGATATATATGTTTTGTGTCGATGCTTGACACGGATTTCCATGGATTTCATTGATGATGTTTCATATTACCATACAAATTTTACTATGATAAAAGTTAAAGATTTTCTTATACAGATATGCTCAGATTTCATGGTTGATTGTTTCATTCATGATGCATTCATACATCACATACATACATGATATGTTGCCACTTAGTGACACTGACACGTGCACTGAGTATTACACTTATGCATAGCATATTACCCTGTTACTACTAGTTGTCTAGTGTTATGTTGAGTATATTATTATGACCTAGAAGATCGTCGTGCATGTGATTTCTACTCGCAGATGTCTTCTACTCACGAGTTGGCAACTCACTCCCGTTGTGCCAAATTTTCTTTCAGGTTCAGATGTACAGGTTTCCTTAGCGGCTTGCTGGCACACCATTTCATTCAGGGTGATTGCTTGGTAGGTTGGTTCACTTGTATCGTGACCGCCGTTGTACAACTATTTATTTCAGTTGTATTTAGTAAGCTCCATCAACCATACTTGTATTATTGGTAGATTTAGAAGACCAGTTGTTTTTATTTCGACCTTAGAGTCGCGCTTGTATTATTATGCTTTTCTGGTGGATTTGGTTTTCTTTGAGTTTTGATCCACGCCCTTCGGCATTGTATATTATATTGCATTGTGTGGTTATTTTTGCCATTTGGCGTAGAGCTAGCTCCCGCTTGGGGATGCCTTTTTATTGCTTGTATATATTATTCTTGTTTGTACCCGTTTGGGGCCAGTTTTTAAAAAGGAGACTCTGCCGAAATTTTTGAGAAAATTTGATGTTGCTTTTAAACATGTTTTCCTTTACTTCTTCTTTTAAAAGGTTTAGATTCTGGGCTTCGGCTTACTTAGATTACGTTGCGCCTTTAGATGTTTCGTAATTTAAGTGCCGGTCACGTTCCGTACTTTCGGGTCGTGACAAAAATAGCCGAAATGATTGGGCACCGCGAAAAATAGCTGAAATGATTGGGCAATCGCGACCTTCGCGTTATAAAAAGCTGAAATGATAGAGTATCGCGGAAAGAAAAAAATGAAATAAGACTTTTTGCCCTACAGGTAGTCCATACTGACCCCTCTATACAATCCATGGGCATAAATGAAAAGGGAACCACATGTCCCCTACCAGATCCTATCAAAAGGCAAAGTCAGATCTCAACAGTAACATCTGCATTCCAGAAAATCAACAACTGCGTTCCTTCTTATGCCAGCAGAGCACGGAAGAGACACAACGAAACGGAGCCATGGCAAAGTCCCTAGCTCCAAATCTTAACGGCAACAACTACAGCCTAAAAATCAGCAACGGTGATCCTCCTCATTCCAACAGTATTCGGACGCAACATCACCAAACGGAATCACGGCAAAGTCCCTAGTTCCAAGACTCTACGGTCCACGGACAACCTAGAGTCAACCAATGACCTCCCCACCGGATCAACGCTCCGTCTCGGAAACAAGTCAACCGACTCCGAGGAGATCAGTGTCCTTGGCAAAACCTCGATTCAGGGAAATCAGCGTCCTTGACTAGAGCATCTCGATTCGCGTCGACCCACAAGGAAATCAGTGTCTTTGCAGGAATACCTCGATTCGTCTCAACTCCGAGGAAATCGGTGTCCTTGGCAAAATACCTCGATTCAGGAAAATCGGCGTCCTTGACGAGAGCATCTCGATTCGCGTCGACCCGCAAGGAAATCAGTATCTTTGCAGGAATACCTCGATTAGTCTCAACTCCGAGGAAACCAGTGTCCTTTGCAAAATACATCGATTCAGGGAAATCAGCGTCCTTGACGAGAGCATCTCGATTCGTGTCGACCCGTACTGCTCAGTACGAAAACACATAGCAAATATCATAAAAACGTACTGCTCTATAAGAAATCAATCCCAAAATATGCATATGGATACTACGTGCGTCTGGTGCGCATGGAAATCAAAATCCATATATGTGCCATACATGCGCACAGAAACAACATCTAAGTGCATTGGGTGTGCACACAACATCTGTCATAGGCAACGTGTGTGCCTGACAGCACAGACAGGTGCATCTGACACGCACGAAGAATCTCGATTTAATGCATCTGGTGTGCACCAAAATCGCAGCCCAAAACATGCGCTCAACATGCGCAAAAATCCAAATCAGGTGCATCCATCATGCACGAAATCATGAAATCCAATATCAAGCGCCGAACATGCGCAAAATCCAATCATGTGCACAAGGTGCACAAAACAAATATCAAACATCACAGTCGAAGTCGAAGTCCAGTGCATCTAAGTGCACAAAATGCTAATCACTGCACTGCAAGCATATATGAACTATACCGAGTGCAAGAACCAAATCGTGTGCGTACATATGCACAAAATCAACTCAGCTGTATGAAACCCATAAAATCATAAACATGAGAAACCAAGGCACGAATACGATATCAAGTGCAACAACTGTGCAAAAATCGTAAATACTCAGTAGGTGCAACCATAGTGCATGAAAACAAATATCATGAAACTCAATCATCAAAATCAATCATGCGAATAGATCGCCCAAAATACCGAAATCAAGTAAGGCGGAATAGTCCCGTTCAAGCACATCCTCAAGAATCTCTGGCCAACTGTCGTGGTCACTCATAGCATGTCTCGTCAATGATCATGAACTCTGGTCTGCTGGTGTGCGTAACATGACCACTCCTGGGTCCAAGCCTTCTCGTAATTTATCCCAGAAAGGTCCTGTCGAGATCTCTCCCAAATCTCGTCTCTGCCGAACTATCCGGAAGTCATCATCCTTTACTATATCAGTTTCTTGTTCCGGAACGGCTGCACACTCATCGTGACTCCTGCTGGAAGGTATATCCAAGTACAATGCCTCGGCATGCGTATCGCATCTCTGATGTCGGCGGAGTGGAACGTCATCTTATCCAGATCTTGTACGAACCTCTTACTCCACTTTTCTCTAATGTCGACTGCTTCGGACTCGTCTCGTCGTGGCTGCATGGACTGAGCTCCAATGGCTATCCTCGTATCTGGAGTCCCCCAAGAAATGCATCTCACCACCTAGCATCCGAAAGAAGTCGAACCATCCGATCGATTTGTCAAAACCTCATAATCCCCCAAGAGCTCAACATCTTGGCTACAGTTTAATAGTATCGAGTACATACCACAGAATCGATGGTCCAGCCGTAGAAGGGCAAACCCAAGCCTCACTAATGGCGCCGCGGAACTGCCGCAAACCCTAAGGTTCAAAGGCTTTCACACGGTCATTAAGTCGAGTTAGGGTTTCATTCTTCTAGAGGGTCCATAGAATTGCCTGCATGCTCTTCCGAATACTTTAAACTTGGAATAATAGGTTTCAGACATTCGATCGTCTCTGTCGACTCTCAACGTCTCCAGGTGAAGTCGTCTCTAGCTGGAATCAATCTATCTGATGACCTCGCATCGGGGTAGGCGAACGAACCACATTTCCTAGTCATTCATCCTCGGGTGACTAGCGACCTTCTATCATCTCTTAGTACAACTCGTACTGCAATAGCACCAACATCTGGGGCGATATCTCGTCATGTGCAGCAACAACTGGCTCACTCATCTGCACGCTGAACCGTGCCTTAATCATCATGAATAAGCAATACATCAACGGTCATCAAAATCTGGTTGGCCTCTATCAGTGGCTCAATCCTCTAAGGCTGATCTGCACGTCTGAGTAATCTCATACAGCAATCCACCCAACGCTCGTGGCGCGAAAACATAATAAAAAGACACATCTCTGCAATCGTGTGTCATCGGAATCACGCCCTGGTCAGTCCTCGTTCTTGACGAGCTCGTGTTGACCGCAACTCTAGCCGTAGCTCTCCCTGCCCGTAATCGTGGCAGCAAAACCATGACTGGTACCGATGAGGCTAGATCAGGAATGAATATAATACTGAACAAAGAAATGTACATCCTAAGGCTTCTTAAGTGGAGTAGCGTATCGTAAGTATGCCGCGGAACATACCCACGGTACGTCACTCTACTTTAGTCACCTATTCCATCAACCAAGGGTCATCCTACGGTCCGAAGGTAAAACCTAACGCTCTGATACCAATTTTGTCATGTCCCGAAAGTACGGAACATGACCGGCACTTAAACTACGAAACGTCTCGAGGCGTACGTAATCTAAGTAAGCCGAAAACCCAGAAATCCAAACCAAGAAAAGTAATAGAGTGAAAGAAAAACCAACTTAAAACAAGTAGTTTTAATAGCATAAGCCGAATTATGCGTTTTAAAAACATCAAGTATTTTCTGAAAATTTCAGCAGAGTCTCCTTTGTAAATACTGGGCCCCAAACGGTATACAACATGAATAGTATACGAAATCAATAAAAAAAGGCATCCCCTAGCGGGAGCTAGCTCTTCGTCAATCGACGGTCACAACCACACAAGCAATATAATATACAACGCCAAGGGCGAGGATCAAAACTCAAAAGGAAACTCAAAACAGCAAGAAATCCATAGAAATACAACGCGCGACTCTAAGGTCGAAAGAATAAACATCACTGGTCTCTATCTCTGAAATAAATACATGTTTGGTTGATAGAATTTCTAGATACAACTGAATAATAATATACAAAATATAATGATGGGTACGATACAAATAAACCCACCTACTAGCAAGTCACCCGAAAAGAAGAAGTGCCAGCAAAGCCGTAATGAAACCTGTATGACAAAACCTGCAAGAAACTGTGGCACAACGGGGGTGAGTTGCCAACTCGTGAGTAGAAAAACATCTACGAACAGAAATCGCATGAACAACGCAATCCTAGGTCAACGATCATAATATATCCTCAAATATATAACCAGCAGCCTATAACCATGGCTAGGGTAAATGTCTAACCCAAGTGTAATCCCATGTGCCCGTGTCAGTGCCTCAGATAGCAATATATCATATGGATGATGTATGAATGCATGAAAACAGAATACATGTACTAAAGAAACTGCTTTCATAATTTAGTGAGATTTCCTTTGTATTTTTAAAATGAGGTATCATAATTGAAATCAGCATAAACAGTGTCTAGCATCGACACAAAACATAAATCTCAATGTCTCAAAATCTCAGGCTCCGACTATCCGGACTGGCCTGTATCATCAAATCTCAGTACCTCAATATCTCGAAATCTCAATGTCTCAATCTCAATATCTAGGGCGTCGTCAGTCCAGACCGGCCTCTACCATCCATCTCAAAACCACGACGGTATCCTCCGGATATCCGACGCGTCGGGTAAAATCACCGGTAGGTAGTCTCCCCCTGCCAGGCTCACATCGTCATCACCACGCGCTTCTTGCCCCGGGGTACCTTACCGGGTCCACCATGTACCCAAAACGGTTCATCCGTCTCCTCGAATCGGGTCTTGAAATTCATCAGCAAACTCATGGTGGACGACTCATACATCATGGGAAAACCGCGCTTTTCATTTAAAAAGAGAGAGAGAGAAGAAGTTTGTATAAGTTTTGCGGTTTTCCCCCAAATCCAGAAAATCTCATGGAAATCCGAATCCAAAACCTCAATAGCACGTAAAATAGTGAATATATGCATGAGAATCCATGAATGCGGCATAACAATGAATAACAGTATGCATGAAGTGACAAGTAATAACTACAATGTCTAAACTGGCATATAAGGCAAGTACACTAATATCGTGTCAAAACTACTATCTAAAAAGCTAAGTCAAGCAATAGTATTTTCTAAGTGTACGTGACATGGCAATACCGATGAAGATGTGTGTGAGCCGGCAAGTAAGTGTACGTGGTACATACGCATCATCGGTAATGGTGCTGGTGTCCTAACAGCATGATATCAATAATGAAATATGAATTACAATAAGTATGCGATGCGGAGCAACAGCAATAATATGCGGGAGCTGAATACTAAACACAATGATAACTAATATGCATTTAATATAAATCTAGTCTAACAACTACACTAAACTATAGGGCTGAGCTAACAAGCTAACTGAAGGTAAGGATACCGCCTAACCACTGAGTCGATACATATACCTACATGTATATGTTAGTCGGTGATCCTGCCTCAATAATATCACACCCGATACCATATCTATAATCAGACATTCCCAAGTCAAGAGTGCGGATCAAACATCAATGTATAGCTCGTACGTAAATCCGTCGTACGACATCCCCAAATCTGGGTACAGGTCAGTATCACATTCATCAAATTAATCATTTGGTATCCTCTTTATCAAAGATCATAATCCGGGGTACTAATCTACGTCTAGTACAATACTAATATCATCAATCTAATCATGATCTGACTGCTGATCTACAGCCTCATACAAACCGATATCATCATCACATATCGTCATAAAGAGGTATACATCGCTTAATGCGACCTATTATGAATATCTTAACATATCTTATCTCATATCACGATTACATGTCAACCGTTCAATGTATAACACTATTCACATGTATCATCGTCCCAAGATCCTCTATAACACCAGGACGTATCTCAAGTACGAATCCTGCCATATCACCGTTCTCGTGGTCTCAATCAAATCTTATCGACTCATCTCAAACCCCAAATACTATCCTCAAATCCAGTATGTGAACACATAGTCCCATACCCATGTGAACACATAACAATATAACCCCATATAAGCACATATGAAAGAAGAATGTATGCAAGTATGGGGGGGGGTGTGTAAATGTGGTGCAACCTCTACTCTAGGGTCTCGCAACACTAAACTAATCTGATCACACCCAAAATCCATCTATGTCATCAATACTCTCAAACAATATATATACTCAATATATGTGTGTATACGTATTCGTATACATCACCATGAACTGCGGGGGTGCTATACGACATCCACCCGACTTCTCCCCGTAGATATAAATCTACTCACCTGGTCCTCGCTCGCCGGTGCCGACGTCGCCACGCGCTTGCTTGTCGTCTCGAAGTCCACATGGGGTACCTACATATCATAACGCACCGTATCGCATTAAAATCCGACTCATGACCAAAACGACACACGAATCCCACATAGGTCAAAACCTATGGTTGCTTTCACAAATCAACCCAAAAACCCTCGACGTCGGCGTACAAACACCAAACCATCGAGAAAAACCCAAACACACTCATTTGCACATTCACAAGCACTAATTATAATATAAAATAGGTTAAAATTCACAAAAACCCCAAACTCACCCTAAAAGCTATTTTCTGAAAACCTGGCAAGCGGAGTTTACCGTTTTTAATACAAATCTTAATGTTTTAGCAAAACTAGTGGTTACAATATTCACTAATTAGCTTAAATAGGTCACATGAACATTTACTATATTTTTAATCTTGCTAAATTCCCTTAAACCAAAACCTAGTTAGCACAAATACCCTTTTGTTCAAAACTTGAAGTTTTAACCAATAAAAACATTTCAACAAATTTTATGGCCAAAATGCTCACTAAATAACTTAATTAAGTCACCCAAACCCAAACTAAATTTTAAACTCACTAATTATAATAGATCTAAAAAAATAGTTTGCAATTAGCTTAATTAGAATAATTTAGATGTAAAAATTAGCAATTTTAGCACTTAGATTACACTTTGCATGATTTAGCATGTTAACTACACTATGCAAACATAAACATTTTAATAAAACCCTAACTTGATTTTAAAAAACCCAATTCTAGAATTTCCAAACCCTAACTTTAAAATTTATAACTAGCAATTCAACCAATTTAACACTTGAATACAATAGATTATCATAATTAAACAACAATTTAACCAAAAGGTTGAGAATTTACCCCACAATTATCTTGAGATCTAACAAGAATCTAGCCTCCCAAACATGCTTCCCTTCACCAAGATCCATACAAGAATAGTCAAGGAAAAATGGGTAAGGTTTGTATTTGGAAATTTGTGAGGTTTTACTTGATTTTTCTTGGGATTTTTGGAGAGAAATGAGATGAGAAGGGGGGCTGCTGTTGGGATGAAGGGAGGGGAGGCTCGGCCAGATCTTGAGGGGGAGAGGAGAGAGAGTGAGGTGAAGAAAGTATTTGGTCCACATAAAAGTCAAAGCCCATATCCATTTATCTATTCCTTCTCTCTTTATTCTATTCATTTTCTTTTATCAAAAGAAGTGGGGACGTGGGGGGAATGGGGCTGCTGAAAATTCAGCCAAGGAGGGGAGGAAAAATGTGGAGTGTGAGTGTGGGTGTGGAAAAAAAAAAGATAAATATTATACCCCAAAACCATTTACACTAATTTCACCAAATAAGCCATTTTCTTCAATATTTTCTAAAACCGTTTAACAACTTCATTTCATTTCAAAAATAACCTGTTAAAATTTTATTTAATGTGTTATGATGCACAAAATTTGTTTCAACTCATTCCAATTTGTAATTTTCCCTAATTAAATGTATTAGTGACGGCTTAAAATAATATTAAAATAATTAATTTCGGAAAAATTTTCAGAAATTTAGAAATTTTACCAGTGGCTCAATAAACACCAAATACTAGCATTTACATAGCTAGAATATGTATATTTAATTTTATAATAAAGATATTTGTATTTTGACTTTTTACAGAAAACCCTCTTATTTTACCGATTTTTCCGAAATTTCACCGAAACGATTTTCAAAACGTTACAATCTTCCCCCCTTAAAGAAATTCGGTCCCCGAATTTAAATTAAAACTCCCCCCAAATACTAAAACATCTACGCAAAACCATCAAGTCGTCGGGGCTCCGAAATCATAAATACATAAAACAAATCGTAACGCAGCGCATGCGCATGAAAAATGAGCATATAACTCAAAATCAAAACTCCATCAAGCATCCCGCAATCATCGAAGTCATGGTAAAGACACAAATGTCAAATCCAATACAAAACCAATGTGATATAACTCGAAACTATACATGTAAATATCAAATCTATATATGTAAATATCTGAAGGAAATGCATTCCAAATCTCTTAAAGTCGCTGTGCAATGCTCATAACACTGTATAGTGGCGGACGTCTTATCATAAGAAAATAACCATATACATATATACCTTTTGTTTAAAATGTACGTTCCGCCGTTTTGGGAAACAATTTAGAAGGGTTTCCTTATTTTTAAACGTTTCGTGTCATATCAGACACGTTGGTAAATACTGAGACTATAGCGCCCTTTTTGGAATTCCTTTCGATGGGTATCAATGCATGCAAAATACATTCAGGTACTGTCCTCTGACTAGTCCTGCTCAGTACGAAAACACATAGCAAATATCATAAAAACGTACTGCTCTATAAGAAATCAATCCCAAAATATGCATATGGATACTACGTGCGTCTGGTGCGCATGGAAATCAAAATCCATATATGTGCCATACATACGCACAGAAACAACATCTAAGTGCATTGGGTATGCACACAACATCTGTCATAGGCAACGTATGTGCCTGACAGCACAGACAGGTGCATCTGACACGCACGAAGAATCTCGATTTAATGCATCTGGTGTGCACCAAAATCTCATCCCAAAACATGCGCTCAACATGCGCAAAAATCCAAATCAGGTGCATCCATCATGCACGAAATCATGAAATCCAATATCAAGCGCCGAACATGCGCAAAATCCAATCAGGTGCACAAGGTGCACAAAACAAATATCAAACATCACAATCGAAGTCGAAGTCCAGTGCATCTAAGTGCACAAAATGCGAATCACTGCACTGCAAGCATATATGAACTATACCGAGTGCAAGAACCAAATCGTGTGCGTACATATGCACAAAATCAACTCAGCTGTATGAAACCCATAAAATCATAAACATGAGAAACCAAGGCACGAATACGATATCAAGTGCAACAACTGTGCAAAAATCGTAAATACTCAGTAGGTGCAACCATAGAGCATGAAAACAAATATCATGAAACTCAATCTTCAAAATCAATCATGCGAATAGATCTCCCAAAATACCGAAATCAAGTATGGCGGAATAGTCCCGCTTAAGCACATCCTCAAGAATCTCTGGCCAACTGTCGTGGTCACTCATAGCATGTCTCGTCAATGATCATGAACTCTGGTCTGCTGGTGTGCGTAACATGACCACTTCTGGGTCCAAGCCTTCTCGTAATTTATCCCAGAAAGGTCCTGTCGAGATCTCTCACAAATCTCGTCTCTGCTGAACTATCCGGAAGTCATCATCCTTTACTATATCAGTTTCTTGTTCCGGAACGGCTGCATACTCATCGCGACTCTTGCTGGAAGGTATATCCAAGTACAATGCCTCAGCATGCGTATCGCATCTCTGATGTCGGCGGAGTGGAACGTCATCTTATCCAGATCTTGTACGAACCTCTTACTCCACTTTTCTCTAATGTCGACTGCTTCGGACTCGTCTCGTCGTGACTGCATGGACTGAGCTCTAATGGCTATCCTCATATCTGGAGTCCCCCAAGAAATGCATCTCACCACCTAGCATCCGAAAGAAGTCGAACCATCCGATCGATTTGTCAAAACCTCATAATCCCCCAAGAGCTCAACATCTTGGCTACAGTTTAATAGTATCGAGTACATACCACAGCATCGATGGTCCAGCCGTAGAAGGGCAAACCCAAGCCTCACTAATGGTGCCGCGGAACTTCCGCAAACCCTAAGGTTCAAAGGCTTTCACACGGTCATTAAGTCGAGTTAGGGTTTCATTCTTCTAGAGGGTCCATAGAATTGCCTGCATGCTCTTCCGAATACTTTAAACTTGGAATAATAGGTTTCAGACATTCGATCGTCTCTGTCGACTCTCAACGTCTCCACATGAAGTCGTCTCTAGCTGGAATCAATCTATCTGATGACCTCGCATCGGGGTAGGCGAACGAACCACATTTCCTAGTCATTCATCCTCGGGTGACTAGCGACCTTCTATCATCTCTTAGTACAACTCGTACTGCAATAGCACCAACATCTGGGGCGATATCTCGTCATTCGCAGCAACAACTGGCTCACTCGTCTGCACACTGAACCGTGCCTTAATCATCATGAATAAGCAATACATCAACGGTCATCAAAATCTGGTTGGCCTCTATCAGTGGCTCAATCCTCTAAGGCTGATCTGCACGTCTGAGTAATCTCATACAGCAATCCACCCAACGCTCGTGGCACGAAAACATAATAAAAAGATACATCTCTGCAATCGTGTGTCACCGGAATCACGCCCTGGTCAGTCCTCGTTCTTGACGAGCTCGTGCTGACCGCAACTCTAGCCGTAGCTCTCCCAGCCCGTAATCGTGGCAGCAAAACCATGACTGGTACCGATGAGGCTAGATAAGGAATGAATATAATACTGAACAAAGAAATGTACATCCTAAGGCTTCTTAAGTGGAGTAGCGTATCGTAAGTATACCGCGGAACATACCCACGGTACGTCACTCTACTTTCGTCACCTATTCCATCAACCAAGGGTCATCCTACGCTCCGAAGGTAAAACCTAACACTCTGATACCAATTTTGTCACGTCCCGAAAGTACGGAACATGACCGGCACTTAAACTACGAAACGTCTCGAGGCGTACGTAATCTAAGTAAGCCGAAAACCCAGAAATCCAAACCAAGAAAAGTAGTAGAGTGAAGGAAAAACCAACTTAAAACAAGTAGTTTTAATAGCATAAGCGAATTATGTGTTTTAAAAACATCAAGTATTTTCTGAAAATTTTAGCAGAGTCTCCTTTGTAAATACTGGCCCCCAAATGGTATACAACATGAATAGTATACAAAATCAATAAAAAAGGCATCCCCAAGCGGGAGCTAGCTCTTCGTCAATCGACGGTCACAACCACACAAGCAATATAATATACAACGCCAAGGGCGAGGATCAAAACTCAAAAGGAAACTCAAAACAGCAAGAAATCCATAGAAATACAACGCGCGACTCTAAGGTCGAAAGAATAAACATCACTGGTCTCTATCTCTGAAATAAATACATGTTTGGTTGATGGAATTTCTAGATACAACTGAATAATAATATACAAAATATAATGATGGGTACGATACAAATAAACCCACCTACTAGAAAGTCACCCGAAAAGAAGAAGTGCCAGCAAAGCCGTAATGAAACTTGTACGGCAAAACCTGCAAGAAACTGTGGCACAACGGGGGTGAGTTGCCAACTCGTGAGTAGAAAAACATCTACGAACAGAAATCGCATGAACAACGTAATCCTAGGTCAACGATCATAATATATCCTCAAATATATAACCAGCAGCCTATAACCATGGCTAGGGTAAATGTCTAACCCAAGTGTAATCCCATGTGCCCGTGTCAGTACCTCAGATAGCAATATATCATATGGATGATGTATGAATGCATGAAAACAGAATACATGTACTAAAGAAACTGCTTTCATAATTTAGTGAGATTTCCTTTGTATTTTTAAAATGAGGTATCATAAATGAAATCAGCATAAACAGTGTCTAGCATCGACACAAAACATAAATCTCAATTTCTCAAAATCTCAGGCTCCGGCTATCCGGACTGGCCTGTATCATCAAATCTCAGTACCTCAATATCTCGAAATCTCAATGTCTCAATCTCAATATCTAGGACGATGTCAGTCCAGACCGGCCTCTACCATCAATCTCAAGACCACGACGGTATCCTCCGGATATCCGACGCGTCGGGTAAAATCACCGGTAGGTAGTCTCCCCCTGCCAGGCTCACATCGTCATCACCACGCGCTTCTTGCCCCGGGGTACCTTACCGGGTCCACCATGTACCCGAAACGGTTCATCCGTCTCCTCGAATCGGGTCTCGAAATCTATCAGCAAACTCATGGTGGACGACTCATACATCATGGGAAAACCGCGCTTTTCATTTAAAAAGAGAGAGAGAGAGAAGAAGTTTGTATAAGTTTTGCAGTTTTCCCCCAAATCCAGAAAATCTCATGAAAATCCGAATCCAAAACCTCAATAGCACTTAAAATGGTGAATATATGCATGAGAATCCATGAATGCTGCATAACAATGAATAACAGTATGCATGAAGTGACAAGTAATAACTACAATGTCTAAACTGGCATATAAGGCAAGTACACTAATATCGTGTCAAAACTACTATCTAAAAAGCTAAGTCAAGCAATAGTATTTTCTAAGTGTACGTGACATGGCAATACCGATGAAGATGTGTGTGAGCCGGCAAGTAAGTGTACGTGGTACATACGCATCATCGATAATGGTGCTGGTGTCCTAACAGCATGATATCAATAATGAAATATAAATTACAATAAGTATGCGATGCGGAGCAACAGCAATAATATGCGGGAGCTGAATACTAAACACAATGATAACTAATCTGCATTTAATATAAATCTAGTCTAACAACTACACTAAACTATAGGGCTGAGCTAACAAGCTAACTGAAGGTAAGGAAACCGCCTAACCTCTGAGTCGATACATATACCTACATGTATATGTTAGTCGGTGATCCTGCCTCAATAATATCACACCCGATACCATATCTATAATTAGACATTCCCAAGTCAAGAGTGCGGATCAAACATCAATGTATAGCTCGTACGTAAATCCGTCGTACAGCATCCCCAAATCTGGGTACAGGTCAGTATCACATTCATCAAATTAATCATTTGGTATCCTCTTTATCAAAGATCATAATCCGGGGTACTAATCTACGTCTAGTACAATACTAATATCATCAATCTAATCATTATCTGACTGCTGATCTACAGCCTCATACAAACCGATATCATCATCATATATCGTCATAAAGAGGTATATACATCGCCTAATGCGACCTATTATGAATATCTTAACATATCTTATCTCATATCACGATTACATGTCAACCGTTCAATGTATAACACTATTCACATATATCGTCGTCCCAAGATCCGCTATAACACCAGGACGTATCTCAAGTACGAATCCTGCCATATCACCGTTCTCACGGTCTCAATCAAATCTTATCGACTCATCTCAAATCCCAAATACTATCCTCAAATCCAGTATGTGAACACATAGTCCCATACCCATGTGAACACATAACAATATAACCCCATATAAGCACATATGAAAGAAGAATGTATGCAAGTATGGGTGTGTGTGTGTGTAAATGTGGTGCAACCTCTACTCCAGGGTCTCGCAACACTAAACTAATCCGATCACACCCAAAATCCTTCTATGTCATCAATACTCTCGAACAATATATATACTCAATATACGTGTGTATACGTATTCGTATACATCACCATGAACTGCGGGGGTGCTATACGCCATCCACCCGACTTCTCCCCGTAGATATAAATCTACTCACCTGGTCCTCGCTCGCCGGTGCCGACGTCGCCACGCGCTTGCTTGTCGTCTCGAAGTCCACATGGGGTACCTACATATCATAACGCACCGTATCGCATTAAAATCCGACTCATGACCAAAACGACACATGAATCCCACATAGGTCAAAACATATGGTTGCTTTCACAAATCAACCCAAAAACCCTCGACGTCGGCGTACAAACGCCAAACCATCGAGAAAAACCCAAACACACTCATTTGCACATTCACAAGCACAAATTATAATATAAAATAGGTTAAAATTCACAAAAACCCCAAACTCACCCTAAAAGCTATTTTTCTGAAAACCTGGCAAGCGGAGTTTACCATTTTTAATACAAATCTTAATGTTTTAGCAAAACTAGTGGTTACAATATTCACTAATTAGCTTAAGTAAGCCACATGAACATTTACTATATTTTTATTCTTGCTAAATTCCCTTAAACCAAAACCTAGTTAGCACAAATACCCTTTTGTTCAAAACTTGAAGTTTTAACCAATAAAAACATTTCAACAAATTTTATGGCCAAAATGCTCACTAAATAACTTAATTAAGTCACCCAAACCCAAACTAAATTTTAAACTCACTAATTATAATAGATCTAAAAAAACTAGTTTGCAATTAGCTTAATTAGAATAATTTAGATGTAAAAATTAGCAATTTTAGCACTTAGATTACACTTTGCATGACTTAGCATGTTAACTACACTATGCAAACATAAACATTTTAATAAAACCCTAACTTGATTTTAAAAAACCAAATTCTAGAATTTCCAAACCCTAACTTTAAAATTTATAACTAGCAATTCAACCAATTTAACACTTGAATACAATAGATTATCATAATTAAACAACAATTTAGCCAAAAGGTTGAGAATTTACCCTACAATTATCTTGAGATCTAACAAGAATCTAGCCTCCCAAACATGCTTCCCTTCACCAAGATCCATACAAGAATAGCTAAGGAAAAATAGGTAAGGTTTGTATTTGGAAATTTGTGAGGTTTTACTTGATTTTTCTTAGGATTTTTGGAGAGAAATGAGATGAGAAGGGGGGCTGCTGTTGGGATGAAGGGAGGGGAGGCTCGGCCAGATCTTGAGGGGGAGAGGAGAGAGAGTGAGGTGAAGAAAGTATTTGGTCCACATAAAAGTCAAAGCCCATACCCATTTATCTATTCCTTCTCTTTTTATTCTATTCATTTTCTTTTATCAAAAGAAGTGGGGACGTGGGGGGAATGGGGCTGCTGAAAATTCAGCCAAGGAGGGGAGGAAAAATGTGGAGTGTGAGTGTGGGTGTTGAAAAAAATAGATAAATATTATACCCCAAAACCATTTACACTAATTTCACCAAATAAGCCATTTTCTTCAATATTTTCTAAAACCGTTTAACAACTTCATTTCATTTCAAAAATAACCTGTTAAAATTTTATTTAATGTGTTATGATGCACAAAATTTATTTCAACTCATTCCAATTTGTAATTTTCCCTAATTAAATGTATTAGTGACGGCTTAAAATAATATTAAAATAATTAATTTTGGAAAATTTTTCAGAAATTTAAAAATTTTACCAGTGGCTCAATAAACACCAAATACTAGCATTTACATAGCTAGAATATGTATATTTAATTTTATAATAAAGATATTTGTATTTTGACTTTTTACAGAAAACCCTCTTATTTTACCGATTTTTCCGAAATTTCACCGAAACGATTTTCAAAACGTTACATTCGTCTCGTTACAGCAGACGCAACGTCAGCAAAGCAGAGCCACGGTAAAGTCCCTAGTTCCAAATCTCGACGGTTCACAGACAACCTAGAGATTCAATCTGGATTGACATTCCATTGGCCACTCCGCAGATAAGGTGGGTAACTTCAGGCACCCGAGAGGTACTTCGGTAGTCTCAAGGACGGTGACAGGGAAGTTCTTGTTTACCCACAATTACCATTGCTGTTGTTCCAGGCTGCGAGACCCGGCGGGAGGATGAGTATAGCGTCGTTCTGAACTCGCTTCAGAAGTGTACGTGTATATGACTCTGCCAGAGGGTTGTCGTAGTCAGTGGGAGCAGCGGAAGCATTGGTGGACAAGTAGCTTATGTCTATTTATAGACTAAAGCAGATGTAGCGGAGATAGATCATCTGTTTCTGACGTGACAGTCATGGGTTTGACTTCATCAGAATAGGGGATGGATCTGTTGAGAAGGTAGTAGGGTGTGATATCCTGGTATTTGGATGATATACACAGAGTAGGAAAAGAAATTCCTACACTACGATCGGTTATACTTTGGTCGTCACACAGTGGTTTCTCCACAAAGGAAATGGATTTTATATCAGACATACTGGTTACTAGATCTATGGTCTTAGATCTAGATTTGGGTGGTTTCCCAATCAGGGTACTTGACAGCGTTCTAAGAGTATTTAGGATGGACGACTCCTGGCACGGTAGTGTACCTGCAGGTAATGGAGTCACCCTCTCCAAAGGTGTCTTACAGACTAAAGGGGAGAGGGACGGGCATGATTGGCAGATCACTTGCTCAGGCAATTGAGTCAATCGTGAGATGTCAAGTACCACACCAGATGTTGTTCTTGCACTAGATGCAATAAGTTGACATTAATCCAATCCTGGAGAAACAGTCGGAAGCAGTTTTAGAACATAAGTGGATGTTCTAGGGAGATGATAACGACAGCCTCATTCAGGAGACAGTTATCATTCCAGGCTTCCAAGGTGACATGGACGACAAGAAGGTTGTCAGAGTTATAGTTTTCCTTCTGATGAGGGGCAGTATTTTGGACAGGTGGTCCAAGGCAATACTGAGGGAGGCATGGCGCGCAGGATACTGATTAAGTTCAGTTGACGATACAGTCTATGAAGTTTGGATTTGGAGTTCATTTATGAGCTAGGACCCATCAGACATCCAGACATATTCTGAGACAGGTATTGCTCTTTTCGGGAGATGGCTTTCTCCACGAACTTGAGATATAGAGAGACATAGAAAGAAACAACTAAGCGGATCCACTCACTAAGGCTATTCCTTGAACGCAATAGTTCCGCAAACGAGCTTTGTGAGACTGACTAGTAGAGGAGTTGGATGTTCGGTATCACACGGGCTGTGAGTATGCGTCATCGCAATAATTAGCCTTGAGTGCAAGTGGGAGATTGTTGGAGATAGTGCCCTCAGAGTCAATTATTAGGTCACAGGTACGTGATTGTAATGATTGAGGGAGGACCTCTCCGGTAGGACAGTCTTACTCGAGTTGATAGTATGCTATCTGGTTTACCTTTATCATCGTGTACTGTTTTAGGTGACCTGACACGTCGCTATTACACGTTGATAGAGCCCCTAGGATTCTTGCTTGACCACCAGCAGTATGAGGGCGATCATATAAGTGGGAGCTGGGGTCTACAAGCATATCCTTAAAAGGTCCCTAGTCGTGGGAGTTTCGAGACCGGGCATCGATACTCCATTAGTAGACTAGTGTATACAGTCGAGACCCCGACGAGGGGCGGTGGCCGGTCTCACAAGCCACTGGTGTCAGTTGGATCACCTAAGATGTATACAGGTGCTCATTGGGTTATGAGTACACCGGGCAGGACTCGCCGGGAACATGCTAGTTGGTCATATACCAGACGTCAGATGGCAGTTCCCTGGTGACATGTGTGCAGGTTAGTTCATCGACCTGGGGATCGTCATTTGTCTCGTGTGAGTTCCCACTGTACTTTGATTACTACCCTACCACGGCTCAAAGGAGTCGTGCAAACAGGTTTTAGTTGGGTACAGTCCCGAGCCACATGGAGGCAGTGAGCGTATCTTCAGGGGTTCGTCTCTCCCGGTATTGGGGGTGAGGTCGTGCTGTGTCTAGGAGAGCCATTACACAAAGTCCTTGGCCAAGGCAAGGAGATTTACTGGTAGGTATTCCAGTAGTATCTCAGGGTGTTCTGGGCTACACTCCGACACGACTTGTACCGCTTTTGGGGGTCTGACTTTTACCAACCCCCTAGGCCCGCCATGCGATGCTCATAGACGAACGGACCGGACTGCACGGATATTGTCACTGACAGGCTCAGTAGGGTGTCAGGATGAGTTCGCTCATCGACGTCCCTTTTAGTCAATACCTGGTAGCCCGTTACGTATTGGCTTATACCTCTGACGTGCTAGTGGTTAAATCCACAACCAAGGTGTTGACGAGTCTTTAGAGTCCCCCACATTCAGTTACTCAGCTTTCGGGCGAAAAGTTGTAGAGGCCGTATGGAGATATGGCAAGGTCCGATCAGATACGTGCGGTATTGCACGGATCAGGATCGGACAGTTTGTACTATAGGCCGTATGGTTATATGGCAGGGTTCGATCAGATACGTGCGGTATTGCACGGATCAGGATCGAACAGATATTACTATCCGGTTTTGGTATAAGCCGGATTCTAGTATAGTACAGTGTAGATTTTGTCTCATTGCATTTGTATTTCGGTCGAAATACAAATGCGGGTGTGTATGCACAGTATCGGGGTTTTTCCTGTAATTTATTACGGGACCAGTTTTCTGGAGTTGCCAGTTTGCTTTCCGTTTCGGCCAATTTCCATTGTTCCGTTCATTGGCCGAAGATTGGTGGAGGAGGGCTTATTTGCATTGTTGCAAATAGGCATTTGTGGAAGGGGGTCTTTGCATTTTGTTGTATCATGATAGCACCCTCCTTTGACTTGCTTGACTTCATACTTCATGATGGCTTGACTTTGTTAGCATCATGGTTGTTGATGATGGTTGTGGTTGTGTGTGATTTTTGCTTGTGATCATATTCTTTCATGATGCCCTCTTGCATCATTGCTTCCACCCACCCCTTGACCTTGCTCTCTCTCTCTCTCTCCAATCACACATGAAGGGGGGGGCCGGCCATTCCTTGGAGAGAATGGGATTGATTTTCATTTTGATGTGTGGAGAAAAATATGATACATTCCTTCTTGAGTATGCTCCATTTTTCTCACCTCTCTCCAAGCTCTCTTTTCCTTCACCAATGGCAATTCCACAAACCCCAAAAATGAGACTTGCTCACTACATATTCTACAACGAACCTTGGGCACGTCGAGTAGCCGGCTTCGTGCCCGAGTTGCCTCGGCATTGAGGTGGGAGCCCGTAAACGATGTAGGCAACGTGGTGCACTTCCGGCGACGAGGATGAGACGGACGGAGATCCCGCGAGGAGATCGGATTGGAGATGAAGACCGGAGGACTTGGATCGTCGGTATATCTCTTTCCCATCTTCTAGTTAGCTTAGACTTGTTAATGGTTCGATCCGGGTTATAGTGCGCGGTGGTGCCGTTTTGCTAAGTCCGCAAAAATTTAAGTTATTCACCGCTTCCGCTTTCCGGCGTCGGATTGACGGCCGGGGCGCCGCCGTGCACTTACATATATATATATATATATATATATATATATATATATATATATATATATATATATATATATATATATATATAATAAATATTTCCTTTCTGAAGCATAGCTTCTGGTTCTGGGACTAAAAGCCCCTTTGTCTCGCCAGCGCCCAGCGCTCGAGCGCAAAACGCCCACGTGCCGACACGTGGCGCGTTTGCTCTCAGGCGCACTGCGCTCGAGCGCAAAGCGCCCATATGCCGACACGTGGCGCGCTTGCGCACAGGCGAACTGCGCTCGAGCGCAAAGCGCCCACGTACCGACACGTGCCGACACGTGGCGCACTGCGCTCGAGCGCAAAGCGCCAACGTGCCGACACGTGGCGTGCTTCGCTCAGGCGCACTGCGCTCGAGCGAAAAGCACCCACTTGCCGACACGTGGCGCGCTTGCGCTCAGGCGCACTGCGCTCGAGCGCACAGCGCCCACGTGCCGACACGTGGCGCGCTTGCGCTCAGGCGCACTGCGCTCGAGCGCAAAACGCCCACGTGCCGACACATGGCGCTCTTGCGCCTGAACGCACAACACCTAAGCGCACAGCGCTCAAGGCGCTGGCCCCACGCATCCCTTGGATGCCCTTTCCCCCTCTTTTTATGTACATACATATATATATATATATATATACATATGTATAAATATTTACACACATATGTACCCCATGACACTGTCCTTGTTAGAAAAAAATTTCTAACGGGGCGCTGCTCCGCACCACGCAAGGGGGCTGCTAGCCCCCATGACCCCCAGCCCACTATCCGGGTAGCGGGACCCCCGTGAAAACTCTGCGGGGCCCCCGATATATCCAAAACCCCTTCAAAACACAACACTGCACATTGAGTTCGCATGACCAGTTTAACCCGTCAGTCAAAGGTTCCCTCGCTCCAAAGGCGAGGGGTAATTAACGGCAGCTTAGTCCGCGGCTGCCGGAGATTCGGATCCCCACAATCATTAAACCCCGGCCTACCCTAGGCAGGGGGAATCTGTAATGCGCCTGACAAGCATGCGCGTACTCCCATCTCAATGGGGTGACGAAAAACACCCTACAGATTCTGGCACGCTCGTTGGGACCAGTCTCTCCTCCCATATTTCGGGTTAAGCATTCATGCGAGCTCAATCAATGTACATACCTGTATTTATACTAAAATAATGCTCTTTCATGCAGATTTTCAAGCAATCACCTTTCAACGATGTCTTCGATAATGAACTCAGCTCCCATCTCCTACACGATGAAGATAGACTCCAGGACGGTTCTTCCGGCCGGTCTCGGGCGACAATGGGAGGAGCCGCTGCTACCATTCGGCTCTATTGTGTTCATGCCAGTTGGCGCCATCCCAGCTCCTCAAGCCCCGGTGGTAGACAAACCGGTCTCGAAAGGCAGGAGACCAAATGTGGTGATCTCAAGGTCACCCCAACCCAAACGCAAGTCGGTGTCTGAACGACTTTCCTTGGCCCCAGCTGGGGGCAAGGCTATCAACACCAACAAAGCTACAACGCATCCCGAGCAAGCTCCAGCGGTGCCCTTGACCACTGCTCGATCGGGTATCTTCTCTAAGCTTCCCTCTGATCAACTCACAATGGCTTCCCGGATAGCGGATGCCTGCCAAGCCTTCAAAATTGAGAAGCTAAGGCAGAAAAGGCTCAGATATAGAGCCAACCAAAGGTCTAGGGCTCCTGCTAGGCTGAACCTCATGAGGTTCGAAGAACAGGGTTACCCCGCCGAAGATGAGGAAATGGCTGGATATGTGGTCCACACTGTCTACGTGGTGGGCACGCGCAGCAAGAGCAAGGACGGGGCCACCACATCTCAAATCCAATCTGGCTTGAATGTGGTTGCCACTTCCCAAGAACAGCCGCCTCCGCTGGGTGATGAAAACCCTTTCAACGAGGATGATAGGCAGAAAGACCCTTCGGTCCATGAGGAGTCGGGCTCGGAAAGCGAAGATGAGCCAATCTTCCATCCCAAGAACGCAGAGCAGCAACTTCTCCAAAAGCTCCGAAAACAGCTCAGAAGCAAAGACAAGGAGATGGCCAAGCTCTACTTAAAGATCGACGACTTGACAAACGTCGTCTTACATCTCACAGCCCAACTTGCCTCCCAGCCGCCCAATCAAGCGCAGGGCTCTGCTCATGAACCGGGAAACGGTGTCCCAACGCAGCCAACGCCTATTCCCTCAAATCCAAAAGTGGGCGAACCGCACGAAAATCAGTCGCATCCTATCTTGGGAAATGTCTTGGCTACCGATGACAGTAGCCCGCTAACACAAGATCAAATAATGGATTTGGTTGCCAGCAAAGTCAAAACATTGGTAGCCGAAGCCGAAGCGCAAAAAGATGTTAACAGTAGCGGGAGACCATATCCTGCTCAATATGATCTGGTAGAATTTCCTAGCGGCTATGTCATCCCCAAATTCGGAAGATTCGATGGGGCGGGAAATGCGAATCAACACATCGCCCACTTCAAAGCCTCATGCGGGAATACTGGGGGCAACGATGCGCTTCTCCTCCGCCAGTTCGTTAGTAGCTTGACTGATGTTGCTTTCGATTGGTACGCGAGCATACCGGATGGCTCCATTACTACTTTCGTCCAAATGGAATCTTTGTTTCGACAAAGGTTCATGAGCGTCAGCGATAAGATCACCATTGCCGAGCTCGTAAGGACCAAGCCCAAGAACAACGAAAGCAGCACGGATTTTATAACCCGATGGCGCAATCTCTCCGTCAAATGCGAACCGCCGATAGAGCAGGACCAATCTGTCAGTCTCCTCGTCGGAAATCTCAACAATTGGATGGCTCCGTTTTATGCACCGCGGGTCTCAAAACATTCTAAGAGCTGACCAGGAAAGTTCAGATGCTGGAGCGCTCAAAGCAGGAGTCCTCCTCGAATTCCCAAAATAACAATAGGTCCTGGAGAAACCGAAAGGACGATAATCGCAAAGGCGGAAACTCCGATGATTCTGAATCTTTCAACGCCTCGGCTAATCGAAATAAGCAAGGGTCGAGCGGGCGTAATGCCAACCAGCCTCGGAAGCCAGTGTTCCGAGAGGGAGGAGAATCTCCACTGAAAGAGAAGCTGGACAAGGTCTATTCCTTCAGAAGGGACAAAATCCGTAAAATATTCAAAGACGCCCTGAGGAACGGTCTACAACTGCCAGAGTCAAAAAGACCGCAGGAAGCGAATATGACCGACGACCCCAAATACTGCCCCTATCACAGAGTGATAGGTCATGCCATTGAGGACTGCTTCGTCTTCAAAGATTGGGTCGAAAAGCAATAAAAGGCAGGAGAGATAGAACTGTCCAAAGGCGTGTTAATAAACAGTCAAGTCGCAACCGCCAATTTCATACAAACGGAGACCGAAGTTCTTCGCGAAACTGATTCTCTCAGACATCTGCCTTTCTCTGAAAACAATCGACCACCACGTCATTAAACTGGGAACAGTCGACCTCTAAGTCGTTAAACTGGGAATGTAAAAAAAATGTGTGTATAAAAAAAATGTGTAAATAAAAGAAAAATAAAGAAAAGCTGAAATGATGGGGCAACTCGCAATAAAAAAATAGCGAGTAAAAATGAAAATGAAAATAAAGCCGAAATGATGGGGCAACCGCGAATAAAAGCCGAAATGATATGGCAATCGCGATTTTCGCGATAAGAAAAGCTGAAATGATAGAGCAATCGCGGTAAAACAAAAAAAAACAGTGGCGAATGATGAGTCGCTCCTGGTACCATATTCCAGTGCAGCGATGCAGACGCCAACCAAAATCCAATTTCCCAAAATTCTTTCAGCCCTACGGCCAGTCCCCAGATTGACTACCGTATACAATCCACTGGCTCAAATAATTCCCATCATACCTATGCCCCACCGCAATCACCAGTTACGTGGCTGGTCTCCGCCTTTGGAATTATGCTCCATTGAGAAGACCCACTCATGTGTCCTCACGATGCATGAGGAAAACAAAGCTTCGTGGGATCCTTACGACTCACAAAGGAAAAAAACACTTGGGAGTACCCACGACTCCTAAGGAGAAAATACACCTACTGAATCCTTACGACTCGTAGGGAGAAAATGCTTTTATGGGACCCTCACGGCCCATAAAATTGAAAAGCCTTAGGTGATAGGGATCTAAACCTGTCTCCTAAGCCATCGCTCCCCCAATCCCCAAGTGGCGAATGATGAGTCGCTCTTGGTACCATATTCCAGTGTAGCGATGCAGACGCCAACCAAATTCCAAACGCAAATTCCAATGGCGAATGATGAGTCGCTCCTGGTACCATATTCCAGTGCAGCGATGCAGACGCCAACCAAATTCCAAATTCAAATTCCCAATGGCGAATGATGAGTCGCTCCTGGTACCATATTCCAGTGAAGCGATGCAGACGCCAACCAAATTCCAAATCCCATGCCCCAATGGCGAATGATGAGTCACTCCTGGTACCATATTCCACTGCAGCGATGCAGACGCCAACCAAATTCCAAATCCCATACCCCAATGGCGAATGATGAGTCGCTCCTGGTACCATATTCCAGTGCAGCGATGCAGACGCCAACCAAATTCCAAATCCCATACCCAAATGGCGAATGATGAGTCGCTCCTGGTACCATATTCCAGTACAGCGATGCAGACGCCAACCAAATTCCAAATCCTATACCCCAATGGCGAATGATGAGTCGCTCCTGGTACCATATTCCAGTGCAGCGATGCAGACGCCAACAAAGTCCCGAAATTTTTGTGGCCCTATGGTCTGGATCATACATCCTGCAAAACTGTATACAATCCACGGGCGTAAAACAATTCCAATCTCTCCAAAAAAAAATAAAAAAAAGGTTATGTCCACAAGCAAAATGGGCACGGATGAAAACCCGAAAGGGCTCCGTGAGTAAAAACAGCAGGACTGCCAGCGAGTTTTTTGAAAACCCGAAAGGGCGCAAACTCGTGAAAAAGAGATGAAATGCACTCGCAAAGTCCTCTCGACTTTGTGAGGAGAAAATTCCCGCGTAAGATCCTTACGACTCATAAAGGAGCAATACACTTGGGAGTCCCCATGACTCCTAAGGAGAAAATACACTTACGGGATCCTTACGACCCGTAGGGAGAAAATGCTTTGTGAGACCCTTACGGCTCACAAAATTGAAAAGTCTTAGGTGATAAGGATCTAAAACCTGTCTCCTAAGCCATCGTCTCCTAACAAGCAAACGCAAAATGATGATTCGCTCCTGGTACCATATTCCAGTGTAGCGATGTTGATGCCAAACAAAAAAACCAGTTCCCAAGTCCTCCCGGGGCAAATGATGAGTTGTTCCTGGCATTATTCCAGTGCAGCAATGCAGATGCCAAACCAAAACCGAAATCCTCAAATCCACTCATGGCAAATGATGATTCGCTCCTGGTACCATATTCCAGTGTAGCGATGCTGATGTCAACCCAAATCAAATCAAACCAACAACCTCTACGGCGGAATCATGCTCCGTCCCAGAATTTACTCCGTGTCGAAATCATGCTTCACCTCGGGATATCTACCTTCCCTGCCGGAATTATGCTCTGCCTTGGAATCAAATCAACCAACCAGCTCTGCGTCGGAACCAAGCTTTGTCTCAGAATGCACCCCGTGTCGAAATGATGCTTCGCCTCGGTGTACCTATCTTCCCTGTCGAAATTATGCTTCCTCTCGGAATCAAGTCAGCCAACAAGCTCTGCGCCGGAATCATGCTCCGTCTCAGAATATACCCCGTGTCGAAATCAATGCTTCGCCTCGGAATATTTTCCTTCCTTGTCGGAATTATACTTCGCCTAGGAATCTACCTCTGCATCGAAATCATGCTTCGGTCAGAATGTCTGCCGCTCTTCGGAATGATGCTCCGAACCCTGGAATCATGCTCCGCTTATCGGAATGATGCTCCGATCCCCTGGAATGATGCTCCGCTCATTGGAATGATGCTCCGATCCCTGGAATCATGCTCCGCTCTTCGGAATGATCCTCCGAATCCTGGAATCATGCTCCGCTCTTCGGAATGATGCTCCGATCCTTGGAATCATGCTCCGCTCTTCGGAATGATGCTCCGAATCCTGGAATCATGCTCCGCTCATCGGAATGATGCTCCGATCCCCTGGAATGATGCTCCGCTCATTGGAATGATGCTCCGATCCCTGGAATCATGCTCCGCTCTTCGGAATCATGCTCCGAATCCTGGAATTATGCTCCGCTCTTCGGAATGATGCTCCGATCCTTCGAATCATGCTCCGCTATTCGGAATGATGCTCCGAACCCTGGAATCATGCTCCCCTCATCGGAATGATGCTCCGATCCCCTGGAATGATGCTCCGCTCATCGGAATGATGCTCCGATCCCTGGAATCATGCTCCGCTCATCGGAATGATGCTCCGATCCCCGGGAATCATGCTCCCCGAGGGATTCTCCGACCCCGGAATTATGCTCCGCGAATCAGAATGATGCTCCGATCCCCGGGAATCATGCTCTCCGGGATGATGCTTCGCCTCCGGAATGATGTTCCACCTCGAAGTTTAGCTTCAAGATCCATCAATTTCATGCACACAACTCAAATGTGCGGTGTACATTTATTGATGGGGGCAATTTGTTGGGGTAAAAATTTGCACCCCGGTTGACAAATCAAAGTCAAGGTCAACCCCCAAGCTAGGTGGGCCCAAGCCCAGGTCAAGCGGGCCCATGCCCAAGTCGAGCCCGCGGCCAGCCTCCCCATGCTAACAACAAAATCATGTAATAAATAATTTTTATGTGATTTTTTATACATGAATGTATGCAAAATGGGTATAAAGCCAATATTTTGTAAGCCCATGGCTTATGTGCAAGAGTGAAATGGCACATGAGCCATGGGATGGGCAAAATACCATTTTTGCAAAGCCCAAGGGGCTATATGTAAATATGTAAGCCTATATAAGGCAACATGATGATGAATAAAAGATATACTTTTCATTCTCTCCACAAAAATTTTAGATCTGAGATCTTTTGTGCCTCCTGCTCCTTCTCCAAGGTTCTAAACCTTCTCATTTCTTTTGAATTAAATCAAGAGTTTTACTCTTTCTTTTCAAAAACTAAGAAGTCTTCCATCACAAAACCCACAAAGGGGACTTGGATCTACCATTAGATCTCAAAAAGGAGAGATTTTTAGATCTCACATCTCTTGATCATCAAGATCCAGCCAACAGAGGAAGAAGAGGAAGAACCCCTTTCATCAACCAAAACATTTTAGGAGTTTAACTCTATATATTTACATATTTACATATATATATATATATATATATATATATATATATATATAATAAATATTTCCTTTCTGAAGCATAGCTTCTGGTTCTAGGACTAAAAGCCCCTTTGTCTCGCCAGCGCCCAGCGCTCGAGCGCAAAACGCCCACGTGCCGACACGTGGCACGCTTGCGCTCAGGCGCACTGCGCTCGAGCGCAAAGCGCCCATATGCCGACACGTGGCGCGCTTGCGTTCAGGCGCAATGCGCTCGAGCGCAAATCACCTACGTACCGACACGTGGCGCGCTGCGCTCAGGCGCACTGCGCTCGAGCGCAAAGCGCCCACGTGCCGACACGTGGCGCGCTTGCGCTCAGGCGCACTGTACTCGAGCGCAAAGCGCCCACGTGCCGACACGTGGCGCGCTTGCGCTCAGGCGCGCACTGCGCTCAAGCGCAAAACGCCCACGTGCCGACACGTGGTGCGCTTGCGCCTGAGCGCACAACACCTATGCGCACAGCGCTCAAGGCGCTGGCCCCACGCATCCCTTGGATACCTTTTCCCCCTCTTTTTATGTACATACATATAAATATACATATGTATAAATATTTACACACATTTGTATCCCACGACACTGTCCTTGTTAGAAAAAAATTTCTAACGGGGCGCTGCCCCGCACCCCGCAAGGGGGCTGCTAGCCCCTTGACCTCTAGCCCGCTATCCGGGTAGCGGGACCCCCGTGAAAACACTGCGGGGCCCCCGATATATCCAAACCCCTTCAAAACACAATACTGCACATTGAGTTCGCATGACCAGTTTAACCCGTCAGTCGGAGGTTCCCTCGCTCCAAAGGCGAGGGGTAATTAACGGCAGCTTAGTCCGTGGTTGCCGGAGATTCGGATCCCCACAATCATTAAACCCCGGCCTACCCTAGGCAGGGGGAATCTGTAATGCGCCTGACAATCGCGCGCGTACTCTCATCTCAATGGGGTGACGAAAAGCACCCTACAGTTGGCATACCTAGCACCCTGGCTGCTAACCACGGCCGTTGCGGAACAAAAAACTTTAACTTGTAAAAACTTGGCGCTAGAAATGATTACCTAGAATCTAACCAAACATTAAACTAGTAAACATGAGAAGTTTAGCTGCTGTGATAAGAGGGTTATACCGAATGATCCGTGTCCTTCGGTCTTCTACCCTCTTCCTTAGCTATATGGGGTCTCCATGATCGAGCTTGATCTCCGATCTTCCTCCGTCGAAGATGATCCACCCGAGGAATGTGGTTCATGGCTCTAGCTCCACTCAAAAAACCTAGTGGAGCAACTAAAGGCTCTAGGTTGCTAATCTAGAGTGTCTAGTGATGCAGTATGCTTTTCTAGTAATTTTTCTATCTCTCTTCACCCTTAATTCTCAACTCATTAAAGTATAGGGTGAATAGAAAGAAGGATCTCAAGAATGGAGAGAGAAAGATAAGGGTGAAATGAAAATCTCATCACAAAATAATAATGCAGGCATGATTTTATCAAATGAATTTTTTGCAAAAATAAAATCCAACCATACTTGAATAGTGTAGACAAATGAATTATAAATTCATTTGTCTACCCTATTCAACTATGCTTCACACCACACTCTTTGCCACCTCACCCCTCCACCTCATTTCAATTTTCTAGAAAAGAAAAACCATGGAAATGTCCTTCTAGAATATTTTCCGTATAAATACGGAATACACTCTACCATATATGCATACTCATATTCATATCAAAATACGAATACCCAAAGAGATAGAATAATACAAAGAACATAATACTAAAATATACATATCGAAATACGCATATGTAAATTATTAAATCAATTCCTGATTTAATAATCCAGTTTAATCCTAAGACGGCTAGTATAATCAACCGTTCGATCGAAAGCCCGGATAACATTGGAATATTCATATCGAAATATGCATATGTAAATTATTAAATCAATACCTAATTTAATAATCCGGCTTAATCCTAAGCCAGCTAGTATTATGATCTATCGGAACCCTGCACGTATCAAAATACGGCCACTATATCATTTCACCAGAACCAGGGAAACCCTATGTGTGGGACTCTAAAGACTCGACGGTACGCTGACAGTGGGTTTAACCATAAGTACGTCAGCCACACTAGCTGTACGTAACGGCTACCCAGTTACCTATCCGAAGGAAGGCCGACAAGTAAGAAAATCCATACTGAGCCTATCTGTGACAATCTCCGTACAGTTCGGTCTCTTCGTCTAAGAGTATTGCATACTGAGTTTAGGGGGTAGTAAACGTTAAACCCTTAATAACCTGATAAGTCGTGTCGATTCGGCTTAGGACTGATTCGAGAAACTACTGATCTAGCCATCAGTACATTTCAACTGCCTTGGCCAAGATCTTATTGTCATGACCCAGGAAAAGGCACGTAACTGGCACTTGAATCATATGAAGTCTATAAGACCTCATCTAATTCAAGTAAGCCAAAAGCACAGAAATCTAAACCCTTTCAGGGAAAAATAATGGAGGTGAAGTTTTGAAATAAAGGTTTAATGAAATCAGGTTCTTTCTTTAAAACATAAATAATATCATATGAAATACAATGTTTTGTAACTATCTTGATAATATTTTTTGTCATTTGAAATTTGGGCAGTACCTTCTTTGTATATTTTAACCCAAAAACAAAACAAGCAGTAATAATAATAGGCATCCTAAAGAGGGAGCTAGCTCTTCGTCAATTAGCGGAAATAACCACATAATGAAATAAATATACAATGCCGAAGGCGAGGATAAAAACACAGAAATAAAACAAAGAAACCAAAACATCATCAAGAAATCAGAAACATGAATAAATACATGGTCGTAACTCTAAGTCTAAAAGAATATACAATAAAAGTTCTAAGACTACAAATATATAAGGTCTGGTTGATGGAGCCTTTTACTAGATACAACTGAACTAAATGTACAAGTATAACGGTGGTCACGATGCAAGTGAACCCCACCTACCAAAGCAGTTACCCGTAAGAAAAGCAGTGTGCCAGCAAAGCCGCTACGAAAACCTGTGCGGTCAAACCTGCAAGAAACCGTGGCACAACGTGGGTGAGTTGCTAACTCGTGAGTAGAAAATATCAGTATGTAGAAATTGAATAAACAGCAATCTCTAGGTTCTACTGTAACATGAATGTAGTACTATGGTATCTAGGGTGACCATGTATGCCTGTGTATCAACAATAAAATCAATACCAATGACAACATGTAAAAACCAATCATCTGCATCATATGCCTGTATGTATGAAAATCAATCAACGTGTGTCCATCAACGACACATTATGGAACCTGAGTGTCCAACAACGACTCAAAATATCATGAAATCTGTGTCCAGTATCGACACATAAATCCTCATATCTCAGACGCAACATCCTCAGATCGGCCCTCATATCCATCTCGCGACTCCGTCCGGTATCCTCCGGATAACCGCCGGGTCCAAACTATCACCGGTAGGTAGTGCTTCCCTACCAGGCTCATTGTCTATATCTCGAGCTTATTGCCCCGGGGAATCTTACCGGGCCCACCATGTACCCGCAGACTGCTCATCCAACTCCTCGAATTGGGTATGCTCATAACTCAGAACCGAGAAAACTCATACTAGACATGAAATATCATATCAAGAGAAACCGTGTTTTTAAAACAATATAAAATTTCCTTTGAAATATAACCGCGGTTCTCAATCCAGTGATCTCATGAAAAAAGCATCTCAATGCATGTAACCATAAAGTACGATATATGCAAATATAGTAATGTGAGCATATCAAGTATATCATGCAAGCATATCATGTGATAATATTGAACAATGAATGTACTTTATAGTTAAGAATAATACCATGATATAGCAGTTCTACTTTGTAAGTCGCATAGCAATTACCGATGATGAATGTGTGTGAGCTGGCAGATCTGTGTAAGTATAACATGCGCATCATCGGTAATGGTGCATATATCCTAGCAGTCGAGACCATAACAACTAATGAAAGCACATGTATATATATAAAATGCAGAGAGTAATATGAACGTAGCAGAAAGGTAAATAGTGAACGTAGCAGAAAGTAAATAGAAAACGAACGCATTTCCGAGTCGATATATCTAGTAGTCGGCGATCCAGCCTTATAGCATCACGTACGGTATAATCCATCGTACGGCATTCTCGAGTCAAGAGTGTGGATCAATCATATATATATATATATATATATAGAGAGAGAGAGAGAGATCGTAGGGTATAGTCCGTCGTACGGCATCCTCAAAATCGAGGGTACGGGCCAATATTATATATCTCATATTTCGTACGGTATCATCCGTCATACGATATCATAATCTCTTGACATCCCGTTTGATCGTATCCACTCATATCCATATGACATATCATATCCTCATCTTATATGCATATGTATGTGTGTGTGTACACACACACACACACACACACACATACACACGTGCGAGATGAAAAAAAAGCGGAAGCCCTTCATCACGAGAAATGTGTTACGATTAATGCCGATAAGAAGTCGGTCCAGACCTAGTAGGTTCCTAAGCCCCTTTGAATGCGCTGGTTTTTCATCATTCTTCCATCCAGTAATCGATCGCTTTCACAGACAGCTAACTCCTTTTCAATAGAAAGGAATAGCCAAACCAACCCAGCTGGCTGGTCAATCTCAGTGATCTTATCGACCGGCAAACCGGAGACGGTACCCTAATCTACGGTTGCGGGGATGCTATACGCCATCCACCCGACTTCCCCCATAGATATATATCTACTTACCTACTAATCTCCTTACTTAGTCGAAGTCAATGAGCTTCTTGATCTCCTTCGTCATCTCGGAAGTCCACGCGAAGGTACCTACAATCAATACACATCGTAACGCTATTAACACCAAGTCCGAAAACCGATATGGCACACGAATTGCTCATAGGTTAGAACCTATAGCCTATGCATGCAAGAATAACCACATAATCCTCATCGTTGATGTACAAACGCCCAATGACCAAATCCAAACTCAAATACTAAAACCAAGTTTTAGAAACCAGGAAACCCGAAATCAGCAACAAAAGAAATCACTCCCAGATTTTAGCATAGGTAGTTTGGGAAAAAACAAATAATACAGTAGCTAAGTTATAAGGAGTATGAGCTACAGGCCAAACCCAAACATCAGATTCCAAAATTTGGCCGGCGGGAAGTGCTACAGTAACCGGTGGCGACGGGTCGATTGTCACGACCCGAAATTGGCACGTGACGGCCCTAATACTACGCAACGCCTAAAGACGTAACGCAGTAAAAGAAAGCCAAAACCCAGAAATCTAAACCATAAAAAAAAGATAAGAAAAGATAATAGCGGTTTTGAAACATTTGAAATCGCAACCCAAATTCTTTAAAAGTCCCACTTTCTATATTTAAAATTTTGGCAACACCCCTTTTTGTAAAAACTGGCCCAAAGGCAGAAAACAATCCACATCACAAATATACGACGCCGTAGTGAAGAAATAAAGACAATAGAGATAAAGCTGAATATAAGACAACAAAGCCACAATAATATACAATATCGTCCTCACCAAGTCTCTAAGTCAATAACATAATAGTAGATGGAGAGTACAAGATACAACGAATGTACAATATGAAATACAGATAATTATCCAACCCACCTAAGCAAAATAGTATACTGTGAGCCGATGCGGTATCTGTAGCAAAAGATGATAGGTGAATAGCTGAATAGCCTGCCTCGACTACTCTGGGGAACACCCTGCAATACCTGTGGCACAACGGGGGTGAGTTGCCAACTCGTGAATAATAGATAACATATGCACGTAATCGCAGGAATGTACGTACAGCATGAATCTAAGATATGCAATTTACAATAATAACAGGTCATGTGAATGCAAAATAATGGAAAGTACACTAGCAGGTACAATCAACATGTGAAGCAATAATAACATGACAATAGTAGGCAATAATCATGCAATAGGGATATGAGAATGTAGATATGCAACTAACATGAAGGGTACACTAACAGGTACTCCTAATACATGGAACAATGCATAAATGAATAGGTATGAGGTATGGAGTAAAATATATCATTCCCACGGAAACCTGATATCATGGTAGGATCGCAATCTAATCAAGACACTCAAAACCCAATTCTTCAAATCAGCCCCCAAGTTGGGCTCTCATATCATATAAGTCTCACATCTCCTCAATGTACAATATCGAGTAGATCTCCTATATCCCGAATGTACAAATCAGCAATCTCATTCATATATCCAATCTCAATGAATCACCTGTTATCCCAAGTCAAAATCTCAAGTAAGATTCTAGCATCCTAAATATATATTTGCAGAAATAAATATGATGGGGGCAATACGCATATATTAGCGTCCCATTCCACTAATATTGGTGTAAGGGTATATATAACAACGGCTAAATCCCCTGTTATATATATACAAAGGTGTTAAAAGAAATATCATGAAAACAATGTGTCAAGCATCGACACAGAAATCCTTATCTATCAGATACCGTCACCAAGACTAGCATCCTGATAGGTACGTATCATACGCTATCCCGAAAGCACGAGTGCCTAGCTCTGACCATCGCCTTTCGACGTATGCATACATGCATGACTCCCAACGGTATCTCTATGATCCCCGCCGAGTCATTGATACTGTCACCGGTAGGTACTAGCCCGCCTCCAGGCTCAATCGGCAAAATCCATCGATCTTCTTGCCGAGGGGAACCATACAGGGCCCCACCATGTACCCTCATACGGCAACCACATCTCGTATGGAGTATATAATCAGAACCGATAAATCTCATGGTGGCTGCGCAAATATCATATCAAGGAAACCGGGTTTTTCAATGTATACATAATTTCATGAACTCCCGCGGTTCCCAAATCCAGAAAACATCATGTAAAATCCAAATAACAATGCGCAAATCCAGGAATAAATATATGCGATATATCTGAAATGCGAGCATATAAAGGAAAATATGTAGCTGAAACCAGATGTATGCGAAATCAATAAGGTACAGCTAAGTATAGGTGTCTACCTGTGAGTAAAAGATGTAGTATACCCCCCTGGGTATAGGTAAAATATGAGCAAAGGTATCTCTGTAGCTAAATGTCGAATGTGATAAGTAATATAATATCTATTATGGTTTGTGTGTGACATGGCAATTATTGACGGTGTGTGTAGCATACAATCCGTGCTCGTGCAACATGAACCGTTAATAATATGTGTAGTATCTTATGGCTCCTAGTCACAGTACCATTATATCTAATAAATAGGGTAAGGCGCAATTCTAACAATGACGTAGAATACGCAACAAGTATTAGAATCCTAGCCCAGACGCATAACGCCATACGGGCGATTCCCCTGTAGATGTTAAATCTACTCACCTACGCTCCAAGCCAGGTGAATCCTACCATCTGCTCCCCCCTATAGCAGTGTCCGTAGTCCCCGCCTGCAAACCTGCAATTTAGACATGGAAATCATATATAAGCCAAATATTCCGCAAAACGCGATATCGAACCCAAACGAGAAACTGGCGTCGCGAACTAAACACGCGTGTGCATGATACGCTAAAACGTGTATATACGCGTCTAAAACTATCGGGACACGCCGGGACACGCCGGATCGCAGAACCCACTCGCGTATCGCGCAAACAAAACGGACATGAAATACGATATATTGTCCCAGATTTTCCTACAGGTCAAAACTCACAAAACTACACATGCCAAAACACTATAGAGCACAGCAGAGAACCCTAGCCAAGACCCCAACACCCCAGCCCCCTACTTGGCCGCAATTTGCGGCCAATCCTATTAAATTTGCGGCCTGGGTTTGGAGATAGGGGCTTGTGTTCTGGTGGTGTAGTCTATACCTGGTGTACATACTGCAGTTTTCTCAATTTTGTTCTGAAGGGTCCGGGTCAATAGCAGATTACAGAAAGCTAATATATAGCCTAAAAACACCGATTTTGCGCAAAACACAAACCCTATGGTATTTTAGTGAAATCCAGGGTTAAACTCAGTTAAGGTGACCCTAACAACACTTAAATAAGTAGGGTTAACTAACACAATCATCACTTGGACAACATCTCACTCAAATCACCATAATTTAGCACTAAACTAACTTTAAATGCAAACCGAAGCTAATTAACACAAGCTAAGAAAACTAGGAAATTGGGTTTAAGAATTATACCCTATAGGATCCTAGAAAGCAGGTGAAGGGGAAGAATTGAGCTGCTACAGCTGCTGGTGATGCAGGGGCTGCAATGAAGCTGCTGCTGATGCTGCCAGTGCTGATGCTGATGTTGTTGATGGTGCTGTTGTTGGTGTTGCTGCTCGAGCTGCTTGCTGTTGCTGCTCCTCTGCTGCTGCTGCTGTAGGTGAGTGTGTGTGGGTGTATGAGAGAATGAGAAATGAAAATGAGAGGGAGAATGAGAGAAATAACAAAGACCCCTCCCCCTTCTCACTCTCTCTCCTCATTAATGAGGCATGGTTCACACCATGCTCCCTATGCCCTCTCTCTCACACAAAGTCAACAATTCAAACCAATAATTAAAACCCTTTTGTTTTTTTTTCATTTTATTTTTAGAAGCAACCATATACAATTAAAACCCAAAAACACCTAATACAAATTAATAAGACTAGATTAGGGAATGGTTAGCTCACCATGTTGCCAATCACGGTTAAACCCCAAATTAACACCCTAGTTAACATGCACAAGTGTGTGCAAAGCTAGAAAAATTCTAATCAAATATTCATTAAATAGGATAAAATAATTGAAAACCAATTTGGTAAACTTTTTATTAAAAACCATTTATTAAAATATAATTAGCCACAAAACACATTCTAAGGTGTTACATCGATTTTGGAGTTTGGATCTCGTTCTTCTGTAGTGGTCTTCTAATGGTCTAACTAGGTCAATGTAGTTGTTCTTTTTTCTTATAAGGACCCCAAGTTGCTCCAGATTCCATTTGAGCATTAAAAATCAACGAAAACCGACATCGGGAAAATTCTAAGTTCGTGTATTGGGTTCTAGTCTATGGTCTTGGCCAGTAAAGTATTACTAAGGTCTTGTAAACACTCACTACACCTCAATTACCACTTTACAAGTCCATTCATCCACTAACATCAACCTAGAAATTTCTAAGATCACTAAACATGCATAGACGATCTCTAAACACGAATAGGAAGTAAAGAAACTAATTTACAAGATGGGATGTGGAAGCTATACCTCTTGGAAGCAACTCAAGAAAAACCCTAGATGGTTAAAGTCTTCAAAATCAAAACTTGAGCTTGCCATAGGATGAAGGATAAAGTAGTGATCATTTTTAATGAAGGGAGTGTGGGATTTTGATGATGATTTGGGGGTGTTTGTGGAGGAGGTGGTGGAAGTGAAGAAGAAGATGAAGAAGAGTCGAAGAAATGATGTGGGGAATGAGATGAAGAAAAGGTAAGTATAGGAGCCATACCCCCTTCTCTCTCTCTCATACCTATGCTACATGTCATAGTTTGTCCCCCTTCTCTCTCATCAATTATCTTCTCTTTTTCTTTTCTTTTCCTTTTATCTCTCTCATCCAAAACCAAATATCAACAAATGCAAATGAAATAACATGCAACAAAAAGTAACATGTCATGGTGCACTAGCCATGGTTAGTTAAAAAGACGGATGCGGCATAATCATGATTAGTAGTGTACTAATCAAGTTTAACTTAAAGTTGCATATAAATAATTGCATAATTATTTATAAAATGATCAAATCTAATAAATATCTTTTAAATAAGCAAACCATATTAATCTCCAAATATTGGTATATAATTATACCATTTTACGAAAAACCCCTATTCGCCAATCGAATAGTTTTCGTGAAATATATTATTTTATTATTTAAATTCCAAAAATAATATTTTATATTTCTGAAATGTTACACTTATGGTTCTGGCCAACTGGACACAATACGATATCTACTCCCAATACCAGGAGAGACGAATCCCTGACAATCAATCACTGCCTCCATGTGGCTTGGGACTGTACCCAACCAAAACCTGTTTGCACGACTCAGTAGAGCCGTGGTAGGGTAGTGATCAAAGTACAGTGGGAACTCACACGGGACAAACAATGATCTCAGGTCTAAAAACTAAGTTGTACTCATGTCATCTGAGAACCGCTATCTGACGATAGGTATAATACCATCTAGAGGTTCTCGACGAGTCCGTCCAGTGTACTCACCTCCAGCAAGCACCTGTATACAATCTTACGTGATCACGCCAATAGCTGTGGGACCAACCACCGCCCATCGCCGGGATCTAGAAACGTATACACAAGTCTATTCTAGAATATCGATACTCGGTCTCGATACTTCTGCGACTTGGGACCTTTAAGGATGTACTTATGGACTACCATGCTCCCACAAGTATGATCGCCATCATAACGCTGGTAGTCAAGAAAAATCCTACGGGCTTTGTCAACATATATCAGCCATATGTGATATCAAGTATAACATATCCACATGTTAAGGTAAAGACAAACCAAAATAATATACTACTGTAACGAGTCTTTATCAACATGCATAAGCAATACAAAACAGTAAGAAAAATAAATACACATGTTCAGATAAAGACAACTCAAATAGTATATCATACAACTGAGCAAGATTGTCCTGTGCATACATATCCCTACGATCCTATACAATACAGGACTCTAGGGCATACATATCCAACAAGAAGAATTCACTTTATTTTCATTAATGCTAAATGCAAATATTCCATTACAAGAGTAGCCATTTTTCACAAGGGTCCCATTCTTCAACGAAATTAATTTGTCGGATTCAATTACAATTGTAAAACCCTTTTTATATAACAAATCGACAGACACTAAATTATTTCTCATATCAGGAACATAGAGAACATTCATTAGTATCAATTTCTTTCTGGAGGTGAAGTGAAAATCAATAGAACTGTTTCCTTAAATAGATGCACTGTTCTTATTGCCCATTAGTACTTCCTAACCATCAGTTACCCCATCAAAGTCGTTGAACAACGCCTTATCTTTGCAAATATGAACTGTTACACCGGAATCGAATCACCACCCGAAATCCAAGTCCGCCATATTCACTTCAGTGATCATGCCACTGCTTACGACCGTAAGCATTGCACAAAAGGTCTCTTTTATATTGTTTACATTGTTCGTATGCTTGATCTTCTTATTTCCTCCTTTGGTGATATTAGTTTTGCGGTATCTGCATTAACGAGCAAAGTTCCCTTTCTCATGGAAAATAAAACACCTTTATTCTTTTCAGCTTGTTATTGAATTCTTTATTGGGTTTGGAATAGTTGACTTAGGCTTCTTTTGAACAGCACCCTCTATATGGTTAGTCCTGAGATCATTCTCAATCTTATCTTTCTTGTTCCCTAGACGAGCTTCCTCTTTAATGCAGATTTCTTTGAATTTACTCGAGAGTGAAGTTTTCTGTCTTATAGAGCAATTTCTTTTGATAAACTTTTCAAGTATGGGATAGCTTAAATATGATTGCTCCAACTTGGAAGGTTTCTGGCAATTTAATAACAAGAACATTCATTTGGTTGACAAATAATTCAAGTTCATAGCACTAATCTAATATAGACTTTTTGTCAACCATACGATACTCAAAATGTTTTGACATTAAATACTTGTTCGTACCTTACTCCTCCACTTTGTAGAGACATTCATTTGCTGAAGCCGTCTTGACGTAGTTATCCAAAAGACGATCCGACAAGGTGTTCAGAATTTGTCCTCTGCAGAGACATTCATCCTCCTCTCGTTTCTTTATGGCCTTCACAATTGCTTCGGTGTCTTTATAAGTAAGCGTTGGAATTGACACGAGATCATCGTTAAGTACATAAAAAACCTTCAACGCCGTCAGAAAGAAGCGCATTTTGTCTGCCTATCTAGTGTAGTTTGTCTCATCAAATCAATCAAGTTTGACAAGGGCTTGGTTCATAATTTTGACAGAGATTAGGATGGATTCCGGCTCCATTTTAGTCGAGATAAATCCTTGAAGTTGTTAATAATTTTGGTATATAGGAATCAGGAATTAAGAGGGAACAAGTAAATTGATTTATAACTCTAAAATACAATGAGCTTTCTTCAAGGATTTATTTGTCCCCACTCAAAGAGATTGCTTAAAGATTTGTTTAGCAATGAGAAAATAAGGTGGAAAGTGGACAGGTAAAAAGAAAATGATTCACTTTCCACTATTTTTTATGTCTAGCAATTGGAAAATATAAAATGGAAAGTGGACTCACTTTCCTTCTATGTAGGATTTTGAATCACTCACCATCTAAAGGGGTAGAAAGTCAATGGAAAGTTAAAAATAAAATCATTTTGATATCTAAACTAATTTTTGGTCTCTGATCAATTTTTATTATTAATTAATAAATATGTGCCACATCATTATATATCTCAACTTTTTTTTTACTTTCTCATTCCAAACCAAAAGCATTTTTTCATGTGAAAGTGAGAAAAAGTACTTGCCGTCGAAAGTATTTTCTTTTCACTTGCCTACTATCCGTATTTTTCACCATTTTCCTTTTGCCAAACATGCCCTAAGGGTTTACGGACAAGTATCCTTCGGGATACAGCAAAGTTCGAAGTTCTTGTACGAACGAACTTTAAAATGCTTATTCGAAACAAAGAGAAAAATTAGAGAAGATGTTGTGTAGAATTTATGGGTAGAGATTTCCTGTTTATATACTTGCAAAAGTCACAACCATTTTGAAAAATTATGACAGGTGGAAAAAAAACTGCCAAGGTAGTTTTTCAAACAACTTTTAGGAAATTCGAAATTCAAAAGTTAAGAAAACAAAATTTTCGAAATTCAAAAAGGTTGAATTCTTATTTCAAGTCAAGTCAAAACTTAAATAAATAATATATTATAAACGCACAAGAAAAGAGCCCACTTGGTGCACTGATTTGGGATGGGTGCTATTCTTTTGTGCTATTTAGAATTCTGGCCACACATCAAAAACATAAGACCATGCCCCCCTCCCAACACACACACGCGCACTATTTGACTCTATTGGCAACCGTTGGATCAACAATAACACCAATTGATGATGCTCGATATCGGCAACCTCTAAGATCGGGACACGTGGCGGACAGCGCGTCCCAGAACTCAGAAGAAAGAGCCCACAAAGGCCGACCATGCCATCCCTGTACCCGACTGGCCAGCACGAGCTAACCCTCCTCAAAGCTCCCCGCAGATTGGCCTCCTCGGCCCCTCGGCTCACCCCGAGCTGCCTCAAGACCAAGTCTCCTCGGCCTTTTCGCTCGTCCCCGTGCCCATTTGCCGAGGACGTCTTCCTCGGTCATCCGCCCAGTTTGCCGCTCACTGGCGTAACCGCAGCTCCGCTAATCTCGCCATGCATGGATTCTCCGCCAGCAACATCCCACGTTCCACGCCTTCTCGATCCCCTTTTATGGGCGATCCACTCCCTACGCAGGCGTGACATCGGGAGCGTAACTGCCGGCGAGATTCTCGCCCCTGCTGCTGCGTGCCTCCGCCCCTATATAAACCCCCATCACAGAGGGGTCAAGCAAGCCATTCTTGACACTTTATACCGTTACTCTGCTCGGATCTCATCACTAATTTGAGCGTCGGAGGGTCCTCGGTGGTACCAAACCATCTCGGGACTTCTTTGCAGGTACTCGGCGACAGCCTCCTCACCCAACCTTCTCCTCTCAAAACCCATTGAGACCCACACGCAATGAAGGACGATCAACCAAGTTCACCTCGAAATCAACGGAAGACAACATCTGACGGAGGCCCGAAAAGGAGCTCCATCACCAATACTATCCTTTCAAAATAAGACCCATCCCGGATCCCTTATGCACAACCCACTTAGTCCAACTTAAACTTAATAAGATGAGATCTAATATATAATTTTAGATTTTCCACTGTCAATCCAATATAAATATAGTATAGTAGGACTAAAATTTAACCTATAAAAGCTCAAAAACTCCAACAGAAGCTGCGCTAAGCTTGCTGGTCAAGATGGAGATGGAGGAAATAAAAGTTCAAAGGTAGTGAGATGGAGAGATGAAAAAGGTAAAGAAAAGCATATGGGAGATTAGGAGGTGGGGGGCCATATACACATTCATACTGCAATAAGAGCTATTTACAGATTTCGGGGTGATTGTTATCGGAAATTATGAAGTCGTCTTGCGAATGGATTTTCAGCACTTTCCACGCTCACATTGAGGGTAGAGCAAAGAAAGCGAATTTCCAGATTTCCGGACATCCAAAGGTTGACTAAAGGAAGCAGTTCTGTCAGGTCAGTCGAGTTTAGGGCTAGGCCGACAAACAATATTCTTTCGTCGATGGAAGTGGATAAGAAAGAATCGCCGGCTATATTCGAGAGTTTTATGGACGTGTTTGAAGACATATCAGGTTTACCGCCGAAGCGAGACGTGGAGTTCGCAATTGAACTTGTTCCTGGTGCAGCGCCAATCTCAAAGGCGTATTACCCGATGGCACCAGTGGAGTTGGAAGAAGTCAGGAAGCAGCTTGCTGAATTACTTGAGAAGGGTTGGTTTCGCCGCAGCAATTTAACTTGGGAAGCTCCAGTTCTTCTAGTAAAGAAAAAAAATGGCACAAGGAAGATGTGCGTCGATTATCGAGAATTAAACCGGGTGACTATTAAGAACAAGTACCCGATCCCCCGCATTAGCGAATTTTGAGCAGTTTAGTGGCGCGAGGGTATTCTCGAAGCTGGATTTGCGGTTCGGACATCATCAGGTCCGAGTTAAGTCAGAAGATATTTGCAAGACTGCATTCCGAAGTCAGTATGGATATTACGAGTATTAGTGATGCCCTTCGGAGTAACGAATGCACCGGCAATATTTATGGACTTGAGTAACGAATGCACTTTGCCATTCTTGATCATCTTTCAAGGAACTAAAGATATTTTTCTGGCACTATATATACTAGTATTTTGCACGTGCGATACACGTTGCATCATAAGTGTAATTTAAAAAGAAATTTGTGGAGTTGGTTATTGGACGAGTCGTGGGGTTAGCTGCGGTTAAAGTTTGAGAGCGGATTTTTTAATGAATTTCTGTTGTAAATTAGAGAGCCAAATCTCCAAATCAATTTTAAAATTGAAAACCCCTTTCTTATTTCACTGCAGTAGAGTATAGATAAGTTGTACCTTTTTCAGTGGCATATCACAAAAAGGAACAGGACATATGCTTTGTGCTCTTTGCTTTTTCCTCATGGGATTCTTTTTATAAGATTACTATTCGTGCATGCATGAGGACAGTGCTCAGTTGCTCATTGGAAGTGTACTTCACTGTCTAACCAAATTATTTTTAGATCTATTTGGTTGGCAACCAGAAGAAGGAAGTCCATATGCATATCATATTTTAAGTGTGGTCTCCATCAATTCTTCTTCTGGATAGCAATAGGAAATTAATCTAAGTTAATCTTAGCCAAATAGACTAGTTCTTTAGACACTCAAGAACTCATATAGCTTACCTAATCTTGACGACTATATATATAAATATTCAGCAATCAAAAACTCGTAATGGAAAATCAATGCTTTATCCATTTTGTTGAACTGAATATAGATCATTCGATGCCTCCATTCATTTTTTAACGGAAATAAAGTTTTAGGAAAAGAATTGATGATTGAAACATATACGAATAAAATTATAATTTGCTGAATTTATTATTCTATAATCCCTTGAAAACTTTTATTTGGTCCAATATGTGAACAAATCGCGAAAATGGTTTTATATAATAAGCGCCCAAGTTTCCTTTTATAAGGATATAATTTCAAGTAGACCTCATTTTAGTAATACCTCTGTGATATACTAGCAGGTAAAACTATAGTGAACTGCATAATTGCATATTAAAGGAGCCTAGATGCAGTATATTCTGCATAAAATAACGAAATCAGCTGACATATATATATATATATATATATATATATATAACGCACGCGCGAGACGAAGGTGTAAACTATGAAAATGCGGTATTGTATGCAAGAAATACAATAATTCAATTGACCCCACACAAAAATTTTCTTTTGGAATTTTTTGGTTTTGAATAAGGCTTTTCAGCACAGGAGAATAAGGCTTATACGGAGATTTGACCTTACTCAACCATGCCCAATGCAACTCAATGTATTTTTGATCCCACTGGGCCACTGAGCCATGAGTTCATGTGAGTCCTGATGTGTACTTCACTACCAAAAAGCAAGTTTCTGACTAGATCTTTTTTGTTAGCATTCAGAAGGAAGTCAATATGTTCATCATTTTTGAAGTGAGTTTGGTCTCCATCAACTTTTTTTTTTAGCACAAAGGAAGTTGATTTCGTTATAACTCTTATCATAAATTAATTTGTTTTATGACTAGATTTTTGTTTGAATAGACTGGTATTGTGTAAAGACTCAAGAAACTCTTCTGGTTTACCGAATATATTAATACATAGCAATCAGGATAATGTAAAAGCAAATCAACGCTTTGTCGTTTTACATTAACAGAATATTGTTTGTAAATTTGTTGGTGCCTTTACAAAAACAATTGACGACTGAAGCGTGTACCAGTAAACTTATAATTTGATGAACTTTTAGTTGCTTCATGATGTTGAAACATGATCTTAACGATGAAATTTCAATTAAACCTCACCCAAGGAACCAATATATGGACAAAATATTAATAATATATGTGTCGTTTGGCTAATTCATTATATCTTATGCAGGTTTGGCAATTATTCGGCATTGTTTACACCAAAATTCGGATGGACTGGCCGACAAACCACAATCAGGACAATCAGACGTGGCAATTAAGTACGCAAGCACATGACCGAGCATCGCCCAGTGATTTTTAAACAGTGAACCGAGAGAACGGTTGCTCTAGACAGATATCCGCCGGGGTATGGAATATGGTGTCATGCAATTAGAGGCACGAGCCCATGATGCTATAGGAGTATTGGGGAGCTGTAGATATAATTGCAGGCATAACCTCAATTAGGCCATAAACATTGGTAAAATCTAGAGACAGAGGACCCTCAATATCGATCAACCAAAAAACATCCATTTTACTAGACATGTATCACATATAAATGCCTTAGTTCGTGCTTTCAAGTAGTTGTTACAAACAACCGTGTTGTCGAAGGACCCCGCCGAAGTAGAGTGCAAACCATCACTACTATAAATGCCTACGGATTTATCCGTAGGGGCAACCCACTGCCCCTACGGAGATATGCGTAGGGGCGAAAAAAGACCCCGTAGGTGCAAAGGCCGCAGGTGCAAGTTGAAGCCCTGAACTTGCCCCTATGGACAAAATCTTGCCCCTACGGATTTCTGTGTAGGTCCTGTTGCACCTACGGAGTAGGCCGTAGGGTAAAAAAAGTTATATTATTTACGGTTTTTTTAAATATATTAACTGTACCTACGGACATAGCCGTAGGGCCACGTACTACTCCCTACGGATACCTGCGTAGGTACCTATCCGTAGGGGCAAAATATCAGAAATCCTGATATTTTGCCCCTACGGATAACTCCGTAGGGGCGAAGCATTGGCCCCTACGGATATGTCCGTAGGGGCACTCCCAACCCCCTGGTACTGAGATCAGGGGGGAAATATCAGTTACTGCTGATATTTTGCCCCTACGGATATAGCCGTAGGGGCAACATGTGTACCTACGGATTAATCCGTAGGTACACATTATCTGTATTTTTTTTTTTAAAAAGAGCTGCCTGATTTTTTCCCGCCCTGTGCACAATAATATATACATCAATCAAATATAAAATTAATCATCACACAACATATATCGCAGTATTCATAATCACATCTCACGCATATAATATACAAAAGAAACCCAAAAACTGAATATGATATAAATATAAACCAATATCAATATCGTTTCAAAATATAGTACAATGTGTATGATATAAATAAATACATGTTTCAAAAAATAAGAACCAAAAAGCTACCCTAGCTCGGTCCAGCTCCACCTCTGAATAATGATAGAATAACGCGTGCCTGCTCCTCGGTCAATAAACTCTGCAATTCGGCGCGAGCGAGAGTCTGAGCGGCCTGTGGAGCTGGCGATGTGGTCTGCGCAGCCGCCGTCGAGGTAGTCGCTTGCGGAGCCGCGGCTGCGGGAGTCTGAGCGGGCGGTGGAGCTATAGGAGCTGTCTGCGGAACCGCAGCCAATGTAGTAGCTTGCAGAGCCGCAGCCGAAGGAGATGCATGTGGAGGCTCGGTCGATGTACCCTGTCGCGTCTGGACATAACGTGTGTAAGAAGCGTGTAAGAACTGTGTATTATTCGAATTCGTATCATTATTAAGTTATTTCGAAACCACGTTTGGATATCTAGTTTGGAAAACCGTTGTTTATTTTAATTACATATGTATGTATGATTAATCAAACTTAAGTCTAAAACCAAATAAGCTCAAGCTACGTACTAATTATGGATGTTGATATCTATATAATATGACATGATATTTTACTATAAAGTAGTATACATACCAGCATCTCCTTCAACTCCTGAACGGTGGCCCTCAAGCTCTCCAGTTCCTGATGGACACGTCGGTCACTGGAGACGGAGGAAGTAACCGCCGGGGTGGAGTCCAACCTCATATGGGCCCTGCTAGGGCCCAGTCCCCGGCCTCTCTCCCAACCTCCGTGGTGCCCTCCGTGTGCGGCGTCCAGAACTGGGGTCAGCAGCCTCGGATCGCTCTGTCCGGTAAAATCGATCCCCGAGGCCTGGGCCTGCTCAACCACCCGCTCCTACACCCACATTAAGCAGTAAAGTATAACTATAAAATTTAAACTTGAACCTTCCAAAACTAATTTCAAATTTGGGTAGAAAAAATATTAACACTTACGCAATACTCCTGGGTAGCGACGTCGGGATATTGAAGCTCGCCCGTGGCGGGATCTGTCGAGGTGCCGTGGACGGTAAGATATGCGGACAGCACACTCGGTGTACCACCTGACGCCACGGTCCGAGATGTCTGCAATATTAGAAAGTAACTCTTAATATTAGAAATATTAGAAAATAACTCTTAATATTGCAGAATATCACAAAGGTCGGTGTATTGTAATTTACCAATAACTCCATGGCTCGAGTAATGTTCTTCGAGCCACCTGTGTAAGTAGGGCGACCCCTCTTCGCCGACTTCCTGTTCTCTGTATTCTGAGCGGACTGTTTCTGCACAACGCATTAACATTTAGTTTTCTAATTAAGGAACACAAAAAATAAATTATATCCTAAACAATGAATTACATTTAAAATACATACATGTTTGCGCTGGGAGTCGAAATATTCGCACAATAGAGGCCATGTCTCTACGTCGAACGCCGGAGTAGATAGGAGGGCCACTCTCTCTGCCTCGGGGGTCGCCATCCACAGGGAGTAGCAGTCGGCCTTCAGCTCATTCCTGTTGTATCGGACCTTGGCCTGCATGTTCTTCATCAGGCCATCGTACAGAGCATGAAGGTCGAGCACCCTCCCCGGATGATCAGGGTCGGCTACAGGCTGAAAATCGTAATCCAACTGAAAATACAAAAAAAAACGTTGTTATTAGATTGCAAGTGTTAATAATAAATATGATAAGCGGATATATCAACTGAAAATATATATTAATACGTACCCGAGCCTGATCAAAGAAGAGGGCGAATGAGCGCTGGTGCGGCTCGCCCCACTCAACGTGAAGTGGATAGTTCTTCACGAGCCGGCTCTCGTCCCCCATATACCGGCCGAACCTCTCGGCATGAGGACCGGTATAGCGATAGTCAAGGGTAAAAAAAAAGGGAATGCTGCCTCCCCCCTAGCTCTGTCAGGCCTCAGCCTATGGGACTGATTCGGGCCTCGAGTCCCCCTCTGGGGATGGGGAGGCCCTGCGTCTATACGAAATATCAAGACAATCAATATTAAGACAAAGTTGTATTAAGAAATCAAGGTTAAACGAAAATTCAAGTGTGATATATACCTCCGGTGACTATCGCACGAGCCTGGACCCGGGCAGCAGCACGAGCGGGACGATAGTTCCTCCGGTGAGGAACAACCGGGGTCCCGGATGTGGACGCATCCCCTCCAACTAGAAAATAAATATCGACGCTAAATTTCCATGAAGTTCATATTTATTCTATAGAGCATATGTAAAATGAATAAATATTTTAAATTTATTCATACTAACCTGCAGACGATGCGGAGGGTATGGAAGCAGCAGGAGTGGCCCCTGCGGAAGATGTGGATGCACCACCTATAATTAGACAATTAAAAATAGATTATATAAGTAATTGCAAAACGAATGTGTAGATCAATAATATAACGTTCTAAATCAATATGCATGCACTATAAGATATATAAATATACCCGCAGGTGCGGTGGTGTCACCACCTACAGCTAGACAATAATAAAAATTGCTAAGTAAGAGCAAAAGGAATGTGTGTATTTATGATATAGCATTCTAAATCAATATACATGTACTATATGATATATAAACATACCTGGAGGAGCGGGAGTGGCCTCTGTCCCAGATGTGGACGCATCACCAACAACTAGACAATCAAACATTGACAATATAAGTAATTTTGACATAAATAAGCATGAATATCTGTAATATTATATTTAAAATGGATATGCGTGCAGTATACCTGGAGGTGTGGCAAAATCCACACGGAAGGAGGCATCCGAAGGGGTCTCCGATCTGGGTGCAAGACCGGCCCTCTGAAGCTCCCTACGGAGCTCTTCGGGCGGCAGAACCGCTCTGCCTCTGCCGCGACTGGAGCTCCTGCCGCCCCTCGCTGCTCCCGACATCGTCATCAAATCTAGATAAACGGTTCGTGGACGCATTAGACAATCATTAAAAGTATTGACTATATATGTATAGAGCGTAAAATGTGAAGTAATAATATAACATTACTGATAACCTTTTTCGTTTCGTGGGCGCATTATACATATCTACTTGGATTTCATCGTCGATGTCATTTCTAACCCACGTAACTTCATGATCGGTCGAAGACAACCCGTCCTTCGAAACAGACGGTCGGAGCATTTTAAGCCTTCTTTCTTCTTCGTCCTCATCGCTGTCCTCGAATTCTGGGACATCGTAGACATCTCTGGGTTTCCATCGGCATACAACACTCCATCCCGGATGCTTCAAACACTGTGAGTAGTATATTTGGAACGCTTGGTTCGGAAAGATAAACGGATCGTCCTGATCGTAAAATCGAAGTGTGTTCACACTGGTCAATCCATATTCATCTTTCCAAGTCCCAAGATTGCTTCTCCACCTGTCCGTATCGGTTCACGGATCGTACCAAGTACACTGGAATATATAAAAGGGTTCTGATCGTCCGGGATAGTGGATGCCGAGTATACAATTTAAGTACCCATAGTAAATCACACCGTCCGATCCTACTGTCGCAATCCCACTATTCTGAGTGGTTCTAGATGTTTGTATGTCCTTAACTTCGAATTTGTATCCAAGGACACCAAATCCTTTGTAATATGCAACCTCCATACTAGGAAATTGAGCTAAACATCTTGAATCACTCTCAAATGATGCAGACAAGTTCGAATCGTGGATCTAACAAAATAAATTTTACGACAAATACATAACGATACAAGTTTAGATTAAAACTGATAGCAATAAAATGTTATTCGAATAACTTACATGATCTGTGACCCAATCACAAAAATTATCCTGATGGTATTTTTCCAAACGTTCTTCGTTCCAATCAGGATGCCCCTCACGTACCTCGTTAAAATGAATTCTGTTTTCGACAAATAATTGTAACATTAATATTATATCATTTCATACACACACAAACACAGATATAACAATTAATCCAAAAGAACTTACTCTCTAATTTGTTCAAGACATGCGCAATTAAGCAAGATAAACCGGTATATCTTGTTGATAAACATAGTGTCTACCCTCTTATACTCGGCTTTACCATATGGCCCGTCTTGAATTCTTCGTGGTCGGTTAAAACTTGTCTCAATGTTCTCGTCCAGATAGTGGGAACAAAATGTGGTTGCTTCATCAAGAAGATAACTTTGCATGATAGAACCCTCTGGTCGATTTTTATTGCGTATATACTTCTTAAGAGTGTAGAGGTAGCTAATGAGAATATGTTGAATAAATAAATACGGGCATACAGGACAACAATAAATTTATAAATTGCGCGAAACGAAAAATTACACGTACCTCTCGACGGGATACATCCATCGATATTGTACCGGTCCGGCTAACTTCGCCTCGGTTGCAAGATGAACCGTCAAGTGTATTATGATATCGAAGAATGACGGTGGGAAAATACGCTCAAACTTGCAAAGTATCAACGCAATAGAATTTTCTAGTTTATCCAGCGTCGCAACCTCCAGTGTTTTAGCACACAACTCCCTGAAAAAACAACATAGGTCGTTGATTACTAGACCAACCGAGTCGGGGAGAGAAGTCTTGAGGGCTAATAGAAGAAGGTGCTCCACGATAACATGGTGATCATGACTTTTCAGCCCATCGATTTTGCCCTTCACAATTTTTATTTTCTTGCTAAATGATCCTGAGAAACCTGTGGGGACTTTCAAATCATGCAACACCTGCAGGAATCTTTTCTTCTCCGGTTGTGACATATGATAAGCGACATTGGGAAGTACAAACTTGTCCGGTTTACCCGCTACCGGTCTAGGGTGCAATTCACTTCTTATTCCCCACTCTTGTAGATCCATCCGAGCATTCATGTTGTCTTTCGATTTCCCGTCTTTACAAAGAAGCAAGTTAAGTATGTACTCTGATACTCCCTTCTCTATATGCATGACATCCAGACAATGACGCACTGAATTTGTAGACCAGTACGGAAGCTCGAAGAAAATGCTTAACTTGTTCCAATATTGTGGTTTGACCTGTTTCGTCGGATCCATCCCGAAGGTCACGTTATTGTAACCATCCCATTTAGCAGTCACGTCCTCTCCGGACAATGGGGATGGAGGTCTAAGAAACTCCTGATGACCATCAAAGTGAACCGTGTCTAACCTATAGGGGTGGTCTGGAGGCAGGAAACGTCGATGGCCGCAATAACAAACCATCCTGCTAAAATTTAAGAATTTTGATGTTGTGTGTTCATGGCAATGAGGACATGCTTTGTGACCATGTACGGACCAACCTGATAGCATTCCATACGCAGGAAAGTCATTAATTGTCCACATTAAAGCCGCACACAGTATGAAGGTTGTATTTGTGTTTGAATCGTATGTCTCTACACCATCAATGAATAAAGATTTCAACTCCTCGATCAGAGGTCGGAGATAGACGTCGATATTGTTCCCCGGTGAGTTTGGTCCGTCGATAAGAAGAGGCATCATAAAGTATGATTGGTCCATAGCCAACCAAGGCGACAGATTATAAATTATCATTACAACGGGCCATGTGCTGTGACTTCCAGCCATATAGTTGAATAGGCAGAAGCCATCAGTAGCCAGTCCGAGCCGGACATTGCGAGGATCGCTACTGAATATTGCGTGCCTCCTATCGAAATCCTTCCATGCCGGTGAATCTCTTGGATGGCTCATTTTTCCATCTTCGCTTGGAGGAGCACGGTGATGCCAAATCATTGCCTCGGCTGTTTTCTTGCACCTGAATAGCCTCTGTAGTCTCTGTGTTATAAGAAAGTATCGTGCTATCTTCACAGGTATATCAGGCTTCTTATCATAATCTTTCGGTTTATACCTGGCATCTCCGCATGTTGGACACTCTTTCAAATCTGAATTCTCTTTCCGGTACAACACGCAATTTTTAGGACATGCTTGAATCTTCTCGCACTTTAGACCCAAATCAGACATCATCTTCTGGGCTCCGTACCAACTGTCGGGCACATTATTTCCCGGAGGCATAGAATCTTTCAAGAACGAAAGAAGTATTGTGAATGACTTGTTGCTCCATCCATTTAGGCAATTAATCTGGAAAAGTTGGACGAACCATAAGAGGGTGGAATACTTCGCATTCTCATAAATTGGTTTCCTAGCATCATTCATGAAATTTTCATATTTATCCGCACGTGGTCCTTGACCGGAAGGAATGTCATCTTCGGTACGAATAGATTCACCTAGGGCAGCCTCTACCATATCCTCCATTTCTTCTGATGGAAATAAATTTCCGTCTCCTGCCGCATTACCGAATTCTTCTTCTTCTCCTGCCGCATTATCGTGTTCTCTTTCTTCTTCTGCCGCAGTACTGCATTCTTCTCCTTCCCCGTGATATTTCCAAGTTGTATAAAGTCTAGTAAACCCATGTTTTACAATATGAAGCTCTGCCAATTCTACATTCTGCCAGTACTTATTACCACATCTATCGCACGGACAGAGAATCTTCTCTATTATGATATTATTATGTGCGCGTGCAAATTCAAAGAAAGCAGCAACTCCTGCGACAAACTTAGGTTGCATACGTTATTTCCAATCCACATACATCCAGTCCTTAACTCTGACGTACTCATGGGCCATGTTAGACTGTATAACATATAAATTGTAGGTTATGCTGACTATATTGAGAAATATAAGAACGGGATAGTTACTGACAAAGGAGAAAATCCATGTATATGCTTTGTGTGCGCGTTTGTCGTTGAAAAGAATAAATTATCGCACGTATGTTATGTTAGTTATATGTATGCCCTAGAGGCCATTACTGTACATTGGATGTATATTGTAGTGGATGCTGGGACATATATAGGAAGGACTTTCTTGCTCGACATGATAGTACGCTATCTGGTTGCACTTTATCTTAACATGTATACTTTCTGTCTCTCTGATTACATGTTGATAAAGCCCTTAGGATATGTACTCGACTTCCAGGACTATGATGTAGATCATACTAGTGGGGCCTGGGTAGTCCATGAGTGCATCCTTGAAATGTTCCTAGTCGAGAGAATATCGAGACGGGGCATCGATATTCCAGAGTAGACTAGCGCATATCTTCTCGACCCATAAGATCGGCGATGGATGATCCCATATCCATTGGTGTTTGACATCGAAGATGGTATGCGGGTGCTCAGTGGAGACTGGGTACACTGAACGGACTCGCCGAGAACTCCCAGATGGTATTATACCTCACGTCAGATGGCAGTTCTCTGGTGACACTGGTACAGCTTAGTCTGTTGACCCGAGATCGTCATAGAGTCTTGTGTGTCTCCCACTGTGCTTTGATTTCCACCCTACCACGGCTCTACTGAGTTGTGCAAACAGGTGGTTTTTGGGTACAGTCCCGATTCACATGGAGGCAATGAGCGATAGGAGGGGATTCGTCTCTCCCGGTATTGGGGGTTGATGTTGTGCTATGCTCGACTGGCCATAACAGGAAATCCCTGGCCAGGGTTGCAGTGATATACTGGTAAGAGTTATCAGTAGTTTCACGAATGTTATGGATCTCAAGTCGGCATAACTTATGGAGCTATTGGGGTCTGACGTTTACCACCCCTAGGCGAGATATGCGACATATCAGACGAACAGACCGGACCGTACGGTAAGTGTTACTGGTTGGATTCGCAGGAGTGTGAGCGGGCTTGCTCGTCGATCTTCTGATCGCTCAATACCCGGGTGGCCGTTACGTTTAGCAGACCGCTTGCGGCTTGTGGGTGTTTGATATGATCATCATCCGCTGCTGGCGTATTGACGAGTCTTTAGAGTCCTACACAGAGGTTTCCTGGCTCAAGCGAAACGAAATAGGAGCGCATATGAGATATGTGCGGGACCGAGAATGATGCGTGTATGTGATACCGTATTTCATTCTCGCGATAAATGTGTCGAATGGTTATATGCGATATAACCTAGTTATCGAATCAAGGATTGATTCGATAAGCCGATACATATGATACTAGTCGGTTATATCCGATATGACCGGATCATTGAATCAAGTGTTGATTTAATGATTTAATGTATAATTATATATTTGATATATTGCTTTGCATTAACTAGTATTGGTTCACTTTAAATGGATTTTCTCACTTGAATTGTGCACATTGTATATGCGATATATTTCTTTATGCACATGATTGTATCATGTTTGATGATACATTCTTGTTTGGTTTTGTGTAAAGTATTGAACCATGGTTAGTTAGTGATTAGGGTTTCATCTAATTCATTTATCTTTTTATTTTATTTATTTCAAAAGAAAAAGAAAATGAGAAATGAATGGTGGCTATTTTTGTTTTTATTTGAAAGCTTCTTGAAGCTTTGAACTTAGTCCACCATTCTTGTCTTTTATCTAACCCTAACCACTATCTAACCTAAGTTAAGTCTCTACACTAAACCATGGTCAATGATATGATAAGTATTGTATTTTATTTTCTATTTTAAAATTTAAGTTATCATATCATCTTCTTCTTCTTCATCTTCTTCTTCCATGGATGTAGCTTGCTACTCCAATGGCAAGTGTTGAAAAAGTGTGAGAAATCCAAATCTAAAGTGAACCCAACTCCTATTTCTTCATCCTCTACCTCTTGCCAAGTAGTATAGGGTGTTTCCTTCACAAGTTTTCCAAGCTTGATGAAGTTGGAGCTTGTTCTTGCGATATCTCGACGTAGATCATCTTCGGCATCGAACCGACGATCAAGCCCGCCCATTTCTTCGACGAAGACGACGCTAGAGCCCGGGAGTTCACTTGGACAGCGAAGGCACTTCGTTGCGGAGCCGTGGAGGTGGTGGACCGGATCTACAAAGGTTGTATATCCGTTCCCTTAGTTAAAATGTTAACTATTTTGCTTGTTTCGCCTAAATATCTAGTTAACGATCCGTTCTAGGTTTTCTCGGCACCGTAATTTTTAGAAATTAGCGTGTTTGATCACTTGTGGGACTTCACTAGAGTGCCTAGGAACCCTACAGTGGTATCAGAGCCTAGCTAGAGCCTTAGGCGAAGTCTAGACGCGATTTGAAGTCCGATCGAACCGAAACCTCACCCGGGAAATTGCTCTCTGTACTTTTTTCAAAAACAGTGATTTTTCCAAATTAAAAATATGCAGAGAACTCAGCAGGGAATTCTAAGAATTACGGCTAAAAAATTTTTTGATGAACAGTTAAAACCGCGGCGGAAGGGCGGCATAAGATAGGTTTATGCGGCGGTTCCGCCGCACATTGATGACGTCAGCCCTAAATTTTTACACTGCAATTCATTGTTTCTGGTTCTGAGTTCTCTGGATGTTTTGAAATTTTATTCAAGAGTTGAATTTTCTGCAGTTGTTTTGGGGATTCGGTGTTTCGATCGGGGTATCAAATTTTGTCTATTTGGTTTTCCGGATAAATTCTAGAATATGTTAAAAAGTTCGACCGGATATAAATACCCAATTTTTCCCCTGTCGGGAAATTTCCAAGTGTTGGATTTTTCCGTAGTTTAACGACGTTCTAAGTAGTGCAAGTAACGCGATGGTCCCTCTAGAAGACACAAACCTTAACTCGATTATGTGACCGTCTTGAACTGCCCTTTGAACCTTCGGGTTTGGGGCAGTACGGCGTGCCACATGTGAGGCGTTGGCTTGACCCTTCTACGGCTGGACCGTTGGTACTGAGGCACGAACGGAATGTTGTTAGACTTGTTTCATATGTTGATCTGTATCGGGAAAACTTGGGTGTTCGAATGTTCAATCGGAAAGTTTAACATTTTCTAATTATCTGGAATGGGATACAATAATTGGAATTCGCTAAAAGTTATGAGATAACGGAATGAATATTATAAACGTAGCAGTTTAGTCTCACTTGATCGGTTGCCATGGAATTTTGATTTGATCAAAAGTCCGTTGCAATCACGTAGCGTACGCGGATACTCGCCGGGTAAACTTAATAGACAGCCTCACCCCATAGCCCCGACCAAGTGACTGTAGGAGAACCCCGTCGCCGAAAACATCCGTTAGGGTGCTCGCGGTAGCGGTGTTCCGCCTTGGTGCACTTCGTCGACGGTATCAGGGGTGCGGTCGCCTACTGAAGTTTGCGACGAGCATTCGATCAGAATGTCGGGAATCCTGTTGAATTGCCCGACCAGGTATTGAAAAGTGTTTTCGATAATGAGACTAAAATGCGGGGTTTATAATTGTTAGGCATGCGATGTCTAAGTAATTCATTTGGTCAGGCATGCGATGTCTGAGGTGGTTGCGGATTCCAACTGTTGTAGTTTTACACTTTCTTTTCTGTGACCGTAAGTGTAATATGTGATATCGCCGGTTTCGTTGCTATATGTCAACGACAATTGGGATGCGCATATTTACTTACGTTGATGACATGAGATGTTATGTGTTGCTGGATATGTTATATTGGATCGTCGTGTTTGAATAGCCGGGGGTTTTTTTTATGTGAGATGAGTGTTTTTCATTTTCATTCATGTAAAAACTTGTATGTAATATTCTTTTATTGGGGCACTTCCTGGTTGCGGAAGTTGTCACCGTTGATATATATTATTTACTTTTCTGCACTAGGATAGACCCAAGGAGGGGAGCACAAGTAACCGGGTTCTGGGGTCCAGTGGGAGACCAACTCGAGGAGTCGAGTCCGGGTCTCCTAACCCTAGAATCGGTAGGGTTGCTTGCCGCTCTCGTAGGGGTCTAAGGGTGTGGGATTGGCTATTCATCACGACCGTGGAATCCGTGTTTTGTACTGGCTCGTATTGAAAACACGGACGTCCTAGTATATCCAATATTTCATATATTTCTTCTGCTGTGTTTTATCTGTGATCATGCGATGTTCTGTGACAGGTATTATATATAGTATATATGATATATTATATAGACGTTGCTTATGTTTTACACCCGCGCTAGCCCTGCCTCGCTCTGGCGTTAGTTACCTAACCTAACGGTGCAGACGGGACATCGAGGCGAATGCGGATGGCATAAGCGTACGTTATATTTATCTGTAATGGTTAGGTGGACTTAAATGATGGGATATTCATTAATGAGATTAATGAAAGAAAATAAACCTAATTGATGTTGTGGAATCGAATTTCAAAATAAAACAGGTAGCTACAGTTCTTGCTTTGCATCGCGGTGTTCATTATAGAACATCCTGCACCTTATTCGATGAGGAAAGGACCGAGATCCCTTCACCGGGAGTGACTCCTTTAGCAATAACTGGCAGATGCTAAACACTCGGTTTGTATTTGATCGCTTCTATAGTTTCTGCTTTGCACAGTGATATATATGATATATCCCGCACCTCATTCGACGAGGAAAGGGCCGACGATCCCTTCACCGGGAGTGACCCCTTTAGCAAAACTAGAAAAGCCTCAAAAACATTCCATTTAAAAAAAAAAAAAAACCATTTGATTCCGCAACGAGATCAAGTTCAAAGCGTTAAAGGTTTTCATAAAAAACCATTCGCAACCCTCCGTCATTTTAGGAAGTAGAGTACTTAGTATTCGTGCTGTGTTTGTTGACCATAGTCAAGGCACAGTGTACGGTAGCTAAGTGATGTCTTCCTACACCGCATATGATGCGATTAGTTAGGACAGTCATGTGGCTTTGTTGACCTTAGCCAAGGGTCATGTGGGTGGGTCTAATTAATCACGAAATGACGGGTAGAACTTGACTAGTACCTATGATTTGTTGACCTTAGCCAAGGTCATAGGTGCTAGGGGTAAAAACCTTTATCGGGAGTTTCAAGTGTTGAAACTTGCAATGAGATTGCATACCTTCTATGTGATAGTTGGATCCCGATACCCACTGCGAGTAATTGTTACTCCTGGGAGAGTTTTGCACTTTACAATTAGCCGATCAAGTAGGTGTCTAGAAAGGTGTCAACGGGGTTACGCCTCTGGGAAAACGAGGTTTACTGTAATTAGGTCCGTGCGAAAGCACGGGGAACCTCCCTCAAAGTACTGACACTGGCCTGGCTGAAAGATTGGCGAACTTGTAGAGTGTAATTAATCCCGGCTAGTCTTTCCTTTTAAGGTTTGAAGGAATATTTGATAAAAACAGTGGGAGCCATCCTGATTAGATAAAATATATAACCAATCTGATCTTGCAAGAGCGCACGCAGAGTGTTTTCTTCTCTCTCTCTCCTGGTAGCGACCATATCACGCCTTAATCAAGATAATAATACGGATGTATTGACCGAACCCGCTTGTTATACTGAGCTGGGGAACGTTGGTCCCGCTCCAACTTATAATTGTTATAAGACAGAGCAGGAAATTGGGGAATACCAGAATTCATATGCCGCCCAAACGAAGAAAGTGCATATGATGCATCTCCTTCGGGTGTGTTCATTACAAAGAACTGTTTCTCAGTATCCTCTGCATCCAGGGTATATGATACCGGATCAGGATCCCAGATATGTAATCTGTTACATAGGGGTACAAAAAGGTAGAAAAACTGAGAACGGGTGATAAGTTTCATGAGACAGAAAACGGGGCAAGTGTTGCAGCCAAGTCTGTTGGTCACTGTCACCCTGTATTACGAATACATTGATTCTGAACAAATGCTATTAGATACCGAACCTGATATACAAAATCATATCAGTCTCTTTATTTCTAAAGAAAGGATATAATTTTGTATTGATGGATAATGTTTTGAACATTTCCTATATCAAAAGTTGATCGGTTCAGGCACGTTATCTAAAAGCATTGACGTTCTAAATCAAACTACAGTTCCTTGTATACAGAATACACACAAGAGGAAGAGTTCAGAAATGAACGAATCCTTCTTGAGGCATTGTAGACTAAGTCACATCAATGCGACCCGACTGGCTGAAGTTACATTTTAGATGCATATTTAAATCAGTTTGAATTTACATCTTGTGAAACTTGCCAGTCATGTCACAAAGATAAGATGACCACAGCTCTGTTTACTGGAAACAGAGAAAGAGTTAGTAAACTCTTGGGACTGATACATGATGATGTACGGAAGGTCTCCTGTCTACACATGCCAGGACTGGTTCTTTATACTTCATTATATTCTCTGATAATCTCTCAAGATTCAGTCATATATTCCTGTTGAAATATAAGTCCGAACCTTTTGAGGTATTCACAGAATATAAGTAGGAAGTAGAGAACCAATAACCGGGTATAAGTATTATGTCCTATGATGAGATCAGGGAGGAGAATACTTGTGCATGGAATCCTAGGACTATTCTAAAGGAAAATGAGATTCTCTCTCAGTATTACTCCTCTGAATACACCACAGCACAACGGTGTATCGGGGCGGAGCAATCACACAATATTAGATATCGTGTGCTCTATGATGAGTATTACTGAGTTACCTATTTCTTTTTGGAGTTATGCACTTGAGAAGCTGCATACCTATTGAATTAGGTTCAAATCAAATCAATGCCTACCACTCCATATAAGATATGGTGCGGGAAGATCCTATCTCTTAAGTTAAGATTTGGGGTTGTCCGGCCTATGTTTAAAGCAAAATCCGGACAAGATCGAGGCAGGATCAGTTCTGTAGAACTGGAAAGGTTCCAGCTATACAAAACAGCAGTTGATGATTTGACAGAACCATAAGATTCTATAGTTCCCGACGAACCTCAGCCTCTCCGCCGATCTAGTAGGGTTCCTCATCCCCCTGAGAGATACCTCGGTTTCTCGATGACAGTGGGAGCAAGGATTGCATCATGAGATGATGACCCAACTAGTTTCGAGCAGGCCATCGAGAGTAGGGACTCTATAAGAATGGCTGGATGCTTAGCGATCTGAGATGGAATCCTTATACACCAACAAAGTATGGACTTTGGTTGCTAAATCTGAAGGGTTAAATCCCCATCAGGAGCAAGTATATCTTGAGAAGATTACTTGGTGTAGATGGAAAAGTTGAGACTTTCAAAGCTAGACTTGTTAAAGGTTTTCGTCATCGACCAGGCGTGGATAATGATGAAACCTTTTTCCAGTAGCTATGCTTAAGTCTATCCAGATTCTACTTGCCACGGCTACATACCATGACTGCGATATCTGGTGGTTGGGTGCCCTGACTGCTTTTCTAAATACTGATTTAGAAGAGAACGTCTGTAAGAACACAGCCAGAGGTCTTCGTAAATAGTGGGAGCAGCGGAAACGTGTGCAAGTTGCTTTACATAATGAAGCAGGCATCGCGGAGTTGGAACGTCTGTTTTGATGTGATAGTCAAAGTGTTTGACTTCATCAAAATGGTAGACGAACCTTGTATATACAAAAGGGTAGTAGAGAGTAAGGTTGTCATCTTCGTATTGTACATAGACAACATACTCTTGATAGGAAAAGAGTTTCCTATACTACGATCGGTCAGTCTCCTATTATCACTAGGATTCTCCAAATAGGATCAAAGTGATACCTTCTAAATCGTGAGTTTTCATCTATGAGATAGATGTAATTGGATGCTAGGATTCTCACTAGATGTAGTGAGATGGTATCAATCGATCATGGGGAGAATCACTGGAAGAGTTCCAGGGTGATAAAGACGACTGAATGTCAGTCACGGGCATTGTCTTTACCCTCAGTAAAGGGACGGTATGTTGGAAAAGTTCCAAGCAAGATACCGTGGCAAACTAGACGATTAAGGCTGGTAACATCGCTATTGAAGATACTACCAAAGAGGAAGTTTGGGTGTATGTTGGTTCATAAGATGAACTAGGTTCCTGCCATTGTATGACAATGGAAGTATGGCTTTGGCCCTGGAACCCTGGTCCCATCAGTGACCCAGACAAATTCTGAGGCAGCATCACCTGATCATAGAGATAGTTGATCTCCAGGGTGATCGAGGTTAAGAGAGAAGACTGAGAGGACAACACGGCGGATCCACTCACGAAGGCCTTTTTCCCAAAGAGAGACAATTTAGGGGATGGTTGAGTATGTGATACTGCAACCACTGCTACAGATGGCTCTAGTGCAAGTGGGAGATTGTTAGTTATATGTATGCCCTAGAGGCCATTACTGTACATTGGATGTATATTGTAGTGGATGCTGGGACATATATAGGAAGGACTTTCTTGCTCGACATGATAGTACGCTATCTGGTTGCACTTTATCTTAACATGTATACTTTCTGTCTCTCTGATTACATGTTGATAAAGCCCTTAGGATATGTACTCGACTTCCAGGACTATGATGTAGATCATACTAGTAGGGCCTGGGTAGTCCATGAGTGCATCCTTGAAATGTTCCTAGTCGAGGGAATATCGAGACGGGGCATCGATATTCCAGAGTAGACTAGCGCATATCTTCTCGACCCATAAGATCGGCGATGGATGATCCCATATCCATTGGTGTTTGACATCGAAGATGGTATGCGGGTGCTCAGTGGAGACTGGGTACACTGAACGGACTCGCCGAGAACTCCCAGATGGTATTATACCTCACGTCAGATGGCAGTTCTCTGGTGACACTGGTACAGCTTAGTCTGTTGACCCGAGATCGTCATAGAGTCTTGTGTGTCTCCCACTGTGCTTTGATTTCCACCCTACCACGGCTCTACTGAGTTGTGCAAACAGGTGGTTTTTGGGTACAGTCCCGATTCACATGGAGGCAATGAGCGATAGGAGGGGATTCGTCTCTCCCGGTATTGGGGGTTGATGTTGTGCTATGCTCGACTGGCCATAACAGGAAATCCCTGGCCAGGGTTGCAGTGATATACTGGTAAGAGTTATCAGTAGTTTCACGAATGTTATGGATCTCAAGTCGGCATAACTTATGGAGCTATTGGGGTCTGACGTTTACCACCCCTAGGCGAGATATGCGACATATCAGACGAACAGACCGGACCGTACGGTAAGTGTTACTGGTTGGATTCGCAGGAGTGTGAGCGGGCTTGCTCGTCGATCTTCTGATCGCTCAATACCCGGGTGGCCGTTACGTTTAGCAGACCGCTTGCGGCTTGTGGGTGTTTGATATGATCATCATCCGCTGCTGGCGTATTGACGAGTCTTTAGAGTCCTACACAGAGGTTTCCTGGCTCAAGCGAAACGAAATAGGAGCGCATATGAGATATGTGCGGGACCGAGAATGATGCGTGTATGTGATACCGTATTTCATTCTCGCGATAAATGTGTCGAATGGTTATATGCGATATAACCTAGTTATCGAATCAAGGATTGATTCGATAAGCCGATACATATGATACTAGTCGGTTATATCCGATATGACCGGATCATTGAATCAAGTGTTGATTTAATGATTTAATGTATAATTATATATTTGATATATTGCTTTGCATTAACTAGTATTGGTTCACTTTAAATGGATTTTCTCACTTGAATTGTGCACATTGTATATGCGATATATTTCTTTATGCACATGATTGTATCATGTTTGATGATACATTCTTGTTTGGTTTTGTGTAAAGTATTGAACCATGGTTAGTTAGTGATTAGGGTTTCATCTAATTCATTTATCTTTTTATTTTATTTATTTCAAAAGAAAAAGAAAATGAGAAATGAATGGTGGCTATTTTTGTTTTTATTTGAAAGCTTCTTGAAGCTTTGAACTTAGTCCACCATTCTTGTCTTTTATCTAACCCTAACCACTATCTAACCTAAGTTAAGTCTCTACACTAAACCATGGTCAATGATATGATAAGTATTGTATTTTATTTTCTATTTTAAAATTTAAGTTATCATATCATCTTCTTCTTCTTCATCTTCTTCTTCCATGGATGTAGCTTGCTACTCCAATGGCAAGTGTTGAAAAAGTGTGAGAAATCCAAATCTAAAGTGAACCCAACTCCTATTTCTTCATCCTCTACCTCTTGCCAAGTAGTATAGGGTGTTTCCTTCACAAGTTTTCCAAGCTTGATGAAGTTGGAGCTTGTTCTTGCGATATCTCGACGTAGATCATCTTCGGCATCGAACCGACGATCAAGCCCGCCCATTTCTTCGACGAAGCCGACGCTAGAGCCCGGGAGTTCACTTGGACAGCGAAGGCACTTCGTTGCGGAGCCGTGGAGGTGGTGGACCGGATCTACAAAGGTTGTATATCCGTTCCCTTAGTTAAAATGTTAACTATTTTGCTTGTTTCGCCTAAATATCTAGTTAACGATCCGTTCTAGGTTTTCTCGGCACCGTAATTTTTAGAAATTAGCGTGTTTGATCACTTGTGGGACTTCACTAGAGTGCCTAGGAACCCTACATGTTAACCGATAGACGGGGGCTAAGTGGCGCTTTTAGTTTCATATATGAGTATTGATGGGAATATGAAGGTTTCATATTATCATATATTGGTTTTAACCCGAACATCTCGAATCGCTCTCTAATTATGCGTTTGTTGTGTATTCTTATTGTATGTGTGTGTTCCGGCTGTCGGGGGTAGGCTTCTATCCCATTAAGAATGTATAGAGCGAACACCCATCACTTGTGCTTTCAACCGTTTCGAGTAAATTTTGGCAGCACCTCCCCGCTGTTCTCCGAGTACACTGTAATAGAATAGATAATCATTTCAAAGCTGTGAAACAACGTTGAAATGAATACATAATCTATCTTTGTACACGGAGAACAAGAGGAAAGGTGCCGACGAAATATCTCGAAACGGATGAAAACACAAGTGAATGAAGGCGTTTGCTTTATACATTCTTAACTTGTCCACACGGGACAAATCTATGGGTTACCATACGATTGAATTTTCTCGTCGTGTAGACTATACGACGGTTGTTAGTATCGAGCTATACTTTCCGATATTTAACAACCTTCGTATAGTTCTAGGTCACGACAAGTATCGCATGTATGTTAACCGATAGACGGGGACTAATTGGCGCTTTTAGTTTCATATATGAGTATCGATGGGAATATGAAGGTTTCATATTATCATATATTGGTTTTAACCCGAACATCTCGAATCGCTCTCTAATTATGCGTTTGTTGTGTATTCTTGTTGTATGTGTGTGTTCCGGCTGTCGGGGATAGGCTTCTATCCCATTAAGAATGTATAGAGCGAACACCCATCACTTGTGCTTTCAACCGTTTCGAGTAAATTTCGGCAGCACCTCCCCTCTGTTCTCCGAGTACACTATGATAGAATAGATAATCATTTCAAAGCTGTGAAATAACGTTGAAATGAACATCTAATCTATCTTTGTACACGGAGAACCAGCGGAAAGGTACCGACGAAATATCTCGAAACGGATGAAAACACAAGTGAATGAAGGCGTTTGCTTTATACATTCTTAACTTGTCCACACGGGACAAATCTATAGGTTACCATACGATTGAATTTTCTCGTCGCGTAGACTATACGGCGGTTGTTAGTATCGAGCTATACTATCCGATATTTAACAACCTTCGTATAGTTCTAGGTCACAACGAGCACCACATGGATGTTAACCGATAGACGGGGACTAAGTGACGCTTTTAGTTTCATATATGAGTATCGATGAGAATATGAAGGTTTCATATTATCATATATTGGTTTTAACCCAAACATCTCGAATCGCTCTCTAATTATGCGTTTGTTGTGTATTCTTATTATATATGTGTGTTCCGGCTGTCGGGGGTAGGCTTCTATCCCATTAAGAATGTATAGAGCGAACACCCATCACTTGTGCTTTCAACCGTTTCGAGTAAATTTCGGCAGCACCTCCCCGCTGTTCTCCGAGTACACTGTTATAGAATAGATAATCATTTCAAAGCTGTGAAACAACGTTGAAATGAACATCTAATCTATCTTTGTACACTGAGAACCAGCGGAAAGGTACCGACGAAATATCTCGAAACGGATGAAAACACAAGTGAATGAAGGCGTTTGCTTTATACATTCTTAACTTGTCCACACGGGACAAATTTATGGGTTACCATACGATTGAATTTTCTCGTCGCGTAGACTATACGACGATTGTTATTATCGAGCTATACTGTCTGATATTTAACAACTTTCGTATAGTTCTAGGTCACGACGAGCATCGCACGTATGTTAACCGATAGACGGGGACTAAGTGGCGCTTTTAGTTTCATATATGAGTATCGATGGGAATATGAAGGTTTCATATTATCATCGAGTATCATATATTGGTTTTAACCTGAGCATCTCGAATCGCTCTCTAATTATGCGTTTGTTGTGCATTCGTGTTGTATGTGTACGTAACATGATTTTAAACCATTGAGATCAAGATTGATAGAACTGATCATCCTACATTGCAATAGCATTCATCAACCAAAAACTATTATTGCAATGGCATTCATCTATAACAATCAACAATTAAAACTACAAATGTAGGATACTGATATCATAAAGCGTTATACGCAACATATGAATTCACATGACTGAAACATGCATCAAAATATTGAAGTAGGGGGGCAGAAAAAAAACCCTATTTGATTATCAAATGCATGGGTTTGTATGATTTATATGTATGTATTTGAGTGCTGCAATTCCGAAATTTGCTTTAACTTGTACGTTGCTTTATGTTGTTAATTTGATCATTTTTAAAATTGTAATTGGTTCTACACATAATTATTTCGTTATTGTAACAGAAAATTTTGTTTCTTTCGATATGAAACAGATACGATACACGATATGATAAATAAAAAAACGAAACACAAACCGTATCAAGATTTAACAACTTTGATTATGTCATATACGCGGGCCGATATTTTCATATTAGCCAATAGGCAAAAATAGATTGCGGTCTGGATATGGCATATTGGCAGATGTTACCTATATGCATACATGCATGTTGTCTCCCCATTTTTTCATAAATTAAACCAACTTTTCTATATATGCTAGTAATTACTGGATACATTCAGGTTAAATGCATAGACCTAGCCGTAATTTCCTCTACGGTAAACTTTCATCAATACAACACTTTGGTTCGCCTAACTAGATCGCCATTCACGAACACAATCTATTTATATGGCATGATTTTATACACTTAATTTTACCACATTTAATGAAAATGAATCATTCATGATATGATACATGTATATACATCGATACCCAACCCCAACCTAACCCTAGCCCCAGCCCCAGCCCAGCCCTAGCCCAGCCCCGCCCCGCCCCAACCTAACCCTAACCCCAGCCCCAGCTAAACCCCAACCCCAACCCTAAGCCAAACCCTAACCCCAGCCCCAGCCCCTGCCGCAGCCGAACCCCAACCCTAACCCTAACCCCAACCCCAACCCCAACCCCGACCGCAACCCCTGCCGAACCCCAACTCTAACCGCAACCCCAGACCCAGCCATGAACCCTAGCCCTAAATAATCAAAAATTTCTTTAATTTAGTTGAATATTTACTAACCTGAACGGCGGTGGCGACGATGAGAACGGCGGTGGCGATTTGGGGATTTTGTTTCGCGCGCGATCGAGATAGGAAGAAAGAGATAACGGGCGTAGGCGATCGATCTGTGCCTTTATTAAATCGCTATTTAATTGCCCCTACGGATTTGTCCGTAGGTCCTTGGTTTGCGGCTCCGTAGGGGCAAACACCAAATTAAGAATTAATATTTTTATTCTTGAACGTCTTGGCCGGTAGGGACAACCTTATAGCCCTACGAATTAATCCGTAGGTCCAACATAAATCTGCCCCTACGGATTTCAATATCCGTAGGGGCAACCCCCTATTTTAGTAGTGCATTCGACATTAGGTAAACACCGCCAACACCATGGCGATTAGGCCTCTATTGAGAACGGGCGCCAGCCCTTGTCCAGTGCGGTCCTCCCAATTGTCGAATACGACTCCCAAGCTCCCTCTTAGACAAAGTCGGGTCGTACAATGTTGATTCTAGCATCTTTAGGCATACATTCTAATAAGGCATGGTCAAGGGTACACAGTTTCGGTCCCGCTACATTTAGATATGTCAAGGAAGGGGTTCGGGCATCGGCCCACGGTCTCCCTAGGGGAAAAACACCTGTGGCGCATCTCCATTAAGATGTGGAAAGTTGTAACCCTGCCTCTCGACTGATGGTGCTTGAGTGACCCTTGTGGTATAAGGCCGAAAGACGACTATAGCGTGTGTCACACAACGACTTGGCGGAAACGTGAACCTTTGTATTTGGCCGCCATGTTGGCCGAACGTTGTATGATGATGATGATAATATCAATCGGTTTCAGCTGCATTTGTAATGCAGTTGCTGTTATATTAATTATTTTGTCATGATGAATGTATTCGGCCATTAACTACTTGATTTGGATCTAAATTTTTAACCCAGGTAAAAATATGGTTCGGAGTCAAATTTAAGGGATGTAGCACAATGGATTCAAATAAAATAATTATTTAATAAATACCATAACATTCCGAACTTGATGGTTAAATTCTACTGCGGTAATAGCATATAAGATATATTTACTTGACTTCTAACAAAATTAACTTTAAGTTAGCTTCAACTTTTTTCCCATAATTATAACTAATATTAAAATAAGTATGTCTACCTAGGTTGAGTCATATATCATGAAAATAGGGCATGGAAACAATATTTGCAATCAAATATTAATATTAAGTTTTTTAAAAATAAAAAATCACTAAAAACTCCGGCTATTTTAGGGGTTTTAACAATATTTGCAATCAAATATTAATATTAAGTTTTTTTTTAAATAAAAAGATATTAAAATCTCCCGCTATTTTATAGAGTTTTTTAATTAAAAATTGAGCCTTACCTCATAAGTATATTAGTAAAAATAAATACCAAGTACTATTTTATATAAGGTTTCAAAGTTATATTTATTGAGATGGGCTATTTACAGAAGTGCCCCCTAAAAAATACCTAATTACTAATCCCAAAAAAACTCAATAATTACTTAAATACCCCCAAAACTTTTAGTTAAAACCAAAAATCTGCTCTTAACAACTCAAAATGAGAATTTTTTTTGGCATATTCCGTTTAGGCATGAGAGAAACCGGGCTAGGCTTTTAAAGCCCCCAAACCATTTATTCTTGGAGCAAAATCCCTAAATTTATTCCCAAATCAAAATTAGGATTTGAGATTTCCTCCTTCATCGCCATCCGTCGATCACTGTTCGCCGCCAACCTCCCTCGTCGCCCGCCTTCGGCCGTTTGCCACCGGTCGACGGTTGCACATACATTATCGGGGATAATTAAAATGTAAAATGTACCAGCATGTTAATGTAAATATTAAATTTATATATGTTCACGAACGAGAGGGAGGACAATTTTATATTTATATTTATATGAGTTTACACTTGTTTTTAACATAGACAGGGTCCATCCAATAAGATTCAAATCTTATGGAGGTTTGGCTCATTTTATGTTTTATACCCATACACTTCTTATACTTTTTCCAATATATAATTTTAATCCACACATCTCAACGGTAAAATTTTTTGGAATTAGATTCCAGGTCATTACACTCCCGGAAGCATAAGTATTCCCGGTAATCTTCCATTTTATGTAGTAAGCGCAACCTAAGAATCTCCTTCCACAATCTTCATTCTCCCATGCTCAAATGGAGTGCGAATATGGTCTAAATTGTAAGCTTCGGCTTGGGTGGAAAACCTAAATTGCAAGCTTTCTTTCAAACCCATCATATTTGAGTTTGACTGGGCATTTTTATATCCATATGCATCCTGAAATATAGACCCAATTTTCATGACAAACAGAGAAACAAGCTAGATCCTTAGAGATAGGCTCCACCAAACCATAGATTAACCCTCAGTGAGCTTCAGAATGGACTTGATGATGATGATGGGGGAGGTTAAAACGGAAAGAGACCTTTGAAATAGGGAAAAGGAGATGTTATCAAATGGAGTTATGGGGGCACACTGCTACAATAAGGGATTGCCTCTACGGCTACAAGAATCTGTAGGGGCAATTTTTTATTACCCTTACGGATTAATCCGTAGGGCCATCCGGTTGCCCCTACGATACCCTACGGATTAATTTAAAAATATTAAAATGTAATTTTTTATTTGGCCCTACGGAGCCGTAAAAGAAGACCCTACGGATTAATCCGTAGGGACAACTAAGGGTTATTTATAAAAAAAAAAATAAAGCCCAGAAATTCCCCATCCCCAATTTTCCCCACCAACTTCCCCGCGCGTCGTCAAAACTTCCCGCCGTCTCGTCACCCGCCGGACCCACTTCTCGTCGCCAAAACTTTCCGCCGTCGTCATCACCTCAGTCTCCGCCGCCACCTCGTCGAGCTCCTCCACCTCAGTCTCGCCACAGTCTCGCCAAAATTTTCCGCTCATCGCCATCTTGCCGCCACCACCTCGCCGAGCTCTATCTCCGGCCTCCTCCACCTCGTCGAGCTCCATCCGCCGGCAAAACTACAAGTGAGGTGAGTTAATTTCCATTTTGAAGTATTAATTATTCTTAATTTTTGTGTTATTGTTGATTTTAGGGTTAGAGTTAGTTCCGGATTAATTAGGGTTAGGGTTAGGGTTAATTAGGTAGGTTAGGGTTAGGGTTCAGTTTGTGGTTAGGGTTAGGGTTCGGTTTAGGGTTACGGTTAGGTTTCGGTTTAGGGTTAGGGTTTGGTTTAGGGTGAGAATTAATTAGGTAGGGTTAGGGTTAGTTAGGATTAATTAGGTAAAATTGGGTTGGTGATGATTAGGGTTAGGGTTAATTAGATTAATTATGGTTAATTTTGGTTTTGGCTAGAGTTAATTTGGGTTGGGATTTGGGTGATGATTAGGGTTAGGTTGATTTGGGTTAGGGTTTGGGCTAGGGTTAATTTGGGTTAATTTGGTAAAATAGAGTGTATTTGTGTTAGGGTGTTGATTAGGGTTTATTTGGGTTAATTTTGGGTTGATTAGGGTTTATTTGGGTTAGGGTGATGATTAGGGTTAATTTGGATTAATTAGGTTAATTTTGGGTTAATTAGGGATAATTTGAGTTAGGGTGGTGATTAGGTTTAATTTTGGGTTAATTAGGGATAATTTGGGTTAATTAGGGTTAGGGTTTAGGGTGCACTAGTTTCTTCAGTAGGATACTCGATGATAACATAAACGCACAACTTTACCGTAAGCTTAACCCTTCATATAAGAACTTAGTTTTTACTCTGGTTGAGATTTGCAGAAGCAAATCTCCCCACAAGTTGAGAATTTAATTTTCAATGGGGAGATTTTGTTCTGCAGATTCAAAACTTAGGGAAAAAGAACTAACTTAAAAATAAATAACAGAAACATATAGGAATTTAATTCCTCCAAAAATTAGAGTTGGGGTTTATGGTGCACTAGTTCCTTCAGTAGGATACTCGATGATAACGTAAAGGCACAACTTTACCGTAAACTTAACCCTTCATTTAAAAACTTAGTTCTTCCTCTGGTTGAGATTTGCAGAAGCAAATCTCCACACAAGTTGAGAATTTATTCTCATCGGGGAGATTTTGTTCTGCAGATTCAAAACTTAGAGAAAAAGAATTAAGTTAAAAAGAAATAATAGGAACACATGGAAATTTAATTCATCCAAAAATCAGTGTTAGGATTTAGGGTGCACTAATTCCTTCAGTAGGATACTCGATAATAACGTAAACCCACAACTTTACCGTAAATTTAACCATTCATATAAGAACTTAGTTCTTCCTCTGATTGAGATTTGCAAAAGCAAATCTCCCCACAAGTTGAGAATTTAATTCTCATCGGGGAGGTTTGTTCTGCAGATTCAAAACTTAGGAGAAAAGAACTAATTTAAAAAGAAATAACAGGAACATATGGGAATTTAATTCCTCCAAAAATTATAGTTAGGGTTCAGGATGCACTAGTTCCTTCAGTAGAATACTCGATGATAACGTAAACGCACAACTTTACTGTAAACTTAACCCTTCATATAAGAACTTAGTTCTTCCTCTGGTTGAGACTTGCAGAAGCAAATCTCCCCACAAGTTGAGAATTTAATTCTCATCAAGGAGATTTTGTTCTGCAGATTCAAAATTTAGAGAAAAAGAACTAAGTTATAAAGAAATATATGGGAATTTAATTCCTCCAAAAATTAGGGTTTAACCCTATATAAAGAACTTAGTTCTTCAAAAAAATGATGATTTATTCTTTTCAACCCTACACAAAGCACATACACACTAACAACCCTAAATTTAAGCGAAATCATAAATTGAAATACAGATACACAGAATATAACTCATACTTAGGTATCTTCACGATCCGAACATGTCTGCATTATTAGAGAGTGATTCAAGATGTTTAACTCAGTTTTCTAGTATGGAGATTGCATATTATAAAGGATTCGGTGTCCTTAGATACAAATTTGAAGTTAAGAATATAGAAATATCTCGAACCACTCGGAATAGTGGGATTGCGACGGTAGGATCGGACGGTATGCTTTATTATGGATACTTAATTTGCATACTTGGCATCCAAAATTCCGGACGATCAGAACCGTTTTATACATTTCAATGTACTTGGTACGATACACGAACCGATACGGATAAGTGGAGAAACAATCTCGGAACTTGGAAAGATGAAAATGGATTGACTAGTGTGAACACATTTCGATTTTGCGGTCAGAACGATCCATATATCTTTCCGAACCAAGCATTTCAAGTATACTACTCAGGGTGCTTGAAGCATCTGAGATGGAGTGTCGTATGTCATTGGAAACCGAGGAATGTTTACGATGTCCCAGAATTCGAGGATCGTATGGAGGACGGCGATGAGGACGAAGAAGAGAGAAGATTTAGAGTGCTCCGACCGTCTGTTTCAAAAGACGGGTTGTCTTCGGCTGATCGTGAAGTTACGTGGGTTAGAAATGATATCAATGATGAAATCCAAGTATATATGTCTAATGCGTCCACGAAACGAAAAAGATTATCAGTAATGTTATATTATTACTTCACATTTTTACGATCTATACATATATAGCATGCATATGTAATTATTGTACTCTTGTCTAGATTTTGTCACGACCCAAATGTGGCACGTGACCGGCACTTAAAACACATGACATCTAAAGATATCGACGCGGTTCAAGTAAGCCGAAACCCGGAATCTGAACCCTTTTAAAAATTATTGGAGGTGGGTTTTAAAATAGTCATCCGATGAAAATAGTTTAAAAAAATAACATTTGAGTTTAACTAATTATGTTGAAAAGCATCTATGATGTTTTGAAATTTGACGTCACCTCCTTTACATTTTTCTTTTTGTAAAACCCGATACAACATAATAATAAAATAGCATCCCAACGGAAACTAGTCTCCACGTCCAAACGATGGAGCAACCAACAATCTAAATCAGAAATCGACTCCAAAGAGTATGACATCACCACGCATAAACTCTAAGTCTTGCTTCTAAGTCCATAATATACCATTTCTAAGTTGATGGAGTTTCCACTAGATACAAGAATATATGAATAATCAAGAGTGTCACGCCCCGCTTCCCAGTGTACGGCGAAGTGGACGCGACGAGGTCCGCTACGTATGTACTCAGAAGTACATACGCTAAGCGTAGCTAAGCAATATAAAATAATCACAAGAGACAAATGATATTGAAATAACAGCAACTTTTATTAATAACATTCTTTGTACAATGCATGAAATGAAAATACAACTGGAAGGAAAAAGCAATGCCTAAACAGTGGCATAACAGAAATGAAAAATACTGGAAAGAACAAGATACAATTATCTAGAGCTCTGGGTCTTCTTGGAACTGCTCCAAATCTTCACCGTTGGGCTCGATCTCAGCTTGGTCCAACGCACCTGACGATATTCAAAGAAGAAAGAAATAGAATGTCGTCAGCGAACAGGTCGCTCGGTAAGTCCCAAATAATAAGAAGAATGAGAATGACAGAGTAACAGTATTTTCTAAAGTATTATATTGTTGAATATTATGGAACATTGTGTAACGCTGTTGTTTGTAGCTTGGTACAGAAGGATGCCAGTGTATACGAGGGGGATCTCTATATGCTAGAGATCAGGGCAAAAGGAAAGTACAAGGAACCGTTATGCCACGGTACAACAGCAATAGAATTCAGGTTAGGTGTCTTAATCTGACCACCTCGTGCCACCTTTAACACCTTCCGTACCAATCTACCCCTTAAACCCCGTAGTGTTTTAACAGTATTGTAGTATTGGAATATGTAAATTGAGTGACTGACCAAAACCATGATATCAGTAAGCATGTTGTAACTGTATAATCAGGTAAATGGAATATCAGGATAATGGATGAATATCCATGGTTTGATTCAGTCAAAAAGAATATATTGTTAACTGGATTCACGGTTTCATGTATTCAAATTGTGTTCGAATATAAAAGAATATAGATTGACTTGAATCGTATTCAAGTCAGAAATAGTCAGACTCTAACCCGAGTCAGACTAAAAGAAGATAATTTGAAGTTCAATATTAGCTAGGGGCCTTACTGTAATTTGTAAAACTTGAGGGGGTTTTATGTAAAAAATATTTTTGTATAGTTTCAAAATACACCTCAAGTATTTAATAATCGTCTTTATTGTTATAATGAATGTGAATTTTATTTGTGTTATTCTAGTGAATATATCCTAATCAAAGTATTAATTGTTTTATCTGAAATTCATGGTTTTTTAGTGTAACTTTTAATCTTGTAATTTTTTTTAGAAAAATGTGGAAACTTTATATTATGATAAAATAGGTGTTTAAATGATAATTATATATATATTAACACATGAATAATTTTATATAAATATTTTATTAAAAAAATCCCATTTTCCCTAAATATCGTATTTTGAACCTTTCGACACCGAATGCTCCTTGCGGAGGTATGAATCTCGCACTACTAGCCTGCGGGTGCACGATGAACCGTACTATCCCTAACAGGTTCCCCAAAAGTGGGTTGTAGCGGCGCTTTGCTTAGGTTTAACAAATACTTTTCATTTGGGAAAACGGTTTTATAAATATAAGGTATTTATTTGCAAAAAGTATAGTTTTCCGTATTTTAGTTGTTAGGGTTTCCTAAGCCAACTAGCCTACTTCTAAGGTCTAAACGATGAGTCATTAGAAGCCTCAAATCGCCTCTTCACCGTCAATTGCGGCCAGGTAAGTGCCAGGTAAGTGGGAAGGAACCACAGTCGTGGGCCTAATTAAAAACCACTAGCGTTAGACACACTTGCCTAGGCACCACAAGACAGTTTAGATAAACGATCGATGTCCATGACCAATCGTGCTTTCATTTTATTAAAAGATTTTATTTAGAAATGTTTACAACTTAAAGGTTTCAATAAAGATTATAAAGATTAGGGTATTTTAGTGAAAAGTCCTGTAATTTCGTATTCTGTGTTTTGATATTTATCAATTAGGGTTATATTGAGTGTGTGTAGAGGTAGGTCATTACCTCGTGTCTTATTTTAGGTTTTGGTGAAGTTTAAAGGTAAAACATGCTATGTTAAACTTAAAGGTATTATAGCGCAAGAATACGGTATTCGAAAACGTTATCATTTTATGTGTGAAATTTTATTCAAATTGAATTCTACAAGTTTTGTGATCAAGATAAACATATTTAGGAGTGAGGTAATTGATTAAACTAAGAAAAATGAACTTCATGGTATTTTTATGAAAAGAATACGGTATTGCAAAGAAGCTATCATTTCATGTGAAAAAGTTTGATTAAATTGGTTTATGGGTGATTAATAGTCAACATGAATATGGGTAGATATTATGTATTAGGTGACAAGTGGAAATTTATAGAAAAACCGAATCGGAAATCGGTTTGTCCGATTTCCGTCGGGTTCCAAAAAGTCGTATTTTTTTACACTTATAGAAAAGAGAGATAGAAGGGATGGGACTTACGGTTTGGACAAGCTAAGGAAGCTAAGGGATGTGGTGGTTGCCGATTCGTCGAAAGCGTCGCGAAGGTTCTGATCCGGTCGCCGGAATCCGTCGTCGATTTCGGCAGCGCTTCGCTTCTTGCTCTTCGTACCGAGTTCTCGAGAATTTGAGAGAGTAGACATAGAGTTGTGAGGGGAAAAGGTAGAGGATAGGGGTCTTTATATAGGGCTAGGCTAGGGTTAGGGTTTGGATTAAAAATATTAAAAGAAAATATAAAAAAACATTAAAAATCATTAAACCTAGGAGTAAAAGGGATTTATTGGCTAAATAAAAACCGATCCAGGTATAATAAGTATGCAAGAGGGTTGACCAAGTCAAGGGCCAACTTTTCTCAGTTGGTGACTCGGCCGTCCGGCCAAGTCCGGCCGGATCGGCCGGACCGAGTCGGCCGATTCGCCGGCCGGCGGCGCCGAGTCGGGCCGAGTCAAGGGTCCAATGGCCGGGGGTTTTCCTGAGGAAAAATTTGGTATTTTTACTTTTTGTTGTCCAGTACATATTTTGGGAGTTATGGCCTTTTTACCGTTGACTTCCAAAAAAAATAAATACAAAAGTAATGTGGGGCATGGGATTTGAACTCCGGTGGCTTGGTTCAACAGTGCAAGGTATTACCAATGAGCTACAAGCTCTTTCTTGTAATTATTGTAAGGAATTAGATACTTAAATTGTTTCCAGCAACATTAATACTCCAAGTATACACTATATTTAAAGCAAATTTTTGGTATACAAAATTGGAGTTGTTACAATCTACCCTCCTTACAAAAATTTCGTTCTCGAAATTTACAACTTTTATTTAAGGACTAGATTACAAAAAGGTGCGGATATCTTGCACGCATCTCATCCTCCCTTTCCCACGTGGATTCTCCTGGAGTGTCTTTCCTCCACATTACCCGGACCAAATTAACTTCTTTGTTCCGAAGTGTCTTCACTTTCCTGTCCAGGATCTCCACAGGTTGTTGCTCACAAGACAAATCAGGCTGTATCGTGAGCTCGGAATGATCAAGTACATGGCTGGGGTCACTCACATACCTTCTGAGTTGGGATATATGGAACACGTTATGCACTCCTTCCAATGAGGGTGGAAGCGCTAAACGATATGCCACTTCACCGACTCGTTCGAGTATATCGAACGGTCCAATGTATCTTGGACTCAACTTTCCCCGTCTTCCAAATCTGATCACTCCGCGGTTCGGAGAGATTTTCAGGAATACATGATCTCCTGGCTGGAACTCCAAGTGTCGTCTCTTCGCATCTGCCCAGTGTTTCTGTCTATCTTGGGCTATGCGCATTCTTTCCCTGATAGTACGAACCACATCAACGGTTGCTACTATCATCTCTGGTCCAAGGAGTTCTCTATCTCCGATGTCGTCCCAACTTAATGGCGATCGACACTTCCTTCCATATAATGCTGCAAAAGGTGCCATTCCTATGCTTGCTTGGTAGCTGTTGTTGTATGCAAACTCCACAAGATGCAGGTGATCCTCCCACGATCCTTTGAAGTCGAGCATACATGCTCTGAGCATATCCTCCAAGATCTGAATAGTTCGTTCCGACTGATCATCTGTTTGTGGATGATAAGCCGTACTGAAGTTCAGACTTGTTCCCAAGCTAACTTGCAGACTTTGCCAAAATTGCGATCGGAACCTGGTGTCACGATCGGAGACAATGCAGACCGGTACTCCATGAAGTCTCACAATTTCCTGTATGAGTTCATGGGTATCAGAGATAGTACAGTATGAAGAGTTTTTAAATCTAAATTAGATTATTACCTCCATGTACTTCTTCGCTAGTGTCTCCGTTGATTGGCCAACTCGAAATGGGATGAAGTGAGCCGACTTTGTGAGTCGATCCATAATGACCCAAATCGCATCGTTACCCTTTGTGCTGCAAGGAAGAGCAGTTACAAAGTCCATCGTGATATGCTGCCACTTCCATTCTGGGATTGGTAACGGTTGAAGTAATCCAGCAGTCCTGTGATGTTCAGCCTTTACTTGCTGACACACCAAGCATTTTGCGACGTTTCTGGCTACTTCACGCTTCATTCCATGCCACCAATAATTCTGACGTAGATCCTTGTACATTTTGGTACCTCCTGGATGTACTGAATAGGGAGAGCTATGAGCTTCTTTCATTAACTCTTCCCGAACAGGACCCTTTGGTACATACAATCTGCTGCCGTATCTCAAAGATCCGTCTTCATGGATGATGAAATCTGTTCTGAGTCCATTCTCCACTTGTTCTCTGATCTTTTACAACTTAGCATCGCTGGCTTGAGCTGCTTTGATCTGATTGACAGTATTTGATTGAACTTGCAGATTCATCAAATTTGAAACATCACTTGGCATGACTCGTTCGATCTCCATCTGATGTAGGTCTTGCTGCAGCTTCCACTGGGCGGTGAGATTCATTGCTAATGGTTGGCGACTAAGAGCATCAGGTACTACGTTCACCTTTCCTGGATGATATTGCAAGTTGATGTCAAAGTCCGCCATAAGTTCTAACCATCTTCTCTGCCGCATATTCAACTCCTTCTGAGTAAACACATACTTCAAACTTTTATGATCTGTGTAGATGTTCACTCGTTCACCAAGTAAGTAGTGGCGCCAAATCTTGAGAGAAAAAATAACAGCTGCCAACTCTAGATCATGCGTCGGATAATTGCGCTCATGAGTCTTCAGTTGTCTTGAAGCATAAGCCACAACCTTACCGTGCTGATGTAGAACACATCCTAATCCCTTACCGGATGCATTGCAATGCACTTCGAATCCTCCAGATTGATCCGGTATGACGAGAATAGGTGCAGATGTCAGTCTTGACTTGAGTTCTACGAAAGCTTGCTCGCATGCTTCTGACCACACAAATTCTTCATCTTTTCGTGTGAGCTTGGTCAGGGGTGTTGCTATCTTCGAAAAGCCTTCAATGAATCTTCTGTAATATCCAGCTAAACCCAAGAAACTCCGAATATCCTTCACTGATTTTGGTGCAGGCCATTCGCTGACTGCTGAAACTTTTGCTGAATCCACAGAAATCCCTTCTCCTGATACGATGTGTCCAAGAAAACCAACTTGTTTTAGCCAAAACTCGCACTTGCTGTATTTGGCGTAAAGCTTATGTTGTCGAAGTGTTTCCAGGACAATTCGTAAGTGCTCCGCATGTTCTTTCCGATTCTTAGAATATACCAGGATGTCGTCGATGAAAATGACAACGAACCTGTCTAAATACTCCCGGAAGACTTGGTTCATAAGGTTCATGAAGATTGCAGGTGCATTGGTCACTCCAAATGGCATTACTAGAAATTCGTAATGTCCATAGCGAGTTCTGAAAGCTGTTTTGTGAATATCAGCTTCCTTGACCTTCACTTGATGATAACCTGAACGAAGATCTAGTTTAGAGAAGACACAAGATCCACTTAGCTGATCGAATAAATCGCCGATGCGCGGAAGTGGATTTGTTCTTTATAGTAACTTCGTTCAAGGCCCTATAATCGATGCACATTCTGTATGAACCTTCCTTCTTCTTTACCAATAGTACAGGTGCTCCCCAACTTGAAGTGCTAGGACGAATCCATCTTTTCGCCAGTAATTCGTCCAACTGTGTTCGAACTTCCTTCAATCCTTCCGGACTTAGTCTATACGGTGCTTTGATCACTGATTGTGCTCCTGGTACTAAGTCAATACTGAATTCAAGAGCTCGATCGGGAGGCAAACCTGATATATCGTCAGGGAATACATCATCGAACTCTCGAACTACCTCCGGTCTTGATTCTTCCTCTGCCTGAGTTGTTGTAACTACTGCTTCCCTTGGCTTTGCTTTGTAAGCACTTGGCTCCAGTGTACGATCTCCACTCTTGAAATAGAAGACCGGATGATCGGGAATCTTAAATACTACCCTCCTTTGACGACAGTTGATGGTAGCATAAAAGGCTCCAAGCCAGTCCATTCCTAGAACCACATCGAAATTTGGTATATCCAGTACCTTGAAGTCAGCGTAAAACTCTCGACTGCAGACGACGACTGGACACATGCTGTATCCCATAGTTGCCTTTAGAACACCATTTCCAGAACTGACGTTCCAGCTGGATACAAGCGGTGAGACTGTAATCGCATGGGTTCGGACAAACCGTTGCGACATAAAGCAGTGGGATGCTCCAGTATCAAACAGTGCAAGTGCAGGTAGTGAAGCTACTAGGATTGTACCTAAGATATAAGGGATAGGTTTTGGGTATAGGAAAAGCGTGTAGGTAAGCAAAACTAAAGGTTGAGTTTGAGAAAGACAGTTTACCAGTAATGACTTGGCCAGTGGCCTCGGCTTCTTCCATAGACATGATGAAAGCCTGGCGCTTCGGCACAATCCTCCTGGCCTGAGGAGCATTCTCCTGGCCTGAGGAGCATTCCTCTGAACGTTCCTTTGAGCTTGATGGAACCGTAGAGGAGGTGGTACAGCTTGTGGTCCCCTAGGTGGTGCAGGCAGTGCAAGTCTGGTAGCAGGTACCTGAAGAGCTGGTCGCTGCTGATAAGTATTTGCTGGCTTGGGTGCAGCAACTGAGTTCTGCCTTTGGGGACAAGATCCAATATCATGAGTGGCTGAACCGCAGACTAAGCAGAGGCGGTTGGCTCGACGGCAGTTCTTCATCATATGTCCAGTTCTCTTGCAGTAGGTGCAAAAAGCTGGTCTAGGACGATGAGTTGGTACCCCGGGTCGCCTCGGCACGAAAGGTGGTCTGGACGTGGCTCCACCTGCCATCTGGTTGGCAGGGCGTTTGACTCCTACGGACTGAGGTCTGCCCCTCTCTTTTATGACTGCCTCATAACTGCGGGCAGCTTCTAGGGCTTCCTCATGAGTCAAAAACTTTCCTGTGGCTGGAGCAGCCTTGATCTCTGTGTCCAAACCTTGCTGAAAACGACGGGCTCTGATCTCGTCCGTCGGTATCAGGTGTGCCGCGAATCTGTTTAAAGATTGTGTTAGTTGTGTAATATGTGATATTTAAAAATTTAACTATCGTGACATATCTTACCGGCTCAACATAGTAAACTCAGCATCGTATTCATCTACCGATTTCTCCCACATTGATCCTTGCTGTAGATGAATAAACTGCTGCTCCATAGCGAACCTGGCAGTCACAGGGAAATATTTCGCGTCAAACTTCTCGCGAAATGTCTTCCATTCAATCGGCTGTGCCAGATGGGTCTCTTCTGCCTTCCACCAATTGCGAGCGTTATCCGTGAGCTGTAGCTTCGCTACACGGACCCAAGCGTGGTCTGGCACTTGAGCTGCGGCCAGATCGTCTTCGATGCTTTGTGCCCATTCTTCCGCTTCAAGAGGGCTTCCTTTACCAGAGAACTGCTTTGGGTGCAAAGCCCTGAATTGCTTTACTCCCGGTGCATCTGTCTCAGGACGGCTCAAAAGTTGTTGCTGTCCCTCGAGAAGACTGCGGATCGCATCGAATAGCATTGTTTGCTCAGTGGGTGGTGCCGGAACAACTGGTGTGAGAGGTAGTGCTGGAGGGGTGTTGTTAACGTTGGTGCTGGTGTTGTTCGGGGAATCCATGACCTTGAAGAAAAATTTGGGTTAGGACAGATTCAAATATATGAAATGATAAGATTCAAGGAATAGAAATTTGTAAGATTCAAGGGACATGAATTGTAAAGAATGTTTTAGTTGCTGGTTCTTGTGTTATATTGCTTAGGTTGTTCACGCAGACCAGAACTGCATGATAGGGATTCATACAGTTCTGACCTGCATGGGCCACCAACAAAACCTGTCACGCCCCGCTTCCCAGTGTACGGCGAAGTGGACGCGACGAGGTCCGCTACGTATGTACTCAGAAGTACATACGCTAAGTGTAGCTAAGCAATATAAAATAATCACAAAAGACAAATGATATTGAAATAACAGCAACTTTTATTAATAACATTCTTTGTACAATGCATGAAATGAAAATACAACTGGAATGAAAAAGCAATGCCTAAACAGTGGCATAACAGAAATGAAAAATACTGGAAAGAATAAGATACAATTATCTAGAGCTCTGGGTCTTCTTGGAACTGCTCCAAATCTTCACCGGTGGGCTCGATCTCAGCTTGGTCCAACGCACCTGACGACATTCAAAGAAAAAAGAAATAGAATGTCATCGGCGAACAGGTAGCTCGGTAAGTCCCAAAGAATAAGAAGAATGAGAATGACAGAGTAACAATATTTTCTAAAGTATTATATTGTTGAATATTATGGAACATTATGTAACGCTGTTGTTTGTAACTTGGTACAGAAGGATGCCAGTGTATACGAGGGGGATCTCTATATGCTAGAGATCAGGGCAAAAGGAAAGTACAAGGAACCGTTATGCCACGGTACAACAGCAATATGATTCAGGTTAGGCGTCTTAATCTGACCACTTCGTGCCACCTTTAACACCTTTCGTACCAATCTACCCCTTAAACCCCGTAGTGTTTTAACAGTATTGTAGTATTGGAATATGTAAATTGAGTGACTGACCAAAACCATGATATCAGTAAGCATGTTGTAACTGTATAATCAGGTAAATGGAATATCAGGATAATGGATGAATATCCATGGTTTGATTCAGTCAAAAAGAATATATTGTTAACTGGATTTAGGGTTTCATATATTCAAATTGTGTTGGAATATAAAAGAATATAGATTGACTTGAATCGTATTCAAGTCAGAAATAGTCAGACTCTAACCCGAGTCAGACTAAAAGAAGATAATTTGAAGTTCAATATTAGCTAGGGGCCTTACTGTAATTTGTAAAACTTGAGGGGGTTTTATGTAAAAATACTTTTGTATAGTTTCAAAATACACCTCAAGTATTTAATAATCGTCTTTATTGTTATAATGAATGTGAATTTTATTTGTGTTATTCTAGTGAATATATCCTAATCAAAGTATTAATTGTTTTATCTGAAATTCATGGTATTTTAGTGTAACTTTTAATCTTGTAATTTTTTTTAGAAAAATGTGGAAACTTTATATTATGATAAAATAGGTGTTTAAATGATAATTATATATATATTAACACATGAATAATTTTATATAAATATTTTATTAAAAAAATCTCATTTTCCCTAAATATCGTATTTTGAACCTTTCGAGACCAAATGCTCCTTGCGGAGGTCTGAATCTCGCACTACTAGCCTGCGGGTGCACGATGAACCGTACTATCCCTAACAGGTTCCCCAAAAGTGGGTTGTAGCGGCGCTTTGCTTAGGTTTAACAAATACTTTTCATTTGGGAAAACGGTTTTATAAATATAAGGTATTTATTTGCAAAAAGTATAGTTTTCCGTATTTTAGTTGTTAGGATTTCCTAAGCCAACTAGCCTACTTCTAAGGTCTAAACGATGAGTCATTAGAAGCCTCAAATCGCCTCTTCACCGTCAATTGCGGCCAGGTAAGTGCCAGGTAAGTGGGAAGGAACCACAGTCGTGGGCCTAATTAAAAACCACTAGCGTTAGACACACTTGCCTAGGCACCACAAGACAGTTTAAATAAACGATCGATGTCCATGACCAATCGTGCTTTCATTTTATTAAAAGATTTTATTTAGAAATGTTTACAACTTAAAGCTTTCAATAAAGATTATAAAGATTAGGGTATTTTAGTGAAAAGTCCTGTAATTTCGTATTCTGTGTTTTGATATTTATCAATTAGGGTTATATTGAGTGTATGTAGAGGTAGGTCATTACCTCATGTCTTATTTTAGGTTTTGGTGAAGTTTAAAGGTAAAACATGCTATGTTAAACTTAAAGGTATTATAGCGCAAGAATACGGTATTCGAAAACGTTATCATTTTATGTGTGAAATTTCATTCAAATTGAGTTTTACAAGTTTTGTGATCAAGATAAACATATTTAGGAGTGAGGTAATTGATTAAACTAAGAAAAATGAACTTCATGGTATTTTTATGAAAAGAATACGGTATTGCAAAGAAGCTATCATTTCATGTGAAAAAGTTTGATTAAATTGGTTTATGGGTGATTAATAGTCAACATGAATATGGGTAGATATTATGTATTAGGTGACAAGTGGAAATTTATAGAAAAACCGAATCGGAAATCGGTTTGTACGATTTCCGTCGGGTTCCAAAAAGTCGTATTTTTACACTTATAGAAAAGAGAGATAGAAGGGATGGGACTTACGGTTTGGACAAGCTAAGGAAGCTAAGGGATGTGGTGGTTACCGATTCATCGAAACCGTCGCGAAGGTTCTGATCCGGTCGCCGGAATCCGTCGTCGATTTCGGCAGCGCTTCGCTTCTTGCTCTTCGTACCGAGTTCTCGAGAATTTGAGAGAGTAGACTTAGAGTTGTGAGGGGAAAAGGTAGAAGATAGGGGTCTTTATATAGGGCTAGGCTAGGGTTAGGATTTGGATTAAAAATATTAAAAGAAAATATAAAAAACTATTAAAAATCATTAAACCTAGGAGTAAAAGGGATTTATTGGCTAAATAAAAAACGATCCAGGTATAATAAGTATGCAAGAGGGTTGACCAAGTCAAAAGCCAACTTTTCTCAGTTGGTGACTCGGCCGTCCGGCCAAGTCCGGCCGGATCGGCCGGACCGAGTCGGCCGATTCGCCGGCCGGCGGCGCCGAGTCGGGCCGAGTCAAGGGTCCAATGGCGCGGGGTTTTCCTGAGGAACAACTTGGTATTTTTACTTTTTGTTGTCCAGTACATATTTTGGGAGTTATGGCCTTTTTACCGTTGACTTCCAAAAAAAAATAAATACAAAAGTAATGTGGGGCATGGGATTTGAACTCCGGTGGCTTGGTTCAGCAGTGCAAGGTATTACCAATGAGCTACAAGCTCTTTCTTGTAATTATTGTAAGGAATTAGATACTTAAATTGTTTCCAGCAACATTAATACTCCAAGTATACACTATATTTAAAGCAAATTTTTGGTATACAAAATTGGAGTTGTTACAAAGAGTGAGTATGATACAATAATAACCCACTTACCAATCAATCATCGAAAAGAATGTGTGCCCAAGCTGCTAATAATCCAAGCGGTAAAACCTGCAGAAACTGTGGCACAACGGGGATGAGTTGCCGACTCAGTGAATAAAAGTACATCTAAAGATAGAAATCGAAATGCATGATGATACCTAGGTCATAAATATAGTCCTATCATAATCTGTACCAATATACTATATGATATACATATGTACAATACTAACTATAACGAAATCCCAAGTATAATATCGCAATGTCATATGAGTCAAAATCATGAATCTATAGTTCATGTTGGAATCCCTTGTTGTATATGAATGTCTGTACAAATATATGCAGGTACTGTCCCCCGGATCAGTCCTGGTTGAATACACTAAATAATATCTAACTGTGTACCTCATGATAATGATCATATCAATATATATATAGATGTCCAGCATCGACATTGAAATCCGAAATCTCTCTTGTCCATCATCGACACGTAAATGCATATACCGTCGACACTATCTCAACAGATGATCTCAACAGATGATCGTCACCCGATATCCTGGCTGCTATCAGTATCCCCTGGATATCTGTCGTGGCCAATCGAACCCCGATCAGTATCCCCTGGATATCTGCCGTGCTCATCTCAATCTCCGGTATCGAGTATCCTCGTTAGGCTCCCCTCCTATAACTGCGGCTTTCCTGTCCCTCGGTCTCGAACCGGGTCCACCATTTATCTGACTGTATAGCTCCCCCACTCAGTCCGGATAATAACAAGTCCGAAGCCGTATAGCTCCCCCACTCGGGTCGGAATCAAAATCAGAAAAACACAAAACTCATGGTGGACGTTTAACTTATCATATCAAAATATCAAGTAAGGAATAAGAATACTTGCATAGGTTATATTGATGATATATTATATATATACATATATATAACAGTGCCCCCATACCACCGATATATATCATCAGGAGTAAAATACTGAGACAATCCAAGGAAATCAAGTACAGCATCTATAGTACTAATATTCGTAATCTACAATAGGAATAAAGAAAGACTACGTAATTATATCACATAAGTATAATAATCTCAATTCTACTGTGTCATGGCACTACTAATGATGTGTAGTGTAGCATACGCGTCTATGCTCGTGCAACATGGCAATCATTAGTATTTGTGCAAGTGTTCTACGATGTAACAACCTATATATTAACACATGTATATATACGCATTATCTAACATAACGGTTCTACAGTGACATGGCAGTTCAATGAGGTGTAGTGTAACATATATTTACGTGCTTTTGCAGCATAGTAATCATTGGTATTTGTGCAGTGTTCTATCAGAATGTGCGTATCGCAGAAACGTATAATATTGAAAATATAATGCAAACATATAAATTAATTTAAGCGTAGATATTGTAATCACTTGCTATGAGCTATACCGTTATCTTTAGAAATGAAACGAAACGTTAAGTTTGAAATAAGGAAGCCGTCCTAGATTTAAAATAGATATTCGTTTTGGAAATCGGCACCGCATCCTAGTATTTTATAAAAAGGCAACGAATCGTAGTTTTTAAAAGAATATAGCTCACACAAGTATTATATCCTAAAACAGAATATAACCTAACTCTACGAGTCAAAAAATAAATTGGTCGTTATTCGGCATACAAATTTCATCATTTCCAATACTTATAAATCCTTGTATTATATTTCATCATATCATTGTATCTGTATCATCTCAAGTCTAGCATGATCCCTCGTACAAATCTATCAAACCATATCCATACCGTATCACTGTATATGTATCATCATAAGTATGACATGATCTCTCGTACAAATTCACCAACCCATATCCATATCGTGTTACTATATCTCATCTATAACTATGCATGAAACTATATGAAATTGAAGGACATACTAGATGCGATACTATATAAATATCTTGAATAAATACTCAACTAACTAGATATCATAATACTATTTGTAAGGTTGCGGGGGTGCTATACGCCATCCACCCGACTTCTCCAGTAGATGTAAATTTACTCACCAACTTAAAACCTCGCTGAATCCACGCTGCTACATCGCCAACTCCGTCTCGGAATTCTCGAATCATACCTATATTCGTATTTAAATCGCATTGATGTAAATATCATATTGAAAACCAAAACAACAAGTTAAATGCCCGTAGGTTAGAACCTACAGCACACTTAACCCAAAAACGACAACATAATTTTGTCGTTAACGTATAAACGTCAACGGTTCAGCTGCAACATCAAAATACGAAAACTCCGTATCGTAAATATCTAAAATTTGATAAAACCATTTCTAAAACGTTCCCAGATTTTACTGTATAATTATTTAGATAAAACAAACAATACAGAAACTTGTAAAATACCAACTCAAAGCTACAGAAGAAAAATCAACACCAAAAGACATGAGGAGGCCGGCGTCGCCGGAATTTTGGTGTGTGTCGCTGGATGGAATAGGGAGTTTGGGGATAGGGTCTTAAGTGGTGTCTTCTAGTGGTCTCATTATACTCTTGGTCTTGCTAGTTTTTATAGTAATTATACCTATTAGTTCCAAATTCAATTACAGTAGCTAAATTTTCACAAAATCCTAGTTTATGATACTGCACAACTAAACATGCTACGTATCCTATATAGAATTTTACCCCAATCTGATATTAGCTTACAGATTTAACCTACTGAAAAATTAGCTTATTTAAACAATACCAAACATACCTAAACACCTACAGAGAGATACCCAAAAATTTACAACACCTAATTCCCCTACAAATCCGGCGAGCTCGGAAATTTGCTATGTGTCGCCGGCTAAAATCCAAGGCAATGGGCTCGTATTCCTATGGGTTATTCTAGGTACAAATTACAAGGTTAAAGCACTGTTTGGGTTTTCTAATTTACATCTAAACTATAGCAGATTCATAAACAGAGTCTAATCTATCAAAATACGATATCCGATTTTATACAAAACTGAATTGAACTAAAACGGTAGGGTTGAACTTATACCTATTGAATGATTTACAAGAGAACACCAGCTCCAGAATCCTATGATGGAATCCTCTAAGGGTTGTAGGGTATTGTGTTTGATGAAGGGTACACTTGATGAAGGAAGCCATTGCTCTCTCTCTATGGTATGAACACTTAGAGAATTTATTGGTTTTGGAGCTGAAAAGGGTATGGTTTCAGTTGGAATAGCTACTAAATTCCTATAATTAAAATGTGTAAATAGGGTGAGGAGCTTTATAGAGAAAGCATGTGGTGTGTGTTGAGTGGGGGATGTGGCATGAGAGGAAGGAGATGGTGTCACTTGATGAAGCGTGAGTGATTCATGCAAGGAAGAGGTGTTGGATTTGAAGAAGGAGGTGTAAAATGAAGGAGGAGGTGGAGAGATGTGAGCAAGGATGAGGGTTTAAACTTAGGTTATCATAAACTCTACCGTTATAGAATTTCAAAATGAAGAAAACCTTTCATGACATAATTTAGTTGATAAGAAATAAAAGACATATAATAGTTAATCTATTACTTAAAGGTCATTAGCTTAATGAAAAATCCAATATCATGTTAAAATAATTAAATATATCATTTTTAAATGATATCACACTTTTATTTACATTTATCAGAATAATTATATTTTTCGGATATAATTCCGATACCCAATTTCATAAGTGATATCACTTTCGTAAACTTATCAATTTTATTATTTTTATAATAAAATTTTATAATTAAATATTCTTAGTTTTCCAAAATGTTACAGATTTGATGACGACGACTGGTGCAGCGAGGGGCGACAGGAGCACCAGCCGCGGCAGAGGCAGAGCGGTTCTGCCGTCCTGAGAGCTGTGTAGGGAGTTTCAGAGTGTTCGATATGTATGCCCTAAAGGCCTTCATTGTATAGGATACTAGGGATATATATGTACAGGACAATCTTGCTTGATATGATAGTATGCTATTTGGTTTGTCTTTATCTTAACATGTAATGTGTTTTACTTTGTATTTCATATCTTATATACATGTTGATAAAGCACGTAGGATATTTGCATGACTACCTACGTTATGATGGCGATCATACTTGTGAGAGCTGGGTAGTCAAAAGGCACATCCTTAAAAGCGTCCCTAGTCGTAAGAGTATCGAGACTGGGCATCGTTACTCCAGAGTAGACTAGTGTATACATATCTAAACCCTGACGAGGGGCGATGGATTGGTCCCGCAACCATTGGTAAGATGCACCTAAGATTGTATACAGGTGCTTACTGGGTGTGAGTACACCGGACAGGACTCACCGAGAACTGACTAGTTGGTATTATACTTAGTGTAAGATAGCAGTTCTCTGGTGACATGAGTGTAGATAGTCTGTCAACCCGAGGTCGTCATTTGTCTCGTGTGAGTTCCCACTGTGCTTTGATTACTACCCTACCACGGCTCAAATGAGTCGTGCAAACAGGTTTTAGTTGGGTACAGTCCCGAGCCACATAGAGGCAGTAAGCGACTGTTGGGGATTCGTCTTTCCCGGTATAGGGAGTCGATATTGCGTTGTGATCGATTGGTCATCACCATAAGCCCCTGGCCAGGGCTGATTGAGAATTACTGGTGGTCAGACCGGTAGATTCTCGGATGGTCTTGAGCCACACTGACACGACTTGTCTAGTTATTAGGGGTCTGACATTTTCCGCCCTCCTAAACCTTACATGCAATGCTCTCAGACGAATAAACCGGACTGCACGGAGATTGTCACAGATAGGCTCAGTAGGGGTTTCAGATGAGTTCTCTCGTTGGCCTCCTTTTCGACATGTACCTGGGTTGCCGTTACGTACAACTAGTGTCACTGATAGACTTGTGGTTAAACACACTGCCAGCGTACTGTCGAGTCTTTAGAGTCACACACAGAGGGTTTCCCTGGATCAGGCAAGACGATGTAGAGGCTGTATGGTCTTACGGCAGGGTTTCGATCGCATACGTGTACTGGCTACACGAATGATGTTCGGACGGATAATACCAGTGGGTTTTGGTTTAAACCAGATCCTAGTATTATACTATTGGATTATACTTGTCTCTATGTATCCGTATTTTTCGGAATACGGATACAAGTATGTATATACGGTGAGGGCATTCTTGTAATTTTACAAGAATGAGCTTCTAGAAGGAGACATCTCATTATTGATTTATCCTTTTTTGATAAAGGATTAATGAGGTGGAAATTAGGAGACACTTGAGCAATGGGTTGAAAGCATGGCTTTGTTAATTGTTTATTCATTTGGAGTTCCTATTCAAGCATGGTTGATTATTTTGAGACTAAAATAATCCATACTTGAATTATTGTCATAAGACTTAGCCATTCTCTCATCTCATTCTCTACATCATTATCACATTCTCATTCTCTCTCCTAGATTTTTCTCTCCTTCTCCCTCAAGTCCATCCCTTCACATGTGTTGTGATCCATTGAGTTTTGAGACCAAATAATCCATACATCACACTCTACATCTACTTAGTAATCTCATCTAGCACATTAGATCACTAAGTTATCTCACTTGAGGTTGGAGCTTGGACATAGGCCCTCGGGTAGATCTTCTATAACCTAAAGGAGACCGGCAACTGAGTTCGTTAGAAGCTTCGGAGGAGCCAAAGAAAGGAGTTCAAACTTGAAGCTCGATCCAAGGAGCAAAGAACCACTTGAAGACCCGAAGGACTTAACACGAGGGTATAACACTTTAACCGAGTAGTTAACGCCCTCTTGTAGTTTAGTTTTTGCTAGTTAAGCTTTAATCATGATCCTAAAGTGTATAAAGTCTATGTTGCAAAGCAAAACATGATCTTTTGATGTGAAAACAATCGTTTTTGATAGATTCCGCCTCCCCGTGAATACGTGGGGTGCGCTATATAGACTTACACAGAGGGCCGGTCTTGCACCCCGATCGGAGACCCCTTCAGATGACTCCTTTCGTGTGGACTTTGCCACACCTCCAAGTATATTGCACGCATATTGTAACAACCCTAAATTTTCTGTACAACTTTCTGTAGAATTTTTTTCAAAATTTAAAGAAATGGGTACTTTTGCCTGAGCACAAGTTAAATATTTGTTTTGCTTATTAATTACAAGAAAGAGCTTGTAGCTCATTGGTAATACCTTACACTTCTGAACCAAGCCACCAGAGTTTAAATCCCATACCCCGCATTATTTTTAATATTGTTTTATTTTGAATTTTTAGAATACCAAGAATTTACACGTGCATAACTCACAAAAACCCCACTACACCCAAAATTCTAACAGTACCAGAGGACTATTGAACCGACGGGGGGGGGGGATTCCGGCCACCGGACTCGGCCGGCGGACCGGCCGACTCGGGCCGCCGCCGCCAGCCGGACCGCCGAGTCACCAACAGGAAAAAATTTCCTCTTGAGTTCCCCTCTTCACCTGCAAACTTTAATTTCCCAGACCAGTAATAGAGCACCTCTTAAACACCAATTACTCCACTTTTAATATATTTTAATACATTTTATCACATTTTTTCATTTTAACTTTTCACCTACCCTAACCCTAGCCTAACCCTATAAATACAACCCCTAAACATTACCCCCTCACTCCAAAATTCTGAGCAAGGCTCTCAAGAAATTTCCTAGAACCCTAGTGTACTTTGGAAGAAGCGAAAGGCGAAGCTCCGGCGATTTTTCCGGCGACAACCCTAGGAGATCCCGGCGACGAAACGACGCACCAGAAGCTACGTCCACTCCCTCTCCCTCTCCTCTTTAAGCTAAACCAGTAAGTCCTACTTCCCCCTTTCTCTACTCTTTTCTAAAATACGAAATTTCAAAACCCGACGGAATCGGAGTTAAACCGATTTCCGATTCGGTTCTTTCTAAAAATCCAACATTTTCTTAAATACATTCACATAAAACTCTTACATGTTGACTATTAAACATTAATAAACATGTTGAACAAGTTTTATGACAATCTAATTCATTTTGTAACTTTTACCGTACTTTTTCACTAAAATACCATATAGTTTCATTTCTACATTTAAACATCGCAAACTTGCTATAACTTTAAGTTAGATCACGAGGTAATGACCTACCTCCTCACAACACTCATATGAAATATAGCACAATATTTTTTGGGAATATAGAATACGGGAAACGAACCTTTACATATAAATACCCTTTAATAATAAAACCATTTTTATAAGATTTAGTACTTTTTTTACAAATCTTTGCAAAGTGCCGCTACAACCCATTTGGGGAATTCGTTCGGGATGGTGCAGATTATCGCATATTCTAAAACTTAGTAGTGCGAGATTCAGACCACCGTAAGGGGCATTCGGTCTCGAAAGATTTATAAAATGCGAGTATCTTAAGAAAATGAGATTTCTAGAAATATATATATATATATATATATATATATATATTAAAAATTATTTTTATATAAATATATATGTATGTATAATTAAAATATCTATTTTGTAATAATCTAAATATTCCAACTTTTTCTAAAATCACAAGAGTCACTTTACATTAAAATACCATGAATTCCATACAAAGTACAATATTACAATTTAATACCCTATATTATGAAATTAGGTTAATTTCATTAGAAACATCACATATATAAAATCTACATTTATTACAACTCTAAAGATGATAATTAAACACTTGGGGTATATTTTGAAAGTTATGCAAAAGTATTTTTACATAAAACCCCCTCAAGTTCTATAAATTACCCTAAGGACCCTAGTAAACATAGGTTTAAGCGGGACCAATCTCTTGAGCCTAAGGGAGCCGGAGAAGTGGGTGCTTGCCTATTTAAGGTAGACAACTTAACAACGGTGTTATCAACACGGTAATCGTTTTTGAAAAAGACACAAGTCCTGTCGCCCATGTGCAGCGGTTATCGATAACATCAAAACTTAATTCAGGATTCAATTTCTTTTATAATTATTCTGACTCAGACTGAGTCTCATTTATAATCTGACTTGAATATGATTCAAGTACAATCTGCAATTTACAATCCAACAAGAATCCATGAATACATATATTCAATCTATATTGACTGAACCGAACCATGGATATACTTCCATTTACATGATTCTCCAGTGACATCCATGATTCTACAGTTGCATCCATTTACTGATATCATGGTTTCGGTAAGCCGCCCAATTATACAATCTATACAGTTTACAATACAAGACAATACAATACAACAAGACATCTCGGGATATAAGGAGTAGATTGGTACGGAAGGTGTTAGAAGTGGCACGAGATGGTAACCATAAGACACATAACCTGAACTCAATTGCTGTTGTACCGTGGAATGAATGGTTCCTTAAGTTCCTGATACCTTAGTCTCCGGGGCAAGTGAGACTCCTTTCGTATACACTGGCATCCTTCTGTACCAAGGTACAAACAACAACGTTAACACTAAATATAACATTATAACAATATAATACAACTTTAAAAACTACCTTCTCTTTCTGTCTATTCTATTTCTCCTTTATCTTTGGGACTTACCGAGCGATTTGTTCGCTGACGACATTCTCTTTCTTTCTTCTTTGAATGTCGTCAGGTGATCTGGACACTCCGGAGATCGAGCCGACCAGTGAAGACTTGGACCACTTCATTGAAGACCCAGAGCTTTAGTTCATTGTAAACTTTGATTTCAGTACTTTTCCTTTTGTTATGCCATTGTTTAGGCACTGCTTTCATTCAGTTGTATTTACTTTTCCATGCATTATACAGAAAGAATATGAATAAATAAAGTTGTTGTTTTATTATATCTTATCTCCTGTGCATTTATTTTTTATATTGCTTAGATACGCTTAGCGTATTTACTTCATAGTAAATACGTAGCGGTCTCTTCGCGTCCTCTGCCCGTACTCTGGGAAGCGGGGCGTGACACATATTCATTTTGAATGTAATATTATAGATATACATGCATATTTATTTCAAAATTTCTTATACAGTCAATATTTGATTGTTTAACTGTTGGTGGTGCGTCCACATCAGAAGCAGAGGCCACTCCCGCACCTCCAGGTATGTTTATATATCCTATAGTTCATGCATGTTGAATTAGAATGTTATCATAAATATACACACATTCTTTTTGGTCTTACTTAAATAATTATTTTTTTATTGTCTAGCTGTAGTGGTGCCTCCACAACTCGGGCAGAGGCCACCATCGCACCTGTGGGTATGTTTATATATCCTATAGTGCATGCATATTGATTTAGAATGTTATATTGTCACGACCCAAGTTTGGATGTGACCGGCACTTAGATTGTATCATATCTAAAGATATGCACACAGTCCAAGTAAGCCGAAAACTAAGATCAAAATTCTTTTTGCGGAATTCTTTATATAGAAAATTTAGTTTTAGTAAAAATCACAGTTTATGAAGTTAAGTATTAAACAAGTATAAAGTGTTAAGTTTGGTTGTATCCCTAGTTGGGATCAACAATATCAACAGCGGAAAATAAAATCTCAGTATATAGGACATCAACACGAATCTCAGACATAAAAAAAAGAAACCACAATTTATAGAACTAACGATCTCAACTGTCAATAGTATACATATCAACTCTCACTCTAAGCCATATACAGGTCTGATGAAGATTTTCTAGATAAAATACAATACCAAAATAGAAGGTTACTACATATGTAACCTACCTATCAAAAGATGGAATAAAGCTGCAAATGTAGATCCGCACCGCAACTAACCGTCCACTCTACCCCTGCAAGGAACTGTGGTACAACGGGGGTGAGTTGCCAACTCAGTGAATATAACTAGCATATAACGGTTAATAATGTAAATATGACGATCATACTAACAGAATTGTAAACAAGTATAATGTATGATTATATGTGAAAATCAAGAATCTCATAGTCCAAACTGAAATCTCATCATTTATTCCCAATAAAATTCATTTCCCCGTGTCCATCATCGACACAAAACTTCCATTTCTCACAGACATCATTCCTCGAATGATCCTGACATCAACAAAGTCCACTATGTATCCGACTGTATTCCCCACCGACTCAGTCTGGATAAAACTGTAAATCCGTAACCGTATATCCACCGACTCGGTTCGGAATAATACTATAAGTCTGTAACCGTATATCCACCGACTCGGTTCGGAATAAAACCAATTCATAAAAACATCTCACGGTGTACATGTCACATCAATCATGAAAATCACTGGATTTATGTAATTGTAAGTCCATGCTATCTCTCCCGGTACTTTCGGGCATGCGGAATTTGGTGAAAAACAATTTTCTAGAGGTGGTAACATGGACTCAAAACCGGATCTTTGTTAAACATCTAACTAACAACCTAACTAGGAGTTGTTAACTACTCGGTTAGGGGGTTATACCTTTCTTTCTTGAACTCCTTCGTCTTCAAGCATCGATGGTTGTCCGGATCGGCTTCACCCCGTCGTCTCCTTGCGCCGAAGATCGATCCACCTGAAAGCTTCTACCTTTGGCTTCTTCTTCGGTCTTTGAAGAAACTAGTTCACTCGGTTTGCTAAACCTTGTGAACTAGAGTGAGTAGAGGAGAGTGTGTTGGGATTTTCTCTATGGTTCTTGGTTCTCAACACATGAGACAAGTGAACCATAGACTAAAGAGAGGGAGAGCAAGAGGAAGAAGATGAGAGCTCAAGAACAAGAGAAAGAATGAAAAATGATAGAATGAGAAAGACTTTTCTCACTTGGCTCTCATAATCCAAAACCATCATCACAAAAATAGTAATCAAGTATTGTGTAAATGGTTTAAGTCAAAATGGCTATATCATTTCATGCACTCATATTGCACAAGAGAACATGCAAGTAAAAATTCTTTGCCATGAAATGATAGCCATTGTCATCATGATGGTCAACTAGTCCAACCTAGTCAACCGGTCAACAAAGTCAACAAGTCAACAAAGTCAACCCCTCAACAACCATGTTACCACAATACTTAATTAATATTATTGTTAATTACATATCATATTCTCATTAGGGTTGAGCAAAAAGTCAATAGTCAACAGTCAACGGTCAACAACCCTAATGAGAATCCTCTGCCTCTGTCTTTCCGCCAACTGTGCATACACACCCGCATCCGCGTTCCGAGGAACACGAATACAAACTGGATAAAACCAATCCCAATACGTACACTAGGATCTGGTTTAAACCAAAGCCCGCTAGTGTAAACTGTCCGGACACTAAACGTGCACAAGTGCACGGATGTGACTGAACCCTGTCGCAAAACCATGCGACCTGTCGCAAAACCATGCGACTTCTACTCTTTTGCCTAAAGGCAAATAGCTTTCTGTGTGGGACTCTAAAGACTCGACACTACGCTGGCAGTGGGTTTAACCACAGACCGCAAGCGGCACTAGCTGTGCGTAACGGTCCCCGGGTAGATGCCGATAAGACGACTGACGAGGTGAAACCCATCTGAACTCCTACTGAGCCTGAATGTGACAATCTCCGTACAGTCCGGTCTGTTCATCTGATACATCGCATGGCGGGCCTAGGGGGGCGGTAAACGTCAGTCCCCTAATAGCGGTACAAGTCGTGTCGGAGTGAAGCCCAATACACCCTGAGATAACACTGGAAGCCTACCAGTATATCCCGCTTGCCCTGGCCAGGGACTACTCGTGTAATGGCTCTCCTAGACACAGCGCGATGTCAACCCCCAATACCGGGAGAGACGAATCATGTCTAACCATCACTGCCTCCAAGTGCTTCGGGACTGCACCCAACTACTACCTGTTTGCACGACTCCTTTGAGCCGTGGTAGGGTAGTAATCAAAGTACAGTGGGAACACACTCGAGGCGAAATGATAGTGTCAAGTCAGCGGACTAAGCTGTACTCATGTCACCTGGGAACTGATAACTGACGATAGGTATAATACCAACAGGTCAGTTCCCGACAAGTCCTGTCCAGTATACTCGTAACCCAACGAGCACCTGCATACTTTCTCCAGTACGACGTACTGACGGCTGTGGGACAGACCGTCTCCCACACTGGGATGAGAAGCGCATGCGCTAGTCTACTCCGGAGTATCGATGCCATGTCTCGATAGTCCTGCGACTAGGGACCTGCATAAGGATGTGCTTATAGATTACCCACCCCCACTAGTGTGACTGCCATCACAACGCTGGTAATCAAGCAAAGATCCTAAGGGCTCCACTAATGCGTATAGGTGATATAATAAAATAAACACATGTGCACATTGAAGTAGAAACAAACCAAGTAGCATACTACTATTTTGAGCAAGATTGTATATACAAGGTGAATATCCCAAGCTTCCATTAAGTAATATACAAACTAGTATGATACAGTAATGGCCTCTAGGGCATATACACTAACAATCTCCCACTTGCACTAAGGCCATGTACTGGCGTATCGAAGACCTATCATCTCGATCAGCCGCTCGAACTGAGTCTGGGGCAAGGCCTAAGTGAATGGATCTGCAGTGTTATCTTCTAAAGCAACCCTCCGAACCTCGATCTCCTGGCGATCCACGATCTCCCTGATCAGGTGATACCGCCTCAAGATGTGTCTGGATCTCTGATGGGACCTGGGTTCCTTCGCTAAAGCTATAACCCCGTTGTTGTCGCAATACAGAGGTATTGGATCAACAATGGACGGAACCACCTAAAGTTCTTTCAAGAACTTCCTCATCCAGACAGCTTCTTTTGCGGCATCAGATGCAGCGATGTATTCCGCTTCCATCGTCGAGTCTGCAACGGTTTCCTGTTTGGAACTCTTCCAACACACCGCCCCTCCATTGAGGGTAAAGACAAAACCCGACATGGACTTGGAATCATCCTTGTCACTCTGGAAGCTGGAGTTAGCAAAGGCCTCGATCTGGAGGTCTTTTCCGCCATACACCAAGAACATCTCCTTAGTCATTCTCAGGTACTTGAGAATGTTCTTTACCGCTATCCAGTGTTTCTCCCCAGGGTTTGACTGATACCGGCTTACCACACTCAGTGCATAAGCTACATCCGGTCTGGTACACAACATCGCATACATTATAGAGCCTACCGCAGAAGCGTAGGGTATAATAGACATGCGATCCCTCTCCAAATCAGTCTTGGGAGACATCTCTTTAGAGAGGGTGATCCCGTGACAAGCCGGTAGGTTACCGCGCTTGGAATCTTCCATACTGAATCTCTTCAGTATGGTGTCGATGTACCTGAACTGTGAAAGTCCTAATATCCTCCTGGATCTATCACGATGGATCCGGATCCCCAGGATGTATGAGGCATCACCCAGGTCTTTAATGGAGAACCTGTGTGACAAGAACCCCTTGACAGATTGTAGTATAGGAATGTCATTTCCTATTAAGAGAATGTCAACCACGTATAAAACGAGGAATACTACAGTTTTCGCTACAAATCTACTGTAGATGCATGGTTCATCTGGATTTTTGATAAAGCCAAATTCCTTGACCGTCTCATCAAAACAGATGTTCCAACTCCGCTATGCCTGGTTTAGTCCATAGATGGACTTAAGCAACTTGCACACCTTTCCGCTGCTCCCACTCTGAATGAAACCCTCTGGTTGGTCCATATAGACACACTCCTCTAAATTTCCATTTAGAAAAGCGGTCTTTACGTCCATTTGCCAGATCTCATAATCGTGGAAGGCAGCAATGGCAAGAAGGATCCGAATGGATTTCAGCATAGCTACTGGAGAAAAGGTTTCGTCATAGTCCAAACCAGGTCTTTGACGAAAACCCTTTGCAACCAGTCTAGCTTTATAGGTCTCAACCTGTCCATCTACACCAATCTTCTTTTTGAAGATCCACTTGCATCCTACGGGTTTTACCCCGTCTGGAGCAATGTCCAACGTCCATACCTTGTTAGTGTACATGGACTCCATTTCGGTCCGCATTGCATCCAGCCATTTTACCGAGTCAATGCTCTGAACGGCCTGCTGGAAGCTAGTAGGCTCATCATAATCTATGATGCAATCCTCTCTATCCCCGTCTATGAGAAAACCGCAGTATCTCTCGGGCGGATGAGACTGCCTACTACTCCTGCGGAGTGGCGTAGGAATGTCCTGTTCTTTTGAACCCTCTGGTTCCACTAAGCTTTCAGTAATAGTCTGTGGTTCTGGAATTTCTTCCAGTTCTACTGCGCTCCCACTAATTTCCTTTTCCAAGAACTGGTGTTCTAGAAAGTGGGCATTACGAGAAACAAGGACTTTTTGTTCCTCTGCGTGGTAGAAAAGATACCCCCTGGTGTTCTTTGGGTATCCCACAAACTTGCACAATACTGAGCGTGCCTCGAGTTTGTCAGCATGCTGCTTTTTGACAAAAGCTGGACATCCCCAGATCTTCAGATATTGAAGATAGGGTTTCTTCCCACTCCATAACTCATATGGTGTGGTAGGCACAGTCTTAGTGGGAACTCGGTTCAAAAGGTATGCGGCTGATTCTAGCGCATACCCCCAGAATGATCGCGGTAACTCAGCGTTACTCATCATGGACCGTACCATATCCAATAGGGTTCGGTTCCGTCTCTCCGATACACCGTTATGTTGCGGAGTGTATGGAGGAGTAAGCTGAGAGAGAATTCCATTCTCTTTTAAATAGTCCAGAAACTCGGCACTCAAGTATTCACCACCTCGATCCGATCTTAGGATCTTGATACTTTTGCCGGTTTGTTTTTCTACTTCATTCTTATATTCCTGGAATTTTCCAAAGGCTTCGGACTTATGTTTCATTAAGAAGACATGTCCGAATCTTGAAAAATCATCCGTAAAAGTAATGAAGTAGGAATAACTGCTTCGCGCATGTGTAGACATTGGACCGCACACGTCGCTGTGTACGAGTTCCAAGAGCTCGCTCGCTCTTACTCCGTGTCCAGTGAACGGAGTCTTTGTCATCTTTCCTTTGAGACAGGATTGACAAGTGGCATACGATTGATATTCGAACGGATTCAAATATCCTTCTGTATGTAACTTCGTTAACCTTCTCTCATTGATGTGACCCAGTCTACAATGCCACAAGAAAGTCTGATTTATTTCCGGAGACTTTCTTTTGTGTGTATTCTGGACATTGAAAATCTGTGGTTGGTTTAACACGTATATACCATTGCTTAATGTACCTGACCCAATCAGAACTTGATTAAGGTGAATGTTTACAACATTACTTACAAACGCAAATTCATAACCTTCTTTAGAAACCAAAGATACAGAAATGATATTATAAGTTGCGTTGGGTACAAAAAAGCAATTACGCAAAACCAAAACATGTCCATCTGACATTCCCAGGTGATAGTCTCCCACGGCTTTAGCATCCAGCTAGCTCCGTTTGCAACTTTGAGGGTCATGTCACCTGCCTTCAAAACCCTACGGTTTCTCAACGCCTGTAAAGAATTACAGATATGAGATCCTGATCCGGTATCCAATACCCAGGAAGTAGAGTTTATTGAAAGACAGTTTTCAATAACATACACACCTGAAGCTGAAGCTGCAACCTGCTTCAATTCCTGTGTCCTGGCTTTCCAAGCCCTGCAATCATTCTTCCAATGTCCTTTCTTATAACAATAGAAGCATTCTTCCTTATCCACAAGCTTTCCCACTTTCTTTGTTGCTTTTGCCTTTCCCTTCGTATCCACTTTACTAACACCGCCCCTTGGTTTGGCGGGGGCTTTCTTCTTCTTTCCCTTGGGTTTCGCCTTAGACCTAGAAGAGGAAGATCCTCCTACAAACAAAGTGGATGTCTCCCTACCTTTCTGTAGGGTGCCCTCTGCGCTCTTCAGCATATTGAGGAGTTCTGAAAGTTCAACTTCCTTTTCTTGTAAGTTGAAGTTCAGTATAAACTGGGCGTAAGTGGAAGGAAGGGACTGGAGAATCAAGTCCGTATAGAGCTCATTCTCCAACGTGGTCCCAAGGTCCGCGAGCTCCTCAATGTAGCCAATCATCTTAAGCACGTGTTCTGCTACCGATGATTCGACGGCCAATCTTGCCGAAAATAACTTCTTCGACACTTCGTATCTTGCGATACGAGATTGCTCTCCATACAGTTCTTTTGTATGAAGAAATATGGATTCGAGGTCCATATTCTCGTGCCTCCTCTGATGTTCGTTGTCCATAGAGGCAAGTACGAGGCACTTGGCTTTCGCGCAGTCTAGTTCCCAGGTCTTACGGATTTCCTTATCCGCGACGCTGGTTTTTGGGACCTGGGACAGGGGGAGCTTTGGTGGTAAGAAGATACCCCAGCTTGTCGTAAGTGATTGCCATCTTGACATTCCTGAGCCAATCTTTGTAGTTTGGCCCTGTCAGTATGTTTTTATCTAGAAGTAACTTAAGTCCAGTCATGTCGATTGGTCGCTGCAATTAGGAGAGAGAAGAAACACTTAGCTTGATGCTCTTGCAAGTTTAGAATGGTTTTTAATTTGTCTAAACAGGATGGCTCCCACTGTTTCTCGAATCCCTCCTCAAACCAAAAAGGAAGAATTAGTCAGGATCAATCTCACCGTACAATACTTGCTTAACCGTTCGGCCAGGCTGGTGTCGGTACTTCGAGGGAGGTTTTCCAACGCTTTCGCGAAGTTCCTTAATTAAATAACCTCTTTTCCCTGGGGGCGTAGCCCCGCTAACACCTTTCTAGACACCTATTTGGTTTATAGTATTGATCGTTTAGTGAGAAATTTCCCGAGGAGTAGCATATACTCACAGTAGGATCGGGATCCAAATATCATCGCGTGACGAAACTGAAGGAATCCTACCAGAATCATCACACTCCAAATGGTATGCAACTCTAGCAAGTTTCAGTACTTATGAAACTCCCGATATGGATTTTTGCCCCATGCTCTTATGACCTTGGCGTGAGGTCAAAATGTCATAAGTCACATGTCAAGTTCTTCCCATCATTATCCAGGTTAATTTGAACCCACCCGTACCTACCCTTGACATAGGCCAAAATGGCAGTACGGCTGTCCCAAACCAACACATTCTATCTATGCAACAGATAAATATCCGGCAGCTACCAATCACTATGCCTTGGCGTGAGGTCAAAATATATAGCTTGAATACTACTGAATTTTTAACTGAAATGATGGAGGGCTGCGAATGGTTTTGGCTAAACCGTGAACGTAGTGAACTTGATATAATCGATGGAACGAGATAGCTTTTAAAAAGAGTGGCTCAAGCTCCGCATTTAAAAGTTAGTTTTGAAAAGAACCGAGTGGTTTTTCGAAAGTGTTCCAACGACTTTAACTTGGTTTATTTTCTTGCATTAGTTCTTTTAATGCGTGATATTCTTGCATTAGTTCTTTTAATGCGTCCCATCATTTAATCCTACCATTGCAGAAAACAACCAAAGTATGACGTACGCTTATGCCATTCGCATTCGCCACGGGGCCCCGTCATTACCCGTTAGGTTACTTAACTAACGACAGAGCGGGGGCTGGGCTAGCGCGGCTGTAAAACATAAGCAACGCCTAAATAATATCATATATAGATATATTGTAATGATAGCCATTTCAGATCACAGATGAACATATTGGATATACTAGGAATCCGCAATTCGTACGAGCCTGTAACGAAAAGCAGATTACACGGTCGCGGTGAATAGCCAATACCCCACCCAAGACCCCTACGGGTGCGGCAAACTACCCGCCAAGTACCCGAAGTGAAGCAACCTCCCTCAACTCCGTGAGTAGGCCACTCGGCACTTCGGCATACCCGGTAGTTTGTGCACCCCCTCCATGGGTCTATCCTAGGAGCAAAAACAGTAAAAAGAAATTATACAATGACGGCTACAACCCCGACCCGGTTGTGCGGCCATACAAATAATTATTATATCAATTTATAAATTTACATGAATTGAAAGAAAAGAAAACTCTCGTCTCACAACCCCCCGGCTATTCACCCGCGACAATCCAATGAATTCATATACACATTCCAATAACATTACAGATCACAGATTTGTATAACCCCCACTAATCGACATATAGCGATTAGCAGACGTTCAATACAAATATCACATCACAGAAAAACCCGTCAGCTTAAGTCTTTTAGAAGTTCGATCAAAAATACGGATTTTCAGGCCCCAAACACAAAATTTTTGTTTTGGAAAATCTGGGCTAAAATGACATATTCCAAAATTCCCAAAATACCCCACTGAACAAACTGCAAGCAAAAATTCTCACTGCCGAGTCAACTCGGCAGCGGAATCGCGGCGGGAGCACGCTCCCGCCGCATTTCCGCGGCGCTTTGATCGGTTCAGTGGATGAAATTTTTGCAGTTTGCTATAAAAACCCTGAGTCGATTTTTGAAGCATGATTTATTACTTTTACAGTACTTTGAAAATCGACAGCAAGCATGAATTTTTGGTGTATTTCGTGACTTTTTGTTTGATCGATCTTCTAGTTACTTTGCTAACATATTAGATAGAGTTTAACTAGGCTCTGATACCACTGTAAGTCCATGCTACCTCTCCCGGTACTTTCGGGCATGCGGAATTTGGTGAAAAACAATTTTCTAGAGGTGGTAACATGGACTCAAAACCGGATCTTTGTTAAACATCTAACTAACAACCTAATTAGGAGTTGTTAACTACTCGGTTATGGGGTTATACCTTTCTTTCTTGAACTCCTTCGTCTTCAAGCCTCGATGGTTGTCCGGATCGGCTTCACCCCGTCGTCTCCTTGCGCCGAAGATCGATCCACCTGAAAGCTTCTATCTTTGGCTTCTTCTTCGGTCTTTGAAGAAACTAGTTCACTCGGTTTGCTAAACCTTGTGAACTAGAGTGAGTAGAGGAGAGTGTGTTGGGATTTTCTCTATGGTTCTTGGTTCTCAACACATGAGACAAGTGAACCATAGACTAAAGAGAGGGAGAGCAAGAGGAAGAAGATGAGAGCTCAAGAACAAGAGAGAGAATGAAAAATGATAGAATGAGAAAGACTTTTCTCACTTGGCTCTCATAATCCAAAACCATCATCACAAAAATAGTAATCAAGTATTGTGTAAATGGTTTAAGTCAAAATGGCTATATCATTTCATGCACTCATATTGCACAAGAGAACAAGCAAGTAAAAAGTCTTTGCCATGAAATGATAGACATTGTCATCATGATGGTCAACTAGTCCAACCTAGTCAACCGGTCAACAAAGTCAACAAGTCAACAAAGTCAACCCCTCAACAACCATGTCACCACAATACTTAATTAATATTATTGTTAATTACATATCATATTCTCATTAGGGTTGAGCAAAAAGTCAATAGTCAACAGTCAATGGTCAACAACCCTAATGAGAATCCTCTGCCTCTGTCTCTCCGCCAACTGTGCATACATACCCGCATCCGCGTTCTGAGGAACACGAATACAAACTGGATAAAACCAATCCCAATACGTACACCAGGGTCTGGCTTAAACCAAAGCCCGCTAGTGTAAACTGTCCGGACACTAAACGTGCACAAGTGCACGGATGTGACTGAACCCTGTCGCAAAACCATGCGACCTGTCGCAAAACCATGCGACCTCTACTCTTTTGCCTAAAGGCGAATAGCTTTCTGTGTGGGACTCTAAAGACTCGACACTACGCTGGCAGTGGGTTTAACCACAGACCGCAAGCGGCACTAGCTGTGCGTAACGGTCCCCAGGTAGATGCCGACAAGAAGACTGACGAGGTAAAACCCATCTGAACTCCTACTGAGCCTGAATGTGACAATCTCCGTACAGTCCGGTCTGTTCATCTGATACATCGCATGGCGGGCCTAGGGGGCGGTAAACGTCAGTCCCCTAATAGCGGTACAAGTCGTGTCGGAGTGAAGCCCAATACACCCTGAGATAACACTGGAAGCCTACCAGTATATCCCGCTTGCCTTGGCCAGGGACTACTCGTGTAATGGCTCTCCTAGACACAGCGCGATGTCAACCCCTAATACCGGGAGAGACGAATCCTGTCTAACCGTCACTGCCTCCAAGTGCTTTGGGACTGCACCCAACTACTACCTGTTTGCACGACTCCTTTGAGCCGTGGTAGGGTAGTAATCAAAATACAGTGGGAACACACTCGAGGCGAAGTGATAGTGTCAAGTCAGCGGACTAAGCTGTACTCATGTCACCTGGGAACTGATAACTGACGATAGGTATAACACCAACCGGTCAGTTCCCGACGAGTCCTGTCCAGTGTACTCGTAACCCAACGAGCACCCGCATACTATCTCCAGTACGACGTACTGACGGCTGTGGGACAGACCGTCTCCCACACTGGGATGAGAAGCGCATGCGCTAGTCTACTCCGGAGTATCGATGCCCTATCTCTATAGTCCTGCGACTAGGGACCTGCATAAGGATGTGCTTATAGATTACCCAGCCCCACTAGTGTGACTGCCATCACAACGCTGGTAATCAAGCAAAGATCCTAAGGGCTCCACTAATGCGTATAGGTGATATAATAAAATAAACACATGTACACATTGAAGTAGAAACAAACCAAGTAGCATACTACTATTTTGAGCAAGATTGTATATACAAGGTGAATATCCCAAGCTTACATTAAGTAATATACAAACTAGTATGATACAGTAATGGCCTCTAGGGCATATACACTAACAGTAATAGTATTCAAAACTCAAAACCATAAATCCTCAATACTGCCATTACCTCTTATATCAACATAGAATACTCAGATATTAAACATGATATTGATGATGCAATTTACCACTATTATTGGGGTGTAAGATACGGTATGAATCATTTTATCAATAAGTTTGCTAAGTGTAAAAGTAACATGGTAATATCGACGAGGTGTGTGTAACATATAAATGTGCACGTGGCATGACCCGTCGATACTTGTGTAGTGTTCTAGCAACTAAAGAAGTATATATGAATGATGAATGCATATGGTCAATTTGGCATAACAAAATAACGCATTGATTTAAATAAAAGTACGGGCGCATCACGCCATCTTTACCCGGTAGATGTTTAGTCTACTCACCGGAAACGTCGAATCTATTCAGGAATTGCCAATCCCTTCCCTTTCCTCGTTGGCTCCGTAAATCCCGTATTCGAATCTAATATCATAATTTTAATTATATAAGTAAACGGCTACTCCGACATGACGGAAATGAAAAACATCCGTTCCTACGTACTAGTTATATTGTATATGAATATATCGAGCTATTAAACACTTAACCTTACTGGATTTTAACTCATTTCTGTATCGCGACAGAAAACAGATCGCGATACGCTTTAACCGTGTCGTATTTTGTGTTTTAAGATATCTTTTCCGATATATGATTCCAGATTCTATCTGCAGTGAAACTAACTTATTTAATTAACACCAAAATGGCCAAAATTATACACTGAAACCTACCCAACAAGCCAAAACTACCTAGCCACCTACAAAACCGGCGTCACCGGAATTTCCATGTTGATCGCCGGCCCAAATCCGAGCCCTCTGGTTCATGATCCTATGGTTTTCTCTTGGTGTTACACACATCATTTTAGAATTGTTTAGTTAAGTTAATTATCTTCCAAATATTAGCAGATTTCAACAGAGCTTATAATTTACTAAAATACGATATTATGGAACTTTGTTCAATTCAAATTAACTAAGCTACAGAACTAAATCTCCTACTGTGTTTAAGAAGTTTACCCTCCAAATAGTTGTTGGAATAATCCCTCCAAGATGCTAAGCCCCTCCTAGTTTGATGGTGAGGAAAAACCTAGAACATGGCTTCTTTCTTCTTCTTCTTCCTCTTGTTCTTTCTTTTTCTCTCTATTTTTATTTTGATTTCAGAAAATTTCAGAATTATAAATTAACTATGATCTGAACATATCCTATATATGAGAAGAAGGGTGAGGTGGTAGGAGGAGGTGTCAAGGGTTGAAGAGTGCTCATTTCATGCAAGGAGGAGGTGTGAGATGAGTGTGTGCATGCAAGCAAGAGGTGTGCTTGCATTATCCTTAATTTTGTTTTAATTTGAAAATAAATTCTGAACTAAAATGATTTCTATTCCACTTTCATTTATACCCTTAACAATTTTCCATTTGCACAAAAATCCTAAACTTTACCTAAAAACCCCTCACAACTTAGTTTATTATAAAACACTCATTTTATTAAAATGAAGCTAAATTAGTCACTAAAACCCTTATAACTTAGTTGTGTTGCATACTAAAATTTTTATTTAAATTGTTTTACATAGAACTTATGAAACTTGACTTATTTGTTTTTAACAACTTTGCGATATAACATATTATTATTAAATTAATTAATTTTATTTATTTCTAAATTTTCAAAATGCTACAATATTCCCCCCTTAAGAAAATCCGGTCCCCGAATTTAAAATAATTAACTAGACATACCTTCGAAAAGATGTGGAAACTTCTTCCGCATCGTATCCTCGGTTTCCCAAGTAATCTCCTCGCGATTCTTTCCTTGCCAAAGAACCTTTACAGACGGAAGTACCCTTGATCGTAATTTCTTTGCCTGCCTGTCAAGAATAGCGACTAGCTGCATTGTGTAGGATAAATCCGGCTCAAGCTGTAAGGTCTGATACTGGATCGCGTGAGAAGGATCGTGAAGATACTTGCGAAGCATGGAAACATGAAACACCGGATGCACATCGGGAAAACTCGGTGGAAGTGCTAAGCGATAAGCTACAGCACCCACTCTCTCCAGAATCTCGTAAGGTCCGACATATCTGGGGCTGAGCTTCCCCTTCTTCCCGAAATGCATCACACCTTTCAGTGGAGAAACCCGAAGGAACACATGATATCCCACTCCAAACTCGAGTCTACGACGTCGTCGATCTGCATACGATTTCTGTCTACATTGGGCCGCCTTCATTCTATCCCGTATCAACTGAATCTTCTCTGTAGTCTCTTGTACTATCTGCGGTCCCAATATGCAACTCTCGCTCAGTTCCGTCCAGCAAACTGGTGATCGACATTTCCTCCCATACAAAGCTTCAAAAGGTGTCATCTGGATCGTCTCCTGAAAACTGTTGTTGTACGAGAATTCTATCAAAGGTAGGTGACGATCCCAACTACCACCAAAATCAAGACTACAAGCCCGAAGCATATCCTCTAATGTCTGAATGGTCCGCTCCGACTGACCATCTGTCTGTGGGTGGAAAGCTGTACTAAAACCCAACCGTGTACCCAAAGCTTCTTGAAGTTTCTGCCATAGCCTGCTAGTAAACTGGGTACCCCTATCTGAAACTATGCACGTCGGAACTCCATGCAGATGTACAATCTCATCGATATAAATCTGAGCATACTGTGCAAAACCATACGTCGTCTTCACTGGGAGAAAATGAGTTGCCTTCGTCAATCTATCAACAATCACTCAAATGGAATCGTACCCTCTGCTAGTATTGGGTAGACCCATCATGAAATCCATGGAAATATGTTCCCATTTCCACTCTGGAATGGGTAAGGGCTGCAACTCTCCGGCTGTCCTCTGGTGTTCTGCTTTGACTTGCTGACAAGTCGAGCATCTCGAAACATATTCCGCAACATCCCTCTTCATTCCTTCCCACCAATAAACATCCTTCAGATCATGATACATCTTAGTGGAACCAGGATGAATACTGTATGCTGACCTGTGGGCCTCCTCTAAAATCTTACGCCTCAATCCGTCAAAATCTGGCACACAGAGACGAGTCCTAAAACGTAATACTTCATGATCATCAATCACAAACTTCGTCTCCCTGCCCTGCCTAACCTGATCCATGATCTCCACCATACGAGTATCTGCGGGCTGTGCCTCTCGAATGCGATCAAATAACTGAGGTTGGGTGCGAACATGTGCTAGCTGGCCTCCTGCCGATGTGAACTCAAACTGTATACGACTATCACATAAGATCTGCCAGTCTGTAGAAGACTGTCTCTGCAAGATACGCAAATGAGATAAGCTATCTCCAGGTCTCTGACTCAAAGCATCTGCTACCACATTCGCCTTGCCTGGATGGTACAAGATCTCACAATCATAATCTTTCACCAATTCCATCCACCTACGCTGCCTTAGGTTCAGATCTCTCTGCTGAAAAATATACCTTAAGCTCTTATGATCTGTGAAGATTTGACACGACTCTCCATACAAGTAATGTCTCCAAATCTTCAATGCGAATACCACAACAGTCATCTCTAGATCATGAGTGGGGTAGTTTTGTTCGTGCCTCTTCAACTGTCGAGAAGCATAAGCTACACCCCTGCCGTGCTGCATCAACACACAGCCTAAACCACTCTAGAAGCATCACAATACACAACAAAACCACCTGACCCGGAAGGTAAAGATAATACAGGTGCAGTCGTCAAGCGCGTCTTCAACTACTGGAAACTCTGCTCGCATGCATCTGTCCGCTGAAATGGAACCTCCTTCCTAGTAAATCCGGTCAAAGGTGCAGCGATCCGTGAAAAATCCTGCACGAAGCGTCGGTAATAATCTGCCAGACCTAAGAAACTCCGAACCTCTATAACTGACACAGGTCTAGGCCAGTGCTGTACCGCTTCAATTTTCTTTGGGTCTACACATATACCCTCTCTCGTAACTATGTGACCCAAGAACTCCACACTATCAAGCCAAAAAGAACACTTAGAGAATTTTGCAAACAGCTGATGCTCCTTCAAGGTCTGCAACGTAATACGCAAATGCTGCTCGTGCTCCGTCCGACTCCGAGAATAAACAAGAATGTCATCTATAAACACTATAATAAACCGATCAATGAAAGGTCTAAAGATACGGTTCACCATATCCATAAAAGCTGCTGGAGCGTTGGTGAGTCCGAACGACATCACCAGAAATTCATAGTGCCCAAATCTCGTATGAAACGCCGTCTTCGGAATATCGTCCTTCCGAACCCTCAACTGGTGATACCCCGACCTCAAATCAATCTTCGAGAAGTAACCAGCTCCCTGCAACTGATCGAATAAGTCATCTATGCGTGGTAGTGGATACCTGTTTCGCACAGTTACGCGATTCAGCTGTCGGTTGTCGATGCACAGTCTCATACTACCGTCCTTCTTCTTTACAAATAAGACCGGAGCTCCCCACGGTGACACACTGGGACGAACAAGCCCTCTATCTAACAACTCTTGCAACTGGCTTTTGAGTTCCTTCAATTCAGTCGGTGCCATTCGATAGGGTGGTATAGAAATAGGCCCCGCACCCGGAATCAAGTCGATGCAAAATTCAATATCGCGATCGGGTGGCAATCCTTGTAACTCAGCAGGAAACACCTCAGGAAATTCTCGTGCTATCGGAACCTGGTCCAATGGAATCTCAGCGACCCCTAAGTCCTGAACGAATGCTAAGAACCCATGACAACCCTTCTTCAAAAGTCGCCCCGCACAAAGAGCGGAAATCATGTTGGCAGGAATTAATTTACAACCCCCCTGCACAACAAACACCGGTTCACCTGGAAAACAAAATCTAACCGCCTTTCCCCGACAATCCACATATGCATGACAGGCGACCAACCAATCCATACCAAGGAGTATATCAAAGTCTAACATATCCAGGAGAATCAGATCAACTAGTGAATCTCTATCACCAATACGCACAGAACACGATCCGAATACGTGCCGAGCTATAAAGGAATCTCCCACCGGGGTAATCACCACTAATGGGTAACTCTAACAACGACGACTCTTTCCCCAAAGAAAGTGCAAATCGTGAAGATACATAAGAATGTGTAGAACCGGGATCAAATAAAACATGTGCCTCTAACGAGCATACTGTAAGAGTACCTGTCATGACTGCATTTGATGCCTGGGTATCCTGTGGAGTCAGCGCAAATACCCATGCCTAGCCCCTGCCCGCATCATGTCGTCCTCTACCTCTATCTCCTCGACCTCTCTGAGAACGTCCCGCAAAGCCTCAACCTCGTGGTGCAACTGCCTGGTGTGTAGCGCCAACTGGGGGAGGAAGTAAAGCCATCGGCGTAGAAGGTGGAAGGGGTAAAGCATCCTGTGGAGTAACAGTCTCACTATCACGTGTACATCCTCTAGCCGTATGCCCTGGACGCCTGCAATTATAACATATAAGTGGGGTCCCCTGATCATCGAGGTATGAACTAAACATCTGGCCCTGAGTCCAACCTCGCCCGAAACTGCGGCCTGGAGTATATCTTCCTCTACCTCCACCAAACTGTCTAGCCAGTAGCCCGGTCGGCCTACTCCTCTTTGGCTCCGGAACAACTACCGCCTCTCTCAAGCGCTCCTCTACTCGTATTGCTGCATCCATGGCCTGCGCATACGTATCAAAATGCTGGGAGCCGATCGCCAGATATAACTGTGTATCCAGACTCCTTTGGAACCTCTTCACACGAAGCTCCTCTGTAGGTACTAAATATGGAGCATAGCGCGACAACTGGGTGAATCGTAAATCATAATCTGCCACCGACATACTTGCCGATTTCCGCAATACTTCAAAACTGCTAGCTCTAGCATCCCTCACACTCTGGGGAAGAAATCTGGCAAAAAAGACCGTGGAAAACTCGGTCCATGACATCGGAGGAAGACTCGTGGCTCGCCCTCTCTCCATCGACTCACACCACTCCTGTGCAAGTCCCTCCAAACGAAAGCTAGTCAGCTCAACTGACCTCGCATCAGAACATCGCAATGATCTTCCAATCCTCGCCATCCTATCAAGAAAGGACTGAGGATCTTCCGCTACATCGGTCCCCGTAAACACTGGAGGTCTCAATCTCATAAACTCTGCAAGTGGTACCTCCATCACTCTCGTATCTACAAGTGCTACCGTCTGCATAGGCTGTACCTCGGACTCTGCTACGGTCGGTGCTGGATCCTGTCTCAGTACTCGAGTGGCCTCAGCTAACTGTCCCACCACTCGCTGCAACCCCAACATGCCCTCCTCAATCCTAGTCATGCGATCTGGAGGAGGAGGATCAACATGCTCATGCACCGCCAGAACGTCCGGTGTACCAGTCGTCGTCACAGGCGGACTCGCCCTAGATGCATCTCTGGCTGCGGCTCGTTTAGCCCGCGTAGCCATAGCAACTGGAATAAGAAACGAGAGTTGATAAGGCGTAGGAATATGAGCAATCAATAACGGAGAAACAACGGAAGAATAGATCAAGATATACATCCTAAGGTTAGTTAAGCTGAATACGATAACGTAAATATGCCGCGGAACATACGTACGGTACTGCATTCATCCTAATTCACCTACTCCATCAAACCAAAGGTCATCCTAACTCACGGACTCACGTCAACCTATTGAAATCTCCTACTCAATTCCGTAAGGTTAAACCTAGGCTTTGATACCAACTTTGTCACGACCCAAGTTTGGATGTGACCGGCACTTAGATTGTATCATATCTAAAGATATGCACATAGTCCAAGTAAGCCAAAAACCAAGATCAAAATCCTTTTTGCGGAATTCTTTATATAGAAAATTTAGTTTTAGTAAAAATCACAGTTTATGAAGTTAAGAATTAAACAAGTATAAAGTGTTAAGTTTGGTTGTATCCCTAGTTGGGATCAACAATATCAACAGCGGAAAATAAAATCTCAGTATATAGGACATCAACACGAATCTCAGACATAAAGAAAAGAAACCACAATTTATAGAACTAACGATCTCAACTGTCAATAATATACATATCAACTCTCACTCTAAGCCATATACAGGTCTAATGGAGATTTTCTAGATAAAATACAATACCAAAATAGAAGGTTACTACATATGTAACCTACCTATCAAAAGATGGAATAAAGCTGCAAATGTAGATCCGCATCGCAGCTAACCGTCCACTCTACCCCTGCAAGGAACTGTGGCACAACGGGGGTGAGTTATCAACTCAGTGAATATAACTAGCATATAACGGTTAATAATGTAAATATGACGATCATACTAACAGAATTGTGAACAAGTATAATGTATGATTATATGTGAAAATCAAGAATCCCATAGTCCAAACTGAAATCTCATCATTTATTTCCAATAAAATTCATTTCCCCGTGTCCATCATCGACACAAAACTTCCATTTCTTACAGACATCATTCCTCGAATGATCCTGACATCAACAAAATCCACTATGTATCCGACTGTATTCCCCACCGACTCAGTCTGGATAAAACTGTAAATCCGTAACCGTATATCTACCGACTCGGTTCGGAATGATATTATAAGTCCGTAACCGTATATCCACCGACTCGGTTCGAAATAAAACCAATTCATAAAAACATCTCAGGGTATACATGTCACATCAATCATGAAAATCACTGGATTTATGTAATAGTATTCAAAACTCAAAACCATAAATCCTCAATACTGCCATTACCTCTTATATCAACATAGAATACTCAGATATTAAACATGATATTGATGATGCAATTTACCACTATTATTGGGGTGTAAGATACGGTATGAATCATTTTAACAATAAGTTTGCTAAGTGTAAAAGTGACATGGTAATATCGACGAGGTGTGTGTAACATATAGATGTGCACGTGGCATGACTCGTCGATACTTGTGTAGTGTTCTAGCAACTAAACAAGTATATATGAATGATGAATGCATATGGTCAATTTGGCATAACAAAATAACGCATTGATTTAAATAAAACTACGGGCGTATCACGCCATCTTTACACAATTCCCCGGTAGATGTTTAGTCTACTCAACGGAAACGTCGAATCTATTCAGGAATTGCCAATCCCTTCCCTTTCCTCGCTGCCTCCGTAAATCCTGTATTCGAATCTAATATCACAATTTTAATTATATAAGTAAACGGCTACTCCGACATGACGGAAATGAAAAACACCCGTTCCCACGTACTAGTTATATTGTATACGACTATATCGAGCTATTAAACACTTAACCTTACTGGATTTTAACTCAATTCTGTACCGCGACAAAAAACAGATCGCGATACGCTTTAACCGTGTTGTATTTTGTGTTTTAAGATATCTTTTCCGATATATGCTTCCAGATTCTATCTGCAGTGAAACTAACTTATTTAAATAACACCAAAAAGGCCAAAATTATACATTGAAACCTACCCAACAAGCCAAAATTACCTAGCCACCTACAAAACCGGCGTCGCCGGAATTTCCATGTTGGTCGCCGGCCCAAATCCGAGCCCTCTGGTTCGTGATCCTATGGTTTTCTCTAGGTGTTACACACATCATTTTAGCACTGTTTAGTTAAGTTAATTATCTTCCAATTATTAGCAGATTTCAACAGGGCTTATAATTTACTAAAATACGATATTATGGAACTTTGTTCAATTCAAATTAACTAAGCTACAGAACTATATCTTTTACTGTGTTTAAGAAGTTTACCCTCTAAATAGTTGTTGGAATAACCTCTCCAAGATGCTAAGCCCCTCCTAGTTTGATGGTGAGGAAAAACCTAGAACATAGCTTCCTTCTTCTTCTTCCTTCTCTTGTTCTTTCTTTTTCTCTCTATTTTTATTTTGATTTCAGAAAATTTCAGAATTCTAAATTAACTATGATCTGAACATATCCTATATATGAGAAGAAGGAAGGGTGAGATGGTAGGAGGAGGTGTCAAGGGTTGAAGAGTGCTCATTTCATGCAAGGAGGAGTGTGAGATGAGTGTGTGCATGCAAGCAAGAGGTATGCTTGCATTATCCTTAATTTTGTTTTAATTTGAAAATAAATTCTGAACTAAAATGATTTCTATTCCACTTTCATTTATACCTTTAACAATTTTCCATTTGCACAAAAATCATAAACTTTACCTAAAAACGCCTCACAACTTAGTTTATTATAAAACACCCATTTTATTAAAATGAAGCTAAATTAGTCACTAAAACCCTTATAACTTAGTTGTGTTGCATACTAAAAAATTTATTTAAATTGTTTTACATAGAACTTATGAAACTTGACTTATTTGTTTTTAACAACTTTGCGATATAGCATATTATTATTAAATTAATTAATTTTATTTATTTTTAAATTTTCAAAATGCTACATATATTATTGATCTACACATTCTTTTTGCAATTACCCATATAATCTATTTTTAATTGTCTACTTATAGGTGGTGCGTCCACATCTGGCGCAGGGGTCACTCCCGTCATTTCCGTACCCTCCGCTCAGTCTGCAGGTTAGTATGAATAAATATAAAATATTTATTCATTTCACATATCCTCTAAGAATAAACACTAACTTCATGGAAATTTAGCGTCAATGTTTATTTTCTAGTTGGAATGGATGCGTCCACATCCGGGTCATCGGTTGTTTCTCACCGGAGGAACTATCGTCCCGCTCGTGCTGCTGCCCGGGCCCAAGCTCATGCTGCTGTCGCTGGAGGTATATATCGCACTTCGATTTTCGTTAAACCTTGATTTCTTAATACCACTTTGTCTTAATATTGATTGTCTTGATACTTCTTATAGATGCAGGGCAGCCCCATCCTGAGAGGGGAACTCGATGGCCGAATCAGTCCCATAGGCTGAGGCTCGACAGAGCTAGGGGGAGGCAGCATTCCCCCTCTTCTTTACTCCCGATTATCGCTATACCGGCGATTATGCCGAGAGGTTCGGCCGGTATATGGGGGATGAGAGACGTCTCGTGAAGAAGTATCCACTTCAGGTTGAGTGGGGCGATCAGCACCGGCGCTCATTTTCCCTCTTCTGGGATCATGCTAGGGTATTAATATATATTTTCATTTGACTTATCCAATGTATTTATTATTATTTAACACTTGTAATTTAAATACATTATTTTTTGTATTTGCGGTTGGATTACAACTTTTAGACTGTACCCGACCCTGATCATCCTGAGAGAGTGCTCGATCTTCATGCTCTGTACAATGGCTTGATGAAGAGCATGCAATCAAATGTCCGATACAATAGGAACGAGCTGAATATCGACTGCTATTCCCTATGAAAGGCGACCCCCGAGGCAGAGAGAGCGGCTCTCTTACATACTCCGGCCTTTGTGAGAGTCTACGTAGATACATGGCCTCTCTTGTGCCAATATTTCGACTCCCAGCTCAAATAGGTTTGTAATTTAAATGTAATTCATTGTTTAGTATATAATTTATTTTTTTGTGTTGCTTAATTAGAAAACTAAATCTGAATGTGTTGTGCAGAAACAGGCCGATCAAAATAAAGAGATTAGGAAGTCGGCAAAGAGGGGTCGCCCCACCTATACAGGTGGCTCGAGAAACATTACTCGTGCCATAGAGGTATCGGTAAATTACAATAGATCTATTTTGATATAATATAATATTAAGAGTTATTTTATAATATATGTAATTTTTTTGCGAATTGCAGAGAGCTCAGACCCTAGCGCAGGGTGGTACACCGAGTGTGCTGACCGCGTATCTGTTAGTTGTATGTATGCCCTAGAGGCCGGTATTATACAGATGATGTATATTATATTGGATGCTTGGACATATATAGAGAGGACTTTCTTGCTCGATATGATAGTATGCTATCTGGTTGCTCTTTATCTTAACATGTATACTTGTCTCTTGATGCTGTCTTATAGTTACATGTTGGTAAAGCCCTTAGGATGTGTACTTGACTATCTGGACTATGATGCAGATCATACTAGTGGGGACAGAGTAGTCCATAAGTACATCCTTTAATGTTCCTAGTCGTAGGTGTATCGAGACAGGGCATCGATATACCGGAGTAGACTAGCGTATACGCTTCTCGACCCATGAGATGGGCGATGGATGATCCCATATCCATTGGTGTTTGACATCTGAGATGGTATACGGGTGCTCAGTGGAGACTGAGTACACTGTACGGACTCGCCGAGAACTCCCAGATGGTATTATACCTCACGTCAGATGGCAGTTCTCTGGTGACACCTGTGCAGGTTAGTCTGTAGACCCGAGATCGTCATAGAGTCTTGTGTGATTCCCACTATGCTTTGATTTCCACCTTACCATGTCCAAGAGGGCGTGCAAAACGGTGGTTTTTGGGTACAGTCCCGAGTCACATGGAGGCAATGAGCGATAGGAGGGGTTTCGTCTCTCCCGGTATTGGGGGTTGATGTTGCGCTGTGCTCGATTGGCCATGACAGGGAAGTCCCCTGGCCAGAGCTGATTAGAGATTTACTGGTAAGTGTTACCAGTAGTTTCTCATCCCGTTATGAGCCTCATATCGGCACGACTTATCGGTTATTGGGGTCTGACGTTTACCACCCCTAGACTTGATATGCGACATATCAGACGAGGAGACCGGATTGTACGGGAAGTGTTACCGTTAGGCTTTTACAGGAGTTGGAGCGGGCTTGCTTGCTGATCTTCTGATCGCTCAATACCCGGGTAGCCGTTACGTCCAGCTAGTACCGCTGACGGCTTGTGGGTGCTTGATGTGATCATCACCTACTGCCGGCGTATTGACGAGTCTTTAGAGTCCTACATAGAGGTTTTACTGGCTTAGGCAAAACGAAATAGGAGCGCATATGTGATATGTGCGGGACCGAGAATGATGCGTGTATGTGATACCGTATTCTATTCTCGTGACTTTTTGTATCGGTCGGTTATATGTGATATAGCCGGGTTATCGAATCAAGTGTTGATTCGATAAGTCGATACATTGAATGTTAGTCGGTTATATGAGATATAACCGGATTATTAAGTCAAGTGTTGATTTAATAATTTAGTGTATAATTGTATATATGATATACTAATTTACATTAACTAACATTTGTTCACTTAAGGATTTTTTCTCACATGTGCACAACTTTAGTATATATGAGATATATATTAAAATGTGTTATCATTTTGTATCATAGTTGTTGATACATCATGCATGGGTGTGCTAGACATACACCATTCTATTTATTATGGTGGGTTATAATTATTTAAGGTAATTACAAAATTAGTGGAGATTTGGAAAGAGCATGAAGTTTGTAGAAGCTTGCTTTGCTTTGACAAAGTCCACTAATTTTGTCTTTACTTTAGATTTTTGTTAACCTAACCATTTAGATTAGCCATGGTTATGTCTCTACATGAGTTAGTATATGATACTCACTCACCCATGATTAGCTCACTCACTTGATCATTATCTCTTCTCATTTTATTTCTTCATCTTCTTCTTTGAGCTAAAAAGCTCTCTAGGATTTGATCCAAAGTGAGAAATATTGTGAGAAAACAAATTCTAAAGTGAACCCACTTCTTATTTCTCCATCCTCTACTAGACTAGCACTTTAGTTTAGGGTGTTTGCTTCACTAATTCTCTAGTTAGTGAAGTAGTAGCTTGAGTTGATATTCTCTCGACGTAGATCATTTTCGGCTTCGAAGACTTCAAGTAAGGACGCTTCTTTCGCCTCGTGAAGCCATGCAAGAGCCAGGGAGAACCATGATCGCAGCGAAGGGACTACAACAAGGAGCTTTAGAAGTGAAGGACCGATCTACAAAGGTTGTATTTCATATTCACTTATGTAATTTACTTGCATGTGAAACCCTAATTATCTAGCAAAGATCTTGTTTAGGGTTATTCGGCACGGCTAAAATTTTAAACGGGCATGGTAGATGCCTTGTAGAACCTTATTAGAGTGCCTAGTAAACCTACAGTATCTTGCCGTCCACGGCATCTTGACAAATCCTGCCACGGACGAGCTTCGATTCCTCGACACCACTACCCAGGAGTATTGCGTAAGTGTTATTCCAACAAGATTGAAATTTTTGTTTTGAAAAGTTCAAATTTAAATGATATATTTTAATGGTTAATATGGGTGTAGGAGCAGGCGGAGTCATCGGGAATCGATTTTACTGGACAGACCGATCCAATGCTGCTGACCCCAGTTCTAGACGCCGACACGGAGGGCACCATGGAGGTTGGGAGAGAGGCCGGAGACTGGGTCCTAGCAGGGCCCATATGAGATTGGACTCCACTCCGGCGGTTACTTCCCCTACCCCGGTGAGCGACGTCTAGAGCATGATGTTGCCACCTTGAAGACCACCGTCGAGGAGTTGAAGGAGATGGTACGTATACTACTTAATAGGAAAATATTATGTCATATTATAGATAGTAACATATGCAATGTTAGTAGCCTGAGCTTATTTGGTTGTAGACTTAGTTTTGATTAATCATACTTACATAAAACTATCTAATTAAAATAAACTATGGCTTTCCAAACTAGATACCTAAACGAAGCCTAAGTCCCTAAGTATTCTTAGATTGGGGTTTCGCAATAACCAGATAATGATACGAACTCGACTCAAATCTAATACACCGTTCTTACTCATTTATAACATACAAAATTTAACAGATGCGACATGCTACTTCGGCTTCGGCTCCACATGCATCTCTTTCGGCTGCGGCTCCGTAAGCTACTATCTCGGCTGCGGTTGCGCAGACCACTCCTGCAGCTCCACAGCCCGTTCAGACTCCCGCACAGTCCGCTTCTTCATTAGTCGAGTTTTTGACGACTCAGGGCTGCACCGAGAATTAGATGCGCCAAATTACGACGATTATCAGAGATGGAGGAGCTGGACCGAGCTAGGGTAGCTTTATTTATATTTTTGAGGATGTGTCCACTTATCTGATACATATTATATAAATTTTGGACAATATTGGTGGTTGTTTGTTTGTTCACGATGATTTAATTTGATATCGTATTATGTTTGTTTATTTCTTTTATATATTATGCATGAGATGTTGGTTATGATTATTTCTGTATTTGGTTATATGATGTATATATTATTGTGCACAGGGCGGGGAAAAAGCAGGAAGCCCCTTTTATAAAAAAAAAACTGATATTTTATCCCTACGGATTAATCCGTAGGGCTCTCTGTTGCACCTACGGATTAATCCATAGGTGCAATGTTTGCTCCTACACAGTTAGCCGTAGAGACAAAATACCAGGATACGTGATATTTTGTCCCTATGGACTCAGTAACAAGGATAAAACCCGTAGGGGCATTTATCAGGCCCTACGGATAAATCCGTAGGGGCATTTAGTAGGCCCTACGGATAATGCTGAAGGGGCAAGTAATTTATTTTATAAAACAATAAATTAAATAAATATTATTTCCCTACAGAGTAATCTGTAGGGGTAACTGTCTTTACGGAGTAAGGTGTATGGGCAATTATTACTCCGTAGAGGCATGTTCAGGACGAAAACTTGCACATGCGGCCTTTGCACCTACGGATTAATTTCGTGTCCCTACGGTTATATCCGTAGGGACAGTGGTTTGCCTTTACGGCTAAATCCGTATGGGCAACTCATTATTGTAGTAGCGGCAACGAGGACCGTTATCTTTGGAGGGAAAACCTGGAGGGGATAAAATGGTAAGAACTTAAAGGTTTGTGGGGCATTTGAGTAATTATTAGGTTTTTGGGTATTTTTTAGTAATTAGGTATGATTGTGGGGATGCTTAAAATAAAAATAAAAACCCTTGAAATTCTTGAAAAGTCGAAATTTAAATATAATAAAGATGCACTAAAAGTTGTAAAAATAACTCCGCCCCAAAAAATAACAGCCGTCCCCCGTCACATCAAATCAACCCAACTCCCAATTGTACCTTCACCCTTCAGCTCTTTATGATAACGAAATGAGATGACGCCGCTTCAAATATCTCGCTCCCCTCAAAACTCTTCCTCCTTCGCCCTCATCCCCATTATGGCTCCCCAGCCCGAACCCGAATCCGAATCCGCAACCCTCCTCCCAATACAACAATCCCTCCCCAGATCCGCACCCGAATCATTCGCTAACACCCCCTCCGACTCCGACTCCGAGCGCGCCTACGAGCCCAACGAGAAGATCACCATCGCCGACGACTCGCAAACCCTAGACGACGACGAAACCCTAGCTTTCTCATGGCGGAAGCTGTGGCTCTTCACGGGCCCAGGGTTCCTGATGAGCATCGCGTTCTTGGATCCGGGGAATCTGGAGGGCGATCTGCAGGCGGGGGCGATCGCGGGGTACTCGCTGCTGTGGCTGCTTCTTTGGGCGACGGCGATGGGGCTCTTGATCCAGATGCTCTCGGCGAGGCTCGGGGTGGCGACGGGAAGGCACCTGGCGGAGGTCTGCAGGGACGAGTACCCGAATTGGGCGAGGCTCCTGCTGTGGGCTATGGCGGAGGTGGCGCTGATCGGTGCAGACATTCAGGAGGTGATTGGGAGCGCCATCGCCATCAAGATTTTGAGCGGCGGGGCGATTCCGCTGTGGGCTGGAGTCGTCATTACCGCCTTGGATTGGTGAGTGCTGTTTTTGTTTCGGTGAATTGCTTGTGCAAAAAGCTTGAGATTTTTGTTTTCTGGGTATTATTAAAGTTTGAATTTTCAGTGGATCTTAAGGATATATAAAATTGTGATCGTTTCCTTCAATTGGTGAGGTTCTTTGTTTTTACCTTGGTTCTTCTTAAGGAATATTGTGAACGTTATGTGATGATTGACTCGTGGTACATATCTAGGCTATAGTCATCGTTTTACTGAAGTTCGGCAAGTGCAAAAGTTTGGGTTTTTAGGGAAATTCTGATCTGTTAGTGAAGTTAATACTGAATTAGCTTGTAGCTTTTGGACAGGATACTTTTTGAGAAGCTTGAGCTAAATTAGCTTGAAGTTGGGATTTTTAGGGATATTCTTTAGAAGTTTGAGCTAGGCCGCTGGCAGTTTGGAATAGTGAGGTTCTACTTCTTCGGTGATGTTTGGCTGCAAAATTGACAAAGCTTTAGTTATTTGGAGGCTTTTTTAAAAATAAATTATCTTTTTCCCTGGTGAAAATTGATTTTTTTTTCCTTCTAGAATTTATCAGTCGAGCAGAAGTATATCAAGGTTTAGATTCATAGGAACCCCCCAACCCCCCAACCCTGTCCTAAGATATTTATTATTTGGGAGTTGAGTTTTGTTGTATTTCTTTTAATTTTAGTTTCTTGGGAATGTGTGACCATTTTGTGAAGTTTAAGCTGAATTAGCTTAAACTTTGGATTTTAAAAGCATACAGGTCTTCAGTATTCTTTTCTTCTCAAATTGGATGAGACCTATCCTGTTCGGTTGTCTAGAGTTTGTTTTATGCTTATGATTTCTCTGGTTTGTGCAGAAGTTTCTATTTTGAGGGGAATCTTATTTAGTTCTGATTTGAAACTTGATCACTAAAGCTCTTAAATACCATTTTTTTCGAAACCCTCTTTAGTTATGGGGTTTTGATTCTCCGTCATTGAGTGGAAACTGATGTAATCTAAGAAAAGAGCCATGCAAGAGGCAGATAAGGTAATCAGTCCTTGTTTGTAAGTCCTCCTACCTACTTGAGTCTACCCACTTAATTAATAGATACTTTTCCCTTTTGCTTTTTCTGTAATATTAGCATTTCTTACATAGACCTCACAAAATGAATTCATAGTGTTAGTTGTTTAATTACTTGGCATTTATTTTTATTAATAGCAATGCAAAAGGTTTGTGTTGTTTATCTGCTATCTTTCTATGTTTTCTAAATGAACCCATTGTCTTAATAGTTGAGATTCTCTTACCTTTGAGATAGCAGCAATGCAAATGGTTTGTGTTTATATGCCATGTTTTTTTCCAAATCAACTAATTGTCTTAAATTCTTAGAAACATGTAGCATTTAGATTGATAAAAGCTATGTAAAAGGTTTGTGCTTATCTGGTACTTTTTTTATAGGAAAGTCCAAGCATATCAAAGCACAATATTAATAATTGGATTTTTGGGATGAAGTTCTTAGTTATTTATGCTTATCATCTAAGTATCCTAGAATTACTTTGCAAATAATTATTTTGCATCTCTCTTATTTTTGCAGCTTCGTTTTCTTGTTCCTTGAGAACTATGGAGTTAGGAAACTAGAGGCTGTTTTTGCGGTTCTCATCGGAACAATGGCTATTTCATTTGCTTGGATGTTTGGTGAAACCAAGCCCAACGGCAAAGAGCTTCTAATAGGTAAAGTCCTTTATCTTGATGTAATGCTCTCATATAATCTTTATGAGATCCTCATCTTTTATACCCTTTCTTTCTACAGGCCTCTTAGTTCCGAAATTAGGCTCAAAAACCATACGACAAGCTGTGGGGGTCGTGGGTTGTGTGATTATGCCCCACAATGTGTTCCTACATTCAGCTCTTGTACAGTCAAGAAAGGTCGACTCTAATAAGAAAAGCCGTGTTCGAGAAGCTCTGTATTATTATTCTATAGAATCAACTGCTGCCCTTATCATATCCTTTGGAATAAATTTATGTGTTACAACAGTTTTTGCAAAGGGGTTTTATGGTACAAAAAAAGCTGATAATATTGGTCTGGAGAATGCTGGGCAGTTTTTAGAAGAGAAATATGGAGGTGGAGTTTTTCCAATTCTTTATATATGGGGGATAGGGTTGTTAGCAGCAGGACAAAGTAGTACAATTACTGGCACTTATGCTGGTCAATTTATCATGGGAGGATTTCTTAACCTACGGTTGAAGAAGTGGATCAGGGCATTAATCACTAGAAGCTTTGCCATTTTGCCAACTATAGTTGTTGCCCTCATTTTTGATACCTCTGATGATACATTGGATGTATTGAATGAGTGGCTTAATGTGCTTCAATCAGTTCAGATACCTTTTGCACTTATTCCTCTTCTGACTCTGGTATCAAAGGAGCAAGTGATGGGTGTTTTCAGAATTGGCAGCAAGACTAAGGTAAGTTGTTCTATTTTTATGATAAAAGTATATGTTCATGTATTTCCACTTTGTTTCATATCTTTTTCCTTGGATTGAAACTGCCTAATACATTGACCTTAACCTGACATAGACCAAACTACGATGACCCATTGCCACCCCTAAGGATCCTTTTTATATCTTATTCTTTGCATTAACTTGGTATTTGGTATTTGTACACTTCACTTATCTGGACTATCATGCTTCATCTTAATTTGGTAGATTAAGGTCCCTTGTAATGTGCATGAAATATTGAATAAATGAACTAATTACATTTCAGAGAAGCTTTGCGTTGCGTCTTTTGTCGCGTCCTTTGTTGATATTGCATGATATCCGAGTCTCCGACCTTAGAAACACTTAGAGAATTGGAGTCTTAATAAAATGGCTGCTATTCTGCATATGCACCTGCAATATTTTGATGTCGGCTTGTGCTCAGGAAATAATATAGGCTATTATTTAGCAACTCCTTTTGCAGCGGTCTTGGATTTCGTTGAACCAACCCGCATTTTTACGTGAACCAATATCACTTCCATTTGGATGATAATGATAGCTGATTTTTATCTGTTACAGTTCCTAGTACCCCAGCCGCTACAACCGCGGCCTTTGCGGAACGAAAAACAAAATTTCGAGAGGCGCTAAAAACTACAAACCCTAAAATCTTAATCAAACACTTAAACTAGAAATCTACGAAAAAAACTTTTAGCTACTATGAAAAGGATTATATCAAAAAAATCAAGCCCTTTGGGTCTTTTAACTTCTTGAGGCGGCGGGATCGAGCTTGCAAGCCGGTCTTCCCTTTGTTGAAAATGATCCACCCGAGAGATTTGGTTCAAACCTGTAGCTCCACACAAATAATCAAGTGGAACAACTAAAAACCCTAGGTTGCTAATCTAGAGTGCTTAGAGATGTAGTGAAATGTTCAAGTATTATTTTAACTCTCTCTCACTTTGATTCTCAAATCATGAGAGTGTAAGTGAGAAGAATGAGAAGGAGCTAAAAGGAAAGAAAGAGAAAGAAAATGGTGAAATGAAATCTCCAACCCAAAATGAAAATAGCTAGCTTGGTTTTGTTCAAAGTATTTTTCCAAATAGAAAATAGCAATCATTCTTGAATAGTACATACAAATGCAATAAACACATACAAAGCCGTTTCCATCACCATTCTTTCTCCATGCCTCACCTTTACAATCCATTTCTATTTTTAACAAAATAAAAAATCCATAATGAGGTGTCCACCTTCTAGAATGCATATTTGTATAAATACAAGAATACATCTCCGTATATACATACCCGTATTCGTATCGAAATACGAATACTTAAAAAGATAGAATAATACAATGAACATAATACTAGAATATAGATATCGAAATATATATATATATGTGTGTGTGTAAATTATTAAATCAATACCTGATTTAATAATCCGGCTTAATCCTAAGTCGGCCAGTATTATCAACCGTCCAATCAAAAGTCCGGATAGCCAGTACACTCATTTGATCAGAACCCTACACGTATCAAAATATGGCTACTACATCATTTCACCTGAACCAGAGAAATCCTCTGTGTGGGACTCTAAAGACTCAACGATACACTGGTAGTCGGATAAACCGCAAGCACGTCAGTGACGCAGGCTGTACGTAACTGCTATCCCAGATACCTGTCAAAAAGGAAGGCCGACGAGTAAGCTCATCCGACCCTCTACTGAGCCTATCTGTGACAATCTCCGTACAGTCCGATCTCTTCGTCTAAGAGTATCGCATACCGGGTCTAAGGGATGGTAAACGTCAGATCCTAATAACCCGATAATTCATGCCGATGTGGCTCATGACCAATCCGAGAAACTACCGATCTAACTATCAGTAAATCTCAACTGTCTTGGCCAATGTCTTATGGTGCTGGCTAACCGAACACAGTGCGATATAAACTCCCTATATCGGGAGAGACGAATCCCTAACAATCGCTCACTGTCTCCATGTGACTCGGGTCTGTACCCAACTAAAACCTATTTGCACGACTCAGTAGAGCTATGGTAGGGTAGTAAGCTAAGTACAGCGGGGACCCACACAAGACAAATGACAATGTCAAGTCTAAAGACTAACATATACTCATGTCACCTGAGAACTGTTATCTGACGATAAGTATAGTACCATCTAGAAGTTCTTAGCGAGATCGTCCAGTGTACTCACCCCAGTGAGCACATGTATACGATCTTAGATGCCAAAGACTAACGGCTGTGGGAACAACCATTGCCCCTCGTCGGAGTCTAGAAACGTATACACCAGTCTATTCCGGAATATCAATACCCAGTCTCGATACTCCCACGACTAAGAACATTTAAGAATATGCTTATTGACTACCGAGCCCCCACATGTATGATCGCCATCATAACGCTGGTAGTCAAGCAATAATCCTACGGGTTTTATCAACATGTATTAACGATACGTAATAACAAATAAAATATATACACGTGTTAAAATAAAGACAAATCAAATAGTATACTATCATATCGAGCAAGATTGTCATGTGCATACTGTTGGGGTATGCCAGCGCCCTAACCATCTACCGTGACCATTTGGGGAACAAAAATTTATAAAACTGGCGCTAGAACAACCCAATAACCCTGATCGACCCATAAGCCCTACATAACAAAAACATGCATAGAAGCTAAACTAAAGGGTTAGAATGATTATACCAAAAGAACCAAATCCTTCGGTCTTCCATCACCTTCCTTAGCTCAATGAAGCATGCTCGAATGAACTTGGCCGCCGGTCTTCCTCCGTCGAAGGTGATCCACCCAAGGGATGCAGTCATGGCTCTAGCTTCAAATAAAAAGCAAGTGAAGCAACTAGGGATTCTAGGATGCTAGTCTAGAATGCTGATTACACGCTTTTGGCGTGTCGTGTATTTGAAGTTCTAAAGTTAATCGCAATCAGGACGGTATCTCTTTGCAGCTAGCCGCGATGAGTACGGGTCGTCCGCAGGGAGACAGAGCGTTTTAAGTTCTTGTTTTCATGAGTAAATGCGCGGGGCGGAATGTTCGTATCTACCCTATGTGTATATATGCAACGTATAAATTGTTAGGATTAGATAGGTTAGTGTAAGCTAGTGAATTCCGTAATCAATCATTTGTGCCGAACTTAACCATTGAAGTTAGATCAATCAGTAACAACGTGGATTAGGGTATTTAAGCACGGTATTAGTGGAATCCGGCTTATTGACCCTTGTCTGTCCGTTCTTGTCGCTTGTTTTCGCCTCCGGCCAATCTAAACGCAACCGGTCACGGTTAGGAATCACCGATACCTTGGTAGGGTAGGGTGCCTAACGGAGCGCTTGCGTAAGATTTGGGCGGAGTTCAAATGGAAAATACGGGTAAAGAAAATGAAAAACGAAACCTTAACTTACAATAACGTTTTCTTTCCTAACAACATATTCACAACCATCTCAACAATAAACAAAAAGAGCAAAGAAAAGATAAACAAAGAAAAGAATAATACAACAAGCAAGAAAATAAATGACATGGTAATAAAATTACAAGTAAAGCATGGAAATAAATTGCAAGAAAGTAAAGCAAGAAATAAAGATACTAAGAACCATATAACTCATTACAAACTATAGATTCAATAGCCTAAACTTAAACTTGCAAGCTCAATGAAGAGGTTGCAAGATCAAGAGAATGCTAAGAACACAAGACAAATGAAGGCAAAAAGAAAGCTTTATTGATTCCAAATGAAGATACAACTCTTGAGATCAATAACCAAAACTTAAAATTGCAAGCTCAATGAAGAGATTGCAAGATCAAGTTAAGACAAAGAGCTCAAGGGGACTAAGCTATATACAAGAATAAAAAGAAAACAAAAGAGAGTTGTGAATGAAGAATGGGACAATGCAATACAATCTAAGACTCCCATCCCCTGCTCACCGGTTCTGCTTTTATAAGCACAAAAGAAAAATAAACAAGCAATAAAAATAATATGACGTGGCAGCAAGGGATGGACCGTAGAAAATTGGGGGTCTTTGGGGCAAGGGACCGGCCAGATCGGTTTTTTTGGGCATGTGGCCGGCCCAAAACCGAGGAAGCATGCTCGTATTTGTTATGTGGTCTTGTGTGCTTTCCAATATCACTCTGGTGCTGCTAGATTTCTCTATATTAACCTGGTCTGCACTCAGGGATTTGGAGGGAAACAAGTAGCTATACATCACATCACATCTTTATGCATTTATCATTCTTGTCCCCCCATGTGCCTTGGGCAGCCCCCTCTCTAGGTCCATGCATCAAAGAGCTAGTGCACACTTGCTATGTGTTGGACCAAAATGTGTGTACACTTGTTTATTTGCAAAAACTCTTTGGCTATCGGTCGGTTTCCAGTTCCGGTTGCAGTGTCGGCTCACAAATGATATATCCGTGATTTTAAGTGTATTTCCAGTATTTTGTCATGGATACATGTAATCTGTATTACTGAGCAGACGCTGGTTAATAGTACCGATATATAACAAAATAGATAATGAATGAGCGGTATTGAAATGCAGTTTTCTGTGATAAACAAATGCCTAGGATGTAGCGAGTGAACTAAGTGTTTATCTATCTCATCCCACCTCCTCTCATGATTCTCAACACATGAGATGGTTGGGAGGAGATGGAAGATGAAAGTGGAGGAACTAAGAAAATTCAAGAGAGGAGAGTGAAGCTAAAAAATGGTGAGAGTCCAAAAATCTCAAGTGAGAAAATAATGAACCATTCATAGAGAGAAAATATCAAATGCTAGGTTTAGTAAAACATTTTCTTTCGTTTTAAAAATCAAGTCATACTTGAATAGTATGCACAAATGAATTAATAATTCATTTGTGTACACTATGCTAGCATAGTTCTCACCATTATCCCCATTCTCAATTTCCACCTCATTATCTCATTTTTAACAAATGAGTAAATCCAAAATGAGGTGTCCATCTTCTAGAATGTTTTTCGGATAAATACGGATTACATTCTACTGTATGTACATACCTGTATTCGTACCGAAATGCGAATACCCAAAAAGATAGAATAACACAAAGAACATAATACTAGAATATACATATTGAAATATATATATGTAAATTATTAAATCAATACCCGATTTAATAATCCGGCTCAATCCCGAGCCGGCTAATATTGGCAACTGTCCGATCGAAAGTCCGGATACATAGTACAATCAATCGATCGGAACCCTGCACGTATCCAATAAGGCTACTACATCGTTTCGCCATAACCAAGGAAACTCTCTGCGTGGGACTCTAAAGACTCGTCAATACGCTGGCAGTTGGTTTAACTACAAGCACGTCAGCGGCACTAGCTGTACGTAACGGCTATCCAGGTATTGAGCGAAAGGAAGGCCGACGAGCAAGCTCATCCAAACCGCTACTGATTTTGTCCGTGACAATCTCCATAGAGTCCGGTCTGTTCGTCTAAGAGTATCGTATATCGGGTCTAGAGGAGTGGATAAAGTCAGACCCCTAATAACGCGACATTTCATGTCGGTATGAAGCCCATCACCCACTGAGAAACTACTGATCCAAATCAGTAATTTTCATCCACCTCGGCCGAGGATTTCTGGTGATGGCCACCCGTGCACAACACGACATCAACCCCCAATACCGAGAGAGACGAATCCCTGACGATCCGCTCACTGCCTCCATGTGGCTCGGGACTGTACCCAACTAAAACCTGTTTGCACGACTCCTTTGAGCCGTGGTAGGGTAGTAATCAAAGCACAGTGGGAACTCACACGAGACAAATGACGATCTCAGGTCAACAGACTAACCTGTACCCATGTTACCAGGAAACTGCTATCTGACAATAGGTATAATACCAACTAGCATGTTCCCGGCGAGTCCGTCCAGTATACTCATAACCTAATGAGCACCTGTATACTATCTTAGGTGGCTAACTGACACCAATGGCTTGTGAGACAGGCCACCGCCCCTCGTCGGGGTCTCGATAAGTATAAACTAGTCTACTCCGGAGTATCGATGCCCAGTCTCGATACTCCCACGACTAGGGATATTTAAGGATTTGCTTATAGACCACCCAGCTCCCACGTATATGATCGCCATCATAATGCCGGTAGTCAAGCAAGAATCCTATAGGCTCTATCAACATGTAATAGTGATCTGTAATGCCACCTAATGCCGTACATGATGATAAAGACAAACCCGATAGCACACTATCATCTTGAGTAAGACTGTTCTCTCCGTATAGGTGCTCCCTCAATCATCACAATCACGTGCCTGCGATTCAATAATCGACTTGATGGCACTATAGCCAACATATACATATGTCCAAGCATCCACTACACACACAATAATGGCTTCTAGGGCATACATATTCAACAACTCCCACTTGCACTAAGGCCATATATTGGCGTATCGAGTACCCGACGTCTGCACTAGGGCCAGTTGTTGGCGTATCGCATATCCAACATCTCAAATAGTCTTTCGAACCGTACTTGAGGGAGAGCCTTAGTGAATAGATCCGCCGTGTTCTCTTTTGTGTCTACTCTCCGCATCTTGATCTCCCGGCGATCTACAATATCCCTGATCAGGTGATACCGTCTCAAAATGTGTCTGGATCTCTGATAGGACTGTGGTTCCTTCGCTAATGCCATAGCCCCATTGTTGTCGCAATACAATGGTATCAGATAACCAATGGACGAAATCACCTCAAGTTCAGTAATGAACTTCATCCAGACCGTTTCTTTTGCAGATTCATTGGCAGCAATGTATTTAGCCTCCATCATCGAGTCTGCAACGGTGTTCGGTTTGGAGCTCTTCCAACAGACCGCCCCTCTGTTGAGGGTAAACACAAAACCCGAGACAGACTTGCTGTCATCCTTGTCACTTTAGAAGCTCGAGTCTGGAAAATACTCCAACTGGAGGTTCTCATTACCGTACACCAAGAATAATTTCTTAGTCATTCTCAGGTACTTAAGAATGTTCTTCACTGCTGTCCAATTGTTCTCCCCTGGGTTTGATTGATACCAGCTCACCACGCTAAGCGCGTAAGCTACATCTGGTCTGGTACATAGCATCACATACATTATAAATCCTACTGCCGAAACGTAGGGTATAATGCTTATGCGAGTTCTTTCCTCATCAATCTTGAGAGACATCTCTTTAGAAAGAGTGATTCCGTGCAAAGTGGGTATATTACCGCGCTTGTAATCTTCCATACTAAATCTCTTTAGTATGGCCTCTATGTACCTGGACTGTGAAAATCTCAACAATCTTTTAGATCTATCTCTGTAGATCTTAATCCCCAGAATGTAAGAGGTATCACCTAGGTATTTCATGGAGAACCATTATGACAAGAACAACTCGACTGATTGTAGCATAAGAATGTTATTTTCTATCAAGAGAATGCCATCCATGTACAAGATTAGAAATACGACAGATCTTCCTAGAATCTTCTTATATATACACGACTCATCGTCGTTCTTGATGAAGTCAAATTTCTTGATTGTCTTATCGAAACAGATGTTCCAGCTCCGCGATGCTTGTTTTAATCCATAAATGGATTTAAGCAACTTGCACACCTTCTCGCTGCTCCAACTGTCCACGAATCCCTCCGGCTGATCCATATAAACGCACTTTTCCATACTTTCTTTTAGAAAAGACGTTTTTATGTCAATCTGCCAGATTTTATAGTCATAGAAGGCAACAATGACAAATAGGATCCGAATGGATTTCAGCATAGCCACTGGAGAAAAGGTTTCGTCATAATCCACATCGGGTCTTTGACGAAAACCTTTTGCAACAAGTCTAGCCTTATAGGTTTCCACTTGTCCATCTACACCAAATTTCTTTTTGAAAATCCATTTGCATCAAACGGGTTTTACCTCAGGAGGAGCAATATCCAAGATCCAAACTTTGTTGGTGTACATGGACTCCATTTCGGATCGCATAACATCCAACCATTTATCAGAGTCCCTATTGGTAATGGCCTGCTTGAAACTAGTAGGATTATCTTCTTCCAAGATGCAATCCTCTCAATCCCCGTCTATGAGAAAACCTTTCAGGCGGATGAGAAATCCTACTAGATCTGCGGAGTGGCTGAGGTTCATCCGGGATTATTGAATCCTATTGTTCAACCAAATCTTCAGATGTAGGTTCTTGAATTTCTTCCAGTTCTAACGTACTCCTACTAATTTCTTTTGCAAGAAATTCCCTTTCTAAAAAGGTGGTGTAACGAGCAACAAACACCTTCTGATCCTCAGTGTGGTAGAACAGATATCATGTTGAATGTTTAGGGTATCTCACAAACTTACATAGTACAGATTGTGCCTTGAGTTTGTCCGGATTATCTATTTTAACAGACTTGGCAACCCCATATCTTAATAAAATTAAGGTATAGTCTCTTCCCCTTCCATATTTCATGTGGAGTGGTAAGCACGGATTTGGTCAGAACTCTTTTCAACAAATATGCTGCAGACTCGAGCGCATATCTCCAGATTGAAAAAGGTATCTCAGCATTACTCATCATTGAGCGAACCATATCCAATAGGGTACGATTCTTCCGTTCCGACATACCGTTGTGCTGTGGTGTATACGGAGGAGTAAGCTGAGAGAGAATACCATTCTCTTTTAAGTAATCGAGAAATTCCGTACTGAAGTACTCTCATCCTCTATCGGGTCGGAGGATCTTGATATTTTTGTCAATCTAGTTCTTTAGTTCGTTTCTGTATTCTTTGAATTTCTCAAAAGTTTTAGGTTTGTGTTTTAAAAGATACACATATCCGAACCTAGAGAGATCGTCAGTGAATGTAATGAAGTAGAAGAACCCACTCCTTGCATGTATAGACATTGGACCACACACATCACTATGTATGAGTCCTAAGAGCTCCGTGGCTCTTTCTCCGTGTCCTGTGAATGGAGTTTTGGTCATATTTCCTTTGAAACAAGATTGGTAAGTTTCATAAGATATAAATTCGTACGGATCCAAATATTCATCCGTATGCAACTTAGCTAATCTTTTCTCATTGATATGACCAAGTCTACAATGCCACAAGTAGGTTTTGTTCGTATCTGAACTCTTTCTCTTGCGTGTGTTTTGTATATTGAAAACTGTGTTTTGATTAAGAACATAGATATCATTACACAATGTATCTTCTGCAACCAGTACCTGATTAAGATAAATGGTCATGATATTTCTATTTAGAACAAAATTATATCCATCTTTATCAAGTAAACAAACTGATATGATGTTGCAAAGCATTGAAGATACATAGTAGCATTTGTTCAAAATCATAATATTGCCAACGGCAGCAGTATCAACTTGTGCTTCGATTCCTACTCTGAGTGACATATCCCCAGGTTCAACCATTCTAATTTTTCTCAGTCCCTGTAATAAATTACAGATATGAGATCCCGATCCGGTGTCTAGTACCCAGAAGGTAGGACTCACTGAAAAATAGTTCTCAATAACAAAAACACCTGAAGGAGAAAACACCTGAAGGAGACACAATAGTATGTTTTTTCTTTACCGTTGTCATCAAGGAATTCATGTAATTCTCTTTCCCTTGCTCAAGCCCATGACATTTGGCATAAGTCAGAACCGAATCGACGTTTTCCAGCCCCGAATAAGAATCCAGGTTGGTCAAATCATATATTTTATTATCTTGTTTAGGGCGTGACATGATTGCTACCAGGAGAGAGGGAAAAGAAACACTCAGCGTGCGCTCTTGCAAAATTAGATTGGTTTTTAATTTATCTAATCAGGATGACTCCCACTGTTTTCTCAAATTCTCCTTCAAAATTTGAAAGGAGAACTAGTTGGGATCATTCACTTCTTACAAGTTCGCTAACTGTTCAGCCAGGTAGGTGTTGATACTTCGAAGGAGGTTCCCGTGCTCTCGTACGGACCTAATTAAAATAAACCTCATTTCCGTAGAGGCGTAGCCCCGTTGACACCTTTCTAGACACCTAATAGGTTAGCTAATTATGAAGTGAAAAATATTTCCCAAGAGTAATCCTACTCTTCAGTGGGATCGGGACCCAACTAACATCGCGTGATAGCCTAGATGAAAGCCACTCTAGTTACCACACTCCAAAAGGTATACAACACCAGCAAGTTACCTGTATATTTGAAACTCCCGATATGATTTTTGCCCCAAGCGTCTTATGACCTTGACGGATACCAACAAATCATAAAACGCAAGTCAAGTTCTACCCGTCATTGTCCTGATTAATTTAGATCCACCCGTACTCGCCCTTGACGGATGCCAATAAGGTTATACGACTGTTCTAGATTAATACATCTCTATGTTACAAATAAGTATCATTTAGCTATCGTACACTATGCCTTGACGAATGCCAATAAACATAGCACGAATACTAAATGCCACCCATCTAAAATGAAGGAGGGCTACAGCTGGATTTTAGCAAAAAAAACCTTTAACATAATGAACTTGATATCGTTGAAGGAACCGAGCAGTTTTGAAAAGGGGTGGTTTAGGCTCCGCTTTTGAAAATCGACGGTTTTGAAGAAAATCGAGTAATCTATAGTAATATAAACTTTTGATCAAGAGATCGCTCCCCATGAAGGGATCTAGGCTCTTGCCCCCTCGAATGAGGTGCAGGAGATTCCTGACCGAATACCTCTATACAAAGCAAAAGAATATGACTATAGTTTTTCGAAAAATTTGCTCCGACATCTTTTAGGTTTATTTTTTCTTGCATTAATCAAAATTAATGCGGTCCCATCAATTAATACTTATCACACCAGAAAAGAACGAAAATAGAATGTACGTATATGTCATCCGTATTCGCCACGGGACCCCGTCATGTACCGTTAGGTTACTTAACTAATGGCAGAGCAGGGGCAGGGTTAGCGCGGATGCAAAATATATACAACATTTATTTATATATATATATATATATATATATAGTCATCTCAAGCATGATATAAGCAACATCACAGAAAAGCGATAAGCAATATGGAAAAGCGGATAATCTAAGAGTCCCGGGTTTCATTTGAGCCGCAAATGAAATCCGACGTTCTCCGGTCATGTGGATAGCCTGGACAATGCAGAACCAAGACCCCTACGAGTACGGCAAGCTACCCGCCAATCCCAGAAGTGAGGCAACCCACACTCTAGGTGATGAGTGGGCCACCCGGCACTTCACGGAATCCGGTAACTTGAGCACTCCACCGTGGGTCATCCTAAAACCTCTCCAAGTGTGGCGAATAGCCCGCCAATTCTAGGCGGCTCGAACTCGCCACTGCGAGAAGACCACCTAACACACTCTAGAACCCGACTATTCGAGTACTTCTCCGCGGGTTTATCCTAGTACATATATGAAATAATATAGAACGGTAACATCGATCTCAACCCGGACGTGTCCCAATAAAAGAATATACAAACAGGTAGAAACGACTGCCCACATGTCGGACGCTCGCCTCACAATAATGAATATACAAATTATATAAAACTGTACAACCAATATCATACAAAAGGCTATCCAACACGACAATCCATCGAAACCATCATAGAGATATCTCAAGCAATATCACATGTAAACAAGATGCGTGTAATCTCTTCTAATCGATGTATAGCGATTAGAAGAGGTTAAACAACATATATACGCATCACATAAGCAAGTAACAAAAACTACGACAATAGAATTCCGCGCATAAATAGCAAACATAAGAAGTTTTCCCAAAACCGGAAAAACAGTTCACTAAATCCCAAAATTCCAACTTTTAAGCCAATCCGGAAATCAAAACGAACTCGAAACTCGTCCGAACCTTCGCGGAAGCGTAGTACCCAAAATTAACTATCACTTGGGGGGCTTGGGGGATACCCACCCCCGTGGGCCACCACGAGGTGGCCCACAGAGGTGAGCAGACTCGAGACTACCCTTTTGGGGTGGTCTTGGGTCCCCACCCCCAAGGCTATCTCATAGTGGTCTTAGGGGATGGGCCTGACCTTTGGTCCTCCCGGGTACCCACACAACACCCCGCGGCTTCTCAGTCCAAACCGTGAGCCCGCGAGGAGTGCAAACATGTTAAAACTTGGATTTTCGGGACTGTTTTTATCGGCAGTTTTTACGTGACGAAAACGGCAGAATTCGAATGTCGCAACTGACTAGTATATGTGTTTGGATGGCTTTGATACCATGTTACAGTTTCTAGCGCCCTAGCCGCTACAACAACGGCCTTTGCATAACGATAAACAAAAATTCGAGAGGCGCCAGAAACTACAAACTCTAGAATCTTAACCAAACACTTAAACTAGAAATCTACAAAAACCTTTTAGCTACCATGAAAAAGATTATACCTGAGAGATCAAGTCCTTTGGGTTTTCAAAGCCTCTTCTTTAGCTCCTTGATGCGGCGAGATCGATCTTGCAAGCCGTTCTTTCCTTTGTTGAAGATGATCCACCCGAGAGATTTGGTTTAAGGCTCTAGCTCCACACAAACAATCAAGTGGAGCAAGTAAAGACCTTAGGTTGCTAATCTAGAGTGCTTAAACAAGTAGTGAAGTGTTCAAGTATTATAACTCTTTCTCAGTTTGATTCCCAATTCATGAGAGTGTAAGTGAGAAGGAGGAGTTAAAAAGAAAGAGAGAGAAAGGAAATGGTGAAATGAAACATCCAACCCAAAATGAAAATGGCTAGTTTGGTTTTGTTCAAAGTATTTTTCCAAATAGAAAATAGTAACCATGCTTGAATAGTGCATACAAATGCAATACACAAATACAAAGTTATTTCCATCACCATTCTTTCTCCACGTCTCACCTTTACACCTCATTTCTATTTTTAAAAAAATAGAAAATCCATAATAAGGTGTCCACCTTCTAGAATGCATACTTGTATAAATATAAGAATACATCTTCGTATATACATATCTGTATTCATATCGAAATACGAATACCCAAAGAGATAGAATAATACAATAAACATAATACTAGAATATACATATCGAAATATATATGTAAATTATTAAATTAATACCTGATTTAATAATTCGACTTAATCCTAAACCGGCTAGTATTATCAATCGTTTGATCAAAAGTCTGGATAGCTAGTACACTCATTTGATCGGAACCCTGCACATAAAAATACGACCACTATATCATTTCGCCAGAACCAGGAAAATCCTATGTGGGGGATTCTAAAGACTCGTATGCTGGCAATGAGTTTAACCATAAACACATCAGCGGCACTAGCTGTAAGTAACGGCTACCCAGATACCTGTCAAAAAGAAAAGCCGACGAGCAAGCTCATCTGAACTCTTATTGAGCTATCCGTGACAATCTCCATACAGTCCAGTCTCTTCGTCTAAGAGTATCGCATACTGGGTCTAAGCGGTGGTAAACGTCAGATCCTGATAACCCGATAGTTCGTGCCGATGTGGCTCAGGACCAATCTGAGAAACGGCTGATCTAACTATCAGTAAATCTCAACTGCCTTAACCAAGGTCTTATGTTGCTAGCCAACCGAACACAGTACGATATCAACTCTTTATACCGGGAGAGACGAATCCCCAACAATCGCTCACTGTCTCCATGTGGCTCGGAACTGTACCCAACTAAAACCTTTTTGCACGACTCAGTAGAGTCATTGTAGGGTTGTAATCCAAGTACAGTGGGAACTCACACGAGACAAATGACGATATCAGATTTAAAGACTAACCTGTACTCATGTCATCTGAGAACTGCTATCTGACGATATATATAGTATCATCTAGAGGTTCTCGGTGAGTCCGCCCAATGTACTTAACCCATTGAGCACTTGTATACGATCTTAGGTGTCAAAGACCAATAGTTGTGGGACCAATCATCGCCCCTTGTCGAAGTCTAGAAACGTATACACCAATCTACTCCGGAATATCAATGCCCAGTCTCGATAATCTCATGACTAGGGACATTTAAGGATGTGCTATTAACTACCCAGCCCCCACATGTATGATCGCCATCATAATGCTGGTAGTCAAAGGTAAACAAATAATAATTCTACGGGTTTTATCAACATATATTAACGATACGTAATAACAAGTAAAACATATACGCGTGTTAAGATAAAAACAAAGCAAATAGCATACTATCATATCGAGCAACATTGTCCTGTACATGCATATTTCCAAGCATCCTATATATATATATATATATATATATATATATAGAGAGAGAGAGAGAGAGAGAGAGAAAGAAAGAGAGACTCTAAGGCATACATATCCAACATTATCCACCTCATAGGTTATTCTGTAGCCATGCCTTCATGGCCCTCGGTGTTGTTTATATCTTTTTCTGTTGCATTATTCAAGTATATCTAAATTTAAGATGGGGTAATTTTTATTTCAAGTCTATCTTTTGGGTATATGATTCAATATGGGTTCGTTGGTTTAGTTTGTTACTTCAAAGGAATATAATTTCCCTAACCTCTTCCTCAGTCCCTCAAGATTCTTGTCTAGGGAAAGTTGGAGGTTTGCTTCTTAGTTGCATGAGCATAGCTGACCATTAATATAGGTGTACCAGTGTGCGAACTAGTTGTCAAGGTTCTGTGGTATGGCCCTTCCCCTTGTAACTTGGCTATGATTTCCACGAAAGCTCATGGATGGTCGACACCAGGCATTGACTCGCTATTGAATTTGTTTAATGCATTTTTTCTCATTTTCCTTACTAATCGTTGTTCAATTATTTTTCCAGAACAGGAAAACTAAAATAGGCCATCCGAAACAAGTAAATAATTTTGGAGGCCTGAAAGAGGAATTCCTCTAAAATAGAGATATGACTTATAGTAATCTCGAGAAATATGCACAAACTAAGGATATAAATGTCTATATGATTAGATGGAAAAATAAGTGTTTTGTGAAGCCAAATCCTAATCGACTAAATTATGTAAGAAATAGTAAAAAGTTTTAAAGGTTTAGAACAATTTGCACAAATTAGGGATGTAGTAATAAAAAATGGCAAAGAGGTATTCTGAAGCGAACCAGGAATTGATGATTCAAGGGTAGAGCATGGTTTACTTGCTACATTACATAACAAGAAATTTATAATGAATAAAGGTTTTCTAAGCTGATGCCTTGGCTTCAGCAAGATTTGCAATAAGATATATTAGTTTCTTGCACGTATGATGCACGTGGAATGGAAAAAATCTTGCATTACATTAAAAAATGAAAAATTAGGACCCCAAAAAGTAGAGATTAAACTCGATGGTGAGATTTCAAAATTTGTGGAGAGAATTAATTTGGACTAAGGTGTTAAGAAACATAAGTATTGGAGAAGAAGCACTCATAATTTTGGGGGGATCCAAACATATTTTATTCATATAGAGCAACCGAAGAAACTCAAAAAAGAAGGCTAGATCTATCTCATTATCTATATTAAAATAATTTCTTACAAGATACATAAAATCTTCTGAAATCTTTCAAAATATTTAAGTATTTAACTACCAAAGAACCCTTTACTAAACCCCTAAGCAACTATTTTTTAACTATTAAACAACATTTTCTTAACTAATCTTTATTTCTAAACACTCCCTTTCAAGCTTTAGAGCGCATGATGTGTGTCAAGCTTGTTATAAGAAATTTCTCTCTGAAACTAGAACTTTCAAGGTTTTCATGATGACTGACAACGAGCTAACAAAAATTGTTGCGATTTCCGTAACATCTTGTAAACTCGTAGCTTGTGAGTTCTATGCTTCTTGAAAACTCATGGCTTCCGCTGTTGTCTTAAAAAACTTGCAAAATCTATGTTTGTCTTTGAATTGAGCTACTACGAACTCTTCTTATAACACTTTCGATTTGAACTGCGAACTGTCATGATAACTTGCTCAAACACTTGCCCCCTTTTTAGAACAAAACTTATGACTTCTATGAACTCTTTTTATAACACATTTTACTTGAACCGCGAGCCGTCATGATAACTTGCTTTAACACTTGCCACTTTTTAGAACAAAACTTATGGCTTCTGTGAATTTGACTTGATGGTTTTTTTTCAACTCTTTCTTTTAAACGGTCTTGATAGTCTGAACTCCTTGTGACAAACTGTTGTATTGGCTGAACCACGCCTTGGGTGACTTGTCTTGAATTGTCTTAACAATCTGTCAAGGTCATCTTCTGAGTAAGTCATCCTACTGGTTCATGCTGAACCAGTTGTTAAAGTTCGCTCGAGAAGTCTGTTGAAAAATTTATGAAAAATTTCTCGGATGATCTAATAAACAAAAAATATGAAAAATTCGACAACAACTATCCCAACGAATCGTATCCAAGATCTTTTAGAATTTTCATATCTGTGAATCCGACTCGTATGGTATTCCGTATCCAAGTATATGCCGCATAGCCCGCAAAGCAATGGAAACAAGATATAAGAGACATACGTTTCATATCAAGAAAGAACTTGCTTTTCGGCTAGCATAAGAAGCCCTTTCTCGCTCAAATTCCGTATAGTGCTTATGCCAATTCTTAACAGAATCATATTCAACCACATCCACCACTTCTTAGTAGTGCTTCGTTTTAATCACATAGAGAGAGACTTTTGTCTTCAGGAAACCACTAATGCACCCTTATTGAAGTTTCATTTATCTTCACTAGAGTGTTTCCGTACGTAGCCTTCACCAGCAAGCTTGTTGGTGGGATCAACTTAAGGCGAATATCTGGAACATGCATGATATCCCGAACTACCAACTTGCAGTCGATACTTGTTTTTAAAAAATATCTCATATGCCTATAGTTTTGGACGGACCATTATTTCTCATCCTGACACAACCAAAGTCGCCTTTAGGGTAGGATGTGAAAAAACACAGCCCGAGAAGCAGAATGGAGCAAAGAACCTAAATCCATAATCCAAGTGTTATCGTAAGACGCAACATGATACAGGCATCATAACTAATAATAACGGCATCCGATATAACTGCAATGGTGTCTTTCTTTTCTTTCTTTTTTGGCTTTTTTCTTGGCTATCAACTTTCTACACTTTTTAGCTGTATAGCCATACTTAAACATAAAATATTTTGTCGTGACTGGATTTTCTTTTGGATTGATCTCTGTTCTGATTTTGATGAGAGATTCTGCTGATTTCTTTCCTACCTTTCATGCTTTTCCGAGACAAATACATCTCCATAAGAAAAGGTTGCACCCAATTTTCTTTCTTCTAGCTTCTAAATTAAGCAGATTGTTTATAACCATATCCATGTTTATCTTTTCATTCGGTGCCAAATTACTTAGTGAAACTTCTAAGGCAACGAACTGAGCAACAAAAACGCTTGAAGTTCATCTCCAAATCTTCATAATAGTTTAGTGATTCACTAAGCCCTAGAAGTTACGGAAATGCTCAATGACGTTCTTTTCATCTCTATACTTGAGCTTCTCAAGCCTTCTAATAAACGAAGTATTGTTCAGATCAATCTAAAGCTTGTACATAGATTTTAATTTCTCCCACAAGACATCAATTTTGTTTTCTTGTGCCACGTGATGGAACATGCTCTAATCGACCCATTATCAAATATAAGGAACAATCTTCATGTGCATCACCTTCCCCTCTTTATCTGATTTTTTTGTGTGACACTTTCACCTTGAATAGATTCATACAAATCCTTGCAGTAAAGGAGATCGTCTAGCCTCAGTTTCCAAATCAAATAGTTTGATGACATCAATTTAATCATATCCAATATGGACTTCCGTCTTCTCCAATCAAATTTGGAATGAATAAGCTGGGAAACATAAATACCACTATGTTAGGACGGATAAGAATGTTAAAATATAAATCGAAGGACTTAACAACCACCAAATCTAATACGGTACGTTATAGCGGAATAAACAAGCTAACCAACACACTAAAAAACACCGATTTTTACACGGATACCCTTGCAGGAAAAACCAAAGGACAACAGTTTAGTTACTTTTTTATTTCAGTATACATTGTGGAATTTCACAAATACCAAAGTCGTCACCTTTAAAGGTGGATTGCACAAAAACCACAACGAAAAGGGGTAAAGAGAATATCACTTAAATAGAGAAAAAAATAAAGAACACATTATCCAAACCAATAGATATGTAGAGAACTTCGTCGGCAACAAGCCTTTTTATTTTCAAGATGATCAGAGAAGAATCTGCAGTTAAATCAATGTTGGAAGTAGGTGTGGCAAATGAGATGAATGGAATCGAGTCGCCTCGCGACTTGCCTGACTCGCCGGTCAAGCGAGACGAGCAAAACTCGCCTCGTTTAAACGAAGCGAGACGATCCAGTTTAGCCGACCCAAGAACGTACTCGCCTTGCTCGTCCAAGCAATTTGCGAGGCAAGGTGAATCAGTTCCACGAGTTAGGTGAGCTGACTCGCCTAGCTTTGAGTTTGATTAGAAAAACATTTTTTAAAAAATGCATATAGACTTAAAATGAAGCGAGGCGAGTCGACCGTTGCACTAGCTGTTGGGGGTGTTTTCGAGACGAGGCGAGTCGACCATTGTAATATAGTAGTATGCAAGTTGAGGAGGCGAGACGAGTCGAGACGACTCGGATTCAACCGTTGGGATTCGCAATGGTTGAACAGACAAGTTTAAACGGGCCAATTCGCCGAGTTGATAAGACGAGTTGTGGCGAGCAGCGAGTTAGGCGAGCGGCAAGTTGCAATAAGGCAACATTTAGAATTTCGAGAACCTGTTCGCTTCGCTGACTTGCCCAAACTCGGTGGTTTGTAAACTGAATCGGTCTAACTTGGTCCGATTATATTGAGTCGAGAAACATACCGATTCATACTAATTCGGACCGATCCGGGTTGAGTTTGATTGTCATCAATGATTTTAAATTCTTTCAAAACTATATCTTGACTTAATCTAAATTAGAACAATTAAAAAGCATATTGTAATTAACTAAACTAAACTTAGGATATATGCTATAAAAAAATTTGTTAAATGTTCTATACTATATGGAAACAAAATAATAATTAGAAATATATAATTCTTATGTACAAAAATTAAAAAGAAAGTCTAATATCACAAGGACTATATATTATTTAAAATAATGTTGAGTTATGTATACTATTTATTTAAAATTTTAACAATACTTTCTAATTCAATTGATATTAAAAATCGAATACTCCGGATCTGAGAAGCCCGATACAGTCAAGACGGCCGATTCTGATCCCAAAATGAAAATCCTATACAAATACTAATCCCCAGATTTCAATCCTTGTTTGGACCAACTGGTTGGATGCAATCAAACAAAAGCCTAAAAATGTCTAAACTGTGTCCTCATTTAATCTTAGTCAGAGAATTCCGAGATCATGTCGCTTAATTGCCGAAGTTAATATAAAGGGGGAAATTTTGGATAGCATTTGAAAATTTGTGTCCCACTTGACGCACAATCCAAGCTCTGCCATTCAATGAAAATTTTCCTTTACCCTCGATTTCTTCGGAACCAATCAAACAAATAATCTATGGTGATACCAAATCATAATTTTATCAATTTTAAACATCGTATTCATCATCACATTAAATATTTTTCTTTCAGAATTGCTTGATATACTTCTACTTATGTTTTAACTAGATTAGCCAAGATTTCTCATGCAGTATTATATGTTGCAGGTTGTAACCTGGATCATTGCAGCCTTATTGATAATTATAAATGCGTTCCTCCTATTGGATTTCTTCTCTACTGAAGTCCGAGGACTATTATTTGGTTCGATAGCTTGTGTTGCCATAGTCCTTTATGTGATATTTATTCTTTACCTCATTCTGCGTGATAGAGAATTACCCAATCAACTGGCCTCAGCAGCACGCAAGAGTTTTTCATGAAAAAATAAAGGCCAAAGAGCATGGATTTTTCCAAGGAATAGGAGATAACAGTGTACAGTAAAAAAATTCAATAATGTTCTTTTTCCAAGGAATACATGGAATATTGGCTGCAGGAACAAATCAAGGCCTTTGATTCTGATTGCTGCTGCTTTGATATTTAATACAAACAAAAGGCCAATGCCCTTCATATTTGATGGAGAAGTTTTATGAGACGAATCTTTGTTTCGCTGCGCAGGAGTTATTAGGGTGGTTGTATTATTACAAAAGGTGTTGTCACTTGTCAGCATTATATACTAATAATTACAATCTATTTACTAACTAGGCTTTTAACAATTCTACCTTGTCAATTGGAATATGTGATCCCTTATACGGTTTCATCTTCGTTTGACATACAGTAATATCTTTTTTCTCATGATATGAAAACATGTGCACATGCTTTCCAGGAGATGAGTTGTGCATGCTCATTTCTGTATGTATAGATCTGTTTGGTTCTACTTCTTTGGCTTAATCTGCGACTGTTAAAAGTCGGATTCAATCCTACAAGCAAAATACTATGTATCTGCAGTTGATAGCATGTTCAGCGGGAGGAGCTGTAGATGCGTAATGATAGCTAATAGGAACTGAATTTCTTTTATTAGGGGTATATGCATATTCGTCTTTCTTCATCTTTTCCATCTTTGCTTCTTTCCTTTCCCTTTTCTGCCTAGCTTGGGTTTGGATCTTATCTGTTGTATTTGGAGAAAAGAAAGCATGTAAGAAATGCAGTGTTGGCTCGAATTCACTAACAATCAAATGCAATCTATCCCTATTATTGATATGCCAAATTGATTTCATAGCCCGCTCATTCTTTTAAAGTAAAGTCAGCATCTCTTTGACTAAGGAAAATTTAATTTTAGGACCCAAATAAGTTGGAATTATTATGTAAAGTAGTTCTAACATGAAGTAGAAAAAAATAACACGGTTGGTGTGCACTAAAATAAGTTCCTTTTATCGATTGGTTGGTGCCTAAACGTCCACCCTGTGCTATCGCTTTTCATTAATTGAATGAAAAAGCGGAGGTGCTCGTTTGCGCGTGCATGAATCACCCCAAAAGGGAATTAAGGAAAGGATGCCTCTCGGGGCATCTGAGAATGATTCGAGCTGTATGAAGGGAAACTCCCACATACAGTTTGCTTTTTTTTGTGGGGGGGGGAGGAGGAGCCCGACAGGGTCCCCTCACTGACTTGGCCCGGGCCTTGATGCAGATGTGGAAGCTAAGCATGAGCTAAGGAAAATCCCAGTGTTCAGGCTTGGAAGTTAGAGAAATCCCAGACTTTCTTGCCGATTGCCAAAAGGTGGCTAAGCCCGTTACAATACCCTCTCTAGACCCGCCTCTTTCGTTCTACACCTAACTTGAGGAAGCGGTCCGCTCGTGCTTCTATAGAGTGAATCACTTCGCGTGACAAAAGAAGAAGTCGAATTAGAAGCAACTGGGCAAGCAAATGCCGCTGCACAAAGGGCCATAGCGTAGCTCAAGCCAAAGCTTTTTTGTTTTCCAACTAAGTTTCAGTCCGCCAAGGAGATTCACATCGCTCTTGAGTCAATAACTAATAGTAGCAGCAAGCTCAACCCTAAAAAGTGTATTGTTGGCGTCTCCCTGTTTCCATTGAAGCCTTAAGTAGGGTACCCACTATCTTTCTGAACTTGCATTTTTTGCATATATTGTATATCCCGTTTGAATTGAATATATGCTGTTTGAATTGAATATATCATGTCGCAGCCAAGCTATAAATGCCAAGCTACAAATATTTTACTATTTACATTTAGGTAGTTCAACACTATAATTCTAGTCAATATTTCTGCAGTGCTAGCTCTGCAACTAAGACGGAAAGGCCATAGAGAAATTAACATAGCGCACTCGCCATGTAAAATAACCAGTAATGAAACAAAACTGAAAAGACCGCACTACACTTCACCATGCGAAGCATTATGCGCCCACACACAAAGAACATAATTAAATATAAATATCTTTAATTAATTAATACATCCGTATCCTCCCTAAAGGACCATTCAAACCCAACTCCTCATTTTGCTCCCAGGTTCTCTCATACCCCTCTACTGAAACATTCCTTGATAAAATGAGATTACGATTGGTTACACACACACACATTAAATTAGAAAAATAAATAAGCTTGAGAAAAAAACTTACCAACAAGCTGTTTCTCATCTTCAATGGCATCTGTGATTGGTGAAACAAAGGAGCTGGCCAATGCATCATCAAGAATTAAAGTCCAGGGTTCCTCCAATTCAACAAGCTGCATGGTAATGTGAAGAAGAAATACATATACCAAACATGTTAAGCAGCAGAAGGCAGATGAAGTTCTCAAGACGAGGAAATATTCATCACATAAAAGACAAAAAAAGACGATGATGCAATCTAGCATGCATCGTGATGAGATTAGGCTAGAAATACGTCGATTGCATGCTTTCATAGAAGACTAACCCTATTGATCACGGAGGGGAAAGGTCCCACTAGGGTCCAACATTCTAACTAAAAAAAAGTGTTTTTAAGTTTTCCAATGTTTGCCATGAAATGATAGTAACTATACAATCATTCCCAACCCCGAGAAAAGTAATAGAGTAAAGGATTTGTAGAGAAAATTAAGTAGAAAAGATACCTTCAGAAGTCTAGACTTAAAATCCTGCCATTGTTTCTTTTTCCACTCATTAGCACTATCACCCAATTGGAACCCATGCACTCTTTCCAGATCTGCAACAAAACGGGTTAACAATGTAGAAAATTACACAAACAAATAAAGCATGCAAAGTTACTCTCAATTCTTCATGAGTGTGTTATAATTATTAATAAATATGTGAAGCAACTTACTTTCACTAATCTTAGTAATTAGACCTTCAACTGTTGTGACCATTCCACCCAATGTACCACTTGCTAGCCCCAGATCAATCTCAGGGACTCTAACGCCAGCCGTATCGGACTGGAAATGTATAATTTAAAGTATTTAGTTTCAATTATCAAAAGAAAATGGCAATAATGCTGAGAATAATGAATTGGGATACTACTAAAAAAATAACATAAGATGCCTAACATGTACATCGGTATATACAGTGAACAATTTATATAAACTGCTCCAAGTTTACCAAGATTTGGCGTGCGACAAAATCAAAATTTCTTGCACACAGGAATGTGATATCATAATATATACACCAAACAATTTCTGATACAATCAACACTGTTTTGAATACAAAAGAGTGTTTTAACGGTATTAAGTAAGATATTCTTGTAAAAAGGGAAGACATTAAGCTACTTTCTGTTGCCATAGGTAATTTCTCATCTCTTTGCTTTAGATTTAGAAGTATTTGCCGAGCACACTTTGCATATTTAATTGTTAATGGCCTTGTGTTAGAAATAGGATACATGAGGTCAGCTAAAGAATGAAGTATGGAAGAGACACCTAGCAAGGCTATAAAATAAATTGATGCTGCTTCTTTTCTGATGAAACGGGTATATAGTAATTTGTACAAGAAAGAAATACACAAGATTAGCTGTTTTCTAGTAAGGATCGGCACTTATCATGCAAGTTAGTAAACAGAGAAAGAAAAAGCATGCATGCGCCTGAAGGGAACTGGTGTTTTATACATATTAAAATATTTGAAAAATGTCATGAAGAGAAAGAAAAAGGACAAAAGCTATATCAATATCAGGATTTTTGCCTATTGTCTATTGTTCACTTTTATAATTTTATCATCCCCTAAAAATGACCAGTCAGAAATATTCTAGTCTGTAAATGACCTCGAACCAATTCATTGAATATTGATAACATCATACAAACGCTGGTTGAAAACAGGTGAACCAACTTCCTGGCGAGATGCCTACCGTGATTCGATCAGGAACGGAACTCGTCTCAGTGGAAATTCTTGCACCTATTGGACCATAAATCCTTGATTATGAATCCTTCAATCACTCAATATGAGATAAGAGGACTAACATGCTCAAATCTTTAGTGTATGTTAACTAGGACTTGGTTAGACCAAGGAAAACAGCTCATACAAGTATATTGAAGATTGGAAACAAAAGGATGAACAGTAATAACGGAAGGAAAAGAAAATTATTGCTGCATATGATTTTACCAGAAATAACAGAAAGAGACTTAACAGTTTTAAGTGAGGGACTATGAAGCAGAAGCACTTCCAACGGGATGGTAGTATTCCTGTGACCAACAGATCTCGGACACCTACACTTGTCTGACGCTAACGGACAAATCGTATACATGTCGGACACACCGCATATGTGATAGTGCTAATACCGTTAAAACCTGTGTGACAGGAACAAAGTTGGGGTTAGGCGCGGCCTGCACCCATGTGAGTGGTGCCTCACCCCTTGTTTGTCCCTGTAGCATAGGGATTGAACAGGCAATCCCTGCACAAGAACTACAACCTCTTTGATTTATACATGAATTAACGTTTAAGCTTTCATAAATAAAATATGATTCTATCATGTTATTATACCAGAACCACATATACAACATTCATACGAATAATTTCCTTATATATTATTATTATTATCAACTTGTTAGTTGTTTTAATGACGTTCTTGTATCTTTTCACGGATGTTAATTTTTCCTTGTGATGAAGATGTATCTATTGATTATTTTCAATTAAATGATTTTTTGTTACATTCGTGTAACATAAATATCAATTTTTGTTTTTGGTTGACACTCCAACATTTTTACATATAGTTTACAAGTTGATTCTTATAGAGGAATGTGGATTATATTATTAATTATGATGTTATAGTTGATAGCTTATTTATTTTTACACGCGCGCGTGCACATAAATTAGTATTATTGTATCAACGTGTCCCCATTTCCTACTTATTTTTAGGAATCTGCTGACTGCTGTCTTGCCAAATCCATGTCATGTCGTACCTGTGTCCCGTTTTCGTGTCAATGCTTCATAGACAAGGGGAAATCATTTTAGGTGACGCCGATGGATGCTCATAGTCGAAGGTGCTATTTTGACAACTGCTATGACGAGGGCCAGAATAAACTGGACCTGGAATGAGGCATTACAGATTTTAAGGTCTATAATCGAATTGTGGTTATGGCACTTAATGGAACTGCAAGGAGACAAGGGATTGACAAAGCAAAGTGCTATGCTGTTGTCACTATGTTCTTGTACAAATACCGATGATAAAAGCCTAATAACCCTCAGGAAAAAAATCAATTAACACACCACACACACATGAAATCTGTATGCACAAAAATCACAATGTTTGAAATATGCTAAGAGAACAACTGTTATATAGTATTCTATCCAGCAGCAAATTGGTCAGTGTAGCAGCTAATCACCCAATCCCTTATAGTTAATACACATGAATACAAAAATCTTCAAAGTATGTGCATTGCACCATTATAGGCCATGTAACAAGCATAGCCTCTATTGATGATTTACATTTTGCACAAAAGAATTCATCCAGATACATACACATGTATATGGAAAAAAGAATTCATCAAGCAAAACAGCAAAACATACCAGATACATACACATGTATATGGAACATAATTGATGAACCATTCAATAGATTCAGGTATGCATATAACCTCCACAGCAAATGTTGTACATTCTTAACATCAGAGGACATTCGAGCTAAATAACTGTACCTGTCAGTTGTCACTTTCCTTGGATATTGAACACCATGGATTCAGTATCAAGGTCAAATATTGAAAGCCTCAATGTTTCTTGTAGAGTCCAGATGCAAGAAATTTAAGGAAAACCCTGTCTGGTTATCTAAGACAGTAAGAGTCTTAATATGAGTGCTGAAAGGCAAAAACTCCTTTAATCATTCTAAAAGTTGATTAAATGCAACCGCATGCAAGTATAGTATCACCATCCTATTTATTCTTTGAGGTTTAATTTGTTCAGTCGTAAAACAGAAGGGCATACTTCGTCAGAGGTTAGTTTTCCTCAGCTCTAAAAGAGAAAAAGATTCTCTTAATTCATTTTCTTACAAAAGAGCATGCTTGTTTCATGTATATATGCATGACCTTCCGAAGTAAATAAGCTGGCCTGATTGGAAGATTAGGGCCTGTTTGGTTATGAAGTTAAGATAACCGACATTTCATAGAGTTATCTAAACTCCAAAATACTAATTATTCCCCGTTTGACTTTCAATTTGGAGTTTAGAAAACTCCAGTTATCTAAACTTAGTTGAGATGATAGGAATTTAGAAAACTCCAATCAAACCTAAGTTTTCTAAAATCAAAAATGTGTGAAGAAAAGACCCATTGTGTGTCTGTGTGTGTGTGTGTGTGTGAAGAAATCAAGAACGTAGGCAAAAAAACCTTTATCACATCCCTGCTAAGATCTTCTATTCTCTGCACAGATACTGTAATCTTCTTCCCTGTTTTAGGAATTTCACCACCAGGCTTCAACTGTTTGCAAAAAGAACAAGTATCAACACAGGATGAGCAGTATTTTACCACAGAAGTCATTGAGTGGTAAGGATAAGGCAAACCTAGACACTATTGATCACCAAGCTCAACACCTATATCAAGAGGAAGGGTGGGGGGGGGGGGGGGGGAGGGGGACTTACCTCAGAGTTACGGTAACCACACAAATCACAAGTACTCGCCATTACAATAACTTCTCGGAAATATGGAATTTCTGCAAGAAGTTAAAGCTCGACAACATTTAAGTCGTAATGTAATTTCACAAAAATGTTCACTGGTACAAGGAAATATCAGTTTTAACCCATAAAAGAGCAACTTTCATCTCCAGCATTAAAGATCTCAAAAGCTTATTCAGTACGTTCAAAATTAATCCATCCAACTATTATTATAATAACCATTACGTAAGTGGGAATCAACTCATCGACCAAATGTTAGTTCCTCAGAATAAACGATATATTTGTAAGAAGTTAAGAAATAGATACTTTAAGAGAGTGTATTTATTTCTCTTTCCAAGGTGCACCTATACCTTTTTAACTAGAACGATAACATTATTGGTTCCTGAGAAAATACCTGATAAAAGAATTTAACATCTCTATCAAGGAAAAAAAAAGAATGAAAGCACTAAACTTGGTTAATAACTTAGTTAATCTTTCAATTTTTCCTAAAGAAGCAAATTTTCATCTCAGCCTACTCAGTGCGGATATATATAGCCAAACATGTTTAGATTCTCTTCTAACTGAATTCATCTTAATATAGCCAAACCTAAAATTTTACATATCACCCTAACCAGCCAGAAATTTCCCATATGTTCACATCATATTGTATCGTATCATAAATGTTGGGAATTGAAGATAAAACTCGTCAAAGAGATGTCTTGCCACTTCATTGGAGGAACAGGAGCATTTTTTTCCTGCTATAAAGTCAAGATCCAGAAGCCTACACGTTGTAAGCTTGTTTTAACTCGAATTATAGAAAGTCACTTTGAGATAACGATGAGGTTATCAAAGCAAGTGGGTGGTCTAGTAAACAGCAGTTAGCCTATCTGGCAGTGTCACTATCTGCTAAACTATCCGAAATTTTCTTTCGGCGGCCCAAACAACAAACGTAGGAATCTTTTCAAGTCCATCAAAGGCAAAGAAATGTTTGTTTATTTCAAAGAACCCATAACCTTAATAAAGTTGCAAAAACACCAGTTTGGAACAGAATTTGCCTGATATGACTCTTAATTTTATTTAAATGGGGGAGAAAATATGATTATTCCATTTCCAGTTTTCAGAAATTGAACCTTGCCGAGAAAGATCAACTTCGTACATAAAACTACAATCACAATTGGAGCATGTAGTGAACTATGTCTCTTACACCAAATAAGCTCCTTACACTTTCATCTACAGCATACAAGCATAACTTTAATGTGCGCAGTTGATGGAATATTGTTTTCTTATATCCAAAATTATGGCATGTCTTAACAGGCAATTGACGAGACACCTTGAAGGCATAAATCTCCTTACTGAAAATGGGTCCTAACTGGCAAAAGATGAGATAACTTGAAGCAATAAATTTCCTAACTGAAAACGGTTATAGGCTTAAAATGGGAATACAAAAGGATACTGGTGGCATAAAAGCGAGTTACACATGCAGCTCCACAAGCTCCACATGTAGATGGCAAAGTGTCAACCTGCGTAAGGAAAAAGAAGTAAAAAAGAAATTATTTGGTAAAGAAGAAAATTTGAAAGGTATTACATGCATCCATTGAATATAGCATTTATTCCCATACCTCTTCTGGTGCTGAATACCTACACAGGGTTTCAGAAATTTTATCAGTGTTAGCCTGAGCAATGGCATGACGACCTGCAACTGCTCCAACAGAACCATGGGGGACATTTTTTGTTCCTGCAGATCCAAGGCTAATTTCCTCAACTGAAGCATCTCTATGAACATTTCCATTGGGCTCTTCAGTTGAGACTGGTTCAGCAAGAAAACCTAAAGATGCTTGTTGTTCCTCCGTCCTTTCATAGAACCGTATCGACAACAATGGATCTGAAGATGGAGCACTTCTGTAATCATAAAAGAGATGTATGCACTCATACAAACTTGCCAACCACCATAACAATGAACGTTTATGAAGATTGAACCAAATATATGAGTTGGTGAGACTCATTAACAACACACAAAAAAAAAAGTTCAGAAAACAACTCAGTAACATGACTCTAGCATGCAATGCGAACCATCAAAGCTCATGCTAGTCCGAATATGATTCGTATCGTTGACAAAAACAATTCCAAAGTTCTGAAAGATTATTAGAATTGCTCCACATATTCTTCAACCAAAAATTTTAGAATTATTCTTCACAAAACAATTATTTAGTGAGCTGCTAAAAGCATAAAACTATGAAAAATTCTCAAAAATCATTCACAGCAACAAATATATATTAGTGTACTTTTTGCATGCATGTGCTGGTTATTTTTCTACTCATCTTTTTTTTCTATATCAAATATATCATATTTCTTTTACTTATAGACTTCTCCCATTGTCTAAAAGTGTTTGGAAGATGCCAACAAGTCAAATATGAGTCAATGACAAACCCTTCTCCTGTCATAGTTTCCTTAACCAGAGATTTGGCGCTAATTAACAGAAGGTTGCTTCAGGTTGCCAACCAGTTGTAAAATTTTGTTAAATCATAAAGCTTCACTTTATAGCTCACCTCATGTTTAAAGGAAAACACTTAAATGATGATGAAATGCTTTTAGATGATAATGATGTGCTTTTATATTTAGATAGATTCTATTTTTTTGGCTTTTTTATGCATATGTTTACCGCCGAAGACCGGAGACGGACCGGGTTAGAACGTCTTGCCTGAATTTGGGGGCAGATGCATTGGTTTGATCAATTCACTTCTCCGAAGACACTAAATTGATTTATAGCGCAGTATACCAGAGTTTTGGAAGGATGCGACCGATGTAACCGACTTCAGATTCCCTCTCATGAATAAGAGGATTATTGATTGTGTGGACGAATTTTTCCTGTAGGCGCAAGCTCCTGTAGTTAATTACTTTGTCGCGTACGACAACTTTCTGCACTTCAGGCTTTTTGTTTCGTGTGTCGTGTTTTTATTTGTTTATTTGGTTTGCTCTTGGATTGTATACACGGACTAATTTTGTCATTGCCCGTAGGGCGCGGATTAGACCAAATCCGTATATATTTTATATTTTTTGGATTGGGTCAAGCATTTGCTTGCCGGGGTCCACGTTGGTGTCTTGGTTCTGTTGGGTTACGCCAGCGTCCCGGTCATCAATCCGTGGCGAAATGCGGAACAAAAATTTTTAGAAACCGGCACTAACGGAATCCGATTCTAAGATCCACCTTGTAAGTCCACGTTACCCGTCCCGGTTCTTTCGGGGATGCGGAAACGGTAAAAAACGATTTTTAAGGTAAAGGTAACATGGACTTTAGAATAGGATCTTTACTAAACAAACACCTAGCAAACTAACTACAAGTTTAACCACTATGTTAGGGGGTTATACCTAGGTCTTGAACTCCTTCTCTTCTTGCTCCTTGGAGTGGTTGGATCGGCTCCACCTCGTAGTCTTCTTGTTGTCGAAGAAGGATCCACCCGAAAGCTTCTACCTTGAGCTCCTACCTCAACCGAGAGGAAACTAAAATGCTTGGCTTGCTAGACCTTGTACTCTAGAGTGAGTAGAGAAGAGTTTTGAGGGTTTTTATCTCAATGGCTCATGTTTCTCAACTCATGAGACATGAGAGCCTTGAGAGTGAGGAAGAGAGTGAGCTTTTGGATGAGAGAGAATGAGAATGATAGAATGAGCTTGACTTTTTACAACCATGCTCACAAAAGAGAAAATAATCATGATAATAATAATTAAGTATATGTGATGGTTCATATCAATGGCCATTATCATTTCATGCATTTAATCCATTTTGTAAAGAACAACAAGTAAACAAAAGTCATAGCTATGAAATGATGATGGTCAACAAGTCCAAAATAGTCAACCGGTCAACAAAGTCAACAAGTCAACAAAAGTCAAACTTTCAACTCAATCATGGCACAATAATACTTAATATTATTATTAATCATATTTCTTATTCTCATTAGGGTTTAGAAAAAGTCAACAGTCAACAACCCTAATGAGAATTCTCTGCCTCTGCCTCAGTCAACTGTGCATACTGTTAGTGTATATGCCCTAGAGGCCATTACTGTATCATACTAGTTTGTATATTACTTAATGGATGCTTGGGATATTCACCTTGTATATACAATCTTGCTCAAAATAGTAGTATGCTACTTGGTTTGTTTCTACTTCAATGTGTACATGTGTTTATTTTTGTATATCGCCTATACACATTAGTAGAGCCCTTAGGATCTTTGCTTGATTACCAGCGATGTGATGGCCGTCACACTAGTGGGGCTGGGTAATCTATAAGCACATCCTTATGCAGGTCCCTGGTCGCAGGACTATCGAGACAGGGCATCGATACTCCGGAGTAGACCAGCGCATGCGCTTCTCATCCCAGTGTGGGAGACGGTCTGTCCCACAACCGTCAGTACGTCGTACTTGAGATAGTATGCGGGTGCTCGTTAGGTTACGGGTACACTGGACAGGACTCGTCGGGAACTGACTAGTTGGTATTATACCTATCGTCAGTTATCAGTTCCCAGGTGACATGAGTACAGCTTAGTCCGCTGACTTGACACTGTCACTCCGCCTCGAGTGTGTTCCCACTGTACTTTGATCACTACCCTACCACGGCTCAAAGGAGTCGTGCAAACAGGTAGTGGTTGGGTGCAGTCCCGAAGCACTTGGAGGCAGTGACGGTTAGACAGGATTCGTCTCTCCCGATATTGGGGGTTGACATCGCGCTGTGTCTAGGAGAGCCATTACACGAGTAGTCCCTGGCCAGGGCAAACGAGATATACTGGTAGGTTTCCAGTGTTATCTCAGGGTGTTTTGGGCTTCGCTCCGGCACGACTTGTACCGCTATTGGGGGACTAACGTTTACCGCCCCCTAGGCCCGCCATGCGATGTATCAGACGAACAGAACGGACTGTACGGAGAATGTCACACTCAGGCTCAGTAGGAGTTCAGATGGGTTTCGCCTCGTCGGTCTTCTTGTCGGCATTACCTGGGGACCGTTACGCACAGCTAGTGCCGCTTGCGGTCTGTGGTTAAACCCACTGCCAGCGTAGTGTCGAGTCTTTAGAGTCCCACACAGAAAGCTTTTCGCCTTTAGGCAAAAGAGTAGAGGTCGCATGGTATTGCGACAGGTCGCATGGTTTTGCGACAGGGTTCGGTCACATCCGTGCACTTGTGCACGTACAGTGTCCGGACAGTTTACACTAACGGGCTTTGGTTTAAGCCAGATCCTAGTGTACCTTATGGGATTGGATTTATCCAGTTTGCATTCGTGTTCCTCGGAACGCGGATGCGGGTGTGTATGCACAGTTGACAGGGAGGCAGAGGCAGAGGCAGCGGATTCTCATTAGGGTTGTTGACAGTTGACCGTTGACTATTTGACTTTATGCTCAACCCTAATGAGAATATGATATGTGATTAACTATTATATTAATTAAGTATTATGGTGATATGGTTGTTGACTTGTTGACTTTTGTTGACTTGTTGACTTTGTTGACTTGTTGACCGGTTGACTAGGCTTGACTAGTTGACCATCATGATAACCATAGCCATCATTTCATGGCAAAGACTTTTGTTTACTTGCTCATTTGTGTAAAATGAGTGCATGAAATGATATGGTTGTGGTTGCTTCTAACCATCACATAAGACTTTTGTTAATATGATGAGTTATCATTGCTTTGGATTATGAGAGGGTGAGAGACAAAATACTTGCTCATTCTTTCTTGCTCATTCTCTCTCTTGTTCTTGATCTCTCCTCTTGCTCTCACCCTCAACCTCTTGCTCCCTCTCTTGATCTATGGTTCTCTTGTCTCATGAGTTGAGAATCAAGAACCATAGATAAAATCCCATTCTATTTCCTCTCTACTCATTCTAGTTCACTAGGTTTAGCAAACCAAGTGAACTAGTTTCTTCAAAGAACGAAGAAGGAGCTAAAGGTTGGAGCTTTCAAGTGGATCTATCTTCGGCGTACGGAGACGACGAGAAGGAGCCATCGGACCACCATCGGAGCTTGAAGAGAAGGAGTTCAAGACAAGTTTAGGTATAACCATCTCCATCCGAGTAGCTAACTCTCTTTAGCTAAGTATGCTAGTTTTAGTTTAGTCAAAGATCCCGACTTTGCTTAGTCCATGTTGCCCCTTGTGCTAATAATTTATTTTTTATACCGTTTCCGCCTCCCCGTAAGAACCGGGGGTCGCAACGTGGACTTACAGTGGTATCAGAGCCTAACTAAACTTAAACTAGCTTGGTAGTAAAGTGTAACGAAGTTCGGAACCGAAAAAAATCCAAAAACCTAACTTTTACAAAACCTGAGTTTCTGTTGAAATTTTTTCTGGTCAAAATGAAAAACTTTATACTCCTAAATTCGGCTCAGGGTTTTGTGTGAACACCCATGAAAAACGGTCCACTGTTTCGTTCAAACCACCGCGCTTCCGCCGCACGAGGTAGGCATGTGCCGCGGAAGCGCCGCTGTTTGTCGTCTTCTCTGCATCGTTTTTCGTGCAGTGTGTGTCTGTGTTGGTTTTGGGATTTTTGAAATATATTATATGTGCCCAGATTTTCCAGAAAAGAAATTTCCTTTTGGGGTCCTATAATTCCGTATTTTTTTCCGAACTTCACTGCACTTTGACTATGATGGTTATATCTGTGATGTTTGCATGTATTGAACGTCGGCTAATCGCTATAAGTCGATTGGTCGGGGTTATACATGATCTGTAATGTGCTGGAATGTGTATATGAATATGTTGGATTGTCGCGGGTGAATAGCCGGGGGTTGTAAGACGAGAGTTTTCTTTTCTTTCAATTTATGTAAATTTGTAAATTGATGTAATAATTATTTGTATGGCCGCACAACCGGGTCGGGGTTGTAGCCGTCATTGTATAATTTCTTTTTACTGTTTTTGCTCCTAGGATAGACCCATGGAGGGGTGCACAAACTACCGGGTATGCCGAAGTGTCGAGTGGCCTACTCATGGAGATGAGGGAGGTTGCTACGCTTCGGGTACTTGGCGGGTAGTTTGCCGCTCCCGTAGGGGTCTTGGGTGGGGTTTTGGCTATTCACCGCGACCGTGTAATCTGTTTTTGTTACAGGCTCGTACAAATTACAGATTCCTAGTATATCCAATGTATTTATCTGTGATCTGAAATGTTTATCATTGCAGTATATCTATATATGATATTATTTAGGCGTTGCTTATGTTTTACAGACGCGCTAGCCCAGCCCCCGCTCTGTCGTTAGTTAAGTAACCTAACGGGTAATGACGGGGCCCCGTGGCGAATGCGAATGGCATAAGCGTACGTCATATTTTGGTTGTTTTCTGCAATGGTAGGATTAAATGATGGGACGCATTAAAAGAACTAATGCAAGAATATCACGCATTAAAAGAACTAATGCAAGATAATAAACCAAGTTAAAGTCGTTGGAACACTTTCGAAAAACCACTCGGTTCTTTTCAAAAACAACTTTTAAATGCGGAGCTTGAGCCACTCTTTTTTAAAAGCTATCTCGTTCCATCGACCAAATCAAGTTCACTACGTTCACGGTTTTGCCAAAACCATTCGTAGCCCTCCGTCGTTTCGTATGAATATTCAATAGTATTCAAGCTGTGTTTGTTGACCTTCGTCAAGGCATAGTGATTGGTAGCTATTGGGTATTCATATGTAGCATAGATAGATGCGTTGGTTTGGGACATTCGCATTACCTTGTTGACCTTCGTCAAGGGTATATACGGGTGGATTCAAATTAACCTGAATAATGACGGGCAGAACTTGACATGTGACTTATGATTTGTTGACCTTCGTCAAGGTCATAAGAGCATGGGGCAAAAATCCACATCGGGAGTTTCATAAGTACTGAAACTTGCTAGATTTGCATACCATTTGGAGTGTGATGATTCTGGTAGGATTCCTTCAGTTTCGTCACGCGATGATATTTGGATCCCGATCCTACTGTGAGTATATGCTACTCCTCGGGAAATTTCTCACTTAACGATCAATGCTATAAACCTAGTAGGTGCCTAGAAAGGTGTTAGCGGGGCTACGCCCCCAGGGAAAAGAGGTTCTCTAATTAAGGAACTTCGCGAAAGCGTTGGAAAACCTCCCTCGAAGTACCGACACCGGCCTGGCTGAACGGTTAAGCAAGTATTGTACGGTGGGATTGATCCTGACTAATTCTTCCTTTATGGTTTGAGGAGGGATTCGAGAAACAGTGGGAGCCATCCTGTTTAGACAAACTAAAAACCACTCTAAACTTGCAAGAGCATCATGCTGAGTGTTTCTTCTTCTCTCTCCTAATTGCAGCGACCAATCAACATGACTGGACTTAAGTTACTCCTAGATAAAAACAAACTGACAGGGCCAAACTACAAAGATTGGCTCAGGAATGTCAAGATAGCAATCACTTATGACAAGCTGGGGTATCTTCTTACCACCAAAGCTCCCCCTGTCCCTGGTCCAACTTCCAGTGTCGCGGATAAGGAAATCCGCAAGACTTGGGAGATTGATAGCGCGAAGGCCAAATGCCTCCTGCTTGCCTCGATGGACAACGAACATCAGAGGAGGCATGAGAATATGGACATGGAATCCATATTGCTTCATACAAAAGAACTGTATGGAGAGCAATCTCGTATCGCAAGATACGAAGCGTCGAAGAAGTTATTTTCGACAAGAATGGCTGTCGGATCATCAGTAGCCGAGCACGTGCTAAAGATGATCGGCTACATTGAGGAGCTCGCTGACCTAGGGATCACATTGGAGAGTGAGCTATATACGGATATAGTTCTCCAGTCCCTTCCTTCCACTTACGCCCAGTTTATACTGAACTTCAACTTACAAGAAAAAGAGGTTGAACTTTCAGAGCTCCTCAACATGCTGAGGAGCGCAGAGGGCACCCTACAGAAAGGTAGGGATACATCCACTTTGTTTGTAGGAGGATCATCTTCTTCTAGGTCCAAGGCGAAAGCCAAGGGAAAGAAGAAGAAGGCCCCCGCCAAACCAAGGGGCGGTGTTAGTAAAGTGGATACGAAGGGAAAAGCAAAAGCAACAAAGATAGCGGGGAAGCTTGTGGATAAGGAAGAATGCTTCTATTGTCATAAGAAAGGACACTGGAAGAATGATTGCAGGGCCTGGAAGGCCAGAACACAGGAATTGAAGCAGGTTGCAGCTTCAGCTTCAGGTGTGTATGTTATTGAAAACTGTCTTTCAATAAACTCTACTTCCTGGGTATTGGATACCGGATCAGGATCTCATATCTGTAATTCTTTGCAGGCGTTGAGAAACCGTAGTGTTTTGAAAGCAGGTGACATGACCCTCAGAGTTGCGAACGGAGCTAGCATGGATGCTAAAGCCGTGGGGGACTATCACCTGGGAATGTCAGATGGACATGTTTTCGTTTTGCGTAATTGCTTTTTTGTACCCAACGCAACTTGTAATATCATTTCTGTATCTTTAGTTTCTAAAGAAGGTTATGAATTTGCGTTTGTAAGTAATGTTGTAAACATTCACCTTAATCAAGTTTTGATTGGGTCAGGTACATTGAGTAATGGTATATACGTGTTAAACCAACCACAGATTTTCAACGTCCAGAATACACACAAAAGAAAGTCTCCAGAACTAAATCAGATTTTCTTATGGCATTGTAGATTGGGTCACATCAATGAGAGAAGGTTGACTAAGTTACATACAGAAGGATATTTGAATGCGTTCGAATATCAATCGTATGCCACTTGTCAATCTTGTCTCAAAGGAAAGATGACAAAGACTCCGTTTACTGGACAAGGAGTAAGAGCGAGCGAGCTCTTGGGACTCGTACACAGTGACGTGTGCGGTCCAATGTCTACACATGCCCGAAGCGGACATTCTTACTTCATTACTTTTACGGATGACTTCTCAAGGTACGGTTATGTCTTCTTAATGAAACATAAGTCCGAGGCCTTTGGAAAATTCCAGGAGTATAAGAATGAAGTAGAGAAACAGACAGGCAAAAGTATTAAGATTCTAAGATCGGATCGAGGTGAAGAATACTTAAGTGCCGAATTCCTGAATTACTTAAAAGAGAATGGTATTCTCTCTCAGCTTACTCCTCCATACACTCCGCAACATAACGGTGTATCGGAGAGACGGAACCGAACCCTATTGGATATGGTTCGGTCCATGATGAGTAACGCTGAGTTACCGCGATCATTCTGGGGATATGCACTAGAAGCAGCTGCGTATCTCTTGAACAAGGCTCCCACCAAGACTGTGCCTACCACCCCATATGAGATGTGGACTGGGAAGAAACCCTGTCTTAAGTATCTTAAGGTATGGGGATGTCCAGCTTTTGTAAAAAAGCAGTATGCGGACAAACTTGAGGCACGTTCAGTACAGTGTAAGTTTGTGGGATACCCAAGGAACTCCAGGGGTATCTTTTCTATTCCGCTGAGGAGCAAAAGGTCTTTGTTTCTCAGCATGCCCGCTTCTTGGAAACTGAGTTTTTGGAAACCCAGATAAGTGGGAACACAATAGAACTGGAAGAAGTTCCAGAACCACAGACTATTACTGAAAGCTTAGTGGAACCAGAGGGTTCAACAGAACAGGACATTCCTACGCCGCTCCGCAGGAGTAGTAGGCAGACTCATCCGCCCGAGAGATACTACGGTTTTCTCATAGACGGGGATAGAGAGGATTGCATCATAGATTATGATGAGCCTACTAGCTTCCAGCAGGCCGTTCAGAGCGTTGACTCAGTGAAATGGCTGGATGCAATGCGGACCGAAATGGAGTCCATGTACACCAACAAGGTATGGACTTGGACATTGCTCCAAACGGGGTAAAACCCGTAGGATGCAAGTGGATCTTCAAAAGGAAGATTGGTGTAGATGGACAGGTTGAGACCTATAAAGCTAGGCTGGTAGCAAAGGGTTTTCGTCAAAGACCTGGCTTGGACTACGACGAAACCTTTTCTCCAGTAGCCATGCTGAAATCCATTCGGATCCTTCTTGCCATTGCTGCCTTCCACGATTATGAGATCTGGCAAATGGACGTAAAGACAGCTTTTCTAAATGGAAATTTAGAGGAGTGTGTCTATATGGACCAGCCAGAGGGTTTCATTCAGAGTGGGAGCAGCGGAAAGGTGTGCAAGTTGCTTAAGTCCATCTATGGACTAAAGCAGGCATCGCGGAGTTGGAACATCTGCTTTGATGAGACGGTCAAAGAATTTGGCTTTATCAAAAATCCAGATGAACCATGCATCTATAGTAGATTTGTAGCGAGAACTGTAGTATTCCTCGTTTTATACGTGGATGACATTCTCTTAATAGGAAATGACATTCCTATGCTACAATCTGTCAAGGGGTTCTTGTCACACAGGTTCTCCATGAAAGACCTGGGTGATGCCTCGTACATTCTGGGTATCCGGATCTACCGTGACAGATCCAAGAGGATATTAGGACTTTCACAGTCCAGGTACATCGACACCATACTGAAGAGATTCAGTATGGAAGATTCCAAGCGCGGTAACCTACCGGCTTGTCACGGGATCACCCTCTCTAAAGAGATGTCTCCCAAGACTGATTTGGAGAGGGATCGCATGTCTATTATACCCTACGCTTCTGCGGTAGGCTCTATAATGTATGCGATGTTGTGTACCAGACCGGATGTAGCTTATGCACTGAGTGTGGTAAGCCGGTATCAGTCAAACCCTGGGGAGAAACACTGGATAGCGGTAAAGAATATTCTCAAGTACCTGAGAAGGACTAAGGAGATGTTCTTGGTGTATGGCGGAAAAGACCTCCAGATCGAGGCCTTTGCTGACTCCAGCTTCCAGAGTGACAAGGATGATTCCAAGTCCATGTCGGGTTTTGTCTTTACCCTCAATGGAGGGGCGGTGTGTTGGAAGAGTTCCAAACAGGAAACCGTTGCAGACTCGACGATGGAAGCGGAATACATCGCTGCATCTGATGCCGCAAAAGAAGCTGTCTGGATGAGGAAGTTCTTGAAAGAACTTCAGGTGGTTCCGTCCATTGTTGATCCAATACCTCTGTATTGCGACAACGGAGCTATAGCTTTAGCGAAGGAACCCAGGTCCCATCAGAAATCCAGGCACATCTTGAGGCGGTATCACCTGATCAGGGAGATCGTAGATCGCCAGGAGATCGAGGTTCGGAGAGTCGCTTCAGAAGATAACACTGCTGATCCATTCACCAAGGCCCTGCCCCAGACTCAGTTCGAGCGGCTGATCGAGATGATAGGTCTTCGATACGCCAGTACATGGCCTTAGTGCAAGTGGAAGATTGTTAGTGTATATGCCCTAGAGACCATTACTGTATCATACTAGTTTGTATATTACTTAATGGATGCTTGGGATATTCACCTTGTATATACAATCTTGCTCAAAATAGTAGTATGTTACTTGGTTTGTTTCTACTTCAATGTGTACATGTGTTTATTTTTGTATATCGCCTATACACATTAGTAGAGCCCTTAGGATCTTTGCTTGATTACCAGCGATGTGATGGCCGTCACACTAGTGGGGCTGGGTAATCTATAAGCACATCCTTATGCAGGTCCCTGGTCGCAGGACTATCGAGACAGGGCATCGATACTCCGGAGTAGACCAGCGCATGCGCTTCTCATCCCAGTGTGGGAGACGGTCTGTCCCACAGCCGTCAGTACGTCGTACTTAAGATAGTATGCGGGTGCTCGTTAGGTTACGGGTACACTGGACAGGACTCGTCGGGAACTGACTAGTTGGTATTATACCTATCGTCAGTTATCAGTTCCCAGGTGACATGAGTACAGCTTAGTCCGCTGACTTGACACTGTCACTCCGCCTCGAGTGTGTTCCCACTGTACTTTGATCACTACCCTACCACGGCTCAAAGGAGTCGTGCAAACAGGTAGTGGTTGGGTGCAGTCCCGAAGCACTTGGAGGCAGTGACGGTTAGACAGGATTCGTCTCTCCCGGTATTGGGGGTTGACATCGCGCTGTGTCTAGGAGAGCCATTACACGAGTAGTCCCTGACCAGGGCAAACGAGATATACTGGTAGGTTTCCAGTGTTATCTCAGGGTGTTTTGGGCTTCGCTCCGGCACGACTTGTACCGCTATTGGGGGACTGACGTTTACCGCCCCCTAGGCCCGCCATGCGATGTATCAGACGAACAGACCGGACTGTACGGAGAATGTCACACTCAGGCTCAGTAGGAGTTCAGATGGGTTTCGCCTCGTCGGTCTTCTTGTCGGCATTACCTGGGGACCGTTACGCACAGCTAGTGCCGCTTGCGGTCTGTGGTTAAACCCACTGCCAGCGTAGTGTCGAGTCTTTAGAGTCCCACACAGAAAGCTTTTCGCCTTTAGGCAAAAGAGTAGAGGTCGCATGGTATTGCGACAGGTCGCATGGTTTTGCGACAGGGTTCGGTCACATCCGTGCACTTGTGCACGTACAGTGTCCGGACAGTTTACACTAGCGGGCTTTGGTTTAAGCCAGATCCTAGTGTACCTTATGGGATTGGATTTATCCAGTTTGCATTCGTGTTCCTCGGAACGCGGATGCGGATGTGTATGCACAGTTGACAGGGAGGCAGAGGCAGCGGATTCTCATTAGGGTTGTTGACAGTTGACCGTTGACTATTTGACTTTATGCTCAACCCTAATGAGAATATGATATGTGATTAACTATTATATTAATTAAGTATTATGGTGATATGGTTGTTGACTTGTTGACTTGTTGACTTTTGTTGACTTGTTGACCGGTTGACTAGGCTTGACTAGTTGACCATCATGATAACCATAGCCATCATTTCATGGCAAAGACTTTTGTTTACTTGCTCATTTGTGTAAAATGAGTGCATGAAATGATATGGTTGTGGTTGCTTCTAACCATCACATAAGACTTTTGTTAATATGATGAGTTATCATTGCTTTGGATTATGAGAGGGTGAGAGACAAAATACTTGCTCATTCTTTCTTGCTCATTCTCTCTCTTGTTCTTGATCTCTCCTCTTGCTCTCACCCTCAACCTCTTGCTCCCTCTCTTGATCTATGGTTCTCTTGTCTCATGAGTTGAGAATCAAGAACCATAGATAAAATCCCATTCTATTTCCTCTCTACTCATTCTAGTTCACTAGGTTTAGCAAACCAAGTGAACTAGTTTCTTCAAAGAACGAAGAAGGAGCTAAAGGTTGGAGCTTTCAAGTGGATCTATCTTCGGCGTACGGAGACGACGAGAAGGAGCCATCGGACCACCATCGGAGCTTGAAGAGAAGGAGTTCAAGACAAGTTTAGGTATAACCATCTCCATCCGAGTAGCTAACTCTCTTTAGCTAAGTATGCTAGTTTTAGTTTAGTCAAAGATCCCGACTTTGCTTAGTCCATGTTGCCCCTTGCGCTAATAATTTGTTTTTTATACCGTTTCCGCCTCCCCGTAAGAACCGGGGGTCGCAAGGTGGACTTACACATACACACCCGCATCCGTGCTCCGAGGAACACGAATACAATGAGATAAAACCAATCCCAAAACATATACTAGGATCTGGCTTAAACTAAAGCCCACTAGTAATAACTGCCCGGACACCAAACGTGCACAAGTGCGCTGATGCGAACGAACCCTGTCGCAAAACCATGCGACCTCTACTCTGTTTTGCCCAAAGGTGAATAGCTCTCTCTGTGGGACTCTAAAGACTCGACACTACGCTGGCAGTGGGTTTAACCACAGGCCGCAAGCGGTACTAGCTGTAAGTAACGGTTGAAGGGTCCCGGCAGCGTCCCGGCCATCGAAACGCGGCCAAAATGCGGAACAAAAATTTCTAAAATTGGCGCTACCGTTACTCGATTTCCGGATCGACCTTAAACCCTATTCTAGCGAGCTAACTAAGAGTTATAAAGGTTATACCGAGATGATCCAACTCCTTCAGTCTTCATTCCAAACTCCTAGCGATCCTTTGATGATGTTTGGTTGCCGATCTTCCTCCATCTCCGATGATCCACCCGAGGGAAACGGCGCAAGCTCCAACCTCGTCGAACGAGATAACCGACGCTCCAGAGTCGCTAGCTAAAGAGAGTGGGGGTGTATGGAAATGTCACTACATTTTTTCTCTCATCCATGTGTTCATGTAAGCAACCATAGAAGAAGATGAAGGAGGTGATAAAAGACTTGGCATGAACAAAGAATGGTGTGAACCTGAGAGAGAATGAGAGAGAGGGATAGCATATCAATTAATCATCCAACAAATGAAATGAACCCCCACCACAAATATGTCGCCGGCCCCCCCCTCTCTCTCCTCCACAAAAAAAAACATTTCCCTTTTTAAATTAAAACAATAAACAAATACAACCATACCTTAAAACCATGTTCATGCCATGCTTTGACTCACCTTTTTCCACCTCATTTCTTAATTGAATTTATAAAAGAAAATCAATAAAAAAAGGTGGCATCTTCTAGAAGCTATTCCGTATAAAATACGGAATACTTCCCGGTACATGTACCGAAATACATATACGCGTATTCGTACCAAAATACGAATAGCCGAGAGAGAAAACGAATAGTGAACAATAATAATAGAATACGTATATGCAAATACATATATAAATTATTAAATCAAAACATGATTTAATAAACTGGTTTAATCCTAACCCGCTAGTATTATCAACCGTCCAATTAAAGTCTGCGCAGCAAGTGCACATATTTAATCGGACATCTGTATGTATCAACATACCTCATGTACACCATATCGCCTGAACCGTGAAAACCCTCTGTGTGGGACTCTAAAGACTCGTCAATACGCTGGCAGTGGGTTTAACCACAAGCACGTCAGCGGTACTAGCTGTACGTAACGGCTACCCAGGTATTGAGCGAAAGGGAGGCCGACGAGCAAACTCATCCTTAACCCCTACTGAGCCTGTCAGTGACAATATCCGTACAGTCCGGTCTGTTCGTCTAAGAGTATCGCATATCGAGTCTAAGGGGGTGGATAAAGTCAGACCCCTAACAACGCGACATTTAGTGTCGGCATGTAACCCATCACCACCTGAGAAACTATCGATCCTGGATCAGTAATTCTCGTTCACCATGGCCATGGATTTCTGATGATGGCCACCCGTACACAATGCGACATCAACCCCCAATACCGGAAGAGACGAATCCCCGACGATCCGATCACTGCCACCATGTGGCTCGGGACTGTACCCAACTAAAACCTGTTTGCACGACTCCTTTGAGCCGTGGTAGGGTAGTAATTAAAGCATAGTGGGAACTCACACGAGACAAATGACGATCTCAGGTCGGCAGACTAACCTGCACACATGTCACCTGGGAACTGCTATCTGACAATAGGTATAATACCAACTAGCAGGTTCCCGGCGAGTCCGTCCAGTGTACTCATAACCCAATGAGCACCTGTATACTATCTTAGGTGAACAAACTAACACCAGTGGCTTATGAGACCTGGCCACCGCCCCTCGTCGGGGTCTCGATCAGTATACACTAGTCTACACTGGAGTATCGATGCCCGATCTCGATACTCCTATGACTAGGGACATTTAAGGATGTGCTTATAGACCCCAGCTCCCACATATATGATCGCCATCATACTGCTGGCAGTCAAGCAAGAATCCTAAGGGCTCTATCAACACGTACATGATGATAAAGACGAACCACATAACATACTATCATCTTGAGTAAGACTGTTTTATCGGTGTAGGTCTTACCTCAATCATCACAATCATCAGTCCGCGACTATGATAATTGCCTTGAGGGCACTATATCCAACAATCTCCCACTTGCACTTAAGCCCAATTATTGCGAGATGTCGCATACTCACAGCCTGTGTGATACCGAACACCCAACTTCTCTACTAATCAGTTTCGCAAAGCCCGTTTGCGAAAATGATTGCGTTCGAGAAATAGCCTCAGTGAGTGGATCCGCTCCAATGTTTCTCTCTGTATCTCTTTTAATCTCAACTTCGCGGAGAAAGCTATCTCCCGAAATGAGCAATACTTGTCTTAGAATTTGTCTGGATATCTGATGGGACCCAGTTCACAAAAGAACTCCAATTCCAGCAAACTTCCTAGACTGTATCGTCCACTGAATTTAATCAGTATCCTGCGTCATGCCTTTCCTCAGTATCCGCTTGGACCACTTGTCCAACGTACCGTCCCTCAGAAGAGGGAAAAACTATAACTCTGACAGTCACTCTGTTATCCAGGTCACCTTGGAAGCCTGATATGATAACCGTCTCCTGAAGGAGGCTACCGTAATCATATCCCAAGAACATTCACTTATGTTCATAAACTGCTTCCCAATGTTTCTCCAGGATTAGATTAATATATATGCTTATTACATTTAGTGCAAAAGTAATATCTGGTGTGGTACTTGACATTTCATGATTAACTCAATTGCCTAAACAAGTGATATGCTAACCATGCAGATCCCTCTCTCCTTTAGTCTGTAAGACACCTTTAGAGAGGGTGACTCCATCACCTGCAGGTACGCTACTATGCCAGGAGTCGTCCATTTAATGTCAAAGTACCCAGATTAGGATACTTCCCAAATCTAGATCTAAAACCATAGATCTAGTAACCAAAAAACCTGATATTATATCCATATCCTATGTGGAGAAAACAATTGTGTGACAACCATAGTATAACCGATCGTAGTATAGGAATATCTCTTCCTATTAAGTGCATGTCATCCCGAATCCTCGGACATCACACCCTACTACCTTCTTACCAGATCCATCTCCTATTCTGATGAAGTTAAAACCTATGACTGTCACATCAAAAATAGATGATATATTTCCGCTATATCTGTTTTAGTCTATAAATAGACACAAGCTACTTGCCTACTATGCTTCCGCTGCTCCCACTGACTACAACAACCCTCTGGCAGAGTCATATATACGTGCACTTCTAAAACTAGTTTAGAACGACGCTATACTCATCCTCCTGCCGGGTCTTATAGTCTAGAACAACAGCAATGGCAAGTCTGGGTAAACAAGAACCTCCCTGTCACCGTCTCTGAGAAGACCGAAGTACCTCTCGGGTGGCTGAGGTTACCCACCAAATCTGCGGAGTGGCTAATGGAACATCAAATCCAACTGAATCCTTAGGTTTTATTAAATTTCCGGTAATCGTTTGTGGTTCTGGAATAACTTCCAGTTCTACCATACTCCCACTTCTGTTTTCTGAAAAATACATTTTATTAAAACTGTGGCGAGTCAAGAACAATATAAATATCGATCTTCCTGATGGTAGAAAGTTAACCCTCGTCAAAGCCCGGGATAACCCACAAACAGCCATTACTGAAACGCGCCTTGAGTTTATCCGGATTCTGGTTTTAAGCATCAGCCGGATAACTCCCTATACCTTAACATCGTCAAGATATAAATTGATTCTATATATATCTAATATAGAAACAAAAACACTAATTTAATTTAAACCAGATTCAAAAACATGCAGCTGTCTCCAGTGCATATCATCCAAATGGAAAAAAGTCAATCAACATTACCCATCTAGGAGTGCATCCATATATGAGTGACCTGAAAGAGAAACAAGTTCTCAAAACCATTACTATTAACGGAATACCAAACACAAGTATCTACATCTTCGACTTCCTCGAAGAATTCTGATACTTACAACAAATGGATCTCAACTTTATTCTTATACCTATAACTTTTGAATATCTGGACCTTGCATTTCAACGAAATACATGTCCAGAACTGGAGAAGTCATAAGTAAACACAATATAGTACGAATACCACCTCCTTTGTCCTAATGGACACTGGACAACATACAATACTTTGTATCCCCTGAGTTCAACAACTCAAACCCTGTGCGTCGTAGGTTGAAAAACTGTAGTATGGTTAAGAAGAATTACACCGCTGTTGAATGCACCTTACCTAATCACTAACTGATATAGGTAAATGTCATAGACACAATATCAAAAAGTTATATCTCACTTTATAAAATAAATGTACAGATATATCAGTTTGAAATTGGTGCATAACAACGGATATTCAAAACCAAATATTTGCCATCCGGCAAAATCCAGATGATTTCCTCAAATATCACCAATTACTACGAATTCCGATATAATGAGGATCTAATCACCCAATTCCCAATATCTTACTCCCACTCACCATCCGTAATAACATGCAGATGTGAAACTGATCTGGTAAATACATACCCTGGAGTTAGATTCCAACCGGGAAAACAGTTATCAATTAACATCGCATAGTGAAACTGAAATATGAAAATGTTTCGAAGGGGTTTACTGGTATTCCTAGTAACGCCTCTTCCACTATCCTGAATCATGACAGTAACCATATACTTACCTGCCCTCACTGCAATCCTTTTATTATGTCTTTACTTATTACCTTCTGTACACCTCCTTTACGCTACTTGGTTTTCTTCATTCCCTACCCTTCGGCACCAGCCTAAGGTTTGGAAGAAGACTATCCAATAAGCGCAATAGGTGTACTCTCCTAATCCTAGGAGCCCTCGCATCCTGAGAGAAGGTAAAGAGAAAAGACATCTGAATAATCCTATTCTTTTTCTCCTGAAACAGAATCCATCCTCGAAAAAGTTCCTTCGAGTTCGTATGTAACTATACGATGGATTTATCCAATGGAAGTGGATATCCGTAGTGATATGGAGTGTCCTAGAGAAATGCAAAGTGGATGTAGGAGTGGCAGGGGTATACCTGGTTTCGTCGTGAATGATGGTAATCGCAATTTTCTTTGCCATTATTCTAATCCCTTTATATGTCTTTACTTATTACCTTCTGTATACCACACTTAAGCTTAATTGGTTTTCTTCCTTCCCTACCGTTCGACACCTGCCTATGGTCTGGAGGAAGACTATCCAATAAGCTCAATAGGTGTACCCTCTCCTAATCCTAGGAGCCTTCACAACCTGAGAGAAGGTAAAGAGAAAAGACAACCGAATAATCCTATTCAATCTCTTCAGAACCAGAATCCATCCCCGAAAAAGTTCCTTCGAGTTCGTATGTAACTATACGATGGATTTATCCAATGGAAGTGGATACTCGCAGTGATACGAGGTGTTCTGGAGAAAAGCAAAAGTGATATAGAAGTGGCAATGATGTATGCGACACTGTGACATTCTATAAACCAAAGTGTTTTAAGAAGGTTCGGTTAACGTGGTTCATGAGTTTTAGTCAAGGTCGGGTCATAGTCGCAGCCTGAGAGAGAGAGAAGAAACAATCAGCGTGCACTCTAACTTAGATCAGAATGGTTAATCAGTTTATCTAATCTGGATGGCTCCCACTGTTTCCTCGAATTCTCCTCCAAACCTAAAAGGAGAATTAGTCGGAGTCACCCGAGGAGTAATCCTACTCATCAGTGGGAATCGGGATCCAACTATCATCGCATGATAACTTGATGGAAGCCACTCAAGTCACCACACTCCAGAAGGTATGTGCAAGCCTGGCAAGTTTCCTGTATGTTTGAAACTCCCGATATGATTTTTACCCCAAACGGTTTATGACCTTGACAAAGGCCAACAAATCATAAACCACAAGTCAAGTTCAACCCGTCATTATCCTGGATTACTCTAGACCCACCCGTACAAACCCTTGACAAAGGTCAACAAGGTTATACGACTGTCCTAGATAATCGCAACTCAATGCAACAGACAAGCAATATCTAGCTACCGCACACTACGCCTTGACAAAGGCCAACAAACACAGCACGAATACTAGGTACCACCTGAAAGAAACGACGGAGGGCTACGGCTGGTTTTTGGCGAAAAACCTTTAACGTAATGAACTTGATATCGTTGAAGGAATCCAAGTGGTTTTTTATAAATATATAGTGGCGAAAACTTTTGCTAAAGAGGTCACTCCCGGTGAAGGAATCTCGGCTTTTTCCCCGTCGAATGGGGTGCAGGATATCCCAAACTGAATACCACGATGCAAAACAAAAATAATCGACTATAGTAAAGTTATTACGTTGACGCAAACTTTTACCCAAGGGGTCACTCCCGATGAAGGAATCTCGGCCCTTGCCTCGTCGAATGAGGTGCAGGATATTCCAAAATGAATACCACGATGCAAAGCAAAAGTGTACGTCTGTAATGTCAGTTTTTAAAAACTTGGTTCCAACAACATCATATATATAGGTTTGTTTTATCCTTGCATTGATAAGAATCTATGCAGTCCCATCAATTAATCACACCAGAAAAGAACGAAAATAAAATGTACGTATATGCCATCCGCAGTCGCCACTGGGTCCCGTCATCACCCGTTAGGTTACTTAACTAACGACAGAGCGGGGACTGGGCTAGTGCGGGTGCAAAACATATACAATATCTACTAATATATATAAATATATATATATAACATTCGTCCCAGGCATGATATAAAGCAACATCACAGAAACATCACAGAAGCAATACAGAATGGTGGATAATCTGGAGCCCCGAGTTTCACTTGAGCCGCAAGTGAGACCCGACGTTCCCTGTCGTGTGGATAGCATGTGCAATGAAACCTAGACCCCTACGAGCGCGGCAAGTTACCCGCCAAAACCAGAAATGAGGCAGCCCCCTTCAACAACGTGAATGGACCACCCAGCACTTCACGGAATCCGGTAACTTGAGCACCCCTCCTGGGTCACCTATACCCCCTACGAGTGCGGCGAACAGCCCGCCAATTCTAGAGTAAGGTCCCCTCCGTCCCAATACTATGTGATGCGGACCAGTTGCCCTCTAGAATCCGGCTATTCGTGCACCCCACCGTGGGGTAAACCTAGTACAGAAAAGAAAATAATATATAAGGGTGACATCGACCTCAGCCCGGTCGTGCCCCAAAAGAATAATATACAAACTGGCAGTGACGGCAGTTCATATGTCGGACGCTCGCCCCACAATATCAAATGTACAAATGAAATAAAACTGTACTAACATTGCACCACAGCTATCCACCACGATGATCCAACCAACATCACAGCACAACACAGAACATCAACGTGAATGTCACGTTCGCAAACCCGTCTAAAAGAACATATAGCAGTTAGACGGGTTTACCGATCAAATGACATTCACGGTCGCAGAATATAATGTATGTACTGTCAAACGCACGCTTAAAATATCGATCGACTAAGTTCCAAATTGGCCCTAATAGCAAAACAACACTTCACTGAAACCTGGACCAAAACAGAATATCACAAAAATCACATTTCCAAGTAAATGGGCTACAGAAAAAATTTGGTCGCCCGTTGCCACTAAACCGCCGCGGAACCGCCGCCAATAGGGGCTAAGTGCGGCGGATCCGCGGCGCTTTTGGGGAATCACAAGCCTAAATTTTTCCAGTACTCTTAAAATTGCTTGCACGGATTTTTAAGATGTGTGAAATAATTTTTTGACCACATTTAAAAATCGACAGCAAACTGATAATTGGAATCGTGATTTCGGTAATTTCCGCCGATCGATCTTTTAAGCACGTTTAAACAAGTTAGTAAGGGGTTTAAAGGGTGGCTCTGATACCATGAAGGGTCCCGGCAGCGACCCGGCCATCGAAACGCGGCCAAAATGCGAAACAAAAACTTCTAAAACCGGCGCTACCGTTACCCGATTTCCGAATCGACCTTAAACCCTATTCTCGCGAGCTAACTAAGAGTTATAAAGGTTATACCGAGATGATCCAACTCCTTCAGTCTTCATTCCAAGCTCCTAGCGATCCTTTGATGATGTTTGGTTGCCGGTCTTCCTCCATCTCTGATGATCTACCCGAAGGAAACGGCGCAAGCTCCAACCTCGTCGAACGAGATAACCGACGCTCCAGAGTCGCTAGCTAAGGAGAGTGGGGGTGTATGGAAATGTCACTACATTTTTTCTCTCATCCATGTGCTCATGGAAGCAACCATAGAAGAAGATGAAGGAGGTGATAAAAAACTTGGCATGAACAAAGAATGGTGTGAACCTGAGAGAGAATGAGAGAGAGGGCTAGCATATCAATTAATCATCCAACAAATGAAATGAACCCCCACCACAAATATGGGCCCCCCTCTCCTCCACAAAAAAAACATTTCCCTTTTTTAATTAAAACAATAAACAAATGCAACCATACCTTAAAACCATGTTCATGCCATGCTTTGACTCACCTTTTTCCACCTCATTTCTTAATTGAATTTCTAAAAGAAAATCAATAAAAAATGTGGCATCTTCTAGAAGCTATTCCGTATAAAATACGGAATACTTCCCGGTATATGTACCGAAATACATATACGCGTATTCGTACCAAAATACGAATAACCGAGAGAGAAAACGAATAGTGAGCAATAATACTAGAATACGTATATGCAAATACATATATAAATTATTAAATCAAAACCTGATTTAATAAACTGGTTTAATCCTAAGCCGCTAGTATTATCAACCGTCCAATTAAAGTCTACGCAGCAAGTGCACATATTTAATCGGACATCTGTATGTATCAACATACCTCATGTACACCATATCGCTTGAACCGTGAAAACCCTCTATGTGAGACTCTAAAGACTCGTCAATACGCTGGCAGTGGGTTTAACCACAAGCACGTCAGCGGCACTAGCTGTACGTAACGGCTACCCAGGTATTAAGCGAAAGGGAGGCCGACGAGCAAACTCATCCTGAACCCCTACTGAGCCTGTCAGTGACAATATCCGTACAGTCCGGTCTGTTCGTCTAAGAGTATCGCATATCGAGTCTAAGGGGGTGGATAAAGTCAGACCCCTAACAACGCGACATTTAGTGTCGGCATGTAACCCATCACCACCTGAGAAACTATCGATTCTGGATCGGTAATTCTCGTTCACCATGGCCATGGATTTCTGGTGATGGCCACCCGTACACAATGCGACATCAACCCCTAATACCGGGAGAGACAAATCCCCGACGATCAGATCACTGCCTCCATGTGGCTCGGGACTATACCCAACTAAAACCTGTTTGCACGACTCCTTTGAGCCGTGGTAGGGTAGTAATCAAAGCACAGTGGGAACTCACACGAGACAAATGACGATCTCAGGTCGGCAGACTAACCTGCACACATGTCACCTGGGAACTGCTATCTGACAATAGGTATAATACCAACTAGCAGATTCCCGGCGAGTCCGTCCAGTGTACTGATAACCCAATGAGCACCTGTATACTATCTTAGGTGAACAAACTAACACCAGTGGCTTGTGAGACCTGGCCACCGCCCCTCGTCGGGGTCTCGATTAGTATACACTAGTCTACACTGGAGTATCGATGCCTGATCTCGATACTCCTACGACTAGGGACATTTAAGGATGTGCTTATAGACCCCAGCTCCCACATATATGATCGCCATCATACTGCTGACAGTCAAGCAAGAATCCTAAGGGCTCTATCAACACGTACATGATGATAAAGACGGACCAGATAGCATATTATCATCTTGAGTAAGACTGTTTTATCGGTATAGGTTTTACCTCAATCATCACAATCATCAGTCCGCGACTATGATAATTGCCTTGAGGGCACTATATCCAACTACGGTCCCCAGGTAGATGCCGATAAGAAGACTGATGAGGTGAACCCATCCGAACTCCTACTGAGCCCTGAATGTGACAATCTCCATACAGTCCGGTCTGTTCGTCTGAGAATTTCGCATGGCGGGCCTAGGGGGTGGTAAACGTCAGTCCCCTAATAGCGGTACAAGTCGTGTCGGAGTGTAGCCCAGAACACCCTGAGACAACACTGGATAACCTACCAGTATATCTCGCTTACCCTGGCCAGGGACGACTATGTGTAATGGCTCTCCTTGACACAGCACGCTATCAACCCCCAATACCGGGAGAGACAAATCCTGTCTAATCGTCACTGCCTCCAAGTGCTTCGGGACTGCACCCAACTGCTACCTGTTTGCATGACTCTTTTGAGCCGTGGTAGGATAGCAATCTAAGAACAGTGGGAACACACTCGAGGCGAAGTGACAGCGTCAAGTCAGCGGACTAAGCTGTACTCATGTCATCTGGGAACTGATAACTGACGATAGGTATAGTACCAACCAACAGTTCCCGACGAGTCCTGTCCAGTGTACTCGTAACCTAACGAGCACCCGCATACTATCTCAAGTACGACGTACCGACGGCTGTGGGACAGACCATTTCCCCTGCTGGGATGAGAAGCGCATACGCTAGTCTACTCCGGAGTATCGACGCCCCGTCTCGATAATCCTACGACTAGTGACATGTATAAGGATGTGCTTATAGATTACCCAGCCCCCACTAGTGTGACTGCCATCACAACGCTGGTAATCAAGAAAAGATCCTAAGGGCTCCACTAATCTGTATAGGCGATGTGCTAAAAGAAACACATGCACACATTAAAGTAGAAACAAACCAAGTAGCATACTACCATTTCGAGCAAGATTGTCTATACAACTGTGAATATCCCAAGCTTCCATCAAGTAATATACAAACTAGTATGATACAGTAATGGCCTCTAGGGCATATACACTAACAATCTCCCACTTGCACTAAGGCCATGTACTGACGTATCGAAGACCTATCATCTCGAGCAGCCGCTCGAACTGAGTCTGAGGTAAGGCCTTCGTGAATGGATCTGCAGTATTATCTTCTGTAGCAACCTTCCGAACCTCGATCTCCCGGCGATCCACGATCTCCCTGATCAGGTGATACCGCTTCAAGATGTGTCTGGACTTCTGATGGGACCTGGGTTCCTTCGCTAAAGCTATAGCCCCGTTGTTGTCACAATACAGAGGTATTGGATCAACAATGGACGGAACCACCTGAAGTTCTGTCAAGAACTTTCTCATCCAGACTGCTTCTTTTGCGGCATCAGATGCAGCAATATATTCCGCTTCCATCGTCGAGTCAGCAACGGTTTCCTGTTTGGAACTCTTCCAACACACCGCCCCTCCATTGAGGGTAAAGACATAACCCGACATGGACTTGGAGTCATCCTTGTCACTCTGGAAGCTGGAGTCAGCAAAGGCCTCCATCTGGAGGTCTTTTCCGCCGTAAACCAAAAACATGTCCTTAGTCCTTCTCAGGTACTTCAGAATGTTCTTTACCGCTATCCAGTGCTTCTCCCCAGGGTTTGACTGATACCGGCTTACCACACTCAGTGCATAAGCTACATCTGGTTTAGTACACAACATCACATACATTATAAAGCTTACCGCATAAGCGTAGGGTATAATAGACATGCGATCCCTTTCCAAATCAGTCTTGGGAGACATCTCTTTGGAGAGGGTGATCCCGTGACAAGCCGGTAGATTACCGCGCTTGGAATCTTCCATACTGAATCTTTTCAGTATGGTGTCGATGTACCTGGACTGTGAAAGTACTAATATTCTCTTGGACCTATCATGATGGATCCGGATCCCCAGAATGTAAGAGACATCACCCAGGTCTTTCATGGAGAACCTGTGTGACAAGAACCCTTTGACAGATTGTAGCATAGGAATGTCATTTCCTATCAAGAGAATGTCATCCACGTATAAAACGAGGAACACGACAGTTCGTGCTACAATTTTACTATAGATGCATGGTTCATCTGGATTTTTGATAAAACCAAAATCTTTGACCGTCTCATCAAAACAGATGTTCCAACTCCGCGATGCCTGCTTTAGTCCATAAATGGACTTAAGCAACTTGCACACCTTTCCGTTGCTCTCACTCTGAATGAAACCCTCTGGCTGGTCCATATAGACACACTCTTCTAAATTTCCATTTAGAAAAGCGGTCTTTACGTCCATCTGCCAAATCTCATAATCGTGGAAGGCAGCAATGGTAAGAAGGATCCGAATGGATTTGAGTATAGCCACTGTAGAAAAGGTTTCGTCATAGTCCAAACCAGGTCTTTGACGAAAACCCTTTGCAACAAGTCTAGCCTTATAGGTCTCAACCTGTCCATCTACACCAATCTTCCTCTTGAAGATCCAATTGCATCCTACAGGTTTTACCCTTTCTGGAGCAACGTCCAAAATCCATACTTTGTTGGTGTACATGGACTCCATTTCGGTCCGCATTGCATCCAGCCATTTTACCGAGTCAACGCTCTGAATGGCCTGCTGGAAGCTAGTCGGCTCATCATTATCAATGATGCAATCCTCTCTATCCCCGTCTATGAGAAAACCATAGTATCTCTCGGGCGGATGAGACTGCCTACTACTCCTGCGGAGCGGCGCAGGAATGTCATGTTCTTTCGAACCCTCTGGTTCTACTAAGCTTTCAGTAATAGCTCGTGGTTTCGGAATTTCTTCCAGTTCTATTGCGCTCCCACTTATCTGATTTTCCAAAAATTCAATTTCCAAGAAGCAGGCATGACTAGAAACAAAAACCTTTTGTTCCTCTTCGCAATAGAAGAAATATCCCTTGGAGTTCTTTGGATATCCCACAAACTTGCACTGTACAGAGCGTGCCTTGAGTTTGTCCGCATGCTGCTTTTTGACAAAAGCTGGACATCCCCATGTCTTAATGTGCTTAAAATAGGGTTTCTTCCCACTCCACATCTGATATCGTGTGGTAGGCACTGTCTTAGTTGGAACTCGGTTCAAAAGGTATGCAGCTGATTCTAGTGCATATTCCCAGAATGATCGTGACAACTCAGCGTTACTCATCATGGAACGTACCATATCCAATAGGGTTCGGCTCCGTCTCCCCGATACACCGTTATGTTGTGGAGTGTATGGAGGAGTAAGCTGAGAGAGAATTCCATTCTCTTTTAGGTAATCCAGGAACTCGGCACTCAAGTATTCACCACCTCGATCAGACCTCAGTGTCTTGATACTTTTGCCTATTTGTTTTTCTACTTCATTCTTGTATTCCTGGAATTTTCCAAAGGCTTCAGATTTATGTTTCATTAAGAAGACATATCCGTACCTTGAAAAGTCATCCGTAAAAGTAATGAAGTAGGAATAACCACTTCGCGCATGTGTAGACATTGGACCGCATACATCACTATGTATGAGTCCCAAGAGCTCGCTCGCTCTTACTCCGTGTCCAGTGAACGGAGTCTTTGTCATCTTTCCTTTGAGACATGATTGACAAGTTGGATATGATTGATATTCGAACGGATCCAAATATCCTTCTGTATGTAACTTCGTCAACCTTCTCTCATTGATGTGACCCAGTCTACAATGCCATAAGAAAGCATGATTTATTTCTGGAGACTTTCTTTTGTGTTTATTCTGGATATTGAAAATCTGTGGTTGGTTTAATACGTATATACCGTTGCTTAATGTACCCGACCCAATCAAAACATGATTAAGGTGAATGTTTACAATATTGCTTACAAATGCAAAATCATAACCTTCTTTAGACATTAAAAATACAAATATGATATTACAAGTCGCACTGGGTACAAAATAACAATCACGCAAAACCAAAACATGTCCATCTGACAATTCCAAGTGATAGTCCCCTACGGACTCAGCATCCATGCCAGCTCCGTTTGCAACTCTGAGGGTCATATCACCTGCCTTCAAAATCCTACGCTTTCTCGGTGCCTGCAAAGAATTACAGATATGAGATCCTGATCCGGTATCCAATACCCAGGAAGTAGAGTTTACTGATAGACAATTTTCAATAACATACACACCTGAAGCCGAAGCCACAACTTGCTTCGGGTCCTGGTTTCTGGCCTTCCAAGCCCTGCAATCTTTCTTCCAGTGTCCACTCTTGTGACAGTAAAAGCACTCTTCCTTTCCCACAAGCTTTCCTGCTACCTTTGTTACTTTTGTCTTTTTCTTGGCTTCCACTTTACTAACACCGCCCCTTGGTTTGGTGGGGGTTTTCTTCTTCTTTCCCTTGGCTTTAGCCTTGGACCTAGAAGAGGAAGATCCTTCAACAAACAAAGTGGATGTTTCCCTTACTTTCTGTAGGTGCCCTCTGCACTCCTCAACATGTTGAGGAGCTCCGGAAGTTCATCTTCTTTTCCTTGCAAGTTGAAGTTCAGGATAAACTGGGCATAAGTGGAAGGGAGGGACTGGAGAATCAAGTCAGTGTAGAGCTCATTCTCTAACGTGATCCCAAGGTCCGCGAGCTCTTCAACGAAGCCAATCATCTTAAGCACGTATTCCGCTACCGATGATCCGACGGCCAATCTCACCGAAAACAACTTTTTCGAGACTTCGTATCTGGTGATACGGGATTGCTCTCCATATAGTTCCTTAGTATGGAGAAATATGGATTCTAGGTCCATATTCTCGTGCCTCCTTTGATGTTCATTGTCCATAGAGGCAAGCACGAGGCACTTGGCCTTCGTGCAGTCGATCTCCCAGGTCTTACGGATTTCCTTATCCGCAACGCTGGATTTGGGACCTGGGACAGGGGGAGCTTTGGTGGTAAGGAGATACCCCAACTTGTCATAAGTGATTGCCATTTTGACATTCCTGAGCCAATCTTTGTAGTTTGATCCTGTCAGTATGTTTTTATCTAGTAGTAACTTAAGTCCGGTCATGATGTTTGGACGCTGCAATTAGGAGAGAGAGAAGAAACACTTTAGCATGATGCTCTTGCAAGTTTAGAGTGGTTTTTAGTTTGTCTAAACAGGATGGCTCCCACTGTTTCTCGAATCCCTCCTCAAACCAAAAAGGAAGAATCAGTCGGGATCAATCTCACCGTACAATACTTGCTTAACCGTTCAGCCAGGCCAGTGTTGGTATTTCGAGGGAGGTTTTCCAACGCTTTCGCGAAGTTCCTTAATTAAATAACCTCTTTCCCTGTATGCGTAGCCCCGCTAACACCTTTCTAGACACCTACTTGGTTTATAGCATTGATCGTTAAGTGAGAAAGTTCCCGAGGAGTAGCATATACTCACAGTAGGATCGGGATCCAAATATCATCGTGTGACAAAACTGAAGGAATCCTACCACAATCATCACACTCCAAATGGTATGCAGCGCTAGCAAGTTTCAGTTTCTTTAGAAACTCCCGATGTAGATTTTTGCCCCATGCTCTTATGACCTTGACTTTGGCCAACAAATCATAAGTCACATGTCAAGTTCTACCCGTCATTTTCCAGGTTAATTTGAACCCACATGTACCTACCCTTGACTTCGGCCAACAAGACAGTACGACTGTCCCAAACTAACGCATCTATCTATGCTACATATGAATATCTAATAGCTACCAATCACTATGCCTTGACTTTGGCCAACAAACACAGCTTGAATACTATTGACTATCCATATAAAATGACGGAGGGCTACGAATGGTTTTGGCGAAACCACGAACGTAGTAAACTTGATATAATCGATGGAACGAGATAGCTTTTAAAAGGAGTGGTTTAAGCTCCGCGTTTAAAAGTTGGTTTTTGAAAAGAAACCGAGTGGTTTTGAAATTGTTCCAACGATTTTAACTTTGGTTTATTTTCTTGCATTAATTTAATGCGTCCCATCATTTAATCCTACCATTGCAGAAAACAATGAAAATATGACGTACGCTTATGCCATCCGCATTCGCCACGGGGCCCCGTCATTACCCATTAGGTTACTTAACTAACGACAGAGCGGGGGCTGGACTAGCGCGGATGCAAAACATAAGCAACGCCTACTAGATATCATATATAGATATATACATTCGTTAGATCCAATGATAGCCATTCTAGATCACAGATGAACACATTGGATATACTAGGGATCCGCGTTTCGTTCGAGCCTGCAACGAAAAGCGGATTACACGGTCGCGATGAATAGCCAAAACCCCACCCTAGACCCCTACGGGTGCGACAAACTACCCGCCAAATACCCGAAGTGAAGCAACCTCCCTCAACAACGTGAGTAGGCCACTCGGCACTTCGAGGTACCCGGTAGTTTGTGCAGCCCACCTTGGGTCTATCCTAGGAGCAAAAACAGTAAAAGAAATAATATACAATGGCGGCTACAACCTCATCCCGGATGTGCGGCCATAAAAATAATATTACATCAATTTACATATTACATCAAATGAAAGATAAAGAAAACTCTCATCTCACAACCCCCCGGCTATTCATCCGCGACAATCCAATGAGTTCATATACACAAACCATCAACATTACAGATCACAGATATGCACAACCCCCACTAATCGACGTATAGCGATTAGTTGACGTTCAGTGCATATATCACATCACAGATATAACCCATTAGCTAAAGTCTACAGAACTTCGATCAAAAATACGGATTTGTAACTACTCCAAACACAACTTTGTTCTCTGGAAAATCTGGGCAGAAACAAAATATTCTAAAAATCCCAAAACAGAACACTGAGAATACTGCAGCAAAACCGATTCACGGCCGAGTCAACTCGGCCGCGAATCCGCGGCAAGAAGCTTGTTCTCGCCGCAGTTCCACGGCGCGTTGACCGAGTCAGTGACTCGTTTTTCCTGTGTCTTCCTACAAAATCCTGAGCCGATTTTTAGTGTATGTGGAATCATTTTTTGAACAGTTTAAAAATCGGCAGAAAGTTCAGTTCTTAGACTCGTTTTATGATTTTTTCTCCGATCGAAATTCTAAATACTTTGCTAACTTGCTAGTTGTTGTTTAGCTAGGCTCTGATACCACTGTAAGTCCACGTTACCCGTCCCGGTTCTTTTGGGGATGCGGAAACGGTAAAAAACGATTTTTACGGTAAAGGTAATATGGACTTTAGAATAGGATCTTTGCTAAACAAACACCTAGTAAACTAACTACAAGTTTAACTACTATGTTAGGGGGTTATACCTAGGTCTTGAACTCCTTCTCTTCTTGCTCCTTGGAGTGGTTGGATCGGCTCCACCTCGTAGTCTCCTTGTTGTCGAAGAAGGATCCACCCGAAAGCTTCTACCTTGAGCTCCTACCTCAACCGAGAGGAAACTAAAGTGCTTGGCTTGCTAGACCTTGTACTCTAGAGTGAGTAGAGAAGAGTTTTGAGGGTTTTATCTCAATGGCTCATGTTTCTCAACTCATGAGACATGAGAGCCTTGAGAGTGAGGAAGAGAGTGAGCTTTTGGATGAGAGAGAATGAGAATGATAGAATGAGCTTGACTTTTTACAACCATGCTCATAAAAAAGAAAATAATCATGATAATAATAATTAAGTATATGTGATGGTTCATATCAATGGCCATTATCATTTCATGCATTTAATGCATTTTGTAAAGAACAACAAGTAAACAAAAGTCATAGCCATGAAATGATGATGGTCAACAAGTCCAAAATAGTCAACCGGTCAACAAAGTCAACAAGTCAACAAAAGTCAAACTTTCAACTCAACCATGGCACAATAATACTTAATTAATATTATTATTAATCATATTTCTTATTCTCATTAGGGTTTAGAAAAAGTCAACAGTCAACAACCCTAATGAGAATCCTCTGCCTCTGCCTCAGTCAACTGTGCATACACACCCGCATCCGTGCTCCGAGGAACACGAATACAATGAGATAAAACCAATCCCAAAACATATACTAGGATCTGGCTTAAACCAAAACCCGCTAGTAATAACTTCCCGGACACCAAACGTGCACAAGTGCACGGATGCGAACGAACCCTGTCGCAAAACCATGCGACCTCTACTCTGTTTTGCCCAAAGGAGAATAGCTCTCTGTGTGGGACTCTAAAGACTCGACACTACACTGGCAGTGGGTTTAACCATAGGCTGCAAGCGGTACTAGCTGTACGTAACGGTCCCTAGGTAGATGCCGATAAGAAGACTGATGAGGTGAACCCATCCGAACTCCTACTGAGCCCTGAATGTGACAATCTCCGTACAGTCCGGTCTGTTCGTCTGAGAATATCGCATGGCGGGCCTAGGGGGTGGTAAACGTCAGTCCCCTAATAGCGGTACAAGTCGTGTCGGAGTGTAGCCCAGAACACCCTGAGACAACACTGGATAACCTACCAGTATATCTCGCTTGCCCTGGCCAGGGACGACTATGTGTAATGGCTCTCCTTGACACAGCGCAATATCAACCCCCAATACCGGGAGAGACGAATCCTGTCTAACCGTCACTGCCTCCAAGTGCTTCGGGACTGCACCCAACTGCTACCTGTTTGCACGACTCTTTTGAGCCGTGGTAGGGTAGCAATCTAAGAACAGTGGGAACACACTCGAGGCGAAGTAACAGCGTCAAGTCAGCGGACTAAGCTGTACTCATGTCATCTGGGAACTGATAACTGACGATAGGTATAGTACCAACCAACAGTTCCCGACGAGTCCTGTCCAGTGTACTCGTAACCTAATGAGCACCCGCATACTATCTCAAGTACGGCGTACCGACGGCTATGGGACAGACCATCTCCTCTGCTGGGATAAGAAGCGCATACGCTAGTCTACTCCGGAGTATCGATGCCCCGTCTCGATAATCCTACGACTAGGGACCTGTATAAGGATGTGCTTATAGATTACCCAGCCCCTACTAGTGTGACTGCCATCACAACGCTGGTAATCAAGCAAAGATCCTAAGGGCTCCATTAATGTGTTTAGGCGATATGCTAAAAGAAACACCTGCACACATTAAAGTAGAAACAAACCAAGTAGCATACTACCATTTCGAGCAAGATTGTCTATACAACTGTGAATATCCCAAGCTTCCATCAAGTAATATACAAACTAGTATGATACAGTAATGGCCTCTAGGGCATATACACTAACAGACCCATAAGCCCTAGGTAACAAAACATGCAAAGGAGTTAGAATGGTTATACCAAACGATCCGAGTCCTTCGGTCTTCAACCTCTGTCCCAAGCTCCTTGCGGCTTCCTTGATCAAGTTTGATCTCCGGTCTCCCCCATCGAATACGATCCACGTCGAGGGTTAGTAATACGGGCTCCGACCTCAAAACCGAAGATGCTCGGGTACCTGTTTGTTAACCTAGATAGCCAAGATGAAGTAGAGAGTGTGTGTGATTACTTTGTCTCAATTCATCCAAGGATTCTCAACTCATGAGAGGGTTTGGGTGGAGGTTAAAGAAAATGCCATGGATAAAAAATTTGAGCTCAAGAAAAAGCATGTGAAGAAAAAGAAGTGGATGCCTTTTCTTTTGTGTGTGTGTTGTGTTTTATTTAGTGTGAGCAATTAAAGAAATCAACTCATGAAAAAATATCTCAAGCTCATAACAAATATCTTACACCACAAACAAAAACCCTAGCATGTCACCCATGACCCACCATGAGTCACACCCATGTGATATGCATGAATCACCAAGTGAGCATGGTAGAAACAATGAGTCACACTTTCCACTCCATAAACATTTAAACCAAAATGTTAACAACAAAATGAAATGGCATCTACTAAAGTAAACTTGTAACGAATTATAAGAATACCTCTCATCCGTAAATACATACCTGCATCCGTATTTCGACTAGATACGAATACATCGAGACGAAAAATAATCCAACAATATAATACCAGGATCCGGCTTAAACCAAAGCCCACTAGTATTATCCGTCCGATCATGATCCGTGCACAAGTGCACGTATCTGATCGAACCCTGCCATAAAACCATACGGCCTGTACAACGTTTCGCTCGAAGCAGTGAAACCCTCTGTGTGGGACTCTAAAGACTCGTCAATACGCTGGCAGTGGGTTTAACCACAAGTACGTCACTGGCACTAGCTGTACGTAATGGCTACCAGGTATTGAGCGAAAGGGAGGCCGACGAGCAAACTCATCCTGAAACCTTACTGAGCCCGACAGTGACAATATCCGTACAGTCTGGTCCGTTCGTTTATGAGTATCTCATATCGAGTCTAGGGGATGAATAAAGTCAGACCCCTAATAACGTGACATTTAGTATCGGTATGAAGCCCATCACCACCTGAAAAACTATTGTTCCGAATCAGTAATTCTCGACTAGCTTGGCCAAGGATTTCTGGTGATGGCCACCCGTGCACACCGCGACATCAACCCCCAATACCGGGAGAGACGAATCCCCTGACGATCTGCTCACTGTCTCCATATGGCTCAGGACTGTACCCAACTAAAACCTGATTACACGACTCCTTTGAGCCATGGTAGGGTAGTAATCAAAACACAGTGGGAACTCACACGAGACAAATGACGATCTCAGGTCGATAGACTAACCTGTACACATGTCACCAGGGAACTGCTATCTGACAATAGGTATAATACAAACTAGCATGTTCCCGGCGAGTCCGTCCGGTGTACTCATAACCTAATGAGAACCTGTATACATCTTAGATGAACCAACTAACACCAATGGCTTGTGAGACCGGTCACCGCCCCTCGTCGAGGTCTCGATCAGTATACGCTAGTCTACTCTTGGAGTATCGATGCACGGTCTCGAAACTCCCACGACTAGGGACATTCTAAGAATGTGCTTATAAACCACCAGCTCTCATATATATGATCGCCATCATACTCCTGGTAGTCAAGCAAGAATCCTAAGAGCTCTATCAACATATAATAGTGATCTGTAATGTCACCTAAAGCATATACACGATCATAAAGACAAACCAGATAGCATACTATTATCTCGAGTAAGACTGTTCTACCGGTATAGGTCAACCCTCAATCATTGCAATCACGTGCCTGCGATCCAATAATTGACTTGAGGGCACTATAGCCAAAAATCTCCCACTTGCACTTATGGCTAATTATTACGGTGTCGCATACTCACAGCCCGTGTGATACCGAACACCCAACTTCTCTACTAATCAGTTTCACAAAGCTCGTTTGTAAAACTATTGCGTTCGAGAAATAGCCTCAGTGAGTGGATCCATTCCAATATTTCTTTCTATGTCTCTCTTTATCTCAAGTTCGCGGAGAAAACCATCTCCCGAAATGAGCAATACTTGTCTTAGAATATATCTGGATATCTGATGGGACCCAATTCATCTATGAACTCTAAATCCAGCAAACTTCTTAGACTGTATCGTTTACTGAATTTAACCAGTATCCTGCGCCATGCCTCTCTCGGTATCCGCTTGGACCACCTGTCCAAACTACTGCCCCTCGTCAGGAGGGAAAGCTATAACTCTGACAGTCACTCTGTCATCCAGGTCACCTTAGAAGCCTGGAATGATAACCGTCTCCCGAAAGAGGCTGTCGTTACCAAATCCTTAGAACGTCCACTTATGTTCATAAACTGCTTTCGAACGTTTCTCCGGGATTGGATTAATATATAAACTTATTGCATCTAGTGCAAAAAAACATTTGGTGTGGTACTTGACATCTCATGATTGACTCAATTGCCTAAGCAAGTGATATGCCAATCATGCACATCCCTCTCCCCTTTAGTCTGTAAGTCACCTTTAGAGAGGGTGACTCCATCACCTGCAGGTACACCACCATGCCAGGAGTCGTCCATTCTGAAACACCTTTAGAATACTGTCTAAATACCCAGATTGGGAAACTACCCAAATCTAGATCTAAAACCATAGATCCAGTAACCAGAATGCCTGATATAATATCCATATCCTATGTGAAGAAACTACCGTGTGACAACCACAGTATAACCGATCGTAGTGTAGGAATTTCACTTCCTACAAAGTGTATGTCATCCAAATACCAGGACATCACAACCTACTATCTTCTTAACATATCCATCTCCTATTCTGATGAAGTCAAAGCCTATGACTGTCACATCAGAAATAGATGATCTATCTCCGCTATACTTGCTTTAGTCTATAAATAGACATAAGCTACTTGTCCACTATGCTTCCGCTGCTCCCACTGACTACAACAACCCTCTGGCAGAGTCATATACACGTGCACTTCTAAAGCTAGTTTAGAACGACGCTATACTTATCCTCCTGCCGGGTCTCATAGTCTAGAATAGCAGTAATGGCAAGTCTGGGTAAACAAGAACCTCCCTGTCACTGTCTTTGAGGATACCGAAGTACCTTTCGGGCGCCTGAGTTTACCCACCATATCTGCGGAGTGGCTAATGGAATGTCAAATCCGATTGAATCTTTAGGTTCTATTAAATTTGCAGTAATCGTTTGTGGTTTTGGAATCATTTCTAGTTCTACCATACCCCCACTACCGTTTTCTGAAAAAGTTCATTTTACTACAACTATGGTGAGTCAAGAACAATATCACTATTGATCTTCCAGATGGTAGAAAGTTAACCCTCGTCATAGCCCGGGATAACCCACAAACTGCCATTACAGAAACGTGTTAGTGTAATATGCCCTAGAGGCCATTATTGTATAGTACTACCTTGTATATTACATTTTGGAAGCTTGGGATACATACACGGATTTATGACAGTCTTGCTCGATATGGTAGTATGCTACTTGGTTTGTATCTATCTTAATATGTGTATGTGTTTCTTTTAACATATCGCTAATACATATTGATAGAGCCCTTGGGATCTTTGCTTGACTACCAGCGTTATGATGGCAGTCACACTAGTGGAGGCTGGGTAGTCTACAAGCACATCCTTATACAAGTCCCTAGTCATAGGATTATCGAGACAGGACATTGATACTCCAAAGTAGACTAGTGTATGCGCTTCTCATCCCAGCAGGGGAGATGATCTGTCCCACAACCATCAGTACGTTGTGCTGGAGATAGTATGCAGGTGCTCGTTAGGTTACAAGTATACTGGACAGGACTCGTTGGGAACTGTTGGTTGGTACTATACCTATCGTCAGTTAACAGTTCCCAGGTGAAATGAGTACAGCTTAGTCCGTTGACTTGACACTGCTATTTCGCCTCAAGTGTGTTCCTACTGTTCTTAGATTCTACCCTACCACGGCTCTATTGAGTCGTGCAAACAGGTAGTAGTTGGGTGCAGTCCCGAGGCACTTGGAGGCAGTGACGGTTAGATAGGATTCGTATCTCCCGGTATTGGGGGTTGATATCGTGCTTTGTTTGGAGAGCCATTACACAAAGTCCCTGGCCAGGACAAGTGAGATTTACTGGTAGGTACTCCAGTAGTTTCTCAGGGTGTTTTGGACTACACTCCGACACGACTTATACCGCTATTAGGGGACTGACGTTTACCGCTCCTAGGCCCGATATGCGCTACTCTTAGACGAATAGACCGGACTGTACGGAGATTGTCACATTTAGGCTCAGTAGGAGTTCGGATGGGTTTTCCTTATCGACCTTCTTATCGACATCTACCTGAGGACCGTTACGTACAGCTAGTACCACTTGCGGTCTGTGGTTAAACCCATTGCCAGCGTAGTGTCGAGTCTTTAGAGTCCCACACATAGGGTTTTCCACCTTTGGACGAAACGAGGTAGAGGTCGTATGGTTTTACGACAAAGTTCGTTCACATACGCGCACTTGTGCGTGTCTAGTGTTCGAGCGGTTGATACTAGTGGGCTTTGGTTTAAGCCGGATCCTAGTATTTGATTTTGGATTGGTTTAGTCTTATTGTATTCGTATTTCTCGGAACACGGACGCGGGTATGTATATACAGTTGATAGAGGCAGAGAAGGAGACACCTCATTAGGGTTTTGACCATTGACTTGATTAAAACCATTATGAGGTGGAGGAAATTGTTTACTAATTCTTATTAGAGATAATTGTGTCATGGCTAATTTGTTTTGACCATTTGACTTGTTGACCATTGTTGACTTAGATATTTTTGTTGAGCACAAGATATTTTGCTTAGCATTAATTGTGACATGATAATGGTCAAGTCAAATAAACCATCACAATTATCCTAATAAAAATTATTATTCTTTTTCCTCATAAGGGAGCTCTCTTCATAATTCACATATTGATTCTCTCTCATAGCTCTCTCCTTCTTCCTCTCTCAAGCCCTAGTGTTTCATGAGTTGAAAATCAAGGGCCATTGAGACCAAGCCACCAAAATCCTTCTCTACTCACTTTAGGGTTCTTAGTTTAGCACACCAAGCACCCTAGTCACTTCATTATAGAGGTTGGAGCTTAAGGTAGAAATCTTCGGGTGGATTATCTTTGACGTGGAGAAGCCGACGAGGAGGAACCATCCACAACTACTCCAAGGAGCTCACAACAAGGAGAAGAAGGACTTCAAGCTTGAGGTATAGTCATCTAACCTAGTAGTTAACTCTCCTAGTTAGTTTGTTAGTGTTTAGCAAAGATCATAATGGTTAGTCTATATTACCTTGCAAAGAAAAATTCGATTTTTATCTATTCCGCCTCCCCGTTAACTACCGGGATGAGTAACATAGACTTACAAAATATGCCTTGAGTTATCCAGAGTCTGGTTTTAAGTATAAGACGAACCACTTCATATACCTTAACATCGTTAAGATATGAACCATTCTATATACAATATAGAAACAGAGGCACTGATTTAATTGGAATCAGATTCAAATCATGCAGCTGTCTCCAGTGCATGTCAACTAAATGGAAGGAGGCCTATCAACATTACCCAACTAAGAGTGCATTCAAATATGAGTAACCTGAAAGTGAAGCAAGTTCTCAAAACCATTACTATCCACTGAATACCAAACACAAGTATCTACATTTTCGATCACTTTGAAGAATCCTGATACTTGCAACACATGGTTCTCTACTTTATTCTTGTATCTATAACTTCTCAAAACTTGGACCTTGCATTTCTACGAAATACTTGTCAAAAACTAGAGAAGTCACAAGTAAACAGAATCTAATACGAGTACCAACCACTTTGTCCTAATGGACACTGGACAACATATTATACTTTGTATAAGTCTCCTGAGTTGAACAACTCAAACCCTGTGCGTCTTAGGTTGAAAACTGTACTATGATTAAGAAGAATTACACCGCTGTTTAATGATCCTTGCCCAATCATCAACTGATATAGGTAAATGGCATGGACATATTTCAAAATGTTATATCTCACTTTATAAAATAAACGAATAGATATATCAGTTTGAAATTGGTGCATAACAATGGATATTCAAAACCAATATTTGCCGTCAGGAAAAAGCCCATGTGATTTCCTCAAATATCACCAATTACAATGAATTCCGATATAAAGAGGATATAATCACCTAATTCCCAATAACTTACTCCCACTCATCATCTGTAAGACGATACAGATGTGGGAATCAAACCTGGTAAATACATACCCTAGAGTAAGGATCTAATTGGGAAATCAGTTTTCAATTAACAATGCACAGTGAAAATGAAACATGAAAATGTTTCGAAGGGGTAGCCGGGTATTCCTAGTAATGCCTATTCCATTAACCAGATTCATGACTGTAACTGTATATTTCCTTGCCATCTCTCCAAATTCTTTTATTTGTCTTTACTCATTACCTTCTGTACACCACCCTTAAGCTAAATGGTTTTCTTCCTTCCCCACCGTTCGGCACCAGCCTATGGTTTGGAAGAAAACTATCCAATAAGCGTAATAGGTGTACTCTCTTAATTCTAGGAGCCATCGCAACCTAAGAGAAGGTAAAGATAAAAGACAACTGAATAATCCTTATTCTATTTCTCCTGAACCAGAATCCATTCTCGAACTGGAACAACTTCCTTCAAGTTCGAATGTAACTATACGATGGATTATTCAATAAATATGGATCTTCGTAGTGATACGGGGTGTTATGGAGAAATGCAAAGGTGAAGTAGGAGTGGCGATGATATACGCGGTTTGGTCGTGAATGATAGCAGTCGCAATTTACTTTGCCTTTTTTCTAATCCCTTTATTTGTCTTTACTTATTACCTTCTGTACACCTCACTTAGGCTAATTGGTTTTCTTCCTTCCCCACCTTTCGGCACCTGTCTATGGTTTGAAAGAAGACTATCCAATAAGCGCAATAGGTGTACCCTCTCCTTATCCTAGGAGTCCACATAAACTGAGAGAAGGTAAAAGGAAAAGACAACTGATTAGTCCTATTCAATTTCTCCAGAACCGAAAACCATTCTCGAATCCGAAACAAGTTTCTTCGAGTTCGTATATAACTATACGATTGTCATATCCAATAAATGTGGATCTTCATAGTGATACGGAATGTTCCGGAGAAAAACAAAGGGTAAAAGTAGGAGTGGCAATGAAGTATGCAACTCTGACAATCCAAAAGACAGTGTGTTTTAAAAAGGTTCGGTTAAATTGGTTTATGAGTTCTAGTCTAGGGTCGGGACATGGTCGCTGCCAAAGAGAGAGAAAAGAAACACTCAGCGTGCACTCTAATCTATATCAGAATAGTTAATCACTTTATCTAATCAGGATGTCTCCCACTGTATCCTCAAATTCTCCTCCAAACCTGAAAAAAGAATTAGTCTGGATTATCTAAAATCACTCGAGGAGTAAACCAACTCATCAATGGGAATCGGGATCCAACTATCATCGCATGATAACTTGATGGAATCCACTCAAGTTACCACACTCCAGAAGTTATGCGCATGCCTGGCAAATTTCAGTTTCTTTAGAAACCCCCGATGCGATTTTTACCCCATGCTCTTATGACCTTGACTAAGGCCAACAAATCATAAGTCACATGTCAAGTTCTACCCGTCATTGTCCAGATTAATTTGAACCCACCCGTACTCGCCCTTGACTAAGGCCAACAAGGCTGTACGACTGTCCCAAACCAACGCATCTATCTATGCAACAGAAAAGTAACAAATAGCTACCATATACTATACCTTGACTAAGGCCAACAAACATAGCATGAATACTAAATGCTACCCGTCTGAAATGACGGAGGGCTACGAATGGTTTTTGGCGAAAAACCTTTAACGTAATGAACTTGATATCGTTGAAGGAACCGGATAGCATTACAAATATATAGTGGCGAAAACCTTTACTAAAGAGGTCACTCCCGATGAAGGGATCTTGGCTCTCTCCTCGTCGAATGAGGTGCAGGATATTCTCACTGAATACCTCGATGCAAAGCAAAATGTAATCGACTATAGTGAAATTATTACCCTCACGCAAACTTCTGCCCAAGAGGTCACTCTCGGTGAAGGGATCTCGGCTCTTGCCTCATCGAATGAGATGCTAGATATTCATAACCGAATACCGCTGTGCAAAACAAAAGAAAACGTCCTTATAATAACAGCTTTTGAAAATTGTTCCAACATCAAATAGGTTTGTTTTCCTTGCATTGATCAGAATCAACGCGGTCCCATCAATTAATCACACCACAAAAGAACGAAAATATGATGTACGTATATGCCATCCGCATTCTCCACTGGGCCCCGTCATCACCCGTTAGGTTACTTAACTAACGACAGAGCGGGGGTTGGACTAGCGCGGGTGAAAAACATATACAACATCTACTAGTATATATATAACAATATATAATAATCGTTCCAGGCATGATAAATGCAACATCACATATAAGCAATAAGTATCACAGAACAATAGTGATAATCTGGGAGCCCCGGGTTTCCTTTGAGCCGCAAGTGAAACCCGATGTTCCCCTGGTCGTGTGGATATCCTGTGCAATGAAAATCTAGACCCCTACGAGCGCGACAAGTCACCTACCAAAACCAGAAGTGAGGCAACCCCCTTCATCAATGTGAATGGGCCACCCGGCACTTCACGGAATCCGGTAACTTGAGCACCCCTCCTTGGGTCAACCTGTAGCCCCTATGAGTGCGGCGAATAGCCCGCCAATTCTAGAATGAGGCCCCCTCCGACTCAACGCCATGAGATGCGGACCCGTTGCCTTCCGGAACCCGTCTATCCGTGCACTCTACCGTAGGATAATCCCAGTACAGAAAAGAAAATATGTACAACGGTGACATCGACCTCAACCGGTCGTGCCCCAAATAAATAATATACAAACTGGCAGTGACGGCAGTCCACATGTTGGACGCTCGCCCCGCAATATCAAATATACAAATAAATCCAAACTGTACTACCATTGCACCCAAGCTATCCACCACAACGATCCCGCCACAACCACAGCACAACACAAAACATCAACGTGAATGTCACGTTCGCAAACCCGTCTAAAAGAGCATATAGCAGTTAGACGAGTTGTACCGCTCTAATGACATTCACGGTCCCAGATAGTAATGTATGTACTGAAAACTACGACATTAGAATTCCGCACGCAATTAGCAAACTAAACCAATTTCCAAAACCATGGAAAAAAACAGTGAGCTAAAGTTCCAAAAACCGACCGTTTAAAGCCAATTCGGAAGTCCGAATCAAAACGAAACGTGCTTGAACCTTCGCGGGGAGTTAAAGCACGAAATTAATTTCGAGTCGGGGGGCCTAGGGGGGTACCCTACCCCCGAGGCCACCACGAGGTGGCCAGGGGGTGAGGCAGACCGAAACTGCCCAAGGTAGGGCAGTTTCGGGTCCCCACCGCCAAGACCACCTTGTGGTGGTCTTGGGGAATGGGCCCAGCCGTTAGGTCCCCCAAGGATTCCCCGGGATGCCCATGCACCACCCCGCGGCTTCTCAGTTCAAACCGTAAGCTCGCGGGGTGTGCAAACATCTCAAACTTTCAGTTTTCGGAACCGTTTTTGTCGGCAGTTTTTGCACGACAAAAACGACGGATTTCTAATGTCGCAATGAGTTAACTAAGGCTTATGGAGTGCCTCTGATACCATGTTGGGTTACGCCAGCGCCCCAGCCATCAATCCGTGGCCAAATGCGGAACAAAAACTTTTAGAAACCGGCGCTAACGGAACCCGATTCCCGGATCGACCCATAAACCCTAGATAACAAAACATGCAAAGGAGTTAGAATGGTTATACCAAACGATATGAGTCCTTCGGTCTTCAAGCTCTGTCCCAAGCTCCTCGCTCTTCCTTGATCAAGTTTGATCCCCGGTCTCCCCCCATCGAAGACGATCCACGTCGAAGGTTAGTAATACGGGCTCCGACCTCAAAACCGAAGCAACTCAGGCATCTAGTTTCCTAATCTAGATAGCCAAGATGAAGTAGAGAGTGTGTGATTATTTTATCTCAATTCACCCATGGATTCTCAACTCATGAGAAGGTTTGGGTGGAGATTGAAGAAGATGCCATGGAGAGAAAAATGTGAGCTCAAGAAAAAGCATGTGAAGAAAAAGAAGTGGCTGCCTTTTCTTTTGTGCGTGTTGTGTTTTATTTAGTGTGAGCAATTAAAGAAATCAACTCATGAAAAAAATATCCCAAGCTCACAACAAATATCTTACACCACAAACAAAAACCCTAGCATGTCACCTATGACCCACCATGAGTCACACCCATGTGATATGCATGAATCACCAAGTGAGCATGCTAGAAACAATGAGTCACACTTTCCCACTCTATAAACATTTAAACCAAAATGTTTAATAACAAAATGAAATGGCATCTACTAAAGTAAACATGTAACGAATTACATGAATACCCCTCATCCGTATATACATACCTGCATCCGTATTCCGACTGAATACGAATACAACGAGACGAAAAGTAATCCAACAATATAATACTAGGATCCGGTTTAAACCAAAGCCCACTAGTATTATCCGTCCGATCATGATCCGTGCACAAGTGCATGTATCTGATTGAACCCTGCCATAAAACCATACGGCCTCTACAACGTTTCACTCGAAGCAGTGAAACCCTTTATGTGGGACTCTAAAGACTCGTCAATACGCTGGCAGTGGGTTTAACCACAAGCACATCAGTGACACTAGCTGTACGTAAAGGCTACCCTGGTATTGAGCGAAAGGGAGGCCGACGAGCAAACTCATCCTGAAACCCTACTGAGCCTGACAGTGACAATATCCGTACAGTCCGGTCCGTTCGTCTGAGTATCGCATATCGAGTCTAGAGGGTGGATAAACTCAGACCCCTAATAACGCGACATTTAGTGTCGGAATGAAGCCCATCTCCACCTGAGAAACTACTGATCCGAATCAGTAATTCTCGACTACCTTGGCCAAGGATTTCCGGTGATGGCCGCCCGTGCACACCGCGACATCAACCCCCAATACCGGGAGAGACGAATCCCCTGATGATCCGCTTACTGCCTCCATGTGGCTCGGAACTGTACCCAACTAAAACATATTTGCACGACTCCTTTGAGCCATGGTAGGGTAGTAATCAGAGCACAGTGGCAACTCACACGAGACAAATGACGATCTCAGGTCGATAGACTAACCTATACACATGTCACCAGGGAACTGCTATTTGACAATATGTATAATACAAACTAGAATGTTCCCGACGAGTCCGTCCGGTATACTCATAACACAATGAGAACCTGTATACATCTTAGGTGAACCAACTAACACTAATGGCTTGTGAGATCGGCCACCGCCCCTTGTCGGGGTCTCGATCAGTATACACCGGTCTACTCTTGGAGTATCGATGCCCAGTCTCGAAACTCCCACGACTAGGGACATTCTAAAAATGTGCTTATAGACCACCAGCTCTCACGTATATGATCGCCATCATACTGCTGGTAGTCAAGCAAGAATCCTATGGGCTCTATTAATATGTAATAGTGATCTGTAATGTCATCTAAATCATGTACACGATGATAAAGACAAACCAGATAGCATACTATTATCTCGAGTAAGACTGTTCTACCGGTATAGGTCCTCCCTCAATCATTGCAATCACGTGCCTACGATCCAATAATTGACTTGAGTGCACTATAGCCAACAGGTTCGCCAACGAAAGTGAACTTATGTTTCAGTTCTCATATTTGTGAGGTCCATGGTTTCACATAAAGCTTAAGCTTCTGAGGACATGTTAGTCTCATTTGAGAACTAAAGTCGACTTAGAGGGTTTGAGCATATAGGCTCTGTTTAAGGACAGTCTCATTTGAAAACCAGGTCAACCTAGATTGCTTGAGAAATTTATCTTAAATTGATCTTAAGATCATCATGAAGCTTAAGCTTCAAGACTTAGCCAATTTAGGCTAAGTATATGGTCTTTTTGGCACCCAAATAGGTTTAGCGCACGACTCTAAGCACGGCTCAAGTCGGCTTGGAATTGGTGCACGACTTTGGCGCATGCTCACGTGCATTGCACGTGGTGCCCGGTGGGACAAAATGTATGCTTGGCGCTAGTGCACGGTTTTGGCTTAGCTCGGATCGGCTTGGCGCCGGCTCAAATATGGAGTGCTTAAACTCTGGCACTGTCTCTGGCGGATCAACTTTGGCGATGGCGCCACGTGCATTGCACGTAGCAATAGGATTTTGGGTAGATTGATCTCCATCTTCTCTTTGATCAGAAAATGTTAACCTTTCGTAAACATCAAAATTTTATGAAGCTTAAGCTTCTATACATAGGTCCTTGGTCATAAAATTTGTAAAGATCTAATTTTTAGATGTTTAGAACTTAAGTTCTATCTTCTTATGTATCTGGATAGAAACTTTGGTTTCATGAAGCAAAAGTCTCGAGTTTTCATGTCTTTGATGGCCTTTTGATGGAGGCAATACTTCAGATTTCCCCAAGATCTTAAATCTTGATATCAAACCCCTCCATGATAGCTTAAGTTCTCAAAAGAGAGATTTGAGTCATGGATCTTAGATCTGAGTGAACTTAAGTTCTTATGATGCTTAAGCTTCCTTTTAAAGGAGAAAGATGGTAAAGGGATAAATTTTCTTCATTATTTTCCTAGGGTTAGAAGGAAGAAGATGAAGATTTTGGTTGGGTAAGACTGTTTCTCAATTAATTCTGACTCCTGGGTATGTGGATACCGAGTTAGAATCTCACATTTGTAAGGCGTTACAGATACTGAGAAGGAGTAGAGTATTGAGAAAGAGTGATTTGATCCACAATGTCGGAATTCGGAGCAAATATTGCTAATGAGAAAAATCACCGGGTTTTGCCTAGTGGCAAACTTTTGGTTTTGAATAGATGTTATTGTACACCAAATTTACTTTTAAAATGAATATCCGCCTCTTTATTTGATAAAGAAAGGATATTCGAATTTTGAAAATTATGTCAGGGACATTTACCTACATCAAATGTTGATTGGGTAAGGTGCATAGGATAACGGTATTGATATTCTTAACCAAAATACAATTTTTCAACTTGCAACACACGAAGTTTGAGTTAGTGAACTCTTAAGACTTATACATAGTGATGTATGTGGTCCAATGTCTTTATAGACAACGGTTTAGTACTCATATTTCATTCCGTTTACCTATAAGTTCTCTGGTCTTAGACACACATTCTTGTTGAAATGCGAAGTCCAAAGATTTTGAATAGTTTATAAGGTATAAGAATAAAGTTGAGAACCAGACGTTGGAAGTATCAAGATTCGAAGTGGTCAAAGATGAGGATACTTATGCTCGGTATTCCGTATTGAGAATTTAATTCTCTCAGATTACTCTTTTGAGGGTGCGCTCCATGATGAGTAATGTTGAGTGATCTTTTTCATTTAGGGATATGCATTGGAAACAGCTGCCCCTGACAAACTTTAGTCACTCCGTAGATTTAGTAGGTGACCCCAGCCATCTGTGAGATACTACGGTTTTCTTGTAGACAGTGACAAGGAGGTTTGCATCATGTGATTATAACCTTACTAGTTATCAGCAAACCATAGAAAGTAGCGACTTCCGACTAATGGATGGATGCTTTATATCCAAGTTGGCTCCACGCACTCCAGCAAATTATGGACTTTGTTGGATGCTCCTGAATGGGTAAAACCCATTAGGAGCAAATTGATCTTTCAAGATCAGTGCAGATGGAAAGGTAGTAACCTAATATGGCTATACTTGCAGTAAAAAGTTTTCATCAAATACCCGGTGCGGATTGTGATGAAACTTTTACTTCAGTGTCTATGCTGAAGTCCATAACGGATATAACTTGCCACTGTTGTTTTCCATGATTATGATATCTGGCAAGTGGATGACTATTACGCCTTTCTAAATGATGATTTAAAAGTGTATGTGTATATGACTCTGCTAGAGGGTTATCGTAGTCTGTAGGAGCAGCGGAAAGTGTGCAAGTCGTTTTAATCTATTTATAGACTAAAGCAGACATAGCGAAGATGGATCATCTGTTTTGATATTACGGTCAAAGTGTTTGACTACATCAATAAGATGAACCTGGTATTTGTAAGAAGGATGCGTTAGTAATATGTATGCCTTAGAGGTCATTACTGTACATACGATGTATATTGTAGTGGATGCTTGGACATATATTGGGAGGGCTTTCTTTCTCGACATGATAGTATGCTATCTGGTTGCACTTTATCTTAACATTTACACTTATTGTCTCTTTATTACATGTTGATAAAGCCCTTAGGATGAGTACTTGACTACCAAGATTATGATGCAGATCATACTAGTGGGGCAGAGGTAGTCGTTAAGTATATCCTTCAATAGTTCCTAGTCGTGGGAGTATCGAGACGGGGCATCGATATTCCAGAGTAGACTAGCGTATACGCTTCTCGACCCATATGATGGGCGATAGATGATCCCATATCCATTGGTGTTTGACATCAGAGATGGTATATGGGTGCTCAGTGGAGACTGGACGGAATCGCCGAGAACTCCTAGATGGTATTATACCTATCGTCAGATAGCAGTTCTCTGATGACACTGGTACAACTTAGTCTGTAGACCCGAGATCGTCATAGAGTTTTGTGTGATTCCCACTGTGCTTAGATTTCCACCTTGCCACGTTCAAGAGATCGTGCAAAACGGTGGTTTTTGGGTACAGTTCCGAGTCACATGGAGGCAATGAGCGATAGGAGGGGATTTGTCTCTTCCGATATTGGGGGTTGATGTTGCGCTATGCTCGATTGGTCATAACAGGAAATCTCTGGCCAGGGTTGCTGAGATCTACCGGTAAGTGTTACCAGTAGTTTCTTGAACCGTTATGGACCTTGCATCGGCATGACTTATCAGGTTATTGGGGTCTGACGATATACCACCCCCAAGCTATGATATGCGGCATATCTGACGAAGAGACCGGACTGTACGGTAGTATTACTTGATTGGATTCGCAGGAGTATGAGCAGGCTTGCTTGTTGATCTTCTGATCACTCAATACCCGGGTGGCCGTTACGTTTAGCATACTGCTTGCGGCTTGTGGGTGACTGATATGATCACCACCTACTGCCGGCGTATTGACGAGTCTTTAGAGTCCTACACAGAGGTTTCCTAGCTCAAGAGAAACGAAGTAGGAGCACATATGTGACATGTGCGGGACCGAGATTAATACGAGTATGAGATACCGTATTCTATTCTCGCGATATGTGATATCGGTCGGTTATATGTGATATAGCCGGACTGTCGAATCAAGTGTTGATTCGACAAGTTGATACATTTGATATTAGTCGGTTTTATGTGATATAACCGGATTATTAAATCAAGTGTTGATTTAATAATTTAATATATAATTATATATTTGATATATTATCTTACATTAACTAATATTAGCTCACTTAAGTATTCTTTTTCTCACTAGTGTACACTTAGTATATATGTGATATATATTAATGTACATTATTTTGTGTCATGCTTGATGCCACATGCCACATGGGTGTATGAGACTCACACCATGCTTATAATAATGATAGGTTTTATTTATTTAAAGTAAATCAAATTAGTTGGAAATTGTCACATGGTTGAAGCTTGTAGAAGCTTGTGGAACCATTAACCAAGTCCACTATTTTTGTTTTACTTGAAGATATTTATTTACCCAATCATTATTGTTTAGCTATGGTTTATTCTCTACATGAGTTAGTGTATGACACTAAGTCACCCATGGTTGCTATTCTCACTCATTATTCCATTCACACTTCATCTTCTTCATCATCTCCAAAAAGCTTTCTAGCTTCATGAGAGGTGAAGAAAAATAATGAGAAAATTATTTATAAAGTGAGCAATTCCTACTTCATCAACCTCTTCTCTACTAGCCATTTAGATTGGGTTGTTTTTCACCAAGTTCATCACTTAGTGAAGAGGTAGCTTGAGTTAGTGTCTTCTCGACATAGATCATCTTCGGCCTCGAAGAATTTAAGCAAGCTTGTTCATTTCACCTTGTGGAGCCTCACTAGAGTCCGGAAGAGTACTACTAGGAGCGAAGGGACTATTACACGGAGCTATTGAAGTGAAGGACCGGTCTACAAAGGTTGTATTCCTTGTTCACTTAGATATAAAGATGTTTACATGCTTGTTCATCTAATTCTCTAGTTTAGATTCTAGCGTTAGGGTTCTTTAGCGTGCCGATTTTTTTTTAAAATGGCATGGTTGATGCCTCCCGAAACCCAGCGGCCGCACTAGGAATCCCAGCAGGATGTAGAGAGTAATGTCATATTCCTTATATGGTATGTGGATGACATACTCCTGATAAGAAGTGATGTTCTTATACTACAATCGGTCAAACCATGGTTGTCATAAGTGTTTCTCCATATAGGATGTGGATAACAGTGCAATCCTGGAGAAACAATGGATAGCGGTGAAGAACATATATTCTTGGTATATGGCAACGGCAGCCTCCTACTAAAGCGGTTACCGATTCCAGCTTTCAATATGACATGGATGACAGAGTGTCTGTCGCGGGTTATAAGTTTACCCTTTTCTAACGAGCGGTATATTGGAAAGAGTTCCGAGCGGTATATTGGAAAGAGTTCCAAGCGGTATACTAAGGTAGTCGTGACGCTGGATGTTAATTATGACTGAGCAAATGATTCAGACTAAGAAGTTGGATAAAATTGTCCGTTTATGAACTTGGTCCTATCATCTATCCAGACAAATTATAAGGCGGGTATCACTCAATTCGGGAGATAGTTGATCTTCTCGAGATTGAGATATAGAGAGATGGAGTTAGAAACATTAAAGCGGGTCCACTCACTGAGGTTGTTTCTTCAACACAATTTACGAAACTGTTAGTAGAAATGTTGGATATGCGATAGCACATGAGATGTGGGTATGCGATACCGCAATAATTGGCATAAAGTGCAAGTAGGAGATTGTTGGATATAGTGCCCGCAAGGCAATTATTGTGATTGTGGGATGGTAATTACTTAATTGAAGGAGGACCTATTCGGAGAACAATCTTGTTTGAAATGATAGTATGCTATCTGGCTTGACTTTATTTTAACATGTGTACGTTTTACTCATTATTACGTATCGCTAATACATGATAAAGCACATAGGAATTTTGCTTGACTGCTAGGATTATGATAGGGATATTACTAGTGGGCATGGTTAGTCTATAAGCATTCTTAAAAGTCCCTAGTCGTAGGAGTATCGAGACCGGGCATCGGTACTCAAGTTTAGACTAATGTATACGTTTTTAGACCCTATATGGGACAATGGTTGATCGCATAGCCATTGGTGTTTGACACCGGAGATTGTATACATATGATCATTAGGTTATGAGTTACACTAGACGGACTCACCGAGAACTCTTAGATGGTATTATACCTATCATCAGATAGTTCTCTGGTGACATAAGTACAATGTAGTTTGTAGACCTGAGATCGTCATAGTGTCTTGTGTGGTTCCTACTGTGCTTTGATTACCAACTTACCACAACTTTAAAGTGCCGTGCAAACAGGTTTTTGTTGGGTACAGTATCGAGCCATATGGAGGCAGTAAGCAATCGGAAGGGATTCATCTCTCCCGGTATAGGGAGATGATGTCGCGATGTGCACGATTGGCTATAACTACAAGTCTTTGGCCATGACAGATGAGATTTATTGATAAGGGTTAGTGGTAGTTTCTCGATTGGTTATGAGCTAGACATCGGCATAACTTGTCGGGTTATTGGGAGTCTGACCATGTATGCGACACTCTTAGACAAAGAGCTCGGACTGTACGATGACTGTCACTGATAGGCACTGCAGGTTACAGACGAGCTTGCTTGTCGACCTTACTTTCGTTCAACCTGAATAGCCGTTACGTGCAACTAGTACCGCTAACATGCTTGTAGGTTAACCTGGTGAGGGATTGATTTGAAAGTGTTTCAGATCAATCAGATATGATCCTAACCTAATGCCAGCGTATTGTCGAGTCTTCAGAGTCCCGCACAGGTTTTCCCGGCTCCGGCGAAACGATATAGGGTACGTATGATTTAATAATTATATGTGTGTGTGATATATATATTAGCTGGTATTTAGGCTCACTTTGTAAACCTCTTTTTGCATATGATGCAAAAGGAAAATAAATATGTTTACATATTTCTTTTCATTTCCTTTTTCTATTTATACATATTTCTTTAGAATATGCCATGTGACGGCATGTGGAGAAGGGGGCTTACCCACCCCATTCTTGGTGACAAGTGTAAGAGAGAACGATGAGAGAGACATATGAAAGAGATCTTCTCATTTTGTTTTACTTGTTCATTTTGTGAAAACGACTTCTCTCTCTTCTCTTCTCCTTCTTCATCAAGAGTTCATTAGATATTCCAAGAGAGAGAAAGAGAGAAAAGAAAGAGAGCATACTACATCTTCTAGTCTTCATTCCTAGCAAGAAGAAGAGGCTAGTTACTCCATCAAAGATCATCTCAAGGTGGAGTTGGAGCTTGAGCAAGGGTTTTCTTAAGTGGATCATCTTCGGCAAGTCGATCGGCGAGCAAGCTTGATCCTGGAGTACTCGGAGCCTAGATGGAGTCTTCTACAATTAGGTGGACACGCTACAAAGGTTGTAGCACTCTTTTGCTCTCTTGTGTTCTCTTTATGTTTCCTAATTTAGTTGTTTGGATGATTTTTGGGGTTATAGATGTTTGTGCACTCTAGAAATTTTTTGTTATCGCTTCCGTCTTGGCCGCAATTGTTGTGTCGCGAGCACGAGCATCCTAACATAAGTATCGTTGGATCTTTGATCCAATGGCCCTCTGTTAACAGAGGGAAATATCTTTCTTGTTTTAGAAAGATACAGCGAAAATTTATTGTTAACAAGAGACATCTTTCTGTTTTAGAAAGATAAAGGAAAATATTTTTCCAAATAGCGCTTAAGCTCTTCTTGAAGCATGTGCTTCAACAGAGATTGGCGCTGGCGCAACATGCATTGCACGTGTGGTGCCAGCGCCTGTGTTTGGCGTTTGCGCCGCCTGCGCCAGAGATGGCGTTTGCGCCGCCTGCGCCAGGGTTTGATACTTGCGCCGTGTGCTTTGCACGTGGTCCACTTGTGCATGGGTCTGGCGCATGCACCGCATGGTTTGCACGTGGTGCGCTTGCGCAGCAAGGGTTGACGCTTTTACTTTAGCGTTTTTGCCTTGGTGGAGCTTAAGTTCTGAGCACCCGATTTTGGCGGGAACAGGATATAAGTGTTTTCCATTAGTATTATTACGCCAGTTTACTCTTGAACCCAAATCCCATGTTTAGTCAGGATAAAGTTTCGTACAATTATTTATGAACTGCTCTTTAATAGAGTCCCAAAACTAAACATCAACAACTGGATTTTTCCCTTTCATCCTTGGCGAGAAAGGAAATCATTCAAGCCGTAAATTCGCTACAGCCTAAGACAAGAATGTTGAGGGCAGGATTTGAACCATTCTCATGTACAACCACAAGAGACCTAAAAGATAATGTGCAGAGGCGCTCTTTAGTCAGATTTCTACTGCTTTTTTAGGATTACAATATGTTATCCATCATATTCTTTCATGTACAAAGAGTTTTAGCCTTTTCAGATCTTGTGGATTCAAGAAATTTAATGATTAGAAACTTAACAGGTGGATGGCAGTAAATATATAATTATAGATATTATATACTCCTATAACTCATTGCATCAATTCTCAACAGGAACAACAAGCCTTCATCCCAAATTTTTGGAGTCGGCTAATATGAATTCTTCTTTTCCATTCTGCTCTATGAAGTTCCTCTATTAAATTAACAATTAAGATATCATTCTTAATCACTATTATCCATGTTTGTTTAGTTCTATCCCTACCCCTAGTTGCGCCAAGAACGGCAATTTTCTCACATTTTCTAACCGGGGCATCAATTGGTCTTCGTTGCACATGTCCAAACATTCGCAATCGGTCCTCTCGCATTTTATCCTCTATGAGAGTTATCTCTACTTTATTATGAATACACTCATTTCTTATCCTATTTTTTAGTATATTATCACTCGTCCATTTTAACATTCGGATTTTAGCCATATTTATTTTTTTGGACATATTGTTTCTTAATTGCCCAACATTCTAATCTATATAGAAGAGCATGTCTTATTTCCGTCTTATAAAATTTTCCTTATAATTTCAAATGTACCCTACGATCACATTACACTCCTGAAGCACTTCTCCATTTTAACCGTCCCGCTTTGATCCTATGAGATACATCCTCCTCAATCTCCTCCATTATGCAGATAATACTAAAACATGTTGATAATTCTAAATATAGAATATACCAAACACTTGTATACAAATATATATCCTAATCTTAAGTTTGGGTCATCTCTTAAAGTCACTCAAGTTGAAGACTGCATGTAGTTCGATACTTCGACATATTTATCGATATATAATTAATGCAGATCGGGCTTCTTAAACATGGCATGTTATGAAGAAGCAGCACGAGTCAAGTGAGTAAAGTAAATTTCATCCTCAACATCCAAGCCTTAGGATATCAAATTGGGATTAGCATGAAATGAAGTTGAGAAAATGTACTGTCACAATACCCCAGTCATAAGGGAAATAATAAACAAGAAAGGGCTAGCCATAAAGACTAAAATCCAAATTTTAAACTACTTAGAGCTATCTTAGTGCCTTTCTGGTAATCAGGTTAAGAGCATGATCAAATAGGTACTACATGCAGTGGCAAGGGGCATTTGCACAAGCAACAATGACACTCCCCCGTTTTTGGTAGGAGGTCTTGGGTTTGAAACCCCCACTTGCAGCGACAAGGGAGATTTTCAACCAATTATGTAGAGAAATTTCTCATGGACCTAGAGGCCTAACCGCCCCCTCCCCTAAAGCTTACGGGCTGTCGCCCAAAAACAAAAAGGTACTACATGCCTAAAAGGAAAAACATTCCAGTTGATACTTTAAATAAGTGGGTTACTGAAGATATGGATTTCAAACAGTATATCAAATGCCAACACATAGAGAGTATTCAACAACAAATCTAAGAGCAATTCCAGAAAATATCTTACGGATTCTCAACAAAGCTGTTTCCGGCTGGATCATCATGTATGAAGGTAAAGGATGCATCTCCTGCTGCAAATGATCTTAGTTTTACCAAGAACTATGGCTTCAGCAGTTTCTGGGTCCACTTTCTGCAAACTCAGTAAAGTAACATTATGTGTTACCAAGAGAGACAAGGAATAAAAGATTAGAGATGAAAGAAAATGTAGATGCCTTGTATACCTTGCGTTCATCTTGAAGGACCTGCAATTCATCCGCGGCTCGCAAAAGTATTCCTTCCACCTAGTGATATTTATTATCAGTGAACAAGACAGATCATAAATAAAATCATGCAACAGTTTCCAACAAAAGAATAAATGTAGAATTGCACATAGGCAACTGATAAGAGAGAAATTTCAAAATATTATCAGAATCAGGCTAAGTTGTGAATAGAGGTCCTTGCTCCTTATTGTATATTAAAAACCTAGTTGTTTGTGAATTCTAGAATCTAGAGTATTCAAATAAAGTTATTGGTAAACCCAAATCACGAAGTGACTGCACCGTAAACTAGCCTACTCAAGGAAGTGATGTGTTGATATTATTTACGCTGATTCACTATTAATTATTTGATCGCATATAAAAAAACGAGCACACAACGCATTTGATGAGTAACTCAATCAATCCCATCAGTTCTATAGTTCAATCTGACTGCAAAATCAAATTAAAGTAAATTACTTGCTGCTTAATATTTTTATTTTCAATAGATGTATAATTTTGATGCAAGAGGGCACGTGCTTGCTTAAAGTATGTATTAAATAAAAAAACACTTAAGGTAGAACAAGACAAACAATATTTCAAAAAACTAAGATATTTTATTCCTATCAATTCTTACATAGCCTCCTTGATTTTCTTACTATATATATATATCAAACTCCTTGATTTTTTTCTAGGTTCATATGCTTTGGCTGCAACACACGACTTGGATGCTTTTACTACAAATTCTTGATTAGTTTCCATGATTTTCTTTTTCCCCCCTTATTGCTACATCATTTGCTCAGTCTCCTTGGATTATTTTACAGGTCCTAGCAACCCATAACATATACTAAACCAAGACAAAACCTTGTATAGCCGACCAAATGCCAAAAAAGGGGCCAGGAAAGATTGTCGGAATACCAAACCAAAATGTCTTTTATTTCTTCAAAACATTATATTTGAAGGGTATCACGCAAACTCTTGTATACCTTCACAACAGGGGAAAAACATTTCAAACAAAAAATATTACTAAAGAAAATCTAGTGAAACCAATAGCTTCCTACAACACCGCCACTAAAAATAAGCCGTTATCCCAAACTTTTGGGTTCGGCTACAGATCAGATGAATTCTAATCATATCATATACTGATACAGCAACCGTTTGCATCTAACAGCAAACAAATAAAACCTAAAGTAAGGTCATGACAAAAATATAAACTGCTCCTAAGCTTTATCACATGATCCACATCAATTCTACCCCTTCAGAATTGATACTTGAACCCATGCTTTTAATGATAGTAACATAATTTATATTGTGACCATTGGAAAGCATGGAATTTCATATAGGTCCTTTTTCCGAACATGGATGACGACAGTCAAGATGATATGTTAGTTAATTTAATTGAGGTGATGAAGCTTAACAAAATAGAATGGGGAAAAGGAGAGAAAGAGTGCCGGTATCTGATCCAAACATTTGTAATAAAAGCTTCTAGATGCTCCTTCAATTGAAGATAAGATTAAAACTGCTCGAGATGGTTTTAGTATAACAATGAAGAATGATTTGTGATGGTTGGACTTGATATTATCGTACTCTTAAAAACGAGCTAGGACCACTCATTATGAAACTGGATTAATGTGGCAACTACTTTAAACAGAAGATTCTAGAGGCAAGTATATATGGTTGCATGAAAGGGAAAAAAGAATGAAATGGTCCATATAGGCAACAGATGGAATAAACTCCTTAAGAAAGAACCCAAACGGAATATAGAATCGAGAAATGTTACATACCTTGGCTGGATTATCCAAATCTCTTGCACTTTACTTCACAAAGAAACTCAAGCCAGCCCACTGTAACGTTTTAGAAAATTGTTATGCGAATTTTTCCGTTTTAGGGTAAAATTATCGGTATTTTCCGTTTTAACCCGACTGTGATCAAATGTCCATATAGACTTGCCAGCACCTAGTTTAGCTAAAATAAAGCTAGTGCGCAAGCTTTTGAGGTATATGGGACGTTTTGGTTCAAACAGAATTTTTTCCTATTTTAATATTATTTTAATGTGGTAATTACATTTTGGGTTTGGGTTTTTACTCCTAAAATTTTATCTTGGAAATTTTATCAAGTTTGAGTTAACCAAAACCCTTCTCATAATATCTAGATATTTGTTTATGCAAAAGGATTAAGTTTTAAAGAAAAAAAATGAAAAGGAAATGAAGGAAAGAGGTGGCATGTACATGAATGAGCATTAATGTGCATTTATTGCAAGGAATTAGCTAGGAAACTTCACAAATTCCTCATACTCCTCCCTTGGCCGAGCTCCTTCTCCTTTCTCCTGCCCTTGATCATTCCCTTTCCATTTTCTACAATTTCAAATCAATAAATCTCCAAAATTTCCAAAATCAATCACAAAATACTTCAAATTTTGAGTTTTGTTTCTTTGATCACTTGGGGCTAGGAAAACTTGGATCTTGTGAGCAAAGGTTGATAGGTATAATCCTTACACTATTAAATAGGAGTTTTTATGATGGGTAGCTCGTTGGTTATTGTTTAGAACACTTTAAATATCGATTAGTGCAATATCGTGTTTTTAGTGTCTTTTAGAACTTCTGTGGTCTGCTGTGACCTGGGATTTTTACTGAGTGACCAAACAATATTTTAGTGTTGTACTAGTGAACCTAAGATCCCACCTGAGACACGAGACCCACCCCGTCGGCTTTGGCCGGCGACCCAAGCAGGAATTCCGGCGACACCGGTTTTTGAGTGGAGATGGATGTTGGTTTTTTTGTGGGTAGCTATATGCTGAGGGTTAGGGGTGTTTGGTACCGTTTAAATTTTTAGTATTTACAGTATGCAAAATCTGGGATCATTTTCCTATAATGTAGTGTTTTGTGTCCGCGTGTTACGTTATCCGACACGAATCGTGATCTTGTGCAGCTGCTGCACTTGGGTAGGTTTCGTGGTATCGTTACGCACGTTAGCCACTAGACGGACACTCGTGAGTTAGTTTAGTGTTGGTGCGTCGTTTAAAACGTAGTTTTACGTTATATTGGTCGATTTCTGAGATTTTTCTCTGTTTATGTGTTTGTGAATTTATAGCGTCGCAAGCGGGGACTTCGGACGCTGCGAATAAGGGAAAGCAGGTGGTCGGATTTTCATAGCTTGAGACCATCGGTGAGTAGATTTAACATCTACAGGGAAATCGCCCGTATGGCGTTATGCGTCGGGGCTGATATGATAGGATAGCTGCATGTTATTGCATATTAGTTAAATTCATATGAACGCCATTGCATAGTATTATCTGTTGTATCTTGACTTGTACCTTTAGATATAACACATTACTGACGGTTCATGTTGCTCGAGCACTAAATTGTATGCTACATCCACACCGTCAATAATTACCATGACACGCATAACCCTCATGCATACGTATTATTGTAGTGGAGAGGGATAATTGAGGCAGTGACCCTTATCCCATTGTGCATATGAGATATTGTTGACACCTACATACGTGATATTGCATTGGACATGGATAGTTAAGATAGTAACTCTTATTTCATTTCACGTATATCTTACTATAGCTATATGTACATCATGCACACATACTGACATGTACACCCGTATATTTTCGCTATAGTTGTATATACCCTAAGTGGTATTGTTTTGACATGTGATATTGAGTCGCGGATTATTGCGCTTCTGAAATGTATCATATATACTTTCTTATATGTAGATACTTAAACCTTGCTACACTTACATGTACACCTCATTTGATGCTGCACTTGTTTTTTGGAGGATTTTGGGAACCGCAAGATATATTTTAAAGAGGAATTCATTTAAAAGAGCGGTTTTCCCTTGATATGCTCATATTGTTGTTTTATGTTGCATATATCAGTTTTCGTGGATTTACGCATTGAGATATGGATTTCATATAATTTATGGATTTGAGAACCGTGGGGATATTTCAAGAAAACTATGTATTGTTTGAAAACTCGGTTTCTCTTGATATGATATTTCAGTGCGTCCACCATGTGATTTCTCGGTTCTGAGATTTGGTTTGTGATACCCGATTCAAGGAGCGGGAGGCACCGTCTGTGGGTACATGGTGGACCCGGTATGGTACCACGGGGCGAGTGGTGATTTCGTGGTGTAGACGATAAGCCTGGCGGTGGGACCACTACCTACCGGTGATTGTATTTGAACTCGGCGGTTATCGTGGGGATACCGACCGGTGTGATGTACGATATATCGTCAGGGCCAGTCGTGGTGACAGCGCCTGAGTTATGAGGATTTACGTGTCGATGCTAGACACGGGTTTCATGATGTTTTGGGTGTCGGTGTTTGACACTCAGGTTTTCTATGATTTCTACGTATCGTCGGTGAACGTACGGGGTTGATATCCTCATACTTACACACACACACACAGGTATATGTTTTCATGAGTGTTAGACACTCAGGTTCCATGAGACTTATAGGATGTGAGGGCCAATCCGAGGATGCGGTGCCTGAGGATGTTGGGATTTGACGTGTCAGTGAGGGACACTGGTGTTTTTCCATGCTGATGATTTTGCATGAGATTTTATATTATATCATCCCACATTCAGGATTATGTTGTTATGCATTGCTTCATATAGTTGTAGTACCCGGATTCTGTACCTTTACATGATTGTTGCATATTCACATTGTCATACTTATGCTATCGATTACATTGATAGATTAATCGCTGTTCGTGCATACTTACGATTACAGTATGATGTTATTTACTATTCACGAGTTGGCAACTCACCCCCGTTGTGCCACAGTGTTTTGCAGGACTTACCCTCAGAGTAGTCGCGGCAGGGCGTTTTATCATCTCTACTTTTGCGGATACCGCTACGTTTGGCTGTGAGGTCTTTGCTTTTAGGTGGGTTTGCGGTTATCTGTTTGTACATTGTATATTTTTTTGTTGGATCTAGTATTCTCCATCTACCACTTCTTGTATATGACTTAGAGATGAGTTGTGAGGATTCGGTGTTGTATTATTATTTTGGTGACTTTGGGTGTCGTGCTCGTGGGAGCCGGTTTTGTTGAAAATTTTACTTCTTTATGCAGTTTTCTTTTATATTTCTTCGCTTCGGCGTCGTATATATGTTTGTGGTGGTTGTCTCAGCCGTTGGGTGTGATGTGCTCCCGTTTGGGATGCTTTATATATTATCTATGTTGTACCCGTTTTCGGGGCTAGTTTTTACAAAGGAGGTGCTGCCGAAATTTTCAAGAAAGAAAACTAGAGTTAGAGATTTTACTTGTGATTTTTCCGAATGTTTAAAATTATGTTTTTCTCCGTTGATCCAGTTTTGGGTGGTTTAGATTTCTGGGTTTCGGCTTACTTAAGTTGCGTACACCTGTAGACGTTACGTAGTTTAAGTGCCGGTTACGGGCCAAATATTGGGTCGTGACAAAGTTGGTATCAGAGCGCTAGGTTTTACCTTTCGGAGTGTACGATGACCTTGGTATGATGGAGTAGGTAGCTTAAGCAGAGTGACGTAGCGTGTGTATGTTCCGCGGCATACTTACGACACGGTACTCCGCCTAAGTGACCTTAGTACTTATTGAATGATATTCCTCCGTGATGATATACATCTTTGTGATTCGATTCCTATTTCCTTATCGAATCTTGTTTCAATTTCTAGCCTATATGCCGCCGAAGACTATGAGGGCACAGAGAGCGGCCGCGAGGGCCGAGGTCAGAGTTGACTCGTTTGAGGTGAGGACTGACCAGGATGGTCGCCTGTTGTACCGAAACACATTGCTATGATTGGGGCTGGTATGCAGGACCTGCGCCAGATGATGGGGACTTTAGTATAGGCCATTCGAGCGCAGGGGCAGGCAGTTGTTCTACCCGTTGCAGGGACCACGATGGTACCTACAGTTCCGGCAATTGCAGTTACAGTTCCGGAGGTTATTACTGTGTCACTGACAGAGTTCATGAGGCTGAGGCCTCCGGTGTTCACTGGCACAGATACTACCGAGGATCCGCAGTCGTTTATCGACCGGATGGCCAGGATTTGTCGTTTGCTCCGATGCTCCGACGAGAGATGGGTGGAGTTCGCGAGTTTCCGTCTGGAGGGTCTGGCCCAGAAGTGGTATGAGTCCTTGGAGAGGGGCAGAGCCGCGGGTCTTGCTCCTATGACCTGGGCTGAGTTTGTGACGTCGTTTCTCGCCCATTTTCTTCCACCGAGCGTCAGGGATGCGCGAGCGCGTAAGTTTGAGTTGTTACGTCAGACTCCGGGGATGACAGTGTCTGAGTATGATGTACTGTTTACCAAGCTGTTTGTGTATGCTCCGTACTTGGTGGCGACTGAGGAGATGAGGGTGAAGAGGTTTGTTCGAGGCCTGCTTACCCAGTTGTTCCTAGCCATCAGCATTCAGCATTACGACACGTATGCGGCAGCTGTGGATGCAGCCCTATTGGTGGAGGAGCGTCTAGCTGAGTCATCGGTTGTTCCGGAACCGAAGAGGACTTGTACAGATGTACCAACACGGAGACAGAGGTTTGCACGCCGAGGCAGAGTTCCTTCAGACTCGGGGAGTAGCAGAGACGTGGGACGGGGCCAGTTATTCAGCTCTTACTCCCAGGAGGGCCAGCGACTGTCTTATGGGTTCTTTGGGTGTGGCAGTCTACATCACCTTGTTCGGGATTATATAGTGGTGCGTCAGAGAGGGCAAGCAGTACCCCAGGTTACCTTACCACCTTCTCCGCCTCAGAGAGCATTGCCTCTTATTCCTGTTATTGCTCCGCGTCAGACTCCTGCTCAGAGAGGTCTTGGTCGCGGTGGTTTTGTGCCGAGAGGACGAGGTGGCGGAGGCAGAGGACAGCTAGTAGCCGGTAGAGGGCAGGCTCGGGTTTTTGCCTTGACCCACCAGGACGCGCAGGCGTCCAATGCCGTGGTTTCAGGTACCCTTTCTGTATGTTCTTATGATGCACATGTTCTTTTCGATCCGGGATCTACGCATTCTTATGTTTCTACGCACTTCGTGCCGAGGTTAGGCCGAGAGTAGTGTATGCTAGATCATCCGCTTGTCGTGACTACTCCTGTGGGAGAGTCGTTTGTTGTGCGACACGTGTTCCGGTCATGTGCTGTTTGTATAGGTGACAGAGATCTGTCCGTCGACTTGATCCTTCTTGAGATGTTGGACTTCAACGTTCTGCTGGGTATGGACTGGTTAGCTACTTTCTACGCGTCCGTGGACTGCCGCAAGAAGACAGTTAGGTTTTGTTTTCCTGGCGAGTCGGTGCTTGTTGTGCAGGGGGACCGTGGTGCCGCTCCTCACAGTTTGATTTCTGTCCTTTGCGCTAGTCGGCTTTTGAGGAGGGGATGTCGGGGATTCTTGGCTTTTATTCATGATACTAGAGCCACAGTGGAGTCGTTGGACAGGTTCCTACCGTGCGAGAGTTTCCCGACGTCTTTCCCGATGAGTTACCTGGGTTGCCGCCAGAGCGCGATATTGAGTTCTGCATTGATTTGATTCCTGGCACGGAGCCTATTTCTATACCGCCTTATCGGATAGCTCCGGCAGAGCTTAGAGAGCTTAAAGATCAATTGCAAGAGTTGCTTGATGTTAGTTATATGTATGCCCTAGAGGCCATTACTATACATAGGATGTATATTGTAGTGGATGCTTGGACATATATAGGGAGGACTTTCTTGCTCGACATGATAGTATGCTATCTGGTTGATCTTTACCTTAACGTGTACACTGATTGTCTCTCTGTTACATGTTGGTAAAGCCCTTAGGATGTGTACTTGACTACCTGGACTATGATGCGGATCATACTAGTGGGGACATGGTAGTCCATAAGTACATCCTTCAAAGTCCCTAGTCGTGGGTATATCGAGACGGGGCATCGATATACCAGAGTAGACTAGCATATACCTTCTCGACCCATACAGATGGGCGATGGATGATCCCATATCCATTGGTGTTTGACATCGGAGATGATATACGGGTGCTCAGTGGAGACTGGGTACACTGGACGGACTCGCCGAGAACTCCCAGATGGTATTATTCCTTACGTCAGATGGCAGTTCTCTGGTGACACTGGTACAGAGTAGTCTGTTGACCCGAGATCGTCATAGAGTCTTGTGTGGTTCCCACTATGCTTTGATTTCCATATTACCACGTCCAAGAGGGCGTGCAAAACGGTGGTTTTTGGGTACAGTCCCGAGTCACATGGAGGCAATGAGCGATAGGAGAGGATTCGTCTCTCCCGGTATAGGGAGTTGATGTTGCGCTGTGTTCGATTGGCTATAACAGGAAATCCCTGGCCAGGGTTGCTGAGATTTACTGGTAAGTGTTATCAGTAGTATCTCGAATTGTTATAGACCTCAGATCGACACGACTTATCGAGCTATTGGGGTCTGACGTTTACCACCCCGAGGCGAGATATGCGACATATCAGACGATCAGACCGGACTGTACGGTAAGTGTTACTGGTTGGATTCACAGGAGTGTGAGCGGGCTTGCTCGTCGATCTTCTGATCGCTCAATACCCGGGTGGCCGTTACGTTTAGAAGACCGCTTGCGGCTTGTGGGTGTTTGATATGATCATCATCTGCTGCCGGCGTATTGACGAGTCTTTAGAGTCCTACACAGAGGTTTCCTGGCTCAAGCGAAACGAAATAGGAGCGCATATGAGATATGTGCGGGACCGAGAATAATGCGTGTATGTGATACCGTATTTCATTCTCGCGATGAATGTGTCGAATGGTTGTATGCGATATAACCTAGTTATCGAATCAAGGATTGATTCGATAAGCCGATACATTGGATACTAGCCGGTTATATGCGACATGACCGGATCATTGAATCAAGTGTTGATTTAATGATTTAATGTATAATTATATATTTGATATATTACTTTGCATTAACTAGTATTGGTTCACTTTAAATGGATTTACTCACTTGATTTGTGCAAGTTGTATATGTGATATACTTTTGTGCACTTGATTGTATCATGTTTGATGATACATGGTTATTTGGTTAAGTGTAAAGAATTAAACCATGGTTAAGTTGTTGATTAGGGTTTTACTTATTCATTTATCTTATTTATTTATTCATTTTGAATAAATTGAAAAATAAATGAATGGTGGCTTCATTTGTTTTTAGTTGAAGCTTCATGAAGCTTTGACTAAATGACCTTTTTGTTCTCATCCTTAACCCTAACCATTCAACCTAACCTTAGTCAATTCTCTACACTTAACTAAGGTTAAGATTATGATAAGTATTCATTTGTTATCTATTTTTAAATAACTTATCATAATATTATCATCTTCTTCTTCTTCTTCAAGATGAAGAACCTTGACTTTATCAATGGTGATTGATGAAAAAGAGTGAGAAATCCAAATCTAAAGTGAACCCACTTCCTATTTCTTCATCCTCTACCTCTTGCCAAGTAGTATAAGGTGTTCTCTTCACAAGTTTCATGACTTGGTGAAGTGGGAGCTTGATCTTGTGATGCCTCGACGTAGATCATCTTCGGCACGAAGTCGACGACCTAGCCCGCCCATTTCTCCGATGAAGCCGACGCTAGAGCCCGGGTTTCCATTTGGACAGCGAGGAGACTTCATTGCGGAGCTATGGAGGTGGAGGACCGGATCTACAAAGGTTGTATTTCCGTTTACTCGTAGTTAAGTTGTTAACTAGTTTATTGTTTCGCCTAAATTTCTAGTTAACGATCTAGTCTAGGGTTTCTCGGCACCGTAAATTTTGAAATTGGCATGGTTGATACCTTGTGAGACCTCATTAGAGTGCCTAGGAACCCTACAGTGGTATCAGAGCCTAGCTAGAGCCTTAGGCGATGCACAGACGATGTTAGAAACCCGAACGAACCGAAACCCTAACTCCAAATTGCTCTCTGTACATTTTTTAAAATCGGGGATTTTTGAGAATTAAAAATATGCAGAAAAATAAGCAGGGAATTGTAAGAATTACTGTGAAGCATGTCAGCATGATTCGACCAAGTGACCGCGGAACCGCGGCAGAAGCATGTCATGTGCGGCGGTTCCGCGGCAATAAAGAGGCATCTTGTCATATTTTTGCACAGTAATTCCTATAATTTAGTGCTGTATTTTCTGGGATATTTTAATCTTTAATATACAGTTGAGTTTTCTGGGGTTGTTTAAGGAATTCGCAGATTCGATCGGATTGTCTAACTTTGTCTCTGTGTTTTTCCGGATAATTTTTTGAATATGTTAAAAAGTTCGACCGGATATAAATACCCAACTTTTCCCCTGTCGGAAAATTTCCAAGTGTTGGATTTTTCCGTGGTTTAATAATGTTCTAAGTAGTGCAAGTAACGCGATGGTCCCTCTAGAAGACAACAAACCTTAACTCGATTATGTGACCGTCTTGAACTGCCCTTTGAACCCTCGGGTTTGGGGCAGTACGGCGTGCCACATGTGAGGCGTTGGCTTGACCCTTCTACGGCTGGACCGTTGGTACTGAGGCACGAACTTAATGTTTTTAGACATGTTTCATGTGTTGATCTGTATCGGGAAAACTTGGGTGTTTGAATGTTCGATCGGAAAGTTTAACATTTTCTAATTATCTGGAATGGGATACAATAATTGGAATTCACAAGTAGTTATGTGATAACTGAATGAATGTTATAAACATAGCAGTTTAGTCTCACTTGATCGGTTGCCACGGAATTTTGATGAGATCAAAAGTCCGTCGCAATCACGTAGCGTACGCGGATACTCGCCGGGTAAACTTAATAGACAGCCTCGCTCCAAAGCCCCGACCAAGTGACTGTAGGAGAACCCCGTCGCCGAAAGCATCCGTTCGGGTGCTCGCGGCAGCGGTGTTCCGCCTTGGTGCACTTCGTCGACGGTATCGGGGGAGCGGCCGTCTACTAAAGTTTGCGACGAGCATTCAATCAGGATGTCGGGAATCTTGTTGAATTGCCCGACTTGATATTGAAAAGTGTTTTCGATAATGAGACTAAAATGTGGGGTTTATAATTGTTAGGCATGTGATGTCTAAGTAATTCATTTGATTAGGCATGCGATGTCTAAAGAGATTGCGGATTCCAACTGTTGTAGTTTTACACTTTCTTTTCTGTGACCGTAAGTGTAATATGAGATATCGCCGGTTTCGTTGCTATATGTCAACGACAATTGGGATGCGCATATTTACTTACGATGATGACATGTGATGTTATGTGTTGCTGGATATGTTATATTGGATCGTCGTGTTAGAATAGCCGGGGGTTTTTATGTGAGATGAGTGTTTTTCATTTTCATTCATGTAAAAACTTGTATGTAATATTCTTTTATTGGGGCACTTCCAGGTAGCGGAGGATGTCACCGTTTGTATATTATTTACTTTTCCGCACTAGGATAGACCCAAGGAGGAGGGCACAAGTAACCGGGTTCTAGGGTCCAGTGGGAGACCAACTCGAGGAGTCGAGTTCGGGTCTCCTAACTCTAGAATTGGTAGGGTTGCTTGCCGCTCTCGTAGGGGTCTTGGGGTGTGGGTTTGGCTATTCATCACGACCGTGGAATCCGTGTTTTATACTGGCTCGTATTGAAAACACGGACGTCCTAGTATATCCAATATTTTATATGATTCTTCTGCTGCGATATCTGTGATGTGATCATGTGATGTTCTGTGATAGATACAGTATATAGTATATATGATATAATATATAGATGTTACTTATGTTTTACACCCGCGCTAGCCCTGCCCTGCTCTGCCGTTAGTTACCTAACCTAACGGTGCACGAGGGGACATCGAGGCGAATGCGGATGGCATAAGTGTACGTCGTATTTATCTGTGATGTTTAGGTACTTAAATGATGGGACTTCATTAATGTGATTAATGAAAGAAAAAAAACCTAAGATGTTGTAGAATCGAATTTCAAAATAAAACAGGTAGCTACAGTTCTTGCTTTGCACAGCGATATATGTGATATATCCCGCACCTTATTCGATGAGGAAAGGACCGAGATCCCGTCACCGGGAGTGACTCCTTTAGCAATAACTGGCAGATGCTACACACTCGGTTTGTCTTTTGATTGCTTTTAAGAGTTTTTGCTTTGCACAGTGATATATATGATATATCCCGCACCTCATTCTACGAGGAAAGGACCGACGATCCCTTCACCGGGAGTGACTCCTTTAGCAAAACTGGAAAAGCCTAAAAAACACTCCATTTCAAAATTCATTCGATCCTACAACGATATCAAGTTCATTACGCAATAGGTTTTCAGAAAAACCTGTCGTAGCCATCCGCCATTTCAGATTAGTAGTAGTTAGTATTCGTGCTACGTTTGTTGGCCTGCGTCAAGGCGTAGTGTGCGGTAGATAACTATTATTTATCTGCTTATGCATATGATGCAGATTGGATTAGGGTAGTCGTGCGACTTTGTTGGCCTGCGTCAAGGGTCGTTCGGGTGGGTTTAATTCAATCAGGAAATGACGGGTTGAACTTGACTAGCGCACCATGGTTTGTTGGCCTGCGTCAAGGTCATAGGACGCTAGGGGCAAAATTATCGGGAATTTCAAGTGTTGAAATTTGCAATGAGATTGCATACCTTCTATGAGATAGTTGGATCCCGATACCCGCTGCGAGTAATTGTTACTCCTGGGAGAGTTTTACACATTACAATTAGCCGATCAAGTAGGTGTCTAGAAAGGTGTTAACGAGGTTACGCCTCTGGGAAAACGAGGTTTACATTAATTAGGTTTGTGCGAAAGCACGGGGGGCCACCCTCAAAGTACCGACACTGGCCTGGCTGAAAGATTGGCGAACTTGTAGTGTGTAATTAATCCCGGCCAGTCTTTCCTTTTAGGGTTTGAAGGAAGATTTGATAAAAAGCAGTGGGAGCCATCCTGATTAGATAAAATAATAACCAATCTATTCTTGCAAAAGCGCACGCTGAGTGTTTTCTTCTCTCTCTCTCCAGGTAGCGACCATATCACGCCTTAATCAAGATAATAATACGAAATATTGACCGAACCCGCTTGTTATACTGAGCTGGCGAACGTTGGTCCCTCTCCAACTTATAATTGTTATAAGACAGAGCAGGAAATTGGGAATACCAGATTTCCCGTGCCGCCCAAACGAAGAGAGTGCATGCTGATGCATCATCTTCGGGTGTGTTCGTTACACAGAACTGTTTCTCTATACCCTCTACGTCCTGGGTATGTGATACCAGATCAGGATCCCAGATATGTAATATGTTACATAGGGCTACAACTAGGTAGAGAACTGAGAACGGGTGATAAGTTTCATGAGGCAGAAAACGGGGCAAGTGTTGCAGCCAAGTCTGTTGGTCACTGTCACCCTGTATTACCAATACATTGATTCTGAACGAATGTTATTAGATACCGAACCTGATATACAAAATCATATCAGTCTCTTTAGAAGTAAAGAAATGATAAAATTTTGTATTGTTGGATAATGTTTTGAACATTTCCTATATCAAAAGTTGATCGGTTCATGCACGTTATCTAAAAGCATTGATGTTCTAAATCAAACTACAGTTCTTTAGTATACGGAACACACACAAGAGGAAGAGTTCAGAAATGAACGAATCCTTCTTGAGGTATTGTAGACTAGGTCATATCAATGCGACCCGACTAGCTAAGTTACACATAGATGCATATTTAAATCAGTTTGAATTTACATCTTGTGAAACTTGCCAGTCATGTCACAAAGATATAATGACACCAGCTCTATTTATTGGAAACAGAGAAAGAGTTAGTAAACTCTTGGGACTGATACATTATGATGTATGTAAGGTCTCCTGTCTACACATGCCTAGACCGGTTCTTTGTACTTTATTACATTCTCTGATAATCTCTCAAGATTCAGACATATGTTCCTGTTGAAACACAAGTCCGAACCTTTTGAGATATTCACAGTATATAAGTTAGAAGTAGAGAACCAAAACGGGTATAAGTATTATGTCCTTTGATGTGATCAAGGAGGAGAATACTTGAGCACGGAAATCCTGGATTATTCTAAAGGAGAATGAGATTCCCTCTCAGCATTACTCCTCCGTATACACCATAGCACGATGGTATATCGGGGCGGAGCAATCACACCCTATGTGATAAGGCGTGCTCTATGATGAGTACTACTGAGTTACCTATTTCCTTTTGGGAGTTATGCACTTGAGAAGCTGCATACCTATTGAATAGGGTTCAAATCAAATCAGTAGCCTACCATTTCATATGTGATATGATAAGGGAAGAGCCCATATCTTAAGTTGGTTAAGATTTGGGGTTGTTCGGGCTATGTCTAAATGAAAAATCCGGACAAGCTCGAGGCAAGGTCAGTTATGTAGAACTGGAAATGTTCCAGCTATACAAACTACAGCTGATGATTTAATAGAACCAAAGGATTCAGTAGAAACCAACGAACCTCAGCCTCTCCGCCGATCTAGTAGGGTTCTTCACCCACCTGAGAGATACTTCGGTTACTCTATGACAGTGGGAGCGAGGATTGCATCATGAGATGATGACCCAACTAGTTTCGAGCTGGCCATCAGGAGTGGGACTCTGTAAGAATGGCTGGATACTTAGCGATCTGAGATGGAATCCATGTACACCAACAAAGTATGGACTTTGGTTGCTATATCTGAAGGGTTAAATCCCCATCAGGAGCAAGTATATCTTGAGAAGATTACTTGGTGTAGATGGAAAGGTTGAGACTTTCTAAGCTAGACTTATTGAAGCTTTTCGTCATCAACCAAGCGTGGATTATGATGAAACCTTTTCTAAGGAGCTATGCTTAAGTCCATCCAGATCCTACTTGCCACGGCTACATACCATGACTATGATATCTGGTGGTTGGGTGTCATGACTGCTTTTCTAAATGATGTTTTGGAAGAGAGCGTCTATAAGTACACAGCCAGAGGGCTTCATAGACAGTGGGAGCAGCGGAAACGTGTGCAAGATACTTTATAGGATAAAGCAGGCATCGCGGAGTTGGAACGTCTGTTTTGATGTGGTAGTCAAAGAGTTTGACTTCATCAAAATGGTAGATGAACCTTGTATATACAAAAAGGTAGTAGGGAGTATAGTGACGATCCTCGTAGAGTACGTGGATGACATGCTCTTGATAGGGAAGGAGTTTCCTATGCTACGCTCGGTCAATCTCCGCTTATCACAATGATTCTCCATATAGGATCAAAGTGATACCTCCTAAATCCTGGGTTTTGGATCTATGAGATAGATCTAATTGGATGTTAGGATTCTCACTAGTTGTAGTGAGATGGTATCAATCGATCCTGGGGAGAATCACTGGAAGGGTTCCAGGGTGATAAAGACGACTGAATGTCAGTCGCAGGCATTGTCTTTACCCTCAGTAAAGGGACGGTATGTTGGAAGAATTCCAAGCTAGATACCGTGGCATACTAGACGATTAAGGCTGGATACATCGCTACTTAAGATGCTACCAAAGAGGATGTTTGGGTGTATATTGGTTCATGAAATGAACTGCGTTCCAACCATTGTGAGACAATGGAGTTGTGGCTTATGCCAAGGAACGCCGGTCCCATCAGTGATCCAGACACATTCTAAGGCAGTATCGCCTGATCATGGAGATGGTTGATCTCCAGGGTGATCGAGGTTAGGAGAGTAGACTCAGAGGACAACACGGCGGATCCACTCAAAAAGGCCTTTTCCCAGAGAGAGACTTTTATGGGATGGTTGAGTATGAGATACTACAACCATTGCTATCAGATGGCCCTAGTGCAAGTGGGAGATTGTTAGTTATATGTATGCCCTAGAGGCCATTACTATACATAGGATGTATATTATAGTGGATGCTTGGACATATATAGGGAGGACTTTCTTGCTCGACATGATAGTATGCTATCTGGTTGATCTTTACCTTAACGTGTATACTGATTGTCTTTCTGTTACATGTTGGTAAAGCCCTTAGGATGTGTACTTGACTACCTGGACTATGATGCGGATCATACTAGTGGGGACATGGTAGTCCATAAGTACATCCTTCAAAGTCCCTAGTCGTGGGTATATCGAGACGGGGCATCGATATACTAGAGTAGACTAGCATATACCTTCTCGACCCATACAGATGGGCGATGGATGATCCCATATCCATTGGTGTTTGACATCGAAGATGATATACGGGTGCTCAGTGGAGACTGGGTACACTGGACGGACTCGCCGAGAACTCCCAGATGGTATTATACCTTACGTCAGATGGCAGTTCTCTGGTGACACTGGTACAGAGTAGTCTGTTGACCCGAGATCGTCATAGAGTCTTGTGTGGTTCCCACTGTGCTTTGATTTCCATCTTACCACGTCCAAGAGGGCGTGCAAAACGGTGGTTTTTGGGTACAGTCCCGAGTCACATGGAGGCAATGAGCGATAGGAGGGGATTCGTCTCTCCCGGTATAGGGAGTTGATGTTGCGCTGTGTTCGATTGGCTATAACAGGAAATCCCTGGCCAGGGTTGCTAAGATTTACTGGTAAGTGTTATCAGTAGTATCTCGAATTGTTATAGACCTCAGATCGACACGACTTATCGAGCTATTGGGGTCTGACGTTTACCACCCCGAGGCGAGATATGCGACATATCAGACGATCAGACCGGACTGTACGGTAAGTGTTACTGGTTGGATTCACAGGAGTGTGAGCGGGCTTGCTCGTCGATCTTCTGATCGCTCAATACCCGGGTGGCCGTTACGTTTAGCAGACCGCTTGCGGCTTGTGGGTGTTTGATATGATCATCATCTGCTGCCGGCGTATTGACGAGTCTTTAGAGTCCTACACAGAGGTTTCCTGGCTCAAGCGAAACGAAATAGGAGCGCATATGAGATATGTGCGGGACCGAGAATAATGCGTGTATGTGATACCGTATTTCATTCTCGCGATGAATGTGTCGAATGGTTGTATGCGATATAACCTAGTTATCGAATCAAGGATTGATTCGATAAGCCGATACATTGGATACTAGCCGGTTATATGCGACATGACCGGATCATTGAATCAAGTGTTGATTTAATGATTTAATGTATAATTATATATTTGATATATTACTTTGCATTAACTAGTATTGGTTCACTTTAAATGGATTTACTCACTTGATTTGTGCAAGTTGTATATGTGATATACTTTTGTGCACTTGATTGTATCATGTTTGATGATACATGGTTATTTGGTTAAGTGTAAAGAATTAAACCATGGTTAAGTTGTTGATTAGGGTTTTACTTATTCATTTATCTTATTTATTTATTCATTTTGAATAAATTGAAAAATAAATGAATGGTGGCTTCATTTGTTTTTAGTTGAAGCTTCATGAAGCTTTGACTAAATGACCTTTTTGTTCTCATCCTTAACCCTAACCATTCAACCTAACCTTAGTCAATTCTCTACACTTAACTAAGGTTAAGATTATGATAAGTATTCATTTGTTATCTATTTTTAAATAACTTATCATAATATTAACATCTTCTTCTTCTTCTTCAAGATGAAGAACCTTGACTTCATCAATGGTGATTGATGAAAAAGAGTGAGAAATCCAAATCTAAAGTGAACCCACTTCCTATTTCTTCATCCTCTACCTCTTGCCAAGTAGTATAGGGTGTTCTCTTCATAAGTTTCATGACTTGGTGAAGTGGGAGCTTGATCTTGTGATGCCTCGACGTAGATCATCTTCGGCACGAAGTCGACGACCTAGCCCGCCCATTTCTCCGATGAAGCCGACGCTAGAGCCTGGGTTTCCATTTGGACAGCGAGGAGACTTCATTGCGGAGCTATGGAGGTGGAGGACCGGATCTACAAAGGTTGTATTTCCGTTTACTCGTAGTTAAGTTGTTAACTAGTTTATTGTTTCGCCTAAATTTCTAGTTAACGATCTAGTATAGGGTTTCTCGGCACCGTAAATTTTGAAATTGGCATGGTTGATGCCTTGTGAGACCTCATTAGAGTGCCTAGGAACCCTACACTTGATATGGGACTTGTGCGTCCGAGTGTTTCACCGTGGGGAGCTCCTGTTCTGTTCGTCAAGAAGAAGGACGGCAATTTGAGTCTGTGTGTAGATTATTGTCAATTGAACCGAGTTACGGTGCGGAATAGGTATCCTTTGCCTCGTATTGATGATTTATTTGATCAGCTCCAGGGTGCGAAACATTTTTCTAAGATTGATTTGCGTTCGGATTATCATCATGTAGGGTTCCTAGGCACACTATAGAGGTCTCACAAGGCATCGATCATGCCAATTTAACATTTTATGGGTGCCGAGAAACCCTAATACGGATCGTCGGCTAGATTTCTAGGCGAAACGGTAAACTAGTTAACTACTTAACTAAAAGTAAGTTGCTACAACCTTTGTAGATCCGGTTTTCCACTTCCTTAGCTCCACGTGGGTGTCCTCTCGCTGTCCATCATGAATCCCGAACTCAATCGTCGGCTTCATCGGAGAAACGGGCGAGCTAGGTCGTCGGCTTCGTGTCAAAGACGATCTACGTCGAGGCATCACAAGTACAAGCTCCGACTTCACAAAGTTGTGAAACTTGTGAAGAAAACACCCAAAACAACTTGGCAAGAGGTAGAGGGTGAAGAAATAGGAGGTGGGTTCACTTTAGAATTGGATTTCTCTCACTTTTGCTCAAGTTGCCATTGATGGCATCTAGTTTTCTCTCTTGAAGAAGAAGGAGAAGATAAAGCTAGAATATGATAAGTCCTCTTTAAAATAGAAAAATAAATCAATACTTATCATATCTTAACCAAGGTTAAGTGTAGAGAAAAGACCATGGTAAATGAGAAGGTTTAGGGTTAAGCTAGAAGACAAAATGGTTTCTTTAGTCAAAGCTTCATGAAGCTTCAACAAGCTTCATGACAAAAACAAACCATTTTATTTTCATTTATCCATTTAAATAAATAAAGAATGGATAAATAAATGAGAGAATAAATCAAAACCCTAATTATCTTCTTAACCATGGTTTAATTCTTTACACTTAACCATGTGAGCAAGTATCATCAAACATGATACATATATGTGCACAAAAGTATATCACATATACAACTTGCACATCAAGTGAGAAAATCCGTATAAAGTGAACCAATACTAGTTAATGCAAAGTAATATATCAAATATATAATTATACATTAAATCATTAAATCAACATTTGATTCAATGATCCGGTCATGTCGCACATAACCGACTAGTATTCAATGTATCGATTTATCGAATCAATGATTCGATAACTAGGTCATATCGAATATAACCAATCGAAACATTTATCGCGAGAATGAAATGCGGTATCACATACACGCATTATTCTCACTCCCGCACATATCTCATATGCGCTCCTATTTCGTTTCGCTTGAGCCAGGAAACCTCTGTGTTGGACTCTAAAGACTCGTCAATACGCCGGTAGCAGATGATGATCATATCAAGCACCCACAAGCCGCAAGCGGTCTGCTAAACGTAACGGCCATCCGGGTATTGAGCGATCAGAAGATCGACGAGCTAGCCCGCTCACACTCCTGTGAATCCAACCAGTAACACTTACCGTACAGTCCGGTATGTTCGTCTGATATGTCGCATATCAAGTCTAGGGGTGGTATACGTCAGACCCCAATAACCGATAAGTCGTACCGATGTGAGGCTCATAACGGGTCGAGAAACTACTGGTAACACTTACCAGCAAATCTCAGATCAGCCCTGGCCAGGGACTTCCCTGTTACGGCCAATCGAGCACAGCGCAACATCAACCCCCAATACCGGGAGAGACGAAACCCCTCCTATCGCTCATTGCCTCCATGTGACTCGGGACTGTACCCAAAGACCACCGTTTTGCATGCCCTCATGGACGTGGTAAGGTGGAGATCAAAGCACAGTGGGAATCACACAAGACTCTATGACGATCTCGGGTCTACAGACTAACCTGTACAAGTGTCACCTGAGAACTGCCATCTGACGTGAGGTATAATACCATCTGAGAGTTCTCGGCGAGTCCGTCCAGTGTACCCAGTCTCCACTGAGCACCCGTATACCATCTCTGATGTCAAACACCAATGGACATGGGATCTTCCATCGCCCATCTCATGGGTCGAGAAGCGTATACGCTAGTCTACACTGGTATATCGATGCCCCGTCTCGATACACCCATGACTAGGGACCTTGAAGGATGTACTTATGGACTACCATGTCCCCACTAGTATGATCTGCATCATAGTCCAGGCAGTCAAGTACACATCCTAAGGGCTTTACCAACATGTAACTATAAGACGGTATAAAGCGAGTAGTATACATGTTAAGATAAAGAGTAACCAGATAGCATACTATCATATCGAGCAAGAAAGCCATCTCTATATATGTCCAAGCATCCAATATAATATACATCATCTGTACAATACTGGCCTCTAGGGCATACATACAACTAACGATCTCCCACTTGCACTAGGGCCAGCTGCTGTAGTATCGCATACCGAGCATCCCGAAGAGTTTCTCAAACTGTATCTGGGGAATGGCCTTCGTGAGTGGATCCGCCGTGTTGTTCTTCGTGTCAACCCTCCTGACCTCGATCCCGGCGATCAACTATCTCCCGGATCAGGTGATACCGCCTCAGAATATGCCTGGATCGCTGATGGGACCTGGGTTCCTTGGCCAAAGCCACCGCTCCATTGTTATCGCAATACAACGGTATTGGATGCTCAATGGATAGAACCACTCCAAGTTCAGTAATGAACTTCTTGATCCAGACAGCCTCTTTGGCAGCATCGTTGGCAGCGATGTATTCAGCCTCCATCGTCGAGTCTGCTACGGTTTCCTGCTTCGAACTCTTCCAGCTAACCGCCCCTCCGTAAAGGGTAAAGACAAAACCCGACTGCGACTTAGAGTCGTCCTTATCACTCTGGAAGCTCGAATCGGTAAAGGACTCCACTTGGAGCTCTCCGTTACCATACACCAAGAACATATCTCTAGTTCTTCGTAAGTACTTGAGAATGCTCTTCACAGCTATCCAGTGACTCTCTCCAGGATCAGCTTGATACCTGCTCACTACACTTAGTGAGTATGCTACATCGGGTCTGGTACATAGCATCGCATACATGATAGAGCCTACTGCCGAAGCATAGGGTATCCCTTGCATGCGAGCTCTCTCCAAATCAGTCTTGGGAGACATCTCTTTGGAGAGAGTGACTCCAGAGATCGTGGGCAAGTTCCCACGCTTGGACTCTTCCATACTAAACCTCTTTAGTATGGTGTCAATGTACCTGGATTGGGACAATCCCAATATCCTTTTGGATCTATCTCTATAGATCCTGATTCCCAATATGCAGGAGGCATCACCAAGATCTTTCATTGAGAATCTTTGTGATAAGAAGAGCTTGACCGATTGCAGCATAGGAATGTCATTTCCTATCAAGAGTATGTCGTCCACGTACAATACGAGGAAGACAACCTTACTCTCTGCCACCTTCTTGTAAATACAAGGTTCATCTGGATTTTTGACGAAATCAAACTCTTTGATAACGACGTCAAAGCAGATGTTCCAACTCCGCGATGCTTGCTTTAATCCATAAATGGATTTAAGCAGCTTGCACACCTTTCCGCTGCTCCCACTATCTACGAAGCCCTCTGGCTGAGTCATGTACACGCACTCTTTTAAATCACCATTTAGAAAGGCGGTCTTAACATCCATTTGCCAGATTTCGTAATCATGATATGCAGCGATGGCAAGCATGATCCGGATGGATTTAAGCATAGCCACTGGAGAAAAGGTCTCGTCATAGTCCACACCTGGTCTTTGACGAAAACCCTTTGCTACAAGTCTAGCTTTGAAAGTCTCCACCTTCCCATCTACACCAAGTTTTTTCTTGAAGATCCATTTGCTCCCAATGGGTTTTACCCCTTCAGGAGCAACTTCCAAAGTCCATACTTTGTTGGTGTACATGGATTCCATCTCGGACCGCATAGCATCCAGCCATTTCACTGAGTCCCCACTCGTGATGGCCTGCTCGAAGCTAGTTGGGTCATCATCCTCCATGATGCAATCCTCGCTCCCACCGTCCATGAGAAAACCGTAGTATCTCTCAGGTTGGCGAGGAACCCTACTAGATCGGCGGAGAGGCTGGGGTTCGTCGGGTACTACTGAATCCTCTGGTTCCACTAAATCTTCAGTTTGAGTTTGTGTAGCCGGAATTTCTTCCAGTTCTACCATATCCCCACTAATTTCTTTTGCAAGAAATTCCTTTTCTAAAAAGGTGGCATGTCGAGAAACAAACACTTTTTGTTCCTCTGTATGGTAGAAAAGATATCCATGTGAATTTTTGGGATATCCCACAAACTTACATAGAACTGACCGTGCCTCGAGCTTGTCCGGATTTTGCCTTTTGACATAGGCCGGGCAACCCCATATCTTAACTCGTTTAAGACATGGTCTCTTCCCACTCCATATCTCATATGGTGTGGTAGGTACAGATTTAGATGGAACTTGATTCAATAGGTATGCTGCTGTCTCCAGCGCATAACCCCAGAAGGAAATAGGTAACTCAGCTGTACTCTGTAGGGTTCCTAGGCACTCTTGTGAAGGTTCTAAAGGCATCAAACATGCCCGGATAAAATTTTAGACGTGCCGAACAACCCAAAGCCGGGATCTTTGCTAGATTATTAGGGTTTAACATGCAATAAGATAACTTTTATCTAAGTGTGAGGGATTACAACCTTTGTAGTCCGCTCCTTCACTTCACAAGCTCCGAGTAGAAGTCCCTTTGCCGCGATCCACGATCTCTCGGACTCATGAGAGGCTCCACGACTCGAACGATCCATTCTAGCTTGTCGTATTCCAAATCTCCGATGATCTACCTTGAAGTTGCTTCGACTCAAGCTTTCTCACTCAAAAGAGAAGAACACCTTAATCACATGGGCTAGATGAGATGAGGATGAGAGAGTAGTAATTTAGCTTTCTTTTTATATCATTTTCTCATAATCTTTCATCACATAAGAATTTTCAAGAGAGCTTCTTCAAGAGAGAAGAAGAAGATGATAATGGAAAAAGAATAATGATCATCTCATAATCCTTTTGTGATGAATAGAAATATAAATCATATGATTGATATCTAACCATGGTCAAGGATGAATGGATGAGAATGTGTAGAGAAACAACTAGGGTTAGGGTTTGGTTAGGTTAAGAATGTGTCATCACAAAATATCCTAAGAATGACAAAAGAAAAAATCTTCTAGAAGGTGCATGAATCATCTAACCCTAATCAAACCCTAACCTCAATTAATCATCCTTAAACATGTTTAACAATTAATCATATGATGTCACAATAATATATATCACATATATATTATATATTTGCAACAAAAGAAAATAATACAATTAACATATATCGCATATATATCAATGTATCATCCACTGAGAAAATGAAATAATAAAGCAAGCCAATATTAGTTAATATAATAATATATCATATATATTATTATATATATTAAATCATCGAATCAACACTTGATCCGACGATCCGGCTATATCGAATATAACCGACTAATATATCATGTACCGATTCATCGAATCAACACTTGATCCGATGACCCGGTTCATATCCATATATCGCGAGAATATAATACGGTATCCCATATCGCATTATTCACGCTCCTGCGCATATCACATATGCGCCACTACTCCGTTTCGCCTGAGCCAAGAAACCTCTGTGTAGGACTCTAAAGAATCGTCAATACGCCGGTAGCAGGTGATGATCATATCAAACACGCACAAGCTGCAAGCGGTCAGCTAAACGTAACAGCCACCCAGGTATTGAGCGATCAGAAGATCAACAAGCTAGCCTGTGCGTTCTCCTGTGAATCCAATCAGTAACACTCCCGTACAGTCCGGTCTGTTCGTCTGATATGTCGCATGTCAAGTCTAGGGGTGGTATACGTCAGACCCCAGTAACCGATAAGTCGTGTCGATGTATGGCTCATAACGGGTCGAGAAACTACTAGTAACACTTACCAGTAAATCTCTATATCAGCCCTGGCCAGGGACTTCCAGTTATAGCCAATCGAACACAGCACAACATCAACTCCCTATACCGGGAGAGACGAATCCCCTCCTATCGCTCATTGCCTCCATGTGATTCGGGACTGTACCCAAAAGCCACCGTTTTGCACGCCCTCTTGGACGTGGTAAGGTGGAAAACAAAGCACAGTGGGTATCACACAAGACTCTATGACGATCTCGGGTCTACAGACTACCCTGTACCAGTGTCACCGGAGAACTGCCATCTGACGTGTGGTATATCACCATCTGGGAGTTCTCGGTGAGTCCGTCCAGTGTACCCAGTCTCCACTGAGCACCCGTATACCATCCTTGATGTCTAACACCGATGGATATGGGATCATCCATCGCCCATCATATGGGTCAAGATGCGTATACGCTAGTCTACTCTGGCGTATCGATGCTCTGTCTCGATATACCCTCGACTAGGAACAGTTATAGGATGTACTCATCGACTACCGCGGCCCCACTAGTATGATCTCATCATAGTCCCAGTAGTCGAGTACAGATCCTAAGGGCTTTATCAACATGTGAGAGTAAAACAGTAAACCAATACAAGTCAACATGTTAAGATAAAGTGAAACCAAATAGCATACTATCATGACGAGCAAGAAAGTCATCTCTATATATAACCAAGCATCCATTATAATATACATCATATGTACAACAATGGCCTCTAGGGCATATACATAACTAACAATCTCCCACTTGCACTAAGGCCAGCTGCTGTAGTATCTCATACCTAGCATCCCGAATAATCTCTCAAACTGTATCTGGGGAATAGCCTTCGTGAATGGATCCGCAGTGTTGTCCTTTGTATCTACTCTCCTGACCTCGATCTCCCGGCGATCAACTATCTCCCTGATCAGGTGATACCGCCTCAGAATATGTCTGGACTTCTGATGGGACCTGGGTTCCTTGGCTAAAGCCACAGCTCCATTGTTATCGCAATACAGAGGTATTGGATGCTCAATGGATGGAACCACACCAAGTTCACTAATGAACTTCTTGATCCAGACAGCCTCTTTGGCAGCATCGTTGGCAGCGATGTATTCAGCCTCCATCGTTGAGTCTGCAACGGTATCCTGTTTGGAACTCTTCCAACATACCGCCCCTCCATTGAGGGTAAAGACAAAACCCGAATGCGACTTAGAGTCTTCCTTATCACTTTGGAAGCTGGAATCGGTAAAGGACTCCACCTGGAGTTCTCCGTTACCATACACCAAGAACACCTCCTTAGTCCTTCATAAGTACTTGAGAATGTTCTTCACAGCTGTCCAATGATTCTCTCCAGGATCTGCTTGATACCGACTCACTACACTTAGTGAGTATGCTACATCGGGTCTGGTACATAGCATCGCATACATGATAGAGCCTACTGCCGAAGCATAGGGTATCCCTTGCATGCGAGCTCTCTCCAAATCAGTCTTGGGAGACATCTCTTTGGAGAGAGTGAGTCCAGAGATCGTGGGCTGATTCCCACGTTTGGATTCTTCCATACTAAACCTCTTTAGTATGGTGTCAATGTACCTGGATTGGGACAATCCCAATATCCGTTTAGATCTATCTCTATAGATCATGATTCCCAATATGCAGGAGGCATCACCTAGATCTTTCATTGAGAATCTCTGTGATAAGAAGAGCTTGACTGATTGCAGCATAGGAATATCATTTCCTATCAAGAGTATGTCATCCACGTACAATACGAGGAAGACTACCTTACCCTCTGCTACCTTCTTATAGATACAAGGTTCATCTATATTTTTGATGAAGTCAAACTCTTTGACTACAACATCAAAACAGATGTTCCAACTCCGCGATGCTTGCTTTAACCCATAAATGGATTTAAGCAGCTTGCACACCTTTCCGCTACTCCCACTATCTACGAAGCCCTCTGGCTGAGTCATGTACACGCTCTCTTCTAAATCACCGTTTAGAAAGGCGGTCTTAACATCCATTTGCCAGATTTCGTAGTCATGGTATGCAGCAATGGCAAGTAAGATCCGGATGGACTTAAGCATAGCTACTGGAGAAAAGGTTTCGTCATAGTCCACACCTGGTCATTGACGAAAACCCTTTGCTACAAGTCTAGCTTTGAAAGTCTCAACTTTTCCATCTACACCAAATTTCTTTTTAAAGATCCACTTGCTCCCAATGGGTTTTACCCCTTCAGGAGCATTTTCCAAAGTCCATACTTTGTTGGTGTACATGGATTCCATCTCAGATCGCATTGCATCCAGCCATTTCACAGAGTCACCACTCGTGATGGCCTGCTCGAAACTAGTCGGTTCATCATCATCCATGATGCAATCCTCGCTTCCACCATCAATGAGAAAACCGTAGTATCTCTCAGGTGGACGAGAAACCCTACTAGATCGGCGGAGAGGCTGGGGTTCGTCGGGTACTACTGAATCCTCTGGTTCCACTAAATCTTCAGTTGCAGTTTGTGTTGCTGGAACTTCTTCCAGTTCTACCTCAGAGCCACTAATCTCTTTTGCAAGAAATTCCTTTTCTAAAAAGGTGGCATGTTGAGCAACAAACACTTTTTGCTCTTGACTGTGATAGAAAAAATATCCATAAGAATTCTTCGGATATCCTACAAACTTGCAAAGAACTGACCGTCCCTCGAGTTTGTCCGGATTTTTCCTTTTGACATAGGCCGGACAACCCCATATCTTAACTCGTTTAAGATACGGTCTCTTCCCACTCCATATCTCATATGGTGTGGTAGGTACAGATTTAGTTGGAACTTGATTCAATAGGTATGCTGCTGTCTCAAGCGCATACCCCCAGAAGGAAATAGGTAACTCAGCTGTACTCATCATAGAGCGCACCATATCTAATAGGGTGCGATTCCTTCGTTCCGATACACCGTTGTGCTGTGGTGTATAAGGAGGAGTAAGCTGAGAGAGAATCCCATTCTCTTTTAGATAATCTAAAAACTCACCGCTTAAGTATTCACCTCCTCGATCAGATCGAAGAATCTTAATACTTTTGCCCGTTTGGTTCTCTACTTCGTGCTTATATTCTCTGAATTTCTCAAAAACTTCAGACTTGTGTTTCAACAGGAACACATGTCCGTATCTGGAGAGATCGTCAGTGAATGTAATGAAGTAGGAAGAACCGTTCCTGGCATGTGTAGACATGGGACCGCATACATCACTATGTACCAGTCCTAAGAGTTCGGTAACTCTTTCTCCGTGTCCACTAAACGGAGCTTTGGTCATTTTTCCTTTGAGACATGAATGGCAAGTATCATAAGATGATAATTCGAACGGATTCAAATAACCATCTCTATGTAACTTAGCCAGTCGTGTCGCATTGATATGACCAAGTCTACAATGCCACAAGTAGGATTCGTTCATATCTGAACTTTTCCTCTTGTGTGTGTTTTGTATATTCAGGACTGTATTCTGATTTAGAATGAATATGCCATTATGTAACGAGCCTGATGCAATCAACTTTTGATTTAGGAATATGTTCATAACATTATCCTGTACTACAAAATTATATCCCTCTTTACTCAATAAAGAAACCGATATAATGTTGCACATCATGTTCGGTATATAATAGCACTCATTTAGAATAAGTGTATTACGACTTGGTAATACAAGGTGATATTCGCCAACTGCTTTGGCTACGATACTTGCACCGTTCCCTACTTGAACGGAATGATCACCTTTTCCCAGTTCTCTACCTTTACGTAGCCCATGTAACTGTTTACATATGTGGGATCCTGATCCGGTATCCAATACCCAGGACGTAGGGTGAACTGAGAAACAGTTCTCAATAACTAACACACCCGAAGAAGATGCATCAACATGTATGTTCTTTTGGGCGGCGTGAGAATCCAGATATTCTTCTGTTTCCTGTTCAGTCTTATAGCTCTTATAAGAAAGAACGGGTCCAACATTCCCTTGCTCAGTACAATAATTAGGTTCAATCAATACATCCATATTATTATCTTGATTATGGCCTGAAATGGTCGCTACCTGGAGAGAGAGAGAAGAAAACACTTTAGCGTATGCTCTTGCAAGATTAGATTGGTTATTATCTTATCTAATCAGGATGTCTCCCACTGTTTTTATCAAATCTACCTTAAAACCCTAAAAGGTAAGATTAGCCGGGATTAATTACACCCTACAACTTCGTCAATCTTTCAGCCAGATCAGTGTCGGTACTTTGAGGGAGGTTCCCCGTGCTCTCGCACGGACCTAATTAAAGTAAACCTCGTTTTCCCAGAGGCGTAACCTCGTTAACACTTTTCTAGACACCTACTTGAATGACTAATTGTCCTGTGTAAAACTCTCCCAGGAGTAACTCTTACTCGCAGTGGGTATCGGGATCCAACTATCTCATAGGAGGTATGCAATCTCATTGCAAATTTCAACACTTGAAATTCTCGATAATGTTTTTGCCCCAAACGATCTATGACCTTGACAAGGTCAACAAACCATAGACCGCAAGTCAAGTTCAACCCGTCATTTCTTGATTGAATCAAACCCACCCGCACGACCCTTGACAAGGTCAACAAGGTCGCACGACTACCCTAACCCAATCTGCATCATATGCATAAGCAGATAAATACTGGTTAGCTACCGCACACTGCGCCTTGACAAGGTCAACAAACACAGCACGAATACTAAACAGTGCTTATCTGAAATGACGGAGGGCTACGCAGGTTTTTAGAAAAACCCTGAGCGTAATGAACTTGATATCGTCGTAGAATCGAGTGAAGTTTTGAAAAGGAGTGTTTTTCGAGGCTTTTCTTAGTTTCGCTAAAGGGGTCACTCCCGGTGAAGGGATCGTCGGCCCTTTCCTCATCGAATAAGGTGCAGGATATATCATATATACCACTGTGCAAAGCAAAACACTTAAAGAAATCAAAAGACAAACCGCGTTTTGTAGCATCTGCCAGTTTTGCTAAAGGAGTCACTCCCGGTGAAGGGATCTCGGTCCTTTCCTCATCGAATAAGGTGCAGGATATATCGTATATATCACTGTGCAAAGCAAAACTGTAGCTACCCCTTTTATTAAGTTTTTGATTCTACAACATCTTTAGGTTTCTTTTCTTTTATTAATCTCATTAATAAAAATCCCATCAGCTTATGCTTTCTAAGCATCACAGAAGAAACGAAAGCAGTAATATTTATATATCAGCATATATATATAGTATAAGCATTCGTCTCAGGCAGTAATATGATCTCATCACAGAACATAGCAGCAGAAGAACATATATGAAATATTGGATATACTAGGACGTCCGTGTTTTCAATACGAGCCTGTATAAAACACGGATTCCACGGTCGCGACGAATAGCCAAACCCACATCCCAAGACCCCTACGAGAGCGGCAAGTAACACTGCCAATTCTAGGGTTAGGAGACCCGGTCTCGACTCCTCGAGATGGCCTCCCACAGGACCCTAGAACCCGGTTACTTGTGCTCCCCTCCTTGGGTCTACCTAATGCGGAAAAGTAAATAATATACACTGGTGACAGCAACCGCAACCTGGAAGTGCCCCAAATAAAAGAATATTACATTACAAATGAATTTTACATGAATGAAAATAAAAACCCTCATCTCACATAAAACACCCGGCTATTCAGAACGCGACGATCCAATATAACATATCACAGCAACACATAATATCATATATCATCAACGTAAGTAAATATGCGCATCCCAATTGTCGTTGAATCATATAGCAACGAAACCGGCGATATCACATATTACACTTACGGTCACAGAAAAGAAAGTGTAAAACTACAATATTTGGAATCCACAATCACTTTAGACATCGTAAATCCGAAATATCACATACTCCGCATTTCATGCCTAACTCTATGAATTCCACATATTGTATCACATTCCAGATAAATATACAGTATTAAACTTTTCGAACAGATAATCAAATACCCAAAATTTCCTAAACTGCTCAACACTTGAGCGGGGTTCAAATAATCCCAGAATATGTCACAGTACCGGTGATCCAGCCGTAGAAGGGTCAAGCCAACGCCTCACATGTGGCACGCCGTACTGTCCCAAACCCGAAGGTTCAAAAGGCAGTTCAAGACGGTCACATAATCGAGTTAAGGTTTGTGTCTTCTAGAGGGTCCACCGCTTAACTTGTACAATTTTCCGAAAGATTTAAACCCAAATAAATTTCAACACTTGAAAATTTGACGTACCGGGAAACAGTAAGTTAATGATATCCATTCAAATAGTTTAACAGTTTCTAAATATCCGGAAAGAAAAACGAATTTAAAATTTCCGATCGAGTCTACTATTACAAAACAAACCCCAGAATTTTAAACACCTGGAACAGATTAAAAATATCCAGAATGGTCAGCAAGTACCTACGGTTAAAACCATGAAGCCACGTGTCCCAATCCTACAGTGCCGCCGTGGAAGCGCCGCGAGAACTAGGTTAATGCCGCGGATCCGCGCTCTGTTGGTGGAATTGTGGGCACGTGTTTCATGGTAATTCTTAGAATTCCCTGGTGATTTTTTTACATATTTTTAATTCTGAAAAATCCCAAAATTTAAAAAATTTCCAGAGAGGGGTCCATTTTGTTCGTTTCGGGTTCGAACGGAGTTTTAACTTCGTAAACACATCGCCTAATGCTCTAGCTAGGCTCTGATACCACTGTAGGGTTCCTAGGCACTCTTGTGAAGGTTCTAAAGGCATCAAACATGCCCGGATAAAATTTTAGACGTGCCGAACAACCCAAAGCCGGGATCTTTGCTAGATTATTAGGGTTTAACATGCAATAAGATAACTTTTATCTAAGTGTGAGGGATTACAACCTTTGTAGTCCGCTCCTTCACTTCACAAGCTCCGAGTAGAAGTCCCTTTGCCGCGATCCACGATCTCCCGGACTCATGAGAGGCTCCACGACTCGAACGATCCATTCTAGCTTGTCGTATTCCAAATCTCCAATGATCTACCTTGAAGTTGCTTCGACTCAAGCTTTCTCACTCAAAAGAGAAGAACACCCTAATCACATGGGCTAGATGAGATGAGGATGAGAGAGTAGTAATTTAGCTTTCTTTTTATATCATTTTCTCATAATCTTTCATCACATAAGAATTTTCAAGAGAGCTTCTTCAAGAGAGAAGAAGAAGATGATAATGGAAAAAGAATAATGATCATCTCATAATCCTTTTGTGATGAATAGAAATATAAATCATATGATTGATATCTAACCATGGTCAAGGATGAATGGATGAGAATGTGTAGAGAAACAACTAGGGTTAGGGTTTGGTTAGGTTAAGAATGTGTCATCACAAAATATCCTAAGAATGACAAAAGAAAAAATCTTCTAGAAGGTGCATGAATCATCTAACCCTAATCAAACCCTAACCTCAATTAATCATCCTTAAACATGTTTAACAATTAATCATATGATGTCACAATAATATATATCACATATATATTATATATTTGCAACAAAAGAAAATAATACAATTAACATATATCGCATATATATCAATGTATCATCCACTGAGAAAATGAAATAATAAAGAAAGCCAATATTAGTTAATATAATAATATATCATATATATTATTATATATATTAAATCATCGAATCAACACTTGATCCGACGATCCGGCTATATCGAATATAACCGACTAATATATCATGTACCGATTCATCGAATCAACACTTGATCCGATGACCCGGTTCATATCCATATATCGCGAGAATATAATACGGTATCCCATATCGCATTATTCACGCTCCTGCGCATATCACATATGCGCCACTACTCCGTTTCGCCTGAGCCAAGAAACCTCTGTGTAGGACTCTAAAGAATCGTCAATACGCCGGTAGCAGGTGATGATCATATCAAACACCCACAAGCTGCAAGCTGTCAGCTAAACGTAACAGCCACCCAGGTATTGAGCGATCAGAAGATCAACAAGCTAGCCTGTGCGTTCTCCTGTGAATCCAATCAGTAACACTCCCGTACAGTCCGGTCTGTTCGTCTGATATGTCGCATATCAAGTCTAGGGGTGGTATACGTCAGACCCCAGTAACCGATAAGTCGTGTCGATGTATGGCTCATAACGGGTCGAGAAACTACTAGTAACACTTACCAGTAAATCTCTATATCAGCCCTGGCCAGGGACTTCCAGTTATAGCCAATCGAACACAGCACAACATCAACTCCCTATACCGGGAGAGACGAATCCCCTCCTATCGCTCATTGCCTCCATGTGATTCGGGACTGTACCCAAAAGCCACCGTTTTGCACGCCCTCTTGGACGTGGTAAGGTGGAAATCAAAGCACAGTGGGTATCACACAAGACTCTATGACGATCTCGGGTCTACAGACTACCCTGTACCAGTGTCACCGGAGAACTGCCATCTGACGTGTGGTATATCACCATCTGGGAGTTCTCGGCGAGTCCGTCCAGTGTACCCAGTCTCCACTGAGCACCCGTATACCATCCTTGATGTCTAACACCGATGGATATGGGATCATCCATCGCCCATCATATGGGTCAAGATGCGTATACGCTAGTCTACTCTGGCGTTTCGATGCCCTGTCTCGATATACCCTCGACTAGGAACAGTTATAGGATGTATTCATCGACTACCGCGGCCCCACTAGTATGATCTCATCATAGTCCCAGTAGTCGAGTACAGATCCTAAGGGCTTTATCAACATGTGAGAGTAAAACAGTAAACCAATACAAGTCAACATGTTAAGATAAAGTGAAACCAAATAGCATACTATCATGACGAGCAAGAAAGTCATCTCTATATATAACCAAGCATCCATTATAATATACATCATATGTACAACAATGGCCTCTAGGGCATATACATAACTAACATACTCATCATAGAGCGCACCATATCTAATAGGGTGCGATTTCTCCGCTCCGATACACCGTTGTGCTGTGGTGTATAAGGAGGAGTAAGCTGAGAGAGAATCCCATTCTCTTTTAGGAAGTCCAGGAATTCATTACTTAAGTATTCTCCTCCTCGATCAGATCGTAGGATTTTAATACTTTTTCCGGTTTGGTTCTCAACTTCTTGTTTATATTCCCTAAATTTCTCAAAAGCTTCTGATTTGTGTTTCATCAGGAACACATACCCGAACCTAGAGAGATCGTCAGTGGATGTAATGAAGTATGAAGAACCATCCCTGGCATGTGTAGACATGGGACCGCATACATCACTATGTATCAGTCCCAAGAGTTCGGTAACTCTTTCTCCGTGTCCCGTAAACGGAGTTTTGGTCATCTTGCCTTTGAGACATGACTGGCAAGTGTCATAGGATGAAAATTCAAACGGATTTAAATATCTATCTCTATGCAACTTAGCTAGTCGTGTCGCATTGATGTGACCCAGTCTACAATGCCACAAGAAGGATTCGTTCAGTTCAGAACTCTTCCTCTTCTGTGTGTTTGTTATGTTCAGAACTGTTGATTGATTTAGAACATAAATGCCATTGCACAACGTGCCTGATCCAACCAACTTTTGGTTATGGAAAATGTTCATAACATTATCCTGTAATACAAAATTATATCCCTCTTTACTTAATAAAGAAACCGATATAATGTTGCATATCAGGTTCGGCATGTAATAGCATTCGTTCAGAACCAATGTATTACCAGTTGGTAATACAAGGTGATATTCCCCGACAGTCTTAGCTGCAACAATTGCACCATTTCCAACTCTAATGTCTTTATCACCTTCTCCAAGTTCTCTACCTTTCCTAAGCCTATGTAACTGATTACATATATGGGATCCTGACCCGGTATCTAATACCCAGGACGTAGAGCAAATGGAGAAACAGTTCTCTGTAACGAACACACCCGAAGAAAATGCATCAACATGTACTTTCTTCATCCGGGTGGCATGGGAATCCTGGTATTCCCCCATATCCTGTTCATTCCTATAACTCTTATAGGTAAGAACGGAACCAACGTTCCCCAGCACAGTATAACATGCGGGTTCGGTCAATACATCCATATTATTATCTTTATTAGGGCATGAAATGGTCGCTACCTGGAGAGAGAGAGAAGAAAACACTTTAGCGTATGCTCGTGCAAGATCAGATTGGTTATTATCTTATCTAATCAGGATGGCTCCCATTGGTTTTTTTTATCAAATCTTCCTTCAAACCCTAAAAGGAAAGACTAGCCGGGATTAATTACACACTACAAGTTCGCCAATCTTTCAGCCAGGCCAGTGTCGGTACTTTGAGGGAGGTCCCCCGTACTTTCGCACGAACCTAATTAATGTAAACCTCGTTTTTCCAGAGGCGTAACCTCGTTAACACCTTTCTAGACACCGACTTGATCGGCTAATTGTAATGTGTAAAACTCTCCCAGGAGTAACTCTTACTCGCAGTGGGTATCGGGATCCAACTATCTCATAGAAGGTATGCAATCTCATTGCAAATTTCAACCCTTGAAATTCCCGATAATATTTTGCCCCTAGCGTCCTATGACCTTGACAAAGGCCAACAAATCATAGCATGCTAGTCAAGTTCAACCCGTCATTTCTTGATTGAATCAAACCCACCCGCACGGCCCTTGACAAAGGCCAACAAGGTCGCACGACTACCCTGAAACAATCTGCATCATATGCATAAGCAGATAATCACTATTTAGCTACCGCACACTACGCCTTGACAAAGGCCAACAAACGCAGCACGAATACTAAACAGTTCTTATCTGAAATGACGGAGGGCTACGACAGGTTTTTCTGAAAACCTATTGCGTAATGAACTTGATATTGTTGTAGAATCAAATGAAGTCTTTAAAATGAAGTGATTTTGAGGCTTTTCTAGTTTTGCTAAAGGAGTCACTCCCGGTGAAGGGATCGTCGGTCCTTTCCTCGTCGAATGAGGTGCGGGATATATCATATATATCACTGTGCAAAGCAGAAACTATAGAAGCAATCAAAAGTCAAACCGAGTGTGTAGCATCTGCCAGTTATTGCTAAAGGAGTCACTCCCGGTGAAGGGATCTCGGTCCTTTCCTCATCGAATAAGGTGCAGGGTATATCATATATACCGCTATGCAAAGCAAGAACTGTAGCTACCTGTTTTGTTAAAAATTTGATTCTACAACATCTTAGGTTTCTTTTCTTTCATTAATCACATTAATGAAGTCCCATCATTTAAAATACCTAAACATCACAGATAAATACGACGTACACTTATGCCATCCGCATTCGCCTCGATGTCCCCTCGTGCACCGTTAGGTTAGGTAACTAACGACAGAGCAGGGTAGGGCTAGTGCGGGTGCAAAACATAAGTAACGTCTATATAATATATCATATATACTATATACTGTATCTATCACAGAACATCACATGATCACATCACAGATATCGCAGCAGAAAAACATATGAAACATTGGATATACTAGGACGTCCGTGTTTTGAATACGAGCCAGTATAAAACACTGATTCCACGGTCGTGATGAATAGCCAATCCCACACCCCTAGACCCCTACGAGAGCGGCAAGCAACCCTACCAATTCTAGGGTTAGGAGACCCGGACTCGACTCCTCGAGTTGGTCTCCCACTGGACCCCAGAACCCGGTTACTTGTGCTCCCCTCCTTGGGTCTATCCTAATGTGGAAAAGTAAATAATATACAAAGGGTGACAGCTTCCGCTACCTGGAAGTGCCCCAAATAAAAGAATATTACATACAAGTTTTTACATGAATGAAAATGAAAAACACTCATCTCACATAAAAACCTCCGGCTATTCAAACACGACAATCCAATATAACATATCCAGCAACACATAACATCACATGTCATCAACGTAAGTAAATATGCGCATCCCAATTGTCGTTGACATATAGCAACGAAACCGGCGATTCACATATTACACTTACGGTCACAGAAAAGAAAGTGTAAAACTACAACAATTGGAATCCGCAACTTCTTTAGACATCGCATGCCTAATCAAATGAAATACTTAGACATCACATGCCTAACAGATATAAATCCCGCATTTTAGTCTCATTATCGAAAACTCTTTTCAATATCAAGTGAAACCAAACCGCTAGATTTATAACATTCATCCAGTTATCTCATAACTGTTTGTGAATTCCAATTATTGTATCCAATTCCGGATAAATAGAATATATCAAACTTTCCGATCGAACATTCGAACACCCAAGTTTTCCCGACACCGATCAACATATGAAATAAGTTCAAAGACATTCACTTCATGCCTCAGTACCAACGGTCCAGCCGTAGAAGGGTCAAGCCAACGCCTCACATGTGGCACGCCGTACTGCCCCAAACCCGAAGGTTCAAAGGGCAGTTCAAGACGGTCACATAATCGAGTTAAGGTTTGTTGTCTTCTAGAGGGTCCATCGCGTTACTTGCACTACTTAGAACGTCTTTAAACCACAGAAAAATCCAACACTTGGAATTTTTCCGGCAGGGGAAAACTTGGGTATTTATATCCGGTCGGACTTTTTTTAACATATTCAAAAATTATCCGGAAAAACACTTAGACAAGGTTCGATAATCCGATCGAAACATCGTTTCCCAATTTAACCCCAGAACACTCAACTTAAGAGCCAATTTAAAAATTCCCAGAAAACTCAGAATAATTAATCAGGAATTACTGTGCAAACACTTAGGGCTGACGTCACCAAATAGCCGCGGAACCGCCGCAGAAGCTAGGCTTCTGCCGCGGTTCCGCCGCACAAAGTACTGTTCATGGGAAACGTTTTGCACCGTAATTCTTAGATTTCATTGCTGAATTTTTTAAGCATTTTTAATTGACAAAAAACCACAAATTTGGAAAAAGTCCACAGAGCATTATCGGGTTAGGGTTTCGGGTTCGTTCGGACTTCAAACTCCGTCTAGACTTCGCCTAAGGCTCTAGCTAGGCTCTGATACCACTGTAGGGTTCCTAGGCACACTATAGAGGTATCACAAGGCATCGATCATGCCAATTTAACATTTTATGGGTGCCGAGAAACCCTAATACGGATCGTCGGCTAGATTTCTAGGCGAAACGGTAAACTAGTTAACTACTTAACTAAAAGTAAGATGCTACAACCTTTGTAGATCCGGTTTTCCACTTCCTTAGCTCCACGTGGGTGTCCTCTCGCTGTCCATCATGAATCCCGAACTCAATCGTCGGCTTCATCGGAGAAACGGGCGAGCTAGGTCGTCGGCTTCGTGTCAAAGACGATCTACGTCGAGGCATCACAAGTACAAGCTCCGACTTCACAAAGTTGTGAAACTTATGAAGAAAACACCCAAAACAACTTGGCAAGAGGTAGAGGGTGAAGAAATAGGAGGTTGGTTCACTTTAGAATTGGATTGCCATTGATGGCATCTAGTTTTCTCTCTTGAAGAAGAAGGAGAAGATAAAGCTAGAATATGATAAGTCCTCTTTAAAATAGAAAAATAAATCAATACTTATCATATCTTAACCAAGGTTAAGTGTAGAGAAAAGACCATGGTAAATGAGAAGGGTTAGGGTTAAGCTAGAAGACAAAATGGTTTCTTTAGTCAAAGCTTCATGAAGCTTCAACAAGCTTCATGACAAAAACAAACCATTTTATTTTCATTTATCCATTTAAATAAATAAAGAATGGATAAATAAATGAGAGAATAAATCAAAACCCTAATTATCTTCTTAACCATGGTTTAATTCTTTACACTTAACCATGTGAGCAAGTATCATCAAACATGATACATATATGTGCACAAAAGTATATCACATATACAACTTGCACATCAAGTGAGAAAATCCGTATAAAGTGAACCAATACTAGTTAATGCAAAGTAATATATCAAATATATAATTATACATTAAATCAACATTTGATTCAATGATCCGGTCATGTCGCACATAACCGACTAGTATTCAATGTATCGATTTATCGAATCAATGATTCGATAACTAGGTCATATCGAATATAACCAATCGAAACATTTATCGCGAGAATGAAATGCGGTATCACATACACGCATTATTCTCGCTCCCGCACATATCTCATATGCGCTCCTATTTCGTTTCGCTTGAGCCAGGAAACCTCTGTGTAGGACTCTAAAGACTCGTCAATACGCCGGTAGCAGATGCTGATCATATCAAGCACCCACAAGCCGCAAGCGGTCTGCTAAACGTAACGGCCATCCGGGTATTGAGCGATCAGAAGATCGACGAGCTAGCCCGCTCACACTCCTGTGAATCCAACCAGTAACACTTACCGTACAGTCCGGTCTGTTCGTCTGATATGTCGCATATCAAGTCTAGGGGTGGTATACGTCAGACCCCAATAACCGATAAGTCATGCCGATGTGAGGCTCATAACGGGTCGAGAAACTACTGGTAACACTTACCAACAAATCTCAGATCAGCCCTGGCCAGGGACTTCCCTGTTACGGCCAATCGAGCACAGCGCAACATCAACCCCCAATACCGGGAGAGACGAAACCCCTCCTATCGCTCATTGCCTCCATGTGACTCGGGACTGTACCCAAAGACCACCGTTTTGCACGCTCTCATGGACGTGGTAAGGTGGAGATCAAAGCACAGTGGGAATCACACAAGACTCTATGACGATCTCGGGTCTACAGACTAACCTGTACAAGTGTCACCTGAGAACTGCCATCTGACGTGAGGTATAATACCATCTGAGAGTTCTCGGCGAGTCCGTCCAGTGTACCCAGTCTCCACTGAGCACCCGTATACCATCTCTGATGTCAAACACCAATGGACATGGGATCTTCCATCGCCCATCTCATGGGTCGAGAAGCGTATACGCTAGTCTACACTGGTATATCTGTTGGAGATAGTGCCCTCAGAGTCAATTATTAGGTCACAGGTACGTGATTGTAATGATTGATGGAGGACCTATCCCGGTAGGACAGTCTTACTCGAGATGATAGTATGCTATCTGGTTTACCTTTATCATCGTGTACTGTTTTAAGTGACCTGACACGTCGCTATTACACGTTGATAGAGCCCCTAGGATTCTTGCTTGACCACCAGCAGTATGAGGGCGATCATATAAGTGGGAGCTGGGGGTCTATAAGCATATCCTTGAAAGGTCCCTAGTCTTGAGAGTTTCGAGACAGGGCATCGATTCTCCATAGTAGACTAGTGTATACAGTCGAGACCCCGACGAGGGGCGGTGGCCGGTCTCACAAGCCACTGGTGTCAGTTGGATCACCTAAGATGTATACAGGTGCTCATTGGGTTATGAGTACACCGGACAGGACTCGCCGGGAACATGCTAGTTGGTCATATACCAGACGTCAGATGGCAGTTCCCTGGTGACATGTGTGCAGGTTAGTTCATCGACCTGGGGATCATCATTTGTCTCGTGTGAGTTCCCACTGTACTTTGATTACTACCCTACCACGGCTCAAAGGAGTCGTGCAAACAGGTTTTAGTTGGGTACAGTCCCGAGCCACATGGAGGCAGTGAGCGTATCTTCAGGGGTTCGTCTCTCCCGGTATTGGGGGTGAGGTCGTGCTGTGTCTAGGAGAGCCATTACACGAAGCCCTCGGCCGAGGCAAGGAGATTTACTGGTAGGTATTCCAGTAGTATCTCAGGGTGTTCTGGGCTACACTCCGACACGACTTGTACCGCTTTTGGGGGTCTGACTTTTACCAACCCCCTAGGCCCGCCATGCGATGCTCATAGACGAACGGACCGGACTGTACGGATATTGTCACTGACAGGCTCAGTAGGGAGTCAGGCTGAGTTCGCTCACAGACGTCCCTTTTAGTCAGTACCTGGTAGCCCGTTACGTATTGGCTTATACCTCTGACGTGCTAGTGGTTAAATCCACAACCAAGGTGTTGACGAGTCTTTAGAGTCCCCCACATTCAGTTACTCAGCTTTCGGGCGAAAGGTTGTAGAGACCGTATGGAGATATGGCAGGGTCCGATCAGATACGTGCGGTATTGCACGGATCAGGATCGGACAGTTTGTACTATAGGCCGTATGGTTATATGGCAGGGTTCGATCAGATACGTGCGGTATTTCACGGATCAGGATCGAACGGATATTACTAGCCGGTTTTGGTTTAAGCCGGATCCTAGTATAGTACAGTGTAGATTTTGTCTCTTTGCATTTTGTATTTCGGTCGAAATACAAATGCGGGTGTGTATGCACAGTATCGGGGTTTTCCTGTAATTTATTACGGGACCAGTTTTCTGGAGTTGCCAGTTTGCTTTTCGTTTCGGCCGATTTCCATTGTTCCGTTCATTAGCCGAAGATTGGTGGAGGAGGGCTTATTTGCATTGTTGCAAATAAGCATTTGTGGAGGGGGTCTTTGCTTATTATCATGTCATGATACTTGTCCCATCATTTGACTTCATAAACTCATGATGGCTTGACCATTTGGAGTCATCATGGTTGTTTTGGAGTGTTTGTTTTGTTGGTGATGATATTGTTTTAATCATCACTCTTTATCCATGCTTGCATGATAGCTCACCCACTCCCTTGACTTTCTCTCCATTCTCACCCTTATCATTTACATGGGCCGGCCACTATTGTAGAAGGTGGGGGCATTCATTTTGGTGTGGCAATTTTTGGTTCTCTTGATGCTCCAAAAGTCACACAAGAAGACTCTCCAAAATTCCAAGTTCAATTCCTCCACCAATGGCAACCTCCACTACCCCAAAAAGAGACACAAGTTCTACTACACATTCTACAGCGAATCTTGGGCACGTCGAGTAGCCGGCTTCGTGCCCGAGTTGCCTCGGCATTGAGGTGGGAGCCCGTAAAAGAAGTAGGCGATGTGGTGCACTTCCGGCGACGAGGAGGAGACGGGACATTCCGCAGGAGATCCAGACGATGATGAGAAGACCGGAGGACTTGGATCGTCGGTATATCTCTTTCCCATCTTGTTGTTAGCTAGGACTAGTTAGTGGTTCGATCCGGGTATTAGTGCGCGGCGGTTTGCCAGTTCAAGAAAAATTTAAGTTTATCACCGCTTCCGCATTTGGCCGTCGGATTGACGGCCGGGGCGCCGCCGTGCACTTACAGTGGTATCAGAGCCTCGCCATTAACTTAGTCTAGCTTTCCTTAATGTGTTTTGCGTTTCCGATCGACCAAAATTCCAAAATCTACATTTTTACTTGCATCAGTTTTCTGTTGAAATTTTTTGGTGTCGAAATTTTTTTCAGGTTACAGAAAAGTGATGTACTGGAAAATCTAAGAGTTCTGTGAAAATTCGATGCACTAAGTCCACTGTTGGAGCGCGGATCCGCGACCAAACACCCTTTTGGGCCGCGGATCCGCCGCACACTGTTGGGTTCCCTGCACCAAATTTCTACAGTATCTTTCTGGGGTTAAAATTGGGGTTTTGGAATATTAATTTTGGGCCCAGAATTTCTTGATGTGCTACAGTAGTACTTGGGGCCCACTTGTTATATTTTGATTGATCGGATATTTCAAACACATTATTTCACAGTATTTACATTATATCTGCGACCGTGAATGTCACTCGATCGGTAAATCCGGTCTAACTGCTATAGCCCGGTTAGACGGATTTGCGAACGTGACTTTCACGTTGATGTTCTGTTTTTGCTGTGATGTTGCGGATCGGTCGTGGGGGATAGCCTGGATGCAATGCTAGTACTGTTGTGGTTGTATTATGTACATTTGATATTGCGGGGCGAGCGTCCGACATGTGGACTGCCGTCACTGCCTGATTGTATTATTGTTTTGGGGCACGGCCAGGTTGCGGTCGATGTACCCGTTGTATGTATATTTTACTTTCTGTACTAGGATTGCCCCGCGGAGGGGTGCACAGATAGCCGGATTCTAGAGGGCAACAAGCCCGCATCTCATGGCATTGAGACGGAGGGGGCTTCACTCTGGGATTGGCGGGCTATTCGCCGCACTCGTAGGGGGTACAGGTTGACCCAGGAGGGGTGCCCAAGTTACCGGATTCCGTGAAGTGCTGGGTGGTCCATTCACGGCGCTGAAAGGGGCTGCCTCGCTTCAGGTTTTGGCGGGTAACTTGCCGCGCCCGTAGGGGTCTAGGATTTCATTGCGCAGGCTATCCACACGACCAGGGGAACGTCGGGTTTCAGCGGCTCTGTGAAACCCGGGGATCCCAGATATCTGTATTGTTCTGTGATGCTGTACATTTTCTGTGATGTTGCATTTTTTATTCACGCCTTGAGCGAATATAATATATTGGTATATATATTAGTAGATGTTGTATATGTTTTGCATCCGCGCTAGTCCAGTCCCCGCTCTGTCGTTAGTTAGCTAACCTAATTGGTAATGACGGGACCCAGTGGCGAATGCGGATGGCATATACGTACATCAGTATATTTTCGTTCTTTTTGGTGTGATCAATTGATGGGACTGCGTTGATTCGGATCAATGCAAGTTAAAAACAAACCTAATCTGATGTTGTTGGAACACTTTTCAAAAAGCTGTTATTGCAAGGACGTTCTCTTTTGTTTTGCATCGTGGTATTCAGTTGGAATATCCTGCTCCTCAGTCGACGAGGCAAGGGCCGAGATCCCTTCACCGGGAGTGACCCCTTGGACAAAAAGTTTGCGTCAGGGCATTAACTTCACTATAGCCGATTACTTTTGCTTTGCATCGCGGTATTCATTTGGAATATCCTGCACCCCATTCTACGGGGAAAGAGCCGAGATCCCTTCACCGGGAGTGACCTCTTTAGCGGAAGTTTTCGTCACTATATTTTTAAAAGCTATCAGTTCCTTCGACGATATCAAGTTCTTTACGTTAAAGGTTTTCGCCAGAAACCATTCGTAGCCCTCCGTCGTTTCATATGGGTGGTCAATAGTATTCAAGCTGTGTATGTTGGCCAAAGTCAAGGCACAGTGATTGGTAGCTATTGGGGCATTCATATGCAGCATAGATAGATGCGTTGGTTTGGGACAGTCGTACTGCCATGTTGGCCAAAGTCAAGGGTATGTACGGGTGGGTTCAAATTAACCTGGATAATGACGGGTAGAACTTGACATGTGACTTATGATATGTTGGCCAAAGTCAAGGTCATAAGAGCATGGGGCAGAAATCACATCGGGAGTTTCAAAAGAACTGAAACTTGCCAGATATGCGCATACCTTCTGGAGTGTGATACCGTGAGCGGATTCCGTCACGTTGTCATGCGATGAGAGTTGGATCCCGATTCCCACTGATGAGATAGTTTACTCCTCGGATGACCCCGACTAATTCTTCTTTCAGGTTTGGAGGAGAATTTGAGGTACAGTGGGAGGATTCCAGATTAGATAAATTGGTAACCATTCTGATCTAGGTTAGAGTGCACGCTGAGTGTTTCTTTTCTCTCTCTCTTTGGCAGCGACCATTGACCCGACCCTAAGACTATGACTCAGCGACCAAGTTGACCGAACCTTCTTGACACCGGCTTTTGGATTGTCAGAGTTGCAGACCTCATTGCCACTCCTACTTTTACCCTTTTCTCCAGGACACCCCGTGTTACTACGAACGTCCACTTCCATTGGACAAAACCATCGTATGGTTAGATACGAACTCGAAGGGATTTATTCGAGGATGGTTTCCGGTTCTGGAGAAAACGGATAGGATTATTCAATTGTCTTTTCCTTTTACCTTCTCTCAAGTTGTGAGTACTCCTTGGTTTAGGAGATAGTACACCTATTACGCAAATTGGATAGTCTTCTTCCAAACCATAGGCAGGTGCCGACCGGTAGGGAATGAAGAAAACCAATTAGCATAACGATGGTGTACAGAAGGTATTAAGTTCAGACAAAGCAAGGGATTAGTAAGAGGGCAAAGTAAATTGCAACAGATATTCACGACCAAACCAAGTATTCCTTCGCCAATCCTAAAATCACCTTTGTATTTTTCCAGGACACTCCGTATCACTACGAAGATCCACAGTTTATTGGATACTCCATCGTATGGTTATATACGAACTCGAAAGGAACTTGTTCCAGTTCGGGGATGGATTCTGGTCCAGGAGAAATAGGAATAAGGTTTATTCGGTTGTCTTTTATCTTCACCCTCTCTCATTGCGAGTGTTCCTAGGATTGGGACAGTACACCCATTATGCTTATTGGATAGTCTTCTTCCAAACCATAGGCTGGTGCCGAACGGTAGGGAAGGAAGAAAACCATTTGGCCTAAAGGGGTGTGCAGAAGGTAATGACTAAAGACATATGAAGGGATTTGGAGAGGTGGCAAAGAATTATACGGTTACAATCGTGAATCTGGAAGAGGCATTACTAGGAATACCAGGATACCCCATCGGAACATTTCAATGTTTCAGTTTCACTGTGTAATGTTAAAAGAAAACTGATTTCCCGATTAGACACTTGCTCCAGGGTATGTATTTACCAGGTATGATTCTCACATCTGTATGGTTTTACAGATGATGAGTGGGAGTAGGTTATTGGGAATTGGGTGATCATCCTCATTATATCAGGATTCGTTGTAATCGGTGATATTTGAGGAAATCACCTGGGCTGTTTGCCGGTCGGCAAATATTTGGTTTTGAATATCCGCAGTTATGCACCAATTTCAAATTGATATATCTGTACGTCTATTTTCATAGAGTGAGATATACCTTTCTGAAATTATGTCTACGACATTTACCTATATCAGTGGATGGTTAGGTAAGGAGCATTAAACAGAGGTGTAATTCTTCTTAACCATAAGTACAGTTTTCAACCTACAACACACAGTGAATGAGTTATCAGACTCAAGGGACTTATACAGAGTATTGTATGTTGTCCAGGGTCCATCAGGACAGAGGGGTTGGTCCTCGTACTATATTCGGTTTACTTATGACTTCTCTAGTTTTTAGACAGGTGTTTCGCGGAAACACAGGGTCTGAATTTTGAGAAGTTATAGGTATTTGAATAGAGTAGAGAACCAGGAGTAGCAAGTATCGAAGATGTAGATACTTGTATATGGTATTCAGTTGATAGTAGTGATTAAGAGAAATTGCTTCTCTTTCAGGTTGCTCATAATTGGAAGCATTCCTAAGTTGAGTAACGCTGATCGGCCTCCTTCCATTTAGTTGACATGCACTGGAGACAGCTGCATGATTTGAATCTGGTTCAATAAAATCAGTGCCTCTGGTTCTATGTTGGATATAGGACAGTTCATATCTTAACGATGTTAAGGTACGGGGAGTTGTCCGGTTTATGATTAAAACCAGACACTGGACAACTCAAGGCACGTTTCTGTAATGGCTGTTTGTGGGTTGACCCAGGCTATGACGAGGGTTGACTTTCTACCATCTGGATGAACAATAGCAATATTGTTCTAGACTCGCCACAGTTTTAATAAAAATGGTTTTTTTTTTTCAGAAAACAGTAGTGAGAGTATGGTAGAACTGGAAGTGATTCCAGAACCACAAACGATTACTGAAGATTTGATAAGGAACCTAAAGATTCAATCTGGATTGACATTCCATTGGCCACTCCGCAGATAAGGTGGGTAACTTCAGGCACCCGAGAGGTACTACGGTAGCCTCAAGGACGGTGACAGGGAAGTTCTTGTTTACCCACACTTGCCATTGCTGTTGTTCCGGACTGTGAGACCCGGCGGGAGGATGAGCATAGCGTCGTTCTGAACTCGCTTCAGAAGTGGACGTCTATATGACTCTGCCAGAGGGTTGTCGTAGTCAGTGGGAGCAGCGGAAGCATTGGTGGACAGGTAGCTTATGTCTATTTATAGACTAAAGCAGATATAGCGGAGATAGATCATCTATTTCTGACGTGACAGTCATAGTTTTGACTTCATCAGAATAGGGGATGGATCTGTTGAGAAGGTAGTAGGGTGTGATATCCTGGTATTTGGATGACATACACATAGTAGGAAAAGAAACTCCTATACTACAATCGTTATACTTTGGTCGTCACACAGTGGTTTCTCCACAAAGGAAATGGATTTTGTATCAGACATTCTGGTTACTGGATCTATGGTTTTAGATCTAGATTTGGGTAGTTTCCCAATCTGGGTACTTAGACAGCATTCTAAGAGTATTTAGAATGGACGACTCCTGGCACGGTAGTGTACCTGCAGGTGATGGAGTCACCCTCTCTAAAGGTGTCTTACAGACTAAAGGGGAGAGGGATGTGCATGATTGGCAGATCACTTGCTCAGGCAATTGAGTCAATCATGAGATGTCAAGTACCACACCAGATGTTGTTCTTGCACTAGATGCAATAAGTTGACATTAATCCAATCCTGGAGAAACAGTCGGAAGCAGTTTTAGAACATAAGTGGATGTTCTAGGGATATGATAACGACAGCCTCATTCGGGAGACAGTTATCATTCCAGGCTTCCAAGGTGACATGGACGACAAGGAGGTTGTCAGAGTTATAGTTCTCCTTCTGACGAAGGGCAGTATTTTGGACAGGTGGTCCAAGGCAATACTGAGGGTGGCATGGCGCAGGATACTGATTAAGTTCAGTTGACGATACAGTCTAAGAAGTTTGGATTTGGAGTTCATTTATGAGCTATGTCCCATCAGACATCCAGACACATTCTAAGACAGGTATTGCTCATTTCGGGAGATGGATTTCTCCGCGAACTTGAGATATAGAGAGACATGGAAAAAGACAACAAAGCGGATCCACTCACTGAGGCTATTCCTCGAACGCAATAGTTTCGCAAACGAGCTTTGTGAGACTAACTAGTAGAGGAGTTGGGTGTTCGGTATCACACGGGCTGTGAGTATGCGACATCGCAATAATTAGCCTTGAGTGCAAGTGTGAGATTGTTGGAGATAGTGCCCTCAGAGTCAATTATTAGGTCACAGGTACGTGATTGTAATGATTGATGGAGGACCTATCCCGGTAGGACAGTCTTACTCGAGATGATAGTATGCTATCTGGTTTACCTTTATCATCGTGTACTGTTTTAAGTGACCTGACACGTCGCTATTACACGTTGATAGAGCCCCTAGGATTCTTGCTTGACCACCAGCAGTATGAGGGCGATCATATAAGTGGGAGCTGGGGGTCTATAAGCATATCCTTGAAAGGTCCCTAGTCGTGAGAGTTTCGAGACAGGGCATCGATTCTCCATAGTAAACTAGTGTATACAGTCGAGACCCCGAAGAGGGGCGGTGGCCGGTCTCACAAGCCACTGGTGTCAGTTGGATCACCTAAGATGTATACAGGTGCTCATTGGGTTATGAGTACACCGGACAGGACTCGCCGGGAACATGCTAGTTGGTCATATACCAGACGTCAGATGGTAGTTCCCTGGTGACATGTGTGCAGGTTAGTTCATCGACCTGGGGATCGTCATTTGTCTCGTGTGAGTTCCCACTGTACTTTGATTACTACCCTACCACGGCTCAAAGGAGTCGTGCAAACAGGTTTTAGTTGGGTACAGTCCCGAGCCACATGGAGGCAGTGAGCGTATCTTCAGGGGTTCGTCTCTCCCGGTATTGGGGGTGAGGTCGTGCTGTGTCTAGGAGAGCCATTACACGAAGCCCTCGGTCGAGGCAAGGAGATTTACTGGTAGGTATTCCAGTAGTATCTCAGGGTGTTCTGGGCTACACTCCGACACGACTTGTACCGCTTTTGGGGGTCTGACTTTTACCAACCCCCTAGGCCCGCCATGCGATGCTCATAGACGAACGGACCGGACTGTACGGATATTGTCACTGACAGGCTCAGTAGGGAGTCAGGCTGAGTTCGCTCACAGACGTCCCTTTTAGTCAGTACCTGGTAGCCCGTTACGTATTGGCTTATACCTCTGACGTGCTAGTGGTTAAATCCACAACCAAGGTGTTGACGAGTCTTTAGAGTCCCCCACATTCAGTTACTCAGCTTTCGGGCGAAAGGTTGTAGAGACCGTATGGAGATATGGCAGGGTCCGATCAGATACGTGTGGTATTGCACGGATCAGGATCGGACAGTTTGTACTATAGGCCGTATGGTTATATGGCAGGGTTCGATCAGATACGTGCGGTATTGCACGGATCAGGATCGAACGGATATTACTAGCCGGTTTTGGTTTAAGCCGGATCCTAGTATAGTACAGTGTAGATTTTGTCTCTTTGCATTTTGTATTTCGGTCGAAATACAAATGCGGGTGTGTATGCACAGTATCGGGGTTTTCCTGTAATTTATTACGGGACCAGTTTTCTGGAGTTGCCAGTTTGCTTTTCGTTTCGGCCGATTTCCATTGTTCCGTTCATTAGCCGAAGATTGGTGGAGGAGGGCTTATTTGCATTGTTGCAAATAAGCATTTGTGGAGGGGGTCTTTGCTTATTATCATGTCATGATACTTGTCCCATCATTTGACTTCATAAACTCATGATGGCTTGACCATTTGGAGTCATCATGGTTGTTTTGGAGTGTTTGTTTTGTTGGTGATGATATTGTTTTAATCATCACTCTTTATCCATGCTTGCATGATAGCTCACCCACTCCCTTGACTTTCTCTCCATTCTCACCCTTCTCATTTACATGGGCCGGCCACTATTGTAGAAGGTGGGGGCATTCATTTTGGTGTGGCAATTTTTGGTTCTCTTGATGCTCCAAAAATCACACAAGAAGACTCTCCAAAATTCCAAGTTCAATTCCTCCACCAATGGCAACCTCCACTACCCCAAAAAGAGACACAAGTTCTACTGCACATTCTACAGCGAATCTTGGGCACGTCGAGTAGCCGGCTTCGTGCCCGAGTTGCCTCGGCATTGAGGTGGGAGCCCGTAAAAGAAGTAGGCGATGTGGTGCACTTCCGGCGACGAGGAGGAGACGGGACATTCCGCAGGAGATCCAGACGATGATGAGAAGACCGGAGGACTTGGATCGTCGGTATATCTCTTTCCCATCTTGTTGTTAGCTAGGACTAGTTAGTGGTTCGATCCGGGTATTAGTGCGCGGCGGTTTGCCAGTTCAAGAAAAATTTAAGTTTATCACCGCTTCCGCATTTGGCCGTCGGATTGACGGCCGGGGCGCCGCCGTGCACTTACAATATCGATGCCCCGTCTCGATACACCCACGACTAGAGACCTTGAAGGATGTACTTATGGACTACCATGTCCCCACTAGTATGATCTGCATCATAGTCCAGGCAGTCAAGTACACATCCTGAGGGCTTTACCAACATGTAACTATAAGACAGTATAAAGAGACTAGTATACATGTTAAGATAAAGAGTAACCAGATAGCATACTATCATATCGAGCAAAAAAGTCATCTCTATATATGTCCAAGCATCCAATATAATATACATCATCTGTACAATACTGGCCTCTAGGGCATACATACAACTAACACATCAGTTGCGGGTTCGGAATGATGATATTCCGAAGACTGCTTTTCGTACGCGCTATGGGCATTATGAGTTTTTGGTGATGTCGTTCGGACTCACCAATGCGCCAGCAGCGTTCATGGATATGATGAACCGGATTTTCAGGCCGTTCCTCGACCAGTTTATTATTGTGTTTATTGATGACATACTGGTCTACTTTAGGAGTCGTGAGGAGCATGAGCAGCACTTGAGGATTACTTTGCAGATATTGAGAGAGCACCAGCTGTATACTAAATTCTCAAAGTGCGCGTTTTGGCTTGATAGTGTAGACTTCCTGGATCATGTGGTGACTGGTGATGGTATTCTTGTGGACCCGAGGAAGATAGAGGTAGTACAGCTTTGGCCCAGACCTGTATCGGTGACTGAGGTCCGCAGCTTTTGGGGCTTAGCTGGTTATTATCGCCGTTTTGTGCAGAATTTCTCGAGTATCGCTGCACCGCTGACTGGACTGACCTGGAAGGGAGTTCCTTTTCTTTGGACTGATGCGTGCGAGCAGAGTTTTCAGCAGTTGAAGACTCGGTTGACGACAACACCAGTTCTATCTTTACCTTCTGGATCGGGAGGCTATGTTGTTTATTGTGATGCTTCTCGAGTGGGGCTCGGCTGTGTTTTGATGCAACATGATAGAGTGATTGTTTATGCTTCTAGGCAGCTGAAGAAGTACGAGCAAAATTACCCCACTCATGATCTTGAGATGGCCGTGGTGGTCTTTGCGTTGAAGATTTAGAGACACTACTTGTACGGGGAGTCGTGTCAGATCTTCACGGATCACAAGTGCTTGAAGTACGTCTTCCAGCAGCGGGATCTGAATCTGAGACAATGCCGTTGGATGGAGCTAGTGAAGGATTATGATTGTGAGATCCTTTATCACCCGGGCAAGGCGAATGTGGTAGCAGATGCTTAGAGTCGTAGGCCCGGGGGTAGCTTGTCCCAGTTGAGCTCAGTTCAGCATCAGTCTTCTGCAGATTGGCAGCTTTTGTGCGATGGTAGAGTGCAGTTCGAGTTCACTTCCGCTGGGGGACAGTTTGCTCTTGTCCGCGCCCGTCCATTACTACTTGATCATATCCGTGAGGCGCAACCCAGTGATGCCCGTTTGTCCGAGATTCTTAAGCTTGTTCGACAGCGTACAGTTTCAGAGTTCATGATTGATGACCAGGGTGTGCTACGATGCGGGACTCGCTTGTGTGTACCAATTGCTGATGGGTTAAGACACGAGATCCTAGAGCAGGTATATCAGTCGGCCTTTAGCGTTCATCCAGGTTCCACCAAGATGTACAGTGACTTGAGAGATTTTTACTGGTGGGAAGGGATGAAACGCGATATTTCGAACTTCGTTTCGAGGTGCCTGACTTGTCAGCAAGTCAAGGCTGAGCATCAGAGACCGGATGGAGAGTTGCAGCCTTTACCCGTTCCAGAGTGGAAATGGGAGCATATTTCCATGGACTTCATTGTGGGTCTACCCAGGACCAGTAGAGGGCATGACTCCATTTGGGTGGTTGTTGACCGGTTGACGAAAGAGGCTCACTTCCTTCCAGTGAAGACCACTTTCGGTTATGCTCAGTACGCTCAGTTGTATATAGATGAGATTGTGCGTTTGCACGGTGTTCCCACATGCATAGTATCCGACAGAGACACCCAGTTTACTAGATGTCTTTGGCAGAACCTTCAGGAAGCTTTGGGTACCCGGTTGAGTTTTAGCACCGCTTTTCATCCACAGACCGATGGTCAGTCGGAGCGGACTATACAGACTCTGGAGGATATGCTCCGTGCATGTGTGCTTGATTTTGGTGGCAGTTGGAATCGTCACTTACCGTTGATTGAGTTCTCTTACAACAACAAATTTCAGGAGACTATTCAGATGGCACCTTTTGAGGCTTTATATGGTAGGAAGTGTCGATCGCCAGTCTGTTGGACCGAACTTAGTGAGAGTCTGGTTTTGGGACCCCAGCTAGTTCAGGAGACTACGGAGAAGATCCAGCTGATTCAGGACAGGATGAGGGCATCCCAGTGCGGACAGAAGTCTTATGCCGACCGTCGTCGTCGCAGACTTGAGTTCGCAGTGGGGGATCATGTATTCCTGAGGATTTCTCCGATGAAGGGCGTTATGCGATTTGGGAAGAGGGGGAAGCTCAGTCCCAGATTTGTAGATCCTTTCGAGATTCTTGAGCGAGTGGATTCTGTTGCTTATCGTTTGGCGCTCCCGCCTAGTTTTCCGGATATGCATCCCGTTTTCCATGTGTCGATGCTTCGTAGATACCTTCATGACCCTTCTCATATGATTCAGCATGAGACCGTTCATCTTGAGCGCGATCTTTCGTTCACCGAGCAGCTAGTAGTTATTCTGGATCGGCAGGTGAAGAAACTTCGGTCAAAGGTCTTGCCATCGGTGAAGGTTCTTTGGCGTAGCCCTACTAGTAAGGAGATCGCTTGGAAGACCGAGAGCGAGATGCGGAAGAAATTCTCTCATCTCTTTGAAGGTACGCTTAGTAGTTAATTTTAATTCGGGGACCGAATTTTTATAAGGGGGGAGATTGTAACGTTTTAGAAAATCGTTATGCGAATTTTTCCGTTTTAGGGTAAAATTGTCGGTATTTTTCGTTTTAACCCGACTGTGATCAAACGTCCATATAGACTTGCCAGCACCTAGTTTAGCTAAAATAAAGCTAGTGTGCAAGCTTTGGATGTATATGGGACGTTTTGGTTCAAATAGAATTTTTCCCTATTTTAATATTATTTTAATGTGGTAATTACATTTTGGGTTTGGGTTTTTACTCCTAAAATTTTATCTTGGAAATTTTATCAAGTTTGAGTTAACCAAAACCCTTCTCATAATATCTAGATATTTGTTTATGCAAAAGGATTAAGTTTTAAAGAAAAAAAAAGAAAAGGAAATGAAGGAAAGAGGTGGCATGTGCATGAATGAGCATTAATATACATTTATTGCAAGGAATTAGCTAGGAAACTTCACAAATTCCTCATACTCCTCCCTTGGCCGAGCTCCTTCTCTTTTCTTCTGCCTTTGATCATTCCCTTTCCATTTTCAACAATTTCAAATCAATAAATCTCCAAAATTTCCAAAATCAGTATAACGTTTTAGAAATCGTTTTGCGAATTTTTCCGTTTTAGGGTAAAATTGTCGGTGTTTTCTCTTTTAACCCGATTGTGATCAAACTTCCGTAGAAACTTGCCGGCACCTATTTTAGCTAAAATAAAGCTAGTGCGCGAGCTTTGGGGGTCAGTGGGAAGTTTTGGTTCACATAAAATTTTTTCCTAATTAAATTATTATTTTAAGTTGTTATTTATGCATTTAATTAAAGGATTATGTTTTGTGCATATCTTTTTGGCCAAATTTCCTTCTTCCTTTTGCTTTGGCCGAACCTAATAGGTGTGGGATTGTTTTAGATCGGTGAGGTGTTTTTCATGACACATCCTTTGCATTAATTGATTCATGAGTCATCTTTTTCATTAATGCTTTTTGTAAAGCTTTAGATCTTTTGTTGGATATTTGTGATGTTAATTAGATATGGTCACCACTTGAATCTCTTGAGCTCACCCCCCATTTCACAGTGCACAATTTGTGGCCGGCCCCACTTGCTTTGGACATGATATATTTTCCTATGTTGATTAATACAAAAGCTCACTTCTTCATTTGAGTGTTTTTTTTTTCTCTTTTCACAGAGAACTTTTTCCTTCTCTGGAAAATTGTGGCCGAGCACTATCATATGCCATTTTGGCCGAGCTCAATTTGTTGAGTGAGGAAGTTTGTTCTTCATTGCAAATCCATTATTCACTTCACAACTCCATAAGGCAACTTCATTTACCTTCGCCCGATTCGTTGGGTGCCTTGAGGCAAACTATTCTACATTCTTTCTACTTCAATCTTGGACTAGTCGGCTAGCAAACTTGAGTTTCAAATCAAATTTGGAGGTATAAAACCCTAATCCTAATCTTTTTGTTGTTCTAATATTTTAATTGGCTTTTTAGTTGTTAAAATTAAGCTATTTAATTGCATGCTTAAAATTCTAGAAATGGTTTTTGGATAATTAATTAGGGTTTTGATTAGTGAATAGGTTAATCGTTAGTTTTAATCAAAAGAAAACTTAACCTACTTGCTAGATTTGTTAAATGATATTTTCCTAATTATCTAATTAGCCTAGTTACAAACTAGACTTTTACTAAATCCTAATTAAGTGAGATTAAAATTCTAGTAAGGGTTTGTATGATTTAATCTTGCTAATTAGTGATGTTGTAAATTCTAGTTTGGTAAAAGGTAGTAGTTTGGTGCTAAAATGATTTATATTGCTTACTAGGTTTCGGTGAATTTTAGGCGTGGGTTTCTTTTGACGTTGCGACGTTAATTATATTGATTCCACGCTATATCTTGTGTTGTGAATGCGCGATCGGTACGATCAGGGTCTAGGCTTGGTAATTGTGTCGCTTCGCGTTCCTAGCTAGGGTCGTGCCGATGTCGTTCGTGTCTTTGTGTAGATTTTGCTCTTGAGTTGGTTTCGTAGTGTCGCTGTGCACGCTAGCCACTTAACGAATACTCGAGAGTATGTTTGGAGTTGGTGCGTCGGTTAAACGTAGTTGTACGCATTTTTGGTCGATTGCTTATATACGCTTGCTTTATTGTTATATGTATTCAGGATCGAAGGCGGGGACTTCGGGCGCTGCGAACAGGGAAAAGCGAGTGGTAGGCTTTACTTAGCCAGGAGCGTTGGTGAGTAGATTTAATATCTACAAGGGAATCGCCTGCATGGCGTTATGCGTCTGGACTAGAAATGACTTGACTTGTCGCATATTCTATTTCATATTTAGAATTTGCGACTACACTTTATTGCTTAGATATTGTTGTGCTTGGACTAGTACCCTTAGGACACTGCACATATTATTGACGATTTATGTTGCGCGAGAATTGATTGTATGCCACACACACCGTCAATAATTGCCATGTCATGTACAACCCACTTGTAGATATGATATTGTTTGGTTATGGACATTGAGACATTGATTTATATTTCTTTACGCATAAGACATATCGCATACCTGTATACCCACATGCTTACACATATACCTTAACATACTTACATGCTAGTTACCTGTATACCTATAGAGTATTGTACCATTAGCGATAGGTACATACACACATAATGACATAGCTACATGTATACTTTGCATACATACTTACACTTATACCTGGAGGGTATATTACATCATTACTGATAGGTAGATATCTATATCTTGCTATACCTTTATGTTTACACATATATCTGGTTATGACTACATGTTTACCTTTACTTGATGTTATTTAGAATTGGAGAAAATAGGAACCGCATGATATTTTATATTAACTTGTTGCAGTTAATTAGCGGCTTTTCCTTTATATGCTTACATTACAGTTTTATGTTGCGTATATTTTATTCATGGATTTTCGTATTGAGATATGGATTTTTCATGATGTTTTCTGAATTTGGGAACCGTGGTAGTTTCATGAAATTATGCATTATTTGAAAAACCCAGTTTTCCTTGATATGATATTTCAGCATCCACCATGAGGTTTATCGGTTCTGATATATATATATATATACCCCATGCGAGGAGTCGGGGGCCGTATAAGGGTACATGGTGGGGCCCGGCGGTACCCCGGGACAAGACGATTGATGGACCTTACCGATTTAGCCTGGCAGGGGAACCATACACTCCGGTGACATTACCAATGACTCGGCGGTTATCGTGGGGATACCGACGCGAGTCATGTACGTATGGATACGTGGAAAGACGAGGGTCAGAGCTAGGCACTCGTGCTTTTCGGATAGCGTGTGATACGTACTTATCAGGGTCCTAGTCGTGGTGATATATATATATATATATATATATATATATTAGTAGAATGGGACGCTAATATATATGTATACATATCAATTCATATACTTCATCATATTTATTCATGCAAATATACCGAGGTTATAAGAGATTCACTTGATATTGGATTTAGGACATATGATATTTACTTGATATTGTACATAAAGGATATATGAGATTCACTTGATTTTGTACATTTAGGATATAGGAGATTTATTCGATATTGTACATTAAGGATTTGTGAGACTTATATGATATGAGAGCCAATTTGGGGGCTAATTTGAGGAAATTGGGATTTGAATTGTCTTGATGGATTTTGGTCCTACCACGATTTCAGGATTCCGTGGAAATGACATATTTCATTCCATACTCCACATTTATTGTTTATGCACTACTTCATATATTAGTAGTACCTGTTAGTGTACCTTTCATGACTGCTGCATTTACATATTTCATTTTATATGCATTGCTTCATGTGTTAGTTGTACCTGCTAGAGTACCTTTCATGACTGTTGCATATTGTCACGATCCGAAAGTACGGAACGTGACTGGCACTTAGATTACGAGACGTCTCAAGGCGTAACGTAACCTAAGTCAGCCAAAGCCCAGAAAATCTAAACCATAAACAATAAGAGTGAAGGAAACCTTTCATGAAAACGACTTTAAAATCAATTAAGTTGCATTAACCCTTTTTAAAAGCATCAAAAAATTTCCGAAAATTTCGGCAGAGTCTCCTTTGTAAATACTAGCCCCCCAAAATGGGTACAACAAGATATATAATCTGTAACGATAAAATGGCATCCCCAAGCGGGAGCTAGCTCTTCGCCCAAGGCGGATCATAACCACACGTAATATATATGCAATATCAAGCTAATAAGCATAAAGAAAAGCAAAATATAAGAAAAACACAACGTCGGCTCAAGTGAGCTCGACCCCAAAGAAACCACATATACACAAATCTCTCAGTCTCATCACTAGGTCGCATATACAAATAAGAAGTGGTAGATGGAGAATACTAGATACAATGATAGTACAAAAGAGATAAAGTGTCCTCGCAACCCACCTACGAGCAATGTCACGAGTCTGAGCAAAAGAAGCCAATGATAAGATAAGCCCGCCGCTACAAGGCTGACGGGTCCGACCTGCAAGACACTGTGGCACAACGGGGGTGAGTTGCCGGCTCGTGAGTAGAATATAACATTTAGTAAGGCTATCGTAAGAATGCACGCAATTGCGTCACAACATGTATGTCTAGACGTGATGTAATGCCACTAGTATGTATGCACATGTATGTAACATCAATACGAAATCTTTAAGTGTTTAAAATACTATAAGCTCTGCATTCTTAACTTATAAAAAGAATATCTGTGCAATAGCTAAAGTACCATCAATGAAATCATCTGAAAACCCTGTCAAGCATCGACACCAAATACGGAAATATATCTGTCTCAATGTCTCACTATATCAATGTCTCAATACATCGGGCTCTGTCAGTTCGGATCGGCCCATATCATCAAATCTCACGACAACGGTCGGTATCCTCCGGATATCCGCCGCGCCAGACATCACCGGTAGGTAGTCTTCCCCTTCCAGGCTCATCGTCTACAACTCGATCTTCTTGCCCCGGGGTACCATACCGGGCCCACCATGTACCCGAGACGGTTCAACCACTCCTCGAATCGGGTCTCGAAATCCAACAGAAAACATGCAAACTCATGGTGGACGACACATACATCACGAGAAAACGGCAACTTTATTTTAAAAATGATGATAATAAGTTTTTGTTAAATTCTTGCGGTTTTCCCCCAAAATCCAGAAATCTCATCAATACTGAAATCCTCAAGAAAATCATAATACCTAACATGTTGTATATGATAAATGTTTATGATATCAAAAGTATGCAATTGATTTGTGACTAGGAATCTATATAAGCATGATGATGAAATGAGGTGTATACATGCTATGCAATTCAATATATCATATATGATGCAAGTGTTGATACTGAACTAAGCAGGTTCTAAAGTACTCGTGACATGTCAATTACCAAGGTGTGTGTGTTCACATGAATAGTGCGCGTGCAACATGAGCCAATGGTAATGGTGTATGTGTCCTAAGGGGTGATATCACACATGTGTATGTGGATAACCATGCAATGCCAGCAGACGAATAACTAGAAAGATGTGCATATGAATGAGAGGGTTAACTAACTAACAATGCATATAGTTTGCAAGAATAAAGTGATCCTAACTATGGGGCGCCTCGCGCCATCCAGACGATTTCCCCATAGATGTATACATCTACTCACCTGGACGCCTCGCTAATCTGATCCAACCACCGCTTTGCCTTTGCGCGCCACGTCCGATATTTCCGCAACCGATCATAAAATTGCATAACACACGACATAAGATTAAACATCATGGAAATAACGCAAGTCACAATATGAAAAGATCAACACCCACAAGTTAGGCACAACGTGCACTCGGTGCGCGGAAAACACACGAAAATCACTAAAAGCTTAACTAAAATCGTCGTTTCGGGGCAACCGTTAAAACTAAAACCCGACTAAACCAAACTCCACATTCGCACACCCTACAAGTCATAGTAGATGCTAATAGTATCGACAATAAATCACAATTAATTCACTTCCTAAGAATCTAGAAAACCTAGTAAGCATTAACATACAAATTTCGATGAAAATCTCGCGAATTAACGATATAGCGATCGCAATATCGCACAAACATCCAATTTAAATTACTAGATGGACACAACACTAACTTTAACCCACTTACCATACTTCAAACCCTAATTACAACACCAATCCTTTTCTTGAATTTCATTAAACAAGGAATTATAACCTAATTAACACTTTAAAAATCTAAATTAGCATATTTAAACTACCAATTTAACAACTAGATTAAAATTATACCTCCCAAGTGTTGATCTCCTTGCACTTAGCCTCCAAAGTTACCTCTTTTCTCTTTGATTTAAACCAATTAGGTTTTGGGAAGAGGTGGAAAAGGGTTTTGGTTTGAATTAGTGAATGAATTTGCGAGTTTTGTGGATTTTTGGTTGATTTTTACATGAATTTTGAAGCAAGAAAATGGGGAAAGAGGGGGGTTTGCTGCTGTAGGTGGCTCGGCCAGAGCTAAAGAGGGGAGGAGAGTGGGGAAATGTGTGGAAAATTCTACACAAAATGTCATTCACAAGCTCATTTAATGCTCTCACATCAATTTTTTAAAAAAAAACCCCATTTTAATTCATTTTTGATTAAAATTTTAAACCATAGAACTAAAATCTTGAAAAGTCTTGATACAATTTTTGTTACACTAAATTTTAGTTTATAATGGATCCTAAGTGTGTAATTTACCCAATTAAATTTGTATTTTAAACTAATTTAATGTATTTTTAAAAGCTTAAAATAATATTAAAAATAATTAATTAAGGAATTTTTTTTAAAAGACTAGGAATTTTTAAGTGACAATTTAGTGACCAAATTCTAGAAATATCTTATCTAAATTTTGTATAATTAGGCCTATATTGAAAAATACTTATTTTGACTTTTTACGGAAAAGACTGATTATTTTGCCGATTAACGAAAAACTGCCTAAACGATTTTCGAAGCGTTACACATATATACATTTTCATATCATTATTGCATGATTATTGCATACCGATTGTCATATTATTGCTTCATATATTACTTGTACCTGCTAGTGTACCCTTCATGATTACTGCATTCATATGACCTTTTATTGCCATTAATTGCATATGTTAGATTCGCGCTGTACGTGCATATTTGCGATTACCTGCATATGTTATTTACTATTCATGAGTTGGCAACTCACCCCCGTTGTGCCACAGTTGTTTGCAGGTTGTTCCTCAGAGTTGTCGAGGCAGGTTATTCATCTATCTGATCATCTTTTGCTGCGGATACCGCTTCAGCTTATAGTGTGCAGTTTTGCTTAGGTGGGTTTTGTGGTTATCCGTATTGTTCATTGTATATTCATTGTAACTTGTACTCTCCATCTACTACTTTCATGTTGACTTAGAGACTTGATGTGAGGACGATATTGTATAGTATTTTGTTACTTGGTTGTCTTTTATACAGTTCCTTTTTATCGTCTTTTATTTCTTCGCTACAGCGTCGTATATCTGTTGTGGTGGTTGTTTTCCGCCTTTTGGCGTGGATTTGCTCCTGTTGGGGATGCTTTACTTTATATTTGTGTTGTACCCATTTTTGGGGTTGGTTTTTACAAAGGAGGTGCTGCCGAAATTTTCAAGAAAGTAAATTGGACTTAAAGAATTTATACTTGAGATTTTCAAAAGTTTAAACAATATTTCTTATCTTTTCTTGTCTTTTAATGGTTTAGATTTCTGGGTTTTGGCTTTCTTTTACTGCATTACGCATGTAGGCGTTGCGTAGTATTAGGGCCGTCACGTGCCAATTTCGGGTCGTGACAAAGTTGGTATCAGAGCGCTAGGTTTTACCTTTCGGAGTGTAGGATGACCTTGGTATGATGGAGTAGGTAGCTTAAGCAGAGTAATATAGTGTGTGTATGTCCGCGGCATACTCACGATGCGGTACTCCACCTAAAGTGATCTAAGTACTAATTGCTTGAAATTCCTTCCTTGATGATACATATCCTTGTGATTCGATTTCTGTGTTCATATCGAATCTTATTTCTATTTATAGCCTTTGCCGCCGATGACTATGGGGACTCAGAGAGGTGCAGCGAGGGCCGAGGTCAGAATTGACTCGGGTGGGACGAGGACTGACCGGGATGGCACGCTCATTGCACAGGAGCAGATGGATCCGCCTTCGACAGATCATATCGATAGGCTTGTGGCAGAGATGCAGGATTTGCGCTAGACGATGAGGTCTTTGATTGAGGCCAGTAGATTGCAGCGACAGGAGGTTGTCACCCTTGTTACCCAGTTGTTCCTTGCGATCCGCACACAGCATAGTGTTACTTACACAGCACCAGTGGATGCAGCCATAGTTGACGAGGCACGTCTTCCAGAGACTTTGGGAGTTCTGGAACAGTGGAGGACTCGTACCAATGTACCAGCCCAGAGACAGAGGCGTAGTCGTCGAGACAGATTTTGTGACCGTCGCGGGAGTAGCAGAGGCTTGGGACGAGGAGAGTCATGTTAGCTAGATCAGCCGTTTGTTGTGTTAACTTCTGTCAGCGATTCTTTTGTTGCGCGACATGTATTTCAGTCATGTGCCAATCGGATAGGAGATAGAGATTCGTCCGTCGTTTTGATCCTTCTAGAGATGTTGGATTTGACGTTCTCCTGGGCATGGACTGGTTACTTACGTGCTATGCGTCTATGGACTGCCGTGAGAAAACAGACAGGGTTTTTTTTCCCGGCGAGTCAGTTCTTGTTGTGCAAGGGAGGGCAGTGGTGCCGCCTCACACAGCTTGAATTCAGCCTTTTTCGCTAGTCGGCTTTTGAGGAGAAGATGTCGAGGTTTCTTGGCGTTCATTCGTGATACTGGAGTCACAGTGGGTTTGTTGGACCGGCTTTCCTTCGTGCGAGAGTTTTCCGACATTGTTCCAGATGAGCCGGCGAAGCTTAGAGAGCTTAAGAATCAGCTGCAGAGTTGTTTGTTGGGGGGCTTGTGCGTCTGAGTGTTTCGCATTGGGGAGCTCCTATTCTGTTCGTTAGGAGAAGGACGGTAGTTGAGGTTGTGTATCGATTGATCGTCAATTTAACCGGCTTACGGTGCGGATAGGTATCCTTTACCTCGCATTGACGATTTCTTCGATCAGCTCCAGAGTGCGAGACATTTTTCTAAGTTTGTTTGCGGGTTTGAGTGATGACATTCCGAAGTCTGCCTTATGCATGCTACGGGCTTTGTGTGTTTTGGTGGTGTCATTGGACTCACCAATGCCCTAGCAACATTCGTAGATATGATGAACCAGATTTCTTCAGGCCGTTCCTCGACCAGTTATTGTTGTGTTATTGACGACATTCTAGTCTATTCAATGTGTCGTGAGGAACAGGAGCAGCACTTGAGGATTTGTTTTGCAGACATTGGGAGAGCGCCAGCCGTTTGCTAGATTCTCGGAGTGTTCCTTTAGTCTTGATTGTGTTGACTCCTAGGTCTTGTAGTTACGGGAGACGGTTTTCGTATGGTTCCGAGGAAGATCGAGGCCGTACAGCTTAGGCCCAGACTTGTGTGCAGGGCGGAGGTCCGCAGATTTTGGGCTAAGCAGGTTTTTACCGCCGTTTCGTGCAGGATTGCTAGTGTAGTGCTGCACCGTTGACTGGACTGACCAGAAAGGAGGTTCCTTTTCTTTGGACTGAGGCATGCGTGCGGAGTTTTCAGCAGTTGAAGACTCGGTTGACAACTGCATCAGTTCTTTCTTTGTTTTCTGGTTCGGGCGACCTTGTTGTTTAACTGTGATGTTTCGCGAGTGGGGCTCGACTGTGTACTGAGGTGACACTATAGAGTTATCGCTTTTACTTCCCGACAGTTGGAGGAAGTACGAGCAGGATATCCCACTCATGATCTGGAGATGGCCGCGGTGGTTTTGCGTTGGATATTTGGAAAACACTACTTGTTCGGAGAGTCGTGGCAGATTTTCACGGACCACCAGAGCTTAATATACATCTTCTTGCAGCGGATTTTGATTGTTGAGATAGTCTTCTGCAGATTTACAGTTCTTGTTCGATCGTTGAGTACAGCTTAAGTTCGCCTCTACTGAGGGGACAACTTGCTCATGTCCGCGCCCGACCACTTTTCCTTAATCGCTTTCGCGAGGCACTGCCCGCCGATGCTCGTTCGTCAGAGATACTTGAGCATACTTGGCTGGGTAATGATTCGGAGTCCTTGATTTGTGACAAGGGTGTGCTAAGTTTAGGGACGCGTTTGTGTACCTGATACTATTAGGTAGAGACGTGAAATCCTAGAGCAGGCACATCTGTCAACTCTTTGTACTCATTCAAGTTCCACCAGCATTTGACGTGACTTGTGAGATAGTTACGGGTGGGCAGGGATGTAGAGTGAAGTTTCGGGTTTCGTTTCAAGGTGTCTGTCTTGTTGTGTGCTAAGGTTGAGCATCTGAGACCGGCTGGAGAGTTGCAACCTTTAACCGTTCCGGAGTGGGAATGGGAGCAGGTCTCCATGAAAATTTCGTTGTGGCGTCTACCCAGGTTTAGACAGGGTGTGACTCCATTCGGGAGTTTGTTGTCCGGTTATGCTCGGTTTGCTCAGTTGTTCTTTGTTAAGTTTGTGCGTTTGCATGGAGTTCCTTCATTTGTTGTATCCAATGGAGGCACCTTGTTCGCTTGCCGTCTTGGGCAGAAGTTTCAGGAAGCCTTGGGTACTACTTGAGCTTTAGCTCCGCTTTTTTCCATCCACAGGACGACGGTTTGTGAGAGCAGACTATACAGACTCTAGAGGATATGCTTGTGAGTACGTACTAATTGTTGTCGGCAGTTGGGATCGTCACTTGCCATTATTAGGATTCTCCTTCGATAGCTGTTATCAGGAGGCACTCCAATTGGCAACTTTTATGTTTTGTTGTTAGGTCATGTCGATCGCCATTCTGTTTTTCTAACTCTACGTAAATAGGATTTTTGGACCCCAGCTAGTTTAGAGAGTCCGGAAATGATCTAGTTGGTTCAGGTCAGGATAAGAGTAGCCAGTGCAGATAGAGGTCTTATGCCGACCGTGGTGGTCGTAGACTTGAGTTCGCAGTGGGAGTTCATGTATTCCTACCGATTTTCTGATGAATGACGTGTTGAGTTTTGGGAAGCTTATCCCAGGATTGTAGGTCCTTTTGAGATCCTCAAGCGAGTTAGTTTCGTTGCCTTTAATTTGGCACTTCCGCCCAGATTTTTGAGTATTCACCCCGTATTCCTTGCGTCGATACTTCGCAATTACCTTCATGACCTTTTTCACATGATTCGGCATCAGACCATTTAGCTTGGACGCGATCTTTCGTTCACCAGCAGCCGATAGTTATAGTGGATCGGCAGGTGGAGGAACTTCGGTCAAGGGTCTTGCCGTCTGTGAGGGTTCTTTGGCGTAGCTGTATAGTGAGGTAATCACTTGGCAGGCTGCGAGCGAGATTTGGGAGTTTTGTACTCATCTCTTTGAAGGTACGCTTAGTGAGAATTTTAAATTCGGGGACCGAATTTCTTTAAGGTGGGAAAATTTTAACGTTTTAGAAATCGTTTTGCGAATTTTTCCGTTTTAGGATAAAATTGTCGGTGTTTTCCCTTTTAACCCGATTGTGATCAAACTTCCGTAGAAACTTGCCGGCACCTATTTTAGCTAAAATAAAGCTAGTGCGCGAGCTTTGGGGGTCAATAGGAAGTTTTGGTTCACATAATTTTTTTCCATAATTAAATTATTATTTTAAGTTGTTATTTATGCATTTAATTAAAGGCTTATGTTTTGTGCATATCATTTTGGCCAAATTTCCTTCTTCTTTTTGCTTTGGCCGAACCTAGTAGGTGTGGGATTGTTCTAGATCGGTGAGGTGTTTTTCATGACACATCCTTTGCATTAATTGATTCATGAGTCATCTTTTTCATTAATGCTTTTTGTAAAGCTTTAGATCTTTTGTTGGATATTTGTGATGTTAATTAGATATGGTCACCACTTGAATCTCTTGAGCTCACCCCCCATTTCACAGTGCACAATTTGTGGCCGGCCCCACTTGCGTTGGACATGATATATTTTCCTATGTTGATTAATACAAAAGCTCACTTCTTCATTTGAGTGTTTTTTTTTTCTCTTTTCACAGAGAACTTTTTCCTTCTCTGAAAAATTGTGGCCGAGCACTATCATATGCCATTTTGGCCGAGCTCAATTTGTTGAGTGAGGAAGTTTGTTCTTCATTGCAAATCCATTATTCACTTCACAACTCCATAAAGCAACTTCATTTACCTTCGTCCGATTCGTTGGGTGCCTTGAGGCAAACTATTCTACATTCTCTCTACTTCAATCTTGGACTAGTTGGCTAGCAAACTTGAGTTTCAAATCAAATTTGGAGGTATAAAACCCTAACCCTAATCTCTTTGTTGTTCTAATATTTTAATTAGCTTTTTAGTTGTTAAAATTAAGCTATTTAATTGCATGCTTAAAATTCTAGAAATGGTTTTTGGATTATTAATTAGGGTTTTGATTAGTGAATATGTTAATCGTTAGTTTTAATCAAAAGAAAACTTAACCTACTTGCTAGATTTGTTAAATAATATTTTCCTAATTATCTAATTAGCCTAATTACAAACTAGACTTTTACTAAATCCTAATTAAGCGAGATTAAAATTCTAGTAAGGGTTTGTATGATTTAATCTTGCTAATTAGTGATGTTGTAAATTCTAGTTTGGTAAAAGGTAGTAGTTTGGTGCTAAAATGATTTATATTGCTTACTAGGTTTCGGTGAATTTTAGGCGTGGGTTTCTTTTGACGTTGTGACGTTAATTATATTGATTCCACGCTATATCTTGTGTTGTGAATGTGCGATCGGTACGATCAGGGTCTAGGCTTGGTAGTTGTGTCGCTTCGCGTTCCTAGTTAGGGTCGTGCCGATGTCGTTCGTGTCTTTGTGTAGCTTTTGCTCTTGAGTTGGTTTCGTACTGTCGCTGTACGCGCTAGCCACTTAACGAACACTTGAAAGTATGTTTGGAGTTGGTGTGTCGGTTAAACATAGTTGTACGTATTTTTGGTCGATTGCTTATATACGCTTGCTTTATTGTTATATGTATTCAGGATCGCAGGAGGGGACTTCGGGCGCTGCGAACAGGGGAAAGCGAGTGGTAGGCTTTACTTAGCCAGGAGCGTTGGTGAGTAGATTTAACATCTACAGGGGAATCTCCTGCATGGAGTTATGCGTCTGGGCTAGAAATGACTTGACTTGTCGCATATTCTATTTCATATTTAGAATTTGCGACTACACTTTATTGCTTAGATATTGTTGTGCTTGGACTAGTACCCTTAGGACACTGCACATATTATTGACGATTCATGTTGCACGAGCACTGATTGTATGCCACACACACCGTCAATAATTGCCATGTCACGCACAACCCACTTGTAGATATGATATTGTTTGGTTAGGGACATTGAGACATTGATTCATATTTCTTTACGCATATGACATATAGCATACCTGTATACCCACATGCTTACACATATGCCTTGACATACTTACATGCTAGTTACCTGTATACCTATAGAGTATTGTACTATTAGCGATAGGTACATACACACATAATGACATAGCTACATGTATACTTTGCATACATACTTACACTTATACCTGAAGGGTATATTACATCATTACTGATAGGTAGATATCTATATCTTGCTATACCTTTATGTTTACACATATATCTGGTTATGGCTACATGTTTACCTTTACTTAATGTTATTTAGAATTGGTGAAAATAGGAACCACATGATATTTTATATTAACTTGTTGCAGTTAATTAGCGGCTTTTCCTTTATATGCTTACATTACAGTTTTATGTTTCGTATATTTTATTCATGGATTTTCGTATTGAGATATGGATTTTTCATGATATTTTCTGGATTTGCAAACCGTGGTAGTTTCATGAAATTATGAATTATTTGAAAAACCCGGTTTCCCTTGATATGATATTTCAATATCCACCATGAGATTTATCGGTTCTGATATATATATACCCCATGCGAGGAGTCGGGGGCCATATGAGGGTACATGGTGGGGCCCTGTTAGTTATATGTATGCCCTAGAGGCCATTACTGTACATATGATGTATATTGTAATGGATGCTTGGACATATATAGGGAGGACTTTCTTGCTCGACATGATAGTATGTTATCTGGTTGCACTTTATCTTAACATGTACTCTGATTGTCTCTATGTTACATGTTGATAAAGCCCTTAGGATATGTACTCGACTACTGGGACTATGATGAGATCATACTAGTGGGGCCACGGTAGTCGACGAGTACATCCTATAACTGTTCCTAGTCGAGGGTGTATCGAGACAGGGCATCGATACACCATAGTAGACTAGCGTATACGCATCTTGACCCATATGGTGGACGATGGATGATCCCATATCCATCGGTGTTTGACATCAAGAATGGTGTACGGGTGCTCAGTAGAGACTGGGTACACTAGATGGACTCGCCGAGAACTCCCAGATGGTATTATACCTCACGTCAGATGACAGTTCTCTGGTGACACTGGTACAGGTTAGTCTGTAGACCCGAGATCGTCATAGAGTCTTGTGTGATTCCAACTGTGCTTTGATTTCCATCATACCACGTCCAAGAGGGCGTGCAAAAAGGTGGCTTTTGGGTACAGTCCCGAATCATATGGAGGCAATGAGCGATAGGAGGGGATTCGTCTCTCCCGGTATAGGGAGTTGATGTTGCGCTGTGTTCGATTGGCTATAACTGGAAATCCCTGGCCAGGGTTGCTGAGATTTACTGGTAAGTGTTATCAGTAGTTTCTCGAACTGTTATAGACCTCATATCGACACGACTTATCAATCTACTGGGGTCTGACGTTTACCACCCCTAGGCGAGATATGCGACATATCAGACGAAGAGACCGGGCTGTACGGAAGTGTTACTGATTGGATTCGCAGGAGAATATACATGCTTGCTTATTGATCTTCTGATCGCTCAATACCTGGGTGGCTGTTACGTTTAGCTGACCGCTTGCAGCTTGTGGGTGTTTTGATATGATCATCACCTACTGCTGGCGTATTGACGATTCTTTAGAGTCATACACAGAGGTTTCTTGGCTCAGGCAAAACGGAGTAGGAGCACATATATGATATATGCAGGACCGAGAACAATACGTGTATATAATACCGTATTAGATTCTCATGATATGAGATATCGGCCGGGTATATGTGATATAGCCGGATCATCGGATCAAGTATTGATTCGATGAACTGATACAGATTATATTAGTCGGTTATTTGTGAAATAGCTGGATTATCGGATCAAGTGTTGATTCGATAATTTAATGTATAATTATATATTTGATATATTAAATTACATGAACTAATATAAGCTCACTAAAAGATTCTTTTTCTCACTCGGGTAATACATTGATATATATGCGATATATGTTAATTGTATTATTTTATTTTGTTACAATAAATATTGTATATGTGATATATAATATTGTAACATGTTAGTGTTATTAATGCAACAAGATTAGTGGAGATTAAACATGATTAAGGTTTGATTTGGGTTAATTTTTCTAGAAGCTTCTAGAAGCCTTTTGTTTTGTTTTTGCAAAGATATTTTGTAAAGATATTTTTGTAGATATTTGTTAACCCAACCCAATGCTTGACCATGGTTAAGTCTCTACATGGGTTAAGTTATCATACTTAACTTATGGTTGCATTTCTAACCTCACTATGGATTCATTATTCAACACAAAAGAAATGGATTCATTATTCAACACAAAAGAAATGGATTCATTATTCAACACAAACGAAATGGATTCATTATTCAACACAAACGAAATGGATCATCTTCTTCCTTCTTCCTTCTTGCTTAAAATGCTTTCTAGCTCTTTGAGAGGTGATGAAAATGAGTGAGATTAAGAAAACAAATGAGAGCTAATATCCTACTTCATCATCCTAATCTATCCTAGCCATTTAAATTAGGGTGTTCACTTTATTAGTGAGTGAGAGCTTGTGTTAAAGAAATTTTAAGGTAGATCATCTTTGTTATCGAAGATCGGAAGCAAGCTTGCATCTTTCTCTTCGTGGAGCCTCTCTAGAGTCCGGGTACTCGATGATCGCAGCGAAGGGACCTCAACACGGAGCTTTAGAAGTGAAGGACCGGACTACAAAGGTTGTAATCCCAAACTCTTAGAAGTAAAGTTGTTTACTTGCTTTATTTCGCCTAATCTCTAGTTTAAAGATCTTGGTTAGGGTTGTTCGGCACGTCTAAATTTTAAATCGGGCATGGTTAATGCCTTGTAGAACCTTGTGAGTGTGCCTAGTAACCCTACAGTGGTATCAGAGCCAAGCTAGAGTTTTAGGCGAAGTATAGGCGAAATTTAAAGTCCGATCGAACTCCGAATACCCGATAAAACCTATTTTCTGGAAATTTTTCAAAAAGTTGACATTTTTCATATTAAAAATGCTCAGAAAATTCAGCAGGTAATTTTATGGTGACCTGTGAAAAACGACCTCCTAAATCAATTAAAGCGCCGCGGAACCGCGGCCATACCATGGTATTGGCGGCGGTTCCACGGCAAGTATTGAAGATTGAGGGATAGTTTTTGTACAGTAACATCCGTAGGCACTTTTGCATGCTTCTGGGGATTTTTAATTCTACTCAAGTGTTGAGTTTTCTGGGATGTATTGGGAACTCGTTGATTCGATCAGAGAGTTTAACTTCGTTTAAGTTTTTCCGGGTAACTTTAGAACGTATTAAAAAGTTCGACCGGATATCAATAACTCACTTTTCCCCTGCCGGAAAATTTCCAAGTGTTGGATTTTTCCGTAGTTTAAGAACGTTCTAAGTCGTGCAAGTAACGCGGTGGACCCTCTAGAAGACAAAAAACCTTAACTCGATTATGTGACCGTCTGAACCGCCTCTAAACCTTAGGGTTTGTGGCAGTACGGCGTTGCCATATGTGAGGCGTTGGCTTGACCCTTCTACGGCTGGACCATTGGTACTGTGGCATATGATGGATGTTTTAAAACTAATTTCAAGTGTTGAGAACTATTTGGGAAATCTTGGGTGTTTGTTTATTCGATCGGAAAGTTTAACATTATCTATTTATCTGGAATGTGATACAATATTTGGAATCCACAAGTAGTTATGAGATAACTAATATGAATGTTATAAATCTAGCAGTTCAGTCTCAGATGATCGGTTGCCATGGAATTTTGATGTGATCAAAAGTCCGTCGCAATCACCTAGCGTACTCGGATACTCGCCGGGTAAACTTAATAGACAGCCACGCCCTATAGCCCCGACCAAGTGACTGTAGGAGAACCCCATCGCCAAAAGCATCCGTTCGGGTGCTCGCGGCAGCGGTGTTCCGCCTTAGTGCACTTCGTCGATGGCATCCGGGGGTGCGTCCATCTACTAAAGTTTGCGACGAGCATTCGGTCAGGATGTCGGGAATCTTGTTGAATTGCCCGACTAGATATTGAAAAGTGTTTTCGATAATGATACTAAAATGCGGGGTTTATAATTGTTAGGCATGCGATGTCTATGGAATTCATTTGGTTAGGCATGCGATGTCTAAGGAGGTTGCGGATTCCAACTGTTGTAGTTTTACACTTTTTTTCTGTGACCGTAAGTGTAGTATGCAGTTGTATCGCCGGTTTTCGTTGCTATACATCAATGACAATCGGTGTATGCATACTTACTTACGTTGATGATATGAGATATTATGTATTGCTGTGATATGTTATATTGGATCGTCGTGTTCTGAATAGCCAGGGTTTTTATGTGAGATGAGAGTTTTTATTTTCATTCATGTAAAATTCAATTGTATGTAATATTCTTTTATTGGGGCACTTCCGGGCTGAGGATGATGTCACCATTGTATATTATTTACTTTTTCGCATTAGGTAGACCCAAGACGGGGAGCACAAGTAACCGGGTTCTAGGGTCCAGTGGGAGACCATCTCGAAGAGTCGAGACCGGGTCTCCTAACTCTAGAACTGGCAGGGTTACTTGCCGCTCTCGTAGGGGTCTAGGGATGTGGGTTTGGCTATTCATCGCGACCGTGGAATCTGTGTTTTATACAGGCTCGTATTAAAACACGGACGTCTTAGTGTATCCAATATTTCATATATGTTCTTCTGTTGCAATGTTCTGTGATGTGATCATATTACTGCCTGAGATGAATGTTTATATTATATAAATGAGATATATATTATATATTGTTGATTTCGTTTCATATCTGATGCTTGTGAAGCATAATTAAAATGGGACTTCATTAATGAGATTAATGAAATAAAAGAAACCTAAAGATGTTGTAGAAACTTGTTTAAAAACTGGTAGCTCTAGTTCTTGCTTTGCAAAGCGGTGTTCCTTGTAGAACATCCAGCACCTTATTCGATAAGGAAAGAGCCGAGATCCCTTCACCGGAAGTGACCTCTTTAGCGAAACTAGCAGATACTGCATACTCGGTTTGTCTTTTGATTACTTCTATAGTTTTTGCTTTGCACAGCAGTATTTGTGAAATATCCTGCACCTTATTCGATGAGGAAAGAGCCGACGATCCCTTCACCGGGAGTGACCTCTTTAGCAAAACTAGAAAAGGCCTAAAAAACACTTGTTCATATCATAATATTGCATTATTATATTCCCCAGTCCTAGTTATTTTACAAATAAACAGGTGCTTTTGACCCATGTCTGCTACTTAGTTGCAGGTTACAGATTCTCGAGACAAAACAGTGAAAAAGACAAAAGACGATACAAAAGTGAGACTAAGACCAATAAATGGTGGAATCTTGATCAAGCCTACACAAAGATCAGTTCACATTGCACAGGGCAGCGCAAGATTCAAGACTTCGTCACGAAGCAACGGTGAAAGTTCACTACAATCATTCACTGTGGAATCTGGAAGAAGCCTAGAAGCCAAACTGAGAAAAGAACCAAAGAAATAGAGAGACAAAAACACCCAGAAGCACTACAGAGAAAATGACATCACAAAGCCTTCATATGGCCGCGGAACCGCGGCCAGAGCCTGCTTTTGGCCGTGGAACCGCGGCCGTCTTCTGCCCGTGTCGGTGGATTTTTTATGGGCGGTGCGCGGATCGTTGAATAGGTCTTTTCTTAGGGGGTATTTTTGTAAAACCAGGTATGCCAGTCTATTGTAACCCTAGGGTTCCTATCCTCTATAAATAGGAACTCTAAATCTTGTATGAGGGTATGCCTCTTTTCATTTCATAAATTCAGATCTGTACTGCGTTGATATTTGGAGAGAGCCATCAATAAAAATTAGTAAGTTCTTTTATTTCTTTGCCTTAGTTTACTTTAATTTAGAATGTCTTTTAATCCCCTAATTAGTGAGTAGTCTCCTCGCTTGTTAGGGTTAGCTTTAGGGAAAGGTTGGAGAGATGAGATCTCTCACCCCTTTCTTGCCCCTTCACACATAATAATTAGAACTCCATGCATACACGCACACACCGCTCCCTGCGGCACCTTACCCCTCGAGGTAACGGTGATACCGTAGTATAAAGGACCGGTTGCGCCCGTTTTCCATGGAGGTTAGGGTAAGGATCGATAAAGGAAGGACAAGAACCTAGAGAAAGAAACATCTTCCCAAATGATTCTAATCCACTTTATTGATAATTACTATAACCCCTAATAGATCTATAATAGGGCATTGAAAGCAGTGAGGAAACTTTTAATCTCTCAACTTCCCCTAAACCTAACCCTAGCAAGACTTAGATCTAGATAATCTTAGTATAAATTAATTTAGCTTTTAGAGATAATCAATCCGACACCCATCGGAATTAACTCGTTAGCGCGATTAGGAAAACACAAAATCCCTGTGGACCGACCCGTACTCACCGGCTAGCTACCAGCGACGCCGTTCTTGATTGCGGTTACTAGATATTCTTTGACATACAAATCAAATGGCGCCGTTGCCGGTGATGGCGTAGTATTTCCTTTTTGCAATTTCGGGTTAATCTAAATTTAAAAAAAAAAATTCATAAAAACAGAAAAAAGAAAAATTATAAAATTTTTATCATTTATTGTGTGAAAGGGATTTTTGTGTGAATCTTTGCAGGATCGACGGATCTGGAAAAATCCAGAGTGCAAAACAGAAATCGGGAGATCAGAACAGAGGGGGATTTCAAAAACAGAACAGTACAATTTTTATGGAGATCTGAACCCTGCACGGTGCCGCTAAACCGCCGCCGCAACCCTACTCCGACCGTGGATCAGCGGTGCTTTGGTGACATCATCTCCTCCAAAATTTTCTGGAGGCTTGAACCCTACTGTAGACCGCGGATCAGTGGCACGAACCCACATTTGGCGGCGGATCAGCGGCAGAAAGAACACTTCAACGCATGGAATTTGCACTGTAATTTCTCTCTCTCTCTCCTCTGCAAATCTCGATATATCTTCTGTAAAATCTCCTGCAGGATTCTTTATGCCTAAAAAAATCTTCCCCCTTCTCAATAACAAATCTTGTGCAGGATTCTTTGTGCCGTGCTAAAAATAAAAATAAAAATTGATTGCAAGTGATTTTTTCTGTTTTGCATATCTTTAATCGGACTTTAAGGGGCTTGAGACCAATTCAGATTGGGTGGGGATTTCATCACCCTTCCCAGGACCCCAGAAATCACAAAAGGCATTTGCATTGACCAATCTTTAATTAAAAAATACTAGACTCAGCCCTAAGGACTTCGAGCTCAATAGGACAGAGGACTAGTTATAGGCATCGGCCGTTAATCCTAACCTGACTTTGCAGTGTCTAGGCAAGTGTGTCTAAGGCGAGTGGTTACTTAATTAGGACCGCTACTTGTAGCGGGGAGCTTCCCACTCACCTGGCACTTACCTGGCCGCAATTGGCGGTGAAGAGACGGTTTGAGGTCCTATTTCTCGCCCTTTGGAACAGTTAGGAGCTGTCTAGCCGACCTAGGTGACCATAGATCTTGGCCTGTTTGTGCATTTTTGGTTGATCGAAAGTGTGCCTTAGCCCTTTATCGAAAATCTTTTTTGCAAAAAGTTCCAAAAAAAAAGGAAAAGGAAAAATCTTTTATAAAAACTTGCAACTTGTCGCTAAAAATCCTTGCACCCCACCACCACTCACTTTCTTCTCATTGACATTTTCTTACCCCCACATTCTGTTTTTCACTTTTTTGACTACACTACCTCCTTTAGTGTATGTCACTTTGGACTAGGGACACTAGCGTCCGATTAGTCCGTGTTTCGTTGGTACCGACCAACGAAACTTTCGACTCCGAAGTCGAAATTCCTTCCACTTCCTTACCTCAACCTTCAAATTCTTCTTCTGAAGGTATGTCGGGATATAATCCCAACAACACCTTACCCACGGGACTGATTCCACCTCCGTTAGGTGCGAATAACCTGAATCTCCCGCCTGTTGTAGCGCCCCAATGAATCGCGCTCCAGGATCTCTTCTACCCTGTCCGCACCTCTTTACCTACCTGTCTTTCACCCCCACCGACAAATGGGGACAATTTTGAAATAAAACACTACTTCATCAATATGCTGCCAAAATTTCATGGATTGGAATCCGAAGATGCTTATATCTTTATCAATAAATTCCAAAACGTTTGCGCCATGATGAAAACAACCCAATTAAGTATAACGCTATAAGGCTAAGGGTCATTCCTTTCACCTTATGTGACTTAGCCGAGAAGTGGCTATACAGCACAGTATCACATTCGATTAAAAATTGGGACGAGTTTGTTAAAGCTTTTCTTAAAAAGTTTTATCCTCATCACAAGACCGCGAGAATTCGCAATGAGATTATACAATTTTCCCAGCTTCCTTCCGAACCATTTTGGAAGTGTTTTGAAAGATTCAATGACCTACTTTGTCAATGCCCTCACCATGGGATCGAAAATTGGCAACTTTGCCAAACATTATACGAGGGATTGAACCCGGCAACGAAGCAGTTGCTAGAAACCATTTGTCAAGGTCACTTTCTAACCAAATCTAGTGAGGAAGCGTGGCAGTTTCTCGAGGATCTTAGTGAACAAACAATTCAGTGGGAGAGCACAAAGACCATCTCATCTTCTTCTATTGGTCAATCTAGGGCAGGCATACATCAATTAGATATGTCGATTGCTATGAAGGCCGAGATGGCCGCACTTATGAAAAAGCTAGAAGCCATTGAGACCAAAATCTCATCGTCTTCTCCTGCCCTTGCTTTACCCCTACGAACTGTTTGTGCTTGTTGTTCGGATCCATCATACCTTACCGAAGAGTGTCCTTACAATCCACCTGTTCAAGGACAAGATCAGGTCAATGCTGCCTTTCAGCAATGACAACGAAATGATCCTTACTCTTTGACCTATAATCCGGGTTGGAGGAGTCACCCAAGTTTTGCTTGGAATCAAAATCAACAATTCCAAGGAAACAACAACTTTCAAAGGCCTCCTCCTCCACAACAACAAGCACCCCAACAAACTCAATACCAGCAACCTTTCAAACCACAACCTTATCCAAATCAAACGAACAATTTGATTCAACCCAATGATGATAAGGTTATCTCGCTAGAAAAAAGTCTAGATGCGTTTCTCAAGCAATCTACAGAATCCGCAGCAAGATTGGAAAATTCCGTCCAATCTTTTGTGCACAACAATGCTTCACACGATCAAAGCATCAAATCTATTGAGGCACAAATTGCACAACTAACTGCTGCGTTGAGCGAGAGAGAAAAGGGAAATCTTCCATCTCAACCATTGCCAAATCCCGGTCACACACACAACGCACATGAATATCACAATGTAAATGCGGTGACCACGTTGAGATCTGGAAGAGTGTTGCAAAATAATGTGGGTATTAGTGATTTCACCCCCGCCGGTGGTTCTTCTCCTTCTTCTTCTTCTTCTCCATCTTCTTCTTCTTCACCGTCATCTCCTCCGCTAGAGCCTATTCTTCATTCTTCAAAAAGCCCTTCTTCTTCTAATCCGAACGGACCCAATTCTCACTTCACGAACACACCCACACTGGGATCCGTTCCAACTCCACATTCTACTCCACAGACATTGGACTCAACAGATTTTCAAAATGCTCCATTTCCAAACAGGTTGAGTCCCAATAAACCAACTGCACAAATAGAGAAGATTGTGGAGTTATTTAAACAGGTTAGCATAAATATACCTCTCTTAGATGCAATCCAACAAGTCCCTTCATACGCGAAAATCTTAAAGGGCTTATGCACCTCAAAGAGAAAGTCGTCTCAAATACCCAAGAAAGTGCTAGTGGCTAGTGCAGTGAGCAATGCTATTAACCAACCTCAACCCTTACCCCAAAAACAAAAGGACCACGTCTGTCCTACGATTTCAATAACAATTGGGGATAAGAAAATCAATCGAGCACTTTTAGGTCTTGGGTTTAGTGTTAACCTGCTTCCCTACTCCGTGTACGAGCAATTAGGGGTTGGAGAGTTGAAACCCACTCGTTGTACTCTCCAAATGGCTGATCGATCAATCACCCATCCTAGGGGTGAGCTAGAGGATGTGTTGATCAAAGTTGGGGACTTCATATTCCCCGTTGATTTTATTGTTATGGACACACAACCTGTTGCTAACCCACGGAACCAAATTCCGGTGATCCTCGGTCGACCATTTTTGGCCACTTCCAATACCGTAATAAATTGTCGCAATGGCTCCATGACTCTATCCTTCGGGAAGACATCTAGCGAGTTCAATATTTACAAATTAGGAAGTCTGCCCCCCGTGCCTAAAACTAGTACACGAGAAGTTTGCTCTATTCACGAAATCACGCAGAAGGACAGCGCGCTTGAAATATTTCTATTTGATGAAAACAGTTTTGACGCCACTAGTGCGTCCCTCCTTGAACCTACCACAGTTGACATGACCGATATTGATTATGAATGTTTCACTTTTTCGGATGATTTTGACGACTCATAGCCCGAATATGAGTCTTTTGAATTTTTGGATGAGTTAGTTTAACCATCCAAATCGGTTGTTTGCAGTGATTTCGAACTTGTGTTGGAGTCTTTTGAGTTCGAGGTAGATGTCCCAATTTTACCTATGATCGTTTCGCCTCCGAAACTCGAACTCACGCCCTTGCCATCTCACCTTAAATATACTTACATATGTGAGAATGAGACCTTTCCCGTTATCATATCGGCCTCTCTAGCTCTCGAGCAAGAGAGAGCCCTTCTAATGGTCTTACAAGATAGGCGGCAAGCTTTCGGCTGGACTATGGCGGACATCGAGGAGATTAGTTCCCTCATAATTGAATATCATATGCATATGATGGATGATGCCAAGTCGATAAAGGATCCACAGAAGTATCTTGGGGATAGTGTGGATAGTCAACCTCCTCCTTTAGAAGTTGAACCACCCCCTTTTCTTTTAATAAGCTACGAGAATGCCAATATTCCACTGATTGCTGATCATTCACATTCTCGTTTTGATTCATCACCACCTCCTATCTATTCACTTCCACACTTTCCATACCACCACTTCTATCTTTCCCAATTCTTTTTGGATCGGTACAACATATTCTTCCACCAACCGATACTCTATACAGATAAATTTTTCGAATGGTTGGTGTTGACGTTTGGTCTTTGCAAAGTTTGGCAATGACGTTTAACATTGTTTCAATAAAGTTTGGGGGGGGCCTTTCTGTATATATAATTTTGTTTTTCTTTTAGCAATAATTTTTTTTTATAAAACAATTTGTAAATAAATAAACAGGGGAGTGCCGACATCTTGACCCTCTTGGTGTAGCATGACAGTGAGGACACTGTCAAGTTTAAGTTTGGGGGTATGCTCGGTAAGCCTTCTTTCTTCGCATTCATATGTACATATTTTTGCATTTGCATACTTATTTTAAAACCCATAAAAATTGAAAAATTTCAAAAAAATTATAAAAATTAATGTATTCAATTTGGCCTAACTGATTTGAGTTTGACAAAAATGTTAACTAGCTAGGAACAACTAGATCTTAGACTCAGTGAGTTAAAAACCCTAAAAATAACCTTTCTTAAAGTTTAACGGTAGAAAATATATGTCTTTGTAGTTTATTTAGAAATAGGCAAATTTTGAGTTCACTTCTTGGGCTAAGTTAAAATAAGGGAAGAGTATTGAAATTTTTATTAGAGTATAAGTTTGAAAAATAATTCCTAGCTTAAGTCTAAATTCTGAAAATGTATACCCTACAAATTTGCACAAACACGAACCTTGATACTTGGAATGGTAGAAGAGACCTTGAAATGCTCGTCTAAAGTCCTTAGTACGAAGAAAAATAAAATAAAAATGCAAGTGTGAATAAAGAGATAATAATAAAAAAAAAATGAACACTGGTTTTTGTGATTACTTAAGGCTGCAAAAATAGAAAAATATTTAGCGAGGGTGCTTCATCACCTAGTGCCTTAGACCAACTGGTTTGGGAGTCACTGCTAAAGCCTTAGGTGTTGCAAGACTAGAAATTACGCTTTAATGTGCAAACACATCTTGTAATCGGTTGTTGGTACTTCAAGAAATATTAACGATCGCATGAAGGATGTGTGAGCGAAAAATTCACCAATTAATAAGTACTTTGGACAACGGACAAGAGTATGATTGCTTGATTTGAATTTCCAAGTGTAGGGGTGATATACACACACACGTAGGGGTATGTGATTGGGATTTAGATAAGAGATAGGAATGAAGAATAGGACTTATATTTTTAAAAGAGATGATAAAAATTCCTAAGTTAAGATAGAACCCTAGAAGGAAAACTTAAGAGATGCCAAAAGCTAAGCAAGTCTACAGAATATATATAATCTTAAGTTAAATGATAAGGAAGCGTGAAGAATACGGGTGGATGATTTATGAGTCGAAGATAATAGAATTCCTTGTTAGATAACTTAATTGGAGAATAAAAGTCAATGGGCCAAATTGATAGGATTTTGTGGGTAGTATCCGCTGAAAACCCTCAGGAGACAACACTCCTCCTACTAGGGACACCTAGAGGTTTAACGGCTTGTTGCACGAACTCAGTGCAATCGCGTTTCCCTGCGAAAGTGAGGTTAGGTTTTTGTTGAGAATAAAACTAGATTTGCTCGAGGACGAGCAAAAGATAAGTTTGGGGGTATTTGTTCATATCATAATATTGCATTATTATATTCCCCAGTCCTAGTTATTTTACAAATAAACAGGTGCTTTTGACCCATGTCTGCTACTTAGTTGCAGGTTACAGATTCTCGGGACAAAAACAGTGAAAAAGACAAAAGACGATACAAAAGTGAGACTAAGACCAATAAATGGTGGAATCTTGATCAAGCCTACACAAAGATCAGTTCACACTGCACAGGGCAGCGCAAGATTCAAGACTTCGTCACGAAACAACGGTAAAAGTTCACTACAATCATTCACTGTAGAATCTGGAAGAAGCCTAGAAGCCAAACTGAGAAAAGAACCAAAGAAATAGAGAGACAAAAACACCCAGAAGCACTGCAGAGAAAATGACATCACAAAGCCTTCATATGGCCGCGAAACCGCGGCCGTCTTCTGTCCATGTTGGTGGATTTTTTGTAGGCGGTGCGTGGATCGTTGAATAGGTCTTTTCTTAGGGGGTATTTTTGTAAAACCAGATATGCCAGTCTATTGTAACCCTAGGGTTCCTATCCTCTATAAATAGGAACTCTAAATCTTGTATGAGGGTATGCCTCTTTTCATTTCATAAATTCAGATCTGTACTGCGTTGATATTTGGAGAGAGCCATCAATAAAAATTAGTAAGTTCTTTTATTTCTTTGCCTTAGTTTACTTTAATTTAGAATGTCTTTTAATCCCCTAATGAGCGAGTAGTCTCCTCGCTTGTTAGGGTTAGCTTTAGGGAAAGGTTGGAGAGATGAGATCTCTCACCCCTTTCTTGCCCCTTCACACATAATAATTAGAACTCCATGCATACACGCACACACCGCTCCCTGCGGCACCTTACCCCTCGAGGTAACGGTGATACCGTAGTATAAAGGACCGGTTGCGCCCGTTTTCCATGGATGTTAGGGTAAGGATTGATAAAGGAAGGACAAGAACCTAGAGGAAGAAACATCTTCCCAAATGATTCTAATCCACTTTATTGATAATTACCATAACCTCTAATAGATCTATAATAGGGCATTGAAAGCAGTGAGGAAACCTTTAATCTCTCAACTTCCCCTAAATCTAACCCTAGAAAGACTTAGATCTAGATAATCTTAGTATAAATTAATTTAGCTTTTAGAGATAATCAATCCGACACCCATCGGAATTAACTCGTTAACGCGATTAGGAAAACACAAAATCCCTGTGGACCGACCCGTACTCACTGGCTAGCTACCAAGCGACGCCGTTCTTGATTGCGGTTACTAGATATTCTTTGACATACAAATCAACACTCCATTTAAAATCACTCGATTCTACAACAATATCAAGTTCATTACGTAAAAGGTTTTCTTAAAAACCTGTCGTAGCCCTCCGTCATTTCAGATAAGTACTACTTAGTATTCGTGCTGCGGTAGTTTGTCATTCGTTAAGGCGTAGTGTACGGTAGCTAACTAGTGTTTATCTGCTAGCATACGATGCAATTGGATTAGGGTATTCGTACGGCGTTGTTTGGCATTCGTCAAGGGTCGTGCGGGTGGGTTTAATTCAATCAAGAAATGTACGGGTTGAACTTGACTAGCGGACTATGGGTTGTTTGGCATTCGTCAAGATCATAGAACGCTAGGGGTAAAATATTATTGGGAATTTCAAGTGTTGAAATTTTCAATGAGATTGCATACCTTCTATGAGATAGTTAGATCCCGATACCCGCTGCGAGTAAGAGTTACTCCTGGGAGAGTTTTACACATTACAATTAGCCGATCAAGTAGGTGTTTAGAAAGGTGTTAACGGGGTTACGCCCCTGGGAAAATGATGTTTACTTTAATTAGGTCCGTGCGAAAGCACGGGGAACCTCCCTCAAAGTACCGGCACTGGCCTGGCTGAAAGATTGGCGAACTTATAGGGTGTAATTAATCCCGGCTAGTCTTTCCTTTTAGGGTTTGAAGGAAGATTTGACTAAAACAGTGGGGGATATCCTGATTAGGTATATTAATAACCAATCTAATCTTGCAAGAGCATACACTGAGTGTTTTCTTCTCTCTCTCTCCAGGTAGCGACCATATCACGCCTTAATCAAGATAATAATACGAATATATTGACCGAACCCGCTTGTTATACTGAGCTGGGGAACGTTGGTCGCACTCCAACTTATAATTGTTATAAGACAGAACATGAAATAAGGGATTACCAGAATTCCCGTGCTGCCCAAACGAAGAAAGAGCATGCTGATGCATCTTCTTCGGGTGTGTTCATTACACAGAACTATTTCTCAATGTCCTTTATGCCCTGGGTATTTGATACCGGATCAGGATCCCACATATGTAATTTGTTACATGGGCTACAGATAGGTAGAGAACCGAGAACGGGTGATAAATTTCATGAGATAGAAACAATGCAAGTGTTGCAGCCAAATCTGTTGGTAGTTATCACCCTGTATTACCAGAATACATTGATTCTAAAAAAATGTTATTAGATACCGAACCTGATAAACAACATCATATCAGTCTCTTTATTAGTAAAGAAGGATATAATTTTGTATTGTTGGATAATGTTTTGAACATTTCCTATATCAAGAGTTGATCGATTCAGGCACGTTATCTAAAAGCATAGACATTCTAAATCAAACCACAGTTCTTAGTATACAGAATACACACAAGAGGAAGAGTTCAGAAATGAACGAATCCTTCTTGAGCTATTGTAGACTAGGTCATATCAATGTAACCCGACTAGCTGAAGTTACATTTAGATGCATATTTAAATAAGTTTGAATTTACATCTTGTGAAACTTGCCGGTCATGTCATAAAGATAAGATGACCATAGCTCTGTTTATTGGAAACAGAGAAAGAGTTAGTGAACTCTTGGGATTGATACATGATGATGTATGTAAGTCCCCTGTCTACACATGCTGGTTCTTTGTACTTCATTATATTCACTGATTATCTCTCAAGATTCAGACATATGTTCCTATTGAAACACAAGTCCGAACCTTTTGAGATATTCACAGAATATAAGTTAGAAGTAGAGAGCCAAAAATGGGTATAAGTATTATGTCCTTTGATGAGATCAGGGAGGAGAATACTTGAGCACGGAATTCCTGGACTATTCTAAAGGAGAATGAGATTCTGTCTCAGCATTACTCCTCCGTATACACCACAGCACGTAGGTGTATCGGGGCGGACCAATCACACCCTATTAGATATGGTGCGCTCTATGATGAGTACTACTGAGTTTCCTATTTCCTTTTGGGAAGTTATGCACTTGAGAAGTTGCATACCTATTGAATAGGGTTCCAATCAAATCAGTTGCCTACTACTTCATATGTGATATGGAATGGGAAGAGCCCATATTTTAAGTAAGTTAAGATTTGGGGTTGTCCGGCCTATGTCTAAAAGAAAAATCCGGACAAGTTCGAGGCAAAGTCAGATCTGTGGAAGTTTGTTGGATATCCCAAGCATACGCAAGGGAATATCTTCTACCTAACCGAGGAACAAAATATGTTTTGTTTCTCAACATGCCACCTTTATGAAAGAGAATTTCTTATGGAAAAATTAGTGGTCATGAGGTAGAACTGGAAGGAGTTCCAGCTATACAAACTACAGCAGATGATTTGGTAGAACCAAAGGATTCAATAGATTCTAACGAACCTCAGCCTCTCCGCCGATCTAGTAGGGTTCCTCACCCACCTGAGAGATACTTCAGTTTCTCTATGACAGTGGGAGCGAGGATTGCATCATGAGATGATGACCTAACTAGTTTCGAGCTGGCCATCAGGAGTGGGACTCTGTAAGAATGGCTGGATGCTTAGCGATCTGAGATGGAATCCTTATACACCAACAAAGTATGGACTTTGGTTGCTTTATCTGAAGGGTTAAATCCCCATCAGGAGCAAGTATATCTTGAGAAGATTACTTGGTGTACATGGAAAAGTTGAGACTTTCAAAGCTATGCTTAAGTCCATCCAGATCCTACTTGCCACTGCTACATACCATGACTACGATATCTGGTGGTTGGGTGTCATGACTGCTTTTCTAAATGATGTTTTAGAAGAGAGCGTCTATAAGTACACAGCCAGAGGGCTTCGTAGATAGTGGGAGCAGCGGAAACGTGTGCAAGATGTTTTATGTGATAAAACAGGCATCGCGGAGTTGGAACGTCTGTTTTGATGTGATAGTCAAAGAGTTTGACTTCATCAAAATGGTAGATGAACCTTGTATATACAAAAAGGTAGTAGAGAGTATGGTAGTGATCCTCGTAGAGTACGTGGATGACATACTCTTGATAGGGAAGGAGTTTCTTATGCTACGCTCGGTCAATCTCCGCTTATCACAAGGATTCTCCATATAGGATTAAGGTGATTCCTCCTAAATCCTGGGTTATGGATCTATGAGATAGATCTATTTGGATGTTAGGATTCTCACTAGTTGTAGTGAGATGGTATCAATCGATCCTGGGGAGAATCACTAGAAAGGTTCCATGATGATAAGGACGACTGAATGTCAGTCTCAGGCATTGTCTTTACCCTCAGTGGAGGGACGGTATGTTGGAAGAGTTCCAAGCTAGATACCGTGACATACTAGACGATTAAAGGCAAGATACATCGTTACCAAAGATTCTACCAAAGAGGCAGTCTGGATATATATATAAGTTCATGAGATGAACTTCGTTCCTACCATTGTGTGACAATGGAGTTGTGGCTTATGCCTAGGAACCTCCGTCCCATCAGAAATCCAGATATAATTCTTAGGCAGTATCACCTGATCATGGAGATGGTTGATCTCCAGGGAGATCGAGGTTAGGAGAGTAGACACGGAGGACAACAGCGCGGATCCACTCACAAAGGCCTTTTTCCCAGTAGAGACTTTTATGGGAAGGTTGAGTATGAGATACTTCAACCACAGCTAATTGTTGGGTATGTGATACCACAACAGATGGCCCTAGTACAAGTTGGAGATTGTTAGTATTATGTATGCCCTAAAGGCCATTACTGTACATATGATATATATTGTAATGGATGCTTGGACATATATAGGGAGGACTTTCTTGCTCGACATGATAGTATGCTATCTGGTTGCACTTTATCTTAACATGTACTCTGATTGTCTCTATGTTACATGTTGATAAAGCCCTTAGCATATGTACTCGACTATTGGGACTATGATGAGATCATACTAGTGAGGCCATGATAGTCGACGAGTACATCCTATAACTGTTCCTAGTCGAGGGTGTATCGAGACAGGGCATCGATACATCAGAGTAGACTAGTGTATACGCATCTTGACCCATATGATGGGCGATAGATGATCCCATATCCATCGGTGTTTGATATCAAGGATGGTGTACGAGTGCTCAGTAGAGACTGGGTACACTGGACGGACTCGCCGAGAACTCCCAGATGGTATTATACCTCACGTCAGATGGCAGTTCTCTGGTGACACTGGTACAGGTTAGTCTGTAAACCCGAGATCGTCATAGAGTCTTGTGTGATTCCAATTGTGCTTTGATTTCCATCATACCACGTCTAAGAGGGAGTGCAAAAAGGTGGCTTTTGGGTACAGTCCCGAATCACATGGAGGCAATGAGCGATAAGAGGGGATTCGTCTCTCCCGGTATAGGGAGTTGATGTTGCGCTGTGTTTGATTGGCTATAACTGGAAATCCCTGGCTAGGATTGCTGAGATCTACTGGTAAGTGTTATCAGTAGTTTCTCGAACTGTTATAGACCTCATATCGACACGACTTATCAAGCTACTGGGGTCTGACGTTTACCACCCCTAGGCGAGATATGCGACATATCAGACGAAGAGACCGGACTGTACGGGAGTGTTACTGATTGGATTCGCAGGAGAATGTACAGGCTTGCTTGTTGATCTTCTGATTGCTCAATACCTGGGTGGCTGTTACGTTTAGCTGACCGCTTGCAGCTTGTAGGTGTTTTGATATGCTCATGACCTACTGCCGGCGTATTGACGATTCTTTAGAGTCCTACACAGAGGTTTCTTGGCTCAGGAAAAACGGAGTAGGAGCACATATATGATATGTGCGGGACCGAGAACAATACGTGTATGTAATACCGTATTAGATTCTTGTGATATGAGATATCGGCCGGGTATATGTGATATAGCCGGGTCATCGGATCAAGTGTTGATTCGATGAACTGATACAGATTATATTAGTCGGTTATTTGTGAAATAGTCGGATTATCAGATCAAGTGTTGATTCGATAATTTAATTTATAATTATATATTTGATATATTAAATTACATTAACTAATATAAGCTCACTAAAAGATTCTTTTTCTCACTCGGGTAATACATTGATATATATGCGATATATGTTAATTGTATTATTTTATTTTGTTACAATAAATATTGTATATGTGATATATAATATTGTAACATGTTAGGGTTATTAATTCAACATGATTAGTGGAGATTTAACATGATTAAGGTTTGATTTGGGTTAATTTTTCTAGAAGCTTCTAGAAGCTTTTTGTTTTGTTTTTGTAAAGATATTTTGTAAAGATATTTTTGTAGATATTTGTTAACCCAACCCAACCTTTGACCATGGTTAAGTCTCTACATGGGTTAAGTTATCATACTTAACCCATGGTTGAATTTCTAACCTCACTATGGATTCATTATTCAACACAAAAGAAATGGATTCATTATTCAACACAAAAGAAATGGATCATCTCTTTCTTCTTCCTTCTTGCTTGAAAAGCTTTCTAGATTTTTGAGAGGTGATGAAAATGAGTGAGATTAAGAAAACAAATGAGAGCTAATATCCTACTTCATCATCCTAATCTATCCTAGCCATTTAGATTAGGGTGTTCATTTTATTAGTGAGTGAGAGCTTGTGTTAAAGAAACTTCAAGGTAGATCATCTTTGTTATCGAAGATCGGAAGCACGCTTGCATCTTTCTCTTTGTGAAGCCTCTCTAGAGTCCAGGTACTCGATGATCGCAGCGAAGGGACCTCAATACGGAGCTTTAGAAGTGAAGGACCGGACTACAAAGGTTGTAATCCCAAACTCTTAGAAGTAAAGTTGTTTACTTGCTTTGTTTCGCTTAATCTCTAGTTTAAAGATCTTGGTTAGGGTTGTTCGGCACGTCTAAATTTTAAATCGGGCATGGTTGATGACTTGTAGAACCTTGTGAGTGTGCCTAGTAACCCTACAGCCTGGAGGTACCCCGGGGCAAGATGATTGATGGACCTTGCCGATTGAGCCTGGCAGGGGAACCATACACTCCGGTGACATTACCAATGACTCGGCGGTTATCGTGGGGATACCGACGGGAGTCATGTACGTATGGATACGTGGAAAGACGAGGGTCAGAGCTAGGCACTTGTGCTTTTCGGATAGCGTGTGATACGTACCTATCAGGGTGCCAGTCGTGGTGACAGCACCTGATAGATCAGCATTTCTGTGTCGATGCTTGACATATTGTTTTCATGATATTTTACTCCTAAGTATATATAACAGTGGAATGGGACGCTGTTATATATATATATATATATTAGTGGAATGGGACGCTAATATATATGTATACATATCAATTCATATACTTCATCATATTTATTCATGCAAATATACCTAAGTTATAAGAGATTCACTTGATATTGGATTTAGGACATATGATATTTACTTGATATTGTACATAAAGGATATATGAGATTCATATGATTTTGTACATTTAGGATATAGGAGATTTATTCGATATTGTACATTAAGGATTCGTGAGACTTATATGATATGAGAGCCAATTTGGGGGCTGATTTGAGGAAATTGGGATTTGAATTGTCTTGTTGGATTTTGGTCCTACCATGATGTCAGGATTCCGTGGAAATGACATATTTCATTCCGCACTCCACATTTATTGTTTATGCACTGCTTCATGTATTAGTAGTATCTGTTAGTGTACCTTTCATGACTGTTGCATTTACATACTTCATTTTATATGCATTGCTTCATGTGTTAGTTGTACCTGCTAGAGTACCTTTCATGACTGTTGCATATATACATTTTCATATCATTATTGCATGATTATTGCATACCGATTGTCATATTATTGCTTCATGTATTACTTGTACCTGCTAGTGTACCCTTCATGATTACTGCATTCATATGACCTTTTATTGCCATTAATTGCATATGTTAGATTCGCGCTGTACGTGCATATTTGCGATTACCTGCATATGTTATTTACTATTCATGAGTTGGCAACTCACCCCCGTTGTGCTACAGTTGTTTGCAGGTTGTTCCCCAGAGTAGTCGAGGCAGGCTATTCATCTATCTGATCATCTTTTGCTGCGGATACCGCTTCAGCTCATAGTGTGCAGTTTTGCTTAAGTGGGTTTTGTGGTTATCCGTATTGTTCATTGTATATTCGTTGTAACTTGTACTCTCCATCTACTACTTTCATGTTGACTTAGAGACTTGATGTGAGGACGATATTGTATAGTATTTTGTTACTTGGTTGTCTTTTATACAGTTCCTTTTTATCGTCTTTTATTTCTTCGCTACAGCGTCGTATATCTGTTGTGGTGGTTGTTTTCCGCCTTTTGGCGTGGATTTGCTCCTGTTGGGGATGCTTTACTTTATATTTTTGTTGTACCCATTTTTGGGGTTGGTTTTTACAAAGGAGGTGCTGCCGAAATTTTCATGAAAGTAAATTGGACTTAAAGAATTTATACTTGAGATTTTCAAATGTTTAAACAATATTTCTTATCTTTTCTTGTCTTTTAATGGTTTAGATTTCTGGGTTTTGGCTTTCTTTTACTGCATTATGCCTGTAGGTGTTGCGTAGTATTAGGGCCGTCACGTGCCAATTTCGGGTCGTGACAATCAATCACAAAATACTTCAAATCTTGAGTTTTGCTTCTTTGATCACTTGGAGCTAGGAAAACTTGGATCTTGTGAGCAAAGGTTGATGGGTATAATCCCTACACTATTAAATAGGAGTTTTTATGATGGGTAGCTCGTTGGTTAATGTTTAGAATACTTTAAATATCAATTAGTGCAATATCGTGTTTTTAGTGTCTTTTAGAACCTTTGTGGTCTGCTGTGACCTGGGATTTTTACTGAGTGACCAAACAATATTTTAGTGTTGTACTAGTGAACCTAAGATCCCACCTGAGATACGAGACCCACCCCACCGGCTTTGGCCGGCGACCCAAGCAGGAATTCCGGCGACACCGGTTTTTGAGGGGAGATGGATGTTGGTTTTTTTGTGGGTAGCTATATGCTGAGGGTTAGGGGTGTTTAGTACTGTTTAAATTTTTAGTATTTACAGTATGCAAAATCTGGGATCATTTTCCTATAATGTAGTGTTTTGTGTCCACGTGTTACGTTATCCGACACGAATCGTGATCTTGTGCAGCTGCTGCACTTGGGTAGGTTTCGTGGTATCGTTACGCACGTTAGCCACTAGACGGACACTCGTGAGTTAGTTTAGTGTTGGTGCGTCGTTTAAAACGTAGTTTTACGTTATATTGGTCGACCTCTGAGATTTTTCTCTGTTTATGTGTTTGTGAATTTATAGCGTTGCAAGCAGGGTCTTTGGACGCCGTGAACAAGGGGAAGCAGGTGGTCGGATTTTCATAGCTTGAGACCATCTGTGAGTAGATTTAACATCTACGCGGAAATCGCCTGTATGGCGTTATGCGTCGGGGCTGATATGATAGGATAGCTGCATGTTATTGCATATTAGTTAAATTCATATGAACGTCATTGCATTGTATTATCTGTTGTACCTTAACTTGTACCTTTAGATATAACACATTACTGACGGTTCATGTTGCACGAGCACTAAATTGTATGCTACACCCACACCATCAATAATTGCCATGACACGCACAACCCTCATACATACGTATTATTGTAGTGGAGAGGGATAATTGAGGCAGTGACCCTTATCCCATTATGCATAAAAGATATTGTTGACACCTACATACGTGATATTGCATTGGACATGGATAGTTAAGATAGTAACTCTTATTCCATTTCACGTATATCTTACTATAGCTACATGTACATCATGCACACATACTGACATGTACACCCGCATATTTTCGCTATAGTTGTATATACCCTAAGTGGTATTGTTTTGACATGTGATATTGAGTCGTGGATTATTGCGCTTATGAAATGCATCATACATACTTGCTTACATGTAGATACTTAAACCTTGCTACACTTACATGTACACCTCATTTGATACCGCACTTGTTTTTCGGAGGATTTTGGGAACCGCAAGATATATTTTAAAGAAGGATTCATTTAAAAGGGCAGATTTCCCTTGATATGCTCATATTGTTGTTTTATGTTGCATATATCAGTTTTTATGGATTTACGCATTGAGATATGGATTTCATATGATTTATGGATTTGAGAACCGTGGGGGTATTTCAAGAAAACTATGTATTGTTTGAAAACCCGGCTTCTCTTGATATGATATTTCAGTGCGTCCACCATGTGATTTCTCGGTTCTGAGATTTGGTTTGTGATACCCGATTCGAGGAGCGGGAGGCACCGTCTGTGGGTATATGGTGGACCCGGTATGGTACCCCGGGGCGAGTGGTGATTTCGTGGTGTAGACGCTAAGCCTGGCGGTGGGACCACCACCTACCGGTGATTGTATTTGAACTCGGCGGTTATCGTGGGGATACCGACCGGAGTGGTGTACGACATATCGTCAGGGCCAGTCGTGTTGACAGCGCCTGAGTTATGAGGATTTACGTGTCGATGCTAGACACGGGTTTCATGATGTTCTGGGTGTCGGTGTTTGACACTTAGGTTTTCCATGATTTCTACGTATCGTCGGTGGATGTACGGGGTTGATATCCTCATACTTACACACACACACAGGTATATGTTTTCATGAGTGTTAGACACTCAGGTTCCATGAGACTTACAGGATGTGAGGGCCGATCTGAGGATGCGGTGCCTGAGGATGTTGGGATTTGACGTGTCAGTGAGGGACACTGGTGTTTTTCCATGCTGATGATTTTGCATGAGATTTTATATTATATCATCCCACATTCAGGATTATGTTGTTATGCATTGCTTCATGTAGTTGTAGTACCCGGATGCTGTACCTTTACATGATTGTTCCATATTCACATTGTCATACTTATGCTATCGATTACATTGATAGATTAATCTTTGTTCGTGCATACTTGTGATTACAGTATGATGTTATTTACTATTCATGAGTTGGCAACTCACCCCCGTTGTGCCACAGTGTTTTGCAGGACTTACCCTCAGAGTAGTCGCGGCAGGGCGTCTTATCATCTCTACTTTTGCGGATACTGCTACGTTTGGCTGTGAGGCCTTTGCTTTTAGGTGGGTTTGCGGTTATCTGTTTGTACATTGTATATCTTTTTGTTGGATCTAGTATTCTCCATCTACCACTTCTTGTATATGACTTAGAGACGAGTTGTGAGGATTCAGTGTTGTATTATTATTTTGGTGACTTTGGGTGTCGTGCTCGTGGGAGCCGGTTTTGTTGAAAGTTTTACTTCTATATGCAGTTTTCTTTTATATTTCTTCGCTTCGGCGTCGTATATATGTTTGTGGTGGTTGTCTCCACCGTTGGGCGTGATGTGCTCCCGTTTGGGATGCTTTATATATGATCTATGTTGTACCCGTTTTAGGGGCTAGTTTTTACAAAGGAGGTGCTGCCGAAATTTTCAAAAAAGAAAACTAGAGTTAGAGATTTTACTTGTGATTTTTCCGAATGTTTAAAATTATATTTTTCTCGGTTGATCCAGTTTTGGGTGGTTTAGATTTCTGGGTTTCGGCTTACATAAGTTGTGTACACCTGTAGACGTTACGTAGTTTAAGTGCCGGTTATGGGCCAAATATTGGGTCGTGACATCCACGCCCAGTTAAGAACGAAAGAGCATAGTTTCATCCCTTGGTTTGCCTCCAGAGAGAACCCTCAACTAAGAATTTTTATTCTCTTGAAAGAAAAGAAGTGAAATGAACAATAGCAAAAATTTCATTCTACTCTCTCATTACAATCTATTTATAATGAGAGAATGATAACCACAAAGGGCAAAATAACCATTTTGCCATTTGTTATTTATTCATGTGTATAGCCCATCATAAAGCGTATATGTCATTTTCGAACATCTCTCATTCTCACATGATGGATGTTGTAATACATATGAAACTCGGGTTTTAAATTCTTAGACTTAGTCTCTCTTCTAAGGATCATACTGCAAACAAGTCGTGTGACCTACGAGTAAACATGCGCTTTGGAGTTCAATACGATGAACCGATTAGTGACCATGGCTGCTGCCACCCAAAAAAATATTAGTATCGTCTCGCTTTGCCCTAACGGTCCTATTGTATCTTGATCTGGTGTACCTCATCCTTCCGAGGCTACGCTTCTATACATGATTTGATGTATGCACAATTATGTGACACCTTTCTCTAAGCGACATAATTGATCTACCGTGCATAGTATCGGTGGATACAAAACAAAAACAGTCTTCCTTCCGCACTCGTGTCTCTCCGTTTACAATAATTGCTTTCCCAGACATGCTCCATAAGGCTAATTGTTTCATCACCGTCAGAAATATGCTGAAATAGCAATCATTACACCCATCCTTCAAGAACATAGTCAAAAATCACATATGGCATCTTTGAGGTTCTAAGAGATCTTAGCCTCAAGGGTCTCACAGTGAAAAACGGGGATTTGTTTTCTCACAGCCCTTTGGGTCAATCTTAAGCACATGTAATATGATGCAAATTATGGCGACTAACTTTCTTCGAGAATGTATGTCTATGGTCAAATGCCACTATACAGATCTTTAGTCTAGTCGTAATGGTCCTTCCATTTGCTCCTAGCTCAATTTTTCAATTAGCTCGCCATTTTCAAGCGCCTAACGAATCAATCGCATCTGGCTTATATTCAGGCTCAATTGACTTGGGATCATCAATCGTCCTTCCAAAAAATCTATGGTCCTCATTTTAACTCTAGTCAAAGTGACTTCTTAACATATTTGTACTTTGAAAAGTGCAGATGTCATCAAAGTATGACAAAGTCTCATCTTGTCTCTATCTTAGCAACCAAGGTGATCGCTCGTCTGAGTCAGCCGATCTTAGCCTGACGACATATCTTCGTTTTTATGTGTTCATGCTAGTATGTATACGCAGATGGTAAATATAAAGAATATGGAGAAATGTAATTTAAAATTTCAATTTAAATAGATAAACCAATAAGATCCCAAACATTATATAACATGATCCTTCTTACAACAAACTATCAAATTTTGTGAATACCCAAAGATTCTACACATGGCAAGAAGACCTCTCTACATATGGATTTTGTAAAAGGTTCAGCTAACATCTTATACGTAGATATGTATTTAATATTCACTTCCTTTTGTGCCACAATATTTCTAATGGAAGTGTTCTTAATGTCTATATGTCTAGTTCTTCCATGATACTTAGGATCATTTATAAAGCCAATCGCAGCTTGACTGTCACAGTAACAGTTCCTGGATTTGAAGGATCGTAACTGTTGGGTTATACAAGCGCCCCGACCATCAAATCGTGGCTATTCCGGAACAAAAATTTTCAAAAACCGGCGCTAGAACAACCCGATAACCTGGATCGACCCATAAGCCCTAGATAACAAAACATGAAAATGAGTTAGAATGGTTATACCGAATAGATCAGTGTCCTTCGGTCTTCAACCATCATCCTAAGCTCCTAGAGGATTCCTTGATCAAGCTTGATCTCCGATCTCCCTCCATCGAAGATGATCCACCCGAGAGTGTATGCAACGAGATCCAACCTCATATCCGAGATAACTAGGGTACCTAGATCACTACACTAGATACCGTAGAAGAAGTAGAGAGTGATAAAAGATTAATTTGTCTCAAGACACCTAAGGTTTCTCAACACATGAGAGGGTTTGGGTGGAGGAAGAAGAAGATGCCATGAGGATGAGGTGTTGAGAGCAACTCAAGAGAGAGAAAAAGAAAATGAATAATGGCTTGAGTTTTTGTTTGTTGTGTGAGTGTGATAAGAAATAATGGAGCCATCACATAAATGTGCATGTCTCCAAAATATCTTAGTCAACAAAAAATATCTCAAGTCAACATAATCTCACAACAAACAAAAACCCTAAGCATGCTAGAATAGTAACCATGGTTCACTAATTAGCCATGCCACAAAAATGCAATAAACACCTCATCCTACACCTCAATAACCTTTTAATCCAAAAAGATCTAAACCATGATGAGGTGTAATCTTCTAAAAGTAATCTTGTAATAAATTACAAGAATACTCCTCAACCGTATATACATACCCGCATCCGGATTCCGAAGAATACGAATACAAAGAGACGAAAATAATCCACCAAATATAATACTAGGATCCGGCTTAAACCAAAGCCCACTAGTATTATCCGTCCGAATATCATCCGTGCACAAGTACACGTATGTGATCGAACCCTACCGTAAAACCATACGGTCTCTACATCGTTTCGCCCAAAGTAGGGAAACCCTCTACGTGGGACTCTAAAGACTCGTCAATACACTGGCAGTAAGTTCAACCACAAGCACGTCAGCGGCACTAGTTGTACGTAACTGCTACCCAGGTATTGAGTGAAAGAAAGGCCAACGAGCAAACTAATCCTGAAATCCCTACTGAGCCTGACAGTGACAATATCCGTACAGTTCGGTCCGTTCGTCTATGAGTATCGCATATCGAGTCTAGGGGGTGGATAAAGTCAGACCCCTAATAACGCGACATTTAGTGTCGGTATGAAGCCCATCACCACCTGAGAAACTACCGATCCTAGATCAGTAATTCTCGACTAGTTTGGCCAAGGATTTTTGGTAATGGCCACCCGTGCACAACCGCGACATCAACCCCCAATACCGGGAGAGAAGAATCCCCCGACGATCCGCTCACTGCCTCCATGTGGCTCGGGACTTTACCCAACTAAAACCTGTTTGCACGACTCCTTTGAGCCGTGGTAGGGTAGTAATCAAAGCACAGTGGGAACTCATACGAGACAAATAACGATCTCAGGTCGATAGACTAACTTGTACACATGTCACCAGGGAACTGCTAGCTGACAATAGGTATAATACCAACTAGTATGTTCCCGGCGAGTCCGTCCGGTGTACTCATAACCCAATGAGCACCTATATACATCTTAGGTGAACCAACTGACACCAATGGCTTGTGAGACCGGCCACCGCCCCTCGTCGGGGTCTCGATCCGTATACACTAGTTTACTCTTGGAGTATCGATGCCCAGTCTTGAAACTCCTACGACTAGGGATATTTTAAGGATGTGCTTATAGACCACCCAACTCTCACGTATATGGTCGCCATCATACTGCTGGTAGTCAAGCATGAATCATATGGGCTCTATCAACATGTAATAGTGATCTGTAATGTCACCTGAAGCATGTACACGATAATAAAGACAAACCAGATAGCATACTATCATCTCGAGTAAGACTGTCCTACTGGTATAGGTCCTCCCTCAATCATTGCAATCACGTGCCTGCGATCCAATAATCGACTTGATGGCACTATAGCCAACAATCTCCCACTTGCACTTAAGGCTAATTATTGCGGTGTCGCATACTCACAGCCTGTGTGATACCGAACACCCAACTTCTTTACTAATCAGTTTCACAAAGCTTGTTTGTAAAACTATTGCGTTCGAGAAATAGCCTCAGTGAGTGGATCCGCTCCAATGTTTCTTTCTATGTCTCTCTTTATCTCAAGTTCGGAAAGAAAGCCATCTTCCGAAATGAGCAATAGCTGTCTTAGAATATGTATGGATATCTGATGGGACCCAGTTCTTAAATGAACTCCAAACCCAGTAAACTTCTTAAACTGTATTGTCAACTGAATTTAATCAGTATTCTGCTGCATGCCTTCTTCAATATCCGTTTGGACCACCTGTCCAAACAACTGCCCCTTAAAAGAGGGAAAACTATAACTCTGACAGTCACTCTGTCATCCAGGTCATCTTGGAAGCCTAAAATGATAACCGTCTCCCGAATGAGGCTGCCGTTACCAAATCCCTAGAACATCCACTTATGTTCATAAACTGCTTCCGAACGTTTCTCCAGGATTGGATTAATATATAAACTTATTTTAGCTAGTGCAAAATAAAAATATCTGGTGTGGTAATTGACATCTCATGATTGACTCAATTGCCTTAGAAAGTGACATGCCAATCATGCACATCCCTTTCACCTTTAGTTTGTAAGACACCTTTAGAGAGGGTGACTCCATCACCTGCAGGTACACCACCATGCTAGGAGTCGTCCATTCTAAAACACCTTTAGAATAGTGTCAAAGTACCCAGATTGGGAAACTACCCAAATATAGATCCAAAGGGTACTAAGTCATGGCACAACAAGTAATGGTATGCAATGATGCTCATGCACAATCAACATATAAGAATATAAACATGCGTCTACAATATCATATCTAGCCCTGACGCTTAACGCCATACGGGCGATTTTCCCGTAGATGTTAAATCCACTCACCGATGATCTCGAGCTAAGTAAATCCAACCACCTGCTTCTCCTTCTTCGTAGCGTCCGAAGCCCCCGCACTCGCTCCTAATATCACACAAAATATAGTAAGTGCAACTTAAAAATCGACCAATAATACATACAAACTACGTTTAAATCGACGCACCGACTTCAAAACCCTCTCAAGTGTTCGCTTAGTGGCTAACGAGTGTAGCGATAATCTAAAACAACCCTAAGTGCAACAAGCTACACAAACAACGCGAACCGTGTCGGATAACGTAACGCGCGTCGTCGAAACACTAAAAACTAGCAATTTGTTTCTAGATTTTGCATACTGTCAATATATAAAAATATAGCAGTACCAAACCCCTAGGATAGCACACAAACAGCTACCCACAAAAACACAACACCCCAGTCCCCCATAAAACCGGCGACGCCGGATTTTAGCCTATTCTCGCCGGATGAACAGTGTCAGGTGGGGTCCGTATTTCAGGTGTACACTCATGGTCTCTAACAAAACACTACTACCTTACTAGATTTTACAGTAACCTAACATAGTTATAGCAGATCTCAGTGACTCAAATATCTCACTAAAAATACGATATTTCGCACAAAACTATATTTTTAGTGTTCTAAACTGAAACTAATTAGCAACACAACATTATACAATCCTAGTTAACAGTAGAGAGCACTACCTTCCCAAACTTGCCAAAACCCTAGCTTTCTATGCTCTAAGTCATCTCCATAGGCTTTAGATCAAGTTTAATGAAGGGTTTAGTGAGTTTTGTGAAGAGTAGTGAGGATTTGGTTTTGGTTTGTGATGAACAAGGAAGGGTTTCAGTTTGAGGGTGTGAGGGAGATAAGATGAAGAAAATATGTTGTGAATGAGGGAGTGAGGTGAGAATGAGAGTGTGTGTGTGAGTGAGGGACGAGGAAATGAGGGTGTGAGTTTAGCCATGCCCCTTCTCTCTCCATTAAATGTAAGCCATGCTTGCCCCATGCCTTATGATGCATGTCAACCCTCTCTCCCTCTCTCTCCCAAGCCAACCAATTCAAACCTTAATTTTAAAAAAACTAAATAATTTAAATAAATACATATTACAACTTAATGGAATGGGGTTAAGGTGCCATGGCTACTTAAGCATGGTTAACCCTAATTAATCCTAGGTTAACATGCACAAGTGTGTGCAAGCCCAAAATAAATAATAATAAAATATTAATTAATTTTTATAAAATATGTGAAAACTATTTTGATAAATTTTTTACTAAAAATCCGCATTATCGCTTAATTAACACTAATCACATTCTAAGGTGTTACAGTAGGAGTGGCAATGAAGTATGTAACTTTGACAATCCAAAAGTCAGTGTGTTTTAAGAAGGTTCGGTTAACTTGGTTTATGAGTTCTAGTCTAGGGTCGGGCCATGGTCGCTGCAAAAAAGAGAGAGAAAAGAAACACTCAGCGTGCACTCTAACCTAGATCAGAATGGTTAATCACTTTATCTAATCAGGATGTCTCCCACTGTATCCTCAAATTCTCCTCCAAACCCAAAAGAAGAATTAGTCGGGATCATCTAAAATCACCCGAGGTGTAAACCAATTCATCAGTGGGAATCGGGATCCAACTATCATTGTGTGATAATCTGAAGGAATCCACTCAAGTTATCACACTCCAGAAGGTATACGCATGTCTGGCAAGTTTCCTGTATGTTTGAAACTCCCGATGTGATTTCTGCCCCATGCTCTTATGACCTTGACGAAGGCCAACATATCATAAGTCACATGTCAAGTTCTACCCGTTATTGTCCAGATTAATTTAAACCCACCCGTACATACCCTTGACGAAGGCCAACATAGTAGTACGACTGTCCCAAACCAACGCATCTATCTATGCAATAGAAAAGTAACAAATAGCTACCATACACTATGCTTTGACGAAGGCCAACAAACATAGCATGAATACTAAGTGCTACCTGTCTGAAATGACGGAGGGCTACGAATGGTTTTTGGCAAAAAACCTTTAACGTAATGAACTTGATATCGTTGAAAGAACCGGATAACTTTACAAATATATAGTGGTGAAAACCTTTGCTAAAGAGGTCACTCCCCGTGAAGGGATCTCGGCTCTTTCCTCGTCGAATGAGCTGCAGGATATTCCCAGCTGAATACCTCGATGCAAAGCAAAAAAGTAATCGACTATAGTGAAGTTATTACCCTGACGCAAACTTCTGCCCAAGAGGTCACTCCCGATGAAGGGATCTCGGCTCTTGCCTCGTCGAATGAGGTGCTGGATATCCATAACCGAATACCGCTATGTAAAACAAAAGAAAACGTCCTTGTAATAACGCTTTTGAAAATTGTTCCAACAACATCATATAGGTCTGTTTTCCTTGTATTAATCAGAATCAACGCAGTCCCATCAATTAATCACACCAGAAAAGAACGAAAATATGATGTACGTATATGCCACCCGCATTCGCCACTGGGCTCCGTCATCACCCGTTAGGTTACTTAACTAACGACAGAGCGGGGGCTGAACTAGTGCGGATGCAAAATATATACATCTACTAGTATATATAACAATATATAATAATCGTACCAGGCATGATATATACAACATCACAGATAAGCGATAAACATCACAGAACAATACTGGTAATCTAGGAGCCCCGGGTTTTCATTGAGCCGCAAGTGAAACCCAACGTTCCCCTGATTGTGTGGATAGCCTGTGCAATGAAAATCTAGACCCCTACGAGCGCGGCAAGTTACCCGCTAAAACCAGAAGTAAGGCAACCCCAATCAACAATGTGAATGGGCCACCCAGCACTTCATGGAATTCGGTAACTTGAGCACTCCTCCGCGGGTGAACCTATACCCCCTACGAGTGCGGCGAATAGCCCGCCAATTCTAGAGTGAGGCCCCCTCCGTCTCAACGCCATGAGATGCGGGCCCGTTGCCCTTTAGAACCCGGCTAACCGTGCACTCCACCGTGGGGTAATCCTAATACAGAAAAGAAAAGAATATGTACAACGGTGACATCGAGCTCAACCCGGTCGTGCCCCAAACAAATAATATATAAACTGTAGGAATGCCTAGCACAACTGCAAGGTTTCGGGAGGCATCATCCATGCCATTTTAAAAAATTTGACATGCTAAACAATCCTAACCCTAGAATCTTAACTAGAGAATTAGACAATACATGCATGTAAACAACTTTACATCTAAGTGAACAAGGAATACAACCTTTGTAGACCGGTCCATCACTTCAATAGCTCCGTGTAGTAGTCTCTTCGCTCAAAGTAGTGAACTCCTGGACTCTAGAAAGGCTCCAAAAGATGAAAGGAACAAGCTTGCTTGAAGTCTTCGAGGCCGAAGATGATCTACGTCGAGGAGACACTAACACAAGCCACCTCTTCACTAATTGTGAAGCTAACACCCTAAACTAAATGGTTAATCTAGTAGAGGATGATGAAGTAGGATTTTTGCTCACTTTAGAAATCTTTTTCTCACTAATTTTCTTCACCTCTCCAAAACCTAGAGAGCTCTCTCTTGTTCATGAAGAAGATAAAGCCAATAATGTTATGAGTGAGAATGACAACCATGGGTGAGAAAAATATCATATACTAACTCTTGTATAGACTTAACCATGGCTAATGAGAATGGTTGGGTTAATAAATATCTCAAGTAAAACAAAATTAGTGGACTAAGTCAATGGATCCACAAGCTTCATACCATGTGACTAATTTCCAACTAATTTGGATTTACTTTAAATAATAAAAACCCACAATTATCATAAGCATGGTATGAGTCTCATACACCCATGTAGCATGTGGTAACAAGCATGACACAATACTATATATCATATATATATTGAGTATGCATATGTGAGAAAAAGAAATGCTTAAGTGAGCTAATATTAGTTAATGTAAATTAATATATTAAATATATAATTATACATTAAATCATTAAATCAACACTTGATTTAATAATCCGGCTATATCACATATAACCGACTAATATTATATGTATCAACTTATCGAATCAACACTTGATTCTATAACCCGGCTATATCACATATAACCGACCGATATCACATATCGCGAGAATAAAATACGGTATCACATACTTGTATTAATCTCGGTTCCGCACATATCACATATGTGCTCCTACTTCGTTTCGCTTGAGCCAGGAAACCTCTGTGTAGGACTCTAAAGGCTCGTCAATATGCCGGCAGTAGGTGATGATCATATCAAACACCCACAAGCCGTCGGCGGTACTAGCTGGATGTAACGGCTACCCGGGTATTGAGCGATCTGAATATCAACAAGCAAGCCTGCTCATACTCCTGTAAAGCCTGTCAGTAACACTACCGTACAGTCCGGTCTCTTCGTCTGATATGTCGCATATCTAGTTTAGGGGTGGTAAACGTCAGACCCCAGTAACCGATAAGTCGTATCGATGTGAGGCTCATAACGGGTCGAGAAACTACTGATAACACTTACCAGTAAATCTCCGTATCAGCCCTGGCCAGGGACTTCCTGTTATAGCCAATCGAGCACAACACAACATCAACCCCTAATACCGGGAGAGACGAATCCCCTCCTATCGCTCATTGCCTCCATGTGACTCGGGACTATACCCAAAAGTCACCGTTTTGCACGTTTTCTTGAACGTGGTAAGGTGGAAATAAAAACATTGTGGGAATCACACAAGACTCTATAACGATCTCGGGTTTACAGACTAACATGTACCAGTGTCACCAGAGAACTGCTATCTGACGATAGGTATAATACCAACTAGGAGTTCTCGGCGAGTCCGTTCAGTGTACCCAGTCTCCACTGAGCACCCATATACCTCTTTTGATGTCAAACACCAATAGATGTGGGATCATCCATCGCCCATCATATGGGTCAAGAAGCGTTTACGCTAGTCTACTCTGGAATATCGATGCCAAGTCTTGATACGCCCTCGACTAGGAACAATTATAGGATGTACTTGTGGACTACCCTAGCCCCACTAGTATGATCTCCATCATAGTCCTGGTAGTCAAGTACTCATCCTAAGGGCTTTGTCAACATGTGAGAGCAAGACAGTATCACAATACAAGTCTATAGACAAAGAGCAACTATATAGCATACTATTATGTCAAGCAAGAAAGTCCTCTCTATATATGTCCAAGCATCCACTATAATATACATAATATGTACAATAATGGCCTCTAGGGCATACATATAACTAACAATCTCCCACTTGCACTAAGGTCAGTTGTTGTAGTATCTCATACACAACATCCCGAAGAGTCTCTCAAATTGTATCTGGGGTATGACCTTTGTGAGTGGATCCGCCGTGTTGTTCTTCATGTCAACTCTCCTGACCTCGATCTCCCAGCGATCAACTATCTCCCGAATCAGGTGATACCGCCTCAGAATATGCCTGGATCGTTGATGGGACCTGGGTTCCTTGGTCAAATCCACAGCTCCATTGTTATCACAATACAAAGGTATTGGATGCTCGGTGGACAGAACCACACCAAGTTCGTTTATAAACTTCTTCATCCAGACAGCCTCTTTGGCAGCATCGTTGGCAGCGATGTATTCAGCCTCCATCGTCGAGTCTGCCACGGTTTCTTGCTTGGAACTCTTCCAACAAACCGCCCCTCCATTGAGGGTAAAGACAAATCCCGAGACCGACTTAGAGTCGTCCTTATCACTCTGGAAGCTCGAATCGGTAAAGGACTTTACTTGGAGTTCACCGTTACCATACACCAAGAACATCTCTTTACTCCTTCTCAAGTACTTGAAAATGTTCTTCACAGCTGTCCAGTGATTATCTCCAGGATCTGCTTGATACCTACTCACTACACTTAGTGAGTATGCTACATCGGGTCTGGTACATAACATCACGTACATGATAGAGCCTACTGGCGAAGCATAGGGTATCCTTTGCATGCGAGCTCTTTCCAAATCAGTCTTGGGAGACATCTCTTTGGAGAGAGTGAGTCCTGAGATCGTAGGTAAATTCCCACGCTTGGAATCTTCCATACTAAACCTCTTTAGTATGGTGTCAATACCTGGATTGGGAAAATCCCAGTATCCGTTTAGATCTATCTCTATAGATCTTAATTCCCAAGATGTAGGAGGCATCACCTAAATCTTTCATTGAGAATCATTGTGATAAGAAGAGCTTGACAGAGTGCAGCATACGAATATCATTTCCTATCAAGAGTATGTCATCTACGTACAATACGAGAAAGAAGACCTTACTCTCTTCCACCTTCTTGTATATACAAGGTTCATCTACGTTTTTGATGAAGTAAAACTCTTTGACTACCACATCAAAACAGATGTTCTAACTCCGCGATGCCTGCTTTAACCCGTAGATGGATTTAAGCAGCTTGCACACCTTTCCGCTGCTCTCACTGTCCACGAAGCCCTCTGGCTGAGTCGTGTACACGCTCTCTTCTAAATCACCATTTAGAAAGGCGGTCTTAATATCCATCAGCCAGATTTCATAGTCATGGTATGCAGCGATGGAAAGTAGGATCCGAATGGACTTAAGTATAGCCACTGGAGAAAAGGTTTCATCATAATCCACACCTGTTCGCTGACGAAAACCTTTTGCAACAAGTCTAGTTTTGAAAGTCTCAACTTTTCCATCTACACCAAATTTCTTCTTAAAGATCCATTTGCTCCCAATGGGTTTTACCCCTTCGGAAGCAACTTCCAAAGTCCATACTTTGTTGGTGTACATGGATTCCATCTCAGATCGCATTGCATCCAGCCATTTCAAAGAGTCCCCACTCGTGATGGCCTGCTCGAAGCTAGTTAGGTCATCATCTTCCATGATGCAATCCTCGCTCCTACCATCAATGAGAAAACCGTAGTATCTCTCAGGTGGATGAGAAACTCTACTAGATTGGCGGAGAGGCTGGGATTCGTTGGAGACTACTGAATCCTCTGGTTCCAATAAATCATCAGTTGTAGTTTGTGCCGCTGGAACTTCTTCCAGCTCTAGCTCTTTGCCACTAATTTCCTTTACAATAAATTCCTTTTCTAAAAAGATGGCATGTTGAGCAACAAATACCTTTTGTTCCTCACTGAGGTAGAATTGATATCCATACGAATTGTTTGGATATCCCACAAACTTGCAAAGAACTGATCGTGTCTCGAGTTTGTCCGGATTTTGCCTTTTGACATAGGCCGGAAAACCCCATATCTTAACTCGCTTAAGAGATGGTCTCTTCCCATTCCATATCACATATAGAGTGGTAGGCACTGATTTGGTTGGAACTCTATTCAATAGGTATGCTGTTGTCTCAAGCGCATAACCCCAAAAGGAAATAGGCAACTCAGCGGTGCTTATCATAGAGCGCACCATATCTAATAGGGTGCGATTCCTCCGCTCCGATACACCGTTGTGCTGTGGTGTATACGGAGGAGTAAGCTGAGAGAGAATCCCATTCTCTTTTAGATAGTCATGGAATTCCGTGCTCAAGTATTCTCCTCCCCGATCGGATCGAAGAATTTTAATACTTTTATCTGTCTGGTTCTTGACTTCATGCTTATATTTTTTGAATTTGTCAAAAGCTTCAGACTTGTGTTTCAACAGGAATACATGTCCGTATCTTGAAAGATCTTCAGTGAATGTAATGAAGTATGAGGAACCATTCCTGGCATGTGTAGACATTGGACTGCATACATCACTAGGTATCAGTCCCAAGGGTTCCGTAACTCTTTCTCCGTGTCCAGTAAACGGAGTTTTGGTCATCTTTCCTTTGAGACGTGACAGGAAAGTTTCATAAGATGATAATTCTAACAAATTCAAATATCCATTCTTATGTAACTTAGATAGTCGTGTCGCATTGATATGACCTAGTCTACAATACCACAAGAAGGATTCGTTCATTTCTGAACTCTTCCTCTTGTGTGTGTTCTGTACGTTAAGAACTGTGTTTTAATTCAGAACATATAAACCGTTACATAACGCACCAAACCCAATCAACACTTGATTTAGGTAAATGTTCATAACATTATTCTCTACTACAAAGTTACATCCTTCTTTATCTAATAAAGAAACTGATATTAAATTGCATATCATAGAGGGTACATAATAACAGTCGTTCAAGATCAAAGTATTGCCATTTGTTAATACAAGGTGATATTTACCAACTGGTTTGGCTGCAACACTTGCATCATTCCCTACTTTTAGAGAATGATCACCCATTCCCAGTTCTCTACCTTTCTTAAGCCCATGCAACATATTACATATGTGGGATACCGATCCGGTATCTAATACCGAGGACGTAGAGTGTACTGAGAAATAGTTCTCGGTAACTAACACACCCGAAGGAGATGCATCAACATGCTCATTTTTCGTTTGGGTGGCATGGGTATCCGGATATTCCCCTATTTCCTGCTCGGACTTATAACAATTATAAGTTGGAGCAGAACCAACGTTCCGCTGCTCAGTATAACAAGCGGGTTCGGTCAATACATCCATATTATTATCTTGATTAAGGATTGACATGGTCGCTACCTGGAGACAGAGAAGAAAACACTTAGCATATGCTCTTGCAAGATTAGATTGGTTATTATCTTATCTAATCAGGATGGTTCCCACTATTTTTATCAAATCTTCTTTCAAGCCCTAAAAGGTAAGACTAGCCGGGATTAATTACACCTTACAAGTTCGCCAATCTTTCAGCCAGGCCAGTGTCAGTACTTTGAGAGGGTTCCCCGTTCTTTCGCACTGACCTAATTAACACAAACCTCGTTTTCCCAGAGGCATAACCCTGTTAACACCTTTCTAGACACCTACTTGATCGGCTAATTGTGATGTGTAAAACTCTTCCAGGAGTAACTCTTACTCGCAGTGGGTATCGGGATCCAACTCTCATAGAAGGTATGCAATCCCATTGCAAATTTCAACGCTTGAAATTCCTGATAATATTTTGCCCCTAGCAACTTATGACCTTGGCTACGGTCAACAAATCATAAGCGCTAGCCAAGTTCAACCGTCATTTCCTGATTGAATTAAACCTACCCGTACAACCCTTGGCTAAGGTCAACAAAGTCGTACGACTACCCTAAATCAATCGCATCATATGCAGTAGATAAGCACTAATTAGCTACCGCACACTACGCCTTGGCTAAGGTCAACAAACGTAGCATGAATACTAAGTAGTACTTATCTGAAATGACGGAGGGCTACGACAGGTTTTTAAGAAAAACCTTTTGCGTAATGAACTTGATATCGTTGTAGAATCGAGGGATTTTGAAAATGAGTGTTTTTTAGGTTTTTGCTAGTTTCTCTAAAGAGGTCACTCCCGGTGAAGGGATCTCGGCTCTTTCTTCATCGAATGAGGTGCTGGATATTGTTGAATATCACTATGCAAAACAAGAACTAGAGAAGCAATAAAAAAACAAAACTGAGTGGGTTGTAGCAATCTGCTAGCTTTTGCTAAAGAGGTCACTCTCGGTGAAGGGATCTCGGCTTTCCTTATCGAATGAGGTGCTGGATATTCTACAAGGAATACCGCTATGCAAAGCAAAATCTAGAGCTACCCTTTTTGAAAGTTTGATTCCACAACATCTTTTAGGTTTCTTTCTTTTTTATTAATCTCATTAATGAAGTTCTATCATTTATGCTTCCTAAGCATTACAGAAGAAACGAAAATATAACATATGCTTATGCCATCCGCATTCGCCACAATGTCCCGTTATGTACCGTTAGGTTACTTAACTAACGGCATAGGGGGACGGGACTAGAGCGGGCGCAAAACATTAGCAACATTTATTATATATCATTTATATAATAATAAAACATTCGTCTCAAGCATATAAAGTGATCACATCATAGAATATCAACAACAGAAGTCAACATATGAAATATTGGATATACTAGGATGTCCGTGTTTTATATCAAGCCGGTAAAAGCACAGATTCCATGGTCGCGATGAATAGCTAAACACACATCCCTAGACCACTATACGAGAGGCAAGCAACCCTTCCAGTTCTAGAGTTAGGAGACCCGGACTCGACTCCTCGAGATGGTCTCCCACTAGAGTCTAGAACCCGGTTACTTGTGCTCCTGTCACGACCCGAAAAGTACCGAGCGTGACTGGCACTTAAATTACGAAACGTCTCGAGGCGTACATAATCTAAGTAAGCCAAAACCCAGAAATCAAAACCAAGTAAAGCAGTAGAGTGAAGGAAAACCAATTTAAAGTAAGAAGTTTAACAACATAAGCCGAAGTATGTATTTTTAAAATCTCTAGTCTTTTATGAAATTTTCGGCAGAGTTTACTTTGTAAATACTGACCCCAAACGGGTACAAAACCTGATAAAATATATATAATGAATAAAGGCATCCCCAAGTGGGAGCTAGCTCTTCGTCAATCGACGGACAAAACCACCCAATGCAATATAATATACAACGCCAAGGGCGAGGCTCAAGGCTCAAAGGGAAACTCAAAATCATCAAGAAAACCATAATAATACAACGCGCGACTCTAAGGTCGAAATAATATACACTGGTCATCTATCTCTATCAAATATACAAGTCTGGTTGATGGAGTTTACTAGATACAACTGAAATAATAAATGTATAATGGTGGTCACGATGCAAGTGAACCCACCTACCAAAGCAATCACCCGAAATGAAAGCAGTGAGCCCTCAAAGCCATCAAGAAAGCTGTACGGCAAAACCTGCAAGAACTGTGGCCCAACGGGGGTGAGTTGCCAACTCGTGAGTAAAAAATATTGTAGGAATCCTAGGCACACTCATGAGGTTCCACAAGGCATCAACCATGCCAAAATCAAATTTTTATGTGCCTAACAACCCTATGCAAGATCGTTTACTAGAGGTAAGGCGAAACAAAAAGCAAGCAAACTACTTTGCTACTAAGTGAAAGGGATTACAACCTTTGTAGATCCGGTCCTTCACTTCTTTAGCTCCGAGTTGACGTCCCTTCGCTGCGATCATCGCGATCCAGGACTCTTGTGACGGTTTCCTTGGAGAAATGAACGGGCTAGGTCGTTGACTTCGGGGCCGAAGATGATCTACGTCGGGGAGACTCAAACTCAACCTATTCCTTCACTTGGTCAAAAACTTTGTGAAGAGAACACCCTATACTACATGGCAAGCAGTAGAGGATGAGGAAATAGGAAGTGGGCTCACTTTAGAATTGTTTTTCTCACACTTTTTCTCATGGCACCATTGGAGCTAGCAAGATTTTGATGGAGCTTGATGAAGAAGAAGAAGAAGAAAGAAATAAAATGAATCATTATCCAAAATGAAAACTAATCCTTTTAATTATGGCACCATGGTTGAGTTAAGCCCTCATGCTTAACTCATGTAGAGAATTAACCAAAGTATTAGGTTAAGGGTTAGGTTAAAGGATATCAAGAGAAATGACAAAAGAGTGGACTTTGTCAAAGTCTCTCCAAGCTTCTTCAAGCTTGATAACTTTGACCAAGTTTAATTCTTTTGTTAAATCTTAAGATAAAACAATAACCCTAATCTTAAACCTAATCTTGGTATAAGTCTCATACACACATCTTGTATGTATCATCAAACATGATACAAACATATGTACACAAATATATATCATATATACACTTATGCACAAACTAGTGATAAAACAAATCTTAAGTGAGCTAATACTAGTTAATGTAAAGTAATATATTAAATATATAATTATACATTAAATCATTAAATCAACACTTGATTTAACGATCCGGTCATATTACATAAAACCGACTAATATCTAGTGTATCAATGTATCGAATCAACACTTGATTCGGTAACCCGGCTATATCTCATATAACCGTACGATGATACAAATCGCGAGAATAGAATACAGTATCACATACTGGTATTATTCTCGGTCCCGCACATATCTCATATGCGCTCCTATTTCGTTTCGCTTGAGCCAGGAAACCCCTGTGTAGGACTCTAAAGACTCGTCAATACGCCGGGAGTAGGTGATGATCATATCAAACACCCACAAGCCGCAAGCGGTCTGCTAAACATAACGGCCACCCGGGTATTGAGTCAACAAGCAAGCCTGCTCACACTCCTGCGAATCCAACCAGTAACACTTACCTCACAGTCCGGTCTGTTCGTCTGATATGTCGCATATCTCGCCTAGGGTGGTAAACGTCAGACCCCAGTAGCTTGATAAGTCATGCCGATGTAAGGTCAATAACAAGCATGAAACTACTGATAACACTTACCAGTAAATCAGTGCAACCCTGGCCAGGGATTTCCAGTTATGGCCAGTCGAGCATAGCGCAACATCAACCCCCAATACCGGGAGAGACGAATCCCCTCCTATCGCTCATTGCCTCCATGTGTATCGGGACTGTACCCAAAAACCACCTGTTTGCACGATTCAGTAGAGCCGTGGTAGGGTGAAAATCAAAGCACAGTGGGAGACACACAAGACTCTATGACGATCTCGGATCAACAGACTAAGCTGTACCAGTGTCACCAGAGAAGTGCCATCTGACGTAAGGTATAATACCATCTGGGAGTTCTCGGCGAGTCCGTTCAGTGTACCCAGTCAACACTGAGCACCCGCATACCATCTCTGATGTCAAACACCAATGGATATGGGATCATCCATCGTCCATCACATGGGTCGAGAAGATATACGCTAGTCTACTCTGGAATATCGATGCCTCATCTCGATATTCCCACGACTAGGAACATTGAAGGATGTACTCATTGACTACCCAGGACCCACTAGTATGATCTACATCACAGTCCTGGAAGTCGAGTACATATCCTAAGGGCTTTATCAACACGTAACAGAGAGAGAGTAAGTATACATGTTAAGATAAAGAGCAACCAGATAGCGTACTATCATGTCGAGCAAGAAAGTCCTACCTATATATGTCCCAGCATCCACTACAATATACATCTCATGTACAGTAATGGCCTCTAGGGCATACATATAACTAACAAACATCATAGAGCAGAAATAGCATGTATGACGCTATCCTAAGTCATATCAAGTAATATCCTCATATAAATATCCTGATCCATCTACACATAAGTGAAATACCACGTGTTCGTGTCCGTGCCTCAGATAGCAACATATCAGATATATGATGTATGAATGCATTACTAATGGAAACAAAATATATCATGAATGAGACAACTGTTTTCTTTATTTAATGAGATTTCTGTATGTATATAAATCGAGTATCATCAATGAAATCAACAGAGAAATCAGTGCCAAGTATCGACACAAAACATAAATCTCAATATCTCAGGCTCCGGCTATCCGGACTGGCCAGTATCATCAAATCTCAATATCCCAATATCTCGGGCTCCGTCAGTCCGGATCGGCCCATATCATCAATCAAACGACCACGGACAGTATCTTCCGGATATCCTCCGCGCCAAACAATCACCGGTAGGCAGTCTGCCCCTGCCGGGCTCATCGTCTACAACTCGAGCTTCTTGCTCCGGGTACCATACCGGGTCCACCATGTACGTGCAGACGGTTCATCCAACTCCTCGAATCGGGTCTCGAAAACCATCTCAGAACCGAGAAAACATCATGGTCGACAATACTCATCATATCAAGGAAAACCGCATCAATCTCTTTAAAGCAAATCATCAGTTTATAAAACTTTCACATGCGGTTTCCAAATCCAGAAATCTCAAGAAGGATTCGAAATCATAAAAATCATGATATCAATAAACAGTGAATACCGGCATAAATCTCCATAATACTGCATGACCAATGAATATATGAATGCATCTGATATCATGCAATAAATGCAATAGTTAAACTAGCATGTGAAAGCTATAACATATTGCAACTATCAACTAGCAAGTTATGTCAATGAATAGTATTTTCTAAAGTGTACGTGACATGGCAATTACCGATGATGATGTGTGTGAGCCGGCAAGCAGGTGTATGTGGAACATACGTATCATCGGTAATGTTGCTGATGTCCTGACAGCAGGGTTTCATGATAATTACAGATAACATATGTACAAGCATGCAATGCGATGAAATATCATGAATATACAGAAAGTGATGCAGTAACAACAACACTGAAAAATAAACCTACCCAATATACGAGTCATACAGTTTGGTATTTAAAATACTCACGATTCTCCACTTTTGAAAATGAGTATGACTCGAGCCCAGCTAAAAAGGTAAGGGAATCCACCCAAGTCTGAGTCGATCTATATATATATCTAGTAGTCGGTGATCTCGCCTCAATAGTATCACGTACGATACAATAACTAATATGACATCCTCGAGTCGAGTGCGGATCTATCCTCATAACTATATCTCATACGGTAAATCTATCGTACGGCATCCTAAATCTGGGTACGGATCAAATATCACATTTATCTCATTATTCATCTGGTATCCACATCATCACATGTCGTGAGCAGGGGATACTAATCTAAGTCTAGTGCACTACTAATATCATCAACAATATCATGATCTGGCTACTAATCTAAAGTCTCATACAATCCGATGTCATCAACACATATTATCATATAGAATTATATATCGTCCAAGCGATCCATTATAAATATCATAACATATCTCATCTCATATCTCGATCATATGTCAACTATCATATATATATCATCATCACATGGTATCATCGTCCAACAATCCGCTATAACATCAAGACATATCTCGATCACATATTAAATATCTCACGGCATCATGCCCAATCATATCGACTCATTCCTAAGTATCATATAACATCATCATCCAAGCATATGAATACTAATATATATATGTCCCCAATACGCACAAGGAAGTAAAAGCACGCAAGTATGTGTATGTGCGTGTATGCAAATCTTTACTCTAGGGTTTCGTGACTAAGAAATCGACTAAAGTCATTTCTTCAATTTTCGCTAACACTAACCCCTAATCTCCTAAAGCTTTTCTTGCTAAGGTTCATATCATACACTAACATGTAAAAGTATATCTATATCGCATCACATCGTTTCTCACAACTTTGCGGGGGTGCTATACGCCATCCACCCGACTTCCCCCATAGATATAATCTACTCACCTGATTTTCGCTTGCCGATACCGATGTCGCCAGGCGCTTCCTCGTCGTCTTGAAATCCACATGGGGGTACCTACATATATACACATATAGCATCGTAACAGAAATCTCGCACAAAACCAAAACAGTGCATGTATCACACATAGGTTTGAACCTATGGTGTACACATGCAAGAAGAACCAATAACACTCGATACAGACGTACAAACTGTAAGTCTACGGTAGCGCCCCGGTCGTCAATCTGATGCTAAACGCGGAACAAAAACTTTTATAACTGGCGCTATCGCATACTATAACCCGGATCTTGCCATTAACGCTAAACTAACAAACTGTAAAGAGGTAGAAAGGCTATACCGAACGATCCGAGTCCTTCGGTCTTTAGCCATCATCCCACGCTCCTTTGCGGCATCTGCGAACTCGCTCGATCTCCGGTCTCCTCGTCCAGGTGGCACCACGTCAACGGATCTTTATACGGGCTCCCGCCTCTGAACCGAGGCAACTCGGACATGAAGTTTGCTAGCCGACATGTCCAAGATTGATGTAGAGAATGAGTAGAACACTTTATCTCGTTTCATCCAAAACCATGGATGAACGGTTAATGAAGTTGCCTTTTTGATTGATCAATTAAACTAGGAAAATTTTCAAATGAATCATATATATTTTTCAACCACTATTGCAATGAATGAGAAATGAGCATATCTTTTTTAATCAATCCATAATCCTCACTCCATAAGGGGGGGCACTTATATGAGGTGGGGGGGTGAGCACAAGAAAGGTTTTGGTGACCATTAGCAATAATGTTTCATAAAAGATCAATATGAAATATCCTAGCAAAAACAATACACATTAAAGCAAATGGTGACTCATTTAAAACACCTCATCAAACCATTTAATGCAAACAATGAGTCATGAAACCTAGTCATCAATTCAAGAAGCTTCCTCATGATTCACCCTCATGACTCACCCAAATAAAAAAAAAATTCCGCATTAAACCGAATGTTTAAGACGGGTGATAGAAAACTGGCAACTTCGAAAAGCGATCCGGAAATGAATTTCAGGATAACCCCGTAACTGTATATACATACCCGCATTTGTATTACGACCGAATACAAATGCAACCGAGACAAAGATATTATATCTACACAGTATAATACATGGATCTGGCTTAAACCAAAGCCCACCAGTATTATCTGCCCGAAATATGACACGTGCGTAAATGCACGTGCATTTTCCGAACCCTGCCATAAAACCATACGGCCTCTACAACGTTTCGCCCGAACTTGGGAAACTATCTGTGGGGGACTCTAATGACTCATCAGTACCCTGGCACTGGGTTTAACCACAAGCACGTCAGCGGCACTAGCAGTGCGTAACGGCTGCCCATGTACCGACCTCAAGGGAAGCCGATGAGCGAACTCATCCTGGAACCCTACTGAGCCTCACAGTGACAATATACATACAGTCCGGTCCGTTCGTCTATGAGTATCGCATATCGGGCCTAGGGGGTTGGTAACGTCAGACCCCCAATAGCGGTATAAGTCGTGTCGGAGACAAGCCCTGAACACCCTGAGAAACTACTGGAATACTTACCAGTAATTCTCACCTGCCTTGGCTAAGGACTTGGTGTAATGGCTTTCATAGACACAGCGCGATCTCACCCCCAATACTGGGATAGACGAATCCCCTGCCGATCCGCTCACTTGCCTCTATGTGGCTCGGGACTTTACCCAAAAAAGACCTGTTTGCACGACTCCTTTGAGCTGTGGTAGGGTAGAAATCAAAGCACAGTGGGAACTCACATGAGATAAATGACGACCTCAGGTCGATGAACTAACCTGTACACATGTCACCAGGGAACTGCTACCTGACGCTACGTATAATACCAACTAGCAGGTTCCCGGCGAGTCTTGTCCGGTGTACTCATAACCCAATGAGCTCCTGTATACATCTTATGTGATCCAACTTACACCAGTGGCTTGTGAGATCGGCCACCGCCCCTCGTCGGGGTCTCGACTGTATACACTAGTCTACTCCGGAGTATCGATGCCCTGTCTCGAAACTCCCACGACTAGGGACCACAATTAAGGATGTGCTTATAGACTACCCAACTCTCACGTATATGATCGCCATCATACCGTTGGTAGTCAAGCAAGATCCTAAGGTCTCTATCAACGTGTAATAGTGATCAGTCACCTGAACTTGTACACGACTGATAAAGGCAAACCAGATAGCATACTATCATCTCGAGTAAGACTGTGCTACCGGTATAGGTCCTCTTCAATCATTGCAATCACGTACCTGCGATCCAATAATTGACTTTGAGGGCACTATAACCAACAATCTCCCACTTGCACTTAAGGCTAATTATTGCGATGTCTCATACTCACAGTCCGTGTGATACCGAACACCCAACTCCTCTACTAAACAGTTTCACAAAGCTCGTTTGTAAAACTCTTGTGTTCGAGAAATAGCCTCAGCGAGTGGATCCGTCCTGATGTTTCTTTCTATGTCTCTCTTAATCTCAAGTTCGCGGAGAAAGCCTTCTCCCGAATTGAGTAATACCCGTCTTAGAATATGTTTGGATATCTGATGGGACCTAGTTCATAAATGAACTCCAAATCCAAACTTCTTAGACTGTATCGATAACTGAACCTAATCAGTATCCTGCACCATGCCTCCCACAGTATCCTCTTGGACCACCTGTCCATAATACTGCCCCTCATCAGAGGGAAAACTATAACTCTGACAATCACTCTGTCATCCATGTCACCTTTGAAGCCTAGAATGATAACCGTCTTCCGAAGGAGGCTGCCGTTATCAAATCCCTAGAACATCCACTTATGTTCTAAAACTGCTTCCTTATATTTCTCTAGGATTGGATTAATATAAACTTATGGCATCTAGTGCAAAAACAATATCTGGTGTGGTACTTGACATCTCACGATTGACTCAATTGCCTAAGCAAGTGATCTGCCAATCATGCACATCCCTCTCCCCTTTAGTCTGTAAGACACCTTTAGAGAGGTTGACTCCATCACCTGCAGGTACACCACCATGCCAGGAGTCATCTATTCTAAAATACTATTAGAATACTGTCAAAGTACCCAGATTGGGAGACTACCCAACCCTAGATCTAAAACCATAGATCTAGTAACCAGAATGTATGATATTATATCCATATCCTTTGTGGAGAAACAACTGTGTGACGACCACAGTACAACCGATCGTAGTATAGGAATTTTACTTCCTACTCTGTGTATGTCATCCAAATACCAGGACATCACACACTACTACCTTCTTAACAGATCCATCCCCTATTCTGATGAAGTCAAAACCATGATTGTCACATCAAAATTAGATGATCTATCTCCGCTATATCTGCTCAAGTCTATAAATAGACATAAGCTACTTGCCCACTATGCTTCCGCTGCTCCCACTGACCATAACAACCCTCTGGCAGAATAATATATACGTGCACTTCTAAAGCTTGTTTAGAACGACGCTATACTTAACCTCCTGCCGGGTCTCATAGCCTGGAACAACAGTAGTGTCAAGTCTGGGTAAACAAGAACCTCCCTGTCACCGTCCTTGAGGCTACCGGAGTACCTCTCGGGTGCCTGAGGTTACCCACCATATCTGCGAAGTGGCTATTGGAATGTCAAACCTGATTGAATCTTTAGGTCCTATTAAATTTTCCGTAATCGTTTGCGGTTCTGGAATCACTTCCAGTTCTACCATACTCCCACTACTGCTTTCTGAAAAAATCCATTTTACTAAAACTGTGGCGAGTCAAGAACAATATCACTATTGATCTTCCAGATGGTAGAAAGTTAACCCTCGATATAGCCCGGGTCAACCCACAAACTGCCATTACAGAAACGTGCCTTGAGTTATCCAGAGTCTGGTTTTAAGCATAAGCTGGACAACTCCCCGTACCTTAACATCGTTAAGATATGAACTATTCTATATCCAATATAGAAACTTTGGCACTTATTTAATTAGAACCAGATTCTAATCATGCAGCTGTCTCCAGTGCATATCAACTTAATGGAAAGAGGCTGATTAGCATTACTCAACTTAGGAATGCATCCAATTATGAGTAACCTGAAAGAGAAACAAGTTTCTCAAAACCATTACTATCAACTGAATACCAATCATAAGTATCTACATCTTCGATCTCTTTGAAGAATCCCGATACTTGCGACATCTGGTTTTCTACTTTATTCCTATACCCGCAACTTCTCAAAACTTAGACCTTGTATTTCTACGAAACACTTGTCTAAAAACTAGAGAAGTCACAAGTAAATAGAACATAGTACGAGGACCAACCCCTTTGTCCTGATGGACACTGGACAACATACAGTACTCTGTATAAGTTCGCTGAGTTGAATAACTCAAAACCTGTGCATCGTAGGTTGAAAACTGTACTTATGGTTAAGAACTACTCCGCCGTTCAATGCTCCTTACCCAATCGACAACTGATATAGGTAAATGCCACGGAAATAATTTCAAAAAGTTATATTTCACTTTATAAAAATAAACGTACAGATATATCAGTTTGAAATTGGTGCACAACAACGGATACTCAAAAGCAAATACATGCCGTCCGGCAAAAACCCAGGCGATTTCCTCAAATATCACCAATTACAACGAATTCCGATATAACGAGGATGGTCACCTTATTCCCAATAACTTACTCCCACTCATCATCTGTAAAACCATACAGATGTGAGAATCATACCTGGTAAATACATACCCCGGAATAAGTATCTAATCGGGAAATCAGTTTTCCTTTAACAATGCACAGTGAAACTGAAACATGAAAATGTTTCGTAGGGGTATCCTGGTATTCCTAGTAATGCCTCTTCCATAATCCAATTCATGACTATAACCGTATATTTCTTTGCCATCTCTCCAAATCCCTTTATTTGTCTTTATTCATTACCTTCTGCACACCCCTTTAGGCTAAGTGGTTTTCTTCCTTCCCTACCGTTCGGCACCAGCCTATGGTTTGGAAGAAGACTATCCAGTAAGCATAATAGGTGTACTCTCCTAAACCAAGGAGTACTCGCAACTTGAGAGAAGGTGATGATAAAAGACAACTGAATAATATCTTATTCTATTTCTCCCGAACTGGGGAAAAAAGCAAAGGTGAAATAGGAGTGGCGATGAACTACGCGGTTTGGTCTGAATGATAGCAGTCGCAATTTACTTTGCCCTCTTTCTAATCCCTTTATTTTGCCTTTACATATTACCTTCTGTACACCTTACTTAGGCTAATTGGTTTTCTTCATTCCCTACCTTTCGGCACCTGCCTATGGTTTGGAAGAAGACTATCCAATAAGCGTAATAGGTGTACTCTCTTAAACCAAGGAGCCCTCGCAACCTGAGAGAAGGTGATAATAAAAGACAACTGAATAAACCAATTCAATTTCTCCTGAACCTGGATCCATCCTCGAAGAAGTCCCTTCGAGTTCGTATATAACCATACGATGGATCTATCCAATGGAAGTGGATGTTCGTAGTGATACGAGGTGTTCTGAGAAATTCAAAGGGTAAAAGAAGGAGCGGCAATGACTTATGCAACTCGGACAATCCAAAAGCCAGTACTTTAAGAAGGTTCGGTCAACTTGGTCACTGAGTCATAGTCTAGGGTCGGTCAAAGGTCGCTGCCAAAGAGAGAGAGAAAAGAAACACTCTGCGTGCACTCTAACCTAGATCAGAATGGTTATCACTTTATCTAATCAGGAAACCTCCCACTGTACTGTCAAATTCTCCTCTAAACCTGAAAGAAGAATCAATCGGGATCACCCGAAGAGTAAACCAACTCATCAGTGGGAATCGGGATCCAACTCTCATCGCATGATAACGTGACGGATTCCACTCACGTTATCACATTCCAGAAGGTATGCGCATGCTTGGCAAGTTTCAGTTCCTTTAGAAACTCCCGATGTGATTTTTACACCATGTTTTATGACCTTGACGAAGGCCAACAAATCATAATTCACATGTCAAGTTCTACCCGTTATTATCTTTTCAATTCGAACCCACCCGTACATACCCTTGACGAAGGCCAACAAGGTAATACGACTGTCCCAAACCAACTCATCTATCTATGCAACAAAACAGTAACAAGCAGCTACCATCCACTATGCCTTGACGAAGGCCAACAAACATAGCATGAATACTACGTGCTACCGTCTGAAACGACGGAGGGCTACGGCTGGTTTTTGGCGAAAAACCTTTAACGTAATAAACTTGATCTCGTTGAAGGAGCCTGATAGCTTTTTATAAAAATATAGTGGCGAATACCTTTGCTAAAGAGGTCACTCCTGGTGAACGGATCTCGGCTCTTTCCTCGTGGAATGAGTTGCAGGATATTCCAACTGAATACCGCGATGCAAAGTAACATGTAATCGACTATAGTGAAGTTATTCTCCTGACCCAAACTTCTGCCCAAGGGGTCACTCCCGGTGAAGGGATCTCGACCCTTGCCTCGTCGAATGAGGTGCAGGATATTCCAACTGAATACCACTGTGCAAAACAAAAGAAAACGTCTTTGTAATAACACTTTTTAAAACTGTTCCAACAACATTCAAACAGGTTTGTTTTCCTTTGATCAAGCATTGATCAGAATCAACGCAGTCCCATCAATTAATCACACCAGAAAAGAACGAAAATAAAATGTACGTATATGCCATCCGCATTCGCCACTGGGTCCCGTCATTACCCGTTAGGTTACTTAACTAACGACAGAGCGGGGACTGGACTAGCGCAGCTGCAAAACATATACAACATCTACTAGTATATATACCAATATACAATAATCGCTCCAGGCATGATAATATGCAACATTACAGAAAAGTAATAAGCATCACAGAACAATACAGATAATATGGGATCCCCGGGTTTCACAGAGCCGCTGCTGAAACCCGACGTTCCCCTGGTGGTGCGGATAGCCTGTGCAATGAAACCTAGACCCCTACGGGTGCGGCAAGTTACCCACTAAAACATGAAGTGAGGAAGCCCCTTTCAGCTAAGTGAATGGACCACCCTGCACTTCACGGAATCCGGCAACTCGAGCACCCCTCCTTAGGTCAATCTGTACCCCCTACGAGTGCTGCGAATAGTCTGCCAATTCTAGAGTGAGGCCCCTTTTCCTCTCAAAGCCATGAGATACGGACTTGTTGCCCTCCAGAATCCGGCTATCCGTGCACTCCGTCGCGGGGTAAACCTAGTACAGAAATGAAAAAATATGTACAACGGGTACATCGACTTCAGCCCGGTCGTGCCCCTAAAAGAATATTATACAAACAGGCAGTGACGGCAGTCCACATGTTGGACGCTCGTCCCGCAATATCAAATGTACAAATAATTCCAAACTGCACTACCATTGCACACTGCTATCCACCACGACAAATCCGCAACATCACAACACAACACAGAACATCAACGTGAATGTCACGTTCGCAAATCCGTCTAAAAGAACTATAGCAATTAGACGTAATTTACCGCTCGAATGACATTCACGGTCGGAGATATAATGTAAGTACTGTAAACTAACAAGTTTAAAATTTCGATCGACAAAACTTCCAGAAGTGGGCCCCACGTACATCTGCAGTACAGCAACAAAATCTGGGCCCAAAAGAAATATTCCAGAAACCATAATTTACATGAAGGACCCTACTGTAGAAATATGGAGTACTGTTCTCATAAACTGGCGGCGGAACCGCGGCCAAACCCTGGTTGGGGCCGCGGTTCCGTGGCAGTACTGAAGAGTTAGTTGACCAAATTTCATCAGAATTCCTAAAAAAGCCTGCTCGATTTTCTGAGATGCTCAAAATAATTTTTAGACCTGTTTTTAAAATCGACAGAAACTTTACACAGAAAATTGCGGTTTTCGAAATTCCGTTCGATCGATATTTTAAACGCGTTAGAACAAGTTAGTAAAACTTAATGGCGTGGCTCTGATACCATGTAAGTCTACGGTAGCGCCCCGTCCGTCAATCTGACGCCAAACGCGGAACAAAAACTTTTATAACTGGCGCTATCGCATACTATAATCCGGATCTTGCCATTAACGCTAAACTAACAAACTGTAAAGAGGTAGAAAGGCTATACCGAACGATCCGAGTCCTTCGGTCTTTAGCCATCATCCCACGCTCCTTTGCGGCATCTGCGATCTCACTCGATCTCCGGTCTCCTCGTCCAGGTAGCACCACGTCAATGGATCTTTATACGGGCTCCCGCCTCTGAACCGAGGCAACTCGGACATGAAGTTTGCTAGCCGACATGTCCAAGATTGATGTAGAGAATGAGTAGAACACTTTGTCTCGTTTCATCCAAAACCATGGATGAACGGTTAATGAAGTTGCCTTTTTGATTGATCAATTGAACTAGGAAATTTTTCAAATGAATCATATATATTTTTCAACCATTAATGCAATGAATGAGAAATGAGCATATCTTTTTTAATCAATCCATAATCCTCACTCCACAAGGGGGGGCACTTATATGAGGTGGGGGGGGGGGGTGAGCACAAGAAAGGTTTTGGTGACCATTAGCAATAATGTTTCATAAAAGATCTATATGAAATATCCTAGCAAGAACAAAACACATTAAAGAAAATGGTGACTCATTTAAAACACCTCATCAAACCATTTAATGCAAACAATGAGTCATGAAACCTAGTCATCAATTCAAGAAGCTTCCTCATGACTCACCCTCATGACTCACCCAAATGAAAAAGATAATTCCGCATTAAACCGAATGTTTAAGACTGGTGATAGAAAACTGGCAACTTCGAAAAGCGATCCCGAAACGAATTTCAGGATAACCCCGTAACTGTATATACATACTCGCATTTGTATTACGACCGAATACAAATGCAACTGAGACAAAGATATTATATCTACACAGTATAATACATGGATCCGGCTTAAACCAAAGCCTATCAGTATTATATGCCCGAAATATGACACGTGCGTAAAAGCACGTGCATTTTTTGAACCCTGCCATAAAACCATACGGCCTCTACAACGTTTCTCCCGAACTTGGGAAACTATCTGTGGGGGACTCTAATGACTCATCAGTACCCTGGCAGTGGGTTTAACCACAAGCACGTCAGCGGCACTAGCAGTGCGTAACGGCTGCCCATGTACTGACCTCAAGGGAAGCCGATGAGCGAACTCATCCTGGAACCCTACTGAGCCTAGCAGTGACAATATACATACAGTCCGGTCCGTTCGTCTATGAGTATCGCATATCGGGCCTAGGGGGCTGGTAACGTCAGACCCCCAATAGCGGTATAAGTCGTGTCGGAGACAAGCCCTGAACACCCTGAGAAACTACTGGAATACTTACCAGTAATTCTCACCTGCCTTGGCCAAGGAATTGGTGTAATAGCTTTCATAGACATAGCGCGATCTCACCCCCAATACCGGGAGAGACGAATCCCCTGCCGATCCGCTCACTTGCCCCCATGTGGCTCGGGACTGTACCCAAAAAAGACCTGTTTGCACGACTCCTTTGAGCCGTGGTAGGGTAGAAATCAAAGCACAGTGGGAACTCACACGAGACAAATGACGACCTCAGGTCGATGAACTAACTTGTACACATGTCACCAGGGAACTGCTACCTGACGCTAGGTATAATACCAACTAGCAGGTTCCCGGCGAGTCCTGTCCAGTGTACTCATAACCCAATGAGCACCTGTATACATCTTAGGTGATCCAACTTACACCAGTGGCTTGTGAGACCGGCCACCGCCCCTCGTCGGGGTCTCGACTGTATACACTAGTCTACTCCGGAGTATCGATGCCATGTCTCGAAACTCCCACGACTAGGGACCACAATTAAGGATGTGCTTATAGACTAACCAAATCTCACGTATATGATCGCCATAATACTGTTGGTAGTCAAGCAAGATCCTAAGGGCTCTATCAACGTGTAATAGTGACCAGTCACCTGAACCTGTACACGACTGATAAAGGAAAACCAGATGGCATACTATCATCTCGAGTAAGACTGTGCTACCGGTATAGGTCCTCCTCAATCATTGCAATCACGTACCTGCGATCCAATAATTGACTTTGAGGGCACTATAACCAACACAAACATCAAGTAATCGAATACAATACCAAATATCAAAACTTGAATTCATAAACAACGAGAAAACCAAAGCAGCAACTCCTGAAAATGGCCCCAGATTTTACCCTATGTCAAATTGGTCAAAGTTGCACATATGGAGGGTTTAGTTTACTAACATAGGAGCTACAGAACAAGCACGAGCCAGTTCCAAACTACCCAGGCCGCAAATTGCGGCCAAAGGGAATAAAATTGCGGCCAAGAAAAGTCTAGGGGGTCTCAGGTTTCAGTGGTAGCTCCTAGGGTGCCTGCATGACTCACTGTGTTCGCTAAATAATTTTCCAGGTCTCCGAGTGTTAGCAGATTCCAAAATATCCTCACAATTCACACAATTATCCGATGTCGGGGTTTCTAAGTCCGTGTTTTGGGTTCTATTCTTTGTTCTAGTTCAGTAGAAACATCACTCAAGTCTTGTTAACAGCCACTATATCACCACAACACCACTCAAACCTTAATCCTTCTCTAGAAATTTTCTAACCTCACTAATCAATACCAATTTAACTCTAAACTACTATGAGGTGCTATTAGACTTTAAATTAAACTAGATGGAAGAATTTATACCTCACTTGGCAACTCAAGAAAAACCCTAGCTCCCTAATGTTGTAAAATCCTACTTTGCTTGGTCCATTGTGTAGAGGGTGAAGAGGGGATCACTTTTAATGAAAGGGGTTTAGGGTTTTGATGGAGATTTGGAGATAATTTCTTGGGGTGAAGGTGGAGGGAGATGAGATTGAAGGAGGAGAAGAAAATGATGTAAAAATGGTGGAGGAAGAGAATGTGGCAGCCCTCCCTCTCTCCTCTCTTATTCTCACCCACTCTCTCACTAATTACCCTTTGGCCATTCCTCTTTTCTTTTCTTTTTTCTTTTAAAACCAAATCACAATAATACCCACAAAATAACACAAATGCAACAATATGTAACCAAATGCAACACGTCATGGTGCACTAGCCATGAAAAACTGTAAAAACACGGATTTGGCCTAATCGCGATTAGCAGTGCACTAATCTGATTTTCATTTAAACTGCATATAATAAATCTTAAAAATGCCAAATCCTTTAAATATATTTTTAAGTGAATAAATCATTTTAATTCCCAATTATTTCATAATTTGTAGTATATATTTATACCCATTTTCGAAAACCCCAATTTCGCAAATCGACAGTTTTTGGGAAAAATATTATTTTAATATTAAATTCCAAAAATAATATTTTATATTTTCTGAAATGTTACAATCTTCCCCCCTTAAATAAAGTCGGTCCCGGAATTTAAATTTAAACCCCTCAAATACTAAAACATTTCAGTAAAAAGTCAAAGTCGTCGGGGCTCCGAAATCATCAATACATAAAACACATCATAGCGCAATGCATACGCACGAACAATGAGCAGATAACTCCAAATCAAAACTTCATCAAGTATCCCGCAATCATCGGAGTCATGGCGAAGACATCAATGTCAAAGCCCAAACGAAACCAATCATGATATACATCAAAACCATACATGTAAACATCAAAACTATACATGTAAATATCAGAAGGAAATGCATGCCAAACCTTTCATGTTGCTGTGCGATGCGCGTATCGCGGCACAGTGGAGGACGTCTATTGTAAGAAAATAACTATATATATATACTTATCCTTTGTTTAATATGTACGTCCCGTTGTTTTGAAATAATTTAGAAGGGTTTCCTTTATAAAATATTTCGTGTCATCTCAGACATGTAGGTAAATACTGAGACTATAGCCCTCTTTTTGGAAATCCCTTCGAAATCTATCAATGCATGCAAAACATATCCAGGTACCGTCCTTTGACTAGTCCTGCTCAGTACGAAAATACATAGTAAATATCATAAAAACGTACTGCTCCATAAGAATCAATCCCGAAATGTGCATATGAATGCTATGTGCGTCTGGTGCGCACGGAAATCAAAATCCATGAATGTGCTATACATGTGCACAGAACCAACATCTAAGTGCAACGGGTGTGCATGAGAGCATCTGTCCAGTGCAACGGGTGTGCACGACAATAATATCAGGTGCATCTGATATGCACAAAGAAGCCCGATTTAGTGCATCTGGTGTGCACCAAAATCGTATCTCATATCATGCGTCCAACATGCGCGAAAATCCAAATCAGGTGCATCCATTATGCACGAATAAAATCTAAATCATGTGCATCCAACATGCACGAAATTATGAAATCCAATATCAAGCGCCGAACATGCGCAAAATCCAATCCAAGCGCGTCAAACATGCGCAAGAATCCAATCAGGTGCATAAGGTGCACAAAACAAATATCGAGTATCACAATCGAAATCGACGGTATACAACATATTTCAATCAAAATCCAAATCAGGTATACCGTGGTATATAATCTCACAATCATGTGCATCAGCATACACAAAAGCAAATCAAAATACTAAAAGTGCATGAAAACTATGCACAAAAACGTAAATACCTAGTAGGTGCAGCCACGGTGCACGAAAACAATACCATAAAGTCCAATTATCAAACTCAAATCCAAGCAATAAAAGCGTGATACTCGGATCACAACGCAAATCGCAACGAAAGACACTAAGGTACGCCTCCTACAACGTCGAAAAGTGTCGATACGTTCAAAACTGGCAGAGCAAGAACATCCGCTGCCTCCTGCTCACAGTCTGGCGTCTTCTGTCTCTGGGTCCTCATTTCTCTGTGGATTACCAATCTCGTAATCCATCGGTTCGTCGGCCCGGTCCGGTGTACTAACGGAAACGATCCGCTCTAGTACTCTTCTGGTTCTCTCACGGCCAATTAGCACAACCACTTATCAATCAGCACGTCTCTGGCGTCGGCCTCTGGTCCTCTGAATATACGTCACATATCTGATCCTCGGTGCAAATCTCATTGCAGCAGTGTCCTGGAAAGAACCTGCTCAGGGTCTCTTCCGATCTCGCCTATGCCGAACTGTACGGAGGCTATCATCTTTTACTACATCTCTTTCTTGTTCCGGAACGGCTGCATACTCATCACGACTCCTCCTGGAAGAAATATCTATTTACACGCCTCTGCATGCATATCACATCTGTGATGTAAGCGGAGTGGAACGTCCTCTCATCACGATCTCGTACGAACCTCTTACTCCACTTTTCTCCAATGTCGACTGATTCGGACTCGTCTCCTCGTGGCTGCATGGAATGCGCTCCAACGGCTACACTCGTATCTGGAGTCTCCCAAGAAATATATCCCATCACATGATATCCGAATGATGTCGAAATTTTCGAACGATTCGTCGAGGTTCCATAATCCCCCAAGAGCTCAACATCTTGGGTACAATTTAATAGTATCGAATATATGCCACAGCACCTATGGACCAACCGTAGAAGGGCAAACACAAGCCTCACTAATGGCACCGCTGAACTGCAGCAAACCTTAAGGTTCATCGGCGTTCCATGGTCATTATGTCGAGTTAGGGTTTCATTCTTCTAGATGGTCCATAGAATTGCTTGCATTGTTTTCCGAATACTTTAAACTTGGAAAATGGGTTCCTGACATTTGATCGTCTATATCGACTCTCAACGTATCAATGTGAAGTCGTCTCTACCTGGAATCAATCAATCTGATGACCTCACATCGGGGTAGGCAATGAATCACATGTCCTAGTCCTTCATCTTTGGTGACTAGCGATCCTATATCATATCTCGAAGTATAACTCGTGCGGCATTAGCTTCAAACATCTGGGGCGATATATTTTCATTCGCCGAAATCACTGGCTCATTCGTCCGCACGCTGAATAGTGCCTCAATCATCAAAATAATCTGTGCTTTGACGGTCATCACAATCTGGCTGGCCTCTGGCGATAGCCCAATCCGCTATTACTGATCTGCACGTCGGAGAAATCTCGTAGAAGCGATCCGTCAAACGCTCATGGCGCGAAAACACAACTAAACGACACATCTATGCAAATTGTATGTCCCTGGAATCACGCCCTGGTCAGTCCTCGTCCGTGACGAGCTCGTGCTGATCGCAACTCTAGCAGTAGCTCTCCATGCCCGTACAATCATGGTAATAAAACCATAAACTGGTACCGATGAGGATAGATCATAGGAATGAATATAATACTGTGCAAAGAAATGTACATCCTAAGGCTTCTTAAGCGGAGTATCGCATCGTAAGTATGCCGCGGAACATACACACGGTACGTTACTCTACTTGAGTCACCTACTACATCAACCAAGGGTCATCCTACACTCCGGAGGTAAAACCTAACGCTCTGATACCAACTTTGTCATGACCCGAAAAGTACCGAGCGTGACTGGCACTTAAATTACGAAACGTCTCGAGGCGTACGTAATCTAAGTAAGCCAAAACCCAGAAATCAAAACCAAGTAAAGCAGTAAAGTGAACGAAAACCAATTTAAAGTAAGAAGTTTAACAACATAAGCCGAAGTATGTATTTTTAAAATCTCTAGTATTTTCTGAAAATTTCGGCAGAGTTTCTTTGTAAATACTAACCCCAAACGGGTACAAAACCTGATAAAATATATATAATGAATAAAGGCATCCCCAAGCGGGAGCTAGCTCTTCGTCAATCGATGGAAAAAACCACCCAATGCAATATAATATACAACGAAGGGCGAGGATCAAGGCTCAAAGGGAAACTCAAAATATCAAGAAAACCATAATAATACAACGCGCGACTCTAAGGTCGAAATAATATACACTGGTCATCTATCTCTATCAAATATACAAGTCTGGTTGATGGAGTTTACTAGATACAACTGAAATAATAAATGTACAATGGTGGTTACGATGCAAGTGAACCGACCTACCAAAGCAATCACCCGAAATGAAAGCAGTGAGCCAGCAAAGCCATCAACAAACCTGTACGGTAAAACCTGCAAGAACTGTGGCACAACGGGGTGAGTTGCCAACTCGTGAGTAGAAAATATCACAGAGCAAAATCACATGTATGACGCTATCCTAGGTCAAATCAAGTAATATCCTCAAATAAATATCCTGATCCATCTACACATAAGTGCAATACCACGTGCTCGTGTCCGTGCCTCAGATAGCAACATATCAGATATATGATGTATGAATGCAATACTAATGGAAACAGAATACATCATGAATGAGACAAATGTTTTCTTTATTTAATGAGATTTCTGTATGTATATAAATCGAGTATCATCAATAAAATAAACAGAGAAATCGGTACCAAGCATCGACAGAAAACATAAATCTCAATATCTCAGGCTCCGGCTATCCGGACTGGCCTGTATCATCAAATCTCAATATCTAAAATCTCAATATCTCAATATCTCGGGCTCCGTCAGTCCGGATCGGCCCATATCATCAATCACACGACCACTAACGGTATCCTCTAGATATCCGCCGCCCCAAACAATCACCGGTAGGCAGTCTGGCCCTGCCGGGCTCATCGTCTACAACTCGAGCTTCTTGCCACGGGGTACCATACCGGGTCCACCATGTACCCGCAGACGGTTCATCCAACTCCTCGAATCGGGTCTCGAAAACCATCTCAGCACCGAGAAAACATCATGGTGGACAATACTCATCATATCAAGGAAAACCGCATCAATCTCTTTAAAACAAATCATCAGTTGTAAAACTTTCACATGCGGTTTCCAAATCCAGAAATCTCAAGAAGGATCCGAAATCATAAAAATCATGATATCAATAAACAGTGAATAACGACATAAATCTCCATAATACTGCATGACCAATGAATATATGAATGCATATGATATCATGCAATAAATGCAACAGTTAAACTAGCATGTGAAAACTATAACATATTGCAACTATCAATTAGCAAGCTATGTCAACGAATAGTATTTTCTAAAGTGTACGTGACATGGCAATTACCGATGATGATGTGTGTGAGCCGGCAAGCAGGTGTACGTGGAACATACGTATCATCGGTAATGGTGCTGATGTCCTGACAACAGGGTTTCATGATAATTACAGATAACATATGTACAAGCATACAATGCGATGAAACATCATGAATATACAGAAAGTGATGCAGTCTTAGCAACACTGAAAAATAAATCTACCCAATATACGAGTCATACAGTTTGGTATTTAAAATACTCACGATTCTCCACTTTTGAAAATGAGTATGACTCGAGCCCAGCTAAAAGGGTAAAGGAATCCACCTAAGTCTGAGTCGATCTATATATATATCTAGTAGCCGGTGATCTCTCCTTAATAGTATCACGTACGATACAATAACTAATATGACATCCTCGAGTCAAGAGAGCGGATCTATCCTCATAACTATATCTCGTACGGTAAATCTATCGTACGGCATCCTAAATCTGGGTACGGATCAAATATCACATTTATCTCATTATTCATCTGGTATCCACATCATCACATGTCGTGAGCAGAGGGTACTGATTTAAGTCTAGTACACTACTAATATCATCAACAATATCATGATCTGGCTACTGATCTAAAGTCTCATACAATCCGATGTCATCAACACATATTATCATATAGAATTATACATCGCCCAAGCGATCCATTATAAATATCATAACATATCTCATCTCATATCTCGATCATATGTCAACTATCATATATATATCATCATCCACATAGTATCGTCGTCCAACGATCCGCTATAACATCATGACATATCTCGGTCACATATTAAATATCTCACGGCATCATACCCGATCATATCGACTCATTCCCAAGTATCATATAACATCCTCATCGTCCAAGCATATGAATACTAATATATATATGTCCCCAATATGCACAAGAAAGTAAAAGTATGCAAGTATGTGTATGTGCGTGTATGCAAATCTTTACTCTAGGGTTTCATGACTAAGAAATCGACTAAAGTCCTTTCTTCAATTCTCGCTAACACTAACCCCTAATCTCCTAAAGCTTTTCTTGCTAAGGTTCATATCATACACTAACATGTAAAAGTATATCTATATCACATCACATCGTTTCTCACAACTTTGCGGGGGTGCTATATGCCATCCATCCGATTTCTCCGTAGATATAATCTACTCACCTGATCTTCACTTGCCAATGCCAATGTCGTCACGCGCTTCCTCGTCGTCTTGAAATCCGCATGAAGGAACCTACATATATACACATATAGCATCGTAACAGAAATCTCACACAAAACCAAAACGGTGCATGTATCACACATAGGTTTAAACCTATGGTTTACAAATGCAAGAAGAACCAATAACACTCGATACAGACGTACAAACATCAAGTAATCAAATACAATACAAAATATCAAAACTTGAATTCATAAACAACGAGAAAACCAAAGCAGCAACTCATGAAAATGGCCCCAAATTTTACCCTATGTCAAATTGGTCAAAGTTGCACATATGGAGGGTTTAGTTTACTAACATAGGAGCTACAGAACAAGCGCGAGCCAGTTCCAAACTGCCCAGGCCGCAAATTGCGGCCAAAGGGAATAAAATTGCGGCCAAGAAAAGTCCAAGGGGTCTCAGGTTTCAGTGGTAGCTCCTAGGGTTCCTGCATTACTCACTGTGTTCGCTAAATAATTTTCCAGGTCCCCGAGTGTTGGCAGATTCCAAAATACCCTCACAATTCACACAATTATCCGATGTCGGGGTTTCTAAGTCTGTGTTTTGGGTTCTATTCTCTGTTCTAGGTCAGTAGAAATATCGCTCAAGTCTTGTTAACAACCACTATATCACCACAACACCACTCAAACCCTAATCCTTCTCTAGAAATTTTCTAACCTCACTAATCAATACCAATTTAACTCTAAACTACTATGAGATGCTATTAGACTTTAAATTAAACTAGATGGAAGAATTTATACCTCACTTGGCAACCCAAGAAAAACCCTAGCTCCCCAATGTTGTCAAAATCCTACTTTGCTTGGTCCATTGTGTAGAGGGTGAAGAGGGGATCACTTTTAATGAAAGGGGTTTAGGGTTTTGATGGAGATTTGGAGATGATTTCTTGGGGTGAAGGTGGAGGGAGATGAGGTTGAAGGAGGAGAAGAAAATGATGTAAAAATGGTGGGGGAAGAGAATGTGGTAGCCCTCTCTCTCTCCTCTTTTATTCTCACCCACTCTCTCACTAATTACCCTTTTGCCATTTCTCTTTTCTTTTCTTTTCTCTTTTAAAACCAAATCACAATAATACCTACAAAATAAAACAAATGCAACAACATGTAACCAAATTTAACACGCCATAGTGCACTAGCCATGAAAAACTGTAAAAACACGGATTTGGCCTAATCGCGATTAGTAGTGCACTAATCGGGTTTTCATTTAAATTGCATATAATAAATTTTAAAAATGCCAAATCCTTTAAATATATTTTTAAGTGAATAAATCATTTTAATTCCCAATTATTTCACAATTTGTAGTATATATATATATACCCTTTTTCGAAAACCCCAATTTCGCAAATCGACAGTCTTCGGGAAAAATATTATTTTAATATTAAATTCCAAAAATAATATTTTATATTTTCTGAAATGTTACAGCTCCCCACCTTAGGTCTATCCTAATGCGGAAAAGTAAATAATATACAACAATGGTGACATCATCCTCAACCCGGAAGTGCCCCAATAAAAGAATATTACATACAAGTTTTTACATGAATGAAAATGAAAAAACTCTCATCTCACATAAAAAACCTCGGCTATTCAAAACACGACGATCCAATATAATATATCCCAGCAACACATAACATCACATGTCATCAGCGTAAGTAAATATGCGTATCCCAATTGTCGTTGACATATAGCAACGAAACCGGCGATACACCACATATTACATTTACGGTCGCAGAAAAGAAAGTGAAAAACTACAACAATTGGAATCCGCAAACACCTTAGACATCATAAACCCGAAATATCACATACTTCGGATTTCATACCTGACAATATGAATTTCAAATATTGTATCACATTTCACAGTTAGCTAGACGATATTAAATATTCCGATCGAATCAACAAACACCCAAAATTTCCCAAAGAGCTCAACACTTGAGCGCACTTTAAAAGTACCCAGAACATGCCGCAGTACCTATGGACGAACTGTTGAAGGGCCAACCCTTGCCTCACCTATGGCGCCGCGGAACTACCACAAAACCTAGGGTTTGGTGACGGTTCCGACGGTCATAGAATCGAGTTAGGGTTTCGTTCTTCTAGAGAGTCCATAGAATTACTTGCATGATTTTTGAATGTTTTAAATTTGGAAAAAATCCAACTTTTGGAAAATTTCCAGCGAGAGAGAAAATGGATTATTGATGTTCGTTCGAACTTTTTAACGTCATCTAAATAACCCAAAACAATATTAGAATTACGACTACGAAACACTCCGAATTACCTTTACAGAAAGATAATATCACATGCAATTTCAGAAAAAAAAGCAACACCTGAAACACCAAAACCCAGAGACCAGAACACCGAACGAAAACGAACCCAAGAAGACAACTTGGGGCCGGCCAGGACGGTTTTTTAGGGTATCTCGCCGGGTCAAATCCAGCGGATGGGGTTCGTATTCGTCTGGTGTTCATATTACATCTCATGTAACATTCTGCAGTTACTTAAAAAAATTTTAGACGACTTAAAAATTTCGACAGAAACTAGGTTATTGTTTCGAGTGTTTCGGAGTTGTTTCGGTTTTGTAATTCTACAAACATCTTCTAATTCTCTAGCTTGGCTCTGATACCACTTCCGAAATGTCTAGCACAACAGCAAGGTTTCGGGAGGTATCATCCATGCCATTTTAAAAAATTTGCCATGCTAAACAATTCTAACCCTAGAATCTTAACTAGAGAATTAGACAATATATGCATGTCAACAACTTTACATCTAAGTGAACAAGGAATACAACCTTTGTAGACCGGTCCTTCACTTCAATAGCTCCGTGTAGTAGTCCCTTCGCTCCAAGTAGTGAACTCCCGGACTCTAGAAAGGCTCCATAAGATGAGAGAAACAAGCTTGATTGAAGTCTTCGAGGCCGAAGATGATCTACGTCGAGGAGACACTAACGCAAGCCACCTCTTCACTAATTGTGAAGCTAACACCCTAAACTAAATGGCTAATCTAGTAGAGGATTATGAAGTAGGATTTTTGCTCACTTTAGAAATCTTTTTCTCACTAATTTTCCTCACCTCTCCAAAACCTAGAGAGCTCTCTCTTGTTTATGAAGAAGATGAAGCCAATAATGTTATGAGTGAGAATGGCAACCATGGGTGAGAAAAATATCATATACTAACTCTTGTAGAGACTTAACCATGGCTAATGAGAATGGTTGGGTTAATAAATATCTCAAGTAAAACAAAATTAGTGGACTAAGTCAATGGATCCACAAGCTTCATACCATGTGACTAATTTCCAACTAATTTGGATTTACTTTAAATAATAAAAACCCACAATTATCATAAGTATGGTGTGAGTCTCATACACCCATGTAGCATGTGGTAACAAGCATGACACAATAATATATATCACATATATATTGAGTGTGCATATGTGAGAAAAAGAAATGCTTAAGTGAGCTAATACTAGTTAATGTAAATTAACATATCAAATATATAATTATACATTAAATCATTAAATCAACACTTGATTTAATAATCCGGCTATATCACATATAACCGACTAATATTATATGTATCAACTTATCGAATCAACACTTGATTCGATAACCCGGTTATATCACATATCGCGAGAATAGAATACGGTATCACATACTCGTATTAATCTCGGTTCCGCACATATCACATATGTGCTCCTACTTCGTTTCTCCTGAGCCAGGAAACCTCTGTATAGGACTCTAAAGACTCATCAATACGCCGGCAGTAGGTGATGATCATATCAAACACTCACAAGACGTCAGCGGTACTAGCTGGACGTAACGGCTACCCGGGTATTGAGCGATCAGAATATCAACAAGCAAGCCTGCTCATACTCCTGTAAAGCCTGTCAGTAACACTACCGTACAGTCCGGTCTCTTCGTCTGATATGTCGCATATCTAGTCTAGGGGTGGTAAACGTTAGACCCCATTAACCGATAAGTAGTGTCGATGTGAGGGTAATAACGGGTCGAGAAACTACTGATAACACTTACCAGTAAATCTCTGTATCAGCCCTAGCCAGGGACTTCCTGTTATAGCCAATCGAGCACAGCGCAACATCAACCCCGAATACCGGGAGAGACGAATCCCCTCCTATCGCTCATTGCCTCCATGTGACTCGGGACTGTACCCAAAAGCAACCGTTTTGCACGTTCTCTTGAACGTGGTAAGGTGGAAATCAAAGCACAGTGGGAATCACACAAGACTCTATGACGATCTCGGGTCTACAGACTAACATGTACCAGTGTTACCAGAGAACTGCTATCTAACGATAGGTATAATACCAACTAGGAGTTCTCGGCGTGTCCGTTCAGTGTACCCAGTCTCCACTGAGCACCCATATACCATCTTTGATGTCAAACACCAATGGATGTGGGATCATCCACGCCCATCATATGGGTCAAGAAGCGTATACACTAGTCTGCTCTGGAATATCGATGCCCTATCTCGATACACCCTCGACTAGGAACAATTAAAGGATGTACTTCTGGACTACCCTGGCCCCACTAGTATGATCTCCATCATAGTCCTGGTAGTCAAGTACTCATCCTAAGGCTTTATCAACATGTGAGAGCTAGACAGTATCACAATACAAGTCTACATGTTAAGACAAAGAGCAACCAGATATCATACTATCATGTCGAGCAAGAAAGTCATCTCTATATATGTCCAAGCATCCACTATAATATACATCATATGTACAATAATGGCATCTAGGGCATACATATAACTAACACAAACTGGCAGTGACGGCAGTCTATATGTCGGACGCTCGCCCAGCAATATCAAATATACAAATAAATCCAAACTGTACTACCATTGCACCTAAGCTATCCACCACGACGATCCCGCCACAACACAACACAACACAAAACATCAACGTGAATGTCATGTTCGCAAACCCGTCTAAAAGAAATATAGCTATTAGACAAGTTGTACCGCTCTAATGACATTCACGGTCGCAGATAGTAATGTATGTACTGAAAACTACGACATTAGAATTCCGCACGCAATTAGCAAACTAAACCAATTTCCAAAACCATGAAAAAACAGTGAGCTAAAGTTCCAAAAACCGACCGTTTAAAGCCAATTCGGAAGTCCGAATCAAAACGAAACGTGCCTGAACCTTCGCGGGGAGTTAGAGCACGAAATTAACTTCGAGTCAGGGGGCCTAGAGGGGGTACCCCATGTTGGATATAGTGCCCTCAAAGTCAATTATTGGATGCAGGCATGTGATTGCAATGATTGAGGGAGGACCTATACCGGTAGGACAGTCTTACTCGAGATGATAGTATACTATCTGGTTTATCTTTATCACCGTGTACTGCTTTAGGTGACATGATATGTATCACTATTACACGTTGATAGTGCCCATAGGATTCTTGCTTGACTACCAGCAGTATGATGGTGATCATATACGTGAGAGTTGGGTAGTCTATAAGCACATCCTTAAAAGTGGTCCCTAGTCGCCGGAGTTTCGAGACAGGGCATCGATACTCTGGAGTAGACTGGTGTATACAGTCGAGACCCCGACGAGGGGCGGTGGTCGGTCTCACAAGCCATTGGTGTCAGTTGGTTCACCTAAGATGTATACAGGTGCTCATTGGGTTATGAGTACACCGGACAGGACTCGTCGGGAATATGCTAGCTGGTTATTAAAACCTATCGTCAGATAGCAATTCCCAGGTGACATGTGTATAGGTTAGTCTATCGACATGAGATTGTCATTTGTCTCGTGTGATTTCCCACTGTGCTTTGATTATTACCCTACCACGGCTCAAAGGAGTCGTGCAAACAGGTTTTAGTTGGGTACAGTCCGGAGCCACATGGAGGCAGTGAGCAGATCGGCAGGGGATTCGTCTCTCCCAACGTTGGGGGTGAGATCGCGCTGTGTTTAGGAGAGTCATTACACGATGTCCATGGCCATGGAAAGCGAGATTTACCGGTAGGTATTCCAGTAGTATCTCAGGGTGTTCTGGGATACACTCCGACACGACTTATACCGCTTTTGGGGGTCTGGCGTTTACCAGCTCCCTAGGCCCGATATGCGATACTCATAGACGAACGGACCAGACTATATTGATATTGTCACACATAGGCTCAGTAGGGTTCCAGGATGAGTTCGCTCATCGGTTTCCCTTTCGCTCAGTACATGGGCAGCCGTTACGTACAGCTAGTACCATTGACGGCTTGTGGTTAAACCCATTGCCAGAGTATTGACGAGTCTTTAGAGTCCCCCATAGAAAGTTTCCCAGTTCGGGTGAAACGTTGTAGAGACCGTATGGTTTTATGGCAGGGTTCGAACATACGGGTGCACTTGTGCACGTGTTATGGTTCGAACGGATAATACTAGTGGGCTTTGGTTTAAGCCGGATCCTAGTATTATACTGTATAGATTTTGTCTCATTGCATTTGTATTCGGTTGAAATACAAATGCAGGTATGTATATACAGTTGCGGGGTTATCCTGTAATTTATTACGGGATCGCTTTTTGAAGTTTCCAGTCTGTATTTTCATTTTGGCCAAATTCCTATTCTATTGTTCCTTGGCTGAATTCTAGTTTATGGAGGGGGTTCTTTGCAAAAGTGCATTTTGTAAATGGGGGGGGGGTGTTGTGTGGTGCAGGGGCCCCAGAATTTTCAGGAAGACACTTGAAGTTTCTAGTGTGTGCATTATTGATTTGTTGCATTAAGTGCATTTTGGAGTGTTTAGGATATTTGATATTGATTTTTATCTTAAGGTCACCACTTGAACATCATTGCACTCAACCCCCCCCACTTGATTTCCAGCAAGCAATTTCTGCTTGTGGCCGAGCACAATCCAGAGGCATTCCCATTCTTTGTGAGTGAGTGATTTTCATTTCATTGCAGCACCAAAAATCCAAAGCTCATTCCAAAGATCATTTCATGATCTCCTCTATTTGGCAACTTCGATTAACCGATCACCTGATTCGTTGGGTGACTCGAGACAAAGCGTTCTACACTTATTCTACAGCAACCTTGGACACGTCGGCTGGCAAACTTCGTGTCTGAGTTGCCTCGGTTCAGAGGTGGGAGCCCGTATAAAGATTCGTTGACGTGGCACAGTTTTCAGGGAGGAGGAGACCGTTGATCGATCGAGATCGGATAGCGAACATCATCGTCGCATCCGCAACATGCTAGGGACAGAGGTTAAAGACCGAAGGACACGGATCGATCGGTATAATCTTTAAACCTGCTATTACAGAATACTAGTTTACGGTTAATAGAACGATCTGGGTTTTAAGTTTGCGTTAGCGCCAGTTCGTAAAAAGTTTTTGTTCCGCATTTGGCCCCGGATAGACGGCCGGGGCGCTGCCACAGACTTACAGTGGTATCAGAGCCAAACTATTAACCGTCTACTAGTTGGTTTAAGCAATGTTAAGGTATCGAAACCGGAACAAAACCCTAACGACACTACGGAATCATTAGTTCTCTGTTGTTTTTTAAAAGGTCCAGAATTTTTTTTTAAACATGTTCAGAAGACTACTCCAGAGGGCACAAGAACATACCCCAAACACGGACCCCTGATCTCGGAAGTTGGCCGATCCCTTGCCTGGGATTTCTGGCGTCGCCGGCCCTGTGTAGGCCTATGGGGTTGGTGTTTTGGGTGTTGCTCTGGTCTCTGGGAAGTTGTTTCAGTGGTGTTGTTTATTTAGCCCAATTTGGATATGGTTTTTATCAAGTTGTTTGGGCTATTCGGGGGTTATTTCGGAGTCGATATTTTTAACATTGTTTAATGTTTTGCAGTGCATTACATTATTATCTGTGACCGTGAATGTCATTCGAGCGGTAAATCTTGTCTAATTGCTATAGCTCTTTTAGACGGGTTTGCGAACGTGACATTCACGTTGATGTTCTGTGTTGTGCTGTGATGTTGCGGATTTGTTGTGGTGGATAGCTCCTGTGCAATGGTACTGCAATTTGGATATATTTGTACATTTGATATTGCGGGGCGAGCGTCCGATATGTGTACTGCCGTCACTGCCTGTTTGTATATTATTCTTTTTGGGCACGACCGGGATGAGGTCGATGTACCCGTTGTATATATTTTCTTTTCTGTACTAGGATTACCCCGCAGTGGGGTGCACGAATAGCCGGGTTCTGGAGGGCAACGGGTCTGCATCTCATGGCTTTGAGAGGGAGGGGACCTCACTCTAGAATTGACGGGCTATTCGCCGCACTCGTAGAGGGTATAGGTTGACCCAAGGAGGGGTGCTCAAGTTACCGGATTCCGTGAAGTGCTGGGTGGTCCATTCACGATGCTGAAGGGGGCTGCCTCGCTTCTGGTTTTGGCGGGTAACTTGCCGCACTCGTAGGGGTCTAGGTTTTTATTGCACAGGCTATCCACACGACCAGCGGAACGTCGGGTTTCATTTGTGGCTCTATGAAACCCGGGGATCCCAGATTATCTGTATTGTTCTGTGATGTTTATTACTTTTCTGTGATGTTGCATTTATCACGCCTTGAGCGATTATTGTATATATATATACTAGTAGATGTTATGTTTTACACCCACGCTAGTCCTGTCCCCGCTCTGTTGTTAGTTAAGTAACCTAACGGGTGATGACGGGACCCAGTGGCGAATGCGGATGGCATATACGTAAATTTTATTTTCGTTCTTTATTGGTGTGATTAATTGATGGGACTGCGTTGATTCGTATCAATGCAAGGAAAACAGACCTATACAGATGTTGTTGGAACATTTTTCAAGAAGCTGTTATTGGAAGGATGTTTTCATTTGTTTTGCATAGCGGTATTCGGTTGTGAATATCCAGCACCTCATTCGACGAGGCAAGGGCCGGGATCCCTTCATCGGGAGTGACCCCTTAGACAGAGGTTTGCGTCAGGGTAATAACTTCACTATAGTCGATTACCTTTTGCTTTGCATCGTGGTATTCAGTTTGGAATCTCCTGCACCTCATTCCACGGGAAAAGAGCCGAGATCCCTTCACCGGGAGTGACCTCTTTAGCAAAGGTTTTCGCCACTATATTTTTGTAAAAGCTATCTGGTTCCTTCAACAATATCAAGTTCATTACATTAAAGGTTTTTCGCCAAAAACCATTCGTAGCCCTCCGTCATTTCAGACGGGTAGCACTTAGTATTCATGCTATGTTTGTTGGCCTTAGTCAAGGCATAGTGTATGTTAGCTATTTGTTACTTTTCTCTTGCACAGATAGATGCGTTGGTTTGGGACAGTCGTACTACTTTGTTGGCCTTAGTCAAGGGTATGTAAGGGTGGGTTCAAATTAACCTGGACAATGATGGGTAGAACTTGACATGTGACTTATGATTTGTTGGCCTTAGTCAAGGTCATAAGAGCATGGGATAAAAATCACATCGGGAGTTTCTAAAGAAACTGAAACTTGCCAGGCATGCGCATACCATCTGGAGTGTGATAACGTGAGTGGATTCCGTCATGTTATCATGCGATGATAGTTGGATCCCGATTCCTACTGATGAGTTCGTTTACCCCTCGGGTGATCCCGACTAATTCTTCTTTCAGGTTTGGAGGAGAATTTGATGAGACAGTGGGAGGTTTCCTAATTAGATAAAGTGACAACCATTCTGATCTAGGTTAGAGTGCACACAGAGTGTTTCTTTTCTCTCTCTCTCTTTGGCAGCGACCATGACCCGACCCTAGACTATGACTCAGAAACCAAGTTAACCGAACTTTCTTAAAATACTGGCTTTTGGATTGTCTGAGTTGCATACATCATTGCCACTCTTTCTTATACCCTTTGCATTTCTCCAGAACACCTCGTATTACTATGAACATCCACTTCCATTGGATAAATCCATCGTATAGTTATATACGAACTCGAAGGAACTTGTTACAAATTCGAGGATGGATTCTGGTTCTGGAGAGATTGAATATGACTATTCAGTTTTCTTTTCCTTTTTCCTTCTCTCAGGTTATGAGGGCTCCTAGGATTAGGAGAGGGTACAAGTATTACGCTTATTGGATAGTCTTCTTCCAAACCATAGGCAGGTGCCTAAAGGTAGGGAATGGAGAAAACCAATTACCCTAAGTGTGGTGTACAGAAGGTATTAAGTAAAGACAAATAAAGGGATTAGAAAGAGGGCAAACTAAATTGCGACCGCTATTCACGACCAAACCAAGTATTTCATCGCCACTCCTAATTCACCTTTATATTTCTCCAGAACACCCCGTATCACTACGAAAATCCATAGTTATTTGGATAATCCATCGTATGGTTATATACGAACTCGATGAAACTTGATCCATTTCGGGGATGGATTATGGTTCGGGAGAAATAGAATAAAGGTTTATTCAGTTGTCTTTTATCATCACCTTCTCTCACGTTGCGAGTGCTCCTAGGATTAGGAGAGTACACCTATTATGTTTATTGGATAAGTCTTCTTCCAAACCATAGGCTTGTGCCGAACGGTAGGGAAGGAAGAAAACCATTAAGCCTAACGATGGTGTACAGAAGGTAATGACTAAAGACAAATAAAGGGATTTGGAGAGATGGCAAAGAAATATAAGGTTATAGTCATGAATCTGGATAATGGAAGAGGCATTACTAGGAATACCAGGATACTCCTTCGAAACATATTCATGTTTCAGTTTCACTGTGTATTGTTAATAGAAAACTGATTTCCCAATTAGTCCTTACTCCAGGGTATGTGTTTACCAGGTATGATTCTCACATCTGTATGGTTTTACAGATGATGAGTGGGAGTAAGTTATTGGAAATTAGGTGATCATCCTCATTATATCAGAATTCGTTGTAATTGGTGATATTTGAGGAAATCGCCTGGGTACAGTTTTTAACCTACGACGCACAAGGTTTGAGTTATTCAACTCAGGGGACTCATACAGAGTATTATATGTTGTCCAGTGTCCATTAGGACAAAGGGGTTGGTCCTCGTACTATATTCTGTTTACTTGTGACTTCTCTAGTTTTAGACATGTGTTTCGTAGAAATTCAAGATCCAAGTCTTGAGAAGTTATAGGTATAAGAATAAAGTGGAGAACCAGGTGTAGCAAGTATCGGGATTCTTCAAGGTGATCGAAGATGTAGATACTTGTGTATGGTATTCAAATGATAGTAATGGTTTAGAGAACCTGCTTCTCTTTCAGGTTACTCATAATTGGATGCACTCCTAAGTTGAGTAATGCTGATCGGCCTCTCTCTCCATTTAGTTGACATGCACTGGAGACAGCTGCATGATTTGAATCTAGTTCCAATTAAATCAGTGCCTCTGTTTCTATATTGTATATAGAATGGATCATATCTTAATGATGTTAAGGTATATGGAGTTGTCTGGCTTATGCTTAAAACCAAACTCTGGATAACTCAAGCCACGTTTCTGTAATGGCAGTTTGTGGGTTGACCTTGGCTTTAACGAGGGTTGACTTTCTACCATCTGGAAGATCAATAATGATATTGTTCTTGACTCGCCACAGTTTTAGTAAAATGGATTTTTTCAGAAAACAGTAGTGGGAGTATGGTAGAACTGCAAGAGATTCCAGAACCGCAAACGATTACGGAAAATTTAATAGGACCTAAAGATTCAATCAGGTTTGACATTCCATTAGCCACTCCGCAGATATGGTGAGTAACCTCAGACACCCGAGAGGTACTCCGGTAGCCTCAAGGACGGTGACAGGGAGGTTCTTGTTTACCCAGACTTTCCATTACTGCTATTCCAGACTATGAGACCCGGCAGGAGGATAAGTATAGCGTTGTTCTAAACTAGTTTTAGAAGTACACGTATATATTATTCTGCCAGAGGGTTGTTGTGGTCAGCGGGAGCAGTGGAAGCATAGTGGACAAGTAGCTTGTGTCTATTTATAGACTAAAGCAGATATAGCGGAGATAGATCATCTATTTTTGATGTGACAGTTATGGGCTTTGACTTCATCAAAATAGGGGATGGATCTGTTAAGAAAGTAGTAGGGTGTGATGTCCTGGTATTTGGATGACATACACAGAGTAGGAAGTGAAATTCCTATACTACGATCGGTTTTACTGTGGTTGTCACACAGTGTTTTCTCCACATAGAATATGGATATTATATCGTACATTCTGGTTACTAGATCTATGGTTTTAGATCTAGATTTGGGTAGTTTCCCAATCTGGGTACTTTGACAGCATTCTAAAGGTATTTAGAATGGACGACTCCTGGCATGGTGGTGTACCAGCAAGTGATGGAGTCACCCTCTCTAAAGGTGTCTTACAGACTAAAGGGGAGAGGGATGTGCATGATTGGCAGATCACTTGCTTAGGCAATTGAGTTGATCATGAGATGTCAAGTACTACACCAGGTGTTGTTTTTGCACCAGATGCAATAAGTTGATATTGATCCAATCCTGGAGAAACGTTCGGAGGCAGTTTTAGAGCATAAGTGGATGTTCTAGGAATATGGTAACGATAGCCTCCTGTGGGAGATAATTATCATTCCAGGCTTCCAAGGTGACCTGGATGACAGAGTGACTGTCAGAGTTATAGTTTTCCCTCCGACGAGGGGCAGTAGTTTGGACAAGTGGTCCAAGCGGATACTGAGGGAGGTATGGCGCAGGATACTGATTAAGTTCAGTTGACGATACGGTGTAAGAAGTTTGGATTTGGAGTTCATTCGTGAACTAGGTCCCATCAGATATCCAGACATATTGTAAGACAGGTATTGCTCATTTCGGGAGATGGTTTTCTCCGAGGAATTGAGATTAAGAGAGACATAGAAAGAAACATCAGAGCGGATCCACTCACTGAGGCTATTTCTCGAACACAATAGTTTTACAAACAAGCTTTGTGAGACTGATCAGTAGGGGAGTTGGGTGTTCGATATCACACAGGCTATGAGTATGCGACATCGCAATAATTAGCCTTAAGTGCAAGTGGGAGATTGTTGGATATAGTGCCCTCAAAGTCAATTATTGGATCGCAGGCATGTGATTGCAATGATTGAGGGTGGACCTATACCGGTAGGACAGTCTTACTCGAGATGATAGTATGCTATCTGGTTTATCATTATCATCGTGTACTGCTTTAGGTGACATGATATGTATCACTATTATGTAAGTCCACGTTGCCCACCCCGGTACTTGCGGGGAGGCGGAAAACGGAATAAAAATCATATTTTTATCAACTTAGGCAACATGGACTAGACAAAGAAGGATCTTTGATAAACAAAAACAAGCTAAAGCTAACTAGAAACTAGCTAAGTGTTGGAAAGGTTATACCTAGGGCTTTATGTCCTTCTCTCCTTGCTCCTTGGAGTAGTGGAAAGAGGTCACCTTTGTCGTCTTCTCACGTCGAAGAAAGATCCACCCGAAAGCCTCAACCTTTGGCTTCAACTCCAAGCTAGAAGTAACTAGGGTGCAAGAAGTGCTAATCCTTGAACCCTAGATGAGAGTAGAGATTATCAAGAAGAGGTTTTTCTCAAGCTCAAGTGTTTCTCAACACATGAGAGGGGAGAGCTTGAGGGAGAGGAAGAACAAGAGAGAGAAAGGAAATCATAGAATGAGAGAAAATATGAAGCATTCTCACATATATGTGTGAATTATTGTAATTAGATAATTAGCTAGATAATTGTCATGGTTAATCAAGACATGACCATTATCATTTCATTTTTAATGCAATTTGTAAGGATCAAAGAGCATCTTCCAAATGAAATGATGATGGTCAAAGTGTCAACCTAGGTCAACAAGTCAAGGAGGTCAAATGGTCAACAACCATAACCATGCACAATTATTTAAACTAATATCAATTAACAATAATACACACATAAGCATTAGGGTTAATAAAATGACAATAGTCATTAACCCTAATCAAAGTCCTCTCCCTCTGTCTCAAGCAACTGTGCATACGCACCCGTATTCGTGATCCGAGGAACACGAATACAAAAAGATAAAACCAATCCCAAATCATATACTAGGATCCGGCTTAAACCAAAGCCCGCTAGTATAAGCTGTCCGGACAGCAAACGTGCACAAGTGCACGGATGTGAACGAACCCTGTCGCAAAACTATGCGACCTCTACTCATTTTGCCTAAAGGCGAATAGCTCTCTGTGTGGGACTCTAAAGACTCGACACTACGCTGGCAGTGGGTTTAACCACAGACCGCAAGCGGCACTAGCTGTACGTAACGGTCCCCAGGTAGATGTCGATAAGAAGACTGACGAGGTGAATCCCATCTGAACTCCTACTGAGCCTGTATGTGACAGTCTCCGTACAGTCCGGTCTGTTCGTCTGATACATCGCATGGCGGGCCTAGGGGGGCTGTGAACGTCAGTCCCCTAATAGCGGTACAAGTCGTGTCGGAGTGTAGCCCAGAACACCCTGAGATAACACTGGAAACCTACCAGTATATCTCGCTTGCCCTGGCCAGGGACTACTCTTGTAATGGCTCTCCTGGACACAGCGCGATGTCAACCCCCAATACCGGGAGAGATGAATCCTGTCTAACCGTCACTGCCTCCAAGTGCTTCGGGACTGCACCCAAAAACTACCTGTTTGCACGACTCCTTTGAGCCGTGGTAGGGTAGCAATCAAAGTGCAGTGGGAACACACTCGAGGCGAAGTGTAACGTTTTGAAAATCGTTTCGGTGAAATTTCGAAAAACGGTAAAATAAGGGGGTTTTCTGTAAAAAGTCAAAATGCAAATATCTTATTATAAAAATTAAATATACATATTCTAGCTATGTAATTGCTAGTATTTGGTATTTATTGAGCCACTGGTGAATATTCAAATTTTCTGAAAAAAAATTATTTTATTATTATTTTAAGCCGTCACTAATACATTTAATTAGGGAAAATTACAAATTGGAATGAGTTGAAACAAATTTTGTGCATCATAAAACTTTAAATAAAATTTTATCATGTGATTTTTGAAACGAAATCGTTTGCCAAAACGGTTTAGAAATTATTGAAGAAAAAAGGCTTTTTTTAGTGTAAATGGATGTTTGGGGTATAGTATTTATCATTTTCCATCATCCCACACCCATACCCACACTCACACACCCCCATTTTTCCTCCCCCTTGGCTGATTTCAGCAGCCCCCCTCTCTTGTCCCCACTTGTTTTGCAAAAGAAAAGAAAAGAAAAGAAAAGAGTAGAAAATGATAGAAAATGGTGGACTTTGACTTTTTCCACTTTCTCCACCTCACTCTCTCTCCTCCCTCACCCATTCCCCACCCCATGCTGGCCGAAACCTGCTCATTTCCAGCAGCCCTCCCCTCTCATTCCTCATCTCATCTCTTCAAAAAAAAAATTCACAAAAATTTCATGAAAAATCAACAAAAACTCAAAACCGAAATCCAACTCCTACCCATTATTTATTTGCCTATCTAGCATGGATTTTGGGAGCAAGAGAGCAATTTGGGAGGCTATGGGTGCTTGTGGGATCTTCAAATTGATTGGGTATAAATTCTAACCCCTTGTTTAATTGTTGTTAAATACTTTAAATCAAACATAATTAGTTAATGTTATGGATTTAATTGAATAATTGGAAAATCTAGTAAGGGTTTGTGATTTGCAATTAGGGTTCTTATCATGTAATCATGGTTGCAAAGTGTAGATTATCATCTTAAGAAAATGAAAACTTAATCTTTTTGATAATATGTAAATTGCTAGATGTAAAATATCCAATTTAAGCTTTTTTTTATTTTTATCTAAACTAGGTTTTCAGAAATTATTGAAAATGTGAAACTTAAAATCTAGTTAGGTTTTTTTTATAAATTGATTATGATTTTAATGTGGAGATTAACATGTTAATAGAATGCTAAAACTAACCTAGTTGCTAGTTTTCTAATTGATGCTTCTAATTGTTAAAATTGGAATTTTATGCAAACTAGGTTTTGGAAATTAATTGCAAATGTTAGACTAAAAATCTAATTAGGTTTTTCATGACTTCATTAACTTTATTAAGTGTAGTTTAATATTTTAGATCATGCAAATCTAAGCTAGATTGTAGTTTGTGCATTTTTGCTATGAAATTGTTAAAATTTAGGTATTTTATAAACTAGAATATTAGGGTTTTTGGAATTTAATGAGATTAAATTCCGGGAATTGTTTTTATGACTTATTTAAGATATTTAGTGAATATTGTGGCCGCTAGAATGGTTTAAACGTCGAGTTTTGTACTAAAACGGGAAATTTTGCTTGCTAGTTTTTCGGAAAAACGGCTTTTAAAGTGAATTTGGGGTTTTTGTGAGTTTTAACCTATTTTATATTAAAATTAGTGTTCGTGAATGTGCAAATGAGGGTATTTGGGTTTTTCTCGATGGTCTGGCGTTTGTACGCCGATGTCGAGGGTTTCTGGGCTGATTCGTGGAAGCAACCATAGGTTTAGACCTATGTGGGTTTCGTGTGTCGTTTTGGTCATGAGTCGGATTATAATGCGATACGGTGCGTTATGATATGTAGGTACCCATGTGGACTTCGAGACGACAAGCAAGCGCGCGGCGACGTCAGCACCGGCGAGCGAGGACCAGGTGAGTAGATTTATATCTACGGGGAGAAGTCGGGTGGATGGCGTATAGCATTCCCGCAGTTCGTGGTGATGTATACGAATACGTATACACACACATATATATTTTTTTATATAATGTTTGAGTATATTGATGATAATATGGATATTTGGTGTTCTTGGATATTTAGTGTCGCGAAACCCTAGAGTAGTGGTCGCACCATACATGCACACACCAACCCATACTTGCATACCTTCTTCTTTAATTTGTGCTTATACGGGAATATATAGTTATGTGTTCACATGGGTATGGGGATATGTGTTCACATACGGATTTGAGGATGATACTTGGGTTTGAGATGAGTCGATGAGATTTATATTGAGGTTGTGAATTCGGTGATATGGCAGGATTCGTATTTGAGATACGACATGACGATTGTAGCGGGTCCTTGACGTAGTGTTTCACACACGTCCATGCATACTTAGGCGGTATCAGTATTGTACTAGACGTAGATCAGTACCCCGATCATGATATTTGATAAAGAGGATACCAGGTGAATAGTATGATGAATGTGATATTAACCCGTACCCAGATTTGGGGATGCCGTACGACGGATTTACGTACGAGCTATATTTTGATGATTGATCCGCACTCTTGACTTGGGATGTCTGATTATAGATACGGTATCGGATATGATATTATTTAGGCGGGATCACCGACTAATATATATACAGGTATGTATATGTATCGACTCAGATGTTAGGCGGTTTCCTTACCTGTTGTCCAGCTTATTAGCTTAGCCCTTTAGTTTAGTTTAGTTTAGTTGTTAGATTAGATTCGATTCTTACCTATTTCAAAAACTAACGAATCGTGGGTATTTTAAAAGACAGCCTAAGGGATCCTACGGATATTTCAAAAGACGTATCTTTTCATAAAAACACCGCAGCCCCTATTTTCAAAACCCCATGATTCGTGTTATTTCAAGGCACCATTTGTAGGACTTATATTAAATTAATGCAGATTAGTTATAGTTGCGTCTAGTATTCAGCTCCCGCTCATTTTGGTTGCTCGCTCCGCATCGCATATTTACATTGTTATTTCATATTGCATTGTTGACATTATGCTGTTAGGACACCAACACCATTACCGATGATGCGTATGTACCACATACACTTACTTGTCGGCTCACACACATCTTCATCGGTAATTACCATGTCACGTACACCTTAGAAAATATTATTGCTTAACTTAGCTTGATAGCCAGTAGTTTGACATAATATTAGTGTACATACCTTATATGCCAGCTTAGATATTGTAGTTATTACTTGTCGCTTCATGCATACTGTTATTCAGTCTCATGCTTATATTCATGGTTTTACATGCTATTGATGATTCGGATTTCCATGATATTTTCTGGATTTGGAGGAAAACCGCAAAACATATATAAACTGCTTTCTCTCTTTTTAAATAAAAATGCGGTTTTCTCATGATGTATGAGTCGTCCACCATGAGTTTGCTGATGGATTTCGAGACCCGATTAGAGGAGTTGGATGAACCGTTTCGGGTACATGGTGGACCCGGTAAGGTACCCCGGGGCAAGAAGCTCGTGGTGATGACGATGAGCCTGGCAGGGGGAGACTACCTACCGGTGATTTTACCCGACGCGTCGGATATCCGGAGGATACCGTCGTGGTCTTGAGATGGATGGTAGGGGCCGGTCTGGACTGACGGCGCCCTAGATATTGAGATTGAGACATTGAGATTTCGAGATATTGAGGTACTGAGATTTGATGATACAGGCCAGTCCGGATAGCCGGAGCCTGAGTTTTGAGATATTGAGATTTATGTTTTGTGTCGATGCTAGACACTGTTGATGCTGATTTCATTTATGATACCTCATTTTAAAAATACAAAGGAAATCTCACTAATTTATGAAAACAGTTTCTTCATTTACCTGTATTCTGTTTTCATGCATTCATACCTCATTCATATGATACATTGCTACCTGAGGCACTGACACGGCACATGGATTTACACTTGGGTTAGATATTTGCCCTAACCATTGTTATGGGTTGCTGGTTATTTATTTGAGGATATATTATGATCATTGACCTAGGATTGCGTTATTTATGCGATTTCTTTTCGTAGATGTTTTTCTATTCACGAGTTGGCAACTCACCCCCGCTGTGCCCCAGTTTCTTGCAGGTTTGCCGTACAGGTTTCATTACGGCCTTGCGGGCATAGTTTCCTTCGGGTGATTTGCTAGTAGGTGGGTTTACTTGTATCGTACCCCCATTATGTATCTTGTATATCATTATTCTGTTGTATCTAGAAGTTCCATCAACCAAACATGTATTTATTTTTGAGATAGAGACCAGTGATGTTATTCTTTCGACCTTAGAGTCGCGCGTTTTTATTTCTGTGGTTTTCTTGTGGTTTTGAGTTTTTTTGATCCTCGCCGTTGGCGTTGTATATTATATTGCTTGTGTGGTTGTGACCGTCGATTGACGAAGAGCTAGCTCCCGCTTGGGGATGCCTTTTTATTGATTTCGTATACTATTCATGTTGTATCCTGTTTGGGAGCCAGTATTTACAAAGGAGACTCTGCCGAAATTTTCGGGAAATATTGATGTTTTTTTAAAAACCGCATAATTCGGCTTATGCTATTAAAACTACTTGTTTAAATTGGTTTTCCTTCACTCTACTACTTTTCTTGGTTTGCATTTCTGGGTTTTCGGCTTACTTAGATTACGTACGCCTCGAGACGTTCGTAGTTTAAGTGCCGGTCATATTCCGTACTTTCGGGACGTGACACGAAGTGACAGTGTCAAGTCAGCGGACTAAGCTGTACTCATGTCACCTGGGAACTGATAACTGACGATAGGTATAATACCAACCAACAGTTCCCGACGAGTCCTGTCCAGTGTACTCGTAACCTAACGAGCACCTGCATACTATCTCAAGTACGACATACTGACGGCTGTGGGACAGACCGTCTCCCACGCTGGGATGAGAAGCGCATACGCTAGTCTACTCCGGAGTATCGATGCCCTGTCTCGATAGTCCAACGACCAGGGACCTGTATAAGGATGTGCTTATAGATCACCCAGCTCCCACGAGTGTGAGCGCCATCACAACGCTGGTAATCAAGCAAAGATCCTAAGGGCTCTACTAATATGTATATCAGCGATATGCTAAAAGAAACACATGCATATATTAAAGCAGAGACAAACCAAATAGCATACTACCATTTCGAGCAAGATTGTATATACAACTGTGAATATCCCAAGCTTCCATCAAGTAATATACAAGCTAGTATGATACAGTAATGGCCTCTAGGGCATATACACTAACATATTACATGTTGATAGAGCCCATAGGATTCTTGCTTGACTACCAGTAGTATGATGGCGATCATATACGTGAGAGTTGGGTAGTCTATAAGCACATCCTTAAAAGTGGTCCCTAGTCGCGGGAGTTTTGAGACAGGGCATCGATACTCCGGAGTAAACTAGTGTATACAGTCGAGACCCCGACGAGGGGCGGTGGCCGGTCTCACAAGCCATTGGTGTCAGTTGGTTCACCTAAGATGTATACAGGTGCTCATTGGGTTATGAGTACACCGGACAGGACTCGCCGGGAATATGCTAGCTGGTTATTAAAACCTGTCATCAGATAGCAATTCCCTGGTGACATGTGTACTGGTTAGTCTATCGACCTGAGATCTTCATTTGTCTCGTGTGAGTTCCCACTGTTATTTGATTATTACCCTACCACGGCTCAAAGGAGTCGTGCAAACAGCTTTTAGTTGGGTACAGTCCTGAGCCATATGGAGGCAGTGAGCAGATCGGCAGGGGATTCGTCTCTTCCAACGTTGGGGGTGAGATCACGCTGTGTTTAGGAGAGCCATTACACGAAGTCTACGGCCATGGCAAGCGAGATTTACTGGTAGGTATTCTAGTAGTATATCAGGGTGTTCTGGGCTACACTCCGACACGATTTATACCGCTTTTGGGGGTCTAACGTTTACCTGCTCCCTAGGCCCGATATGCGATACTCATAGACGAACGGACCGGACTGTACGGATATTGTCACACATAGGCTCAGTAGGGTTCCAGGATGAGTTCGCTCATCGGTTTCCCTTTCGCTCAGTACATGGGCAGCCGTTACATACAGCTAGTACCGCTGACGGCTTGTGGTTAAACTCACTGCCAGAGTATTGACGAGTCTTTAGAGTCCCCAATAGAAAGTTTCCCAGTTCGGGCGAAACGTTGTAGAGACTGTATGGTTTTATGGCAGGGTTTGAACATACGCGTGTACTTGTGCACGTGTTATGGTTCGAACGGATAATACTAGTGGCTTTGGTTTAAGCCGGATCCTAGTATTATACTGTATAGATTTTGTCTCATTGCATTTGTATTCGGTTGAAATACAAATGCGGGTATATATATACAGTTGCGGGGTTATCCTGTAATTTATTACGGGATCGCTTTTTGAAGTTGCCAGTCTGTATTTTCATTTTGGCCAAATTCCTATTCTATTGTTCCTTGGCTGAATTCTAGTTTGTGGAGGGGGTTCTTTGCAAAAGTGCATTTTGTAAATGGGGGGGGGGGTCTTGTGTGGTGCAGGGGCTCCAGAATTTTCAGGAAGACACTTGAAGTTTCTAGTGTGTGCATTATTGATTTGTTGCATTAATTGCATTTTGGAGTGTTTCGGATATTTGATATTGATCTTTATCTTAAGGTCACCACTTGAACATCATTGCACTCAACCCCCCCACTTGATTTCCAGCAAGCAATTTCTGCTTGTGGCCGAGCACAATCCAGAGGCATTCCCATTCTTTGTGAGTGAGTGATTTTCATTTCATTGCAGCACCAAAAATCCAAAGCTCATTCCAAAGCTCATTTCATGATATCCTCCATTTGGCAACTTCGATTAACCAATCACCTGATTCGTTGGGTGACTCGAGACAAAGCGTTCTACACTTATTCTACAGCAACTTTGGACATGTCGGCTGGCAAACTTCGTGTCCGAGTTGCCTCGGTTCAGAGGTGGGAGCCCGTATAAAGATTCGTTGACGTGGCACAGTTTTCGGCGAGGAGGAGACCGTTGATCGATCGAGATCGGAGAGCGAACATCGTTGGCGCATCCGCAACATGCTAGGGACAGAGGTTAAAGACCGAAGGACACGGATCGATCGGTATAATCTCTAAACCTGCTATTACAGAATACTAGTTTACGGTTAATAGAACGATCCGGGTTTTAAGTTTGCGTTAGCGCCAGTTCGTAAAAAGTTTTTGTTCCGCATTTAGCCTCGTATAGAAGGCCAGGGCGCTGCCGCAAACTTACACCCCAGCCCCATGGCTGTTGGATATGTATGCCCTAGAGGCCATTATTGTATAGTACTAGTTTGTATATTACATTTTGGAAGCTTGGGATATATACACGGATTTATGACAGTCTTGCTCGATATAGTAGTATGCTACTTGGTTTGTATCTATCTTAATACGTGTATATGTTTCTTTTAACATATCACTAATACATATTGATAGAGCCCTTAGGATCTTTGCTTGACTACCAGCGTTGTGATGGCAGTCACACTAGTGGGGGCTGGGTAGTTTACAAGCACTTCCTTATATAGGTCCCTAGTCATGGGATTATCGTGACAGGGCATCGATACTTCCGAGTAGACTAGTGTATACGCTTCTCATCCCAGCAGGGGAGATGGTCTGTCCCACTGTTGGTTGGTACTATACCTATCGTCAGGTAGCAGTTCTCAGGTGACATGAGTACAGCTTAGTCCGTTGACTTGACACTGCTACTTCGCCTCAAGTGTTTTCCTACTGTTCTTAGATTGCTACCCTACCACGGCTCTATTGAGTCGTGCAAACAAGTAGTAGTTGGGTGAAGTCCCGAAGCACTTGGAGGCAGTGGCGGTTAGATAGGATTCGTCTCTCCCGGTAATGAGGGTTTATATTGCGATGTGTTTGGAGAACCATTACACAAAGTCCCTGGCCAGGGCAAGTGAGATTTACTGGTAGGTATTCCAGTAGTTTCTCAGGGTGTTCTGGACTACACTCCGACACGACTTATACCGCTATAGGGGTCTGACGTTTACCACCCGCTAGGCCCGATATTCGATACTCTCAGACGAACAAACCGGACTGTATGGAGATTGCCACAGACAGGCTCAGTAGAAGTTTGGATGAGCTTGCTCGTCGACCTTCTTATCGACAGATTCCTGGGTAGCCGTTATGCACAGCTAGTGCCGCTGACGTGCTTGTGGTTAAACCCACTGCCAGAGTACTGTCGAGTCTTTAAAGTCCCACACAGAGGGTTTCCCAGCTTCGGGCTAAACGAGTAGAGGTCGTATGGTTTTACGACAGGGTTCGATCACATACGTGTACTTGTACGCGTGTGGTGTTCGAGAGGACAATACTAGTGGGCTTTGGTTTAAGCCGGATCCTAGCATTTGATTATTGGATTAACTTCGTCTCATAATATTCGTGTTTCTCGGAACACGGATGCAGGTATGTATATACGGATGAGAGAAGATATAGAAGGAGACACCTCATTAGGGTTTTGACCATTGAGTTGGTCAAAACAAATATGAGGTATTTGTTATTTTTTGGTAAATGATAATTTTGTGGCATGGCTAATTGGGTTGACCATTTGACTTAGATTGACTTTTGACTCTAGATATTTTGATGAGATATTTTTGACCTAGATATTTTTGAGGAGATATTTTGTTGTGCCATGCTTATGGTCATGTCAAGCTTTCCATCTCAAAAGGAATTATCATTTATCAGAAAGATTTCTCTTTCCTCAAGAGTTCACTCTCTCCTTCTTCCTCTCAAACCCTAGTGTCTCATGTGTTGAGAATCAAGGGTTAAGTGAGACTAAGCTACTCTAAATGACACTCTACTCAGTCTAGTCTACTTAGATTAGCAAGCTAAGTATTCTAGTTACCTCAATTAGGAGGTAGGAGCTCTTAGTTGGCACTCTCGAGTGGATCATCATTGACACAAGGAGGCCAACATTCAAGCACGATCCATTCTTCCATCGAGGAGCTTAAGGAGAGGATCGAAGAACCGAAGGACTTGTTTTCTTTAGATATACTTTTCTATCATAGTAGATAGAACCCTTACATGCTAGTTAGGTTTATGGTTAAGATCCATGTTTTGTGTTATTCTAGCGCCAAGTTTCTAATCGTAGTAAATTTTTGATCCGCATTTGGTCACGGAAGATGGTACGGGCGCTAGCGTAACCCTTCGTGGTATCAGAGCCAACCCATAAACCCTAGACTAGCAAGTTTAAATAATGTTAAAACAACGAAACCGAAACGACTCCATAACATTGAAACTAAACTGCAGTTTCTATCGAATTTTTAAAGGCTTCAAATTTTTTTTAAACAAGTGCGGTGTGATCCTTTGACTGTGAGATGTACCCAGAACAAAAACGATGCAATTTCACCAAGTTTTGGCCGCCCAAACCCCTCAAAATTCCGGCCTCCTCGGTTTTGTCATGGTGGATTGCGTCGTGTTTTTGTCTGTATTCTTATCCAGTGGAGTTTGGGTTTCAAGTGTTGCTAGTTTTTTGCCCAAGTAAGATTTTCTGTTGTTTTTCTGTTCGGGGCAATTTGGAGTGTTTCGAAGTCGTTGTATTTAACACTGTTTAATAGTTTACTGTACATTCACTTTTATCTACGACCGTGAATGTCATTTGATCGGTAAACCCGTCTATCTGCTATATGTTTTTTTTGACGGGTTTGCGAACGTGACATTCGTGTTGATGTTTTGTGCTTGTGCTGTGATTGTGGTTGGATAGTCGTGGTGGATAGCATGTGGTGCAATGTTAGTGGTACAGTTTGTATTCATTTGTACATTTGTTATTGCGGGGCGAGCGTCCGACATGTGGACTGCCGTCTTAGCCGGGTTGTATATTATTTTGGGGCACGACTGGGTTGAGGTCGATGTCACCATTTGTACATATTATTTTCTTTTTCTGTACTAGGATTACCCCACGGTGGAGTGCATGAATTGCCGGGTTCTAGAAGGCAACAAGCCCGCATCTCATGGCATTGGGACGGAGGGGGCTTCATTCTAGAATTGGCGGGCTATTTGCCGCACTCGTAGCGGGTATAGTTTGACCCACGGAGGGGCGCCCAAGATACCGGATTCAGTGAAGTGCTGGGTGGCTCATTCACTTTGTTGAAGGGGGCTGCCCCACTTATGGAATTGGCGGGTAACTTGCCGCGCTCGTAGGGGTTCAGGTTTTCATTGCACAAGCTATCCACACGACCGGAAACATCGGGTTTTATTTGCGGCTCAAATGAAACCCGGGGCTCCAAGATTATCCACCTTTCTGTATTGTTGGTTGAGATTCTGTGATGTTGATTATTATCATGCCTGGGATGAATGTTGTATATACTTATATATATACTAGTAGATGTTGTATATGTTTTGCACCCGCGCTAGTCCAGCCCCCGCTCTGTCGTTAGTTAAGTAACCTAACAGGTGATGATGGGGCCCCGTGGCGAATGCGAATGACATATACGTATATTGTATTTTCGTTCTTTTTGTGGTGTGATAGGATTAACTGATGGGACCGCATTAATTTTGATTAATGCAAGAAAATAAACCTAAAATATGTTGGAACAAATTTCGAAAAACTACAGTTATATTCTTTCACTTTGCATAGTTGTATTCGGTCATGAATATCCAGCACCTCATTCTACGAGGCAAGAGCCGAGATCCCTTTGCGGGGGTGACCTCTTGAGCAAAAGTCTATACAGTAGATTGCTCGGTTTTTTCAAAACCAGAAATTTTCAAAAAGGCGGAGCTTAAACCACTCCTTTTCAAAATTGCTCAGGTTCCTTCAACGATATCAAGTTCATTACGTTAATGGGTTTTTCTGCCAAAAATCCAGCCGTAGCCCTCCTTCGTTTTAGATAATTACTACTTAGTATTCGTGCTGCGTTTGTTGATTATTTGTCAAGGCACAGTGAACGGTAGATGGGTAATAATTCTCTGTTGCACTGATAGATGGGATTGGTTAGGACGGTTGCATGATTTTATTGATTATTCGTCAAGGATCATGCGGGTAGGTCTAATGCAATCCAGGATAACGACGGGTTGAACTTGTCTAGGACCTTTTGATTTGTTGATTATTCGTCAAGGTCACTTGGGTCCTAGGGGCAAAAACCACATCGGGAGTTTCAAATATACAGGAAACTTGCAGATTTAGTATACCTTCTGGAGCGTAGTGACTAGAGTGGATTCCATCTAGGTCATCACACAATGATAGTTGGATCCCGATCCCACTGATGAGTTGGATTACTCTCGGAAGATTATTTCACTTAACAATCAATGCTATAAACCAAGTAGGTGTCTGGATTAGTGTTAGCGGGGCTACGCCTCCAGGGAAGAGAGGTTATGTAATTAAGGAACTTCGCGAAAGTGTTGGAAACCCCCCTCGAAGTACCAACACTGGCCTGGCTGAAACGTTAAGCAAGTATTGTAACGTGCGATTACTCCTGACTAGTTCTTCTTTTAAGGTTTGAAGAAGAATTCGAGGAAACAGTGGGAGACATCCTGGTTAGATAAATTAATAACCAATCTAAACTTGCAAGAGCGCACGCTGAGTGTTTATTTTCTCTCTCTCCAGGTAGCAACCATTTCACGCCCTAATCAAGATAATAAAATGTATCACTTAACCGATCCGAATTCTTATTCGGGGATGGGGAATGTCGGTTTGGCTCTAACTTATGATGGCGATCGTAAGTATGAGCAGAGGAAAGAGGATAGTCTGGATTTCAAGGAGACCCCAATGAAGAAGAAGCATACTAATGCATCTACTTCAAGTGTTCTTGTAATTGAGAACTGCTTTTCGGTCAGTCCTACCTCCTGGGTACTAGATACTGGATCAGGATCTCATATCTGTAATTTATTGTAAGGACAGAGAAAAAGTAGGATAGTTGGACCTGGTGATATGTCCCTCAGAGTAGGGAATAGAGCACAAGTTGATACTGTAGCCGTCGGTGAATATCACTTAGTGTTGCCAAATGGCAATACTATGATTTTGAACAATTGCTAGTATGTACCTTTCATGGTTTGCAACATAATATCAGTTTCTTTACTGGATAAAGATGGATACAACTTTGTTCTTGATAGAAATATCATGAACATTTACCATGATAAGGTACTGGTTGCAGAAGGTACACTGTATAATAGTATCTATGTTCTAAATCAGAACACAGTTCTAAATGTACAAAATACACGCAAGAGGAAGAGTTCAGATATGAACGAATCCTACTTGTGGCATTGTAGACTTGGTCATATCGGAGAGAAAAGACTAAGTAAGTTACATAAAGATGGACTTTTGAATACGTTCGAATTTTCATCTTATGAAACTTGTCAGTCTTGTCTCAAAGGAAAGATGACCAAATCCCCATTCACCGGACATGGAGAAAGAGCAGAGGAGCTTTTGGGACTCATACACGGCGATGTATATGGTCCAATATCTATACATGCACGGGGTGGGTTCTTATACTTCATCACATTCACTGACGATCTCTCTAGGTTCGGGTATGTGTATCTTATGAAACACAAATCTGAAGCTTTTGAGAAATTCAAAGAATTCAGAAACGAAGTAGAGAACCAGATTGGCAAAAGTATCAAGATCCTCTGATCTGATAGGGGAGGGGAGTACTTGAGCACAGAATTCCTAGATTACTTAAAAGAGAATGGAATTCTCTTTCAGCTTACTCCTCCTTACACACTACAACACAACGGTGTATCGGAGCGGAGGAATCGTACCCTATTGGATATGGTTCGCTCTATGATGAGTAGTGTTGAGTTAACTCTTTCATTCTGGGGACATGCACTTCAGACAACAGCATACCTTTTGAATCAAGTTCCATCCAAATCAGTGCCTAAGACTCCGTATGAAATATGGAGTAGTAAGAAACCATGTCTTAAATTTATTAAAATATGGGGTTGTCCAGCCTATGTGAAAACACAGAAACTGGACAAGCTTCAGGCACATTCAGTTCTATGTAAATTTGTGGGATATCCTAAGGATTCATTAGGATTTTTGTTCTACCATATTGAGGAACAGAAGGTGTTTGTATCTCGCCATGCTACCTTTTTAGAAAGGGAGTTTCTTACAAAAGAAACTAGTGGGAATACGATAGAACTGGGAGAAATCCATGAACAAAAAATGTAACTAAAGATTTGGAGGAACCACTAGATTCAGTAATCCCAAAAAAACCTCAGCCACTCCGCAGATCTAGTGGGATTTCTCATCCGCCCGAGAGATACTGCGGTTTTCTCATAGACGGGAATAAAGAGGATTGCATCTTGGAAGAAGATGATCCTACTAGTTTCAGGCAGGCCATTATCAGTAGGGACTCTGATAAGTGGCTGGATGCTATGCGTTCCGAAATAGAGTCCATGTACACCAATAAAGTGTGGACCTTGGATATTGCTCCATCTGGGGTAAAACCCGTTAGATGCAAATAGATCTACAAAAGGAAACTTGGTGTAGATGGGCAGGTGGAAACCTATAAGGCTAGACTCGTTGCAAAAGGTTTTCGTCAAAAACCAAGTGTGGACTATGACGAAACCTTTTCTCCAGTGGCTATGCTCAAATCTATTCGGATCCTACTTTCCATTGCTGCCTTCCATGACTATGAGATATGGCAGATGGACGTAAAAATGGCTTTCTAAACGGCAGTTTGGAAGAGTGCGTTTATATGGATCAGCCAGAAGGCTTTGTAGACAGTGGGAGCAGCAGGAAGGTGTGCAAGTTGCTTAAATCCATTTATTGATTAAAGTAGGTATCGCAGAGCTGGAACATCTGTTTTGATGAAATAGTCAAAGAATTTGACTTCATCAAGAACGAAAATGAGCCATGTATATATAAGAAGATTGTAGGACGAACTGTCGTATTCCTAGTCTTGTACGTGGATGACATTCTTTTGATAGGAAATGATATTCCTATGATACAATCGGTAAAGCTATTCTTGTCACAACGGTTCTCCATGAAAGACCTGGATAATGCCTCGTGCATTCTGGGGATCAAGATCTACAGAGATAGATCTAAGAGATTACTGGGACTTTCGCAGTCCAGGTACATAGAGACTGTACTAAAGTGATTTAGTATGGAAGATTCCAAGCGCGGTAATATACCCGCATTGCACGGATCACCCTCTCCAAGGAGATGTCTCCCAAGATTGACGAGGAGAGGGTTCGCATGAGCACTATACCTTATGCTTCGACGGTAGGATCTACAATGTATGCGATGCTATGTACAAGACCAGATGTAGCTTACGCGCTAAGCGTGGTGAGCCAGTATCAGTCAGACCCAGGTGAGAACCACTGGACAGCAGTGAAGAACATTCTCAAGTACCTGAGAAGGACTAAGGAGATGTTCTTGGTTTACGATAATGGAGACCTCAGGGTCGAGTCCTTTACCGATTCAAGCTTCCAGAGTGACAAGGACGACGGCCAGTCTATCTCGGGTTTTGTGTTTACCCTCAACGGAGGGACGGTGTGTTGGAGGAGTTCCAAATAGAACATCGTCGCAGACTCGACGATGGAGGCTGAATACATTGCTGCCAACGATGCCGCAAAAGAAGCGGTCTGGATGAAGAAGTTCATTACTGAACTTCAGGTGGTTCCGTCCATTGTTGATCCAATACCTTTGTATTGCGATAACAATGGGGCTATTGCTTTAGCAAAGGAACTACGGTCCTATCAGAAATCCAGACACATCTTAAGGCGGTATCACCTGATCAGGGAGATCATTGATCGCCAGGAGATCGAGGTACGGAGAGTGGACTTTAAAGAGAACACGGCGGATCCATTTACAAAGGCCCTCCCTCAAGCAAAGTTCGAGCGACTTTTTGAGCTATTGGGTATGCTTTACGCCAGCAGCTGGCCTTAGTGCAGACGTTGGGTATGCGGTACACCAATTACTCGCCTTTAGTGCAAGTGGGAGATTGTTGGATATGTATGCCCTAGAGGCCATTATTGTATAGTACTAGTTTGTATATTACATTTTGGAAGCTTATGATATATACACGGATTTATGACAGTCTTCCTCGATATAGTAGTATGCTACTTGGTTTGTATCTATCTTAATATGTGTATATGTTTCTTTTAACATATCACTAATACATATTGATAGAGCCCTTAGGATCTTTGCTTGACTACCAGCGTTGTGATGGCAGTCACACTAGTGGGGGCTGGGTAGTATACAAGCACTACCTTATACATGTCCCTAGTCGTAGGATTATCGAGATAGGGCATCGATACTTTAGAGTAGACTAGTGTATATGCTTCTCATCCCAGCAGGGGAGATGGTCTGTCCCACAGCCATCAGTATGTCGTACTGGAGATAGTATGCAGGTGTTCGTTGGGTTATGAGTTACACTGGACGGACTCGTCGGGTACTGCTGGTTGGTACTATACCTATCGTCAGGTAGCAGTTCCGAGGTGACATGAGTACAGCTTAGTCCGTTGACTTGACACCGCTACTTCGCCTCAAGTGTATTCCTACTGTTCTTAGATTGCTACCCTACTACGGCTCTATTGAGTCGTGCAAACAGATAGTAGTTGGGTGTAGTCCCGAAGCACTTGGAGGCAGTGGCGGTTAGATAGGATTCGTCTCTCCCGGTATTGGGGGTTGATATTGCGCTGTGTTTGGAGAGCCATTACACAAAGTCCCTGGCCAGGGCAAGTGTCACGCCACGCTTCCCAGAGTGCGCTAAGATCGGCACGTGATAGAGCCAACCATGCTACCTGTGGCTAGAAAACATCCCTCCACAGTCACATTACGACTGTCTATAAGATATCAAGAACAGGAAAATAAAATAAACCTCTAGTACATGTCCATATGCCAGAATAAACGAGTCAAGAAATATAAATGTGCGGAAACAATAAATCCAATAAGCAATAATATCTGGAAAGTATGTCCCAAATACGGGCTCCCATCAGGAAATGAAAATGCTGAAAGAAAACTAAACTAAAATACTAACAGGATCCTCACTTCTCGGCCTGTCGACTGAAATACTCCTGGTCGGCCTGCGAGAGAGATAAAAGATCTGGGCCATGCAAAACCAAGACATCAGTGCGTCATAATATCAACAATAATATAATCAGTGGGTAACAGGATATGTAGGCATGAATTATAAATGGTAACATGAATGTAATAAGTAAGCAGGGATATCGAACAGTGAAGTGTCACAGTATAGGTGAAGTGCAGCGATAAAACTAAACTGTGTTGCTGGGTTAACTACTCTCAAGTTTATGAAATCAATTTAATGAATCATCGATGTAACTTAATAGTATCCCGTGCATGCCCGAGATCACGGTCAAGACTCTCGGGCTGAATCCGAAACGTCCCTCTAGGTAACATGTACAGACGAATGATGTCAGCAGCATCATCCCGGGGCTGGCCTAGCCCATAAAACTGATCAGTATAAGCGTCGAACTATTGAGTTACAAATCAGGTTTCATCATTGATTTCCCCTTACCCCCAAGTTATGTGTTCAAGTCAGGTATTGATAAATCTGGAGCTAATGCCAACATATGATCAAGCAAGAACATGTTTGTCTATACAGACAACAGGATATGTCCATCGGGACAACATGTCAGGATTGTTGGCATTAGGAACAGGATCAGATATCAAGTCAAGCAGTGGTGCAACAGGTCATGTTAGGGGGTGCACAGTATATCAAAAGGGTGCTCATAATAAAACTGTAGCAAGTACGGATGCACGGTAAAAGCATGGATGCACAAATATTTATCAGGGGTTACATCATGACTATGTAGGATGCACATTATCAAGTATGGGGTGCTAATATAACAATAATATGAATTAATACGACATGGCATGCGACTAGATATAAAGAATTAATGGTATGGGTACACAATAAAACATGGATGCTCAATTATCTATCAGGGGTTACAAGATGCACAATTATCTAGCACGGGTTACAACTACAGCTCTAGGACTATGTAGGATGCATATTATCAAGCATGGGGGACTAATGTAATAATAATATGAGTTAATGTAATATGGCATGCAACTAGGTATGCAGAATTAATGGTATGGATACACAATAAAACATGGATGCATAAATAACTATCAGGGGTTGCAACCATAGCTCCATTACTATGTAGGATGCACATTATCTAGTATGGGGTGTTAATGTTGCAGTAATATAAAATAACGTGACATGGCATGCAACTAGTTATATAATTAATGGTATGGATGCACAAATATCGATCGAGGGTTACATTTACAGCTCCAATACTAAGTGGGATGCATTATTAAGCATGGGGTGTTTCTACAATAATAATATGAATTAATGTGATCTGTAGATGCAGCTACATGTATATTAAATGATATGGATGCGAACGGTTATCCGAAAACGGTAAACTTTAATATGGATGTACAATGCATTCAACATGTGATATTTTTATTCATATGGATGCATAATAATATACCTAGCATGTAATAAGATGAACTAGCATGTGACTAGATATGTAAATAATGATATGGATGCTTACGGACGTGGTAAAATAATAAAATTGTAACAGGGGAAGCTCAAATGCACTAAACATGTAATATTATTATTATTATTGATGTAAAATATCATAGCATGTAGCAAGATCAACTTGCCTCGATTGGATCACGCGACGGATACGTACGGCACGTCTGACGTCGGTAAATCGTCGCAACGCACACACGGCACATGGGACGAGTCCAGACAAGGCAAGAGGGTAATCACGCAAGCAAGGGATGTTCATTGGATCGTCTGGATCGGCAGCGGCGACACGACTCCAGCGAAGGATGGGAAAAATCAAGAATCAAGAAAAAGAAAAAGAAAAAGAAAAAGAAGAAGAGGAAGAAGATGATAGGGAGGAATTGGTTGCTCTGGGGTTGTAGGAGTGCAGGGGGAGGAGAAGGGGACGACGATGACGATGGGTCGCCGGCGTGAGGGTGTGCGGCGATGGTTTTCCGGCAAGGGGCAGCTAGGGTTAGGCTTGGGTGCAAGGTACAGGTGAGGTTTTGGGGAGAAGGGAAGATGAGAGGGAGATGAGGAGATGGTGGTGGTGACTGGGGAATGGTCGCCGGCGACGGCGAGGTGCGGCGGCGACGAGGTGATGTTGGAAAAGATGGGTGTGCAGGCTCGGGGAAAGAGAGGGAGTGGGGTTTCTGGGTTGGTGTTGAGGAGGAGGTGGAGACGAAGGTGAGGAAGTCAGGGTTTAGGTGGCAACGAGGTGGCGGAGGCGGCGACGGCGACGAGGAAAGGTAGGGTTTTGGGTTTTCGAAATGAAGGCGGCGGGAGAACGAGGAGGAGGGAAAGAGGACATGCCCAAAAGTTAAGTAAATTATATATATATATATATATATATATATAATATACTGGAGAGAGAGAGAGACAGAGATAGGCAGGGGGGAGAGAGAAAGAGAGAGTCTGTTATATTAGGATGTTAAAGAAATATTTTAGAAAATATATATAGAATATATTCATTAGTTAGTAGAAATATAAGTGAATATATACATAAAATATAATATTAGATAAATTTGAGTTTTTGGTTGATACAAAAATAGTCCAAAACACGTCCGGGTCGGGTCTAAAATTACAGTTTTAAAATACGAATAATATACGTGTCAACCAAAACTAAAATAAGATATCCGGTTAACGAAAATGCATACCCCCAAGAACGGATGCACGTAGCATGCACGTAGCTATCCAAACGAGTCCGTTTCACTGAACGGGACGAGAATACGAGGTGCGGATGCTACCACAGGGTTAGGGGTATTATGCAGGCCATGCTAGATATTTTTAAAATACTCTACTTGATTTTAAATGTTATATTAAAAAATGCAGATGCCAGATATAATGCGAGTATGCAAAATAAACAATCATGAAAGTGCACGGATCCTCATAACTAGCAGGGATAAATCATAAACATGAATCAAGACTGGTTTCAAGCATGTGGGTCGGGTCGGATGCAAATACAGATGTCAAAATACTATTCGCACCCAAAACACAGTAAATCAAGAAATTACCATAAATAAAGAAATACTTGACTAGAACTGGTATAAATGAACTAGGGTGTTACAGCAAGTGGGATCTACTGGTAGGTATTCCAGTAGTTTCTCAGGGTGTTCTGGACTATACTCCGACACGACTTATACCGCTATTAGGGATTTGACGTTTATCACCCCTAGGCCCGATATGCGACACTCTTAGACGAACAGACCGGACTGTAAGGAGATTGCCACAGACAGACTCAGTAGGAGTTTGGATGAGTTTGCTCGTCGACCTTCTTATCGACAGATATCTGGGTAGCCATTACGCACAGCTAGTGCCGCTGACGTGCTTGTGGTTAAACCTACTGCCAGAGTACTGTCGAGTCTTTAGAGTCCCACACAGAGGGTTTCCCAGCTTCGGGCGAAATGAGTAGAGGTCGTATGGTTTTACGACAGGGTTCGATCATATACGTGTACTTGTGCGCGTGTGGTGTTCGAGCGGACAATACTAGTGGGCTTTGGTTTAAGCCGGATTCTAGCATTTGATTATTGGATTAGCTTCGTCTCATAGTATTCGTGTTTCTCGGAACACGGATGCAGGTATGTATATACGGATGAGAGGAGGTATAGAAAGAGACACCTCATTAGGGTTTTGACCATTGAGTTGGTCAAAACAAATATGAGGTATTTGTTATTTTTTTGTAAATGATAATTTTGTGGCATGGCTACTTGGGTTGACCATTTGACTTGGATTGACTTTTTGACTCTAGATATTTTGATGAGATATTTTTGACCTAGATATTTTTGAGGAGATATTTTGTTGTGCCATGCTTATGGTCATGTCAAGCTTGCCATCTCAAAAGGAATTATCATTTATCAAAAATATTTCTCTTTCCTCAAGAGTTCACTTTCTCCTTCTTCCTCTCAAACCCTAGTGTCTCATGTGTTGAGAATCAAGGGTTAAGTGAGACTAAGCTACTCTAAATGACACTCTACTCAGTCTAGTCTACTTAGATTAGCAAGCTAAGTATTCTAGTTACCTCAATTAGGAGGTAGGAGCTTTTAGTTGGCACTCTCGGGTGGATCGTCATTGATATAAGGAGGCCAAAATTCAAGCACGATCCATAATTCCATCGAGGAGCTTAAGGAGAGGATCGAAGACCCGAAGGACTTATTTTTTTAGATATACTTTCTATCATAGTAGATAAAACCCTTACATGCTAGTTAGGTTTATGGTTAAGATCCGGGTTTTGTGTTATTCTAGCGCCAAGTTTCTAATCGCAGTAAATTTTTGTTCTGCATTTGGCTACGGAAGATGGCCGTGACGCTAGTGTAACCCTTTAGTGGCCACCACAAGGTGGCCAGGGGATGAGGCGGACACGAAACTGCCTAAGGTGGGACAGTTTTGGGTCCCCAATGCCAAGAACACCATGTGGTGGTCTTGGGGAGTGGGCCCAGCCGTTCGGTCCCCCTCGGGGGTTCCCCGGGATGCCCATGCACCACCCCGCGGCTTCTCAGTTCAAACCATGAGCGCACGGGGTGTGCAAACATCTCAAACTTTCAGATTTTGTCGGCAGTTTTTGCACGACAAAAATGACGGATTTCTAATGTCTCAAAGAGTTAACTAAGGCTTATGGAGTGGCTATTATACCATGTTGGGTTATGCACTCCGGCCATCATACCGTGGCCATTGCGGAACAAAATTTTTTAGAAACCGGCGCTAGAACAACTCGATAACCCGGATCGATCCATAAGCCCTAGATAACAAAACATGTAAAGGAGTTAGAATGGTTATACCGAATAGATCCGTGTCCTTCGGTCTTCAACCATCATCCCAAGCTCTTAGGGGCTTCCTTGATCAAGCTTGATCTCCGGTCTCCCTCCATCGAAGATGATCCACCCGAGAGTCTATGCAATGAGCTCCAACCTCATATCCGAGATAACTAGGGTACCTAGATCGCTACACTAGATACCGTAGAAGAAGTAGAGAGTGATGAAGGATTAATTTGTCTCAAGACACCCAAGGTTTCTGAACACATAAGAGGGTTTGGGTGGAGGAAGAAGAAGATGCCATGAGGATGAGGTGTTGAGAGCAACTCAAGAGAGTGAGAAAGAAAATGAATAATGGCTTGTGTTTTCGTTTGTTGTGTGAATGTGATAAGAAATAATGGAGCCATCACATAAATGTCCATGTCTCCAAAATATCTTAGCCAACAAAAAATATCTCAAGTCAACATAATCTCACAAACAAAAACCTTAAGCATGCTAGAATAGTAACCATGGGTCACTAATTAGCCATGCCACAAAAATGCAATAAACACCTCATCCTACACCTCAATAACCTTTTAATCCAAAAAGGTCTAAACCATGATGAGGTGTACTCTTTCTAAAAGTAATCTTGTAATAAATTACAAGAATACCCCTCAACCGTATATACATACCCGCATCCGTATTCCGAAGAATACGAATACAAAGAGACGAAAATAATCCAACAAATATAATACTAGGATCCAGCTTAAACCAAAGCCCACTAGTATTATCCGTCCGAACATCATCCGTGCACAAGTACATGTATGTGATCGAACCTTACCGTAAAACCATACGGCCTCTACATCGTTTCGCCCGAAGCAGGGAAACCCTCTGTGTGGGACTCTAAAGACTCGTTAATACGCTGGCAGCGGGTTCAACCAAAAGTACGTTAGCGGCACTAGCTGTACGTAACGGCTACCCAGATATTAAGCGAAAGCAAGGACGACGAGCAAAATCATCCTGAAACCCCTACTGAGCCTGACGGTGACAATATCTGTACAGTCTGGTCCGTTTTTCTATGAGTATCGCATATCGAGTCTAGGGGGTGCATAAAGCCAGACCCCTAATAACGTGACATTTAGTGTCGGTATGAAGCCCATCACTACCTGAGAAACTACCGATCCTAGATCAGTAATTCTCGACTACCTTGGCCAAGGATTTCTGGTGATGGCCACCCGTGCACAACCGCGACATCAACCCCAATACCGGGAGAGAAGAATCCCCCGACGATCCGCTCACTGCCTCCATGTGGCTCGGGATTATACCCAACTAAAACCTGTTTGCACGACTCCTTTGAGTCGTGGTAGGGTAGTAATCAAAGCACAGTGGGAACTCACACGAGACAAATGACGATCTCAGGTCAATAGACTAAACTGTACACATGTAACCAGGGAACTGCTATCTGACAATAGGTATAATACCAACTAGCATGTTCCCGGCGAGTCCGTCCGGTGTACTCATAACCCAATGAGCACCTGTATACATCTTAGGTGAACCAACTGACACCAATGGCTTATGAGACCGGCCACTGCCCCTCGTCGGGGTCTCGATCCGTATACACTAGTCTACTCTTGAAGTATCGATGCTCAGTCTTGAAACTCCCACGACTAGGGCCATTTTAAGGATGTGCTTATAGACCACCCAACTCTCACGTAAATGATCGCCATCATACTGCTGGTAGTCAAGCATGAATCCTATGGGCTCTATCAACATGTAATAGTGATTTGTAATGTCACCTGAAGCATGTACACGATGATAAAGACAAACCAGATAGCATACTATCATCTCGAGTAAGACTATCCTACCGGTATAGGTCCTCCCTCAATCATTGCAATCACGTGCCTGCGATCCAATAATCGACTTGAAGGTACTATAGCCAATAGTAACCAACATCAAGATTTCCTATAAATCTCCTCAACCAAATTGCTTCTAGCACGGTTGCACAGCACGCAATGGGTTCGGCTTCCATGGTGGACGTACAAGTCTGATTCTTGCTGCTCCATGATATGGTGCAATTCACAAGCAACTAGGTGTACCCTGAAGTAGATCTATGTCTATCTAGGTCACCAGCCCAAGCGGCATCTGAAGATCCTACCAAGTGTAGATCGTTCCCTAGATAACATAGAGAATATGTAAGGACCGTAGTGATCGCGCCGCAAGACTCGCAACGAAAGGCGGAAGCGAAAACAAAATAAAGCAAGCACTAACAATCAATACCCTGGTGTATGCTATTCGCTGATGATATTGTTCTAGTAAATGATACGAAAGTAGGGGTTAATTCCAAATTGGAGTTATGGAGGCAAACGTTGGAATCTCGGGGTTCAGATTGAGCAGGTCCAAGACATCATATATACATTGCAAATTTACCAAATAGAGAAGTCGAGACCACATTGGTATAACACGGGAAGGACAAGAGATATCACCGAGCGATCAGTTTAGATATCTAGGTTCCATCATCCAAAAGGATAGGGAGATTGATAACGATGTTAATCAAAAGATCCAAGCTGGTTGGTTGAAATGGTGGAGTGCAACAGGGATTTTGTGCGATCGTAACTTTCCGTTAAGGTTGAAAGGGAAGTTTTATCTGAGCGCTATTCGGCCTACCTTATTATATGGTAGAGAATACTGGGCTCCTAAGAGGCATCATACACAGAAACTGCACATAGCGGAGATGCGAATGCCTCATTGGATGTATGGTAATACTAGAGAAGATAAGGTGCAAAATGAGCACATTCGTGCAAAAGCTGGTATAGCACCTATGGAGAAGAAGATACGGGAAAACCGGCTAAGATGGTTTGGTCATATGCGACGTAGACCTATGGAAGCACCGGTTCGACGAATGGATACTATCGATATAGGCAATGTCAAAAGGGCGAAAGGGAGACCGAAGAAAACATGGATGGAGGTGATACGAAAAGATATGGTTGTCAAAGGCCTCAATGAAAGTATATTGTTCGATAGGAGTGAGTGGAGGCGGAGGATTCATGTGCTGGACCCGGCGTAATTCTCATATTGGTTCGTGTAGCTTACCCCATATGCTTGAGATAAAAAGGTTTAGTTTGATGTTTGACTAGCGACCAATAACCTAAAATTGATTCCAAACACTAAACTAGATAAATAACATGCAAGGTTAAAGGTGGTTAGCTACCTTTTTAGTGTGTCCACCCAATTGCGGAAGACTCCTACAGCTCTTCATTGACTCTAGCAAGACTCCGAAGTCGCCAGGAACAAGCTTGGACGCCGATCTTCCACGTCGAAGATGATCTACCCAAAGAAGTCCGAATCAAGCTATAACTTCACACAAGCAAATCAAGTAAAGCAACTCACAATCAAAACTTGCTAAGAATTGATTGTAAAATAGATGTAGTGGCGGTTCTCAAGCTTTCTCTCTTTTTTAAATTTTCCTATCAAAGTTTGAAGCTAACATCAAGAAGAAGAGGAAGAAGAAGAATGATTTGTTTATCACAGAAAACTGCATTTCAATACCACTTATTCATTATCTGTTTTGTTATATATCGGTACTATTAACCAGTGTCTGCTCAGTAATTACAGATTACAGGTATCCATGACAAAATACTGGAAATACACTTAAAGTCACGGATATATCGTTTGTGAGCCGACACCGCAACCGGAATTGGAAACCGACCGATATCCAAAGAGTTTTTGCAAATAAAATGTGTGCACACAATATTGGTCCAACGCAATACAAGTGTGCACATGCTCTTTGGCACTAGGACCATGGTGGGGATGCCCATGGCACACATGATATGATGAATTGGGCACATGGGGGAACAAGAGTGATAAATGCATAAAGATGTGATGTGATGTATAGCTACAAGTTTCCCTCCAAATCCCTGAGTGCATCCCAGGCCTCTATTAAGAAATATAGCAGCACCAGAGTGATCTTGGAGAGCACACAAGACTACACAACCAAAATGAGCCAACTTGGTCGGATTTAGACCGACCACATTCCTACTTTGGCCGAGCTGGCCGGCCCCCCTTGGCCCAAAGAGCCCCAGTTTTCTGTGGTCTCTCCCTTGCTGCCACGTCATCGTATTTTTATTGCTTGTTTATTTTTCTTTTGTTCCTATAAAAGCAGACCAGTGAGCAAGGGAGGGGGTCATTCTTGAGCTTACATTGTCTTATTCTTTACACTTCATACTCTTTTGTTTTTGTTTTGTTCTTGTATATAGCTAATCCCTCTTGAGTTCTTTGCCTTCTCTTGATCTTGCAATCTCTTCAATGAGCTTGCAAATTTAAGTTTTGGTTATTGATCTCAAGGGTTGTATGTTCATTTGGAATCAATAAAGCTTTCTTTTTGCCATCATTTGCCTTGTGTTCTTAGCCTTCTCTTGATCTTGCAACCTGTTCATTGAGCTTGCAAGTTTATGTTTAGGCTATTGAACCCATGGTTTGTAATGTGTTCTATGGTTCCTAGTATCTTTATTTCTTGCTTTATTTTCTTGCAATTTATTTTCATGCTTTACTTACTTGCAATTTTATTATCTTGCACTTACTTACTTATAATGTTGTCTTTTCTTTTCTTTGTATCTTTTATTTGCACTTTTTGTTTGTTGTTGAGATGGTTGTGAATATGTTGTTGTTAGGAAAGAAAACGTTATTGTAAGTTAAGGTTTCGTTTCTCATTTCCTTTGCCCGTATTTTCCATTTGAACTCCGCCGAAATCTTACGCAAGCGCTCCGTTAGGCACCCTACCCTACCAAGATATAGGTGATTCCTAACCGCGACCGGTTGCATTCGGATTGGCCGGAGGTGAAAGAAAGCGACAAGAACAGATGGACAAGGGTCAATAAGCCTAATACCGTGCTTAAATATCCTAATCCACGTTGTTGCCGATTTCCCTAGCTTCAATGGTTAAGTTCGGCACAAAGGATTGTTTACGGAATTCACTAGCTTACACTAACCTATCTAATCCTAACAATTTATACGTTGCATATATACACATAGGGTAGATACGAACATTCCGCCTCGTGCATTAACTCGTGAAAACAAAAACTTGAAATGCTCCATCTCCCTAAGAACGACCCGTACTCATCGCGGCTAGTTGCAAAGCAACACCGTCCTGATTGCGGTTAACTTTAGAACTTTAAAACTCGGCACGCCAGAAGCGTGCCAATCAAATGGCGCCATTGCCGGGGAGACGGTAACGTTTTTATTCTTGTTATTTCGGGTTAACTTGGTAATACCATCCAACACTTTTCTAAAAAACAAACTAAAAATTTCAAAATTTCAAAAACCAAAACAAAAACTAACATTCCTAACCATTTTGTTCTCTGGATTTAAGTCCTGCAAGCATTTGGGATCTAAACAGAAAAGATTAACAATATCAGTGAGACACTGGTGGAACATCGAGTTCTCTGTAGAAATTTGGAGGCCACATTCCACAAGAAAACCGGCGACTCACCCTATAAAATCGAGCTCGTCGGCCCAAGAGCCTCATTTTGTAGGGTTACTAGGCACTGTCACAAGGGTCTATAAGGCATCAACCATGCCCGATTTAAATTTTAGACGTGCCGAACAACCCTAACCAAGATCTTAGACTAGAGATTAGGTGAAACAATGTGCAAGTAAACAAATTTACTTCTAAGAGTTAGGGATTACAACCTTTGTAGTCCGTTTCTTCACTTCTAAAGCTCCGTGTTGAGGTCCCTTCGCTGCGATCATCGAGTACCCAGACTCTAGAGAGGCTCCATGAAGAGAAAGATGCAAGCTTGCTTCCGATCTTCGATAACAAAGATGATCTACCTTGAAGAAACTCAAGCCCAAGCTTTTGCTTCACTAATCAAGTATTAGCAAAGCAAACACCCTAATCTAAGTGGCTAGAATATATAAGGATGATGAAGTAGGAATTTAGCTCTCATTTGTTTTCAATTTCTTACTCATTATCATCACTTTGCAAAAAGCTAGAAAGCTTTTTCAAGAGGAAGAAGAAGAAGAATCTATTTGTGATGAATAATGAAAAATATGTGAGGTTAGAATTGCAACCATGGGTTAAGAATGATAACTTAACCCATGTAGAGAATTAACCATGGTAAAGGGTTTGGGTTTGGTTAAGAAATATCAACCAAAATATCTTTACGAAATATCTTTGCTTAAAACAAAAGCAAAGCTTCTAGAAGCTTCAAGAAAGCTTAACCCTAATCCAAACCCTAACCATGTTTAAACTCCACAAAACATGTTGCATTTGTAACCTTAACTTGTTACAATATTATATATCATATATAATATATTTTGTAACAAAATAAAATAATACAATTAACATATATCACATATATATCAATGTATTACCCGAGTGAGAAAAAGAATCTTTAAGTGAGCTTATATTAGTTAATGTAATTTAATATATCAAATATATAATTAGACATTAAATTATCGAATCAACACTTGATTCGATAATCCGGCTATTTCACAAATAACCAATTAATATAATCTTTATCAGTTCATCGAATCAACACTTGATTCGATGACCCGGCTATATCTCATATACTCGGCCGATATCTCATATCGCGAGAATCTAATACGGTATCACATACACTTATTGTTCTCGGTCCCGCGCATATCAAATATATGCTCCTATTCCGTTTTTCCTGAGTCAAGAAACCTCTGTGTAGGACTCTAAAGAATCGTCAATACACCTGTAGTAGGTGATGATCATATCAAACACCCCCAAGCTGCAAGCGGTCAGCTAAACGTAACAGCCACCCAGGTATTGAGCGATCAGAAGATCAACAAGCAAGCCTGTACATTCTCCTGCGAATCCAATCAGTAACACTCCCGTACAGTCCGGTCTCTTCGTCTGATATGTCGCATATCTCGCTTAGGGGTGGTAAACGTCAGACCCCAGTAGCTTGATAAGTCGTGTCGATATGAGGTCCATAACAGTTCGAGAAACTACTGATAACACTTACCAGTAAATCTCAGCAACCCTGGCAAGGGATTTCCAGTTATAGCCAATCAAACACAGCGCAACATCAACTCCCTACACCGGGAGAGATGAAATCCCTCCTATCGCTCATTTCCTCCATGTGATTCGGGACTGTACCCAAAAGCCACCGTTTTGCACGCCCTATTGGACGTGGTATGATGGAAATCAAAGTGCAGTGGGAATCACACAAGACTCTATGACGATCTCGGGTCTACAGACTAACCTGTACCAGTGTCACCAGAGAACTACCATCTGACGTGAGGTATAATACCATCTGGGAGTTCTCGTCGAGTCCGTCCAGTGTACCCAGTCTCCACTGAGCACCCGTATACCTTCTCTGATGTCAAACACCAATGGATATGGGATCATCCATCGCCCATCATATGGGTCAAGAAACGCATACGCTAGTCTGAAAGGTTCCTTGGCACTCTAGTGAGGTCTCACAAGGCATCGAACGTGCCAATTTAAAAAAAATGGTGCCGAGAAACCCTAGACTACGGATCTTAGACTAGATGTTTAGGCGAAAAGATAATTTAGTTAACTACTTAACTAAAAGTTAGATTCTACAACCTTTGTAGATCCGGATATCCACTTCCTTAGCTCCACGTAGTGCTCCTCTCGCTGTCTTTTTCTAATCTTAGACTCGTTCATCGGTTTCATCGGGAAAGCGAGCGGAATAAGTCGTCGGCTTCGTGTCAAAGACGATCTACGTCGAGGCATCACAAGTTCAAGCTCCGACTTCACAAAGTTGTGAAACTTGTGAAGAAAACACCCAAAACAACTTGGCAAGAGGTAGAGGGTGAAGAAATAGGAGGTGGGTTCACTTTAGAATTGGATTTATCTCACTTTAGCTCAAGTTGCCATTGATGGACCTTGAGCTTTTCTTGAAGAAGAAGATGAAGATGAAGAAAGAATATGATAAGTCTTATTGTAAATGATAAAATAAATCAATACTTATCATTTACAAACCATAGTTTAGTGTAGAGAATAGACCATGGTTAGTTGGATAGGTTAGGGTTAAGCATGAAGACAAGGATGGTTAAGAAGTCAAAGCTTCATGAAGCTTCAACTAAAGACAAACTTCTCCACCATTCTTATCTCAACCTTTTTCAAATAAATAAATGAAGAAATAAATAAATAAATGAATATGCAAAAACCTAATTATCAAATTAACCATGGTTTAATTCTATATACTTAACTAAATAATCAAGTATCATCAAACATGATACATCTATGTGCACAAAAGTATATCACATATACAATTTGCACATCAAGTGAGAAAATCCATATAAAGTGAACCAATACTAGTTAATGCAAAGTAATATATCAAATATATAATTATACATCAAATCATTAAATCAACATTTGATTCAATGATCCGGTCATGTCGCACATAACCGACTAGTATTCAATGTATCGATTTATCGAATCAATGATTCGATAACTAGGTCATATCGAATATAACCAATCAAAACATATATCGCGAGAATGAAATGCGGTATCACATACACGCATTATTGTCGGTCCTGCACATATCTCATATGCGCTCCTATTTCGTTTCGCTTGAGCCAGGAAACCTCTGTGTAGGACTCTAAAGACTCGTCAATACGCCGGTAGCAGATGATGATCATATCAAGCACCCACATGCCGCAAGCGGTCTGCTAAACGTAACGGCCATCCGGGTATTGAGCGATCACAAGATCGACGAGCTAGCCCGCTCATACTCCTGTGAATCCAACCATTAACACTTACCGTACAGTCCGGTCTGTTCGTCTGATACGTCGCATATCAAGTCTAGGGGTGGTATACGTCAGACCCCAATAACCGATAAGTCGTGCCGATGTGAGGCTCATAACGGGTCGAGTAACTACTGGTAACACTTACCAGCAAATCTCTGATCAGCCCTGGCCAGGGACTTCCCTGTTACGGCCAATCGAGCACAGCGCAACATCAACTCCCAATACCGGGAGAGACGAAACCCCTCCTATCGCTCATTGCCTCCATGTGACTCGGGACTGTACCCAAAGACCACCGTTTTGCATGTCCTCATGGACGTGGTAAGGTGGAGATCAAAGCACAGTAGGAATCACACAAGACTCTATGACGATCTCGGGTCTACAGACTAACCTGTACAAGTGTCACCTGAGAACTGCCATCTGACGTGAGGTATAATACCATCTGGGAGTTCTCGGCGAGTCCGTCCAGTGTACCCAGTCTCCACTGAGCACCCGTATACCATCTCTGATGTCAAACACCAATGGATATGGGATCATCCATCGCCCATCTCATGGGTCGAGAAGCGTATACGCTAGTCTACTCTGGTATATCGATGCCCCGTCTCGATACACCCACGACTAGGGACCTTGAAGGATGTACTTATTGACTACCATGTCCCCACTAGTATGATCTGCATCATAGTCCAGGCAGTCAAGTACACATCCTAAGGGCTTTACCAACATGTAACTATAAGACAGTATAAAGAGACTAGTGTACATGTTAAGATAAAGAGTAACCAGATAGCATACTATCATATCGAGCAAGAAAGTCATCTCTATATATGTCCAAGCATCCAATATAATATACATCATCTGTACAATACTGGCCTCTAGGGCATACATACAACTAACAATCTCCCACTTGCACTAGGGCCAGCTGCTGTAGTATCGCATACCGAGCATCCCGAAGAGTCTCTCAAACTGTATCTGGGGAATGGCCTCCGTGAGTGGATCCGCCGTGTTGTTCTTCGTGTCAACCCTCCTAACCTCGATCTCCCGGCGATCAACTATCTCCCGGATCAGGTGATACCGCCTCAGAATATGCCTGGATCGCTGATGGGACCTGGGTTCCTTGGCCAAAGCCACCGCTCCATTGTTATCGCAATACAAAGGTATTGGATGCTCAATGGATGGAACCACTCTAAGTTCAGAAATGAACTTCTTGATCCAGACAGCTTCTTTAGCAGCATCGTTGGCAGCGATGTATTCAGCCTCCATCGTCGAGTCTGCCACGGTTTCCTGCTTGGAACTCTTCCAGCTAACCGCCCCTCCGTAAAGGGTAAAGACAAAGCCCGACTGCGACTTAGAGTCGTCCTTATCACTCTGGAAGCTCGAATCGGTAAAGGACTCCACTTGGAGTTCTCCGTTACCATACACCAAGAACATATCTCTAGTCCTTCGCAAGTACTTGAGAATGTTCTTCACAGCTGTCCAGTGACTCTCTCCAGGATCTTCTTGATACCAACTCACTACACTTAGTGAGTATGCAACATCGGGTCTGGTACATAGCATCGCATACATGATAGAGCCTACTGCCGAAGCATAGGGTAACCCTTGCATGCGAGCTCTCTCCAAATCAGTCTTGGGAGACATCTCTTTGGAGAGAGTGAGTTCAGAGATCGTGGGCAAGTTCCCACGCTTGGATTCTTCCATACTAAACCTCTTTAGTATGGTGTCAATGTACCTGGATTGGGACAATCCCAGTATCCGTTTGGATCTATCTCTATAGATCCTGATTCCCAATATGCAGGAGGCATCACCAAGATCTTTCATTGAGAATCTTTGTGATAAGAAGAGCTTGACCGATTGCAGCATAGGAATATCATTTCCTATCAAGAGTATGTCGTCCACGTACAATACGAGGAAGACAACCTTACTCTCTGCCACCTTCTTGTAGATACAAGGTTCATCTGGATTTTTGACGAAATCAAACTCTTTGATAACGACGTCAAAACAGATGTTCCAACTCCGCGATGCTTGCTTTAATCCATAAATGGATTTAAGCATCTTGCACACTTTCCCGCTGCTCCCACTGTCTACGAAGCCCTCTGGCTGAGTCATGTACACGCACTCTTCTAAATCACCGTTTAGAAAGGCGGTCTTAACATCCATTTGCCAGATTTTGTAATCATGATATGCTGCGATGGCAAGCATGATCCGGATGGATTTAAGCATAGCCACTGGAGAAAAGGTCTCGTCATAGTCCACACCTGGTCTTTGACAAAAACCCTTTGCTACAAGTCTAGCTTTGAAAGTCTCCACTTTCCCATCTACACCAAGTTTCTTCTTGAAGATCCACTTGCTCCCAATGGGTTTTACCCTTTCAGGAGCAACGTCCAAAGTCCATACTTTGTTGGTGTACATGGATTCCATCTCGGACCGCATAGCATCCAGCCATTTCACTGAGTCCCCACTCTTGATGGCCTGCTCGAAGCTAGTTGGGTCATCATCCTCCATGATGCAATCCTCGCTCCCACCGTCCATGAGAAAACCGTAGTATCTCTCAGGTTGGCGAGGAACCCTACTAGATCGGCGGAGTGGCTGGGGTTCATTGGGAACTATGGAATCCTCTGGTTCCACCAGATCTTCTGTTGTAGCTTCTACAGCTGGAACCTCTTCCAGTTCTACCACATGACCACTAATCTCTTTTTCAAGAAATTCCTTTTCTAAAAAGGTGGCATGCCGAGAAACAAACACTCTTTGTTCCTCAGGGTGGTAGAAGATATACCCTCGTGAATGTTTGGGATATCCAATAAACTTACACAGAATGGACCTTGCCGTGAGTTTGTCCGGATTTTGTGTTTTTACATAGGCCGGACAACCCCATATCTTAACATAATTAAGACATGGTCTCTTTCCTTTCCATATCTCATATGGAGTGGTCGGCACGGTTTTGGTGGGAACCATATTCAATAGGTCTGCAGCTGTTTCTAGTGCATATCCCCAGAAGGAAATAGGTAACTCAGCTGTGCTCATCATAGAGCGCACCATATCCAATAGGGTGCGGTTCCTCCGTTCTGATACACCGTTGTGCTGTGGTGTATATGGAGGAGTCAGCTGAGAGAGAATCCCATTCTCTTTTAGGAAGTCCAGGAATTCATTGCTGAAGTATTCTCCTCCTCGATCAGATCGCAGGATTTTAATACTTTTTCCGGTTTGGTTCTCAACTTCTTGTTTATATTCCCTAAATTTCTCAAAAGCTTCTGATTTGTGTTTCATCAGGAACACATACCCGAACCTAGAGAGATCGTCAGTGAATGTAATGAAGTATGAAGAACCATCCCTGGCATGTGTAGACATGGGACCGCATACATCACTATGTATCAGCCCCAAGAGTTCGGTAACACTTTCTCCGTGTCCCGTAAACGGAGTTTTGGTCATCTTGCCTTTGAGACATGACTGGCAAGTGTCATAAGATGAAAATTCAAACGGATTTAAATATCCATCTTTATGCAACTTAGCTAGTCGTGTCGCATTGATGTGACCCAGTCTACAATGCCATAAGAAGGATTCGTTGAGTTCAGAACTCTTCCTCTTGTGTGTGTTTGTTATGCTCAGAACTGTTGATTGATTTAGAACATAAATGCCATTGCACAACGTGCCTGATCCAACCAACTTTTGGTTACGGAAAATGTTCATAACATTGTCCTGTAATACAAAATTATATCCCTCTTTACTTAATAAAGAAACCGATATAATGTTGCATATCAGGTTCGGCATGTAATAGCATTCGTTCAGAACCAATGTATTACCAGTTGGTAATACAAGGTGATATTCCCCGACAGTCTTAGCTGTAACAATTGCACCATTTCCAACTCTAATGTCTTTATCACCTTCTCCAAGTTCTCTACCTTTCCTGAGCCCATGTAACTGATTACATATATGGGATCCTGACCCGGTATCTAATACCCAGGACGTAGAGCAAATGGAGAAACAGTTCTCAGTAACGAACACACCCGAAGAAAATGCATCAACATGTACTTTCTTCATTCGGGTGGCATGGGAATCCTGGTATTCCCCTATATCCTGTTCATTCCTATAACTCTTATAGGAAAGAACGGAACCAACGTTCCCCAGCACAGTATAACATGCGGGTTCGGTCAATACATCCATATTATTATCTTCATTAGGGCATGAAATGGTCGCTACCTGGAGAGAGAGAGAAGAAAACACTTTAGCGTATGCTCGTGCAAGATCAGATTGGTTATTATCTTATCTAATCAGGATGGCTCCCACTGCTTTTTATCAAATCTTCCTTCAAACCCTAAAAGGAAAGACTAGCTGGGATTAATTACACACTACAAGTTCGCCAATCTTTCAGCCAGGCCAGTGTCGGTACTTTGAGGGAGGTCCCCCGTGCTTTCGCACGAACCTAATTAATGTAAACCTCGTTTTCCCAGAGGCGTAACCTCGTTAACATCTTTCTAGACACCTACTTGATCGGCTAATTGCAATGTGTAAAACTCTCCCAGGAGTAACTCTTACTCGCAGTGGGTATCGGGATCCAACTATCTCATAGAAGGTATGCAATCTCATTGCAAATTTCAACACTTGAAATTCCCGATAATATTTTGCCCCTAGCGTCCTATGACCTTGACGCAGGCCAACAAATCACAGCACGCTAGTCAAGTTCAACCCGTCATTTCCTGATTGAATTAAACCCACCCGCACGACCCTTGACGCAGGCCAACAAAGTCGTACGACTACCCTAATCCAATCTGCATCATATGCATAAGCAGATAAATACTAGTTAACTACCGCACACTACGCCTTGACGCAGGCCAACAAACGTAGCACGAATACTAACTACTACTTATCTGAAATGACGGAGGGCTACGACAGGTTTTTCTGAAAACCTATTGCGTAATGAACTTGATATCGTTGTAGAATCAAATGAAGTTTTGAAATGGAGTGATTTTGAGGCTTTTCTAGTTTTGCTAAAGGAGTCACTCCCGGCGAAGGGATCTCGGTCCTTTCCTCGTCGAATGAGGTGCGGGATATATCAGATATATCGCTGTGCAAAGCAAAAACCTAAAAGCAGTCAAAAGCAAACCGAGTGTGTAGCATCTGCCAGTTATTGCTAAAGGAGTCACTCCCGGTGAAGGGATCTCGGTCCTTTCCTCATCGAATAAGGTGCAGGATATATCACATATACCGCTGTGCAAAGCAAGAACTGTAGCTACCTGTTTTATTTTAAAATTCGATTCCACAACATCTTAGGTTTCTTATCTTTCATTAATCACATTAATGAAGTCCCATCATTTAAATACCTAAACATCACAGATAGATATGACGTACACTTATGCCATCCGCATTCTCCTCGATGTCCCCTCGTGCACCGTTAGGTTAGGTAACTAACGACAGAGCAGGGCAGGGCTAGCGTGGATGTAAAACATAAGTAACGTCTATATAATATATCATATATACTATATACAGTATCCATCACAGAACATCACATGATCACATCACAGATATCGCAGCAGAAGAAACATATGAAATATTGGATATAATAGGACGTCCGTGTTTTCAATACGAGCCAGTATAAAACACGGATTCCACGGTCGTGATGAATAGCCAATCCCACACCCCTAGACCCCTACGAGAGCGGCAAGCAACCCAGCCAATTCTGGGGTTAGGAGACCCGGACTCGACTCCTCGAGTTGGTCTCCCACTGGACCCCAGAACCCGGTTACTTGTGCTCCCCTCCTTGGGTCTATCCTAATGCGGAAAAGTAAATAATATACAAAGGGTGACAGCTTCCGCTACCTAGAAGTGCCCCAAATAAAAGAATATTACATACAAGTTTTTACATGAATGAAAATGAAAAACACTCATCTCACATAAAAACCCCCGGCTATTCAAACACGACGATCCAATATAACATATCCAGCAACACATAACATCACATGTCATCAACGTAAGTAAGTATGCATACCCCAATTGTCGTTGACGTATAGCAACGAAACCGGCGATATGAACATACTACACTTACGGTCACAGAAAAAAAAGTGTAAAACTACAACAATTGGAATCCGCAACTTCTTTAGACATCACATGCCTAATCAAATGAAATACTTAGACATCACATGCCTAACAGTTATAAATCCCGCATTTTAGTCTCATTATCGAAAACACTTTTCAATATAAAGTGAAACTAAACCGCTAGATTTATAACATTCATTCAGTTATCTCATAACTGTTTGTGAATTCCAATTATTGTATCACATTCCAGATAAACAGAAAATGTTAAACTTTCCGATCGAACAGTCGAATACCCAAGTTTTCCCGATACAGCTCAACACATGAAATAAGTCTAACAACATTCAGTTCGTGCCTCAGTACCGACGGTCCAGCCGTAGAAGGGTCAAGCCAACGCCTCACATGTGGCACGCCGTACTGCCCCAAACCCGAAGGTTCAAAGGGTAGTTCAAGACGGTCACATAATCGAGTTAAGGTTTGTTGTCTTCTAGAGGGTCCATCGCGTTACTTGCACTACTTAGAACGTCGTTAAACTACGGAAAAATCCAACACTTGGAAATTTCCCGACAGGGGAAAAATTGGGTATTTATATCCGGTCGAACTTTTTAACATATTCTAAAAATTATCCGGAAATACACAAAAGACGAAATTTGATAATCCGGTCGAAACACCGAAGCTCTAAAACAGCCCAGAAAATTAAACTCTGGAATAATTATTAAAAAATACTCATAAAGCTCAGCTGCAGAACCTATAAATTACTGCGAATCCAATCAGTAACACTCCCGTACAGTCCGGTCTCTTCGTCTGATATGTCGCATATCTCGCCTAGGGGTGGTAAACGTCAGACCCTAGTAGCTTGATAAGTCGTGTCGATATGAGGTCCATAACAGTTCGAAAAACTACTGATAACACTTACCAGTAAATCTCAGCAACCCTGGCCAGGGATTTGCAGTTATAGCCAATCAAACACAGCGCAATATCAACTCCCTATACCGGGAGAGACGAAACCCCTCCTATCGCTCATTGCCTCCATGTGATTCGGGACTGTACTCAAAAGCCACCGTTTTGCACGCCCCATTGGACGTGGTATGATGGAAATCAGAGCACAGTGGGAATCACACAAGACTCTATGACGATCTCGGGTCTACAGAATAACCTGTACCAGTGTCACCGGAGAACTTCCATCCGACGTGAGGTATAATACCATCTGGGAGTTCTCGGTGAGTCCGTCCAGTGTACCCAGTCTCCACTGAGCACCCATATGCCTTCTCTGATGTCAAACACCAATGGATATGGGATCATCCATCGCCCATCATATGGGTCAAGAAGTGCATACGCTAGTCTACTCTGGTATATCGATGCCCTGTCTCGATACACCTACGACTAGGAACATTTAAAGGATGTACTCAGTGACTACACTGTCCCCACTAGTATGATCTTCATCATAGTCCTGGTAGTCAAGTACTCATCCTAAGGTCTTTATCAACATGTAACATAGAGACAATCATAGTGCATGTTAAGATAAAGAGCAACCAGATAGCATACTATCATGTCGAGCAAGAAAGTCCTACCTATATATGTCCAAGCATCCACTACAATATACATCGTATGTACAGTAATGGCCTCTAGGGCATACATATAACTGACACATTTTGCCTCTAATTTCTTCTCTGTGCTCCAGTGTTCTGTTTTTGTCCCATTTTTATTGCTTGTTTTTTTTTATAATTTTTAGTGTAGGTATTTGGGCATTCATATCGCTTTTCCGCACTAATATCCGTTTTTCCAACATTTGTAGATTTTTACGGATTTGCGAACTGCGATCGTATGGAGCAAAGTGTACATTCAAAGTTAGGGTGATTGCGAAGTACAGTGCTAAAGATCCTGGTAGTTTGACCCGGGCAAGCGAACTTCCAAGCTATTCGGATTTAATTCAAACGGAGGTTTCTTAACTCAAAAATTTATCGGTACGTATTTTTCCTAACAATTTCTTCTCAAATCCGATGCATCCAATATTCTATCTTTGCAGGATTCTTTGCAAGTTCGCTAGCAAACGCTAAAGTGACTAACCCGTATTTGTTGCAGTGCCGAGCTTAAACGTAAAAATGATTGTTTGATTCTTTGAATAATTTTTTATTGAATTGCGCATCGCATCCATTAATACGGACTTAAGGGCAAGCGAACCCCACAACATACGGTAAAGGATTTCATCACCTTTTCCGTGGCCCAAAAATATCACGAAATTGAGTATAACGTTTACCCACACAAAATTTAAAAGAAACTAGATTTTAAGCCTTAAGGACTTCGCGCTCACTAGGACAAGTTAACTGTGTTTAGAACGCCGCTTAACGGTATATCATTCACGGGGTGTCTAAGAAAGTGTTCATGGCAAAACCGCCAAAAGAAAAAGGGTTATCTAATTAAGGACCTTCGCGAATGTGTCGGAAAACCTCCCCTTATCTCTGCACTTACCTGGCCTTATCTCTGCACTTACTTGGCCTCGTGATCCGTATATCTTGAGCCCGTTTCTCGACACAGTTTTACTTCAACAATCAAGTTCTTGAGCAAGTCTAGTTGACCTAGACGAACCCTAAACCGATTAGGTGCGTGGTATTTTTGTGTCATGATTGTTTTTTGTCCAGATTCTTTTTTTGTGTGTATATTTCATTCTTTTGTTAATAACTAACTTAAAATAAAAAATAATTTTTTTTTTAAAAAAACAACATTCTTTTTCCCCTCCTTTTTCTTTTTCCTCTCTCCTCTCTCTCTCTTCATATCATGGGTACCCCACCTCGAAAAACTCTTGTCGAACTTTGGTACCCACAACCAGACATTACTTCATACGGTTCTTGTTTTGGCCGAAAGTCGAACTATCCCTCCATGCCCAAAATTTCTTTGAAAGATCGGATAGACGCGTCTAGGACAAACAACTGGACTCCGCACTCCACCTTGTATCAACCATTTCAACCTTCCCCACCTTCTTACGTTGATACCCCTTTTGAGAGTCCTGTTGTAACTCCGAAACCCATGTCGATTGCTGAACGTATTGAACAATCTCGTAGTCGATCTTTCAATCCTTTCACCACTGCAACTTCTTTTGATCAACAATTCCAATCACCTTCTTGTCCGAATGTTGATCCTACTCCTGTCCAACCATTCGATTCCTACCAGTCCTACCCGACTTTTACGCCTTCCCTAGACATTGCTTCTACACAGTCATTTGGGAGTTTCCAGTATCCAAACAATTTTGAATCATTTACTGAAACTCCTCCACAACCTATGCCTAGTCTGGAACAGTCGTTAGAAGACTTTCGGGTAGCGTCGTACCAACAGATGATGGATTTGAATGAGTCCATGGCCGCCCTCATACAACCTAGTGACCAGGTAGCTAGTTTCCAACTAGTTCCAAATTTTCCAATGTATGATGAGGCGATAGGACAGGCTGAGAATTTGAGTAGTAAGAGTGAGCGGTACACCCTTCCAAATCAAACCTACCAATTGCAAATTGAATCCCATGTTAGTTGTATGTATGCCCTAGAGGCCAGTATTGTACAGATGATGTATATTATATTGGATGCTTGGACATATATACAGAGGACTTTCTTGCTCGACATGATAGTATGCTATTTGGTTGCTATTTACCTTAACATGTTTACTTGTCTCTTTATACTGTCTGATAGCCACATGTTGATAAAGCCCTTAGGATGTGTACTTGACTACCTGGACTATGATGCGGATCATACTAGTGGGGACACGGTAGTCCATAAGTACATCCTTCAAGGTCCCTAGTTGTGGGTGTATCGAGACAGGGCATCGATATACCAGAGTAGACTAGCGTATGCGCTTCTCGACCCATGAGATGGGCGATGGATGATCCCATATTCATTGGTGTTTGACATCAGAGATGGTATGCGGGTGCTCAGTGGAGACTGGGTACACTGGACGGACTCGCCGAGAACTCCCAGATGGTATTATACCTCACGTCAGATGGCAGTTCTCTGGTGACACTAGTACAGGTTAGTCTGTAGACCCGAGATTGTCATAGAGTCTCGTGTGATTCCCACTGTGCTTTGATTTCCACCTTACCACGTCCATGAGAGCGTGCAAAACTGTGGTTTTTGGGTACAGTCTTGAGTCACATGGAGGCAATGAGCGATAGGAGGGGTTTCGTCTCTCCCGGTATTGGGGGTTGATGTTGCGCTGTGCTCGATTGGCCGTAACAGGGAAGTCCCTGGCCAGTGCCGATTCAGAGATTTGCTGGTAAGTGTTACCAGTAGTTTCTCGACCCGTTATGAGCCTCACATTGGCACGACTTATCGGTTATTGGGGTCTGACGTTTACCACCCCTAGACTTGATATGCGACATATCAGACGAGGAGACCGGACTGTACGGGAAGTGTTGCCGGCTGGCTTTTACAGGAGTTGGAGCGGGCTTGCTTGCTGGTCTTCTGATCGCTCAATACCCGGATAGCCGTTACGTCCAGCTAGTACCGCTGACGGCTTGTGGGTGCGTGATGTGATCATCACCTACTGCCGGAGTATTGACGAGTCTTTAGAGTCCTACACAGAGGTTTTACTGGCTCAGGCAAAACGAAATAGGAGCACGTATGTGATATGTGCAAGATCGAGAATAATTGCGTGTATGTGATACCGTATTCTATTCTTGCGACTATATGTATCGGTCGGTTATATATGATATGACCGGGTTATCGAATCAAGTGTTGATTCCATAAGTGGATACAATGGATGTTAGCCGGTTATATGAAATATGACCGGATTATTAAGTCAAGTGTTGATTTAATAATTAAGTGTATAATTTTATATTAGATATACTAGTTTACATTTACTAACACTTGTTCACTTTAGGGTTTTTCTCACTTGTACACTACTTTAATTTATATATGTTAAAATGTGTTATCATATTGTATCATGGTTGATGATACACCATCCATGGGTGTATGAGACTTACACTATGCTAATGTTTATTTTGGGTTTTTAATATTTAAAGTAATTGCAAAATCAAGTGGAGGATTTGAAAATGCATGAAGCTTGTGGAAGCTTGTGGATGCATTGACTAATCCAACTTGATTTTGTTTTTACTATAGATTTTTATTAACCCAACCATAACCATTAGCCTAGGGTTAAGTCTCTACAAGGGTTAGTATATAATACTTACTCACCATGGTTACTCTTCACACTTGATCATTATCCTCATTCTTTTCTTTTGTTCATCTTCTTCATTGAGCAAAAGAAATTGCTTGCTAGGGTTTTGAAAAAAGAGTGAAACTTTGTGAGAATTAAAAATCCAAAGAGAACCTACTTCCTATTTCTCCATCCTCTACAAGACTAGCACTCTTGTATAGGGTATTTGCTTCACTAATTCTTAAATTAGTGAAGTAGTAGCTTGAGTCGGAATTCCCTCGACGTAGATCATCTTCGGCCTCGGAGACTTCAAGCAAGGTCTCATCCTTCGCGTCGTGAAGCCATGCGAGAGCCCGGGAGAACCTTGATCGTAGCGAAGGGACTTCAACAAGGAGCAAACGAAGTGAAGGACCGATCTACAAAGGTTGTATTTCGCATCCCTTTAGAGTAAAGTAGTTTACTTGCTTTATAATTCGCCTAAACTCTAGTATACGATCTTGCTTAGGGTCGTTAGGCACATAAAATTTTTAATTTGGCATGGTCGATGCCTTGTTGAGCCTTGTTAGTGTGCCTAGTAACCCTACAGTGGTATCAGAGCCTAGCTAGAGCATTAGACGATATGTTAACGAAGTTAAAACCCCAATCGAACCCGAACACGTCTAAATGAACCCCTCTCTGTACATTTTTCAAAATATGGGATTTTTCTGTATTAAAAATACCTAAAAAATTCAGCAGGGATTTATAAGAATTACGGTACAAATTCCATGACCTAATTCGTACGGACGACCGCGGTTCCGCGGCAAATTCCCTCTTCTGCCGCGAAACCGCGGCAGTACAGTGAAGTTTGGGTTTTGGATTTGCACAGTAATTCCTATTTTTATGATTTGTATTTTATGGGTATTTTTAATATGACTCAAGTGTTGAGTATTTTGGGGTTTATTTTGTAATCATCGATTCGATCGGAGAATTTAATTTTTTTATGTTTTTCGGGATAATTTAGTAAGTATTAAAATGTTCGAACGGATATCATTAACTCAATTTTTCCCGGCACGAAAAAGTTTCAAGTGTTGAATTTTTCTCGGGTTTAAATCTTTCGGAAAAACGTGCATGTGATGCGATGGACCCTCTAGAAGACAACAAACCTTAACTCGATTATGTGACCGTCTTGAACTGCCCTTTGAACCTTAGGGTTTAGGGCAGTACGGCGTGCCACATGTGAGGCGTTGGCTTGACCCTTCTACGGCTGGACCGTTGCTATTGTGACGTATTCTGTAATTTTTGAACCCCGCTCAAGTGTTGAGCTATTTAGGAAATATTGGGTGTTTGATGATCCGGTCGGAAAGTTTAATACTGTCTATTTATCTGGAATGTGATACAATATGTGGAATTCATACGGTTAGTCATGAAATGCGAAGTATGTGATATTTCGGATTTACGATGTCTAAAGAGTTTTTGGAATCCAAATGTTGTAGTTTTACATTTTCTTTTCTGCGACCGTAAGTGTAATATGTGATATCGCCGGTTTCGTTGCTATATGTCAACGACAATTGGGATGCGCATATTTACTTACGTTGATGACATGTGATGTTCTGTGTTGCTGGATATGTTATATTGGATCGTCGCGTTCTGAATAGCCGGGTTTTTTTTATGTGAGATGAGAGTTTTTATTTTCATTCATGTAAAATAAAATGTATGTAATATTCTTTTATTGGGGCACTTCCGGGTCGAGATTGATGTCACCATTTGTATATTATTTACTTTTCCGCACTATGATAGACCCAAGGAGGGGAGCACAAGTAACCGGGTTCTAGGGTCCAGTGGGAGACCAACTTGAGGAGTCGAGTCCGGGTCTCCTAACCCTAGAATTGGTAGGGTTGCTGCCGCTCTCGTAGGGGTCTAGGGGTGTGGCTTTGGCTATTCGTCGCGACCGTGGAATCCGTGTTTTATAGAGGCTCAAAATAAAACACGGATGTCCTAATATATCCAATGTTTCATATGTTTCTTCTGCTGCGATATCTGTGATGTGATCATGTGATGTGCTGTGACAGATACTATATATAGTATATATGATATATTATATAGACGTTACTTATGTTTTACACCCGCACTAGCCCTGCCCTGCTCTGCCGTTAGTTACCTAACCTAACGGTGCACGAGGGGACATCGAGGCGAATGCGGATGGCATAAGTGTACGTCATATTTATCTGTGATGTTTAGGAATTTTAAATGGTGGGACTTCATTAATGTGATTAATGAAAGAAAAGAAACCTAAAAGTTGTTGTAGAATCAAAATTTTAAAATAAAAGGGTAGCTACAGTTTTGCTTTGCATAGCGGTATATATGATATACCCTACACCTTATTCGATGGGGAAAGAGCCGAGATCCCTTCACCGGGAGTGGCCTCTTTAGCGAAACTGGCAGATGCTACAACACTCGGTTTGACTTTTGACTGCTTTTGGAGTTTTGTTTTTGCATAGCGGTATATATGATATACCCTGCACCTTATTCGATGAGGAGAGAGCCGAGATCCCTTCACCGGGAGTGACCTCTTTAAGCAAAACTAATGAAAGCCTAAAAAACACTCTATTTCAAAATTTCACATGATTCTACGACGATATCAAGTTCATTACGCTCATGGTTTTTAGTCCTCCGTCATTTCAGACAGATATTATTTAGTATTCGTACTATGTTTGTTGACTTAGTCAAGGCGTAGTGTACGGTAGCTAAATAGTGTTTATCTGCTAAAACATGAGATGTGATTGGATTAGGGTATTCACACGGCCTTGTTGACTCAGTCAAGGGTCGTACGGGTGGGTTTAATTCAATCGAGAAATGTACGGGTTGAACTTGACTTGCGATTTATGGTTTGTTGACTTAGTCAAGGTCATAGATCGCTAGGGGCAAAATATTATCGGGAATTTCAAGTGTTGAGATTTGCAATGAGATTGCATACCTTCTATGAGATAGTTGGATCCCGATACCCACTGCGAGTAATTGTTACTCCTGGGAGAGTTTTACACAGGACAATTAGCCGATCAAGTAGGTGTCTAGAAAGGTGTCAAAGGGGTTGCGCCTCTGGGAAAACGAGGTTTACTTTAATTAGGTCCGTGCGAAAGCACGGGGAACCTCCTTCAAAGTACCGACACTGGCCTGGCTGAAATATTGGCGAAGTTGTAGGGTGTAATTAATCCTGGCTAGTCTTTCCTTTTAGGGTTTGAAGGAAGATTTGATAAAAACAGTGGGAGCCATCCTGATTAGATAAAATAATAACCAATCTGATCTTGCAAGAGCATACGCTAAAGTGTTTTCTTCTCTCTCTCTCCAGGTAGCGACCATTTCATGCCTTAATCAAGATAATAATATGGATGTATTGACTGAACCCGCTTATTATACTGAGCAGGGGAACGTTGGACCCGTTCTTTCTTATAAGAGTTATAAGAATGAACAGGGAATAGGAGAATATCTGGATTCTCAAGCCGCCCAAAAGAACATGCATGTTGATGCATCTTCTTCAGGTGTGTTAGTTATTGAGAACTGTTTCTCAGTTCACCCTACGTCCTGGGTATTAGATACCGGATCAGGATCCCACATATGTAAATTGTTACATGGGCCACGGAAAGGTAGAGAACTGGAAAAAGGTGATCATTCCGTTCAAGTAGGGAATGGGGCAAATGTTGCAGCCAAAGTAGTTAGCGACTATCACCTAGTATTACCAAGTGGTGATACACTGATTCTAAATGAGTGCTATTATATACCGAACATGATGTGCAACATTATATCAGTTTCTTTATTAAGTAAAGAAGGATATAATTTTGTAGTAAAGGATAATGTTATGAACATATTTCTAGATCAAAAGTTGATTGCATCAGGCTCGTTACATAATGGCATATTCATTCTAAATCAAAATACAGTCCTCAATATATAAAACACACATAAGAGGAAATGTTCAGAAATGAACGAATCCTTCTTGTGGCATTGTAGACTTGGCCATATCAATGAGATACGGCTAGCTAAGTTATATAAGAATGGATATTTGAATTCATTCGAATTATCATCTTATGACACTTGTCATTCATGTCTTAAAAGAAAAATGACCAAAACTCCGTTTAGTGGACACTGAGAAAGAGTTACTGAACTCTTAGGACTGGTACATAGTGATGTATGCGGTCCTATGTCTACACACGCCAGGAACGGTTCTTCTTACTTCATTACATTCACTGACGATCTCTCTAGATACGGGCATGTGTTCCTGTTGAAACACAAGTCTGAAGCTTTTGAGAAATTCAGAGAATATAAGCACCAAGTAGAGAACCAAACAGGCAAAAGTATTAAGATTTTTCGATCTAATCGAGGAGGTGAATTCTTAAGCAATGAGTTCCTAGATTATCTAAAAGAGAATGGGATTCTCTCCCAGCTTACTCCTCCTTATACACCACAGCACAACGGTGTATCGGAGCGGAGGAATCGCACCCTATTAGATATGGTGCGCTCGATGATGAGCGATGCTGAGTTACCTATTTCTTTTTGGGGGTATGCGCTTGAGACAGCCATATATCTATTGAATCTCGTTCCATCTAAATCTGTACCTACCACACCATATGAGATATGGAGTGGGAAGAGACCATATTTTAAACGAGTTAAGATATGGGGTTGTCCGGCCTATGTCAAAAGGCAAAATCCGGACAAGCTCGAGGCACGATCAGTTCTTTGCAAGTTTGTAGGATATCCAAAGAATTCTCAAGGATATTTTTTCTACCACGCTGAGGAACAAAATGTGTTTGTTGCTCAACATGCCACCTTTTTGGAAAAGGAATTTCTTGCAAAAGAAATTAGTGGCAAAGAGGTAGAGCTGGAAGAGGTTCCAGCAACACAAACTGCAACTGAAGATTTAGTAGAACCAGAGGATTCAGTAGTACCCGACGAACCCCAGCCTCTCCGCCGATCTAGTAGAGTTTCTCGTCCACCTGAGAGATACTACGGTTTTCTCATTGATGGTGGAAGCGAGGATTGCATCATGGAAGATGATGACCCGACTAGTTTCGAGCAGGCCATCATGAGTGGCGACTCTGTGAAATGGCTGGATGCAATGCGATCTGAGATGGAATCCATGTACACCAACAAAGTATGGACTTTGGATGTTGCTCCTGAAGGGGTAAAACCTATTGGGAGCAAGTGGATCTTCAAGAAAAAACTTGGTGTAAATGGGAAAGTTGAGACTTTCAAAGCTAGACTTGTTGCAAAGGGTTTTCGTCAAAGACCAGGTGTGGACTATAACGAAACCTTTTCTCCGGTAGCTATGCTTAAATCCATCCGGATCATGCTTGCCATCGCTGCATATCATGATTACGAAATCTGGCAAATGGATGTTAAGACCGCCTTTCTAAACGGTGATTTAGAAGAGTGCGTGTACATGACTCAGCCAGAGGGCTTCGTAGATAGTGGGACCAGCGGGAAGGTGTGCAAGCTGCTTAAATCCATTTATGGATTAAAGCAAGTATCGCGGAGTTGGAACATCTGCTTTGACGTCGTTATCAAAGAGTTTGATTTTGTCAAAAATGTAGATGAACCTTGTATCTACAAGAAGGTGGCAGAGAGTAAGATTGTCTTCCTCGTATTGTACGTAGACGACATACTCTTGATAGAAAATGATATTCCTATGCTGCAATCGGTCAAGCTCTTCTTATAACAAAGATTCTCAATGAAAGATCTTGGTGATGCCTCCTGCATATTGGGAATTATGATCTATAGAGATAGATCTAAACGGATATTGGGATTGTCCCAATCCAGGTACATTGACACCATACTAAAGAGGTTTAGTATGGAAGAGTCCAAACGTGGGTTTTTACCCACAATCTCAGGGCTCGCTCTCTCCAAAGAAATGTCTCCCAAGACTGATTTAGAGAGAGCTCGCATGCAAGGGATACCCTATGCTTCGGCAGTAGGCTCTATTATGTACGCGATGCTATGTACCAGACCCGATGTAGCATACTCACTAAGTGTAGTGAGTAGGTATCAAGCTGATCCTGGAGAGAGTCACTGGACAGCTGTGAAGAGCATTCTCAAGTATTTACGAAGGACTAAAGAGATGCTCTTGGTGTATGGTAATGGAGAACTCCAAGTGGAGTCCATTACCGATTCCAGCTTCCAGAGTGATAAGGAAGACTCTAAGTCGCTGTAGGGATTTGTATTTACCCTTTACAGAGGGGCGGTTAGCTGGAAGAGTTCCAAGCAGGAAACCGTGGCAGACTCGACGATGGAGGCTGAATACATCGTGCATGTGCACGGCGGCGCCCCGGCCGTCAATCCGACGGCCAAATACGGAAGCGGTGATAAACTTTAATTTTTGCAAACTAGCAAACCGGCACCACCGCGCACTAAACACCCGAATCAAACCATTAACTAGTCCTAGCTAACTACAAGATAGGGAATAGAGATATACCGACTGATCCGAGTCCTCCGGTCTTCTCATCGTCGTCCCGATCTCCCGCTGAATGTCCTGTCTCCACCTCGTCGCCGGAAGTGCACCACATCGCCTACATCTTTTACGGGCTCCCACCTCAATGCCGAAGCAACTCGGGCACGAAGCTGGCTAGTCGACGTGCCCAAGGTTTGCTGTAGAATATAGTGTAGAGGCTTGTGTCTGATTTGGGGTTCATGGAGGTGCCTTATTGGTGGAGGAAATGATATCAGCTTGTGGAGATGGAACATGTGGGATTTTACAAAGCTAGAAGAACAAAAATCCCACCACAAGAATTTAGGATAGCCCCTCTCCTCTATGTGGCCGGCCAAGACAATAGAATGGAGAGAATGAGAGTGAGAGCAATGAGGGAGTGACTGGCTTGATCAGTAATGCAAGAGGGAATCAAAATGAAATCATGAAGGAACATGATCACAAAAACATCCACACTCAACCACAACCATCATCAACAATCATGTCCACAAAAGTCATGCCATCATGACACTACAAGACTAGCCATGATGAGAAGGAGAAGTCAAATGGTGGAGGAATTATCAAGATACAAGAATATATAAAGACCCCCTCCACAAAAGCTTATTTGCACAAATGCAAATAAGCCCTCCTCCACCAAACTTCGGCCAAAGAAAGATACAAATGAAAATGGCCGAAACGGAAAGCAAACCGGCAACTCCAGAAAACTGGTCCCGTAATAAATTACCGGAAAACCCCGATACTGTATATACACACCCGCATTTGTATTCCGACCGAAATACAAATGCAATGAGACAAAATCTACACTGTACTATACTAGGATCCGGCTTAAACTAAAGCCGACTAGTAATATCCGTTCGATTCTGATCCGTACAATACCGCACGTATCTGATCGAACCCTGCTATATATCCATACGGCCTTTAGTACGAACTGTCCGATCCTGATCCGTGCAATACCGCACGTATCTGATCGGACCTTGCCATATCTCCATACGGCCTCTACAGCTTTTCGCCCGAAAGCTTGAGTAACTGAATGTGGGGGACTCTAAAGACTCTTCAACACCTTGGTTGTGGATTTAACCATTAGCACGTCAGAGGTATAAGCCAATACGTAACGGGCTACCAGGTATTAACCAAAAGGGACGTCTGTGAGCGAACTCAGCCTGACACCCTACTGAGCCTGTCAGTGACAATATCCGTACAGTCCGGTCCGTTCGTCTATGAGCATCGCATGGCGGGCCTAGGGGGTTGGTAAAAGTCAGACCCCCAAAAGCGGTACAAGTCGTGTCGGAGTGTAGCCCAGAACACCCTGAGATACTACTGGAATACCTACCAGTAAATCTCCTGCCTCGGCCGAGGGCTTCGTGTAATGGCTCTCCTAGACACAGCGCGACCTCACCCTAAATACCGGGAGAGACGAACCTCTGAAGATACGCTCACTGCCTCCATATGGCTCGGGACTGTACCCAACTAAAACCTGTTTGCACGTCTCCTTTGAGCGTGGTAGGGTAGTAATCAAAGTACAGTGGGAACTCACACGAGACAAATGACGATCCTCAGGTCGATGAACTAACCTGTACACATGTCACCAGGGAACTGCTATCTGACGTCAGGTATAAGACCAACTAGCATGTTCCCGGCGAGTCCTGTCCGGTGTACTCATAACCCAATGAGCACCTGTATACATCTTAGGTGATCCAACTGACACCAATGGCTTGTGAGACCGGCCACCGCCCCTCGTCGGGGTCTCGACTGTATACACTAGTCTACTCTGGAGAAACGATGCCCTGTCTCGAATCTCCCATGACTAGGGACCATTTAAGGATGTGCTTATAGACTGCCAGCTCTCACGTATATGATCGCCCTCATACTGCTGGCCGTCAAGCAAGAATCCTAGGGGCTCTACCAACGTGTAATAGCGACCTGTAAGGTCACCTAAAGCAGTACACGATGATAAAGGTAAACCAGATAGCATACTATCATCACGAGTAAGACTGTCCTACCGGGATAGGTCCTCCCTCAATCATTGCAATCACGTACCTGTGATCCAATAATTGACTCTGAGGGCACTATCTCCAACAATCTCCCACTTGCACTCAAGGCTAATTATTGCGATGTCGCATACTCACAGCCCGTGTGATACCGAACACCCAACTCCTCTACTAGTCAGTCTCACAAAGCCTGTTTGCGAAACTATTGCGTTCGACGAATAGCCTCAGTGAGTGGATTTGCTTTGATGTTTCTTTCTATGTCTCTCTATATCTCAAGTTCGCGGAGAAAACCATCTCCCGAAATGAGCAATACCTGTCTTAGAATGTGTCTGGATGTCTGATGGGACCTAGCTCATAAATGAACTCCAAATCCAAACTTCTTAGACTGTATCGTCAACTGAACTTAATCAGTGTCCTGCGCCATGCCTCCCTCAGTATTGCCTTGGACCACCTGTCCAAAATACAGCCCCTCGTCAGAAGGAAACCTATAACTCTGACAACCTTCCTGTCGTCCAGGTCACCTTGGAAGCCTGGAATGATAACTGTCTCCTGCATGAGGCTGTCATTATCATATCCCTAGAACATCCACTTATGTTCTAAAACTGCTCCCGACTGTTTCTCCAGGATTGGATTAATGTCAACTTATTGCATCTAGTGCAAGAACAACATCTGGTGTGGTACTTGACATCTCATGATTGACTCAATTGCCTGAGCAAGTGATCTGCCAATCATGCACATCCCTCTCTACTTTAGTCTATAAGACACCTTTAGAGAGGGTGACTCCATCACCTGCAGGTACACTACCGTGCCAGGAGTCATCCATTCTAAATACTCTTAGAATGCTGTCTAAGCACCCAGATTGGGAAACTACCCAAATCTAGATCTAAAACCATAGATCTAGTAACCAGTATGTCTGATATAATGTCCAAGTCCCATGTGGAGAAACCACTGTGTGACGACCAAAGTATAACCGATCGTAGTATAGGAGTTTCTTTTCCTATTCAGTGTATGTCATCCAAATACCATGACATCACACCCCACTACCTTCTCAACAGATCCATCCCCTATTCTGATGAAGTCAAACCTATGACTGTCACATCAGAAATTGATGATCTATCTCCGCTATATCTGCTTTAGTCTATAAATAGACATAAGCCACCTGTCCACCAATGCTTCCGCTGCTCCCACTGACTACGACAACCCTCTGGCTGAGTCATATACACGCACACTTCTGAAGCCAGTTCAGAACGATGCTATACTCATCCTCCCGCCGGGTCTCGCAGCCTGGAACAACAGCAATGGCAAGTGTGGGTAAACAAGAACTTCCCTGTCACCGTCCTTGAGGCTACCGGAGTACCTCTCGGGTGCCTGAAGTTACCCACCATATCTGCGGAGTGGCCAATGGAATGTCAAACCAGATTGAATCTCTAGGTTCCTGTGAAATCTTCAGTAATCGTTTGTGGTTCTGGAATCACTTCCAGTTCTACCATACTCCCACTACTGTTTTCTGAAAAAATCCATTTTTAATAAAACTGTGGCGAGTCAAGAACAATATCACTATTGATCTTTCTTATGGTAGAAAGCCAACCCTCGTCATAGCCTGGGTCAACCCACAAACAGCCATTACAGAAACGTGCCTTGAGTTATCCAGAGTCTGGTTTTAAGCATAATCCGGACAACTCCCCGTACCTTAACAACGTTAAGATATGAACTGTTCTATATCCAATATAGGACCAGAGGCACTGATTTAATTGAACCAGATTCAAATCATGCAGCTGTTTCCAGTGCATGTCAAGTAAATGGAAAGAGGCCGATCAGCGTTACTCAACTTAGGAATGCTTCAAATTATGAGTAACCTGAGAGAGAAGCAAGTTCTCTTTATCATTACTATCAACTGAATACCATACACAAGTATCTACATCTTCGATCACTTTGAAGAATCCCGATACTTGCTATACTTGGTTCTCTACTCTATTCAAATACCTATAGCTTCTCAAAATTCGGACCCTGTGTTTCCACGAAACACAGGTCTAAAAACTAGAGAAGTCATAAGTAAATCGAATATAGTACGAGGACCAACCCCTTTGTCCTAATGGACCCTGGACAACATACAATACTCTGTATAAGTCCCTTGAGTCTAAAAACTCACTCCCTGTGTGTTGTAGGTTGAAAACTGTACCTTTGGTTATGAAGAATTACACCACTGTTTAATACTCCTTACCTAACCATCCACTGATATAGGCAAATGTCATAGACATAATTTCAAAAAGATATATCTCACTCTATGAAAATAGACGTACAGATATATCAATTTGAAATTGGTGCATAACAGCGGATATTCAAAACCAAATATTTGCCGACCGGCAAACAACCCAGGCGATTTCCTCAAATATCACCAATTACAACGAATTCCGATATAATGAGGATGATCACCTAATTCCCAATAACTTACTCCCACTCATCATCTGTAAAACCATACAGATGTGAGAATCATACCTGGTAAATACATACCCTGGAGTAAGTATCTAATCGGGAAATCAGTTTTCCTTTAACAGTACATAGTGAAGCTGAAACACTGAAATGTTTCGTAGGGGTATCCTGGTATTCCTAGTAATGCCTCTTCCAGATTCACAACTGTAACCGTATAATTCTTTGCCACCTCTCCAAATCCCTTTATATGTCTTTAGTCATTACCTTCTGCATACCCCTTTAGGCCAAATGGTTTTCTTCCTTCCCTACCGTTCGGCACCAGCCTATGGTTTGGAAGAAGACTATCCAATAAGCATAATGGTTGTACTGTCCTAATCCTAGGAGCACTCGCAATGCGAGAGAAGGTGAAGATAAAAGACACCTGAATAAACCTTATTCCTATTTCTCCTGAACCAGAATCCATCCCCGAACTGGAACAAGTTCCTTTCGAGTTCGTATATAACCATACGATGGAGTATCCAATAAACTGTGGATCTTCGTAGTGATACGGAGTGTCCTGGAGAAATACAAAGGTGAAGTGGGAGTGGTAATGAAATACTTGGTTTGGTCGTGAATATCAGTCGCAATTTACTTTGCCCTCTTACTAATCCCTTGCTTTGTCTTAACTTAATACCTTCTGCACACCATTGTTATGCTAATTGGTTTTCTTTATTCCCCACCGTTCGGCACCAGCCTAAGGTTTGGAAGAAGACTATCCAATTTACGTAATAGGTGTACTATCTCCTAAACCAAGGAGTACTCGCAGCCTGAGAGAAGGTAAAAGGAAAAGACAACTGAATAGTCCTATTCGTTTTCTCCAGAACCGGAAACCATCCTCGAATAAATCTCTTCGAGTTTGTATATAACCATACGATGGTTTTGTCCAATGGAAGTGGACGTTCGTAGTAATACGGGGTGTCCCGGAGAAAAAGGGTAAAAGTAGGAGCGGCAATGAGGTCTGCAACTCTGACAATCCAAAAGCCAGTGTTAAAGAAGGTTCGGTCAATTTTGGTCACTGAGTCATAGTCTTAGGGTCGGGTCAATGGTCGCTGCCAAAGAGAGAGAGAAAAGAAACACTCAGCGTGCACTCTATCCTAGATCAGAATGGTTACCAATTTATCTAATCTGGAAACCTCCCACTGTACCGTCAAATTCTCCTCCAAACCTAAAAGAAGAATTAGTCGGGAACACCCGAGGAGTAAACCAACTCATCAGTGGGAATTGGGATCCAACTATCATCGTATGATAACGTGACGGAATCCGCTCACGTTATCACACTCCAGAAGGTATGCGCATATCTGGCAAGTTTCAGTTCTTTTGAAACTCCCGATGTGGATTTTTACCCTATGCTCTTTTGACCTTGACTTTGGCCAAAAAATCATAAGTCACATGTCAAGTTCTACCCGTCATTCTCCAGGTTAATTTGAATCCACCCGTACCTACCCTTGACTTTGGCCAACAAGGCAGTACGACTGTTCCAAACCAACGCATCTATCTATGCTGCATATGAATAACCAACAGCTACCAAACACTGTGCCTTGACTTTGGTCAACAAACACAGCTTGAATACTGTTGACTACCCATATGAAACGACGGAGGGCTACGAATGGTTTCTGGCGAAAACCTTTAACGTAATGAACTTGATAACGTTGAAGGAACGGATAGCTTTTAAAAATATAGTGACGAAAACCTTTGCTAAAGAGGTCACTCCCGGTAAAGGGATCTCGGCCCTTTCCCCGTAGAATGAGGTGCAGGATATTCCAACTGAATACCACGGTGCAAAGCAAAAGTAATCGGCTATAGTGAAGTTATTGCCCTGACGCAAACTTTTGTCCAAAGGGTCACTCCCGGTGAAGGGATCTCGGCCCTTGCCTCGTCGACTGAGGAGCAGGATATTCCAACTGAATACCACGATGCAAAATAAAAGTGAACGTCCTTGCAATAACAGCTTTTTGAAAAGTGTTCCAACAACATCAGATTAGGTTTGTTTTAAACTTGCATTGATCCGAATCAATGCAGTCCCATCAATTGATCACACCAAAAAGAACGAAAATATACTGATGTACGTATATGCCATCCGCATTCGCCACTGGGTCCCGTCATTACCCGTTAGGTTAGCTAACTAACGACAGAGCGGGGACTGGACTAGCGCGGATGCAAAACATATACAACATATACTAATATATATACCAATATATTATATTCGCTCAAGGCGTGATAAAAATGCAACATCACAGAAATGTACAGCATCACAGAACAATACAGATATCTGGGATCCCCGGGTTTCACAGAGCCGCTGAAACACGATGTTCCCCTAGTCTTGTGGATAGCCTGTGCAATGAAAATCCTAGACCCCTACGGGCGCGGCAAGTTACCCGCCAAAACCTGAAGCGAGGCAGCCCCCTTCAGCAACGTGAATGGACCACCCAGCACTTCACGGAATCCGGTAACTTGGGCACCCCTCCTGGGTCAACCTGTACCCCCTACGAGTGCGGCGAATAGCCCGCCAATTCTAGAGTAAAGCCCCCCTCCGTCTCAATGCCATGAGATGCGGGCTTGTTGCCCTCTAGAACCCGGCTATCCGTGCACCCCTCCGCGGGGCAATCCTAGTACGGAAAGTAAAATATACATACAACGGGTACATCGACCGCAACCTGGTCGTGCCCCAAAATAATAATACAAACAGGCAGTGACGGCAGTCCACATGTCGGACGCTCGCCCCGCAATATCAAATGTACATAAAACAACAAAACACTGTACTAGCATTGCATCCAGGCTATCCCCACGACCGATCCGCAACATCACAGCAATACACAGAACATCAACGTGAAAGTCACGTTCGCAAATCCGTCTAACCGGGCTATAGCAGTTAGACAGGATTTACCGATCAAGTGACATTCACGGTCGCAGATATAATGTAAATACTGTGAAATAATGTGTTTTAAATATCCGATCGATCAAATTTTAACAAGTGGTCCCTAAGTACTACTGTAGCAGTTCAAGAAATTCTGGGCCCAATCTTAATGTTCCAAAAACCCAATTTTCACCCCAGAAAGATACTGCAGAAATTTGATGCAGTAACACCAACATAGTGCGGCGGAACCGCGGCCCAAGGGGGTGTTTGGCCGCCGTTCCGCGCTCCTGTAGTCAAATTACTGTATCGAATTTCTACAGTACTCTTAGAATTTCCAGTACATTGGTTTTCTACAACCTGAAAAATTTTTGGGCTTCAAAAAATTTCGACAGAAAACTGTTGTGAAGAAAATACGGTTTTTTGGAATTTTGGTCGATCGGAAATGTAAACACATTAAACAAAGCTAGACTAAGTTAATGGCGAGGCTCTGATACCACTGCATGTGCACGGCGGCGCCCCGGCCGTCAATCCGACTGCCAAATACGGAAGCGGTGATAAACTTTAATTTTTGCAAACTAGCAAACCGGCACCACCGCGCACTAAACACCCGGATCGAACCATTAACTAGTCCTAGCTAACTACAAGATAGGGAATAGAGATATACCGACTGATTCGAGTCCTCCGGTATTCTCATCGTCGTCCCGATCTCCCGCGGAATGTCCTGTCTCCACCTCGTCGCCGGAATTGCACCACATCGCCTACATCTTTTACGGGCTCCCACCTCAATGCCGGGACAACTCGGGCACGAAGCTGGCTAGTCGACGTGCCCAAGGTTTGCTGTAGAATATAGTGTAGAGGCTTGTGTCTGATTTGGGGTTCATGGAGGTGCCTTATTGGTGGAGGAAATGATATCAGCTTGTGGAGATGGAACATGTGGGATTTTACAAAGCTAGAAGAACAAAAATCCCACCACAAGAATTTGGGACAGCCCCTCTCCTCTATGTGGCCGGCCATGACAATGGAATGGAGAGAATGAGAGTGAGAGCAATGAGGGAGTGAGTGGCTTGATCAATAATGCAAGAGGGAATCAAAATGAAATCATGAAGGAACATGATCACAAAAACATCCACTCTCAACCACAACCATCATCAACAATCATGTCCACAAAAGTCATGCCATCATGACACTACAAGACTAGCCATGATGAGAAGGAGAAGTCAAATGGTGGAGGAATTATCATGATACAAGAATATGCAAAGACCCCCTCCACAAAAGCTTATTTGCAAAAATGCAAATAAGCCCTCCTCCACCAAACTTCGGCCAAAGAAAGATACAAATGAAAATGGCCGAAACGGAAAGCAAACTGGCAACTCCAGAAAACTGGTCCCGTAATAAATTACAGGAAAACCCCGATACTGTGTATACACACCCGCATTTGTATTCCGACCGAAATACAAATGCAATGAGACAAAATCTACACTGTACTATACTAGGATCCGGCTTAAACAAAAGCCGACTAGTAATATCCGTTCGATCCTGATCCGTGCAATACCTCACGTATCTGATCGAACCCTGCCATATATCCATACGGCCTCTAGTACGAACTGTCCGATCCTGATCCGTGCAATACCGCACGTATCTGATCGGACCTTGCCATATCTCCATACGGCCTCTACAGCTTTTCGCCCGAAAGCTTGAGTAACTGAATGTGGGGGACTTTAAAGACTCGTCAACACCTTGGTTGTGGATTTAACCACTAGCACGTCAGAGGTATAAGCCAATACGTAACGGGCTACCAGGTATTGACCAAAAGGGACGTCTGTGAGCGAACTCAGCCTGACACCCTACTGAGCCTGTCAGTGACAATATCCGTACAGTCCGGTCCGTTCGTCTATGAGCATCGCATTGCGGGCCTAGGGGGTTGGTAAAAGTCAGACCCCTAAAAGCGGTACAAGTCGTGTCGGAGTGTAGCCCAGAACACCCTGAGATACTACTGGAATACCTACCAGTAAATCTCCTGCCTCGGCCGAGGGCTTCGTGTAATGGCTCTCCTAGACACAGCGCGACCTCACCCCCAATACCGGGAGAGACGAACCCCTGAAGATACGCTCACTGCCTCCATATGGCTCGGGACTGTACCCAACTAAAACCTGTTTGCACGTCTCCTTTGAGCGTGGTAGGGTAGTAATCAAAGTACAGTGGGAACTCACACGAGACAAATGACGATCCTCAGGTCGATGAACTAACCTGTACATATGTCACCAGGGAACTGCTATCTGACGTCAGGTATAAGACCAACTAGCATGTTCCCGGCGAGTCCTGTCCGGTGTACACATAACCCAATGAGCACCTGTATACATCTTAGGTGATCCAACTGACACCGATGGCTTGTGAGACCGGCCACCGCCCCTCGTCGGGGTCTCGACTGTATACCCTAGTCTACTCTGGAGAAACGATGCCCTGTCTCGAATTTCCCACGACTAGGGACCATTTAAGGATGTGCTTATAGACAGCCAGCTCTCACATATATGATCGCCCTCATACTGCTGGCCGTCAAGCAAGAATCCTAGGGGCTCTACCAACGTGTAATAGCGACCTGTAAGGTCACCTAAAGCAGTACACGATGATAAAGGTAAACCAGATAGCATACTATCATCACGAGCAAGACTGTCCTACCGGGATAGGTCCTCCCTCAATCATTGCAATCACGTACCTGTGATCCAATAATTGACTCTGAGGGCACTATCTCCAACACATCGCTGCCAACGATGCTGCCAAAGAGGCTGTCTGGATCAATAAGTTCATTACTGAACTTGGAGTGGTTCCATCCATTGAGCATCCAATACGTTTGTATTGCGATAACAATGGAGCGGTGGCTTTGGCCAAAGAACCCAGGTCCCATCGGCAATCCAGGCATATTCTGAGGCGGTATCACCTGATCCGGGAGATAGTTGATCGCCGGGAGATCGAGATCAGGAGGGTTGACACGAAGAACAACACAGCGGATCCACTCACGAAGGCCATTCCCCAGATACAGTTTGAGAGACTCTTCGGGATGCTCGGTATGCGATAATACAGCAGCTGGCCCTAGTGCAAGTGGGAGATTGTTAGTTGTATGTATGCCCTAGAGGCCAGTATTATACAGATGATGTATATTATATTGGATGCTTGGACATATATACAGAGGACTTTCTTATTCGACATGATAGTATGCTATTTGGTTGCTCTTTATCTTAACATGTTTACTTGTCTCTTTATACTGTCTGATAGCTACATGTTGATAAAGCCCTTAGGATGTGTACTTGACTACCTGGACTAGGATGCGGATCATACTAGTGGGGACACGGTAGTCCATAAGTACATCCTTCAAGGTCCCTAGTCGTGGGTGTATCGAGACAGGGCATCGATATACCAGAGTAGACTAGCGTATGCGCTTCTCGACCCATGAGATGGGCGATGGATGATCCCATATCCATTGGTGTTTGACATTAGAGATGGTATGCGGGTGCTCAGTAGAGACTTGGTACACTGGACGGACTCTCCGAGAACTCCCAGATGGTATTATACCTCACGTCAGATGGCAGTTCTCTGGTGACACTATTACAGGTTAGTCTGTAGACCCGAGATCGTCATAGAGTCTCGTGTGATTCCCACTGTGCTTTGATTTCCACCTTACCACGTCCATGAGAGCGTGCAAAACGGTGGTTTTTAGGTACAGTCTCGTGTCACATGGAGGCAATGAGCGATAGGAGGGGTTTCGTCTCTCCCGGTATTGGGGGTTGATGTTGCGTTGTGCTCGATTGGTCATAACAGGAAAGTCCCTGACCAGGGCTGATTCAGAGATTTGCTGGTAAGTGTTACCAGTAGTTTCTCGACCCGTTATGAGCCTCACATCGGCATGACTTATCGGTTATTGGGGTCTGACGTTTACCACCCCTAGACTTGATATACGACATATCAGACGAGGAGACCGGACTGTACGGGAAGTGTTGCCGGCTGGCTTTTACAGGAGTTGGAGCGGGCTTGCTTGCTGGTCTTCTGATTGCTCAATACCCGGGTAGCCGTTACGTCCAGCTAGTACCGCTGACGGCTTGTGGGTGCGTGATGTGATCATCACCTACTGCCGGAGTATTGACGAGTCTTTAGAGTCCTACACAGAGGTTTTACTGGCTCAGGCAAAACGAAATAGGAGCACGTATGTGATATGTGCAAGACCGAGAATAAATGCGTGTATGTGATATCGTATTCTATTCTCGTGACTATATGTATCGGTCGGTTATATATGATATGACCGGGTTATCGAATCAAGTGTTGATTCGATAAGTCGATACAATGGATGTTAGCCGGTTATATGAGATATGACCGGATTATTATGTCAAGTGTTGATTTAATAATTAAGTGTATAATTGTATATTAGATATACTAGTTTACATTTACTAACACTTGTTCACTTTAGGGTTTTTCTCACTTGTACACTACTTTAACATATATATGATATATGTTAAAATGTGTTATCATATTGTATCATGGTTGATGATACACCATCCATGGGTGTATGAGACTTACACTATGCTAATGTTTATTTTGGGTTTTTAATATTTAAAGTAATTGCAAAATCAAGTGGAGGATTTGAAAATGCATGAAGCTTGTGGAAGCTTGTGGATGTATTGACTAATCCAACTTGATTTTGTTTTTACTATAGATTTTTATTAACCCAACCATAACCATTAGCCTAGGGTTAAGTCTCTACAAGGGTTAGTATATGATACTCACTCACCATGGTTACTCTTCACACTTGATCATTATCCTCATTCTTTTCTTTTGTTCATCTTCTTCATTGAGCAAAAGAAATTGCTTGCTAGGGTTTTGAAAAAAGAGTGAAACTTTGTGAGAATTAAAAATCCAAAGAGAACCCACTTCCTATTTCTCCATCCTCTACAAGACTAGCACTCTTGTATAGGGTGTTTGCTTCACTAATTCTCAATTTAGTGAAGTAGTAGCTTGAGTCGGAATTCCCTCGACGTAGATCATCTTCGGCCTCGGAGACTTCAAGCAAGGTCGCATCTTTCGCGTCGTGAAGCCATGCGAGAGCCCGGGAGAACCTTGATCGCAGCGAAGGGACTTCAACAAGGAGCAAACGAAGTGAAGGACCGATCTACAAAGGTTGTATTTCGCATCCCTTTAGAGTAAAGTAGTTTACTTGCTTTATAATTCGCCTAAACTCTAGTATACGATCTTGCTTAGGGTCGTTAGGCACATAAAATTTTTAATTTGGCATGGTCGATGCCTTGTTGAGCCTTGTTAGTGTGCCTAGTAACCCTACATCCCACCACTCCGGTTTTGAATGTCTATCAAGTGTCCCAAAGGAATCACCAATTGAAGCTAGATTGTTTAATGAGTTGTGCGACTTTGTAGTGTTTGATTTACCCGATTGTGAAGGATCCATTCCAAGTGAAACCAATCCCAATCCTGTTGACCTCTACACCTCCACTCTAGAACCTGAATTGATTTAAATCCATGCTTTTGATAAGGTGTCTTAGAAATTTGATTTTCACTTGATTGAGAATATTGACGCTAGGAATATTTTGAATGATGAACAAGCAGTTTTGGATGAGTTTTTCTCTCCAATTCATCATCCCGAGTCATTAACTGTTTTTCCCGAACTCCATATGCGTCTGGATTTTGATGATAAATGCATGGATAAGCTGAATTTTGAGGAGACTTTTGAGGATAGCTTTGAGGATGAACCAGTTTTAGTTGATGAGTCGGATTTTCCAATTCATCATATCCCTTTCATTGACTGTGTACACCCTCCTGAACCTTTAACCGATAACCTTCCTCAATCACTCCCCTCTATCCTTTCCATCGTTCCAACCTAACAAGACACCGTATCACTTTCATTTACTATGTCTGGTTTACTAAGTTCGGTCTACCCATGTTTTCTCACGAATCTTGAAGGATTTGATCCCATTTCTCGATGGGTTAATAGATTAGTACAATCGCTTTTTACATATCGGTCATCACAAATTGCACTAATTTATTCACTCCATTTCCACCCTCAAGTTCGTATTCCATATTTTTTTCCCTTCCTCCATTCTTCTCCTCATATACCGGGACCGTATACCACTTCTATCCCCATACGGTCTCGCGTATTCTCCATTTCTTTCCTCTCCACATTCTTTCACCAACCTGTACACTATCGCGATAGAATTTTTGAATGGTTGGTGCTCACTTTTGGCCTGTGTAAGGCCTTGTATAGATTGATACCGTTCTCTCCCCCCTAAGCCTGAACTTCACCGCTTAAATAGTGGAAACATTGTTTCACTTAAGTTTGGGGGAACCTTTTTGTGCATATATATTTTTGGTTTGCTTTGTATATATTTCTTTTAGGAAGAACCGACAATTTTGACCCTCTTGGTTTAGCCTGACAGTGAGGGCACTGTCAAGTTTAAGTTTAGGGGTGTGCTCGGCAAGCTTTCTTCCTTCGCATTCATTTGTATATTCTGTATTTGCATACTTTTAAAAAACCCATAAAAATCAAAAAAATTTACAAAAATATAAAAACTTTGTCGTCAAGTTAGCTAATAGGATGACTTAGATTTCTATTTTCGAAAGTTTAGTTGATACGTTAGAAATAACTAAATTCTAGTCTTAGGAATTGAAAACCCTAAAAATAACCCTCCTTCTGTTTAACCTTGGTAATTATACGTCCTTACAGTTTTTTTTTTATAGTAGTAGGTAATCTTGAGTTCAGTTCTTCAGTTAAGTCAAGATGAAGGGAAAGTATTGAAGCTTTACTGAAGGATAAGTCTGAAAAACAGTTTCTATTCTTGAGTCCAAATTTAGAAAGTATATACCCTACAAACTGCACATACACGCACCTTGAAACTTGGGATAATAGAGGATACCTAGAAATACTCTTGCCTGAAAATCTAGTATGAAAGAAAAAACGGTATTTAAAGTTAAACACCAAAAGAGCGTCATTGAAAAAAATATATCCGGTCTTGAAAAAGAAAAATAAAGAAAAGAAAAATAAATAAAGTCAAGACCTGGAAACTGCTATTTACGCTTTAAGCTCACACATTCAGTAATCGGCTGTTAGTGCCTCAAGAAGCATTAATAGTCGCATGAAAGGTGTGTGAGCAAAACTGTCCATCATTAACAAAAAGAAGTAGTATCGGGTATTAGGGAAAGGGTACTATAGCTTGAATTGAATTCTTAAGTGTAAGGATGATATTTTACACACACGTAGGGGTATACAATCAATGTTTGGAGGGAAGATGGGAATAAAGGATAAGACTTATGTTTTCTGTAAAGTTGATAAAAATCCCTGATTGGGGACCGCACTTTAGAAGGAAAACTCAAGAAATGCCGAGATCTTTCTAAACTGTAAAACGTATAGGATCTGGGGTTGAATAAGTAGAGGCGTGAAACATAGGGGTTGAATATTTCTAACGTAGGATGATAGAATTTCTAACCTAGATATTAAGCTATAGGAGTAGAATCGACGTTAACTTATGAAACTAGCTTGACGGGATTTTGTAGGTAGTATCTGCTGAAAACCCTCAGGAGACAACATTCCTCCTACTAGAGACACCTAGAGATTTAACGGCTTGTTGCACGTGCTCAGTACAATCGCGTTCCTTGCGAAAATGAGGCTAGGATTTTGTTTTGCTAGGGACGAGCAAAAGATAAGTTTGGGGGTATTTGTTTATCACAGAAAACTGCATTTCAATACCACTCATTCATTATCTGTTTTGTTATATATCGGTACTATTAACCAGTGTCTGCTCAGTAATTACAGATTACAGGTATCCATTACAAAATACTGGAAATACACTTAAAATCACGGATATATCGTTTGTGAGCCGACACTGCAACCGGAACTGGAAACTGACCGATATCCAAAGAGTTTTTGCAAATAAAATGTGTGCACACAATATTGGTCCAACACAATGCAAGTGTGCACATGCTCTTTGGCACTAGGACCATGGTGGGGCTGCCCATGGCACACATGATATGATGAATTGGGCACATGGAGGACAAAAGTGATAAATGCATAAAGATATGATGTGATGTATAGCTACAAATTTCCTTTCAAATCCCTGAGTGCATTCCAGGCCTCTATTGAGAAATCTAGCAGTACCAGAGTGATATTGGAGAGCACACAAGACTACACAACCAAAACGAGCCAACTTGGTCGGATTTGGACCGACCACATTCCTACTTTGGCCGAGCTGGTCGGCCCCCCTTGCCCCAAAGAGCCCCAGTTTTCTATGGTCTCTTCCTTGCTGCCATGTCATCGTATTTTTATTGCTTGTTTATTTTTCTTTTGTACCTATAAAAGCAGACCGGTGAGCAAGGGAGAGGGGGTCATTCTTGAGCTTACATTGTCTCATTCTTTACACTTCATACTCTTTTGTTTTTGTTTTGTTCTTGTATATAGCTAATCCCCCTTGAGTTCTTTGCCTTCTCTTGATCTTGCAATCTCTTCAATGAGCTTGCAAGTTTAGGTTTTGGTTATTGATCTCAAGGATTTTATATTCATTTGGAATCAATAAAGCTTTCTTTTTGCCTTCATTTGCCTTATGTTCTTAGCCTTTTCTTGATCTTGCAATCTCTTCATTGAGCTTGCAAGTTTATGTTTAGGCTATTGAACCCATGGTTTGTAATGTGTTCTATGATTCCTAGTATCTTTATTTCTTGCTTTACTTTCTTGCAATTTATTTCCATGCTTTACTTACTTGCAATTTTATTATCTTGCACTTACTTACTTGTAATGGTTTCTTTTCTTTTCTTTGTATCTTTTATTTGCTCTTTTTTTTTGTTGTTGAGATGGATAGAGTGGAGGTTGAAGAAGAAGCCATGAGTGAAGAGTTGTGAGCACAAGAAAAAGCTAGTGAAGAAAAATGGCATTGCTATTGTGTGAGATCTTTTGTGTGAGCTTTCTCAATGAAACTCAAGACCAAATCACCACATATATGTGGCTGCCCTCTCATTGCTCCACAAAATATCCCACACCCAAAAACAATAAAGAAATAGACATGGCACAAAAAATCACACCACGAGTCACCAAAATAGCACATGCCACATTCATTGCCCTAGGTTAAAACTTGCACTCACAATTTCCACATAATCGAACTTTAAACCAAAAGTTTAATCCAAAAAGAAACGGCATCAACTAAAGTAATCTTGTGACGGATCACAAGAATACCCATCATCTATATATACATACATGCATTCGTATTCCGACTGAATACGAATACTACGAGACGAAAGTAATCCAACAATCTAATACTAGGATCCGGCTTTAACCAAATCCCACTAGTATGATCTGTTCGATCATGATCCTTGCACGAGTGCACGTATATGATCATGTAGGGTTACTAGGCACTGTCACAAGGGTCTATAAGGCATTAACTGTCACACCCGAAAGGTACGGAACGTGACTGGCACTTAAATTACGAACGTCTCAAGGCGGACGTAATCTAAGTAAGCCAAAGCCCAGAAATCAAAACCAAATAAGCAGTAAAGTGAAGGAAAACCAATTTATTGAAAGCAATTTTAATCAAATAAGTCACATTAAGCCTTTTTAAAAGCAACATCCATTTTTTCGAAAATTTCGGTAGAGTCACCTTTGTAAATACTGGCCCCCAAACGGGTACAAATCAGGAATATATCAATAACATGAAATAAGGCATCCCTAAGAGGGAGCTAGCTCTTCGCCCTAAGGCGGTCACAAATCCCACGCAATATAAATCAGCAATATGCAAAATATGCATAAAAAGGCATAAGTAAAAAAGCAACTTGTCGGCTCAAGTGAGCACGACCCAAAGAAACAATATATACATGCCCACAAATCTCACTGTCTCGCCTCTAAGTCAATATACATCAGTACTGGTAGATGATACAGTAGATGGAGTACATTAGATATAATGAATGTACAAGGTGGAAGACAAAATAAACATATAACCCATCTACGAGCAAAAATCCTCAAATCCACGCAAAAAGAGAAAGTGCGTCCGTCGGTACAGTGATGACGGATCGGACCTGCAAAAAGTCTGTGGCACAACGGGGGTGAGTTGCTATTGGAGATAGTGCCCTCAGAGTCAATTATTAGGTCACAGGTACGTGATTGCAATGATTGATGGAGGACCTATCCCGGTAGGACAGTCTTACTCGAGATGATAGTATGCTATCTGGTTTACCTTTATCATCGTGTACTGCTTCAGGTGACCTGACAAGTCGCTATTACACGTTGGTAGAGCCCCTAGGATTCTTGCTTGACCACCAGCAGTATGAGGGCGATCATATAAGTGGGAGCTGGGGGTCTATAAGCATATCCTTAAATGGTCCCTAGTCGTGAGAGTTTCGAGACAGGGCATCGATACTCCAGAGTAGACTAGTGTATACAGTCGAGACCCCGAAGAGGGGCGGTGGCCGGTCTCACAAGCCACTGGTGTCAGTTGGATCACCTAAGATGTATACAGGTGCTCATTGGGTTATGAGTACACCGGACAGGACTCGCCGGGAACATGCTAGTTGGTCATATACCAGACGTCAGATGGCAGTTCCCTGGTGACATGTGTACAGGTTAGTTCATCGACCTGGGGATCGTCATTTGTCTCGTGTGAGTTCCCACTGTACTTTGATTACTACCCTACCACGGCTCAAAGGAGTCGTGCAAACAGGTTTTAGTTGGGTACAGTCCCGAGCCACATGGAGGCAGTGAGCGTATCTTCAGGGGTTCGTCTCTCCCGGTATTGGGGGTGAGGTCGCGCTGTGTCTAGGAGAGCCATTACACGAAGCCCTCGGCCGAGGCAAGGAGATTTACTGGTAGGTATTCCAGTAGTATCTCAGGGTGTTCTGGGCTACACTCCGACACGACTTGTACCGCTTTTGGGGGTCTGACTTTTACCAACCCCCTAGGCCCGCCATGCGATGCTCATAGACGAACGGACCGGACTGTACGGATATTGTCACTGACAGGCTCAGTAGGGTTGTCAGGCTGAGTTCGCTCACAGACGTCCCTTTTTAGTCAATACCTGGTAGCCCGTTACGTATTGGCTTATATCTCTGACGTGCTAGTGGTTAAATCCACAACCGTGGTGCTGACGAGTCTTTAGAGTCCCCCACATTAAGTTACTCAGCTTTCGGGCGAAAGGTTGTAGAGGCCGTATGGAGATATGGCAAGGTCCGATCAGATACGTGCGGTATTGCACGGATCAGGATCGGACAGTTTGTACTACAGGCCGTATGGATATATGGCAGGGTTCGATCAGATACGTGCGGCATTGCACGGATCAGGATCGAACAGATATTACTAGCCGGTTTTGGTATAAGCCGGATTCTAGTATAGTACAGTGGAGATTTTGTCTCATTGCATTTGTATTTCGGTCGGAATACAAATGCGGGTGTGTATGCACAGTATCGGGGTTTTCCTGTAATTTATTATGGGACCAGTTTTCTGGAGTTGCCAGTTTCCTTTCCGTTTCGGCCGATTTCTATTGTTCCGTTCATTGGCCGAAGATTGGTGGAGGAGGGCTTATTTGCATTGTTGCAAATAAGTGGTTGTGGAGGGAGTCTTTGCATTTTTGTTTTATCATGATGGTTTCATGATGGAGCCCATCCCTTGACCTTCCATGCTTCATGATGGCTTGACTTTTGCTTTCATGGTTGTTGATTGAGTGTTGGGTTTTTGTGGTGATCATTTGGCTTTTCATCATCACTCACTTTCCACCCACCCCCTTGTCTTTGTTCTTTCTCTCTCCAATCACACATGGGGGGGGGCGGCCATTCCTTGAGAATGGATGGGATTCATTTCATGAGGTGTGGGATTTTTGTATCTTGAGCTTTGAGAAATCCCTACAACTCCCTCTCCAAAAGTTCACTTCAATTCGTCCACAAAAGGGCAACTCCATAATCCCAAATGAGACATGTAATCCACATTATATTCTACAGCAAATCTTGGGCACGTCGACTAGCCAGCTTCGTGCCCGAGTTGCCTCGGCATTGAGGTGGGAGCCCGTAAAAGAAGTAGGCGATGTGGTGCACTTCCGGCGACGAGGAGGAGACGGGACATTCCACAGGAGATCGGGACGATGACGAGAAGACCGGAGGACTCGGATCTGTCGGTATATCTCTCTTCCCTTTCTTGTAGATAGCTAGGACTAGTTAGTGGTTTGATCCGGGTATTAGTGCGCGGCGGTTTGCCAGTTCAAGTAAAATTTAAGTTTATCACCGCTTCCGCATTTGGCCGTCGGATTGACGGCCGGGGCGCCGCCGTGCACTTACAGTGGTATCAGAGCCTCGCCATTAATTTAGTCTAGCTTGGTTTAATGTGTTTTGCATTTCCGATCGACCAAAATTCCAAAATCTACATTTTTGTTCACATCAGTTTTCTGTTGAAATTTTTTGGTGTCGAAAATTTTTTCAGGTTACAGAAAAGTGATGTACTGGAAAATCTAAGAGTTCTGTGAAAATTCGATGAAGTGATTCCTCTGTGGGAGCGCGGAACCGCCGCAAACACCCCCTTCTCGCCGCGGTTCCGCCGCACACTGTGGAGATCCCTGCACCAAATTTCTACAGTTCCTTTCTGGGGTTAAAATTGGGGTTTTGGAATATTAAAATTGGGCCCAGAATTTCTGTGAGTGCTACAGTATTGCTTGGGGGCCCACTTGTTAATTTTTGATCGATCGGATATTTTAAACACATTATTTCACAGTATTTACATTATATCTGCGACCGTGAATGTCACTCGATCGGTAAATCCGGTCTAACTGCTATAGCCCGGTTAGACGGATTTGCGAACGTGATTTTCACGTTGATGTTCTGTTTTTGCTGTGATGTTGCGGATCGGTCGTGGAGGATAGCCTGGATGCAATGCTAGTACAGTTGTGGTTGTATTATGTACATTTGATATTGCGGGGCGAGCGTCCGACATGTGGACTGCCGTCACTGCCTGTTTGTATTATTATTTTGGGGCACGGCCAGGTTGCGGTCGATGTACCCGTTGTATGTATATTTTACTTTCTGCACTAGGATTGCCCCGCGGAGGGGTGCACGGATAGCCGGATTCTAGAGGGCAACAAGCCCGCATCTCATGGCATTGAGACGGAGGGGGCTTTACTCTAGAATTGACGGGCTATTCGCCGCACTCGTAGGGGGTACAGGTTGACCCAGGAGGGGTGCCCAAGTTACCGGATTCCGTGAAGTGCCGGGTGGTCCATTCACGTCGCTGAAGGGGGCTGCCTCGCTTCAGGTTTTGGCGGGTGACTTGCCGCGCCCGTAGGGGTCTAGGTTTTCATTGCGCAGGCTATCCACACGACCAGGGGAACGTCGGGTTTCAGTAGTGGCTCTGTGAAACCCGGGGATCCCAGATATCTGTATTGTTTCTGTGATGCTGTTCATTTTCTGTGATGTTGCATTTCTTTCACGCCTTGAGCGAAATATAATATATTGGTATATATATTAGTAGATGTTGTATATGTTTTGCATCCGCACTAGTCCAGTCCCCGCTCTGTCGTTAGTTAGCTAACCTAACGGGTAATGACGGGACCCAGTGGCGAATGCGGATAGCATATACGCACATCAGTATATTTTCGTTCTTTTTGGTGTGATCAATTGATGGGACTGCGTTGATTCGGATCAATGCAAGTTAAAAACAAACCTAATCTGATGTTGTTGGAACACTTTTTCAAAAGCTGTTATTGCAAGGACGTTCATTTTTGTTTTGCATCGTGATATTCAGTTGGAATATCCTGCTCCTCAGTCGACGAGGCAAGGGCCGAGATCCCTTCACCGGGAGTGACCCCTTGGACAGAAGTTTGCGTCAGGGCATTAACTTCACTATAGCCGATTACTTTTGCTTTGCATCGCGGTATTCATTTGGAATATCCTGCACCCCATTCTACGGGGAAAGAGCCGAGATCCCTTCACCGGGAGTGACCTCTTTAGCAACGGTTTTCGTCATTATATTTTCAAAAAGCTATCAGTTCCTTCAACGATATCAAGTTCTTTACGTTAAAGGTTTTCGCCAGAAACCATTCGTAGCCCTCCGTCATTTCAGTTAAATATTCGGTAGTATTCAAGCTATGTATTTTGACCTCACGCCAAGGCATAGTGATTGGTAGCTGCCGGGTATTTATCTGTTGCATAGATAGATGCGTTGGTTTGGGACAGTCGTACTACTATTTTGGCCTACGTCAAGGGTATGTACGGGTGGATTCAAATTAACCTGGATAATGATGGGTAGAACTTGACATGTGACTTATGATATTTTGACCTCACGCCAAGGTCATAAGAGCATGGGGCAAAATTCACATCGGGAGTTTCAAAAGAACTGAAACTTGCCAGATATGCGCATACCTTCTGGAGTGTAATACCGTGAGAGGATTCCGTCACGTTGTCATGCGATGATAGTTGGATCCCGATTCCCACTGATGAGTTGGTTTACTCCTCAGGTGATCCCGACTAATTCTTCTTTCAGGTTTGGAGGAGAATTTGAGGTACAGTGGGAGGTTTCCAGATTAGATAAATTGGTAACCATTCTGATCTAGGTTAGAGTGCACGCTGAGTGTTTCTTTTCTCTCTCTCTTCGGCAACGACCATTGACCCGACCCTAAGACTATGACTCAGTGACAAAATTAACCGAACCTTCTTGACACTGGCTTTTGGATTGTCAGAGTTGCAGACCTCATTGCCACTCCTACTTTTACCCTTTTCTCCAGGACACCCCGTATTACTACGAACGTCCACTTCTATTGGACAAAACCATCGTATGGTTAGATACGAACTCGAAAGAATTTATTCGAGGATGGTTTCCGGTTCTGGAGAAAACGGATAGGATTATTCAGTTGTCTTTTCCTTTTACCTTCTCTCAAGTTGTGAGTACTCCTTGGTTTAGGGGTAGTACACCTATTACGCAAATTGGATTGTCTTCTTCCAAACCTTAGGCTGGTGCCGACCGGTAGGGAATGAAGAAAACCAATTAGCATAACGATGGTGTGCAGAAGATATTAAGTTAAGACAAAGCAAGGGATTAGTAAGAGGGCAAAGTAAATTGCAACAGATATTCATGACCAAACCAGGTATTTCTTCGCCAATCCAAAAATCACCTTTGAATTTCTCCTGGACACTCCGTATCACTACGAAGATCCACAGTTTATTGGATACTCCATCGTATGGTTATATACGAACTCGAAAGGAACTTGTTCCAGTTCGGGGATGGATTATGGTTCAGGAGAAATAGGAATAAGGTTTATTCGGTTGTCTTTTATCTTCACCTTCTCTCGCTTTGCGAGTGCTCCTGGGATTAGGACAGTACACCCATTATGCTTATTGGATAGTCTTCTTCCAAACCATAGGCTGGTGCCGAACGGTAGGGAAGGAAGAAAACCATTTGGCCTAAGGGGTGTGCAGAAGGTAAAGACTAAAGACATAAGAAGGGATTTGGAGAGGTGGCAAAGAATTATACGGTTACAGTCGTGAATTTGGAAGAGGCATTACTAGGAATACCGGGATACCCCATCGAAACATTTCAATGTTTCAGTTTCACTGTGTACTGTTAAAAGAAAACTGATTTCCCAATTAGTCCTTACTCCAGGGTATGTATTTACCAGGTACGATTCTCACATCTGTATGGTTTTACAGATGATGAGTGGGAGTAAGTTATTGGGAATTGGGTGATCATCCTCATTATATCGGGATTCGTTGTAATCGGTGATATTTGAGGAAATCACCTGGGCTGTTTGCCGGTCGGCAAATATTTGGTTTTGAATATCCGCTGTCATGCACCAATTTCAAATTGATATATCTGTATGTCTATTTTCATAGAGTGAGATATACCTTTTTGAAATTATGTCTACGACATTTACCTATATCAGTGGATGGTTAGGTAAGGAGCATTAAACAGCGGTGTAATTCTTCTTAACCATAAGTACAGTTTTCAACCTACGACACACAGTGAGTGAGTTATCAGACTCAAGGGACTTGTACAGAGTATTGTATGATGTCCAGGGTCCATCAGGACAGAGGGGTTGGTCCTCATACTATATTCGGTTTACTTATGACTTCTCTAGTTTTTAGACAGGTGTTTCGTGGAAACACAGGGTCCGAATTTGGAGAAGTTATAGGTATTTGAATAGAGTAGAGAACCAGGTGTAGCAAGTATCGGGATTCTTCAAAGTGATCGAAGATGTAGATACTTGTATATGGTATTCAGTTGATAGTAGTGATTAAGAGAAATTGCTTCTCTTTCAGGTTACTCATAATTGGAAGCATTCCTAAGTTGAGTAACGCTGATCGGCCTCCTTCCATTTAGTTGACATGCACTGGAGACAGCTGCACGATTTGAATCTGGTTCAATTAAATCAGTGCCTCTGGTTCTATATTGGATATAGAACAGTTCATATCTTAACGATGTTAAGGTACGGGGAGTTGTCCGGTTTATGATTAAAACCAGACACTGGACAACTCAAGGAATGTTTCTGTAATGGCTGTTTGTGGGTTGACCCAGGCTATGACGAGGGTTGACTTTCTACCATCTGGATGAACAATAGCGATATTGTTCTAGACTCGCCACAGTTTTATTAAAAATGGATTTTTTTTCAGAAAACAGTAGTGGGAGTATGGTAGAACTGGAAGTGATTCCAGAACCACAAACGATTACTGAAGATTTGATAAGGAACCTAAAGATTCAATCTGGATTGACATTCCATTGGCCACTCCGCAGATAAGGTGGGTAACCTCAGGCACCCGAGAGGTACTACGGTAGCCTCAAGGACGGTTCTTGTTGTTGGAGATAGTGCCCTCAGAGTCAATTATTAGGTCACATGTACGTGATTGTAATGATTGATGGAGGACCTATCCCGGTAGGACAGTCTTACTCGAGATGATAGTATGCTATCTGGTTTACCTTTATCATCGTGTACTGTTTTAAGTGACCTGACACGTCGCTATTACACGTTGATAAAGCCCCTAGGATTCTTGCTTGACCACCAGCAGTATGAGGGCGATCATATAAGTGGGAGCTGGGGGTCTATAAGCATATCCTTAAAAGGTCCCTAGTCGTGAGAGTTTCGAGACAGGGCATCGATTCTCCATTGTAGACTAGTGTATACAGTCGAGACCCCGACGAGGGGCGGTGGCCGGTCTCACAAGCCACTGGTGTCAGTTGGATCACCTAAGATGTATACAGGTGCTCATTGGGTTATGAGTACACCGGACAGGACTCGCCGGGAACATGCTAGTTGGTCATATACCAGACGTCAGATGGCAGTTCCCTGGTGACATGTGTGCAGGTTAGTTCATCGACCTGGGGATCGTCATTTGTCTCGTGTGAGTTCCCACTGTACTTTGATTACTACCCTACCACGGCTCAAAGGAGTCGTGCAAACAGGTTTTAGTTGGGTACAGTCCCGAGCCACATGGAGGCAGTGAGCGTATCTTCAGGGGTTCGTCTCTCCCGGTATTGGGGGTGAGGTCGTGCTGTGTCTAGGAGAGCCATTACACGATGCCCTCGGCCAGGCAAGGAGATTTACTGGTAGGTATTCCAGTAGTATCTCAGGGTGTTCTGGGCTACACTCCGACACGACTTGTACCGCTTTTGGGGGTCTGACTTTTACCAACCCCCTAGGCCCGCCATGCGATGCTCATAGACGAACGGACCGGACTGTACGGATATTGTCACTGACAGGCTCAGTAGGGTGTCAGGCTGAGTTCGCTCACAGACGTCCCTTTTGGTCAATACCTGGTAGCCCGTTATGTATTGGCTTATACCTCTAACGTGCTAGTGGTTAAATCCACAACCAAGGTGTTGATGAGTCTTTAGAGTCCCCCACATTCAGTTACTCAGCTTTCGGGCGAAAGGTTGTAAAGGCCGTATGGAGATATGGCAAGGTCCGATCAGATACGTGCGGTATTGCACGGATCAGGATCGGACAGTCTGTACTATAGGCCGTATGGTTATATGGCAGGGTTCGATCAGATACGTGCGGTATTGCACGGATCAGGATCGGACGGATATTACTAGCCGGCTTTGGTTTAAGCCGGATCCTAGTATAGTACAGTGTAGATTTTGTCTCATTGCATTTGTATTTCGGTCGGAATACAAATGCGGGTGTGTATGCACAGTATCGGGGTTTTCCTGTAATTTATTACGGGACCAGTTTTCTAGAGTTGCCAGTTTGCTTTCCGTTTCGGCCGATTTCCATTGTTCCATTCATTGGCCGAAGATTGGTGGAGGAGGGTTTATTTGCATTGTTGCAAATAGGCATTAGTGGAGGGGGTTCTTTGCATCTTGTTGCATCATGATGGCTTTCATGATGTGCACCATCCTTTGACTTGATTTCTTCATGATGGCATGACTTTTTGAGTCATCATGGTTCATGATGGTTGGACTTTGTGAGGTGATGATGGTGGTGTTGAGTGTTGAGTTTTCCTTACTATCATTTCTTTTGCATGATAGCTTTCCTCTCTCTCTCTTGGGTATGAGATGAGAATGGCTCCCATTTGATTTATCCTCCCACTCTCTCATTCTCTCCACCACCATGTCATGGCCGGCCTCTTGAGGGGGTGGGGCTGTCCCAATTTAGAGAAGGGGGTTTTTGGTTCATTTCATGCTCCAAAAATCCCCAAGTCCCTCCATATAGTTCTTGTATCATTCCTCCACCAAAAAGGCAACTCCACAAACCCCAAATGAGACATATAGATCCACACTACATTCTACAGCAAATCTTGGGCACGTCGAGTAGCCGGCTTCGTGCCCGAGTTGCCTCGGCATTGAGGTGGGAGCCCGTAAAAGAAGTAGGCGATGTGGTGCACTTCCGGCGACGAGGAGGAGACGGGACATTCCGCAGGAGATCCGGACGATGATGAGAAGACCGGAGGACTTGGATCGTCGGTATATCTCTTTCTCATCTTATTGTTAGCTAGGACTAGTTAGTGGTTCGATCCGGGTATTAGTGCGCGGCGGTTTGCCAGTTCAAGAAAATTAATGTTTATCACCGCTTCCGCATTTGGCCGTCGGATTGACGGCCGGGGCGCCGCCGTGCACTTACAGTGGTATCAAAGCCTCGCCATTAACTTAGTCTAGCTTGGTTTAATGTGTTTCCATTTCCGATCGATCAAAAAGTTCCAAAACCGTGTTTTTCAAAGTGACAGTTTTCTGTTGAAATTTTTCAGTCTCGAAATTTTTTTCAGGTTGTATAAAAGTACTGTACAGGAAGTTCTAAGCTCTCTGGAAAAATTCGACAAAGTGATCTTTTAAGTGGAGCGCGGAACCGCGGCCAAATCCCACTCAGGGCCGCGGTTCCGCCGCAGTTTGGAATCTTCAGTTGGTCGAAATTTTCCAGTGGGCTTCTGGGCTAGAAACAGGGTTTTTGGAATATTAATATTGGGCCCAGAAATTCTTGATGTGCTGCAGTAACACTTGGGGCCCACTTGTTAAAAAAAATTTGATCTGTCGGATATTTTAAACACATTATTTCACAGTATTTACATTATATCTGCGACCGTGAATGTCACTCGATCGGTAAATCCGGTCTAACTGCTATAGCCCGGTTAGATGGATTTACGAACGTGATTTTCACGTTGATGTTCTGTTTTTGCTGTGTTGTTGCGGATCGGTCGTAGGGGATAGCCTGGATGCAATGCTAGTACAGTTGTGGTTGTATTATGTACATTTGATATTGCGGGGCGAGCGTCCGACATGTGGACTGCCGTCACTGCCTGTTTGTATTATTATTTTGGGGCACGACCTGGTTGCGGTCGATGTACCCGTTGTATGTATATTTTACTTTCTGTACTAGGATTGCCCCGCGGAGGGGTGTACGGATAGCCGGGTTCTAGAGGGCAACAAGCCCGCATCTCATGGCATTGAGACGGAGGGGGCTTCACTCTAGGATTGGCGGGCTATTCGCCGCACTCGTAGGGGGTACAGGTTGACCCAGGAGGGGTGCCCAAGTTGCCGGATTCCGTGAAGTGCCGGGTGGTCCATTCACGGTGCTGAAGGGGGCTGCCTCGCTTCAGGTTTTGGCGGGTGACTTGCCGCGCCCGTAGGGGTCTAGGATTACATTGCACAGGCTATCCATACGACCAGGGGAACGTCGGGTTTCAGCGGCTCTGTGAAACCCGGGGATCCCAGATATCTGTATTGTTTCTGTGATGCTGTTCATTCTCTGTGATGTTGCATTTTATTCACGCCTTGAGCGAATATAATATATTGGTATATATATTAGTAGATGTTGTATATGTTTTACATCCGCGCTAGTCCAGTCCCCGCTCTGTTGTTAGTTAGCTAACCTAACGGGTAATGACGGGACCCAGTGGCGAATGCGGATGGCATATACGTACGTCATATTATTTTCGTTCTTTGTGGTGTGATCAATTGATGGGACTGCATTGATTCGGATCAATGCAAGTTTAAAAACAAACCTAATCTGATGTTGTTGGAACACTTTTCAAAAAGCTGTTATTGCAAGGACGTTCACTTTTGTTTTGCATCGTGGTATTCATTTGGAATATCCTGCTCCTCAGTCGACGAGGCAAGGGCCGAGATCCCTTCACCGGGAGTGACCCCTTGGACAAAAGTTTGCGTCAGGGCATTAACTTCACTATAGCCGATTACTTTTGCTTTGCACCGTGGTATTCAGTTGGAATATCCTGCACCCCATTCTACGGGGAAAGAGCCGAGATCCCTTCACCGGGAGTGACCTCTTTAGCAAAGGTTTTCGTCACTATATTTTTAAAAGCTATCCGTTCCTTCGACGATATCAAGTTCATTACGTTAAAGGTTTTCGCCAGAAACCATTCGTAGCCCTCCGTCGTTTCATATGGATAGTCAATAGTATTCAAGCTGTGTTTGTTGGCCAAAGTCAAGGCACAGTGTTTGGTAGCTGTTGGTTATTCATATGCAGCATAGATAGATGCGTTGGTTTGGAACAGTCGTATAGCCTTGTTGGCCAAAGTCAAGGGCTTGTGCGGGTGGATTCGAATCAACCTGGAGAATGACGGGTAGAACTTGACATGTGACTTATGATTTGTTGGCCAAAGTCAAGGTCATAAGAGCATGGGGCAGAAATCACATCGGGAGTTTCAAAAGAACTGAAACTTGCCAGATATGCGCATACCTTCTGGAGTGTGACACCGTGAGCGGATTCCGTTACGTTATCATGCGATGATAGTTGGATCCCGATTCCCACTGATGAGTTAGTTTACTCCTCGGGTGATCCCGACTAATTCTTCTTTCAGGTTTGGAGGAGAACTTGAGGTACAGTGGGAGGTTTCCAGATTAGATAAATTGGTAACCATTCTGATCTAGGTTAGAGTGCACGCTGAGTGTTTCTTTTCTCTCTCTCTTTGGCAGCGACTATTGACCCGACCCTAAGACTATGACTCAGTGACCAAGTTGACCGAACCTTCTCAACACTGGCTTTTGGATTGTCAGAGTTGCAAACCTCATTGCCACTCCTACTTTTACCCTTTTCTCCAGGACACCCCGTGTTGCTACGAACGTCCACTTCTATTGGACAAAACCATCGTATGGTTAGATGCGAACTCGAAAGAATTTATTCGAGGATGGTTTCCGGTTCTGGAGAAAACGGATAGGATTATTCAGTTGTCTTTTCCTTTTACCTTCTCTCAGGTTGCGAGTACTCCTTGGTTTAGGAGATAGTACACCTATTACGCAAATTGGATAGTCTTCTTCCAAACCTTAGGCTGGTGCCGACCGGTAGGGAATGAAGAAAACCAATTAGCCTAACGATGGTGTACAGAAGGTATTAAGTTCAGACAAAGCAAGGGATTAGTAAGAGGGCAAAGTAAATTGCAACAGATATTCACGACCAAACCAAATATTTCGTTACCACTCCCACATCACCTTTGTATTTCTCCAGGACACTCCGTATCACTACGAAGATCCACAGTTTATTTGGATACTCCATCGTATGGTTATATACGAACTCGAATGGAACTTGTTCCAGTTCGGGGATGGATTCTGGTTCAGGAGAAATAGGAATAAGATTTATTCAGGTGTCTTTTATCTTCACCTTCTCTCGCATTGCGAGTGCTCCTAGGATTAGGACAGTACACCTATTATGCTTATTGGATAGTCTTCTTCGAAACCATAGGCTGGTGCCGAACGGTAGGGAAGGAAGAAAACCATTTGGCCTAAAGGGGTGTGCAGAAGATAATGACTAAAGACATATGAAGGGATTTGGAGAGGTGGCAAAGAATTATACGGTTACAATCGGGAATCTGGAAGAGGCATTACTAGGAATACCAGGATACCCCATCGGAACATTTCAATGTTTCAGTTTCACTGTGTAATGTTAAAAGAAAACTGATTTCCCGATTAGACACTTGCTCCAGGGTATGTATTTACCAGGTATGATTCTCACATCTGTATGGTTTTACAGATGATGAGTGGGAGTAGGTTATTGGGAATTGGGTGATCGTCCTCATTATATCGGGATTCGTTGTAATCGGTGATATTTGAGGAAATCACCTGGGCTGTTTGTCGGTTAGCAAATATTTGGTTTTGAATATCCGCTGTTATGCACCAATTTCAAATTGATATATCTGTACGTCTATTTTCATAGAGTGAGATGTACCTTTTTGAAATTATGTCTATGACATTTACCTATATCAGTGGATGGTTAGGTAAGGAGCATTGAACAGCGGTGTAATTCTTCTTAACCATAAGTACAGTTTTCAACCTACGACACACAGTGAATGAGTTATGAGACTCAAGGGACTTATACAGAGTATTGTATGTTGTCCAGGGTCCATCAGGACAGAGGGGTTGGTCCTCGTACTATATTCGGTTTACTTATGACTTCTCTAGTTTTTTAGACAGGTGTTTCGCGGAAACACAGGGTCTGAATTTTGAGAAGTTATAGGTATTTGAATAGAGTAGAGAACCAGGCATAGCAAGTATCGGGATTCTTCAAAATGATCGAAGATGTAAATACTTGTGTATGGTATTCAGATGATAGTAATGTTTAAGAGAACTTGCTTCTCTTTCAGGTTACTCATAATTGGAAGCATTCCTAAGTTGAGTAACGCTGATCGGCCTCCTTCCATTCAGTTGACATGCACTGGGGACAGTTGCATGATTTGAATCTGGTTCAATTAAATCAGTGCCTCTGGTTCTATATTGGATATAGAACAGTTCATACCTTAACGATGTTAAGGTACGGGGAGTTGTCCGGTTTATGATTAAAACCAGACACTGGACAACTCAAGGCACGTTTCTGTAATGGCTGTTTGTGGGTTGACCCAGGCTATGACGAGGGTTGACTTTCTACCATTTGGATGAACAATAGCGATATTGTTCTAAACTCGCCACAGTTTTATTAAAAATGGATTTTTTCAGAAAACAGTAGTGGGAGTATGGTAGAACTGGAAGTGATTCCAGAACCACAAACGATTACTGAAGATTTGATAAGGAACCTAAAGATTCAATCTGAATTGACATTCCATTGGCCACTCCGCAGATAAGGTGGGTAACTTCAGGCACCCGAGAGGTACTCCGGTAGCCTCAAGGACGGTGACAGGGAAGTTCTTGTTTACCCACAATTACCATTGCTGTTGTTCCAGGGTGCGAGACCCGGCGGGAGGATGAGTATAGCGTCGTTCTAAACTAGTTTTAGAAGTGTACGTGTATATGACTCTACCAGAGGGTTGTCGTAGTCAGTGGGAGCAGCGGAAGCATTGGTGGACAGGTAGCTAATGTCTATTTATAGACTAAAGCAGATGTAGCGGAGATAGATCATCTACTTCTGACGTGACAGTCATGGGTTTGACTTCATCAGAATAGGGATGGATCTGTTGAGAAGGTAGTAGGGTGTGATGTCCTGGTATTTGGATGACATACACAGGGTAGGAAAAGAAACTCCTAAACTACAATCGGTTATACTTTGGTCGTCACACAGTGGTTTCTCCACAAAGGAAATGGATTTTATATCAGACATACTGGCTACTAGATCTATGATTTTAGATCTAGATTTGGGTAGTTTCCCAATCTGGGTACTTAGACAGCATTCTAAGGGTATTTAGAATGGATGACTCCATGCACGGTAGTGTACCTACAGAAGATGGAGTCACCCTCTCTAAAGGTGTCTTATAGACTAAAGGGGAGAGGGATGTGCATGATTGGCAGATCACTTGCTCAGGCAATTGAGTCAATCATGAGATGTCAAGTACCACACCAGATGTTGTTCTTGCACTAGATGCAATAAGTTGATATTGATCCAATCCTGGAGAAACAGTCGGAAGCAGTTTTAGAACATAAGTGGATGTTCTTGGGATATGATAACGACAGCCTCATTCGGGAGACAGTTATCATTCCAGGCTTCCAAGGTGACATGGACGACAAGGAGGTTGTCAGAGCTATAGTTTTCCTTCTGATGAGGGGCAGTATTTTGGACAGGTGGTCCAAGGCAATACTGAGGGTGGCATGGCGCAGGATACTGATTAAGTTCAGTTGACGATACAGTCTAAGAAGTTTGGATTTGGAGTTCATTTATGAGCTATGTCCCATCAGACATCCAGACACATTCTAAGACAGGTATTGCTCATTTCGGGAGATGGGTTTCTCCGCGAACTTGAGATATAGAGAGACATGGAAAGAGACAACAAAGCGGATCCACTCACTGAGGCTATTCCTCGAACGCAATAGTTTCGCAAACGAGCTTTGTGAGACTGACTAGTAGAGGAGTTGGGTGTTCGGTATCACACGGGCTGTGAGTATGCGACATCGCAATAATTAGCCTTGAGTGCAAGTGGGAGATTGTTGGAGATAGTGCCCTCAGAGTCAATTATTAGGTCACAGGTACGTGATTGTAATGATTGATGGAGGACCTATCCCGGTAGGACAGTCTTACTCGAGATGATAGTATGCTATCTGGTTTACCTTTATCATCGTGTACTGTTTTAAGTGACCTGAAACGTCGCTATTACACGTTGATAGAGCCCCTAGGATTCTTGCTTGACCACCAGCAGTATGAGGGCGATCATATAAGTGGGAGCTGGGGGTCTATAAGCATATCCTTAAAAGGTCCCTAGTCGTGAGAGTTTCGAGACAGGGCATCGATTCTCCATTGTAGACTAGTGTATACAGTCGAGACCCCGACGAGGGGCGGTGGCCGGTCTCACAAGCCACTGGTGTCAGTTGGATCACCTAAGATGTATACAGGTGCTCATTGGGTTATGAGTACACCGGACAGGACTCGCCGGGAACATGCTAGTTGGTCATATACCAGACGTCAGATGGCAGTTCCCTGGTGACATGTGTGCAGGTTAGTTCATCGACCTGTGGATCGTCATTTGTCTCGTGTGAGTTCCCACTGTACTTTGATTACTACCCTACCACGGCTCAAAGGAGTCGTGCAAACAGGTTTTAGTTGGGTACAGTCCCGAGCCACAAGGAGGCAGTGAGCGTATCTTCAGGGGTTCGTCTCTCCCGGTATTGGGGGTGAGGTCGTGCTGTGTCTAGGAGAGCCATTACACGAAGCCCTCGGCCGAGGCAAGGAGATTTACTGGTAGGTATTCCAGTAGTATCTCAGGGTGTTCTGGGCTACACTCCGACACGACTTGTACCGCTTTTGGGGGTCTGACTTTTACCAACCCCCTAGGCCCGCCATGCGATGCTCATAGACGAACGGACCGGACTGTACGGATATTGTCACTGACAGGCTCAGTAGGGTGTCTGGCTGAGTTCGCTCACAGACGTCCCTTTTGGTCAATACCTGGTAGCCCGTTATGTATTGGCTTATACCTCTAACGTGCTAGTGGTTAAATCCACAACCAAGGTGTTGATGAGTGTTTAGAGTCCCCCACATTCAGTTACTCAGCTTTCGGGCGAAAGGTTGTAGAGGCCGTATGGAGATATGGCAAGGTCCGATCAGATACGTGCGGTATTGCACGGATCAGGATCAGACAGTCTGTACTATAGGCCGTATGGTTATATGGCAGGGTTCGATCAGATACGTGCGGTATTGCACGGATCAGGATCGGACGGATATTACTAGCCGGCTTTGGTTTAAGCCGGATCCTAGTATAGTACAGTGTAGATTTTGTCTCATTGCATTTGTATTTCGGTCGGAATACAAATGCGGGTGTGTATGCACAGTATCGGGGTTTTCCTGTAATTTATTACGGGACCAGTTTTCTGGAGTTGCCAGTTTGCTTTCCGTTTCGGCCGATTTCCATTGTTCCGTTCATTGGTCGAAGATTGGTGGAGGAGGGTTTATTTGCATTGTTGCAAATAGGCATTAGTGGAGGGGGTTCTTTGCATCTTGTTGCATCATGATGGCTTTCATGATGTGCACCATCCTTTGACTTGATTTCTTCATGATGGCATGACTTTTTGAGTCATCATGGTTCATGATGGTTGGACTTTGTGAGGTGATGATGGTGGTGTTGAGTGTTGAGTTTTCCTTACTATCATTTCTTTTGCATGATAGCTTTCCTCTCTCTCTCTTGGGTATGAGATGAGAATGGCTCCCATTTGATTTATCCTCCCACTCTCTCATTCTCTCCACCACCATGTCATGGCCGGCCTCTTGAGGGGGTGGGGCTGTCCCAATTTAGAGAAGGGGGTTTTTGGTTCATTTCATGCTCCAAAAATCCCCAAGTCCCTCCATATAGTTCTTGTATCATTCCTCCACCAAAAAGGCAACTCCACAAACCCCAAATGAGACATATAGATCCACACTACATTCTACAGCAAATCTTGGGCACGTCGAGTAGCCGGCTTCGTGCCCGAGTTGCCTCGGCATTGAGGTGGGAGCCCGTAAAAGAAGTAGGCGATGTGGTGCACTTCCGGCGACGAGGAGGAGACGGGACATTCCGCAGGAGATCCGGACGATGATGAGAAGACCGGAGGACTTGGATCGTCGGTATATCTCTTTCTCATCTTATTGTTAGCTAGGACTAGTTAGTGGTTCGATCCGGGTATTAGTGCGCGGCGGTTTGCCAGTTCAAGAAAATTAAAGTTTATCACCGCTTCCGCATTTGGCCGTCGGATTGACGGCCGGGGCGCCGCCGTGCACTTACACTTGTTTACCCACATTTGCCATTGCTGTTGTTCCGGACTGTGAGACCCGGCAGGAGGATGAGTATAGCGTCGTTCTGAACTGGTTTCAGAAGTGTACGTGTATATGACTCTGCCAGAGGGTTGTCGTAGTCAGTGGGAGCAGCGGAAGCATTGGTAGACAGGTAGCTTATGTCTATTTATAGACTAAAGCAGATATAGCGGAGATAGATCATCAATTTCTGATATCACAGTCATAGGTTTGACTTCATCAGAATAAGGGATGGATCTGTTGAGAAGGTAGTAGGGTGTGATGTCATGGTGTTTGGATGACATACACAGAGTAGGAAAGGAAACTCCTATACTACAACCGGTTATACTTTGGCCGTCACACAGTGGTTTCTCCATAAAGGAAATGGATTTTATATCAGACATATTGGTTACTAGATCTATGGTTTTAGGTCTAGATTTGGGTGGTTTCCCAATTAAGGGTACTTAGACGGCATTCTAAGAGTATTTAGAATGGACGACTCCTGGCACGGTAGTGTACCTGCAGGTGATGGAGTCACCCTCTCTAAAGCTGTCTTATAGACTAAAGGGGAGAGGGATGTGCATGATTGGCAGATCACTTGCTTAGGCAATTGAGTCAATCATGAGATGTCAAGTACCACACCAGATGTTGTTCTTGCACTAGATGCAATAAGTTGACATTGATCCAATCCTGGAGAAACGGTCGGAAGCAGTTTTAGAACATAAGTGGATGTTCTAGGGATATGATAACGACAGCCTCATTCGGGAAACAGTTATCATTCCAGGCTTCCAAGGTGACATGGACGACAAGGAGGTTGTCAGAGCTATAGTTTTTCCTTCTGATGAGGGGCAGTATTTTGGACAGGTGGTCCAAGGCAATACTGAGGGAGGCATGGCGCTGGATACTGATTAAGTTCAGCTAACGATACAGTCTAAGAAGTTTGGATTTGGAGTTCATTTATGAGCTATGTCCCATCAGACATCCAGACACATTCTAAGACAGGTATTGCTCTTTTCGGGAGATGGGTTTCTCCGCGAACTTGAGATATAGAGAGACATAGAAAGAAACATCAAAGCGGATCTACTTACTGAGGCTGTTCCTCGAACGCAATAGTTTCGCAAACGAGCTTTGTGAGACTGACTAGTAGAGGAGTTAGGTGTTCGGTATCACACGGGCTGTGAGTATGCGACATCGCAATAATTAGCCTTGAGTGCAAGTGGGAGATTGTTGGAGATAGTGCCCTCAGAGTCAATTATTAGGTCACAGGTACGTGATTGCAATGATTGATGGAGGACCTATCCCGGTAGGACAGTCTTACTCGAGATGATAGTATGCTATCTGGTTTACCTTTATCATCGTGTACTGCTTCAGGTGACCTGACAAGTCGCTATTACACGTTGGTAGAGCCCCTAGGATTCTTGCTTGACCACCAGCAGTATGAGGGCGATCATATAAGTGGGAGCTGGGGGTCTATAAGCATATCGTTAAATGGTCCCTAGTCGTGAGAGTTTCGAGACAGGGCATCGATACTCCAGAGTAGACTAGTGTATACAGTCGAGACCCCGACGAGGGGCGGTGGCCGGTCTCACAAGCCACTGGTGTCAGTTGGATCACCTAAGATGTATACAGGTGCTCATTGGGTTATGAGTACACCGGACAGGACTCGCCGGGAACAAGCTAGTTGGTCATATACCAGACGTCAGATGGCAGTTCCCTGGTGACATGTGTACAGGTTAGTTCATCGACCTGGGGATCGTCATTTGTCTCGTGTGAGTTCCCACTGTACTTTGATTACTACCCTACCACGGCTCAAAGGAGTCGTGCAAACAGGTTTTAGTTGGGTACAGTCCCGAGCCACATGGAGGCAGTGAGCGTATCTTCAGGGGTTCGTCTCTCCCGGTATTGGGGGTGAGGTCGCGCTGTGTCTAGGAGAGCCATTACACGAAGCCCTCGGCCGAGGCAAGGAGATTTACTGGTAGGTATTCCAGTAGTATCTCAGGGTGTTCTGGGCTATACTCCGACACGACTTGTACCGCTTTTGGGGGTCTGACTTTTACCAACCCCCTAGGCCCGCCATGCGATGCTCATAGACGAACGGACCGGACTGTACGGATATTGTCACTGACAGGCTCAGTAGGGTTGTCAGGCTGAGTTCGCTCACAGACGTCCCTTTTTAGTCAATACCTGGTAGCCCATTACGTATTGGCTTATACCTCTGACGTGCTAGTGGTTAAATCCACAACCGTGGTGTTGACGAGTCTTTAGAGTCCCCCACATTAAGTTACTCAGCTTTCGGGCGAAAGGTTGTAGAGGCCGTATGGAGATATGGCAAGGTCCGATCAGATACGTGCGGTATTGCACGGATCAGGATCGGACAGTTTGTACTACAGGCCGTATGGATATATGGCAGGGTTCGATCAGATACGTGCGGCATTGCACGGATCAGGATCGAACAGATATTACTAGCCGGTTTTGGTATAAGCCGGATTCTAGTATAGTACAGTGGAGATTTTGTCTCATTGCATTTGTATTTCGGTCGGAATACAAATGCGGGTGTGTATGCACAGTATCGGGGTTTTCCTGTAATTTATTATGGGACCAGTTTTCTGGAGTTGCCAGTTTGCTTTCCGTTTCGGCCGATTTCCATTGTTCCGTTCATTGGCCGAAGATTGGTGGAGGAGGGCTTATTTGCATTGTTGCAAATAAGTGGTTGTGGAGGGGGTCTTTGCATTTTTGTTTTATCATGATGGTTTCATGATGGAGCCCATCCCTTGACCTTCCATGCTTCATGATGGCTTGACTTTTGCTTTCATGGTTGTTGATTGAGTGTTGGGTTTTTGTGGTGATCATTTGGCTTTTCATCATCACTCACTTTCCACCCACCCCCTTGTCTTTGTTCTTTCTCTCTCCAATCACACATGGGGGGGGGCGGCCATTCCTTGAGAATGGATGGGATTCATTTCATGAGGTGTGGGATTTTTGTATCTTGAGCTTTGAGAAATCCCTACAACTCCCTCTCCAAAAGTTCACTTCAATTCCTCCACAAAAAGGCAACTCCATAATCCCAAATGAGACATGTAATCCACATTATATTCTACAGCAAATCTTGGGCACGTCGACTAGCCAGCTTCGTGCCCGAGTTGCCTCGGCATTGAGGTGGGAGCCCGTAAAAGAAGTAGGCGATGTGGTGCACTTCCGGCGACGAGGAGGAGACGGGACATTCCACAGGAGATCGGGACGATGACGAGAAGACCGGAGGACTTGGATCATCGGTATATCTCTATTCCCTTTCTTGTAGTTAGCTAGGACTAATTAATGGTTCGATCCGGGTATTAGTGCGCGGCGGTTTGCCAGTTCAAGAAAATTTAAAGTTTATCACCGCTTCCGTTTTTGGCCGTCGGATTGACGGCCGGGGCGCCGCCGTGCACTTACAGTTGCCAACTCGTGAGTAATATGTATCATCTATAAAGACTATTGTAAGCATGTACGCAAGGTGTCTCAATTCTACAATATTGATATAGTATGAAGTACTAGCATGTATGCGACATGAATGCAATGTAACACGTCATCTGGATATGCTGAAATGAGGAAATCATATTTTCATCTTAAGAAAATTTCTGTGAAATATCTGAGGAAATATCATATGAAATCAACAGAAATCCGTGCCCAGCATCGGCACCTCAAATAAATATCTCAGTGTCCCAAAGTATCTGTATCCAATATCCCGGCCCCAGCCGTTCGGCCGGTCCATCTCAAAATATCAACATCTCAACATCTCACGGCCACGGTCGGTATCCTCTGGATATCCGCCGCGCCAACAATCACCGGTAGATAGTCCGCCCCTGCCAGGCTCATCGTCTACTACTCGAACTTCTTTCCCCGGGGTACCTTACTGGGCCCACCATGTACCCGAGACGGTTCATCCAACTCCTCGAAACGGGTCTCGAAAATCAACAGAAAACTCATGGTGGACGACACATGTATCATATCATGAGAAAAACCGCAACTTTCAATGTTTAAAATAATATCAGTTTTATTAAATCCTTGCGGTTTCTCCAAAATCTCATAAATCTCAAATACTGAAATCCTCCAGAAGAAAGTACCATAAGTACGTATGTCAATGATGATGAATGCCTATGGTATCAACAGTGCGAACTGCAATATATGACATAAAGACTGTATGATTGAATGATGTAATGAGGTACATGCATATGACTAGCAATTCTACATATTCATCTTGCGGAATTTACAATATTAGTACTGGTTTATATGTCTTACATGGTGAAATTATTCTAAATTCCGGTTTAAACAAGTTATCTAGTATTTGTGGCATAGCAATTACCAAGGTGTGTGTGTTCGCATGAAAAGTTCTCGTGCAGCATAAAATCCTGGTAATGGTGCAAGTGTCCCATGCGATGAAGTTGCACAATTATATATAATGAATTAAGCAAGCCAATTATTTCCTGTGTCGCATATCTCATTTAGGTTTCAATGGTTTTTATATGATAAATTTAACACAATTTTGGATATACAGGTCATGCAGTGTCGTAAAATTAGGTAACTAGGAACTACATGCAACAAGCTGGTATTACTGGAAATTCTAAATTTTCGGGCGCCTCGCGCCATCCAAACGATTCTCCCCGTAGATGTATACATCTACTCACCGGAAATCCCTAGCTAGCTCGATCCAATCACCGCTTTCCCTTTTCGTGCCGCGTCCGAAGTCTCCGCGACCGATCCTGGAATTGCACAACACAAAACATAAGGTCACACATCATGAAACGATGCATGTCACAAAATGAAAGGGTCAATGTCAACGAGTTAGGCACATTGTGAACAAGGTGCGCGGAACACACACACGAAAACACTACAGCCTTAACTAAAATTGTCGTTTCGGACCAACCGCCAAAACAAAACCCGACTAAACCAAATTTCGCATTCTCGCATCCTAAAAGTCGTAGGAGATACCAATAATATAATCAAGATATCACAATAATTCATCACATAATTTTATAAAAAACCTAGTAAGCATTAGCATTCCAAATTTGGTGCAACATCGTCGCTTTGCGACAAAAAGACAACTACCAAGCATAATCACCCAAGTTAAACCATTAAATAGCCACTATACTAAATTTCAACACATTAACCATGCTTCAAAACCTATTTTCCATATACAAACCCTTTCTTGATTTTAAAAACTAGCACTTCCAATCAAAATCCATACTAGAAAAACCTAGATTAACACAAATTTAAAGTCCAAATAGCAAGTTAACCTCTTGGATTAGGTTAGCATAACAAACTAGATAGAAAAATAGAATTAATTAACTTAGTAATGGTGTGCTAAAACCCTAGTTTAAATCAAACCATTCACTTCAAAAACCTAGAATTAGATTAGCAACAAAAAAACACTTCAAAGTTCTAATTTAGCAATATTTAAACTACTATCTAACCGAAGATTGAAATTATACCTCACAAGTCCAAACCCTAGGTTGCTCTAGCCTCCCAAAACACCTCCTTTCTCCAAGTTTTGAACCAAATTAGGTTTGAGAAGAGATGGAATAAGGGTTTGCTTTGAATTAGTAAAGGAAATTGTTGATTTTTGTTGATTTTTTTGATGAAATTGAAGCAAAGTGAGAAGGAGAAATGGGGGAATTTTTTTTGGGGTTGTTGCTGCTGTGCTCTCGGCCTAGAGGAAAATGAGGAGGAGTGAGGAAGAGTTATGTGGAATTTTCCAAGGTCAAAGCCCTTACATCTCACTTAAAACCCATACCAAAATTACTATATTTAAATCCTATTCAAAACAATTCATTGACATGAGTTAAAGTCAAAAAGAGGGGGGGAAGTCGCTGCTGCAGCAGTGGTGGGGCCGGCCAATATGAGGGGTGAGGTTGTGAGAGAGTGTATAAAAAAATTCTATGCAAAAAGACCCCCCGCCAAGCTCAAAATTGCAAGTTTTAGTTTAATTATTTAAAATTTTAATTTCCTTTGATTGTAACTAATTAAAACTTGGAAATAACATACTAAAAATTATATTACAAACTAGATTTTAGTTGTTATGGTTCTAATGCATGTAATTAGCCTATTCAAATTTGTATTTATCGCTAATTTAATGTATTTTTAACAGCTTAAAATAATATTAAAAATAGTAAATTAGGGAAAAAATTTAAAACGACCAGAAATTTATAAGTAACACATTAGCTACAAAAAACTAGCAATTACCTATCCAAATTTGGTATAAATAGACCTATAATGCAAAATAACAATAATGACGATTTACGGAAAAAATACCAAATATCTACCGCTTTTCGGGAAAATACCAAAACGACTATTCAAGGCGTTACAATCTTCTCCCTTAAAGAAATTCGGTCCCCGAATTTAAAAATCTAGCTACGCGTACCTTCAAAGAGATGGGGATATTTCTTCCTCATCTCGTTCTCGGTCTCCCAAGTGACCTCCTCGCTGCTCGGGCCACGCCAAAGGACCTTGACGGTTGGTATAACCTTCGATCTCAATTTCTTCACCTACCGATCCAGGATGACCACCGGCTGCTCTGCAAAAGAAAGGTCGCATTCTAGCTGGACAGTCGGGTGCTGAATCGCATGAGAAGGGTCGTGAAGGTACTTGCGGAGCATCGAAACATGGAAGACGGGGTGAACATCAGGAAAGCTGGGTGGAAGAGCCAAACGATACGCAACTGTGCCGACATGCTCGAGGATCTCGAAGGGACCCACAAATCTAGGACTAAGCTATCCTTTTCGCCCAAATCGCATCATGCCCTTCATCGGAGAGACCCTCAGAAAAACATGATCGCCAACTGCGAACTCTAATCTGCGATGACGTCTGTCCGCATACGATTTCTGCCTGCTCTGGGCCGCTCTCATCTAATCTCGAATCAACTGTATCTTCTCGGTCGTCTCCTCAACAATCTGTGGCCCCAAAATACTGCTCTCGCTGAGCTCTGTCCAACAGAAGGGCGATCTGCATCTCCTCCCATACAAGGCCTCGAAAGGTGCCATCTGAATAGTATCCTGGAAGCTGTTGTTGTAAGAGAACTCCCCTAAGGGTAAATGATGATCCCAACTACCTTCAAAGTCTAAAACGCACGCTCGGAGCATGTCCTCAAGAGTCTGAATGGTCCGCTCTAACTGGCCGTCGGTCTGCAGATGAAATGCTGTACTGAAACTCAATCAGGTGCCCAACACCTATTGAAGTCTCTTCCATAGTCGGCTGGTAAACTGGATGCCTCGGTCGAACACGATACAAGTCGGGACGCCATGCAACCGTACGATCTCGTCGATATAAATCTGGGCATACTGTGCAAATCCAAAAGTGGTCTTCACTGGCAGGAAGTGAGCCGCTTTCGTCAAACGATCCATGATCACCCAAATGGAGTCATACCCTCGACTGGTCCTGGGTAGACCCACGATGAAGTCTATAGAAATCTGCTCCCATTTCCACACCGGAATGGGCAAAGGCTGCAACTCTCCCGCGGGCCTCTGGTGCTCGGCCTTGACTTGCTGATAAGTCAGGCATCTCGACACGAAATCAGTGACGTCCCTCTTCATTCCGTCCCACCAGTAAACACCTCGCAAATCATGGTACATCTTGGTGGAACCGGGATGAACGCTATACATCGATCTATGTGCCTCCTCAAGAATCTCACGCTGCAGTCCCTCAGAATCTGGTACACACAGTCGAGTCCCAAATCGCAGTACCCCCTGATCATCGATCACGAACTCGGAAACTCTGCCCTGTCGAACCTGCTCTATGATCTCTGAAATACGGTCATCACTGGGCTGTGCCTCTCGAATACGGTCAAGCAACTGCAGACGTGCACAAACATGCGCAAGCTGTCCCTCTGTCGGAGTGAACTCAAACTCAACTCGTCTGTCGCATAAAATCTGCCAATCTGCCGACGACTGCCTCTGCACGGCGTTCAAACAAGATAAACAACTCTGGGCCTCCTACTTAAAGTATCAGCCACTACGTTCGCCTTGCCCGGATGGTAAAGGATCTCGCAATCATAGTCTTTCACCAGCTCCATCCAACGGCGCTGTCTTAAATTCAGGTCTCGCTGCTGAAATATGTACTTCAAGCTCTTGTGGTCCGTAAATATCTGGCACGACTCGCCGTATAGGTAATGTCTCCAGATCTTGAGTGCAAACACCACTGCAACCATCTCTAAATCGTGCGTAGGATAGTTCTGTTCATTTGTCTTCAGCTGCCGAGAAGCATACGCAATAACCCTGTCGTGCTGCATCAACACGCAACTTAGTCCCACTCGAGAAGCGTCGCAATAAACCATGAATCCACCCAATCCTGAGGGCAATGACAATACTAGTGCAGTAGTCAGACGAGTCTTCAACTGCTGGAAGCTATGCTCGCACGCCTCGGTCCAATCAAAAAGAACTCCCTTCCGGGTCAACCCGGTCAACGGTGCAGCAATACGGGAGAAGTCCTGAACAAATCGTCGGTAGTAGCCAGCCAGGCCTAAGAAACTGTGGATCTCCGTAACTGATGCCGGTCTGGGCCAATGCTGAACGGCCTCGATCTTTTTCGGGTCTACACATATGCCATCTCTCGTAATCACGTGACCCAAGAAATTAACACTGTCAAGCCAAAACGCGCACTTGGAGAATTTCGCGAACAGCTGGTGCTCCCTCAAAGTCTGCAATGTGATCCGTAAGTGTTGCTCGTGCTCCTCTCGGCTCCGGGAATACCCAAAATATCGTCAATAAACACGATGATGAACAGATCTAGATACGGCCTGAAAATGCGGTTCATCAAATCCATAAACGCGTCTGGTGCATTGGTGAGTCCGAACGACATCACCAAAAACTCATAGTGCCCGTAAAGTGTGCGAAAAGACGTCCTCGGAATATCTTCCTGCCGCACCCGCAACAGATGGTAACCCGACGCAAGTCAACCCTCGAAAAGTATCCCGCACCCTGAAGCTGGTCAAACAAATCATCGATACGCAGTAAGGGATATCTGTTCCGTACGGTAACCCTATTCAGCGGCGGTAATCAATGCACAAGCGCAAACTGCCATCCTTCTTCTTGACGAACAGGACAGGAACACCCCACGGAGACACACTAGGTCGATTAAGCCCCTTATCTAACAAATCCTGCAACTGATCCTTCAGCTCTCTAAGCTCCGCCGGGGCCATCCGATAAGGCGGTATAGAAATAGGCCCCGAGCCGGGAGTCAAGTCAATGCAGAACTCAACATCGCGCTCAGGCGGTAACTCAGGCAGCTCGTCAGGGAAAACATCAGGGAACTCACTAACAATCGGGACCTGGTCCAAAGGAACCTCTGCAGCTCAAGTATCACAAACATAAGCTAAGAATCCCTGACATCCCTTTCGCAAGAGCTGACCGGCGCGAAGAGACGAAATCAAGCTGGGAAGGGTGACACTGCGATCTCCCTGAATAACAAGGATTGTCTCTCCCGGAAAGCTAAATCTGACTGCCTTCTCACGGCAGTCCACAGATGCATAACAAGTGGCCAGCCAGTCCATGCCCAGAAGCACAACCAAGTCTAACATATCGAGGAGAATCAAATCAACCGACGAATCCCTCTCCCCGATACGAACGGAACACAAATGAAACACAAAACGAGCGACAAACGACTCGCCTACCGGAATGATAACAACAAGCGGCTGATCTAACGACAATGACTCACGGCCTAACATCGGTGCAAAGTGTGTAGATACATACGAATGTGTGGAACCTGGGTCGAATAATACTCGCGCGTCGAAAGAACATACTGGCAAGGTACCTGTCACAACGGCATTGGATGCTTGCGCATCCTGCGGAGTTAAAGCGAACACTTGGGCCTGTCCTCCACCAATAGCTGGCTGTCCTCGGCCTCCTCGTCCTCTCTGAATAGGACCGCCGCGTCCATGGCCTCTGGGGGCGTCTAACTGACGTGGAGCACCACCGGGGGCAGGAAGTAGAGCTCTCTGAGGAGGTGGTGAAAGTGGTAAGGTCACGTGTGGAACTGTCGCCGCTCCCTGTGGTCTCATCGGACAGTCTCTAATACGATGGTGCGGACTCCCACACCCAAAACATCCCGGCGACGCTTGTTGTCCCTGCGGATAAGAAACAAATAGCTGACCCCGTCCAACTCCTCTGCCGGCACTATCTCACGGAAAGAATTTGGCACGATGCCTCTGAGCTGGCATATCGGTATGAATCCTCTTTGGCCCGGAAACGGCCGAAGTCTCTGAAATACGCGCCTCCATCCGTAATGCTGTGTCCATAACAGCTGCATAAGTGTCAAAGTGCTGGGCTCCGATGGAAAGAAATAACTGTGTGTCGAGTCCCTGCACAAACCTCTTTACCCTCTTCTCTTCAGTATCAACCAAGTACGGAGCATATCGGGACAACTGAGTAAACTGGATATCATACTCGGACACTGTCATCCCTGGAGTCTTGATCAAAGCCTCAAAACTACGAGCTCTAGCATCACGAACGCTCTCTGGAAGAAAACGGGCTAGAAATACTGCTGTGAACTCGGCCCAAGTCATAGGAGGTAGACCTGCAGCTTGACCTCTCTCGACTGACTCCCACCATGTCTGCGCAAGGCTCTCCAGATGGAAACTCGTAAGCTCCACCCATCTATCGTCAGAACATCTGTGCGAACGGCAAATCCTAGCTAAATTGTCAAGGAATGTCTGCAGATCCTCCGATGCATCGATGCCGGTGAAGACCGGGGGTCTCAGCCTCATGAAATCCTGTAGTAATATGGAATAGCCACTGTAGTAGTAGGAGCGACTGTCTAGGCAGTAGGTACTATCGTAGTCTGTGCTGTGGTAGGTACGTCCTCCGATCTCGGTGCACGACTGGCCTCTACTAAGGATCCCACCATCTGTCGTAACTCCTGCATACCTCCCATCATCTGTCGTAACTCCTCCATACCAGACTCTAGCCTATCCATGCGTCCTGAGGAATGCGGATCAGTCTGTCCCTGAGGCGTAGGTACGCCACCCTGCTCGGTTCTCGTCTCGGACGAGCCTGCTCGGATCTCATCTCGGGCGGCAGCCCTCTGCGCTCTCGTAGCCTTCGGCGGCATAATGGCTGGTACAGGAAACAGGATGATAAGAACAGTGCAATAGAATCATACACGGAATTGAAGAAGGAATTTTCAAGCAAGTATATCCTAAAATCACCTAGGCGGAGTACCTTATCGCAAGTATGCCGCGGACATACATACGCTAAGTTACCCAGCTTAAGTCACTTACTCCATCTACCAAGGGTCATCCTACACTCAGAAAGGTAAAACCTATCGCTCTGATACCAACTTTTTCACGACCCGAAAGGTACGGAATGTGACTGGTACTTAAATTACGAACGTCTTGTTGGATATATGTATGCCCTAGAGGCCATTATGTGATAGTGGATGTATCTATACATGTATATATATATTCAGTTTGCATTCTTGCTCGACATGATAGTATGCTATCTGGTTATTCTTTATCTGACATGTTGATTTGATCATGCTTTTATTCATTCATACATGCTGATAAAGCCCCAAGGATATCTGCTTGACTACTCTGATTATGATGGAGATCATACTAGTGGGACATCTGTAGTCTATAAGCATATCCTGAAATGTCCCTAGTCGGAGGTGTATCGAGACGGGGCATCGATATACCAGAGTAGACTAGCGTATATAATACTAGACCCATGTGATGGGCGATGGATGTTCCCACATTCATCGATGTTTGACATCAAGATCATATACGGGTGCTCAGTGCTGACTGGGTACACTCGACGAACTCGCCGAGAACTCCTATATGGAATTATATCTATCGTCGGATAGCAGTTCTCAGGTGACACTGGTACAGGTTAGTCTGTAGACCCGAGATCGTCATGGAGTCTTGTGTGTTCTCCCACTGTACTTTGATTGCCACCCTACCACGGCTCTACTGAGTCGTGCAAACAGGTGGCCGTTGGGTACAGTCCTGAGACACACGAAGGCAATGAGCGATAGGAGGGGTTTCGTCTCTCCCGGTATTGGGAGTTGATGCTGTGCTGTGCTCGACTGGTTATAACAGCAAGTCCCTGGCCAGGGCTGCTGAGATTTGCTGATAAGTGTTATCAGTAGTTTCTCGATCTGTTATAGACCATTCACCGACACGACCTATTGAGTTATTGGGGTCGACGTGACCATCCCTAGGCTCGATATGCAGCATATCTGACGAAGAGACCGGACTGGACGGTAGTGTTGCCGCATGGCTCGACGGGAGTTGTAACAGGTTCGCTTGTTTTCTTCTTATCGCTCAATACCCGGGTGGCCGTTACGTTTGGCTGACCGCTTGCGGCTTGGGGGTGCTTGATATGATCATCACCCACTGCCGGCGTATTGACGAGTCTTAGAGTCCCACATAGGAGTTACCTAGTCCAGGCGAAACGTTGTGGTGCGCGTATGCGATATGCGCTTGGACCCGATTAAAATGCGTGTATGGGATACCGTATATTAATTGGGCGGCTTGCTAATGGTCGGGTCATATGTGATATGACCGGATTAGTGAATCAAGTGTTGATTCATCATTAGTTTCTCACTACAAATCCTATCTTGTTTATGTTGAATGTATGCATGCATGTGTGCATTCATTCTTGTTCATGCACATATGGATGTGCAAGCACACATGCATACATACATCATATTTTATCATGGTTGTTTATACAATGGAAATGGTGGATGTATAAGAATTACACCATGGTTGTATTTGGATAATTATTGGATTTAAATTAAAGCAAAAGAAAATGAAAAATGGGTTAAATCACTTAAGAAATTCTACACTCTTCTAACTCAACCATGCTCACCTAACATTTAACCCATAGTTTATTTTCTTATCATGCTTTTGATTTAAAATAAAATGTTATCTATTTATTTAACCATGGTTGGTTAAGAGAAAGAAAAATATATATAGCTATTTTCCTTTTCTCTTTCATAAGATAATTCATTCTCTTCTTCTAAAATCCACCATCTTCATCAACCTCCATGCTTTTGCTCTCTAGTTCATACAAGAGAGTGAATCACTCATAAAAATAAGATTTTGAAGTGAGATCCATAGCCACAACTTCATTCTAATCAAGTCTAGCTCACTTGATTAGAGTGTTCTCTTTGTTTTTCAAAGTTGCAAGCTTGGACGGGAAAACTCCGGGTGGATCGTCGTGGACGTGGGAGGAGTACAAGCGGACCTTCATCCAACACCCAAAGAGCCTAAGGAGCGAAGCAAAAACGGGAGCTACAAAGGTTGTAGCCTTCAAACCCTAACTTTGTTAGCTTATAGTTTTGTAACCCTAATCTTTCTAGGATCGATTCCTTTGCTTGTTAGTTTAGCACCATAAAAATGAAAACTTTAGGTCATGTGATGCTTGTAATCTCTTCATAGGGTGCTAAGCTAACCTAACATTGGTATCAGAGCCGACCTAGAACATTAGGCGACCTTTTTGCGAAGTAAAAAGTCCGATCGAAACAAAAATACGACTTTTAAGGATGCTCTCTGGAAATTTTTTAAAAACTGACTTTTTTCAGAATTAAAAATTCTCAAAAAATAGAGCAGGTAAAAATTAGACAATCTGGAAAATTCGAGCCAGTGAACAGTAACTTTGGCCGCGGAAGCGCGGCATAAGCAAGCTTAGGCCGCGCATCCGCGGCCATATAAGGGGCTCTTTGACAATTTTTGCACAGTAATTTTCTTTACCTGCTACAGTATATTTTGAGTATATTTAATCTGAATCTGCTGTTGAAAAATTCTGCAGATGTTTTTAGACTCGTGGTTTCGATCGGAATTTTCATTTCGCTTTCTTTTCCGGGTAAGCTAGAAAGTATTGAAGTGTTTGAACGAATATCATTTACTCAATATTCACGGGGTTTAAATAGTTTGGAGATACGTGCAAGTCTTTTTGCGGTGGTCCCTCTAGAAGACAACAAACCTTAACTCGATTATGTGACCGTCTCGAACTGCCCTTTGAACCCTAGGGTTTGGGGCAGTACGGCGTGCCACATGTGAGGCGTTGGCTTGACCCTTCTACGGCTGGACCGCCGCTACTGTGCCACACTCCGGATCTTTTGAACCCTGCTCAAGTGTTGAGCTTTAGTGAATCTTGGGTGCTTGATAGTTCGTTCGAAAACTTTAATACTGTCTATTTGTCTGGAATGTGATACAATATGTGGAATTCATATGGTTTAGGCATGAAATACGAGATATGTGATATTTCGCATTTATGATGTCTAAAGAGAATCTGGATTCCAAATATTGTAGTTTTACACTTTCTTTTCTGTGACCGTAAGTGTAGTATGTTAGATATCGCCGGTTTCGTTGCTATACATCAACGACAATCGGGGTACGCATACTTACTTACGTTGATGATATGTGATATTATGTGTTGCTGATATATGATGTGTAGGATTGTCGCGATCGAATAGCCGGGGTTTTTTTTGTGAGATGAGAGTTTTATATTTTCATTCATGTAAATTCAAATGTAATGTAATATTCTTTTATTCGGGGCACTTCCAGGTTGCGGTTGTGTCACCTGTGTTGTATATTATTTACTTTTCCGCATTAGGATGGACCCAAGGAGGGGAGCACAGGTGACCGGGTTCTGGGGTTCAGTGGGAGGCCATCTCGAGGAGTCGAGACCGGGTCTCCTAAACTCCAGGATTGGTAGGGTCACTTGCTGCTCTCGTAGGGGTCCAGGGTGTGGGCTTGGCTATTCATCGCGACTGTGGAATCCGTATTTTCTATTCTGGCTAAATACTAAATACGGACGTCCTAGTATATCCCACGTTATATCTATATTTCTGCTGCATGTGTTCTGTGATATCTGAGACGAATGACTTATTATATATATGATATATAGTAGACGTTGCTTATGTTTTACACCCGCGCTAGTCCCGTCCCGGTATGCCGTTAGTTAAGTAACCTAACGGTGCATAACGGAACATTGCGGCGAATGCGGATGGCATAAGCGTACGTGTTATTTTCGTTTCTTTTCTGTGATTGGCTTTAGGACTTAAATGATGGGATTACATTAATGTGATTAATGTAAAGAAAATAAACCTAAAAAGATGTTGTAGAATCGGATTTGAAAACTACTCGGCTATTTATGAAAAAGCTACATTTCAAAACTGCGGAGCTTAAGCCACTCCTTTTGAAAAACTGTTTGATTCTACAACGATATCAAGTTCAAAGCGTTAAAGATTTTCTTAAAAATCATTCGCAACCCTCCGTCATTTTAGGAAGTAGAGTACTTAGTATTCGTGCTACGTTTGTTGACTTTAGTTAAGGCGTAGTGTACGGTAGCTAAGTGATGTCTTCCTACACTGCATATGATGCAGATTAATTAGGACATTCATGCGACTTTGTTGACCATAGTTAAGGGTCACATGGGTGGGTCTAATTAATCAAGAAATGACGGGTAGAACTTGACTGGTACTTATGATTTATTGACCATAGTTAAGGTCATAAGTGCTAGGGGTAAAAATTACATCGGGAATTTCAAGTGTTGAAATTTGCAATGAGATTGCATACCTTCCATGTGATGGTTGGATCCCGATCCCACTGTGGGCAATAGTTGCTCCTAGGAGAGTTTTACAGTTTACAATTAGCTAACTCATTAGGTGTCTAGAAAGGTGTTAACGGGGCTCCGCCTCTGGGAAAACGAGGTTTACTCTAATTAGGTCCGTGCGAAAGCACGGGGAACCTCCCTCAAAGTACCGACACTGGCCTGGCTGAACGGTTAGCGAAGTTGTAGACTGTAATTAATCCTGGCTAGTTTTTCTTTTTAAGGTTTGAAAGAAAAACTTGATAAAAAGCAGTGGGAAACATCGATTAGACAAGATAATAAACCAATCTAATCTATGCAAGAGCTTTCGCTGAGTGTATTCTTTTCTCTCTCTTAATGGCAGATACCAATGAATGGACTTAAGCTTCTACTAGATAAAAACAAACTGAATGGGACCAACTATAAAGACTGGCTAAGGAATCTGAAGATCGCCTTGACTTATGATAAAGTATCATATGTCCTCACGGCTTCAGCCCCGCCCGTCCCAGGCCCAAAATCCTCAGTTGCGGACATTGAAGTCCGCAAGACATGGGACGCTGACTGTGCCACGGCAAAATGCCTCGCGCTTGCATCGATGGACAACACACATCAAAAGCAGCACGAGGACATGGACATTCACGGGATACTGCTCCATACAAAGGAGTTGTATGGGGAGCAGTCCCGCGTATTACGATACGAAGCATCAAGGAAACTGTTTCACATGCGAATGGCCCCTGGCACACCAGTAGGAGACCATGTGTTGAAGATGATAGCTCTTATAGAAGAGCTTGAGGACCTTGGATGGACAATGGACAATGAACAATATATAGATATTATTCTGCAGTCCCTCCCCTCCACCTTTGCTCAGTTCATAGTGAACTTCAACATGCATGGCATGGAGAAGGACCTCCCTGAACTCCTTAATATGTTAAGGAGTGCAGAGAGCACTATGAAGTCAGCAAAGACTCCCGTTATGACCATTGGACAGTCTTCTTCTTCTCGCCCAAACGCTAAGGCCAAGGGAAAGAAAAAGAAGAAACCCACTAATCCTAAGGGCGGAGTCAAAAAGGTGAAGGGAAAGGGAAAGTCCACGGCTGGAGACCCAGGGAAAGGCGAGTGTTTTCATTGCCACAAGACAGGACATTGGAAGCGCAATTGCACCGAGTACTTAATTCTCAAGAAGAAGCATGGTGATGCTTCCGCTTCAGGTGTGTTTGTGACTGAAAACTGTTTTTCTATAAACTCTGCTTCCTGGGTATTGGATACCAGTTCAGGTTCTCACATTTGCAATTCTATGCAGGGGCTGAGAAATAGCAAGGTTTTGAAGACAGGTGACCATACTCTCCGCGTTGGAAATGGTTCCAATGTACATACAGTCGCAGTGGGAGAGTATCACTTGGGGTTGCCATCTGGATGTATTTTGATTTTGAATCCATGTTATTTTGTACCAAGTATGCTATGTAATATAATATCCGTATCTTTGTTGGACAATGAAGGATATAATTTTGTGTTGCAGAACAATGTTATGAACATTCACCTAAATCAAATGTTGGTTGGGTATGGTACGCTTAATAACGGAATATATGTCCTAAATCAACACACAGTTTTCAGTGTACAACACAATAATAAAAGAAAATTTTCAGAATTAAATGAAGCTTTTCTTTGGCACTGTAGACTTGGTCATATTAACGAAACAAGACTAAACAAGTTACATAAAGATGGATATTTAAACTCTTTTGAATATAAATCTTATGCGACTTGCCAGTCTTGTATCAAGGGTAAAATGACCAAAACTCCGTTTACCGGACACGGAGAAAGAGCTACTCAGCTCCTTGGCCTCATACATAGTGATGTATGTGGGCCAATGTTTACACAGGCTAGAGGCGGTTTTTCATACTTCATTACATTCACCGATGATTTCTCAAGATTCGGTCATGTATTTTTATTAAAGCACAAGTCCGAAGCTTTCGAGAAATTCATTGAATATAAACAAGAAGTAGAAAAACAAACCGGCTTGAGTATTAAGATGCTTCGATCAGATCGAGGTGGTGAGTATCTCAGTACAGAATTTGCAAACTTCCTAAAAGAGAATGGGATTCTCTCTCAGCTCACTCCTCCTTACACACCACAGCACAACGGTGTGTCAGAACGACGGAATAGGACCCTATTAGATATGGTCCGGTCCATGATGAGTGACGCTGAGTTACCAGTCTCGTTTTGGGGGCATGCATTAGAAACTGCAGCGTTTCTGCTAAACAGGGTTCCAACCAAAGCCGTGTCTACCACGCCATATGGGATATGGAATGGGAAGAGACCATCTCTTAAAAGAATTAAGATTTGGGGTTGCCCGGCCTATGTTAAAAAGCAGAATCCGGACAAACTCGAGACACGGTCAGTCATGTGTAACTTTGTGGGATATCCAAAGAATTCTTATGGGTATCTGTTCTACCACAAAGAGGAACAAAAAGTGTTTGTTTCTCAGTATGCCACATTCTTGGAAAAAGAGTTTTTCACGGATAGAGATGATGGCAAGGTGGTAGATCTAGAAGAGGTTCTGGAGACACAAACTACAAATGACGATTTGGTTGAACCGGCTGTTGCAACAGAAACTGAAGAACCTCGGCCACTCCGTAGGTCTAGTAGGACTTCTCGCCCACCGGAGAGGTACTACGGTTTCCTCATTGATGGTGACAGAGAAGACTGTATCATGGAAGATGATGATCCTACCAGTTTTCAGCAAGCTATTACGAGTGGTGACTCTGTGAAGTGGCTGGATGCCATGAGATCCGAAATGCAGTCTATGTACACCAACAAAGTATGGACTTTGGACGTTGTACCCCCTGGGGTAAAACCTGTGGGGTGCAAATGGATCTTTAAAAGAAAGATTGGTGTGGATGGGCAGGTAGAGACCTATAAGGCAAGACTTGTGGCGAAAGGTTTTCGTCAAAGACCAGGTCTGGACTATGACGAAAATTTTTCGCCCGTAGCCATGCTTAAATCCATTCGGATCCTACTTGCTATTGCTGCTCACTACGACTATGAAATCTGGCAGATGGACGTTAAAACAGCATTTCTAAATGGAGATTTAGAAGAATGCGTTTATATGGATCAGCCAGAGGGCTTCATTGACAGTGGGAGCAGCGAGAAAGCATGTAGATTGCTTAAATCCATATATGGGTTAAAGCAGGCATCTCGGAGTTGGAACATCTGTTTCGATGATGTTATCAAAGAGTTTGATTTCATCAAAAATCCAGATGAACCTTGCGTTTATAGGAAGGCTGTAGGAAGAGCTGTCACATTCCTCGTATTGTAGGATGACATTCTTCTGATAGGAAATGATATTCCTATGCTACAGTCGGTCAAATCATTCTTATCACTGAGGTTCTCCATGAAGGACCTGGGTGATGCCACATACATCCTGGGCATAAGGATCTATAGGGATAGATCCAAAAAGTTATTGGGATTGTCCCAAACCAGGTACATCAACACCATCCTAAAGAGGTTTAGTATGGAAGACTCCAAGCGGGGTGCCTTACCCGCTTGCCATGGAGTCACTCTCTCCAAGGATTCTTGTCCAAAGACCGATGAAGAGAGAGCTTGCATGAGCATTATACCTTATGCTTCGGCAGTAGGGTCTATAATGTATGCGATGTTATGTACACGCCCAGATGTAGCTTATGCACTTAGTGTTGTAAGCAGGTATCAATCCAACCCAGGGGAGAACCACTGGACAGCTGTGAAGAACATTCTTAAGTACTTACGAAGGACTAAAGAACTGTTCTTGGTGTATGGTAATAAAGATCTCCAAATGGAGGCCTTTACCGATTCGAGCTTCCAGAGCGATAAGGATGACAGCAAATCTATCTCAGGGTTTGTGTTTACCCTCAATGGAGGGGCGGTGAGTTGGAAGAGTTCCAAACAGGATACCGTTGCAGACTCTACGATGGAAGCTGAGTACATTGCTGCAAATGATGCCGCCAAGGAAGCCGTCTGGATGAAGAAGTTCGTCTCGGAGCTAGGAGTAGTTCCAACCATTATTGATCCAATACCTTTGTATTGTGACAATAATGGGGCGATGGCGTTAGCCAAGGAGCCCAGATCCCATCAGCGGTCCAGACACATCCTGAGGCGCTTTCATTTGATCCGGGAGATTGTAGATCGCCGCGAGATCGAGATTAAGAGAGTTGACACAAAGAACAACGCCGCGGATCCATTCACCAAGGCCCTCCCTCAGCCGCAGCATGAGCGACTTTTTGAGATGTTGGGTATGAGATACGCCAATAACTGGCCTTAGTGCAAGTGGGAGATTGTTGGATATATGTATGCCCTAGAGGCCATTATGTGATAGTGGATGTATCTATACATGTATATATATATATTCAGTTTGCATTCTTGCTCGACATGATAGTATGCTATCTGGTTATTCTTTATCTGACATGTTGATTTGATCATGCTTTTATTCATTCATACATGCTGATAAAGCCCCAAGGATATCTGCTTGACTACTCTGATTATGATGGAGATCATACTAGTGGGACATCTGTAGTTTATAAGCATATCCTGAAATGTCCCTAGTCGGAGGTGTATCGAGACGGGGCATCGATATACCAGAGTAGACTAACGTATATGATACTAGACCCATGTGATGGGCGATGGATGTTCCCACATTCATCGATGTTTGACATCAAGATCATATACGGGTGCTCAGTGCTGACTGGGTACACTGGACGGACTCGCCGAGAACTCCTATATGGAATTATATCTATCTTCGGATAGCAGTTCTCAGGTGACACTGGTACAGGTTAGTCTGTAGACCCGAGATCGTCATGGAGTCTTGTGTGTTCTCCCACTGTACTTTGATTGCCACCCTACCACGGCTCTACTGAGTCGTGCAAACAGGTGGCCGTTGGGTACAGTCCCGAGACATACGAAGGCAATGAGCGATAGGAGGGGTTTCGTCTCTCCCGGTATTGGGAGTTGATGCTGTGCTTTGCTCGACTGGTTATAACAGCAAGTCCCTGGCCAGGGCTGCTGAGATTTGCTGATAAGTGTTATCAGTAGTTTCTCGATCTGTTATAGACCATTCACCGACACGACCTATTGAGTTATTGGGGTCGACGTGACCATCCCTAGGCTCGATATGCAGCATATCTGACGAAGAGACCGGACTGGACGGTAGTGTTGCCGCATGGCTCGACGGGAGTTGTAACAGGTTCGCTTGTTTTCTTCTTATCGCTCAATACCCGGGTGGCCGTTACGTTTGGCTGACCGCTTGCGGCTTGGGGGTGCTTGATATGATCATCACCCACTGCCAGCGTATTGACGAGTCTTAGAGTCCCACATAGGAGTTACCTAGTCCAGGCGAAACGTTGTGGTGCGCGTATGCGATATGCGCTTGGACCCGATTAAAATGCGTGTATGGGATACCGTATATTAATTGGGCGGCTTGCTAATGGTCGGGTCATATGTGATATGACCGGATTAGTGAATCAAGTGTTGATTCATCATTAGTTTCTCACTACAAATCCTATATTGTTTATGTTGAATGTATGCATGCATGTGTGCATTCATTCTTGTTCGTGCACATATGGATGTGCAAGCACACATGCATACATACATCATATTTTATCATGGTTGTTTATACAATGGAAATGGTGGATGTATAAGAATTACACCATGGTTGTATTTGGATAATTATTGGATTTAAATTAAAGCAAAAGAAAATGAAAAATGGGTTAAATCACTTAAGAAATTCTACACTCTTCTAACTCAACCATGCTCACCTAACATTTAACCCATAGTTTATTTTCTTATCATGCTTTTGATTTAAAATAAAATGTTATCTATTTATTTAACCATGGTTGGTTAAGAGAAAGAAAAATATATATAGCTATTTTCCTTTTCTCTTTCATAAGATAATTCATTCTCTTCTTCTAAAATCCACCATCTTCATCAACCTCCATGCTTTTGCTCTCTAGTTCATACAAGAGAGTGAATCACTCATAAAAATAAGATTTTGAAGTGAGATCCATAGCCACAACTTCATTCTAATCAAGTCTAGCTCACTTGATTAGAGTGTTCTCTTTGTTTTTCAAAGTTGCAAGCTTGGACGGGAAAACTCCGGGTGGATCGTCGTGGACGTGGGAGGAGTACAAGCGGACCTTCATCCAACACCCAAAGAGCCTAAGGAGCGAAGTAAAAACGGGAGCTACAAAGGTTGTAGCCTTCAAACCCTAACTTTGTTAGCTTATAGTTTTGTAACCCTAATCTTTCTAGGATCGATTCCTTTGCTTGTTAGTTTAGCACCATAAAAATGAAAACTTTAGGTCATGTGATGCTTGTAATCTCTTCATAGGGTGCTAAGCTAACCTAACACGTCTCAAGGCGGACGTAATCTAAGTAAGCCAAAGCCCAGAAATCAAAACCAAATAAGCAGTAAAGTGAAGGAAAACCAATTTATTGAAAGCAATTTTAATCAAATAAGTCACATTAAGCCTTTTTAAAAGCAACATCCATTTTTCCGAAAATTTAGGCAGAGTCTCCTTTGTAAATACTGGCCCCCAAACGGGTACAAAACATGAATATATCAATAACATGAAATAAGGCATCCCCAAGCGGGAGCTAGCTCTTCGCCCTAAGGCGGTCACAAATCCCACGCAATATAAATCAGCAATATGCAAAATAAGCATAAAAAGGCATAAGTAAAAAGCAACTTGTCGGCTCAAGTGAGCACGACCCAAAGAAACAATATACATGCCCACAAATTTCACTGTCTCGCCTCTAAGTCAATATACATCAGTACTGGTAGATGATACAGTAGATGGAGTACACTAGATACAATAAATGTACAAGGTGGAAGACAAAATAAACATATAACCCACCTACGAGCAAAAATCCTCAAATCCACGCAAAAGGAGGAAGTGCGTTCGTCGGTACAGTGCTGACGGATCGAACCTGCAAAAAGTCTGTGGCACAACAGGGGTGAGTTGCCAACTCGTGAGTAATATGTATCATCTATAAAGACTATCGTAAGCATGTACGTAAGATGTCACAATTCTACAATATTGATATAGTATGAAGTACTAGCATGTATGCGACATGAATGCAATATAACACGTGATCTGGATATGCTGATATGAGGAAATCATTATTTTCATCTTAGGAAAATTTCTGTGAAATATCTTAGGAAATCAACAGAAATCCGTGCCCAGCATCGGCACCTCAAATAAATATCTCAGTGTCCGAAAGTATCTGTATCCAATATCCCGGCCCCAGCCGTCCGGCTGGTCCATCTCAAAATATCAATATCTCAACATCTCACGGCCACGGTCGGTATCCTCTAGATATCCGCCACGTCAACAATCACCGGTTGGTAGTGCGTCCCTGCCAGGCTCATCGTCTACTACTCGAACTTCTTGCCCCGGGGTACCTTACCGGGCCCACCATGTACCCGAGACTGTTCATCCAACTCCTCGAAACGGGTCTCGAAAACCAACAGAAAACTTATGGTGGATGACACATGTATCATATCATGAGAAAAACCACAACTTTCAATGTTTAAAATAATATCAGTTTTATTAAATCCTTGCGGTCTCTCCAAAATCTCATAAATCTCAAATACTGAAATCCTACAGAAGAAAGTACCATAAGTACGCATGTCAATGATGATGAATGCCTATGGTATCGACAGTGCGAACTGCAATATATGACATAAATACTATGAATGATCGAATGATGTAATGAGGTACATGCATATGACTAGCAATTCTACATATTCATCTTGCGGAATTTACTATATTAGTACTGGTTTATATGTCTTACATGGTGAAATTATTCTAAATTCCGGTTTAAACAAGTTATCTAGTTTTTGTGGCATAGCAATTACCAAGGCGTGTGTGTTCGCATGAAAAGTGTTCGTGCCGCATAAAACCCTGGTAATGGTGCAAGTTTCCTATGCGATGAAGTTGCACAATTATATATAATGAATTAAGCAAGCCAATTATTTCCTGTGTCGCATATCTCATTTAATGGTTTCAATGGTTTTCATATGATAAATTTAACACAATTATGGATATACAGGTCATGCAGTGTCGTAAAAATATGTAACTAGGAACTACATGCAACAAGCTGGTATTACTGGAAATTCTAAATTATCGGGCGCCTCGCGCCATCCAAACGATTCTTCCCGTAGATGTATACATCTACTCACCGGAAATCCCCAGCTAGCTCGATCCAATCACTGCTTTCCCTTTTCGTGCCGCGTCCGAAGTCTCCGCGACCGATCCTGGAATTGCACAACACAAAACATAAGGTTATACATCATGAAACGACGCATGTCAAAAAATGAAAGGGTCAACGTCAACGAGTTAGGCACATTGTGCACAAGGTACGCGGAACACATGTACGGTTCCTAAGCACTCTTACAAGGGTCTATAAGGCATCAACCATGCCTGATTCAAAATTTAGACGTGCCGAACAACCCAAAGCCGGGATCTTTGCTAGATTATTAGGGTTTAACATGCAAGTAAATATCTTTACAACTAAGAGTGAGGGATTATAACCTTTGTAGTCCGCTCCTTCACTTCATAAGCTTCGAGTAGAAGTCCCTTCGCCGCGATCCACGATCTTCCGGACTCAAGAGAGGCTCCACTACCCGAATGATCCATACTAGCTTGTAGTCTTCCTTTTCTCCGATGATCTACCTCGAAGTTTCGTTAACTCAAGCTTTTTCTCACTAATGAGGTGAACACCCTAATCTAATTGGCTAGATTAGATGAGGTTGATGATGTAGGATTTATGCTCTCTTTTATTATCAAATTCTCACTTTAATTCATCACCAAATGAAAACCTAGAAAGCTTTTCAAAGCTCGAAGAAAGAAGAAGAAGAATATAAAATGAATAAATCCTTTTGTGATGAATAATGAAAAGATTATAAGATTACAAATGCAACCATGGTCAACTATGACAAGGCTAACCAATGTAGAGAGTTCACTAGGGTTAAGGGTTTGGGTTGGGTTAAGGAACGAGTCACTAAAATATCAACCATAATATCTTAGCTCAAAACAAAAGAAAACCTTCTAAAAGGTTCATGAAAGAACGAACCCAAATCAAACCCTAACCATGTTTAATCTCCACTAATCATGTTGCATTAGTAATTATAATATGTTACAATATTATATATCACATATATAATATATTTTGTAACAAAAGAAAATAATACAATTAACATATATCGCATATATATCAATGTATTATTCGGTGAGAAAATGAATCAATAAAGCGAGCCAATATTAGATAATGTAATGCAATATATCATATATATTATTATACATTAAATTATCGAATCAACACTTGATCCGACAATCCGGCTATATCGAATATAACCGACTAATATATCATGTACCGATTCATTGAATCAACACTTGATCCGATGACCCGGCTCATATCAAAATATCGCGAGAATATAATACGGTATCTCATATCGCATTATCCTCGGTCATGCACATATCACATATGTGCTCCTATTCCATTTTGCCTGAGTCAAGAAACCTCTGTGTAGGACTCTAAAGAATCGTCAATACGCCGGCAGTAGGTGATGATCATATCAAACACCCACAAGCTGCAAGCGGTCAGCTAAACGTAACAGCCACCCAGGTATTGAGTGTAAGTCTACGGTAGCGCCCCGGCCGTCTTTCAGACGCCAAAATGCGGAACAAAAACTTTTATAACTGGCGCTATCGCATACTATAACCCGGATCTGCCATTAACGCTAAACTAACAATCTACAAAGAGGGAAGAAAGGTTATACCGAACGATCCGAGTCCTTCGTTCTTTAACCATCATCCCACGCTCCGTTGCGGCTGCTCCGATCTCGTCGATCTCCGATCTCCTCGTCCAGGTGGCACCACGTCATCGGATCTTTAAACGGGCTCCCGCCTCTGACTCGAGGCAACTCGGTCGTCAAGTTTGCTAAAAGAGACGACCAAGATTGATGTAGAGAATGAGTGGAATACTTTGTCTCGCTTCGTCCAAAACCATGGACGGACGGTTAATGAAGTTGCCGTGGGAATCGGGTAATGGAATGAAATGAGCTGTGAAATTCCATACACCGAAACTATCATAATCTTTTTAACCAAAATGAAGTGAGTGTGAGAGAGAGGAGGGCCGGCCACATATATAGAGGTGGGGAGGTGACAATAAGAAAATATCTCTAGTGTAAACACAAAATGTGAACACAAAGTGTGAACACAAAGAAAGCAACCAATGAAAACTCAACACCATTCTAACCTAGTCACCTCTTCTAGAAACTTCTAGAACCTTCCACACTCATCTCAAGAAAAGATAAATCCGTCTTTAACCGAATGTTAAAAGACGGCTGATAGAAAACTGGAAACTGGCAACTTCCAAAAGTGATCCCGAAATGAATTTCAGGATAACCCCGTAACTGTATAAATATACCCGCATTTGTATTACGACCGAATACAAATGCAACTGAGACAAAGATATTATATCTACTCTATATAATACATGGATCCGGCTTAAACCAAAGCCTACCAGTATTATCTGCCCGAAAAATAACACGTGCGTAAACGCACGTGCATTTTCCGAACCCTGCCGTAAAACCATACGGCCTCTACAACGTTTCGCCCGAACTTGGGAAACTGTCTGTGGGGGACTTTAATGACTCGTCAGTACCCTGGCAGTGGGTTTAACCACAAGCCGTCAGCGGCACTAGCTATGCGTAACGGCTGCCCATGGAATGACCTCAAGGGAGGCTGATGAGCGAACTCATCCAGAAACCCTACTGAGCCTAACAGTGACAATGTATATACAGTCCGGTCCGTTCGTCTATGAGTATCGCATATCCGGCCTAGGGGGCTAGTAACGTCAGACCCCCAATAGATGTATAAGTCGTGTCGGAGACAAGCCCTGAACATCCTGAGATACTACTGGAGTACCTACCAGTAAATCTCACCTGCCTTGGGCAAGGACTTGGTGTAATGGCTTTCCTAGACACAGCGCGACCTCTACCCCCAATACCGGGAGAGACGAATCCCCTGCCGATCCGCTCACGTGCCTCCATGTGGCTCGGGACTGTACCCAAAAACTACCCGTTTGCACGACTCCTTTGTGCCGTGGTAGGGTAGAAATCAAAGCACAGTGGGAACTCACACGAGACAAATGACGACCTCAGGTCGATGAACTAACCTGTACACATGTCACCAGGGAACTGCTATCTGACGATATGTATAATACCAACTAGCAGGTTCCCGGCGAGTCCTGTCCGGTGTACTCATAACCCAATGAGCACCTGTACACATCTTAGGTGATCCAACTGACACCAGTGGCTTGTGAGACCGGCCACCGCCCCTCGTCGGGGTCTCGACTGTATACACTAGTCTACTCCGGAGTATCGATGCCCTGTCTCGAAACTCCCACGACTAGGGACCACCCAACTCTCACGTATATGATCGCCCTCATACTGTTGGTAGTCAAGCAAGATCCTAAGGGCTGTATCAAAGTGTAATCGTGATCAGTCACCTGAACCTATACACGACTGATAAAGGCAAACTAGATAGCATACTATCATCTCGAGTAAGACTGTCCTACCGGTATAGGTCCTCCTCAATCATTGCAATCACGTACCTGCGATCCAATAATTGACTTTGAGGGCACTATATCCAAAAATCTCCCACTTGCACTTAAGGCTAATTATTGCGATGTTGCGTACTCACAGTCCGTGTGAAACCAATACCCAACTCCTCTACTAATCAGTTTCACAAAGCCCGTTTGTAAAACTATTGTGTTTGAGAAATAGCCTCAGTGAGTGGATCCGTCAGGATGTCTCTTTCTATGTCTCTCTTAATCTCAAGTTCGCGGAGAAAGCCATCTCCCGAATTGAGTAATACCTGTCTTAGAATATGTCTGGATATCTGATGGGACCTAGTTCATAAATGAACTCCAAATCCAAACTTCTTAGACTGTATCGAAAACTGAACCTAATCAGTATCCGGCACCATGGCTCCTACAGTATCCTCTTAGACCACCTGTCCAAAATACTGTCCCTCTTTATCAGAGGGAAAACTATAACTCTGACAATCACTCTGTCATCCATGTCACCTTTGAAGCCTGGAATGATAACCGTCTCCCGAAGGAGGCTGCCGTCATCAAATCCGTAGAACATTCGCTTATGTTCTAAAACTGCTTCCTTATGTTTCTCCAGGATTGGATTAATACAAACTTATTGCATCTAGTGCAAAAACAACACTTGGTGTGGTACTTGACATCTTATGATTGATTCAGTTGCCTAAGCAAGTGATCTGCCAATCATAGACATCCCTCTCCCCTTTAGTCTGTAAGACACCTTTAGAGAGGGTGACTCCATCACTTGCAGGTACACCACCATGCCAGGAGTCATCTATTCTAAAGACCATTAGAATACTGTCAAAGTACCCATATTGGGAAACTACCCAAATCCAGATCTAAAACCATAGATCTAGAAACCAGAATGTCAAATATTATATCCATATCCTGTCTGGAGAAACAACTGTGTGACGACCACAGTACAACCGATCGTAGTATAGGAATTTTACTTCCTACTCTGTGTATGTCATCCAAATACCAGGACATCACACCCTACTACCTTCTTAACAGATCCATCCTATTCTGATGAAGTCAAACCCATGACTGTCACATCAAAATTAGATGATCAATCTCCGCTATAACTGCTCTAGTCTATAAAAAGACATAAGCTACTTGCCCACTTTGCTTCCGCTGCTCCCACTGACGACAACAACCCTCCTACCGGGTCTCATAGCCTGGAACAACAGTAGTGTCAAGTCTGGGTAGATAAGAACCTCCCTGTCACCGTCCTTGAGGCTACCGAAGTACCTCTCGGGTGTCTGAGGTTACCCACCAAATCTGCGGAGTGGCTAATGGAATGTCAAACCTGATTGAATCTGTAGGTCCTATTAAATTTTTCGTAACCGTTTGCGGTTCTGGAATCACTTCCAGTTCTACCATACTCCCACTACTGTTTTCTGAAAAAATCCATTTTACTAAAACTGTGGCGAGTCACGAACAATATCACTATTGATCTCCCAGATGGTAGAAAGTCAACCCTCGTCATAGCCTAGGCCAACCCACAAACAGCCATTACAGAAACGTGCCCTGAGTTATCCAGAGTCTGGTTTTAAGCATAAGCCGGACAACTCCCCGTACCTTAACATCGTTAAGATACGAACCATTCTATTTCCAATATAGAAACTTTGGCACTTATTTAATTGGAACCAGATTCTAATCATGCAGCTATCTCCAGTGCATATTAACTTTAATGGAGAAAGGCTATTCAACATTACTCAACTTAGGAATCCATCCAATTATGAGTAACCTGAAATAGAAACAAGTTTCTCAAAACGTTTACTATCATCTGAATACCAATCACAAGTATCTACATCTTCGATCTCTTTGAAGAATCCCGATACTTGCGACATCTGGTTCTCTACTTTATTCTTATACCCACAACTTCTCAAAACTTAGACCTTGTATTTCTACGAAACACTTGTCTAAATACCAGAGAAGTCATAAGTAGACAGAACAAAGTACGAGGACCTACCCCTTTGTCCTGATGGACACTGGACAACATACATTCCTCTGTATAAGTCCACTGAGTTGAATAACTCAAAACCTATGCGTCGTAGGTTGAAAACTGTACCCTGGCGATTTCCTCAAATATCACCAATTACAACGAATTCCGATATAATGAGGATGATCACCTAATTCCCAATAACTTCCTCCCACTCATCATCTGTAAAAACCATACAGATATGAGAAAGTAACCTGGTGAATACACACCCTGGAGTAAGTATCTAATCGGGAAAACAGTTTTCCATTAACAATGCACTGAAACATGAAAATGTTTCGTAGGGGTATCCTGGTATTCATAGTAATGCCTCTTCCATAATCAAATTCATGACTTTAACCGTATATTCTTTTGCCATCTCTCCAAATCCCATTATTTCTCTTTAGTCGTTACCTTCTGTACACCATCGTTAGGCTAAATGGTTTTCTTCTTTCCCTACCGTTCGGCACCAGCCTATGGTTTGGAAGAAGACTATCCGGTAAGCATAATAGGTGTACCCTCCTATACCAAGGAGTACTCGCAACTGAGAGAAGGTGATGATAAAAGACAACTGAATAATACCTTATTCTTTTAAAAGTAAAATAGGAGTGGCGATGAAGTACGTGGTTTGGTCGTGAATGATAACAGTCGCAACTTACTTTGCCCTCTTTCTAATCCCTTTATTTTGTCTTTACATATTACCTTCTGTACACCCTACTTAGGCTAATTGGTTTTCTTCATTCCCTACCTTTCGGCACCTGCCTATGGTTTGGAAGAAGACTATCCAATAAGCGTAATAGGTGTACTCTCCTAAACCAAGGAGCCCTCGCAACCTGAGAGAAGGTGATAATAAAAGACAACTGAATAAACCAATTCTATTTCTCCTGAACCTTGATCCATCCTCGAAGGAGTCCCTTCGAGTTCGTATATAACCATACGATGGATCTATCCAATGGAAGTGGATGTCCGTAGTAATACGGGTGTTCTGAGAAATGCAAAGGGTAGAAGAAGGAGTGGCAATGACTTATGCAACTAAGACAATCCAAAAGCCAGTATTTTAAGAAGGTTCGGTCAACTTGGTCCCTGAGTCATAGTCTATGGTCGGTCAAAGGTCGCTGCCAAAGAGAGAGAGAAAAGAAACACTCTGCGTGCACTCTAACCTAGATCAGAATGGTTATCACTTTATCTAATCCGGAAACCTCCCACTGTACTGTCAAATTCTCCTCCAAACCTAAAAGAAGAATCAATCGGGATCACCCGAAGAGTAAACCAGCTCATCAGTGGGAATCGGGATCCAACTCTCATCGCATGATAACGTGATGGAATCCACTTGCGTTATCACACTCCAGAAGGTATGCGCATGCCTGGCAAGTTTCAGTTTTTTTAGAAACTCCCGATATGATTTTTACCCCATGTTCTTATGACCTTGACGAAAGCCAACAAATCATAAGTCACATGTCAAGTTCTGCCCGTCATTATCTTGTTAATTCGAACCCACCCATACATACCCTTGACGAAAGCCAACAAGGTAATACGACTGTCCCAAACCAACTCATCTATCTATGCAACAAATGAATACCCCAGCAACTACCAAACACTATGCCTTGACGAAAGCCAACAAACATAGCTTGAATATTACTGACCATCCATAAGAAATGACGGAGGGCTACGGCTGGTTTTTGGCGAAAAACCTTTAACGTAATGAACTTGATCTCGTTGAAGGAACCTGATAGCTTTTTATAAAAATATAGTGGCGAAAACCTTTGCTAAAGAGGTCACTCCCGGTGAAGGGATCTTGGCTCTTTCCTCGTAGAATGAGGTGCAGGATATTCCACTGAATACCGCGATGCAAAGCAACATGTAATCGACTATAGTGAAGTTATTACCCTGACTCAAACTTCTGCCCAAGGAGTCAGTCCCGGTGAAGGGATATCGGCCCTTGCCCCGTCGAATGAGGTGCAGGATATTCCAATCGAATACCACTGTGCAAAACAAAAGGAAACGTCCTTGTAATAACACTTTTTAAATTATTCCAACAACATCCAAACAGGTTTGTTTTCCTTTGCATTGATCAGAATCAACGCAGTCCCATCAAATAATCACACCAGAAAAGAACGAAAATAAAATGTACGTATATGCCATCCGCATTCGTCTCTGGGTCCCGTCATCACCCGTTAGGTTACTTAACTAACGACAGAGCGGGGACTGAACTAGCGCGGGTGTAAAACATATACAACATCTAATAGTATATATACCAATATACAATAATCGCTCCAGGTGTGATAATATGCAACATTACAGAAAAGTAATAAGCATCACAGAACAATACAGATAATCTGGGATCCCCGAGTTTCACAGAGCCGCTGCTGAAACCCAACGTTCCCCTGTCGTGTGGATAGCCTGTGCAATGAAACCTAGACCCCTACGGGTGCGGCAAGTTACCCGCCAAAACCTGAAGCGAGGCAGCCCTCTACAGCATAGGGAATGGACCACCCAGCACTTTACGGAATCCGGTAGCTTGAGCACCCCTCCTTGGGTCAACCTGTACCCCCTACGAGTGTGGCGAATAGTCTGCCAATTCTAGAGTGGGGCCCCTCTGCCTCTCAAAGCCATGAGATGCGGACCCGTTGCCCCCCAGAACCCGGCTATCCGTGCACTCTATCGCGGGGTAAAACCTATTACAGAAAAGGAAAAATAGTACAACAGGTACATCGACCGCAACCTGGTCGTGCCCCAAAAGAATAATATACAACAGGCAGTGACGGCAGTCCACATGTCGGACGCTCGCCCTGCAATATCAAATGTACAAATAAATCCAAACTGCACTATCATTGCACACTGCTATCCACCACGACAAATCCGCAACATCAAAGCACAACACAGAACATCAACGCGAATGTCACGTTCGCAAACCCGTCTAAAAAAATATAGCAATCAGACGCGGTTTACCGATCAAATGACATTCCCGGTCGGAGATATAATGTAAGCACTGTAAACTAACATGTTTAAATTTCGATCGACTAAATTTCCCGAAGTGGGCCCCACGCAAATCTGCTGTACAGTAAAAAATAATGGGCCCAAATGAACAGTTCCAGAAACCACAATTTCCCAAGTAGAATCCACAGAAGAAAGATGGTCCACTGATTCACCTAGACGGCCGCGGTTCCGCGGCCAAAGCATGGCTTTGGCGGCGGTTCCGCGGCCGTACGGTCGGATCAGTGGGTCGAATTTCTTCTGTCTTCTTTAAAAAGCCTGCTTGACTTTCTGAGATGCTTAAAAAAATTTTTAGACCAGATTTAAATTCAACAGAAACTTTAGACTTGAAAATTGTAGTTTTTGAAAATCCGTTCGATCGATCTTTTAAACGTGTTAGCACAAGTTAGTAAAGCTTAATGGCGTGGCTCTGATACCATGTAAGTCTACGGTAGCGCCCCGGCCGTCTTTCAGACGCCAAAATGCGGAACAAAAACTTTTATAACTGGCGCTATAGCATACTATAACCCGGATCTGCAATTAACGCTAAACTAACAATCTACAAAGAGGGAAGAAAGGTTATACCGAACGATCCGAGTCCTTTGTTCTTTAACCATCATCCCACGCTCCGTTGCGGCTGCTCCGATCTCGTCGATCTCCGATCTCCTCGTCCAGGTGGCACCACGTCATCGGATCTTTAAACGGGCTCCCGCCTCTGACTCGAGGCAACTCGGTCATCAAGTTTGCTAAAAGAGACGACCAAGATTGATGTAGAGAATGAGTGGAATACTTTGTCTCGCTTCGTCCAAAACCATGGACGAACGGTTAATGAAGTTGCCGTGGGAATCGGGTAATGGAATGAAATGAGCTGTGAAATTCCATACACCGAAACTATCATAATCTTTTTAACCAAAATGAAGTGAGTGAGAGAGAGAGGAGGGCCGGCCACATATATAGAGGTGGGGGGGTGAGTGTAGGAGAGGGGGAGGTGACAATAAGAAAATATCTCTAGTGTGAACACAAAGTGTGAACACAAAGAAAGCAACCAATGAAAACTCAACACCATTCTAACCTAGTCACCTCTTCTAGAAACTTCTAGAACCTTCCACACTCATCTCAAGAAAAGATAAATCCGTCTTTAACCGAATGTTAAAAGACGGCTGATAGAAAACTGGAAACTGGCAACTTCCAAAAGTGATCCCGAAACGAATTTCAGGATAACCCCGTAACTGTATAAATATAGCCGCATTTGTATTATGACCGAATACAAATGCAACTGAGACAAAGATATTATATCTACTCTATATAATACATGGATCCGGCTTAAACCAAAGCCCACCAGTATTATCTGCCCGAAAAATAACACGTGCGTAAACGCACGTGCATTTTCCGAACCCTGCCATAAAACCATACGGCCTCTACAACGTTTCGCCCGAACTTGGGAAACTGTCTGTGGGGGACTCTAATGACTCGTCAGTACCCTGGCAGTGGGTTTAACCATAAGCCGTCAGCGGCACTAGCTATGCGTAACGGCTGCCCATGGAATGACCTCAAGGGAGGCTGATGAGCGAACTCATCCAGAAACCCTACTGAGCCTAACAGTGACAATGTATATACAGTCCGGTCCGTTCGTCTATGAGTATCGCATATCCGGCCTAGGGGGCTAGTAACGTCAGACCCCCAATAGCTGTATAAGTCGTGTCGGAGACAAACCCTGAACACCCTGAGATACTACTGGAGTACCTACCAGTAAATCTCACCTGCCTTGGCCAAGGACTTGGTGTAATGGCTTTCCTAGACACAGCGCGACCTCTACCCCCAATACCGGGAGAGACGAATCCCATGCCGATCCGCTCACGTGCCTCCATGTGGCTCGGGACTGTACCCAAAAACTACCTGTTTGCACGACTCCTTTGAGCCGTGGTAGGGTAGAAATCAAAGTACAGTGGGAACTCACACGAGACAAATGACGACCTCAGGTCGATGAACTAACCTGTACACATGTCACCAGGGAACTGCTATCTGACGATATGTATAATACCAACTAGCAGGTTCCCGGCGAGTCCTGTCCGGTGTACTCATAACCCAATGAGCACCTGTACACATCTTAGGTGATCCAACTGACACCAGTGGCTTGTGAGACCGGCCACCGCCCCTCGTCGGGGTCTCGACTGTATACACTAGTCTACTCCGGAGTATCGATGCCCTGTCTCGAAACTCCCACGACTAGGGACCACTATTAAGGATATGCTTATAGACCACCCAACTCTTACGTATATGATCGCCCTCATACTGTTGGTAGTCAAGCAAGATCCTAAGGGCTCTATCAAAGTGTAATCGTGATCATTCACCTGAACCTATACACGACTGATAAAGGCAAACCAGATAGCATACTATCATCTCGAGTAAGACTGTCCTACCGGTATAGGTCCTCCTCAATCATTGCAATCACGTACCTGCGATCCAATAATTGATTTTGAGGGCACTATATCCAACATTGAGCGATCAGAAGATCAACAAGCAAGCTTGTACATTCTCTTGTGAATCCAATCAGTAACACTCCCGTACAGTCCGGTCTCTTCGTCTGATATGTCGCATATCTAGTCTAGTGGTGGTATACGTCAGACCCCAGTAACCGATAAGTCGTGTCGATGTGAGGCTCATAACAGGTCGAGAAACTACTGGTAACACTTACCAGGAAATCTCTATATCAGCCCTGGCCAGGGACTTCCGGTTATAGCCAATCGAACACAGCACAACATCAACTCCCTATACCGGGAGAGACGAATCCTCTCCTATCGCTCATTGCCTCCATGTTATTCGGGACTGTACCCAAAATCCACCGTTTTGCACGCCCTCTTGGACGTGGTAAAGTGGAAATCAATGCACAATGGGAATCACACAAGAATCTATGACGATCTCGGGTCTACAGACTACCCTGTACCAGTGTCACTGGAGAACTGCCATCTGGCGTGAGGTATAATACCATCTGGGAGTTCTCGACGAGTCCGTCCAGTGTACCCAGTCTCCACTGAGCACCCATACACCATCCTTGATGTCAAACACCGATGGATATGGGATCATCCATCGCCCATCATATGGGTCAAGATGCGTATACGCTAGTCTACTCTGGTGTATCGATGCCCTGTCTCGATACACCCTCGACTAGGAACGGTTATAGGATGTACTCATCGACTACTCTGGCCCCACTAGTATGATCTCATCATAGTCCCAGTAGTCGAGTACATATCCTAAGGGCTGTATCAACATGTGAGAGTAAGACAGTAAACTAATACAAGTCATCTTGTTAAGATAAAGTGAAACCAAATAGCATACCGACGAGCAAGAAAGTCCTCTCTATATATATCCAAGCATCCATTATAATATACATCATATGTACAACAATGGCCTCTAGGGCATATACATAACTAACAATCTCCCACTTGCACTAAGGCCAGCTGCTGTAGTATCTCATACCTAGCATCCCGAATAATCTCTCAAACTGTATTTAGGGAATGACCTTCGTGAGTGGATCCGCAGTGTTGTCCTTCGTATCTACTCTCCTGACCTCGATCCCCCGGCGATCAACCATCTCCCTGATCAGGTGATACAGCATAAGAATATGTCTGGACTTCTGATGGGACCTTGGTTCCTTGGCCAAAGCCACAGCTCCATTGTTATCGCAATACAAAGGTATTGGATGCACAATGGAAGGAACCACACCAAGTTCTCTAATGAACTTCTTTATCCAGACAGCCTCTTTGGCAGCATCGTTGGCAGCGATGTATTCAGCCTCCATCGTCGAGTCTGCAACGGTATCCTGTTTGGAACTCTTCCAACATACCGCCCCTCCATTGAGGGTAAAGACAAATCCCGAGTGCGACTTAGAGTCTTCCTTATCACTTTGGAAGCTCGAATCGGTAAAGGACTCCACCTGGAGTTCTCCGTTACCATACACCAAGAACATCTCCTTAGTCCTTCGTAAGTACTTGAGAATGTTCTTCACAGCTGTCCAGTGACTCTTTCCAGGATCTGCTTGATACCGACTCACTACACTTAGTGAGTATGCTACATCGGGTCTCGTACATAGCATCGCATACATGATAGAGCCTACTGCCGAAGCATAGGGTATCCCTTGCATGCGAGCTCTCTCCAAATCAGTCTTGGGAGACATCTCTTTGGAGAGAGTGAGTCCAGAGATCGTGGGTTGGTTCCCACGCTTGGATTCTTCCATACTAAATCTCTTTAGTATGGTGTCAATGTACCTGGATTGGGACAATCCCAGTATCCGTTTAGATCTATCTCTATAGATCATAATTCCCAATATGCAGGAGGCATCACCTAGATCTTTCATTGAGAATCTTTGTGATAAGAAGATCTTGACTGACTGCAACATAGGAACATCATTTCCTATCAAGAGTATATCATCGACGTACAATACGAGGAAAACAACCTTACACTCTGCAATCTTTTTATATAAACAAGGTTCATCTACATTTTTGATGAAGTCAAACTCTTTGACTACAACATCAAAGCAGATGTTCCAACTCCGCGATGCTTGCTTTAACCCATAGATGGATTTAAGCAGTTTGTACCCTTTTCCGCTGCTCCCACTATCTACGAAGCCCTCTTGCTGAGTCATGTACACGCACTCTTCTAAATCACCGTTTAAAAAGGCGGTCTTAAGATCCATTTTCCAGATTTCGTAGTCATGGTATGCAGCAATGGCAAGTAAGATCCGGATGGACTTAAGCATAGCCACTGGAGAAAAAGTTTCGTCATAATCCACACCTGGTCGTTGACGAAAACCCTTTGCAACAAGTCTAGCTTTGAAAGTCTCAACTTTTCCATCTACACCAATTTTCTTTTTAAAGATCCACTTGCTCCCAATGGGTTTTACCCCTTCAGGAGCATTTTCCAAAGTCCATACTTTGTTGGTGTACATGGATTCCATCTCAGATCGCATTGCATCCAGCCATTTCACAGAGTCACCACTCGTGATGGCCTGCTCGAAACTAGTCGGGTCATCATCTTCCATGATGCAATCCTCGCTTCCATCATCAATGAGAATACCGTAGTATCTCTCAGGTGGATGAGAAACCCTGCTAGATCGGCGAAGAGGCTGGGGTTCGTCGGGTACTACTGAATCTTCTGGTTCCATTAAATTTTCTGTTGTAGTTTGTTCTGCTGAAACTTCTTCCAGTTCTACCTCAGAGCCACTAATCTCTTTTGCAAGAAATTCCTTTTCTAAAAAGGTGGCGTGTTGAGCAACAAACACCCTTTGTTCCTCACTGTGGTAGAAAATATACCCTCGCGAATGCTTGAGATATCCAATAAACTTACATAAAACAGACCTTGCCTCGAGTTTGTCCGGTTTTTGTCTTTTGACATAGGCCGGGCAACCCCATATCTTAACAAAATTAAGATATGGTCTCTTCCCTTCCCATATCTCATATGGGGTGGTAGGCACAGATTTGGTAGGAACTTTATTCAGTATGTATGCCGCTGTCTCAAGCGCATACCCCCAGAAGGAAATAGGCAACTCAGCAATGCTCATCATAGAGCGCATCATATCTAATAGGGTGCGATTCCTCCGCTCCGATACATCGTTGTGCTGTGGTGTATAAGGAGGAGTAAGCTGAGAGAGAATCCCATTCTCTTTTACATAATCTAGGAACTCATTGCTCAAGTATTCTCCTCCTCGATCGGATCGAAGGATTTTAATACTTTTGCCCGTTTGGTTCTCTACTTCGTGCTTATATTCTCTGAATTTCTCAAAAGCTTCAGACTTGTGTTTCATCAGGAACACATGTCCGAATCTTGAGAGATCGTCAGTGAATGTAATAAAGTAGGAAGAACCGTTCCTGGCATGCGTAGACATGGGACCGCATACATCACTATGTACCAGCCCTAAGAGTTCGGTAACTCTTTCTCCGTGTCCACTAAACGGAGTTTTGGTCATTTTACCTTTGAGATATGAATAGCAAGTATCATAAGATGATAATTCGAACGGATTCAAATATCCATCCTTATGTAACTTAGCTAGCCGTGTCGCATTGATATGACCAAGTCTACAATGCCACAAGAAGGATTCGTTCATTTCTGAACTCTTCCTCTTGTGTGTGTTTTGTATATTAAGGACTGTATTTTGATTGAGAATGAATATGCCATTATGTAACGAGCCTGATGCAATCAACTTTTGATCAAGGAAGATGTTCATAACATTATCCTGTACTACAAAATTATATCCTTCTTTACTTAATAAAGAAACTGATATAATGTTGCACATCATGTTCGGTATATAATAGCACTCATTCAGAATCAATGTATTACTACTTGGTAATACAAGATGATATTCGCCAACTTCTTTGGCTCCAATACTTGCACCATTCCCTACTTGTACGGAATGATCACCTTTTCCCAGTTCTCTACCTTTACGTAGCCCATGTAACAATTTACATATGTGGGATCCCGATCCGGTATCTAATACCCAGGATGTAGGGCGAACTGAGAAACGGTTCTCAATAACTAACACACCCGAAGAAGATGCATCAGCATGGATGTTCTTTGTTTGGGCGGCATGAGAATCTAGATATTCTCCTATTTCCTGTTCAGTCTTATAACTCTTATAAGAAAGAACGGGACCAACGTTCCCCTGCTCAGTATAATAAGCGGGTTCAGTCAATACATCCATATTATTATCTTGATTAAGGCCTGACATGGTCGCTACCTGGAGAGAGAGAGAAGAAAACACTTTAGCGTATGCTCTTGCAAGATTAGATTGGTTATTATCTTATCTAATCAGGATGTCTCCCACTGTTTTTATCAAATTTTCCTTCAAACCCTAAAAGGTAAGATTAGCCGGGATTAATTACACCCTACAATTTCGTCAATCTTTCAGCCAGATTAGTGTCGGTACTTGAGGGAGGTTCCCCGTGCTTTCGCACGGACCTAATTAAAATAAACCTCATTTTCCCAGAGGCATAACCTCATTAACACCATTCTAGACACCTACTTGATCGGCTAATTGTCCTGTGTAAAATTCTCCCAGGAGTAACTCTTACTCGCAGCGGGTATCGGGATCCAACTATCTCATAGGAGGTATGCAATCTCATTGCAAATTTCAGTACTTGAAATTCCCAATAATATTTTGCCCCAAGCATCCCATGACCTTGACGAAGGTCAACAAATCATAGGGTGCTAGTCAAGTTCAACCCGTCATTTCTTGATTAAATCAGACCCACCCGCACGACCCTTGATGCAGGTCAATAAGGACGTACGACTATCCTAATCCAATCTGCATCACATGCATAAACAGATAAATACTAGTTAGCTACCGCACACTACGCCTTGACGGAGGTCAACAAACGTAGTACGAATACTAAGTAGGATTCATCTGAAATGACGGAGGTCTATGACAGGTTTTTCTGAAAACCTATTGCGTAATGAACTTGATATCGTTGTAGAAACAAGTGGTTTTTGAAAAAGGAGTGTTTTTGAGGCTTTTCTAGTTTCGCTAAAGAGGTCACTCCTGGTGAAGGGATCTCGGCTCTTTCCCCATCATATAAGGTGCAGGATATATCATATATACCGCTGTGCAAAGCAAGAACTATAGAAGCTGTCAAAAACTAAACCGCGAGTTTGTAGCATCTGCCAATTTCGCTAAAGAGGTCACTCCCAGTGAAGAGATCTCGGCACTTTCCTCATCGAACAAGGTGCAGGGTATATCATATATACCGCTATGCAAAGCAAAACTGTAGCTACCCTTTTTATAAAGTTTTGATTCTACAACATCTTTTAGGTTTCTTTTCTTTTATTAATCTTATTAATATATCCCATCAGCTTATGCTTCCTAAGCATCACAGTAGAAACGAAAGCAGTAATATTTATATATCAGCATATATATATAGTATAAGCATTCGTCTCATGCAGTAATATGATCTCATCACAGAACATTGCAGCAGAAGAACATATATGAAATATTGGATATACTAGGATGTCTGTGTTTTAATACGAGCCTGTATAAAACACGGATTCCACGGTCGCGATGAATAGCCAAACCCACATCCCTAGACCCCTACGAGAGCGGCAAGCAATACTGCCAATTCTAGGGTTAGGAGACCCAGTCTCGACTCCTCGAGATGGCCTCCCTCTGGACCCTAGAACCCGGTTACTTATGCTCCCCTCCTTGGGTCTACCTAATGCGGAAAAGTAAATAATATACACTGGTGACATCAACCTCATCCCGGAAGTGCCCCAATAAAAGAATATTACATACAAATGAATTTTACATGAATGAAAATAAAAACCCTCATCTCACATAAAACCCCCGGCTATTCAGAACACGGCGATCCAATATAACACATCACAGCAACACATAATATCTCATATCATCAACGTAAGTAAGTATGCATACACCGATTGTCGTTGATGTATAGCAACGAAAACCGGCGATACAACTACATACTACACTTACGGTCACAGAAAAGAAAGTGTAAAACTACAACATTTGGAATCCACAATCACTTTAGACATCGTAAATCCGAAATATCACATACTTCGCATTTCATGCCTAACTAAATGAATTCCACATATTGTATCACATTCCAGATAAATAGCCAATATTAAACTTTTCGATCGAATAATCAAATACCCAAGATTTCCTAAATAGCTCAACACTTGAGCGGAGTTCAAAAAATCCCAGAATATGTCACAGCACCAATGGTCCAGCCGTAGATGGGTCAAGCCAACGCCTCACATGTGGCAACGCCGTACTGCGCCAAACCCTAAGGTTTAGAGGCGGTTCAGACAGTCACAAAATCGAGTTAAGGTTTGTGTTCTTCTAGAGGGTCCACCGCATTACTTGCACGTTTTTCCGAAAGATTTAAACTCAAGAAAAATTCAACACTTGAAAGTTTTTTGTGCCGGGAAAAAGTGAGTTATTGATATCCGTTCGAACATTTTAATACTTTCTAAATTATCCGGAAAGCATAACGAAATTAAACTTTCCGATCGAATCGACGAATACAAAATAATCCCCAGAACACTCAACACTTGAGTAAGATTAAAAATACCTAGAAGAATGTACAAGTACCTACGGATATTACTGTACAAAACCCTAACCCTAATTCTACTGTTCCGCCGCGGAACCGCCGCGCAAGCAAGGTATTGCCGCGGTTCCGCGGCTCTTTAGTGGAATTAAGATGTTGTATTTTACAGTAATCCTTAGAATTCCCTGCTGATTTTTTTGAGTATTTTTAATGCAGAAAAAATCACATTTTTACAAAATTTTCAGAGAGGGGGTCATGTTCGATGTTTCGGGGTTCGATCGGAGTTTTAACTTCGTAAACACATCGCCTAATGCTCTAGCTAGGCTCTAATACCACTGTAGGGTTCCTAGGCACTCTTATAAGGGTCTATAAGGCATCAACCATACCCGATTCAAAATTTAGACGTGCCGAACAACCCAAAGCCTGGATCTTTGCTAGATTATTAGGGTTTAACATGCAAGTAAACATCTTTACAACTAAGAGTGAGGGATTACAACCTTTGTAGTCCGCTCCTTCGCTTCATAAGCTCCGAGTAGAAGTCCCTTCGCCGCGATCCACGATCTCCCGGACTCAAGAGAGGCTCCACAACCCGAATGATCCATGCTAGCTTGTAGTCTTCCTTTTCTTCGATGATCTACCTCGAAGTTTCGTTAACTCAAGCTTTTTCTCACTAATGAGGTGAACACCCTAATCTAATTGGCTAGATTAGATGAGGATGATGAAGTAGGATTTATGCTCTCTTTTATTAGCAAATTCTCACTTTAATTCATCACCAAATGAAAACCTAGAAAGCTTTTCAAAGCTCGAAGGAAGAAGAAGAAGAATATAAAATGAATAAATCCTTTTATGATGAATAATGAAAAGATTATATGATTACAAATGCAACCATGGTCAACTATGACAAGGCTATCCAATGTAGAGAGTTCACTAGGGTTAAGGGTTTTGGTTGGGATAAAGAATGAGTCACTAAAATATCAACCATAATATCTTAGCTCAAAACAAAATAAAACCTTCTAGAAGGTTCATGAAAGAACTAACCTAAATCAAACCCTAAGCATGTTTAATCTCCACTAATCATGTTGCATTAGTAATTATAATATGTTACAATATTATATATCACATATATAATATATTTTGTAACAAAAGAAAATAATACAATTAACATATATCGCATATATATCAATGTATTATCCGGTGAGAAAATGAATCAATAAAGTGAGCCAATATTAGATAATGTAATGCAATATATCATATATATTATTATACATTAAATTATCGAATCAACACTTGATCCGACAATCCGGCTATATCGAATATAACCGACTAATATATCATGCAACGATTCATCGAATCAACACTTGATCCGATGACAAGGCTCATATCAAAATATCGCGAGAATATAATACGGTATCTCATACCGCATTATCCTCGGTCATGCACATATCACATATGTGCTCCTACTCCGTTTTGCCTGAGTCAAGAAACCTCTATGTAGGACTCGAAAGAATCGTCAATACGGCGGCAGTAGGTGATGATCATATCAAACACCCACAAGCTGCAAGTGGTCAGCTAAACGTAACAGCCACCCAGGTATTGAGTGATCAGAAGATCAACAAGCAAGCATGTATATTCTCCTGTGAATCCAATCAGTAACACTCCCGTACAGTCCGGTCTCTTCGTCTGATATGTCGCATATCTAGTCTAGGGGTGGTATACGTCAGACCCCAGTAACCGATAAGTCGTGTCGATGTGAGGCTCATAACAGGTCGAGAAACTACTGGTAACACTTACCAGGAAATCTCTATATCAGCCCTGGCCAGGGACTTCCGGTTATAGCCAATCGAACACAACACAACATAAACTCCCTATACCGGGAGAGACGAATCCCCTCCTATCGCTCATTGCCTCCATGTGATTCGGGACTGTACCCAAAAGCCACCGTTTTGCACGCCCTCTTGGACGTGGTAAGGTGGAAATCAAAGCACAGTGGGAATCTCACAAGACTCTTTTTCTTTACCTTTTTCTTTTTCTCCATCTATGACGATCTCGGGTCTACAGACTAACTTGTACCAGTGTCACCGGAGACCTGCCATCTGACGTGAGGTATAATACCATCTGGGAGTTCTCGGCGTGTCCGTCCAGTGTACCCAGTCTCCACTGAGCACCCGTACACCATCCTTGATGTCAAACACCGATGGATATGGGATCATCCATCGCCCATCATATGGGTCAAGATGCGTATACGCTAGTCTACTCTGGTGTATCGATGCCCTGTCTCGATACACCCTCGACTAGGAACAGTTATAGGATGTACTCATCGACTACTTTGGCCCCACTAGTATGATCTCATCATAGTCCCAGTAGTCGAGTACATATCCTAAGGGCTTTATCAACATGTGAGAGTAAGATAGTAAACTAATACAAGTCAACATGTTAAGATAAAGTGAAACCAAATAGCATACTATCATGACGAGCAAGAAAGTCCTCTCTATATATATCCAAGCATCCATTATAATATAGATCATATGTACAACAATGGCCTCTAGGGCATATACATAACTAACAACGCACACACGAAAACATTACAGCCTTAACTAAAATTGTCGTTTCGGACCAACCGCCAAAACAAAACCCGACTAAACCAAATTTCGCATTCTCGCATCTTAAAAGTCATAGGAGATGCCAATAATATAATCAAGATATCACGATAATTCATCACATAATTTTATAAAAAACCTAGTAAGCATTAGCATTCCAAATTTGGTGCAACATCGTCGCTTTTTGACAAAAAGACAACTACCAAGCATAATCACCCAAGTTAAACCATTAAATAGCCACTACACTAAATTTCAACACATTAACCATGCTTCAAAACCTATTTTCCATACACAAACCCTTTCTTGATTTTAAAAACTGGCACTTCCAATCAAAATCCATACTAGAAAAACCTAGATTAACACCAATTTAAAGTCCAAATAGCAAGTTGACCTCTTGGATTAGGTTAGCATAACAACTAGATAGCAAAATAGAATTAATTAACTTAGTAATGGTGTGCTAAAACCCTAGTTTAAATCAAACCATTCACTTCAAAAACCAAGAATGAGATTAGCAACAAAAAAACACTTCAAAGTTCTAATTTAGCAATATTTAAACTACTAATTAACCAAAGATTGAAATTATACCTCACAAGTCCAAACCCTAGGTTGCTCTAGACTCCCAAAACACCTCCTTTCTCCAAGTTTTGAACCAAATTAGGTTTGAGAAGAGATGGAATAAGGGTTTGCTTTGAATTTGTGAAGGAAATTGTTGATTTTTGTTGAATTTTTTTGATGAAATTGAAGCAAAGTGAGAAGGAGAAATGGGGGAATTTTTTTGGGGGCTGTTGCTGCTGTGCTCTCGGCCTGGGGGAAATGGGGAGGAGTGAGGAAGAGTTATGTGGAATTTTCCAAGGTGAAAGCCCTCACATCTCACTTAAAATCCATACCCAAATTACTATATTTAAATCCTATTCAAAACAATTCATTCACATGAGTTAAAGTCAAAAAGAGGGGGGGAGTGGCTGCTGCAGCAGTGGTGGGGCCGGCCAACATGAGGGGTGAGGTTGTGAGAGAGTGTATAAAAAAATTCTATGCAAAAAGACCCCCCGACAAGCTCAAAATTGCAAGTTTTAGTTTAATTATTTAAAATTTTAATTTTCTTTGATTATAACTAATTAAAACTTGGAAATAACAAACTAAAAATTATATTACAAACTAGATTTTAGTTGTCATGGTTCTAATGCATGTAATTAGCCTATTCAAATTTGTATTTATCGCTAATTTAATGTATTTTTAACAGCTTAAAATAATATTAAAAATAGTAAATTATGGAAAAATTTTAGAACGACCAGAAATTTATAAGTAACACATTAGCTACTAAAAACTAGCAATTACCTATCCAAATTAGATATAAATAGGCCTAGAATGCAAAATAACAATAATGACGATTTACGGAAAAAATACCAAATATTTACCGATTTTCGGGAAAATACCAAAACGACTATTCAAGGCGTTACATCAACCATGCCCGATTTAAAATTTAGACTTGCCGAACAACCCAAAGCGAGGATCTTTGCTAGATAATTAGGGTTAAACATGGAAGTAAATATCTTTATAACTAAGAGAGAGGGATTACAACTTTTGTAGTCCGCTCCTTCGCTTCATAAGCTCCGAGTAGTAGTCCCTTTGCCGCGGTCCATGATCTTCCGGACTCAAGAGAAGCTCCACAACCCGAATGATCCATGTGTAGGGTTTTCGGGCACACAGTAGAGGTCTCACAAGGCATCAACCATGCCATTTTACAATTTTACGGGTGCCGAGAGACCCTTATACGGATCGTTGGCTAGATTTCTAGGCGAAACAGTAAACTAGTTAACACTTAACTACAAGGATATGGAAATTACAACCTTTGTAGATCCGGATATCCACCTCCACGGCTCCGCAACGAAGTCTCCTCGCTGTCCATGTCGAACCCCGGGCTCTAGCGTCGACTTCATCGGAGAATGAACGGGCTTGGTCATCGACGACGATGCCGAAGATGATCTACGTCGAGGCATCGCTAGATCAAGCTCCCTACTTCACAAAGTGATGAAACTTGTGAAGGAAACACACTCTACTACTTGGCAAGAGGTAGAGGATGAAGAAATAGGAGGTGGGTTCTCTTTAGAATTGGATTTCTCACTCTCAAGCTCAAGTTGCCATTGATGGCCTCAAGGTTTCAAACTTGAAGATGAAGAAGAAAAAGAGCTAGAATTATGATAAGTCCCGTTAAAATAAAAAGAAAAAGGAATACTTATCATAATTCTTACTAGGGTTAAGTGTAGAGAATAGACCATGGTTAATGGATGGGTTAGGGTTAAGCATGAGTCAAAGCTTCATGAAGCTTCAACTAAAAGACAAAGAAAGCCACCATTCTTTTTTAAATCATTTCCAAATAAATAAAAGAACAAATAAATAAATGAATATGCAAAACCCTAATCAACACTTAACCATGGTTTTAATTCTTTACACTTAACTAAATAATCAAGTATCATCAAACATGATACTAGTATGTGCACGAAAATATATCACATATACAACTTGCACATCAAGTGAGAAAATCCATATAAAGTGAACCAATACTAGTTAATTCAAAGTAATATATCAAATATATAATTATACATTAAATCATTAAATCAACATTTGATTCAATGATCCGGTCATGTCGCACATAACCGACTAGTATTCAATGTATCGATTTATCGAATGAATGATTCGATAACTAGGTCATATCGAATATAACCAATCGAAACATTTATCGCGAGAATGAAATGCGGTATCATATACACGCATTATTCTCGGTCCTGCACATATCTCATATGCGCTCCTATTTCGTTTCGCTTGAGCCAGGAAACCTCTGTGTAGGACTCTAAAGACTCGTCAATACGCCGGTAGCAGATGATGATCATATCAAGCATCCACAAGCCGCAAGCGGTCTGCTAAACGTAACGGCCACCCGGGTATTGAGCGATCAGAAGATCGACGAGCTAGCCCGCTCATACTCCTGTGAATCCAACCAGTAACACTTACCGTACAGTCCGGTCTGTTCGTCTGATATGTCGCATATCAAGTCTAGGGGTGGTAAACGTCAGACCCCAATACTCGATAAGTCATGCCGATGTGAGGCTCATAACGGGTCGAGAAACTACTGGTAACACTTACCAGCAAATCTCTGATCAGCCCTGGCCAGGGACTTCCCTGTTACGGCCAATCATGCACAGCGCAACATCAACCCCCAATACCGGGAGAGACGAAACCCCTCCTATCGCTCATTGCCTCCATGTGACTCGGGACTGTGCCCAAAGATCACCGTTTTGCACGCCCTCATGGACGTGGTAAGGTGGAGATCAAAGCACAGTGGGAATCACACAAGACTCTATGACAATCTCGGGTCTACAGACTAACCTGCACAAGTGTCACCTGAGAACTGCCATCTGACGTGAGGTATAATACCATCTGGGAGTTCTCGGCGAGTCCGTCCAGTGTACCCAGTCTCCACTGAGCACCCGTATACCATCTCTGATGTCAAACACCAATGGATATGGGATCATCCATCGCCCATCACATGGGTCGAGAAGCGTATACGCTAGTCTACTCTGGTATATCGATGCCCCGTCTCGATATACCCACGACTAGGGACCTTGAAGGATGTACTTATGGACTACCATGACCCCACTAGTATGATCTGCATCATAGTCCAGGCAGTCAAGTACACATCCTAAGGGCTTTACCAACATGTAACTATAAGACAGTATAAAGAGACTAGTGTACATGTTAAGATAAAGAGTAACCAGATAGCATACTATCATATCGAGCAAGAAAGTCATCTCTATATATGTCCAAGCATCCAATATAATATACATCATCTGTACAATACTGGCCTCTAGGGCATACATACAACTAACACCATGCTTGCTTGAAGTCTTCCTTCTCAAAGATGATCTACCTTGAAGTTTCTTTAACTCATGCTCTCACTCACTAAACAAGTATTAATGAAGTGAACACTCTAATCTAATTGGCTAGATTAGATGAGGATGATGAAGTAGGATTTATGCTCTCTTTTATTTTCATAATCTCACACTAATCCATCACAAAAGAAAAACCTAGAAAGCCTTTTAAGAGCTCAAGGAAGAAGAAGAAGAATATAATTCCTTTTGTGATGAATAATGAATAAAACCTATGGTTACAAATACAACCCTTGAGTTAAGAATGAGTGGCTTAACTCATCTAGAGATTTAACCTAGGGTGAAGGGTTTGGGTTGGGTTAGAGAATATCAATCAAAATATCAACACATAATATCTTTGCAAGAAACAAAATAAAAACTTCTAGAAGCTTCTAGAAAAGATTAACCCAAATCAAACCCTAACCATGTTTAATCTCCACTAAGCATGTTGCATTAGTAATCATAACTTGTTACAATATTATATATCACATATATAATATATTTTTGTAACAAAAGAAAATAATACAATTAACATATATCGCATATATATCAATGTATTACCCGGTGAGAAAATGAATCAATAAAGCGAGCCAATATTAGATAATGTAATGCAATATATCACATATATAATTATACATTAAATTATCGAATCAACACTTGATCCGACAATCCGGCTATATTGCATATATCCGACTAATATATCATGTACCGATTCATCGAATCAACACTTGATCCGATGATCCGGCTCATATCAAAATATCGCGAGAATATAATACGGTATCTCATATCGTATTATTCTCGGTCCTGCACATATCACATATGTGCTCCTACTCCGTTTTGCCTGAGTGAGGAAACCTCTATGTAGGGCTCTAAAGAATCGTCAATACGCCGGTAGCAGGTGATGATCATATAAACACCCACAAGCTGCAAGCGATCAGCTAAACGTAACATCCACACAGGTATTGAGCGATCAGAAGATCAACAAGCAAGCCTGTACATTCTCCTGTGAATCCAATCAGTAACACTCCCGTACAGTCCGTTCTTTTCGTCTGATATGTTGCATATCAAGTCTTGGGGTGGTATACGTCAGACTCCAGCAACCGATAAGTCGTGTCGATGTGAGGCTCATAACAGGTCGAGAAACTTCTGGTAACACTTACCAGGAAATCTCTATATCAGCCCTGGCCAGGGACTTCCAGTTATAGCCAATCGAACACAGCACAACATCAACTCCCTATACCGGGAGAGACGAATCCCCTCCTATCGCTCATTGCCTCCATGTGATTCGGGACTGCACCCAAAAGCCACCGTTTTGCACGCCCTCTTGGACGTGGTATGGTGGAAATCAAAGCACAGTGGGAATCTCACAAGACTCTATGACGATCTCGGGTCTACAGACTAACCTGTACCAGTGTCACCGGAGAACTGCCGTCTGACGTGAGGTATAATACCATCTGGGAGTTCTCGGCGAGTCCGTCCAGTGTACCCAGTCTCCACTGAGCACCTGTACACCATCCTTGATGTCAAACACCGATGGATATGGGATCACCCATCGCCCATCATATGGGTCAAGATGCGTATACGCTAGTCTACTCTGGTGTATCGATGCCCTGTCTCGATACACCCTCGACTAGGAACAGTTATAGGATGTACTCATCGACTACCGTAGCCCCACTAGTGTGATCTCATCATAGTCCCAGTAGTTGAGTACATATCCTAAGGGCTTTATCAACATATGAGAGTAAGACAGTAAACTAATATAAGTCAACATGTTAAGATAAAGTGAAAGAAAATAGCATACTATCATGACGAGCAAGAAAGTTCTCTTTATATATATCCAAGCATCCATTATAATATACATCATATGTACAACAATGGCCTCTAGGGCATATATATAAATAACAATCTCCCACTTGCACTAAGGCCAGCTGTTGTAGTATCTCATACCTAGCATCCCGAATAATCTCTCAAACTGTATCTGGGGAATGGCCTTCGTCAGTGGATCCGCAATGTTGTCCTTTGTATCAACTCTCCTGACCTCGATCTCCCGGCGATCAACTATCTCCCTGATCAGGTGATACCGCCTAAGAATATGTCTGGACTTCTGATGGGACCTGGGTTCCTTGGCTGAGCCACAGCTCCATTGTTATCGCAATACAAAGGTATTGGATGCTCAATGGACGGAACTACACCAAGTTCAGTGATGAACTTCTTTATCCAGACAGCCTCTTTGGCTGCATCGTTTGCAGCGATGTATTCTGCCTCCATCGTCGAGTCTGCAACGGTATCCTGTTTGGAACTTTTCCAACACACCGCCCCTTTATTGAGGGTAAAGACAAATCTCGAGTGCGACTTAGAGTCGTCCTTATAACTCTGGAAGCTGGAATCGGTAAAGGACTCCACTTGGAGTTCTCCGTTACCATACACCAAGAACATCTCTTTAGTCCTTCGCAAGTACTTGAGAATGTTCTTCACAACTGTCCAGTGACTCTCTCCAGGATCTGCTTGATACCGACTCACTACACTTAGTGAGTATGCTACATCAGGTCTGGTACATAGCATCGCATACATGATAGAGCCTACTGCCGAAGTATAGGGTATCCCTTGCATGCGAGCTCTCTCCAAATTAGTCTTGGGAGACATCTCTTTGGAGAGAGTGAGTCCAGAGATCGTGGGTTGGTTACCACGCTTGGATTCTTCCATACTAAACCTCTTTAGTATGGTGTCAATATACCTGGATTGGGAAAATCCCAATATCCGTTTAGATTTATCTCTATAGATCATAATTCCCAGTATGCAGGAGGCATCACCTAGATCTTTCATTGAGAATCTTTGTAATAAGAAGAGCTTGACCGATTGCAGCATAGGAACATCATTTCCTATCAAGAGTATGTCATCGACGTACAATATGAGGAAGACTACCTTACTCTCTGCAACCTTCTTATAGATACAAGGTTCATCTACGTTTTTGATGAACTCAAACTCTTTGACTACAATATCAAAGCAGATGTTCCAACTCCGCGATACTTGCTTTAACCCATATATGGATTTAAGCAGCTTGCACACCTTTCCGTTGCTCCCACTATCTATGAAGCCCTCTGGCTGAGTCATGTACACGCACTCTTCTAAATCACCATTTAGAAAGGCGGTCTTAACATCCATCTGCCAGATTTCGTAGTCAAGGTATGCAGCAATGGCAAGTAAGATCCGGATGGACTTAAGCATAGCCACTGGAGAAAAGGTTTCGTCATAATCCACACCTGGTCGTTGACGAAATTCCTTTGCAACAAGTCTAGCTTTGGAAAGTCTTAAACTTTCCATCTACACCAATTATCCTTTTAAAGATCCATTTGCTCCTAATGGGTTTTACCCCTTCAGGAGCAACTTCCAAAGTCCATACTTTGTTGGTGTACATGGATTCCATCTCAGATCGCATTGCATCCAGCCATTTCACAGAGTCACCACTCGTGATGGCCTGTTCGAAACTAGTCGGGTCTGTTGGAGATAGTGCCCTCAGAGTCAATTATTGGATCACAGGCACGTGATTGCAATGATTGAGGGAGGACCTATCCCGGTAGTACAGTCTTACTCAAGATGATAGTATGCTAACTGGTTTATCTTTATCATCGTGTACTGCTTTAGGTGACCTTACAGGTCACTATTACGCGTTGATAGAGCCCCTAGGATTCTTACTTGACTACCAGCAGTATGAGGGCGATCATATACGTGAGAGCTGGGGTCTATAAGCACATCCTTAAAAGGTCCCTAGTCGTGGGAGTTTCGAGACAGGGCATCGATACTCCAGAGTAGACTAGTGTATACAGTCGAGACCCCGACGAGGGGCGGCGGCCGGTCTCACAAGCCATTGGTGTCAGTTGATTCACCTAAGATGTATACAGGTGCTCATTGGGTTATGAGTACACCGGACCGGACTCGCCGGGAACATGCTAGTTGGTATTATACCTGACGTCAGATAGCAGTTCCCGGATGACATGTGTACAGGGTAGTTCATCGACCTGAGATCATCATTTGTCTCGTGTGAGTTCCCACTGTGCTTTGATTACTACCCTACCACGCTCAAATGAGACGTGCAAACAGGTTTTAGTTGGGTACAGTCCTTAGCTACATGGAGGCAGTGAGCGGATCTGCAGGGGTTCGTCTATCTCGGTATTGGGGGTAAGTTCGCGCTGTGTCTAGGAGAGCCAGTACATGAAAGTCCTTGGCCAAGGCAGGAGATTTACTGGTAGGTATTCCAGTAGTATCTCAGGGTGTTCTGGGCTGCACTCCGATACGACTTGTACCGCTTTTGGGGGTCTGACTTTTACCAACCCCCTAGGCCCGCCATACGATGCTCATAGACGAATGGACCGGACTGTACGGATATTGTCACTGACAGGCTCATTAGGGTGTCAGGATAAGTTCTCTCATCGACGTCCCTTTTGGTCAATGGCTGGTGGCCCGTCACTTATGGCTAATACCTCTGACGTGCTAGTGGTTAAATCCACAGCCATAGTATTGACAAGTCTTTAGAGTCCACCACACACAGTTACTCAAGTTTCGTGCGAAACGCTGTAGAGGCTGTATGGAGATATGGCAGGGTTCGATCAGATACGTGCGGTATTGCACGGATCGTGATTGGACGGTTTTTACTAGCCGGCTTTGGCTTAAGCCGGATCCTAGTATTAGACAGTGTAGTTTTGTCTCTTTGCATTTGTATTCAGTAGGAATACAAATGCGGGCATGTATATGCAGTAGCGGGGTTTTCCTGTAATTTATTACGGGATCAGTTTTCTGAAGTTGCCAGTTTGCATTCCGTTCCGGCCGGTTTTCCTTTGCTTCTTCACGGCCGGACTTTTCGATGGAGGGGGTTATTTGCAAGTTTGCAAATAACATTTTGTGGAGGGGTTTTCTTGCATTATGTGGCTTCAGGATAAGATTCTTTTTCCATCTCTTCCTTTGCATTAAATGGTGATTAGGATGGATTAGAAATTGATATGATATGGTTTTCATTTCTTTTGGATGTGGTCACCCCTTTGCTTTTACTACACTTACCTTCGTTCTTGTTTTGTTTTTCCCTCCACCATTTTATTATAAGGGGCCGGCCACATTAGTAGGATGAAGGAGTTCATTTTCATGAGGGAAAAATTATCATTCATCTCATTTTTAGCTTGCCACCAAAATTCCTAAGTTCATATCTTGTTCATTCCTCCATCACCAAAGGCAGCTTCACCCCAAATGAGACAATGGTTTCTACACTAGTTTACAGCATTCCTTGGACGCGTCGGCTAGTCAACTTCGCGCCCGAATTTCCTCGGTCCAGATGTGGGAGCCCGTAAAAGAACTCGGCGTTGTGGTGCCCGTTCCGACGAGGAGGTGACGACCGGAGATTCCGCGAGGAGATCGTAGTGGAGGCGAAGACCGGAGATCCGCGAGGAGATCGTAGTGGAGGCGAAGACCGAAGGACACGGATCGCTCGGTATATCTCTCTACCCATATTTTAGTTTGCTAGTAGCTAGGTTAATGGCCCGATCCGGGTTAAAAGTGCGCGGTGGTGCCGGTTTGCTAGTTTGCAAAGTTTTTCGTTTCCGCGTTTCCGGCGTCGGTTCGACGGCCGGGGCGCCCGCCGTGCACTTACATTGGTATCAGAGCTACGCTATTAACCTAGTCTAGCTTGGTCTAACGTGTTTACATTTCCGATCGATCAAAAATGCTGAAAACCGTATTTTTTTTGCATCAGGTTTCTGTCGAAATTTTTTTAGCTCCAAAATTTTTTCAGGTTGTTGCAGAAACAAGTGCAGGAAATTCTAAGACTTCTGGAAAAATTTGGTTGCATGATTCGACCTTTTCACCACGGAACCGCGGCCAAACACATGCATTGGCCGCGGTTCCGCGGCTATTATAACCCCTTGTTGCACCATTTTTTTTCAGTGGGTCCCAGTCTGTGAAATGGGGTTTTTGGAACATTCTTTTTGGGCCCAGATTTTCTGTGAGTGCTACAGTAGTGCTTGGGGCCCACTTCAGTAAATTTGTTCGATCGGATATTTTAAACATGCTAGTTCACAGTATTTACATTATATCTGCGACCGTGAATGTCATTTGATCGGTAAATCCTGTCTATCTGCTATAGCCCTTTTAGACGGATTTGCGAACGCGACATTCACGTTGATGTTCTATGTTGTTCTGTGATGTTGCGGATTGGTCGTGGGGATAGCCTGGTTGCAATGTTAGTACAGTTCTGTTTTATATGTACATTTGATATTGCGGGGCGAGCGTCCGACATGTGGACTGCCGTCACTGCCTGTTTGTGTTATTCTTTTGGGGCACGAGCGGGTCGAGGTCGATGTACCCGTTCTATGTATATTTTACTTTCTGTACTAGGATTACCCCGTGGAGGGGTGCACGGATAGCCGGATTCTAGAGGGCAACGGGCCCGCATCTCATGGCATTGAGACGGAGGGGGCTTTACTCTAGAATTGGCGGGCTATTCGCCGCACTCGTAGGGGGTACAGGTTGACCCAGGTGGGGTGCCCAAGTTACTGGATTTCGTGAAGTGCTGGGTGGTCCATTCACGTTGCTGAAGGGGGCTGCCTCGCTTCAGGTTTTGGCGGGTAACTTGCCGCGCCCGTAGGGGTCTAGGATTTTCATTGCACAGGCTATCCACACGACCAGGGGAACGTCGGGTTTCAGTAGCGGCTCTATGAAACCCGGGGATCCCAGTTATCTGTATTGTTCTGTGATGCTGATTACATTTCTGTGATGTTGCATTTTATCACGCCTTGAGCGATATTATATATTGATATATATACTAGTAGATGTTGTATATGTTTTGCATCCGCGCTAGTCCAGTCCTCGCTCTGTCGTTAGTTAAGTAACCTAACGGGTGATGACGGGACCCAGTGGCGAATGCGGGTGGCATATACGTACATCATTATTTTCGTTCTTTATTGGTGTGATCAATTGATGGGACTGCGTTGATTCGGATCAATGCAAGCTAAACAAACCTATTCTGATGTTGTTGGAACATTTTTCAAAAAGCTGTTATTGCAAGGACGTTCTCTTTTGTTTTGCACAGTGGTATTCAGTTGGAATATCCTGCTCCTTAGTCGACGAGGCGAGGGCCGAGATCCCTTCACCGGGAGTGACCCCTTGGACAGAAGTTTGCGTCAGGGCAATAACTTCACTATAGTCATTTACTTTTGCTTTGCATCGTGGTATTCAGTTGGAATATCCTGCACCTCATTCTATGGGGAAAGAGCCGAGATCCCTTCACCGGGAGTGACCTCTTTAGCAAAGGTTTTCGTCACTATATTTTTACGAAGCTATCCGGTTCCTTCAATGATATCAAGTTCATTACGTTAAAGGTTTTCGCCAGAAACCATTCATAGCCCTCCGTCATTTCATATGAATAGTCAATAAGTATTCAAGCTCTGTATGTTGGCCAAAGTCAAGGCACAGTGATTGGTAGCTATTGGGTATTCATATGCAGCATAGATAGATGCATTGGTTTGGAGCAGTCGTACTACTATTTTGGCCAAAGTCAAGGGTATGTACGGGTGGGTTCAAATTAACCTGGAGAATGACGGGTAGAACTTGACATGTGACTTATGATATGTTGGCCAAAGTCAAGGTCATAAGAGCATGGGGCAAAAATCACATCGGGAGTTTCAAAAGAAACTGAAACTTGCCAGATATGCGCATACCTTCTGGAGTGTGATAACGTGAGCGGATTCCGTCACGTTATCATGCGGTGATAGTTGGATCCCGATTCCCACTGATGAGTTGGTTTACTCCTCGGGTGATCCCGACTAATTCTTCTTTCAGGTTTGGAGGAGAATTTGATGGTACAGTGGGAGGTTTCCTGATTAGATAAAGTGATAACCATTCTGATCTAAATTAGAGTGCACGCTGAGTGTTTCTTTTCTCTCTCTCTTTTTGGCAGCGACCATTGACCCGACCCTAGACTATGACTCAGAGTCCAAAATTAACCGAACCTTCTTAAACACTGGCTTTTTGGATTGTCAGAGTTGCAAACCTCATTGCCACTCCTACTTTTACCCTTTTCTCCAGGACACCCCGTATTACTACGAACGTCCACTTCCATTGGACAAAACCATCATATGGTTAAATACGAACTCGAAGGAATTTATTCGAGGATGGTTTCCGGTTCTGGAGAAAACGAATAGGACTATTCAGTTGTCTTTTCCTTTTACCTTCTCTCAGGTTGCGAGTACTCCTTGGTTTAGGAGATAGTATACCTACTACGCAAATTGGATAGTCTTCTTCCAAACCTTAGGCTGGTGCCGAGCGGTGGGGAATGAAGAAAACCAATTAGCCTAAAACGGTGTACAGAAGGTATTAAGTAAAGACATATCAAGGGATTAGTAAGAGGGCAAAGTAAATTGCGACTGCTATTCACGACCAAACCAAGTATTTCATTACCACTCCCACTTCACCTTTGTATTTCTCCAGGACACTCCGTATCACTACGAAGCTCCACAGTATATTGGATATTCCATCGTATGGTTATATACGAACTCGAAAGGAACTTGTTCCAGTTCGGGGATGGATTCTGGTTCAGGAGAAATAGGAATAAGGTTTATTCGGTTGTCTTTTATCTTCACCTTCTCTCGCATTGCGAGTGCTCCTAGGATTAGGACAGTACACTCATTATGCTTATTGGATAGTCTTCTTCCAAACCATAGGCTGGTGCCGAACGGTAGGGAAGGAAGAAAACCATTTGGCCTAAAGGGGTGTACAGAAGGTAATGACTAAAGAAATATAAAGGGATTTGGAGAGGTGGCAAAAATTTATACGGTTACAGTTATGAATCTGGATAATGGAAGAGGTATTACTAGGAATACCAAGTTACCCCATCGAAACATTTCAATGTTTCAGTTTCACTGTGTACTGTTAAAAGAAAACTGATTTCCCAATTAGACACTTGCTCCAGAGTATGTATTTACCAGGTTTGATTCTCTCATCTGTATGGTTTTACAGATGATGAGTGGGTGTAAGTTATTGGGAATTAGGTGATCATCCTTATTATATCGGAATTCGTTGTAATTGGTGATATTTGAGGAAGTCACCTGGGTTATTTGCCGGACGATAAATGTTTGGTTTTGAATATCCGTTGTTATGCACCATTTTCAAATTGATATATCTGTACATCTATTTTTATAGAGTGAGATATACCTTTTTGAAATTATGTCTATGACATTTACCTATATCAGTGGATGGTTAGGTAAGGAGCATTAAACAGCGGTGTAATTCTTCATAACCATGGTACAGTTTTCAAACTACGACACATAGGGAATGAGTCATTAGACTCATAGGACTTATACAGAGTATTGTATGTTGTCCAGTGTCCATTAGGATAGAGGGGTTGGTACTCGTACTAGATTCTATTTACTTGTGACTTCTCTAGGTCTTAGACGTGTGTTTCGTAGAAACACAAGGTCTATGTTTTGAGGAGTTATAGGTATAAGATTAAAGTATAGAACCAGATGTTGCAAGTATCGGGATTCTTCAAGGTGATCGAAGATGTAAATACTTGTGTATGGTGTTCACTTGATAGTAATGATTAAGAGAACTCGTTTCTCTTTCAGGTTACTCATAATTGGAAGCACTCCTATGTTGAGTAACGCTGATCGGCCTCCTTCCATTTAGTTGACATGCACTGGAGACAACTGCATGATTTGAATCTGGTTCAATTAAATCAGTGCCTCTGTTTCTGTATTGGATATAGAACAGTTCATATCTTAACATTGTTAAGATACGGGGAGTTGTCCGGCTTATGCTTAAAACCAGACTCTGGATGACTCAAGGCATGTTTCTGTAATGGCTGTTTGTGGGTTGACCCGGGCTATGACGAGGGTTGACTTTCTACCATCTGGAAGATCAATAGTGATATTGTTCTTGACTCGCCACAGTTTTAATAAAAATAGATTTTTTCAGAAAACAGTAGTGGGAGTATGGTAGAACTGGAAGTGATTCCAGAACCGTAAACGATTACTGAAGATTTGATAAAGAACCTAAAGATTCAATCTGGTTTGACATTCCATTGGCCACTCCGCAGATGTGGTGGGTAACCTCAGGCACCCGAGAGGTACTCCGGTATTGTAATACCCGGTTTTCTTTTATACGCCAATGTCCGTATTTTTAGAAGTTTGTTAGTTTACATTTAAAACTATTTTAGTTAGTTCAAAAACCTTATTATCTATCCATCTTTACATTTTTCCCAGAATCTTTTATTTGCTAATTCCAAACCGGACCCTCCCTTAAATTTTTCTCTATCTTTATTTATTTCCAAAACCCAAACTCATTTTTCAATAAATGAATTTTATTCCCTGCCTCAGCACAGCCCCAATCCTCACTATTTTCTCCTTATTTTTCTTGGCCCGCGCTTCCATATATTTCCCAATTATTCTTTTCTTCAAAATCTCAGCCATCAGCCCATGCATTTTCCTTTCAATTCCCTATTTTCATTTTGTTATTTCCTCAGCCCACATCCCTTTTAATTCCTTATTTTCCAAGCCCGATAGCTATTCCCAGCAGCCCGAGCCCACAAAATATATTTAAACCATTTTTATTTCTCGGCCCGGCCCACTCCTTTTAATCCCAATTATTTTTCCTACTAAACCCCGGCCCGGCCCAAGCCCTCTATCCTTCAGCCACGCCTGCTTCTTCCCCAACGGCTCTATTCCATTCCCGCGCACGTTTCCTCGCGACCACGTCGCGCATTCCTCGCCTCCGCCGTCGCCCACGCCAGCTCTCGAACGTTACCCGTGACGCTCGCCTCGTATTCATTTCCCTCAACCCTCACTCTCGCAACTTCTTCCGCCTTTCTCTCCTTCACCCACGTCCCCAAGTTTTTCCCACGTCGGCCACGCCTCCGTGCTCGTCGCCACGACCGCGCGCCTCGCAAGCTCCACAAGCGCGACCCCTCCTCCTCTTCTCTTCCTCCACTGCCCCGAGCGACTTCGCCTGCACCCACTTCGCCTACACCCACCTCGCCTGCCTCACGCCGCTCGTCCCACCTCGCCGCCTTCACCCTCATCCCTCGTCGCACCCATCATCTCTCCTGCACCCGAGCCGACCTCCCTCTTCACCGTCGTTTCGACCACCGCCGGCGCCCCTCTCCTCACCCTCAACTCGAGACCCCATCATCCAGCCCTACACCCTCTACCACCCCAACTCCAACAACCATTGCCGAGCTCCCCTCCACTGCGCGCCAGCCACCACCTCCATCGTCCGTGCTCCCCAGCCGTCTCCTTCGCCATTGTGATCTCCACGCTTCCAGCTGTAGCCCTCCACGTCCTCCACCCGACCACTGCGCTCCCCATCACACCCAACTCGAGCCACTTCCCTTGCCGACCCATCACCGGCCACCCTAACCCACAAACACCCCACCAACTCCCCCAACCTCTAACCTCTGGCCACCGCCTCACTGCCGGCCAACTCGTTGCCCTACAACTCCAAAGCCTCCGGCCTCCCAACCTTTCCAGAGCCACCATCACCACCCAACTACAACTCCTAGCCGTCACCTATGGCCTCTATGCTATCGGCCATCGCCTGAGCTCGTTGTCGCCGTCCGCAGCAGCCCATCTCCATCTCCGAGCCAAGCTCCACGGTGCCGATCCCTGCGACGCAAGCCCAAGCCTCGCCGAGCCTGTGCCGAGATCAAGCCGAGCCAAACCCTTGTCGCCGTTTCCGTACCGTGCTGTACTGCGTCTGCCGTACGTCTCCAGGCAAGTAATCTACTTGCTTACATGCTATTTATCTAAGTTACAATCGTTAAATACATGAATTATAATGTTACAAGTCTAAAACTATTGAGTGCTGTAACTGTTCGATGTTTGTTCCCTTAGGAAAACATTATCAAATTTGACGGAACTCAATGGTGTAGGTTGGCCCGTAGGGCTATGAACATAGTGTGTGATTTTCGTTGGATAATTGGATAGTTAATGACTAAAACAACTGCCCCCAAGTTTAACCGTAAAACTGAATTTCTACTGTACCTGAAAATCGTTAAATTCACCATAAATCATATACATATTAGGATGGTGCGTTCGAGGGCTCAAATCGAAGCTAACTCGACGAACTTTAATCCTATACCAGTTTCCAGACATTTCTGTATTTAAATCGTGATGATAATTGTATCGAAGTGTGACTCTGGACTGCAGTCCAGGGTGACTCAAACTGTGCTTGCTGTTCCGTAATGGATACCATAGGATTTTCTTAACTCGTAGGTTGCGGAACTCCGCTGCTTATAGTAGGTAACTCTGTTATCTAGACAACACATTTGGTTTCGTTCTGTTTCGTTACCGTTTGATATTTAATCTGTAATTTAATAGATCGGGACACATAACAGTCCCAACAGAATCAGGATTGACATGTTAATATTAAATGGATCATAACTCCTAACGTACAGACGCGATTGAAGATCTGTTGGTTGCGTTGAAAACTTTACTGAAAACCCTAGAATTAATCCAACTGTAGCGTCGCTAAATTATGATCCCAACAGGGGTTAAAATGCGTTGCGAAATGGATTCCTGATTCTGAAAGCGGATTTCCAGCCGCGTGCGCTTAAAATGAAACAGTTATAACTAATGATCCTGAAACCCGATTGGTCCGAAACCAAATTAGATGGATAGCTAACTGAACATACAAATTACTACCTGTTTATCATTTCACTAAATTATATACATATGTTTCATGATAAATCGTGCAAGTGATAGACTGTCGTTTTTTTTTTGATACCTTAGTCGTGCTTCTTATACCGTTCGTGCATCATATCATACCTATATCATTGTAGTGATAACCTAGTGATATCGTGCATTTACCCAGTGTTAGATTTTAGTGGTGATTGTGGCAAGTACGTCAGTGTTCGTGTATCCGTGATTAAGTGAAAGTGATACGTACTGGTACACAATCAGCGTTCCTATTATTTCATTGCATTGTCGACGTCTGTGAGATGCGTGCACGTGTGACTATAAGTGGAATGGGACATTTATGGAAGCGTTGCACGGGTGTCACAGATAAGACACCAGACACTGCCGTTTATCTTAGGTATTAGTCGGGACGTGCTTGATGGAGGTCCTGCCTCCAGTTCTCGCGCAGACTTGTCACGGATCGATTAGTATTTAGGTAGATGGTTAGCGTTTGATGTAGACCATGGGGTGTGGGGTAGTTTAAGTGTGAGTTCGACAGAATCTCGGGAGTCCCATGCCGGCTTATATATTTAGGGAGTTATATGGAGCTTTACAGGGTATGTGATATATACACCGTGATATTCTCGTTACATGTTGGGCCCGTGGTCCCTTGCCCTTGGGTTCTACCCTTGGGTGGAGGACACTCACGAGTGGTTGACTCTCACACTTAGACTGACGATAGGCTTAGTGACCTGTACAGTGAGACTTAGAGACTGATAGGGATACCGGCATTTTATTCCTTATATACTGTGTGGCATACGTGACATATCGTTATACTGATTTACTGTTCCGCTGCGTTGATTACTGCACATACACATTCATACTGTCATTGATTTACTGTTATTCATTTCTATTACCACTGTTAGAACTGTCACTTGATTATATATATATTTATTATTGCTATTGTGTCGCTCTGACGACCTGAGTATGCATGCTCAGTGTGCGGAGAAGATTTAGCTTGGATTACTACTAGACGTGCATCACAGACTTCTCGACTTGCTACTCTGAGTTACTTTCGTTTGTTCCACTTCAGGTCAGTTTACATTGTTGTATCTTTCAGTTACTGCATTTCTCATTACCTGCGCATCGTTTACTGTTTACCATGATAAACTAGAAGCCGAAGTGTGACTACGGCAGGATATTTCCTTAACCGTAGGAGCATGGCTGGCCTTGTCTACCCCTCGTATTCCGTATTTTGGGAAGCGGGGCGTGACATGGTTTAGTTGGTATCAGAGCCCTGGCTTTTCATCGTTTGGGATTGCAGTTTTCCGTGCATTGTTTGACAATCTAAGACATCCCTCGGTCTAGGTTGTAAACTTATCATCCTTGATTCATATTCACATCGTGTGTTCAGCTATCTATTCGCTATGGTTTCGGGTGACTTGACAAAGTTATGTGGTTGCAATTGCACTACCGTACTCTAATCAAGTAACTTAAAATCATATGGTTGATTCTCTACTTGTAATAAATTCATCACCTCTGATATCCTTGAATCTTTGTCCTATCCATATTCCCTTTTGATTCGTTCAGCTTGTGGCTTATACCATTCTCAAAACTACTGTTTCAGGATCATGTCTTCCAACGACTCTTCGTCTATATCCGCTCCCCGGAATCAGACCACTGAGATTCTGAGTGTACTGCAAGGTCTAAAGGAAGCTCAAGATCGAACAAACAACTTGTTGGCTGAGGGACTGAGAAGACAGGTGAGTCAGACCCCAGCAGGAGCCTCCTATCATAAAGGGATCCCTATTGGACGAGGAAAGGAGAAAAAGATGAAGCGTCAACAGAAGCATCAGAAGAACCCTTGCTGTGGATATTGTAAGAGGCCAGGAGACCTTCAGAGGGATTGTCGCCGCACCCAAGGGAAATGTCTGATATGCGGTTCCAACAAACATCTTATCAATGGTTGCCCAGAACGGAAGGAACTACAAGGAGGAGTTTCGTCCACACTCCCCACTTTTGCCGAGTGACGATTATTGTGTAGTTCGCGCTTCGAGGATAAATCAGACCCGACACAGGATCCAACTCGCGTGACAGAATGCCACGGTCTAGCAATCAAAGAAGAATTTTATGTTATCTACTTCAGTAATAATGTGTTATCTTTTTATGAATATTTCTTTCAGTTTGAACTCTTGTGTCCACTGAACTTTTGATTGAATGCAATAAAATTTGAATCGTAATATATGTATCTTTCTCTTGTCCTTTCCCCTATTTATACCATTTATCATCACAACATTATTATTCTGATTTTCGGTTCCTGCCACCGTATGTTTCCTATACTTCGTACCTGGAGTTATTTTTCTTGATGCATTCCACTGTCTAATCATGACCTTTCTTTTCAAGAAATGGCCCACCCTGGAGCATCGCCGCATTTGGATGAAGATGCATAGTCTTGCGTTTCCTTAGACCGCACGCTGATGAGTTCTGACGATGAGATCAAGGGCCCCAAGTCAATTTCGGAAACAACGATTCAGAGGACGAAGGAGTAGCCGCCCCAGAGTTTGACATGATAGCTGATTCCGACGAAGGAGAAAGAGGTCCTGAAGAGAACCCTATAGAGGAAGACTCGATAGAGGAAGAGCCCGATGAAGACCCGATAGACGAAAATCCAGTTGAGAAAAATCACGTGGAAGAAAATCCAGAAGAAGAGAATCACATGGAATCGAACCTCGATGAAGAAGCTCCATCCGAGGAAGAAGGACTAAAAGATCAAGACCCTGCTGTGGACGAACTTCCAGTGGCGATAACTGCGAGGCGATATGGAAATGGACGCTCCTGCCTGAGTGCACGAGCCTACCGCAACCTACTGAACCTCCACAACCGCGGCTGACGGAATTTCTTTTGATGTTGTCCTTCTGGCCAAATAAAATGTGTATAGTTTAGGGTCACTTTTCGTATTTGAGAATGCCTTGTTTCAATTTTTCTTGGATGAAATAAATCTTCTGAATTTGTAAACCTTTTGATTATTGATTCGCTTGATACTTGTTTATTGCCCTTATCCATTTATTTTTCTGCTGAGATCCCTGAATGTCCCTATCTACTCATTGTATCGTTTTCACCCTCGAAAGTACCGCACCCTGATCCTTGGAATGAGCCGCCATTCATCTTTCGTCTGTGCCTCGATTGAGATCCTTCTGGGAGGAGAAGTTCATAGTGAAACCCTTGAGTTAGCTAACCCTTCAAATTCTTGATTCATACGATGTACCGAAAGTTATCCTCCCTATACTGTTTCCCTTGTAGCCCTTTGTGGCTCACCTTTACTTTTGTGTTGACCCGATTCCAATTTCCTTGATCTTCAGCCTAAAGCCGTCATTCTTCGACCTTTTGTATCAGCCACATCCCGTTGTAATCTCTACCCTACCTAAGCTTGGACACACTCATGCTTTTCCGTGTTACCCCAACTAGATTTAGGGGCACTATTATTTTAAAATGTAGTTTTAGTATTTTGCATTTGTCAAAGAGTACGTGATATTGATTACCCTGTTTTACGTATTTTAAGTGCATTATTATTATTCTTTTAGTAGCGCAACCTTAAACCTCGCACATTTTGTTCCATATTTCTTATTTTCACTATATGAGTTTTCTAAGCTATTTTGAAACTATTTGACCGATGCATTATCCTAAAATGTTTTAACCTACCGACTAGATTTCCACTACTTTATTCTTGTCGTTTTATTTTCAGGTTTTGTGCCTATGACTACTATTATAATGATTGTACCTTGTATTTATCTTTCTGTCGTACTACCTTAAATATACTTGTATGTATCCCTGTTTGGGTTTCATTTTTTTGAATACGCTTTGATCATTATTGTTCGTTATTGTTATCTATATTCTCGTATACTTGTAGTTGCTCTTATAGTGTTCCTACATTATACTGATTAGATCTATCTTACGTATATGGTTCTTATATATACATAAGTATCTTCAGATTTTGTTTAACCATTTAAAGTAAATCAGCATGTATTAGTGTTCGATATGATAACTCTTCGCTTATGATATTGTTTTCTTTAAATTTCGAGGACGAAATTTCTGTAAGGGTGGTATGATGTAATACCCGGTTTTCTTTTATACGCCAATGTCCGTATTTTTAGAAGTTTGTTAGTTTACATTTAAAACTATTTTAGTTAGTTCAAAAACCTTATTATCTATCCATCTTTACATTTTTCCCAGAATCTTTTATTTGCTAATTCCAAACCGGACCCTCCCTTAAATTTTTCTCTATATTTATTTCCAAAACCCAAACTCATTTTTCAATAAATGAATTTTATTCCCTGCCTCAGCACAGCCCCAATCCTCACTATTTTCTCCTTATTTTTCTTGGCCCGCGCTTCCATATATTTCCCAATAATTCTTTTCTTCAAAATCTCAGCCATCAGCCCATGCATTTTCCTTTCAATTCCCTATTTTCATTTTGTTATTTCCTAAGCCCACATCCCTTTTAATTCCTTATTTTCCAAGCCCGATAGCTATTCCCAGCAGCCCGAGCCCACAAAATATATTTAAACCATTTTTATTTCTCGGCCCGGCCCACTCCTTTTAATCCCAATTATTTTTCCTACTAAACCCCGGCCCGGCCCAAGCCCTCTATCCTTCAGCCACGCCTGCTTCTTCCCCAACGGCTCTATTCCATTCCCGCGCACGTTTCCTCGCGACCACGTCGCGCATTCCTCGCCTCCGCCGTCGCCCACGCCAGCTCTCGAACGTTACCCGTGACGCTCGCCTCGTATTCATTTCCCTCAACCCTCACTCTCGCAACTTCTTCCGCCCTTCTCTCCTTCACCCACGTCCCCAAGTTTTTCCCACGTCGGCCACGCCTCCGTGCTCGTCGCCACGACCGCGCGCCTCGCAAGCTCCACAAGCGCGACCCCTCCTCCTCCTCTCTTCCTCCACTGCCCCGAGCGACTTCGCCTGCACCCACTTCGCCTACACCCACCTCGCCTGCCTCACGCCGCTCGTCCCACCTCGCCGCCTTCACCCTCGTCCCTCGTCGCACCCATCATCTCTCCTGCACCCGAGCCAACCTACCTCTTCACCGTCGTTTCGACCACCGCCGGCGCCCCTCTCCTCACCCTCAACTCGAGACCCTATCATCCAGCCCTACACCCTCTACCACCCCAACTCTAACAACCATTGCCGAGCTCCCCTCCACTGCACGCCAGCCACCACCTCCATCGTCCGTGCTCCCCAGCCGTCTCCTTCGCCATTGTGATCTCCACGCTTCCAGCTGTGGCCCTCCACGTTCTCCACCCGACCACTGCGCTCCCCATCACACCCAACTCGAGCCACTTCCCTTGCCGACCCATCACCGGCCACCCTAACCCACAAACACCCCACCAACTCCCCCAACCTCTAACCTCTGGCCACCGCCACACTGCCGGCCAACTCGTTGCCCTACAACTCCAAAGCCTCCGGCCTCCCAACCTTTCCAGAGCCACCATCACCACCCAACTACAACTCCTAGCCGTCACCTATGGCCTCTATGCTATCGGCCATCGCCTGAGCTTGTTGTCGCCGTCCGCAGCAGCCCATCTCCATCTCCGAGCCAAGCTCCACGGTGCCGATCCCTGCGACGCAAGCCCAAGCCTCGCCGAGCCTGTGCCGAGATCAAGCCGAGCCAAACCCTTGTCGCCGTTTCCGTACCGTGCTGTACTGCGTCTGCCGTACGTCTCCAGGCAAGTAATCTACTTGCTTACATGCTATTTATCTAAGTTACAATCGTTAAATACATGAATTATAATGTTACAAGTCTAACACTATTGAGTGCTGTAACTGTTCGATGCTTGTTCCCTTAGGAAAACATTATCAAATTTGACGGAACTCAATGGTGTAGGTTGGCCCGTAGGGCTATGAACATAGTGTGTGATTTTCGTTGGATAATTGGATCGTTAATGACTAAAACAACTGCCCCCAAGTTTAACCGTAAAACTGAATTTCTACTGTACCTGAAAATCGTTAAATTCACCATAAATCATATACATATTAGGATGGTGCGTTCGAGGGCTCAAATCGAAGCTAACTCGACGAACTTTAATCCTATACCAGTTTCCAGACATTTCTGTAATTAAATCGTGATGATAACTGTATCGAAGTGTGACTCTGGACTGCAGTCCAGGGTGACTCAAACTGTGCTTGCTGTTCCGTAATGGATACCATAGGATTTTCTTAACTCGTAGGTTGCGGAACTCCACTGCTTATAGTAGGTAACTCTGTTATCTAGACAACACATTTGGTTTCGTTCTGTTTCGTTACCGTTTGATATTTAATCTGTAATTTAATAGATCGGGACACATAACAGTCCCAACAGAATCAGGATTGACATGTTAATATTAAACGGATCATAACTCCTAACGTTCAGACGCGATTGAAGATCCGTTGGTTGCGTTGAAAACTTTACTGAAAACCCTAGAATTCATCCAACTGTAGCGTCGCTAAATTATGATCCCAAAAGGGGTTAAAATGCGTTACGAAATGGAATCCTGATTCTGAAAGCGGATTTCCAGCCGCGTGCGCTTAAAATGAAACAGTTATAACTAATGATCCTGAAACCCGATTGGCCCGAAACCAAATTAGATGGATAGCTAACTGAACATACAAATTACTACCTGTTTATAATTTCACTAAATTATATACATATGTTTCATGATAAATCGTGCAAGTGATAGACTGTCGTTTTTTTTTTGATACCTTAGTCGTGCTTCTTATACCGTTCGTGCATCATATCATACCTATATCATTGTAGTGATAACCTAGTGGCATCGTGCATTTACCCAGTGTTAGATTTTAGTGGTGATTGTGGCAAAGACGTCAGTGTTCGTGTATCCGTGATTAAGTGAAAGTGATACGTACTGGTACACAATCAGCGTTCCTATTATTTCATTGCATTGTCGACGTCTGTGAGATGCGTGCACGTGTGACTATAAGTGGAATGGGACATTTATGGAAGCGTTGCACGGGTGTCACAGATAAGACACCAGACACTGCCGTTTATCTTAGGTATTAGTCGGGACGTGCTTGATGGAGGTCCTGCCTCCAGTTCTCGCGCAGACTTGTCACGGATCGATTAGTATTTAGGTAGATGGTTAGCGTTTGATGTAGACCATGGGGTGTGGGGTAGTTTAAGTGTGAGTTCGACAGAATCTCGGGAGTCCCATGCCGGCTTATATATTTAGGGAGTTATATGGAGCTTTACAGGGTATGTGATATATACACCGTGATATTCTCGTTACATGTTGGGCCCGTGGTCCCTTGCCCTTGGGTTCTACCCTTGGGTGGAGGACACTCACGAGTGGTTGACTCTCACACTTGGACTGACGATAGGCTTAGTGACCTGTACAGTGAGACTTAGAGACTGATAGGGATACCGGCATTTTATTCCTTATATACTGTGTGGCATACGTGACATATCGTTATACTGATTTACTGTTCCGCTGCGTTGATTACTGCACATACACATTCATACTGTCATTGATTTACTGTTATTCATTTCTATTACCACTGTTAGAACTGTCACTTGATTATATATATATTTATTATTGCTATTGTGTCGCTCTGACGACCTGAGTATGCATGCTCAGTGTGCGGAGAAGATTTAGCTTGGATTACTACTAGACGTGCATCACAGACTTCTTGACTTGCTACTCTGAGTTACTTTCGTTTGTTCCACTTCAGGTCAGTTTACATTGTTGTATCTTTCAGTTACTGCATTTCTTATTACCTGCGCATCGTTTACTGTTTACCATGATAAACTAGAAGCCGAAGTGTGACTACGGCAGGATATTTCCTTGACCGTAGGAGCATGGCTGGCCTTGTCTACCCCTCGTATTCCGTATTTTGGGAAGCGGGGCGTGACAGGTATCCTCAAGGACGGTGACAGGGAGGTTCTTGTTTACCCAGACTTGCCATTGCTGTTGTTCCAGACTGTGAGACCCGGCAGGAGGATGAGTATAGCGTCGTTCTAAACTAGCTTTAGAAGTGTACGTCTATATGACTCTGCCGGAGGGTTGTCGTAGTCAGTAGGAGCAGCGGAAGCATTGGTCGACAGGTGGCTTATGTCTATGGACTAAAGCAGATATAGCGGAGATAGATCATCTATTTCTGATGCGACAGTCATAGGTTTGACTTCATCAGAATAGGGGATGGATCTGTTAAAAGGTGGTAGGGTGTGATGTCCTGGTATTTGGATGACATACACAGAGTAGGAAGTGATATTCCTATACTACGATCGGTTATACTTTGGTTGTCACACAGTGTTTTCTCCACATAGGACTTGGATATTATATCAGACATTCTGGTTACTGGATCTATGGTATTAGATCTAGATTTGGGTAGTTTCCCAATCTGGGTACTTAGACAGCATTCTATGAGTATTTAGAATAGACGACTCCTGGCACGGTAGTGTACCTGCAGGTGATGGAGTCACCCTCTCTAAAGGTGTCTTATAGACTAAAGTAGAGAGGGATGTGCATGATTGGCAAATCACTTGCTTAGGCAAATGAGTCAATAATGAGATGTCAATAACCACACCAGATGTTGTTCTTGCAGTAGATGCAATAAGTTAATATTGATCCAATCCTGGAGAAACATTAGGAAGCAGCTTTGGAACATAAGTGCATGTTTTAGGGATTCGATAACGGCAGCCTCCTTTAGGAGACGGTTATCATTCCAGGCTTCCAAGGTGACCTGGATGACAGAGTGATTGTCAGAGTTATAGTTTTCCCTCTGAAGAGGGGCAGTATTTGGACAGGTGGTCCAGGAGGATACTGAGGGAAGGATGGTGCAGGATACTGATTAAGTTCAGTTGACGATACAGTCTAAGAAGTTTGGATTTGGAGTTCATTTATGAACTAGGTCCCATCAGACATCCAGACATATTCTAAGACAGGTATTGCTCATTTCGGGAGATGGCTTTCTCCGCGAACTTGAGATATAGAGAGAGACATAGAAAGAAACATCAAAGCGGATCCACTCACTGAGGCTATTCCTCGAACGCAATAGTTTCGCAAACGAGCTTTGTGAGACTGACTAGTAGAGGAGTTGGGTGTTCGGTATCACACGGGCTGTGAGTATGCGACATCGCAATAATTAGCCTTGAGTGCAAGTGGGAGATTTTTGGAGATAGTGCCCTCAGAGTCAATTATTGGATCACAGGCACGTGATTGCAATGATTGAGGGAGGACCTATCCCGGTAGGACAGTCTTACTCAAGATGATAGTATGCTATCTGGTTTATCTTTATCATTGTGTACTGCTTTAGGTGGCCTTACAGGTCACTATTACGCGTTGATAGAGCCCCTAGGATTCTTGCTTGACTACCAGCAGTATGAGGGCGATCATATACGTGGGAGCTGGGGTCTATAAGCACATCCTAAAAGGTCCCTAGTCATGGGAGTTTCGAGACAGGGCATCGATACTCCAGAGTAGACTAGTGTATACAGTCGAGATCCCGACGAGGGGCGGTGGCCGGTATCACAAGCCATTGGTGTCAGTTGGTTCACCTAAGATGTATACAGGTGCTCATTGGGTTATGAGTACACCGGACAAGACTCGCCGGGAACATGCTAGTTGGTATTATACCTGACGTCAGATAGCAGTTCCCTGGTGACATGTGTACAGGTTAGTTCATCGACCTTAGATCGTCATTTGTCTCGTGTGAGTTCCCACTGTGCTTTGATTACTACCCTACCACGCTCAAAGGAGACGTGCAAACAGGTTTTAGTTGGATACAGTCCCGAGCCACATGGAGACAGTGAGCGGATCTGCAGGGGTTCATCTCTCCCGGTATTGGGGGTGAGGTCGCGCTGTGTCTAGGAGAGCCAGTACATGAAAGTCCTTGGCCAAGGCAGGAGATTTACTGGTAGGTATTCCAGTAGTATCTCAGGGTGTTCTGGGCTGCACTCCGACACGACTTGTACCGCTTTTGGGGGTCTGACTTTTACCAACCCCTAGGCCCGCCATGCGATGCTCATAGATGAACGGACCGGACTGTACGGATATTGTCACTGACAGGCTCAGTAGGGTGTCAGGATGAGTTCGCTCATCGACGTCCCTTTTGGTCAATAGCTGGTGGCCCGTCACGTATGGCTAATACCTCTGACGTGCTAGTGGTTAAATCCACAGCCATAGTATTGACGAGTCTTTAGAGTCCACCACACACAGTTACTCAAGTTTCGGGCGAAACGCTGTAGAGGCCGTATGGAGATATGACAGGGCTCGATCAGATACGTGCGGTATTGCACGGATCGTGATTGGACGGTTTTTACTAGCCGGCTTTGGCTTAAGCCGGATCCTAGTATTAGACAGTGTAGTTTTGTCTCTTTGCATTTGTATTCAGTAGGAATACAAATGCGGGCATGTATATTCAGTAGCGGGGTTTTCCTGTAATTTATTACGGGATCAGTTTTCTGAAGATGCCAGTTTGCATTCCGTTCCGGCCGGTTTTCCTTTGCTTCTTCACGGCCGGACTTTTCGATGGAGGGGTTATTTGCAAGTTTGCAAATAACATTTTGTGGAGGGGTTTTCTTGCATTATGTGGTTTCATGATAAGATTCTTTTTCCATCTCTTCCTTTGCATTAAATGGTGATTAGGATGGATTAGAAATTGATATGATATGGTTATCATTTCTTTTGGATGTGGTCACCCCTTTGCTTTTACTACACTTACCTTCCTTCTTGTTTTGTTTTTCCCTCCACCATTTTATCATAAGGGGCCGGCCACATTAGTAGGATGAAGGAGTTCATTTTCATGTGGGAAAAATTATCATTCATCTCATTTTTAGCTTGCCACCAAAATTCCCAAGTTCATATCTTGTTCATTCCTCCATCACCAAAGGCAACTTCACCCAAAATGAGGCAATGGTTTCTACACTAGTTTACAGCATTTCTTGGACGCGTCGGCTAGCCAACTTCGCGCCCGAGTTGCCTCGGTCCAGAGGTGGAAGCCCGTAAAAGAACCCGGCGTTGTGGTGCCCGTTCCGACGAGGAGGTGACGACCGAAGTTTCCGCGAGGAGATCGGAGTGGAGGCGAAGACCGAAGGACACAGATCGCTCGGTATATCTCTCTATCCATCTTTTAGTTTGCTAGTAGCTAGGTTAATGGCCTGATCCGGGTTAAAAGTGTGCGGTGGTGCCGGTTTACTAGTTTGTAAAGTTTTTCATTTCCGCGTTTCTGGCGTCGGATCGACGGCCGGGGCGCCGCCGTGCACTTACAGGGTCATCATCTTCCATTATGCAATCCTCGCTCCCACCATCAATGAGAAAACCGTAGTATCTCTCAGGTGGATGAGAAACCCTACAAGATCGGCGGAGAGGCTGGGGTTCGTCGTGAACTACTGAATCCTCTGGTTCTAATAAATCATCAGTCGTAGTTTGTGCTGCTGGAACATCTTCCAGCTCTACCTCTTCGCCACTAATTTCTTTTACAAGAAATTCCTTTTCTAAAAAGGTGGCATATTGAGAAACAAACATCTTTTGTTCCTCACCGTGTTAGAAGATATATCCATAGGAATCTTTTAGATATCCTACAAACTTACATAGACCTGATCTTGCCTCGAGCTTGTCCGGATTTTGTTTTTTAACATAGGCCGGACAACCCCATATCTTAACTCGTTTAAGATATGGTCTCTTCCCATTCCAAATCTCATATGGAGTGGTAGGCACTGATTTAGTTGGAACTCTATTCGATAGGTATGCGGCCGTCTCTAGCGCATAACCCCAAAAGGAGATAGGTAACTCAGCAGTGCTCATCATAGAGCGCACCATATCCAATAGGGTGAGATTCCTCCGCTCCGATACACCGTTGTGCTGTGGGGTATAGGGAGGAGTAAGCTGAGAGAGAATCCCATTCTCTTTTAGATAATCCCGGAACTCATTGCTCAAGTATTCTCCTCCTCGATCAGATCGAAGGATTTTAATACTTTTACCCGTTTGGTTCTCTACTTCGTTCTTATATTCTTTGAATTTCCCAAAAACTCCAGACTTGTGTTTCAACAGGAACACATGTCCGTATCTTAAGAGATTGTCAGTGAATGTAATGAAGTAGGAAGAACCGTTCCTGGCATGTGTAGACATGGGTCCGCATACATCACTATATACCAGTCCTAAGAGTTCCGTAATTCTTTCTCCGTGTCCACTAAACGGAGTTTTGGTCATTTACCTTTGAGACATGAATGACAAGTATCATAAGATGATAATTCGAACGGATTCAAATATCCATCCTTATGTAACTTAGCTAGCCGTGTCGCATTGATATGACCAAGTCTACAATGCCATAAGTAGGATTCGTTCATTTATGAACTTTTCCTCTTATTTGTGTTTTGTATATTAAGGACTGTATTTTGATTGAGAACGTATATGCCATTATGTAACGAGTCTGATCCAATTAACTTTTGATTTAGGAAGATGTTTATAACATTATCCTGTATTACAAAATTATATCCTTCTTTACTTAATAAAGAAACTGATATAATGTTGCACATCATGTTCGGTATATAATAACACTCGTTCAGAATCAATGTATTACTACTTGGTAATACAAGGTGATATTCGCCAACTACTTTGGCTGCAATATTTGCACCATTCCCTACTTGTACGGAATGATCATCCTTTCCCAGTTCTCTACCTTTACGTAGCCCACGTAACAATTTACATATGTGGGATCCCGATCCGGTATCTAATACCCACGGCGTAGGGTGAACTGAGAAACAGTTCTTAATAACTAACACACCCGAAGAAGATGCATCAGCATGCATGTTCTTTGTTTGGGCGGCATGAGAATCCATATATTCTCCTGTTTCCTGCTCAGTCTTATAACTCTTATAAGAAAGAACGGGACCAACGATCCCCTGCTCAGTATAATAAGCGGGTTCAGTCAATACATCTATATTATTATCTTGATTAAGGCCTGACATGGTCGCTACCTGGAGAGAGATTGAAGAAAACACTTTAGCGTATGCTCTTGCAAGATTAGATTGGTTATTATCTTATCTAATCAGGATGTCTTCCACTGTTTTTATCAAATCTTCCTTCAAACCCTAAAAGGTAAGATTAGTCGGGATTAATTACACCCTACAAGTTCGCCAATCTTTCAGCCAGATCAGTGTTGGTACTTGAGGGAGGTTACCCGTGCTTTCGCACGGACCTAATTAAAATAAACCTCGTTTTCCCAGAGGCATAACCCCGTTAACACCTTTCTAGACATTACTTGATCGGCTAATTGTCCTGTGTAAAATTCTCCCAAGAGTAACTCTTACTCGCAGTGGGTATCAGGATCCATCTATCTCGTAGAAGGTATGCAATCTCATTGCAAATTTCAACACTTGAAATTCCTGATAATGCTTTTGCCCCTAGTGACTTATGACCTTAACTATGGTCAACAAATAATAAGCACTAGTCAAGTTCCACCTGTCATTTCTTGATTAATTTAGACCCACCCATATGACCCTTAACTATGGTCAACAAAGTCATATGACTATCCAAATTAATCACATCACATGTTATATAGGAAAACATCACTTAGCTACCGTACACGGCGCCTTAACTATGGTCAACAAACGCAACACGAATACTAAGTACTCTATTTCCTAAAATGATGGAGGGTTACACAGGTTTTTTCAGTAAAACCATGAGCGTAATGAACTTGATATAGTCGTAGAATCGAGTGATTTTGAAAAGGAATGTTTTTGAGGCTTTTCTAGTTTCGCTAAAGAGGTCACTCCCGGTGAAAGGATCTCGGCTCTTTCCTCATCGAATAAGGTGCAGAGTATATCATATATACCGCTGTGCAAAGCAAGAACTATAGAAGCAATCGAAAACTAAACCGTGAGTTTGTAGCATCTGCCAGTTTTGCCAAAGAGGTCACTCCCGGTGAAGGGATCTCGGCTCTTTCCTCATCGAATAAGGTGCAGGGTATATCATATATACCACTGTGCAAAGAAAAACTGTAGCTACCCTTTTTTATAAAGTTTTGATTCTACAATATCTTTTAGGTTTCTTTTCTTTTATTAATTGTTAGTTATGTATATACCCTAGAGGCCATTGTTGTACATATGGTGTATATTATAATGGATGCTTGGATATATATAGAGAGGACTTTCTTGCTCGTCATGATAGTATGCTATTTGGTTTCTCTTTATCTAAACATGTTAACTTATATTAGTTTACTGTCTTACTCTCACATGTTGATAAAGCCCTTAGGATCTGTACTCGACTACTGGGATTATGATGAGATCATACTAGTGGGGCCACGGTAGTCGATGAGTAAATCCTATAACTGTTCCTAGTCGAGGGTATATCGAGACAGGGCATCGATACACCAGAGTAGACTAGCGTATATGCATTGACCCATATGATGGGCGATGGATGATCCCATATCCATCGGTGTTTGACATCAGGGATGGTGTACAGGTGCTCAGTGGAGACTGGGTACACTGGATGGACTCGCCGAGAACTCCCAGATGGTATTATACCTCACGTCAGATGGCAGTTCTCCAGTGACACTGGTACAAGGTAGTCTGTAGACCCGAGATCGTCATAGAGTCTTGTGTGATTCCCACTGTACTTTGAATTCCACCTTACCACGTCCAAGAGGGCGTGCAAAACGGTGGCTTTTGGGTACAGTCCCGAATCACATGGAGGCAATGAGCGATAGGAGGGGATTTGTCTCTCCCGGTATAGGGAGTTGATGTTGTGTTGTGTTCGATTGGCTATAACTGGAAGTCCCTGGCCAGGGCTGATATAGAGTACTACTGGTAAGTGTTATCAGTAGTTTCTCGACCTGTTATGAGCCTCACATCAACACGACTTATCGGTTACTGGGGTCTGACGTATACCACCCCTAGACTAGATATGCAACATATCAGACGAGGAGACCGGACTGTTCGGGAGTGTTACTGATTTGGATTCACAGGAGAATGTACATGCTTGCTTGTTGATCTTCTGATCGCTCAATACCTGGGTGGCTGTTACATTTAGCTGACCGCTTGCAGCTTGTGGGTGTTTGATATGATCGTCACCTGCTACCGGCGTATTGACGATTCTTTAGAGTCCTACACAGAGGTTTCTTGACTCTGGCAAAACGGAGTAGGAGCACATATGTGATATGTGCAGGACCGAGGATAATACGATATGAGATACCGTATTATATTCTCGCGATATTATGATATGGGCCGGGTCATCGGATCAAGTGTTGATTCGATGAATCGGTACATGGTATATTAGTCGGTTATATTCGATATAGCCGGATTGTCGGATCAAGTGTTGATTCGATAATTTAATGTGTAATAATATATGTGATATATTACTTTACATTATCTAATATTGGTTCGCTTTATTGATTCATTTTCTCACCGGATAATACATTGATATATATGCGATATATATTAATTGTATTATTCTTTTTTGTTACAAAAATATATTATATATGTGATATATAATATTGTAACATATTATAATTACTAATGCAACATGATTAGTGGAGATTAAACATGGTTAGGGTTTGATTTGGGTTAGTTCTTTCATGAAGCTTCTAGAAACTTTTCTTTTGTTTCTTGCAAAGATATTATGTGATGATATTTTGTGAGATATTTCCTAACCCAAACCACACCCTTAACCCTAGTAAACTCTCTATAATGGTTTGCCTTCTCATCTTTGACCATGGTTGCATTTGTAATGATAATAACATTTTCATTATTCATCACAAAAGGATATTCATTCTTCTTTTTCTTCCTTGAGCTCACAAAAGCTTTCTAGGTTTTTATTTTGTGATGGATTAGTGTGAGAATTTGATAATAAAAGAGAGCATAAATCCTACTTCATCATCCTCATATAATCTAGCCAATTAGATTAGGGTGTTCACCTCATTAGTGAGTGAGAGCTTGAGTTAAACAAATTTCAAGGTAGATCATCTTTGAAAAGGAAGACTACAAGCAAGCATGGATCATTCGGGTTGTGGAGCCTCTCTTGAGTCCGGGAGATCATGGATCGCGGCGAAGGGACTTCTACTCGGAGCTTTTGAAGCGAAGGAGCGGACTACAAAGGTTGTAATCCCTCTCTCTTAGTTGTAAAGATGTTTACTTGAATGTGTAACCCTAATTATCTAGTAAAGATCCTCGCTTTGGCTTGTTCGGCACGTTTAAATTTTAAATCGGGCATGGTTGATACTTTGTAGACCCTTGTAAGAGTGCCTAGTAACCGTACAGTGGTATCGGAGCCTAGCTAGAGCATTAGGCAACGTGTATACGAAGTTAAAACTCCGATCGAACCCCGAAACATCGAAATTGACCCCCTCTCTGGAAATTTTCTAAAAAGTTGGTTTTTTCCGTATTAAAAATACTAAAATAAATCAGCAGGGAATTATATGAATTACTGTGAAAAACGAGCCAGTAATACCCACAAACCGCCGCAGAACCGCGGCAATACCATGCCTTGTGCGGCGGTTCCGTGGACATATAGGAGTATTAGGGTATGTTATTGCACAGTAACATCCGTTGCTATTTCTGCATGCTTCAGGGTATTTTTAATCTTACTCAAGTGTTGAGTTTTCTGGGATTACTTTGTAATCGTTGATTCGATCGGAAAGTTTAACTTCGTTCCATTTTCCGGATAATTTAGAAAGTATTAAAAGGTTCGAACGGATATCATTAATTCACTTTTTTCCGACACGAAAAACTTTCAAGTGTTGAATTTTTCTTGTGTTTAAATTTTTCGAAAAAACGTGCAAGTAACGCGGTGGACCCTCTATAAGAACAAAAACCTTAACTCGATTATGTGACCGTCTGAACTGCCTCTAAATCTTAGGGTTTGGGGCAGTACGACGATGCCACATGTGAGGCATTGGTTTGACCCTTCTGTTAGTTATATGTATGCCCTAGAGGCCATTACTATACATGAGATGTATATTCTAGTGGATGCTTGGACATATGTAGGGAGGACTTTCTTGCTCGACATGATAGTATGCTATCTGGTTACTCTTTACCTTAACGTGTACACTGATTGTCTCTCTGTTACATATTGGTAAAGCCCTTAGGATGTGTACTTGACTACCTGGACTATGATGCGGATCATACTAGTGGGGACATGGTAGTCCATAAATACATCATTCAAGGTCCCTAGTCGTTGGTGTATCGAGACGGGGCATCGATATACCAGAGTAGACTAGCGTATAGCTTCTCGACCCATATAGATGGGCGATAGATGATCCCATATCCATTGGTGTTTGACATCAGAGATGATATACGGGTGCTCAGTGGAGACTGGGTACACTGGATGGACTCGCCGAGAACTCCCAGATGGTATTATACCTTACGTCAGATGGCAGTTCTCTGGTGACACTGGTACAGGTTAGTCTGTACACCCGAGATTGTCATGGAGTCTTATGTGATTCCCACCGTGCTTTGATTTCCACCTTACCACGTCCAAGAGGGTGTGCAAAACGGTGGTTTTTGGGTACAGTCTTGAGTCACATAGAGGCAATGAGCGATAGGAGGGGTTTCGTCTCTCCCGGTATTGGGGGTTGATGTTGCGATATGCTCGATTGGCCATAACAGGGAAGTCCCTGGCCAGGGCTGGTTTAGAGATTTACTGGTAAGTGTTACCAGTAGTTTCTCGACCCGTTATGCGCCTCGCATCGGCATGACTTATCGGTTATTGGGGTCTGACATTTACCACCCCTAGACTTGATATACGACATATCAGACGAGGAGACCGGACTGTACGGTAGTGTCACTGTCAGGCTTTTTGCAGGAGTTGGAGCGGGCTTGCTTGCTGATCTTCTGATCGCTCAATACCCGGGTAGCCGTTACGTCCAGCTAGTACCGCTGGCGGCTTGTGGGTGCTTGATATGATCATCACCTACTGCCGGCGTTTTGACGAGTCTTTAGAGTCCTACATAGAGGTTTTACTGGCTCAGGCAAAACGAAATAGGAGCGCATATGTGATATGTGCGGGACCGAGAATAATGCGAGTATGAGATACCGTATTCTATTCTCGCGATGTTTGTATCGATCGGTTATATGCGATATAACCGGGTTATCGAATCAAGTGTTGATTCGATAAGTCGATACATTGGATGTTAGTCGGTTATATGTGATATAACCGGATTATTAAGTCCAGTGTTGATTTAATAATTTAGTGTATAATTGTATATGTGATATACTAATTTACATTAACTAACATTGGTTCACTTAAGCATTTGTTTTTCTCACTTGTGCACAACTTAATATATATGTGATATATATTTATTTGTGTACATTTTGTATCATGGTTGTTGATACAAACTACATGGGTGTATGAGACATATACCATTATAATTATATTGGTGGGGTTTTAATATACAAAGTAAATACAAAATTAGTGGATAATTGTTCAAGTGCATGAAGCTTCATGAAGCTTGTGAGTGCATTGACCAAAGTCCACTGGTTTTGTTTTACTTAGGATATTAATAAACCTAAGCACTATAATTAGCCATGGTTATGTCTCTACATGAGTTAGTATATGATACCCACTCACCCATGGTTAGCTCTCTCTCTCTTGATTAGTTTTTCATTCTCATTTTGAGCTCATCTTCTTCTTCCTTCAAAAGCTTGCTAGGGTTTGATAAACAGAGAGAAATATAGTGAGAAAAGAAATTCTAAAGTGTACCCATTTCCTATTTCATCATCCTCTACTAGACTAGCACTTTAGTTTAGGGTGTTTACTTCACTAATTCTTTAGTTAGTGAAGTAGAAGCTTAAGTTCGTATTCCCTTGACGTAGATCATTTTCGGCCTCGAAGACTTCAAGCAAAACCGTTGCCCTCTTCTCATGGAGCCGTCCGAGAGTCCGGGAGCACCATGATCGCAGCGAAGGGACTACAACAAGGAGCTTTAGAAGTGAAGGACCGATCTATAAAGGTTGTATTTCGTATTCACTTAGTGTTAATGTGTTTTACATGCTTGTTTTCGCCTAATAGTCTAGCAAAGATCTTGTTTAGGGTTATTCGGAACGGCTAAAATTTTAACCGGGCATGGTTGATGCCTTGTAGAACCTTGTTAGAGTGCCTAGTAACCCTACAGTAGTATCAGAGCCTAGCTAGAGCATTAGACGACGTGTATACGAAGTTAAAACTCCGAACGAACTCCGAATCGACGAAATATATCCTTCTCTGGACATTTTTTTAAAACTGTGATTTTTCTGAATTAAAAATACCTAAAAAATTCAGCAGGGTTTTCTAAGCATAACTGTGAAAAACGATGACGTAATACGTACGGACCGCCGCAGAACCGCTGCCCTACCCTGCCTGGGTCGCGGATCCACGGCTGTACAGTAGAATTTATTTTTTTGTTTTGCACAGTTATGACCGTATCTGTTAGTGCTTATTTTTGGGTATTTTTAACCTGACTCAAGTGTTGAGTGTTCTGGGGTTTATTTGTATTCGTTGATTCGATCGGAAAATTTAATTTTGTTTTGTTTTCCGAATAATTTAGAAAGTATTAAAATGTTCGAACGGATATCAATAACTCACTTTTTCCCGACCCGGAAAATTTCCAAGTGTTGGATTTTTCCGTAGTTTAAGAATGTCTAAATCGTGCAAGTTACGCAATGGACCCTCTAAAAGACAACAAACCTTAAGTCGATTATGTGACCGTCTTGAACTGCCTTTTGAACCTTAGGGTTTGGGGCAGTACGGCGTTGCTACATGTGAGGCGTTGGCTTGACCCTTCTACGGCTGGACCATTGGTACTGTGGCATGTGATGCATGTTTTTAAACTCCCCTCAAGTGTTGAGAACTATTTGAAAAAACTTGGGTGTTTGATCATTCGATCGGAAAGTTTAACATTGTCTATTTATCTGGAATGTGATACAATATTTGGAATCCACAAGTAGTTATGAGATAACTAATTTGAATGTTATAAACATAGCAGTTTAGTCTCAAATGATCGGTTGCCACGGAATTCTGATGCGATCAAATGTCCGTCGCAATCACGTAGCGTACGCGGATACTCGCCGGGTAAACTTAATAGACAGCCATGCCCCATAGCTCCGACCAAGTGACTGTAGGAGAACCCCGTCGCCAAAAGCATCCGTTCGGGTGCTCGCGGCAACGGTGTTCCGCCTTAGTGCACTTCGCGACGGTATCGGGGGGTGCGGCCGTCTACTAAAGTTTGTGACGAGCATTCGATCAGGATATCGGGAATCTTGTTGAATTGCCTGACTAGATATTGAAAAGTGTTTTCGATATAGAGACTAAAATGCGGGGTTTATAATTGTTAAGCATGTGATGTCTAAGGAGGTTGCGGATTCCAACTGTTGTAGTTTTACACTTTCTTTTCTGCAACCGTAAGTGCAATATGTGATATTTCCGGTTTCGTTGCTATATGTCAACGACAATTAGGATGCGCATATTTACTTATGTTGATGACATGTGATGTTATGTGTTGCTGGATATGTTATATTGGATCGTCGCGTTTTTGAATAGCCGGGGGTTTTATGTGAGATGGGGGTTTTTATTTTCATTCATGTAAAATTAAATGTATGTAATATTCTTTTATTGGGGCACTTCCGAGATGAGGTTGATGTCACCATTTGTATATTATTTACTTTTCCGCACTAGGATAGACCCAAGGAGGAGAGCACAAGTAACCGGGTTCTAGAGTCCAGTGGGAGACCAACTCGAGGAGTCGAGTTCGGGTCTCCTAACTCTAGAATTGGAAGGGTTGCTTGTCGCTCTCGTAGGGGTCTAGGGGTGTTGGTTTGGCTATTCATCGCGACCGTGGAATCCGTGTTTTATAGAGGCTCAAAATAAAACACGGACCTCCTAGTATATCCATTATTTCATATGTTTATTCTACTATGATATCTGTGATGTGATCATGTGATATGTCGTGATAAATACTGTATATAGTATATATGATATATTATATAGACGTTACTTATGTTTTACACCCGCGCTAGCCCTGTCCCGCTCTGCCGTTAGTTACCTAACCTAACGGTGCACGAGGTGACATCGAGGCGAATGCGGATGGCATAAGTGTACGTCGTATTTATCTGTGATGTTTAGGTGACTTAAATGATGGGACTTCATTAATATGATTAATGAAAGAAAAGAAACCTAAAAGATGATGTAGAATCAAATTTTTCAAAAAGGGTAGTTACAGTTTTTTCTTTGCATAGCGATATATATGATATATCCTGCACCTTATTCGATGAGGAAAAAGCCGAGATCCCTTCACTAGGAGTGACCTCTTTAGCAAAACTGGCAGATGCTACAACACTCGGTTTGTCTTTTGATTGCTTTTGGAGTTTTTGCTTTGCATAGTGATATATATGATATGTCCTGCACCTTATTCGATGAGGAAAGATCCGAGATCCCTTCACCGGGAGTGACCTCTTTAGCAAAACTAATGAAAGCCTCAAAATCACTCCATTTCAAAATTCACTAGATTCTACAACGATATCAAGTTCATTACGCAATAGGTTTTCAGAAAAACCTGTCGTAGCCCTCTGTCATTTCAGATAAGTAGTAGTTAGCATTCATGTTGCGTTTGTTGGCCTTTGTCAAGGCGTAGTGTGCGGTAGCTGACTAGTGCTTATCTGTTTATGCATATGATGCAGATTGGATTAGGGTAGTCATACGGCTTTGTTGGCTTTCGTCAAGGGTCGTGCGGGTGGGTTTAATTCAGTCAAGAAATGTACGGGTTGAACATGACTAGCGGGCTATGGTTTGTTGGCTTTCGTCAAGTTCATAGCACGTTAAGGGCAAAATATTATCGGGAATTTCAAGTGTTGAAATTTGCAATGAGATTGCATACCTTCTATGAGATAGTTGGATCCCGATACCCACTGCGAGTAATTGTTACTCCTGGGAGTGTTTTACACATTACAATTAGCCGATCAAGTAGGTGTCTAGAAAGGTGTCAACGGGGTTACGCCTCTGGGAAAATGAGGTTTACTTTAATTAGGACCGTGCGAAAGCACGGGGAACCTCCCTCAAAGTACCGACACTGGCCTGGCTGAAAAATTGGCGAAATTGTAAGGTGTAATTAATCCCGGCTAGTCTTTCCTTTTAGGGTTTGAAGGAAGATTTGATAAAAACAGTGGGAGCCATCCTGATTAGATAAAATAATAACCAATCTGATCTTGCAAGAGCATACGCTAAAGTGTTTTCTTCTCTCTCTCTCCAGGTACCGACCATATCACGCCTTAATCAAGATAATAATAAGGATGTATTGACCGAATCCGCTTGTTATACTGAGCTGGGGAACATTGGTCCCGCTCCAACTTATAAATGTTATAAGATAGAGCAGGAAATAGGGGATTACCAGAATTCCCGTGCCGTCCAAACGAATAAAGTGCATGATGATGCATCTTCTTCGGGTGTGTTCATTACAGAGAACTGTTTCTCAGTATCCTTTACGTCCTGGGTATGAGATACCAGATCATGATCCCACATATGTAATTTGTTACATGGGCTACCGATAGGTAGAGAACTGAGAACGGGTGATAAGTTTCATGAGATAGAAATGGTGCAGGTGTTGCAGCCAAGTCTGTTGGTAGTTATCACCCTGTATTACCAGAATACATTGATTCTGAACGAATGTCATTAGATACTGAACCTGATATACAACATCATATCTGTCTCTTTATTAGTAAAGAAGGATATAATTTTGTATTGTTGGATAATGTTTTGAACATTTCCTATATCAAGGGTTGATCGGTTTAGGCACGTTATCTAAAAGCATTGACGTTCTAAATCAAACTACAGTTCTTAGTATACAAAACACATACAAGAGGAAGAGTTCAGAACTGAACGAATCCTTCTTGTGGCATTGTAGACTGGGTCATATCAATGCGACCCGACTAGCTGAAGTTACATATAGATGCATATTTAAATTAGTTTGAATTTACATCTTGTGAAACTTGCCGCTCATGTCACAGAGATAAGATGACCATAGCTCTGTTTATTGGAAACAGAGAAAGAGTTGGTGAACTTTTTGGATCGATACATGCTGATGTATGAAGGTCCCCTGTCTACACATGCCAAGACCGGTTCTTTGTACTTCATTACATTCACTGATCATCTCTCAAGATTCAGATATATGTTTCTGTTGAAACACAAGTCCGAAACTTTTGAGATAATCACAGAATATAAGTTAGAAGTAGAAAACCAAAAATGGGTATAAGTATTATGTCCTTTGATGAGATCAAGGAGGAGAATACTTGAGCACGGAATTCCTGGACTATTCTAAAGGAGAATGAGATTCTCTCTCAGCATTACTCCTCCGTATACATCATAGAACGATGGTATATCGGGGCGGAGCAATAGCACCCTATGTGATATGGTGTTCTCTATGATGAGTACTACTGAGTTTCCTATTTCCTTTTTGGGAGTTGTGCACTTGAGAAGCTGCATACCTATTGAATAGGGTTCAAATCAAATCAGTTGCCTACCACTTCATACGTGATATGGAATGGGAAGAGCCCATATCTTAAGTAGTTAAGATTTAGGGTTGTCCAGCCTATGTCTAAAAGCATAATCCGGACAAGCTCGAGGCAAAGTGAGATCTGTGGAAGTTTGTTGGATATCCCAAGCATATGCAAGGGAATATCTTCTACCTAACCAAGGGACAAAAGATGTTTTGTTTCTCAACATGCCACCTTTATCAAAGGGATTTCTTGTGAAGAAATTAGTGGTCATGAGGTAGAACTGGAAGGAGTTCCAGCTATACAAACTACAACAGATGATTTGGTAGAACCGAAGGATTCAATAGTAACCAATGAACCTCAGGCTCTCCGCAGATCTAGTAGGGTTCCTCATCCACCTGAGGGATACTTCGGTTTCTCTATGACAGTGGGAGAGAGGATTGCATCATGAGATGATGACTCAACTATTTTCGAGCTGGCCATTAGGAGTGGGACTCTGTAAGAATGGCTGGATGCTTCGCGATCTGAGATGGAATCCTTATACACCAATAAAGTATGGACTTTGGTTGCTTTATCTGAAGGGTTAAATTCCCATCAGGAGCAAGTATATCTTGAGAAGATTACTTGGTGTACATGGAAAAGTTGAGGCTTTCAAAGCTAGACTTGTTAAAGGTTTACATCATAGACCAGTTGTGGCTAATGATGAAACCTTTTCTGGGGCCTATGCTTAAGTCCATCCAGATCCTACTTGCCATTGTTACATACCATGACTACGATATCTGGCGGTTGGGTGTCATGACTGCTGTTCTAAATAGTGATTTAAAAGAAAGCGTCTATAAGTACACAGCCAGACGGCTTCGTAGACAGTGGGAGCAGCGGAAGCGTGTGCAAGTTGCTTTATGGGATGAAGCAGGCATCGCGGAGTTGGAACGTCTGTTTTGATGTGGTAGTCAAAGAGTTTGACTTCATCAAAATGGTAGATGAACCTTGTATGTACAAAAAGGTAGTAGGGAGTATGTTGGTGATCCTCGTAGAGTACATGGATGACATACTCTTGATGGGGAAGGAGTTTCCTATGCTACGCTCGGTCAATCTCCGCCTATCACAAGGATTCTCCATATAGGATCAAAGTGATACCTCCTAAATCCTGGGTTTTGGATCTATGAGATAGATCGAATTGGATGTTAGGATACTCACTAGTTGTGGTGAGATGGTATCAATCGATCCTGGAGAGAATCACTGGAAAGGTTCCAGGATGATAAGGACGACTGAATGTCAGTCACAGGCATTGTCTTTACCCTCAGTAAAGGGGCGGTATATTGGAAGAGTTCCAAGATAGATACCGTGGCATACTAGATGATAAAGGCTGGATACATCGTTACCAAAGAGGCAGTCTGGGTGTATATTAGTTCATGAGATGAACTTCGTTCCTACCATTGTGAGACAATGGAATTGTGGCTTATGCCTAGGAATGCCCGTCCCATCAGTGATCCAGACATATTCTAAGGCAGTGTCACCTGATCATGGAGATGGTTGATCTCCAGGGGATCGAGGTCAGGAGAGTAGACTCAGAGGAGAACACGGCGGATCCACTCACAAAGGCCTTTTCCCAGAGAGAGACTTTTATGGGATGGTTGAGTATGAGATACTACAACCACTGTTATCAGATGGCCCTAGTGCAAGTGGGAGATTGTTAGTTATATGTATGCCCTAGAGGCCATTACTATACATGAGATGTATATTCTAGTGGATGCTTGGACATATATAGGGAGGACTTTCTTGCTCGACATGATAGTATGCTATCTGATTACTCTTTACCTTAACGTGTACACTGATTGTCTCTTTGTTACATGTTGGTAAAGCTCTTAGGATGTGTACTTGACTACCTGGACTATGATGCGGATCATACTAGTGGGGACATGGTTGTCCATAAGTACATCCTTCAAGGTCCCTAGTCATGGGTGTATCTGTAGGGTTCCTAGGCACTCCCAAGAGGTCTCACAAGGCATCAACCATGCCAATTTCTAAATTTTAACGGTGCCGAGAAACCCGACTACGGATCGTTGGCTAGAAAACTAGGCGAAAAAGAAACTAGTTTACATCTAAACTAAAAGAACGGAAATACAACCTTTGTAGATCCGGTCCTCCACCTCCACGGCTCCGTGATGAAGTCCTCTCCGCTATCCAAATCAAAATCCGGGCTCTAGCGTCGGCTTCATCGGAGAAAGAGCGGGCTAGGTCATCGACGACGTGCCGAAGATGATCTACGTCGAGGCATCGCTAGATCAAGCTCCAACTTCACCAAGTCAAGAAAACTTGTGAAGGAAACACACTCTACTACTTGGCAAGAGATAGAGGATGAAGAAATAGGAAGTGGGTAGACTTTAGAATTGGATTTCTCACTCATTTCATCAATCCACCATTGATGAAGTGAAGCTTTCTTCAAGAAGAAGAAGAGGAGGAAGATGATAATTCTTATGATAAGTTAATTAAAAATCAATAGAAAATCAAAACTTATCATAATGTAAACCATGGTCAAGTGTAGAGATTAAACCAAGGTTAGTTGGAATGGTTAGGGTTAAGCATGAGACAAAAATGGTCACTTAGGTCAAAGCTTCATGAAGCTTCAACTAGAATACAAAACAAGCCGCCATTTTCTTTTCATGCCTTCCTTTTTCCAAAAAGAATAAATAGATAAATAAATGAATAAATAATCATAACCCTAACCATTCATATAACCATGGTTCAATCTTCACACAAACACAAGTGAACATGCATCATCAAACATGATACAATCAAGTGCACAAAACTATATCGAATATACAATGTGCACATTCGAGTGAGAAAATCCATTTAAAGTGAACCAATATTAGTTAATGCAAAGTAATATATCAAATATATAATTATACATTAAATCATTAAATCAACACTTGATTTAACGATCCGGTCATATCGCATATAACCGACTAATATCCAATGTATCGATTTATCGAATCAATCCTTGATTCGATAATTAGGTTATATCGCATACAACCAATCAATACATTCATCGCGAGAATAGAATATGGTATCACATACACGCATTATTCTCGGTCCCGCACATATCTCATATGCGCTCCTATTTCGTTTCGCTTGAGCCAGGAAACCTCTGTGTAGGACTCTAAAGACTCGTCAATACGCCGGCAGCAGGTGATGATCATATCAAACACCCACAAGCCGCAAGCGGTCTGCTAAACGTAACGGCCACCCGGGTATTGAGCGATCTGAAGATCGACGAGCAAGCCCGCTCACACTCCAGTGAATCCAACCAGTAACACTACCGTACAGTCCGGTCTGATCGTCTGATATGTCGCATATCTTGCCTAGGGGTAGTAAACGTCAGACCCCAATAGCTCGATAAGTCGTGTCGATATGAGGTCTACAACAATTCGAGATACTACTGGTAACACTTACCAGTAAATCTCAGCAACCCTGGCCAGGGATTTCCTGTTATAGCCAATCGAACACAGCGCAACATCAACACCCTATACCGGGAGAGACGAATCCCCTCCTATCGCTCATTGCCTCCATGTGACTCGGGACTGTACCCAAAAACCACCGTTTTGCACGCCCTCTTGGACGTGGTAAGATGGAAATCAAAGCACAGTGGGAACCACACAAGACTCTATGACGATCTCGGGTCAACAGACTACTCTGTACCAGTGTCACCAGAGAACTGCCATCTGACGTAAGGTATAATACCATCTGGGAGTTCTCGGCGAGTCCGTCCAGTGTACCCAGTCTCCACTGAGCACCCGTATATCATCTCTGATGTCAAACACCAATGGATATGGGATCATCCATCGCCCATCTGTATGGGTCGAGAAGGTACACGCTAGTCTACTCTGGTATATCGATGCCCCGTCTCGATACACCCACGACTAGGGACTTTGAAGGATGTACTTATAGACTATCTGTCCCCACTAGTATGATCTGCATCATAATCCAGGTAGTCAAGTACACATCCTAAGGGCTTTACCAACATGTAACAGAGAGACAATCAGTATACACGTTAAGGTAAAGATCAACCAGATAGCATACTATCATGTCGAGCAAGAAAGTCTTCCCTATATATGTCCCAGCATCCACTACAATATACATCCTATGTACAGTAATGGCCTCTAGGGCATACATATAACTAACAATCTCCCACTTGCACTAGGGCCATCTGTAGCAGTGGTTGTAGTATCTCATACTCAACCATCCCATAAAAATCTCTCTCTGGGAACAGGCCTTTGTGAGTGGATCCGCTGTGTTGTCCTCTGAATCTACTCTCCTAACCTCGATCACCCTGGAGATCAACTATCTCCATGATCAGGCGATACTGCCTTAGAATAAGTCTGGATCACTGATGGGACCGGCGTTCCTCGGCATGAGCCACAACTCCATTGTCTCACAATGGTAGGAACGTAGTTCATCTCATGAACTAATATACACCCAAACATCCTCTTTGGTAGCATCTTAAGTAGCGATATATCCAGCCTTTATCGTCTAGTATGCCACGGTATCTAGCTTGGAACTCTTCCAACATACCGTCCCTTTGCTGAGGGTAAAGACAATGCCTGCGACTGACATTCAGCCGTCTTTATCACCCTGGAACCATTCCAGTGATTCTCCCCAGGGTCGATTGATACCATCTCACTACAGCTAGTGAGTATCATAACATCCATTTAGATCTATCTCATAGATCCAAAATCCAGGATTTAGGAGGTATCACTTTGATCCTATATGGAGAATTATGGTGATAAGCGGAGATTGACCGAGCGTAGCATAGGAAACTCCTTCCCCATCAAGAGTATGTCATCCACGTACTCTACGAGGATCGTCACCATACTCCCTACTACCTTTTTGTTTATACAAGGTTCATCTACCATTTTGATGATCTCAAACTCTTTGACTACTACATCAAAACAGATGTTCCAACTCCGCGATACCTGCTTTATCCTATAAAGCATCTTGTACACGTTTCCGCTGCTCCCACTGTCTACGAAGCCCTCTGGCTGTGTACTTATAGACGTTCTCTTCTAAAACATCATTTAGAAAAGCAGTCATGGCACCCAACCGCCAGATATCGTAGTCATGGTATGTAGCCGTGGCAAGTAGGATCTGGATGGACTTAAGCATAGCTACTTGAAAAGGTTTCATCATTATCCACGCCTGGTTGATGACGAAAACCTTCAACAAGTCTAGCTTTGAAAGTCTCAACTTTTCCATCTACACCAAGTAATCTTCTCAAGATATACTTGCTCCTGATGGGGATTTAACCCTTCAGATATAGCAACCAAAGTCCATACTTTGTTGGTGTACATGGATTCCATCTCAGATCGCTAAGCATCCAGCCATTCTTACAGAGTCCCACTCCTGATGGCCAGCTCGAAACTAGTTGGGTCATCATCTCATGATGCAATCCTCGCTCCCACTGTCATCGAGAAACCGAAGTATCTCTCAGGTGGGTGAGGAACCATACTAGATCGGCGGAGAGGCTGAGGTTCGTTGGTTACTATTGAATGCTTTGGTTCTTTCAAATCATCAGCTGCTGTTTGTATAGCTGGAACATTTCCAGTTCTACATAACAGATCTTGCCTCGAGCTTGTCCGGATTTTGTTTTTCAGACATAGGCTGGACAACCCCAAATCTTAACTAACTTAAGAGATGGGCTCTTCCCTTATCATATCAAATATGAAGTGGTAGGCAACTGATTTGATTAGAACCCAATTCAATTGGTATGCAGCTTCTCAAGTGCATAACTCCCAAAAGGAAATAGGTAACTCAGTAGTACTCATCATAGAGCACACCTTATCATATAGGGTGTTATTGCTCCGCCCCGATATACCATCGTGCTATGGTGTATTCGGAGGAGTAATGCTGAGAGAGAATCTCATTCTCCTTTAGAATAATCCAGGATTTCCGTGCTCAAGTATTCTCCTCCTTGATCTCATCAAAGGACGTAATACTTATACCCTTATTTTGGTTCTCTACTTCTAAATCATATTCTGTGAATATCTCAAAAGGTTCGGACTTGTGTTTCAACAGGAACATATGTCTGAATCTTGAGAGATTATCAGAGAATGTAACAAAGTATAAAGAACCAGTCCTGGCATTTGTAGACAGGGGACTTTACATACATCAACATGTATCATCCCAAGAGTTTACTAACTCTTTCTCTGTTTCCAATAAACAGAGCTGTGGTCATCTTATCTTTGTGACATGACTGGCGAGTTTCACAAGATGTAAATTCAAACTGATTTAAATATGCATCTAAATGTAACTTCAGCTAGTCGGGTCACATTGATATGACCTAGTCTACAATGCCTCAAGAAGGATTCGTTCATTTCTGAACTCTTCCTCTTGTGTGTGTTCCGTATACTAAAGAACTGTAGTTTGATTTAGAACATCAACGCTTTTAGATAACGTGCCTGAACCGATCAACTTTTGATATAGGAAATGTTCAAAACATTATCCAACTATACAAAATTTTATCATTTCTTTACTGATATGATTTTGTATATCAGGTAAGGTATCTAATAGCATTTGTTCAGAATCAATGTACTGGTAATACAGGGTGACAGTGACCAACAGACTTGGCTGCAACACATGCCCCGTTTTCTGTCTCATGAAACTTATCACCCGTTCTCAGTTCTCTACTTTTCTGTAGCCCTATGTAACATATTACATATCTGGGATCCTGATCTGGTATCACATACCCAGGACGTAAAGGACACTGAGAAACAGTTCTCTTGTAATGAACACACCCGAAGATGATGCATCAGCATGCACTCTCTTCGTTTGGGCGGCACGGGAATTCTGGTATTCCCCAATTTCCTGCTCTGTCTTATAACAATTATAAGTTGGAGCGGGACCAACGTTCCCCAGCTCAGTATAACAAGTGGGTTTAGTCAATTATCCGTATTATTATCTTGATTAAGGCGTGACATGGTCGCTACCTGGAGAGAGAGAGAAGAAAACACTCAGCGTGCGCTCTTGCAAGAATAGATTGGTTATTATTTTATCTAATCAGGATGGCTCCCACTGCTTTTTATCAAATCTTCCTTCAAACCCTAAAAGGAAAGACTAGCCGGGATTAATTACACACTACAAGTTCGCCAATCTTTCAGCCAGGCCAGTGTCAGTACTTTGAGGGAGGTCCCCCGTGCTTTCACACGAACCTAATTAATGTAAACCTCGTTTTCCCAGAGGCGTAACCCCGTTGACACCTTTCAAGACACCTACTTGATCGGCTAATTGTAATGTATAAAACTCTCCCAGGAGTAACTCTTACTCGCAGCGGGTATCGGGATCCAACTATCTCATAGAAGGTATGCAATCTCATTGCAAATTTCAACACTTGAAATTCCCGATAATATTTTGCCCCTAACCTCCTATGACCTTGACAAAGGCCAACAAACCATAGGATGCTAGTCAAGTTCAACCCGTCATTTCTTGATCGAAATAAACCCACCCGCACGGCCCTTGACAAAGGCCAACAAGGTCGCACGATTACCCTAATCCAATCTGCATCATATGCATAAGCAGATAAGCACCAGTTAGCTACCGCACACTGCGCCTTGACAAAGGCCAACAAACGCAGCACGAATACTAACTACTACTTATCTGAAATGACGGAGGGCTACGACAGGTTTTTCTGAAAACCCATTGCGTAATGAACTTGATATCGTTGTAGAATCAAATGATTTTGAAATGGAGTGTTTTTGAGGCTTTTTTAGTTTTGCTAAAGGAGTCACTCCCGGTGAAGGGATCGTCGGTCCTTTCCTCGTCGAATGAGGTGCGGGATATATCATATATATCACTGTGCAAAGCAAAAACACTTAAAAGCAATCAAAAGATAAACCGAGTGTGTAGCATCTGCCAGTTATTGCTAAAGGAGTCACTCCCGGTGAAGGGATCTCGGTCCTTTCCTTATCGAATAAGGTGCAGGATATATCATATATACCTCTGTGCAAAGCAAGAACTGTAGCTACTTGTTTTAATTTTGAAATTCGATTCTACAACATCTTAGGTTTCTTTTATTTCATTTATCATATTAATGAAGTCCCATCATTTAAAGTACCTAAACATCACAGATAAATACGACGTACACTTATGCTATCCGCATTCGCCTCGATGTCCCCTCGTGCACCGTTAGGTTAGGTAACTAACGGCAGAGCGGGGCAGGGCTAGCGCGGGTGTAAAACATAAGTAACGCCTATATAATATATCATATATACTATATACAGTATCTATCACAGAACATCACATGATCACATCACAGATATCGCAGCAGAAGAAACATATGAAACATTGGATATACTAGGACGTCCGTGTTTTCAATACGAGCCAGTATAAAACACGGATTCCACGGTCGTGATGAATAGCCAAGCCCACACCCCTAGATCCCTACGAGAGCGGCAAGCAACCCTACCAATTCTAGAGTTAGGAGACCCGTACTTGACTCCTCGAGTTGGTCTCCCACTGGACTCCAGAACCCGGTTACTTGTGCTCCCCTCCTTGGGTCTGTCCTAGTGCGGAAAAGTAAATAATATACAAATGGTGACATCTTCCGCAACCTGGAAGTGCCCCAATAAAAGAATATTACATACAAGTTTTTACATGAATGAAAATGAAAAACACTCATCTCACATAAAAAACCCCGGCTATTCAAACACGACGATCCAATATAACATATCCAGCAACACATAACATCACATATCATCAACTTAAGTAAATATGCGCATCCCAATTGTCGTTGACATATAGCAACGAAACCGGCGATATCACATATTACACTTACGGTCACAGAAAAGAAAGTGTAAAACTACAACAGTTGGAATCCGCAATCTCTTCAGACATCGCATGCCTGAGCAAATGAATTCCTTAGACATCGCATGCCTAACAATTATAAACCCCGCATTTTAGTCTCTTTATCGAAAACTCTTTTCAATATCAAGTCGGGCAATTCAACAAGATTCCCGACATCCTGATCGAATGCTCGTCGCAAACTTTAGTAGGCGGCCGCACCCTCGACGCCGTCGACGAAGTGCACCAAGGCGGAACACCGCTACCGCGAGCACCCAAACGGATGCTTTCGGCGACGGGGTTCTCCTGCAGTCACTTGGTCGGGGCTATGGAGCGAGGCTTGTAGGGTTCCTAGGCACTCTAGTGAGGTCTCCCAAGCCATCAACCATGGCAATTTCAAAAATATGGTGCCTACAAACCCTAAACTACGGATCGATAACTAGATGTCTAGGCGAAAAAGAACTAGTTAACACTTAACTATTGGGAATACGGAAATACAACCTTTGTAGATCCGGTCCTCCACCTCCACGGCTCCGCAACGAGGTCGTCTCCGCTGTCCAAATCAAATCCGGGCTCTAGGATCGGCTTCGTCGGAGAATGGGCAAGCTAGGTCGTCGATATCCATGCCGAAGATGATCTACGTCGAGGCATCGCTAGATCAAGCTCACAACTTCACCAAGTCATGAAACTTGTGAAGTAAACACACTCTACTACTTGGAAGAGGTAGAGTATGAAGAAATAGGAGTTGGGTTAACTTTAGAATTGGATTTCTCACTTGTTTGCTCAATTCACCATTGATGGAGGTGAAGCTTTTCTTCTTGAAGTCAAGGAAGAAGAAGAAGAAGCTTATGATAAGTTAATTAGAAAAAGAAAAGAAATAATCAAAACTTATCATAACTAAACCATGGTAAAGTGTAGAGATTGAACTAGGGTTAAAACAAATGGTTAGGTTAAGCATGAGATAAGAATGGTGGACAAAGTCAAAGGTTCATGAATCTTCAACTACAATCCAAAACAAGCCACCATTCTTCTCATTTCATTTTCCAAAAAGAAAATAAATAAATAAATAAATAAATAAATAAATAGATATGAAAAACAAAACCCTAACCATTTGAATAACCATGGTTTAATCTTTACACAAACTCAAGTTAGCATGCATCATCAAACATGATACATACAAGTGCACAAAAACATATCGCATATGCAATGCGCACGAACCAAGTGAGAAAATCCGTCTAAAGTGAACCGATACTAGTTAATGCAAAGTAATATATCAAATATATAATTATACATTAAATCATTAAATCAACACTTGATTCAATGATCCGGTCATGCGCACATAACCGACTGGTATCATTAGTAACATCTTATCGAATCAATACTTGATCCGATAACCCGGCTATATCGCATATAACCGATCAATGTCACATCGCGAGAATCGAATACAGTATCACATACTCGTATTATTCTCGGTCCCGCACATATCTCATATGCGCTCCTATTTCGTTTCGCTTGAGCCAGGAAACCTCTGTGTAGGACTCTAAAGACTCGTCAATACGCCGGCAGCAGATGATGATCATATCAAACACCCACAAGCCGCAAGCGGTCTGCTAAACGTAACGGCCACCCGGGTATTGAGCGATCTAAAGATCGACGAGCAAGCCCGCTCACACTCCAGTGAATCCGACCAGTAACACTACCGTACAGTCCGGTCTGATCGTCTGATATGTCGCATATCTCGCCTAGGGGTGGTAGACGTCAGACCCCAATAGCTCAATAAGTCGTGTCGATATGAGGTCTCTAACAATTCGAGAAACTACTGGTAACACTTACCAGTAAATCTCAGCAACCCTGGCCAGGGATTTCCTGTTATAGCCAATCGAACACAGCGCAACATCAACCCCCTATACCGGGAGAGACGAATCCCCTCCTATCGCTCATTGCCTCCATGTGACTCGGGACTGTACCCAAAAACCACCGTTTTGCATGCCCTCTTGGACGTGGTAAGATGGAAATCAAAGCACAGTGGGAACCACACAAGACTCTATGACGATCTCGGGTCAACAGACTACTCTGTACCAGTGTCACCAGAGAACTGCCATCTGACGTGAGGTATAATACCATCTGGGAGTTCTCGGCGAGTCCGTCCAGTGTACCCAGTCTCTACTGAGCACCCGTATATCATCTCTGATGTCAAACACCGATGGATATGGGATCATCCATCGCCCATCTGTATGGGTCGAGAAGGTATACGCTAGTCTACTCTGGTATATCGATGCCCCGTCTCGATACACCCACGACTAGGGACTTTCAAGGATGTACTTATGGACTACCATGTCCCCACTAGTATGATCCGCATCATAGTTGAGGTAGTCAAGTACAGATCCTAAGGGCTTTACCAACATGTAACAGAGAGACAATCAGCATACACGTTAAGGTAAAGAGTAACCAGATAGCATACTATCATGTCGAGCAAGAAAGTCCTCCCTATATATGTCCCAGCATCCACTACAATATACATCCTATGTACAGTAATGGCCTCTAGGGCATACATATAACTAACAATCTCCCACTTGCACTAGGGCCATCTGTAGCAGTGGTTGCAGTATCTCATACTCAACCATCCCATAAAAGTCTCTCTCTGGGAACAGGCCTTTGTGAGTGGATCCGCTGTGTTGTCCTCTGAGTCTACTCTCCTTACCTCGATCTCCCTGGAGATCAACTATCTCCATGATCAAGTGATACTGCCTTAGAATATGTCTGGATCACTGATGGGACGGGTGTTCCTTGGCAAAAGCCACAACTCCATTGTCACACAATGAGAGGAACTAAGTTCATCTCATGAACTAATATACACCCAGACTTCCTCTTTGGTAGTATCTTAAGTAGCGATGTATCCTGCCTTCATCGTCTAGTATGTCACGGTATCTAGCTTGGAACTCTTCCAACATACCATCCCTTTACTGAGGGTAAAGACAATGCCTGCGACTGACATTCAGTCGTCTTTATCACCTTGGAACACTTCCAGTGATTCTTCCCAGGATCGATTGATACGATCTTACTACAACTAGTGAGAATCCTAACATCCAATTAGATCTATCTCATAGATCCAAAACCAGGATTTAGGAGGTATCATTTTGATCCTTTATGCAAAATCATTGTGATAAGCGGAGATTGATCGAGCGTAGCATAGGAAACTCCTTCCCTATCAAGAGTATGTCATCCACGTACTCTACGAGGATCGTAACCATACTCCCTACTACCTTTTTGTTTATACAAGGTTCATCTACCATTTTGATGATGTCAACTTCTTTGACTAATTCATCAAAATAGATGTTCCAACTCCGCGATGCCTGCTTTATCAGATAAAACATCTCGCACACGTTTCCGCTGCTCCCACTGTTTACGAAGCCCTCTGGCTGTGTACTTACAGACGCACTCTTCTAAAACAATATTTAGAAAAGCAGTCATGGCACCCAACCGCCAGATATCGTAGTCATGGTATGCAGCCGTGGCAAGTAGGATCTGGATGGACTTAAGCATAGATACTTGAAAAAGGTTTCATCATTATCCACACCTGGTCAATGATGCACACTTTTAACAAGTCTAGCTTTGAAAGTCTCAACTTTTCGATGTACACCAAGTAATCTTCTCAAGATATACTTGCTCCTGATGGGGATTTAACCCTTCAGATATAGCAACCAAAGTCCATACTTTGTTGGTGTATAAGGATTCCATCTCAGATCGATAAACATCCAGCCATTCTTACAGAGTCTCACTCTTGATGGCCAGCTCGAAACTAGTTGGGTCATCATCTCATGATGTAATCCTCGCTCCCACTGTCATAGAGAAACTGAAGTATCTCTCAGGTGGGTGAGGAACCCTACAAGATCGGCGGAGAGGCTGAGGTTCGTTGGTATCTACTGAATACTTTGGTTCTATCAAATCATCAGCTGTAGTTTGTATAGCTGGAACCTTTCCAGTTCTACATTACAGTCCTTGCCTCGAGCTTGTCCGGATTTTGTTTTTAGACATAGGCCGGGCAACCCCAAATCTTAACTAACTTAAGATATGGGCTCTTCTCTTTCCATATCACATATGAAGTGGCAGGCAACTGATTTGATTCGAACCCTATTCAATAGGTATGCAGCTTCTCAAGCGCATATTTCCCAAAAAGAAATAGGTAACTCAGTAGTACTCATCATAGAGCACACCATATCATATAGGGTGTGATTGCTCCGCCCCGATATACCATCGTGCTATGGTGTATGCAGAGGAGTAATACTGAGAGAGAATCTCATTCTCCTTTAGAAAAGTCCAAGTATTTCCGTGCTCAAGTATTCTCCTCCTTGATCACATCAAAGGACATAATACATACACCCGTATTTTGGTTCTCTACTTCTAACTTATATTCTGTGAATATCTCAAAAGGTTCGGACTTGTGTTTCAACAGGAACATAGGTCTGAATCTCGAAAGATTATCAGAGAATGTAATGAAGTAAAAAGAACCAGTCTTGGTATGTGTAGACAGGGGACCTTACATACATCAACATGTATCATCCCAAGAGTTCACTAACTCTTTCTCTGTTTCCAATAAACAGAGCTATGGTCATCTTATCTTTGTGACATGACTGGCGAGTTTCACAAGATGTAAATTCAAACTAATTTAAATATGCATCTTTATGTAACTCTAGCTAGTCGGGTCACATTGATCTGACCTAGTCTACAATACCTCAAGAAGGATTCGTTCATTTCTGAACTCTTCCTCTTGTGTGTGTTCCGTATACTAAGAACTGTAGTTTGATTTAGAACATTAATGCTTTTAGATAACGTGCCTGAACCGATCAACTTTTGATATAGGAAATGTTCAAAACATTATCCAACAATACAAAATTATATCCTTTCTTTACTGATAAAGAGACTGATATGATTTTGTATATCAGGTTCGGTATCTAATAACATTCGTTCAGAATCAATGTATTGTAATACAGGGTGACAGTGACCGACAGACTTGGCTGCAACACTTGCCCTGTTTTCTGCCTCATGAAACTTATCACCCGTTCTCAGTTCTCTACCTTTCTGTAGCCCTATGCAACAGATTACATATCTGGGATCCTGATCCGGTATCATATACCCAGGACGTAAAGGATACTGAGAAACAGTTCTGTATAATGAACAAACCCGAAGATGATGCATCAACATGCACTCTCTTCGTTTGGGCGGCACGGGAAATCTGGTATTCCCCAATTTCCTGCTCTGTCTTATAACAATTATAAGTTGGAGCGGGACCAACGTTCCCCAGCTCAGTATAACAAGCGGGTTCGGTCAATAATCCGTTTTATTATCTTGATTAAGGCGTGATATGGTCGCTACCAGGAGAGAGAGAGAAGAAAACACTCAGCGTGCGCTCTGTCAAGAATAGATTGGTTATTATTTTATCTAATCAGGATGGCTCCCACTGCTTTTTATCAAATCTTCCTTCAAACCCTAAAAGGAAAGACTAGCCGGGATTAATTACACACTACAAGTTCGCCAATCTTTCAGCCAGACCAGTGTCGGTACTTTGAGGGAGGTCCCCCGTGCTTTCGCACGAACCTAATTACTGTAAACCTCGTTTTCCCAGAGGCGTAACCCCGTTGACACCTTTCTAGACACCTACTTGATCGGCTAATTGTAATGTATAAAACTCTCCCAGGAGTAACACTTACTCGCAGCGGGTATCGGGATCCAACTATCTCATAGAAGGTATGCAATCTCATTGCAAATTTCAACACTTGAAATTCCCGATAATATTTTGCCCCTAGCTCGCTATGACCTTGACGAATGCCAAACAACCCATAGTCCACTAGTCAAGTTCAACCCGTACATTTCTTGATCGAATTAAACCCACCCGCACGACCCTTGACGAATGCCAAACAACGACGTACGAATACCCTAATCCAATCACATCATATGCTCAAGCAGATAAATACTAGTTAGCTACCGTACACTACGCCTTGACGAATGCCAAACTACCGCAGCACGAATACTAACTAGTACATATCTGAAATGACGGAGGGCTACGACAGGTTTTTCTGAAAACCTATTGCGTAATGAACTTGATATCGTTGTAGAATCAAATGATTTTAAAATGGAGTGCTTTTGAGGCTTTTCTAGTTTTGCTAAAGGAGTCACTCCCGGTGAAGGGATCGTCGGTCCTTTCCTCGTCGAATGAGGTGCGGGATATATCATATATATCGCTGTGCAAAGCAAAAACACTTAAAAGCGAACAAAAGACAAACCGAGTGTGTAGCATCTGCCAGTTAGTGCTAAAGGAGTCACTCCCTGTGAAGGGATCTCGGTCCTTTCCTCATCGAATAAGGTGCAGGATATATCACATATACCGCTATGCAAAGCAAGAACTGTAGCTACCTGTTTTATTTTGAAATTCGATTCTACAACATCTTAGGTTTCTTTTATTTCATTAATCACATTAATGAAGTCCCATCATCAAAGTACCTAAACATCACAGATAAATACGACGTACACTTATGCCATCCGCATTCGCCTCGATGTCCCCTCGTGCACCGTTAGGTTAGGTAACTAACGACAGAGCGGGGCAGGGCTAGCGCGGGTGTAAAACATAAGTAACGTCTATATAATATATCATATATACTATATACTGTATCTATCAAAGAACATCACATGATCACATCACAGATATCGCAGCAGAAGAATTATATGAAATATTGGATATACTAGGACGTCCGTGTTTTCAATACGAGCCAGTATAAAACACGGATTCCACGGTCGCGATGAATAGCCAAACCCACACCCCTAGACCCCTACGAGTGCGGCAAGCAACCCTACCAATTCTGGAGTTAGGAGACCCGGACTCGACTCCTCGAGTTGGTCTCCCACTGGACTTCAGAACCCGGTTACTTGTGCCCTCCTCCTTGGGTCTATCCTAGTGCGGAAAAGTAAATAATATACAACAGGTGACAACTTCCGCAACCTGGAAGCGCCCCAATAAAAGAATATTACATACAAGTTTTTACATGAATGAAAATGAAAAACACTCATCTCACATAAAAACCCCCCGGCTATTCGAACACGACGATCCAATATAACATATCCAGCAACACATAACATCACATGTCATCAACGTAAGTAAATATGCGCATCCCAATTATCGTTGACATATAGCAACGAAACCGGCGATATCACATATTACACTTACGGTCACAGAAAAGAAAGTGTAAAACTACAACAGTTGGAATCCGCAATCTCTTCAGACAACGCATGCCTGACCAAATGAATTCTTTAGACATCGCATGCCTAACAATTATAAACCCCGCATTTTAGTCTCAAAATCGAAAACTCTTTTCAATATCAAGTCGGGCAATTCAACAGGATTCCCGACATCCTGATCGAATGCTCGTCGCAAACTTCAGTAGGCGGCCGCACCCCCGACGCCGTCGACGAAGTGCACCAAGGCGGAACACCGCTACCGCGAGCACCCGAACGGATGCTTTCGGCGACGGGGTTCTCCTACAGTCACTTGGTCGGGGCTATGGAGTGAGGCTGTCTATTAAGTTTACCCGGCGAGTATCCGCGTACGCTACGTGATTGCGACGGACTTTTGATCACTTCAAAATTCCGTGGCAACCGATCAAGTGAGACTAAATTGCTACGTTTATAACATTCATTCAGTTATCATATAACTTATTGTGAATTCCAATTATTGTATCCCATTCCAGATAAATAGAAAATGTTAAACTTTCCGATCGAACATTCTAACACCCAAGTTTTTCCCGATACAGATCAACACATGAAACTAGTCTAACAACATTCAGTTCGTACCTCAGTACCAACGGTCCAGCCGTAGAAGGGTCAAGCCAACGCCTCACATGTGGCACGCCGTACTGCCCCAAACCCGAAGGTTCAAAGGGCAGTTCAAGACGGTCACATAATCGAGTTAAGGTTTGTGTCTTCTAGAGGGACCATCGCGTTACTTGCACTACTTAGAACGTCGTTAAACTACGGAAAAATCCAACACTTGGAAATTTCCCGACAGGGGAAAAGTTGGGTATTTATATCCGGTCGAACTTTTTAACATATTCTAAAATTTATCCGGAAAGCCAAATAGACAAAATTTGATACTCCGATCGAAACACCGAATCCCCAAATCAACCCAGAACATTCAACTCTGGAATAAATATTAAAAATACCCAGAAAATCCAGAATTAATAATTATGAGATACTGTGTAAAAATTATTAAACAAAGTGGTCGAACCGCCGCGGAACCGCCGCACGAGGCTAGCTCGTGCCGCGGAACCGCGGCAAGATGAAGGAATTATGGCAACGAATTTCACAGTATATCATATATTAACCTGCTTATTTTTCTGAATATTTTTAATGTGGAAAAATCCCAGATTTTAAAAATTGGACAGAGAGCATGTTTGTTTTGGACTTTCGGGTTCGATCGGACTTCAAATTCCGTCTAGACTTCGCCTAAGGCTCTAGCTAGTCTCTGATACCACTGTAGGGTTCCTAGGCACTCTAGTGAGGTCTCCCAAGCCATCAACCATGGCAATTTCAAAAATATGGTGCCTACAAACCCTAAACTACGGATCGATAACTAGATGTCTAGGCGAAAAAGAACTAGTTAACACTTAGCTATTGGGAATACGGAAATACAACCTTTGTAGATCCGGTCCTCCACCTCCACGGCTCCGCAACGAGGTCGTCTCCGCTGTCCAAATCAAATCCGGGCTCTAGGATCGGCTTCGTCGGAGAATGGGCAAGCTAGGTCGTCGATATCCATGCCGAAGATGATCTACGTCGAGGCATCGCTAGATCAAGCTCACAACTTCACCAAGTCATGAAACTTGTGAAGTAAACACACTCTACTACTTGGCAAGAGGTAGAGTATGAAGAAATAGGAGTTGGGTTAACTTTAGAATTGGATTTCTCACTTGTTTGCTCAATTCACCATTGATGTAGGTGAAGCTTTTCTTCTTGAAGTCAAGGAAGAAGAAGAAGAAGCTTATGATAAGTTAATTAGAAAAAGAAAAGAAATAATCAAAACTTATCATAACTAAACCATGGTAAAGTGTAGAGATTGAACTAGGGTTAAAACAAATGGTTAGGTTAAGCATGCTTTAAGAATGGTGGACAAAGTCAAAGGTTCATGAATCTTCAACTACAATCCAAAACAAGCCACCATTCTTCTCATTTCATTTTCCAAAAAGAAAATAAATAAATAAATAAATAAATAGATATGAAAAACAAAACCCTAACCATTTGAATAACCATGGTTTAATCTTTACACAAACTCAAGTTAGCATGCATCATCAAACATGATACATACAAGTGCACAAAAACATATCGCATATGCAATGCGCACGAACCAAGTGAGAAAATCCGTCTAAAGTGAACCGATACTAGTTAATGCAAAGTAATATATCAAATATATAATTATACATTAAATCATTAAATCAACACTTGATTCAATGATCCGGTCATGCGCACATAACCGACTGGTATCATTAGTAACATCTTATCGAATCAACACTTGATCCGATAACCCGGCTATATCGCATATAACCGATCAATGTCACATCGCGAGAATCGAATACAGTATCACATACTCGTATTATTCTCGGTCCCGCACATATCTCATATGCGCTCCTATTTCGTTTCGCTTGAGCCAGGAAACCTCTATGTAGGACTCTAAAGACTCGTCAATACGCCGGCAGCAGATGATGATCATATCAAACACCCATAAGCCGCAAGCGGTCTGCTAAACGTAACGGCCACCCGGGTATTGAGCGATCTGAAGATCAACGAGCAAGCCCGCTCACACTCCAGTGAATCCGACCAGTAACACTACCGTACAGTCCGGTCTGATCGTCTGATATGTCGCATATCTCGCCTAGGGGTGGTAGACGTCAGACCCCAATAGCTCAATAAGTCGTGTCGATATGAGGTCTATAACAATTCGAGAAACTACTGGTAACACTTACCAGTAAATCTCAGCAACCCTGGCCAGGGATTTCCTGTTATAGCCAATCGAACACAGCGCAACATCAACCCCCTATACCGGGAGAGACGAATCCCCTCCTATCGCTCATTGCCTCCATGTGACTCGGGACTGTACCCAAAAACCACCGTTTTGCACGCCCTCTTGGACGTGGTAAGATGGAAATCAAAAAACAGTGGGAACCACACAAGACTCTATGACGATCTCGGGTCAACAGACTACTCTGTACCAGTGTCACCAGAGAACTGCCATCTGACGTGAGGTATAATACCATCTGGGAGTTCTCGGCGAGTCCGTCCAGTGTACCCAGTCTCTACTGAGCACCCGTATATCATCTCTGATGTCAAACACCGATGGATATGGGATCATCCATCGCCCATCTGTATGGGTCGAGAAGGTATACGCTAGTCTACTCTGGTATATCGATGCCCCGTCTCGATACACCCACGACTAGGGACTTTCAAGGATGTACTTATGGACTACCATGTCCCCACTAGTATGATCCGCATCATAGTCGAGGTAGTCAAGTACAGATCCTAAGGGCTTTACCAACATGTAACAGAGAGACAATCAGCATACACGTTAAGGTAAAGAGTAACCAGATTGCATACTATCATGTCGAGCAAGAAAGTCCTCCCTATAGATGTCCCAGCATCCACTACAATATACATCCTATGTACAGTAATGGCCTCTAGGGCATACATATAACTAACAAGGCTGTCTATTAAGTTTACCCGGCGAGTATCCGCGTACGCTACGTGATTGCGACAGACTTTTGATCACATCAAAATTCCGTGGCAACCGATCAAGTGAGACTAAATTGCTAGATTTACAACATTCATTCAGTTATCTCATAACTACTTGTGAATTCCAATTATTGTATCCCATTCCGGATAAATAGAAAATGTTAAACTTTCCGATCGAACATTCGAACACCCAAGTTTTCCCAATACAGATCAACACATGAAATAAGTCTAACAACATTCAGTTCGTACCTCAGTACCAACGGTCCAGCCGTAGAAGGGTCAAGCCAACGCCTTACATGTGGCACGCCGTACTGCCCCAAACCCGAAGGTTCAAAGGGCAGTTCAAGACGGTCACATAATAGAGTTAAGGTTTGTTGTCTTCTAGAGGGTCCATCGAGTTACTTGCACTACTTAGAACGTCTTTAGACTACGGAAAAATCCAACACTTGGAAATTTCCCGACAGGGGAAAAATTGGGTATTTATATCCGGTCGAACTTTTTAACATATTCTAAAATTTATCCGGAAAGCCACATAGACAAAATCTGATACTCCGATCGATACACCGAATCCCCAAAACAACCCCAGAAAATTCAACTCTTGAATAAATATTAAAAATTCCCAGAAAATCCAGCACTATCTATTAGGAGTTACTGTGTAAGATTCGCTGAACAATGATTCCGTACGGCCGCGGAACCGCCGCACGAGCCATGCTCGTGCCGCGGAACCGTGGCAGGTTGATGGAGTTAGACACTCGAACTTCACAGTAACTCTTAAAATTGCCTGCTGATTTTTCTGCATATTTTTAATTCCGAAAAATCCACAATTTTCAAAAAAGGACAGAGAGCATGTTTGGAATTGGGTTTCGGGTTCGTTCGGACTTCAAATTGCGTCTAGACTTCGCCTAAGGCTCTAGCTAGGCTCTGATACCACTGTAGGGTTCCTAGGCACTCCCAAGAGGTCTCACAAGGCATCAACCATGCCAATTTCTAAATTTTAACGGTGCCGAGAAACCCGACTACGGATCGTTGGCTAGAAAACTAGGCGAAAAAGAAACTAGTTTACATCTAATCTAAAAGAACGGAAATACAACCTTTGTAGATCCGGTCCTCCACCTCCACGGCTCCGTGATGAAGTCCTCTCCGCTGTCCAAATCAAAATCCGGGCTCTAGCGTCGGCTTCATCGGAGAAAGAGCGGGCTAGGTCATCGACGACGTGCCGAAGATGATCTACGTCGAGGCATCGCTAGATCAAGCTCCAACTTCACCAAGTCAAGAAAACTTGTGAAGGAAACACACTCTACTACTTGGCAAGAGATAGAGGATGAAGAAATAGGAAGTGGGTAGACTTTAGAATTGGATTTCTCACTCATTTCATCAATCCACCATTGATGAAGTGAAGCTTTCTTCAAGAAGAAGAAGAAGACGAAGATGATAATTCTTATGATAAGTTAATTAAAAATCAATAGAAAATCAAAACTTATCATAATGTAAACCATGGTCAAGTGTAGAGATTAAACCAAGGTTAGTTGGAATGGTTAGGGTTAAGCATGAGACAAAAATGGTCACTTAGGTCAAAGCTTCATGAAGCTTCAACTAGAATACAAAACAAGCCGCCATTTTCTTTTCATGCCTTCCTTTTTCCAAGAAGAATAAATAGATAAATAAATGAATAAATAATCATAACCCTAACCATTCATATAACCATGGTTCAATCTTCACACAAACACAAGTGAACATGCATCATCAAACATGATACAATCAAGTGCACAAAACTATATCGAATATACAATGTGCACATTCGAGTGAGAAAATCCATTTAAAGTGAACCAAAATTAGTTAATGCAAAGTAATATATCAAATATATAATTATACATTAAATCATTAAATCAACACTTGATTTAACGATCCGGTCATATCGCATATAACCGACTAATATCCAATGTATCGATTTATCGAATCAATCCTTGATTCGATAATTAGGTTATATCGCATACAACCAATCAATGCATTCATCGCGAGAATAGAATACGGTATCACATACACGCATTATTCTCGGTCCCGCACATATCTCATATGCGCTCCTATTTCGTTTCGCTTGAGCCAGAAAACCTCTGTGTAGGACTCTAAAGACTCGTCAATACGCCGGCAGCAGGTGATGATCATATCAAACACCCACAAGCCGCCCACAAGCCGCAAGCGGTCTGCTAAACGTAACGGCCACCCGGGTATTGAGCGATCTGAAGATCGACGAGCAAGCCTGCTCACACTCCAGTGAATCCAACCAGTAACACTACCGTACAGTCCGGTCTGATCGTCTGATATGTCGCATATCTTGCCTAGGGGTGGTAAACGTCAGACCCCAATAGCTCGATAAGTCGTGTCGATATGAGGTCTATAACAATTCGAGATACTACTGGTAACACTTACCAGTAAATCTCAGCAACCCTGGCCAGGGATTTCCTGTTATAGCCAATCGAACACAGCGCAACATCAACCCCCTATACCGGGAGAGACGAATCCCCTCCTATCGCTCATTGCCTCCATGTGACTCGGGACTGTACCCAAAAACCACCGTTTTGCACGCCCTCTTGGACGTGGTAAGATGGAAATCAAAGCACAGTGGGAACCACACAAGACTCTATGACGATCTCGGGTCAACAGACTACTCTGTACCAGTGTCACCAGAGAACTGCCATCTGACGTAAGGTATAATACCATCTGGGAGTTCTCGGCGAGTCCGTCCAGTGTACCCAGTCTCCACTGAGCACCCGTATATCATCTCTGATGTCAAACACCAATGGATATGGGATCATCCATCGCCCATCTGTATGGGTCGAGAAGGTACACGCTAGTCTACTCTGGTATATCGATGCCCCGTCTCGATACACCCACGACTAGGGACTTTGAAGGATGTACTTATAGACTATCTGTCCCCACTAGTATGATCTGCATCATAATCCAGGTAGTCAAGTACACATCCTAAGGGCTTTACCAACATGTAACAGAGAGACAATCAGTATACACGTTAAGGTAAAGATCAACCAGATAGCATACTATCATGTCGAGCAAGAAAGTCCTCCCTATATATGTCCCAGCATCCACTACAATATACATCCTATGTACAGTAATGGCCTCTAGGGCATACATATAACTAACAGTATCGAGACGGGGCATCGATATACCAGAGTAGACTAGCGTATAGCTTCTCGACCCATATAGATGGGCGATGGATGATCCCATATCCATTGGTGTTTGACATCAGAGATGATATACGGGTGCTCAGTGGAGACTGGGTACACTGGACGGACTCGCCGAGAACTCCCAGATGGCATTATACATTACGTTAGATGGCAGTTCTCTGGTGACTCTGGTACAGGTTAGTCTGTAGACCCGAGATCGTCATGGAGTCTTGTGTGATTCCCACCGTGCTTTGATTTCCACCTTACCACGTCTAAGAGGGTGTGCAAAACGGTGGTTTTTGGGTACAGTCCCGAGTCACATGGAGGCAATGAGCGATAGGAGGGGTTTCGTCTCTCCCGGTATTGGGGGTTGATGTTGCGCTATGCTCGATTGGCCATAACAGGGAAGTCCCAGGCCAGGGCTGGTTTAGAGATTTACTGGTAAGTGTTACCAGTAGTTTCTCGACCCGTTATGCGCCTCGCATCGGCATGACTTATCGGTTATTGGGGTCTGACGTTTGCCACCCCTAGACTTGATATGCGACATATCAGACGAGGAGACCGGACTGTACGGTAGTGTCACTGTCAGGCTTTTTGCAGGAGTTGGAGCGGGCTTGCTTGCTGATCTTCTGATCGCTCAATACCCGGGTAGCCGTTACGTCCAGCTAGTACCGCTGACGGCTTATGGGTGCTTGATATGATCATCACCTACTGCCGGCGTATTGACGAGTCTTTAGAGTCCTACATAAAGGTTTTACTGGCTCAGGAAAAACGAAATAGGAGCGCATATGTGATATGTGCGGGACCAAGAATAATGCGAGTATGAGATACCGTATTCTATTCTCGCGATGTTTGTATCGATTGGTTATATGCGATATAACCGGGTTATCGAATCAAGTGTTGATTCGATAAGTCGATACATTGGATGTTAGTCGGTTATATGTGATATAACCGGATTATTAAGTCAAGTGTTGATTTAATAATTTAGTGTATAATTGTATATGTGATATACTAATTTACATTAACTAACATTGGTTCACTTAAGCATTTGTTTTTCTCACTTGTGCACAACTTAATATATATGTGATATATATTTATTTGTGTACATTTTGTATCATGATTGTTGATACAAACTACATGGGTGTATGAGACATATACCATTATAATTATATTGGTGGGGTTTTAATATACAAAGTAAATACAAAATTAGTGGATAATTGTTCAAGTGCATGAAGCTTCATGAAGCTTGTGAGTGCATTGACCAAAGTCCACTGGTTTTGTTTTACTTAGGATATTAATAAACCTAACCACTATAATTAGCCATGGTTATGTATCTACATGAGTTAGTATATGATACCCACTCACCCATGGTTAGCTCTCTCTCTTGATTAGTTTTTCATTCTCATTTTGAGCTCATCTTCTTCCTCCTTCAAAAGCTTGCTAGGGTTTGATAAACAGAGAGAAATATAGTGAGAAAAGAAATTCTAAAGTGTACCCATTTCCTATTTCATCATTCTCTACTAGACTAGCACTTTAGTTTAGGGTGTTTACTTCACTAATTCTTTAGTTAGTGAAGTAGAAGCTTGAGTTCGTATTCCCTCGACGTAGATCATCTTCGGCCTCGAAGACTTCAAGCAAAACCGTTGCCCTCTTATCATGGAGCCGTCCGAGAGTCCGAGAGCACCATGATCTCAGCGAAGGGACTACAACAAGGAGCTTTAGAAGTGAAGGACCGATCTACAAAGGTTGTATTTCGTATTCACTTAGTGTTAATGTGTTTTACATGCTTGTTTTCGCCTAATAGTCTAGAAAAGATCTTGTTTAGGGTTATTCGGCATGGCTAAAATTTTAACCGGGCATGGTTGATGCCTTGTATAACCTTGTTAGAGTGCCTAGTAACCCTACACCTTCTACGGCTGGACCATTGGTACTGTAACATATTCTGGGATTTTTTGAACTCTGCTCAAGTGTTGAGCTATTTAGGAAATCTTGGGTATTTGATTATTCGATCGGAAAGTTTAATATTGTCTATTTATCTGGAATGTGATACAATATCTGGAATTCATATAGTTAGGCATGAAATGCGAAGTATGTGATATTTCGGATTTACGATGTCTAAAGTGATTATGAATTCCAAATGTTGTAGTTTTACACTTTCTTTTCTGTGACCGTAAGTGTAGTATGTAGTTGTATCGCCGGTTTTCGTTGCTATACATCAACGACAATCGGTGTATGCATACTTGATGATATGAGATATTATGTGTTGCTGTGATATGTTATATTGGATCGTCGTGTTCTGAATAGCCGGGGATTTTATGTGAGATGAGGATTTTTATTTTCATTCATGTAAAATTCTTTTGTATGTAATATTCTTTATTGGGGAACTTCCGGGATGAGTTTGTTGTCACCTTTGTATATTATTTACTTTTCCGCATTAGGTAGACCCAAGGAGGGGAGCACAAGTAACCGGGTTCTGGGGTCCAGTGGGAGGCCATCTCGAGGAGTCGAGACCGGGTCTCCTAACCCTGGAATTGGCAGTGTTACTTGCCGCTCTCGTAGGGGTCTAGGGATGTGGGTTTGGCTATTCATCGCGACCGTGGAATCCGTGTTTTATACAGGCTCGATATAAAACACGGACGTCCTAGTATATCCAATATTTCATATGTTATCTTCTGCTGCAATGTTCTGTGATGAGATCATATTACTGCCTGAGACGAATGCTTATACTATATATATATGCTGATATATAAATATTACTGCTTTCGTTTTTATGCTTAGGAAGCATAAGCTGATGGGATATATTAATGAGATTAATAAAAAGAAAAGAAACCTAAAAGATGTTGTAGAATCAAAACTTTATAAAAATGGTAGCTACAGTTTTGCTTTGCATAGCGGTATATATGATATACCCTGCACCTTATTCGATGAGGAAAGAGGCGAGAACCCTTCACCGGGAGTGACCTCTTTAGCTAAACTGGCAGATACTACAAACTCACGGTTTAGTTTTTGACAGCTTCTATGGTTCTTGCTTTGCACAGCGGTATATATGATATATCCTGCACCTTATTCGATGGGGAAAGAGCCGAGATCCCTTCACCGGGAGTGACCTCTTTAGCGAAACTAGAAAGCCTCAAAAACACTCCTTTTCAAAATCACTTGTTTCTACAACGATATCAAGTTCATTACGCTCATGGTTTTTCTGAAAAAACCTGCGTAGCCCTCCGACATTTCAGATAGGTAATACTTAGTATTCGTGCTGCGTTTGTTGGCTTTCGTCAAGGTGTAGTGTGCGGTAGCTAACTATTTCTTATCTGTAACATATGATGAGATTGGGTTAGGGTAGTCGTGCGGCTTTGTTGGCTTTCGTCAAGGGACGTACGGTTGGGTTTAATTCACTCAAGAAATGTACGGGTTGAACTTGACTAGCGGACTATGGTTTGTTGGCATTCGTCAAGGTCATAGAACGTTAGGGGCAAAATATTATTGGGAATTTCAAATATTGAAATTTGCAATGAGTTGCATACCTCCTATGAGATAGTTGGATCCCGATACCCACTGCGAGTAAGAGTTACTCCTGGGAGAATTTTACACAGGACAATTAGCCGATCAAGTAGGTGTCTAGAAAGGTGTTAACGGGGTTATGCCTCTGGGAAAATGAGGTTTATATTAATTAGGTACGTGCGAAAGCACGGGGAATCTCCCTCAAGTACCGACACTGATCTGGCTGAAAGATTGACGAAATTGTAGGGTGTAATTAATCCCGGGTAATCTTACCTTTTAGGGTTTGAAGGAAGATTTGATAAAAACAGTGGGAGACATCCTGATTAGATAAGATAATAACCAATCTAATCTTGCAAGAGCATACGCTAAAGTGTTTTCTTCTCTCTCTCCAGGTAGCGACCATGTCAGGCCATAATCAAGATAATAATATGAATGTATTGACTGAACCCACTTATTATATTGAGCAGGGGAACATTGGACTCGTTCTATCTTATAAGTGTTATAAGACTGAACAGGAAACAGGAGAATATCTGGATTCTCACGCCGCCCAAACGAAGAGCAAGCATGCTGATGCATCATCTTCGGGTGTGTTAGTTATTGAGAACTGTTTCTCAGTTCACCCTACATCCTGGGTATTAGATACCGGATCGGGATCCCACACATGTAAATTATTACGTGGGCTACGTAAAATTAGAGAACTGGGAAAAGGTGATCATTCCGTACAAGTAGGGAATGGTTCAAGTATTGCAGCCAAAGCAGTTGGCGAATATCACCTTGTATTACCAAGTAGTAATACAATGATTCTGAACGAGTGCTATTATATACCGAACATGATGTGCAAAATTATATCATTTTCTTTATTAAGTAAAGAAGGATATAATTTTGTAGTACAGGACAATGTTATGAACATATTCCTGAATCAAAAGTTGATTGGATCAGGCTCGTTACATAATGGCATATACGTTCTCAATCAAAATACAGTCCTTAATATACAAAACACACATAAGAGGAAGAGTTCAGAAATGAACGAATCCTACTTATGGCATTGTAGACTTGGTCATATCAATGCGACACGGCTAGCTAAGTTACATAAGGATGGATATTTGAATACGTTCGAATTATCATCTTATGATACTTGCCATTCATGTCTCAATGGTAAAATGATCAAAACTCCGTTTAGTGGACACGGAGAAAGAGTTACGGAACTCCTAGGAATGGTACATAGTGATGTATGTGGTCCAATGTCTACACACGCTAGGAACGGTTCTTCCTACTTCATTACATTCACTGACGATCTCTCAAGATACAGACATGTGTTCCTGATAAAACACAAGTCTGGAGATTTTGAGAAATTCAGAGAATATAAGCACGAAGTAGAAAACCAAACGGGCAAAAGTATTAAGATCCTTCTATCTGATCGAGGAGGAGAATACTTAAGCAATGAGTTCCTAGATTATCTAAAAGAGAATGGGATTCTCTTTCAGCTTACTCCTCCTTATACACCACAGCACAACGGTGTATCGGAGCGGAGGAATCGCACCCTATTAGATATAGTGCGCTCTATGATGAGCAATGCTGAGTTGCCTATTTCCTTCTGGGGGTATGCGCTTAAGACAGCCATACACCTATTGAATATGGTTCCTACCAAATCAGTGTCTACCACTCTATATGAGATATGGAAAGGGAAGAGACCATCTCTTAAATATATTAAGATATGGGGTTGTCTGGCCTATGTCAAAAGGCTAAATTCGGACAAACTCGAGGCAAGGTCTGTCCTATGCAAGTTTGTAGGATATCCCAGGAATTCACAAGGGTATATCTTCTACTACACTGAGGAACAAAAGGTGTTTATTTCTCGACATGCTACCTTTTTAGAAAAGGAATTTCTTGCAAAGGAAATTTGTGGCGAGGAGGTAGAGCTAGAAGAAGTTCCAGCAACACAAACTACGACAGAAGATTTAGTGGAACCAGAGGATTCAGTAGTACCCGACGAACCCCAACCTCTCCGCCGATCTAGTAGGGTTTCTTATCCACCTGAAAGATACTACGGTTTTCTCATTGATGGTGGGAGCGAGGATTGCATCATGGAAGATGATGACCCGACTAGTTTCGAGCAGGCCATTATGAGTGGAGACTCTGTGAAATGGCTGGATGCAATGCGATCTGAGATGGAATCCATGTACACCAACAAAGTATGGACTTTGGAAGTTGCTCCTGAAGGGTAAAACCCATTGGGAGCAAATGGATTTTTAAAAGAAAAATTGGTGTAGATGGAAAAGTTGTGACTTTCAAAGCTAGACTTATTGCAAAGGGTTTTCGTCAACGACCAGGTGTGGATTATGACGAAATCTTTTCTCCAGTGGCTATGCTTAAGTCCATCTGGATCTTACTTGCCATTGCTGCATACCATGACTACGAAATCTGGCAAATGGATGTTAAGACCGCCTTTCTAAACGGTGATTTAGAAGAGTGCGTGTACATGACTCAGCCAGAGGGCTTCGTAGATAGTGGGAGCAGCGGAAAAGTGTGCAAACTGCTTAAATCCATCTATGGGTTAAAGCAAGCATCGCGGAGTTGGAACATCTGCTTTGATGTTGTAGTCAAAGAGTTTGACTTCATCAAAAATGTAGATGAACCTTGTATCTATAAGAAAGTTGCAGAGAGTAAGGTTGTCTTCCTCGTATTGTACGTCGATGACATACTCTTGATAGGAAATGATGTTCTTATGCTGCAATCAGTCAAGCTCTTCTTATCACAAAGATTCTCAATGAAAGATCTAGGTGATGCCTCCTGCATACTGGGAATTATGATCTGTAGAGATAGATCTAAACGGATATTGGGATTGTCCCAATCCAGGTACATTGACACCATGCTAAAGAGGTTTAGTATGGAAGAATCCAAGCGTGGTAACCAACCCACGATCTCTGGACTCACTCTCTCCAAAGAGATGTCTCCCAAGACTGATTTGGAGAGAGCTCGCATGCAAGGGATACCCTATGCTTCGGCAGTTGGCTCTATCATGTATGTGATGCTATGTACCATACCCGATGTAGCATACTCACTAAGTGTAGTGAGTCGGTATCAAGCAGATCCTGGAGAGAGTCACTGGACAGCTGTGAAGAACATTCTCAAGTACTTGCGAAGGACTAAAGAGATGTTCTTGATGTATGGTAACGGAGAACTCCAGGTGGAGTCCTTTACCGATTTAAGCTTCCAAAGTGATAAGGACGACTATAAGTTGCACTTGGGTTTTGTATTTACCCTCAATGGAGGGGCGGTATGTTGGAAGAGTTCCAAACAGGATACCGTTGCAGACTCGACGATGGAGGCTGAATACATCGCTGCCAACGATGCTGCCAAAAAGGCTGTCTGGATAAAGAAGTTCATCACTGAACTTGGTGTGGTTCCATCTATTGAGTATCCAATACCTTTGTATTGTGATAACAATGGAGCTGTGGCTTTGGCCAAGGAACCCAGGTCCCATCAGAAGTCCAGACATATTCTGAGGCGGTATCACCTAATCAGGGAGATAGTTGATCGCCGGAAGATCGAGGTCAGGAGAGTTGATACGAAGGACAACACCGCGGATCCACTCACAAAGGCCATTCCCCAGATGCAGTTTGAGAGATTATTCGGGATGCTAGGTATGAGATACTACAACAGCTGGCCTTAGTGCAAGTGGGAGATTGTTAGTTATGTATATACCCTAGAGGCCATTGTTGTACATATGATGTATATTATAATGGATGCTTGGATATATATAGAGAGGACTTTCTTGCTTGTCATGATAGTATGCTATTTGGTTTCTCTTTATCTTAACATGTTGACTTATATAAGTTTACCGTCTTACTCTCACATGTTGATAAAGTCCTTAGGATCTGTACTCGACTACTGGGATTATGATGAGATCATACTAGTGGGGCCACGGTAGTCGATGAGTAAATCCTATAACTGTTCCTAGTCGAGGGTATATCGAGACAGGGCATCGATACACCAGAGTAGACTAGCGTATACGCATCTTGACCTATATGATGGGCGATGGATGATCCCATATCCATCGGTGTTTGACATCAAGGATGGTGTACGGGTGCTCAGTGGAGACTGGGTACACTGGACGGACTCGCCGAGAACTCCCAGATGGTATTATACCTCACGTCAGATGGCAGTTCTCCGGTGACACCGGTACAGGGTAGTCTGTAGACCCGAGATCGTCATAGAGTCTTGTGTGATTCCCACTGTGCTTTGATTTCCACCTTACCACGTCCAAGAGGGCGTGCAAAACGGTGGCTTTTGGGTACAGTCCCGAATCACATGGAGGCAATGAGCGATAGGAGGGGATTCGTCTCTCCCGGTATAAGGAGTTGATGTTGTGCTGTGTTCGATTGGCTATAACTGGAAGTCCCTGGCCAGGGCTGATATAGAGATTTGCTGGTAAGTGTTACCAGTAGTTTCTCGACCTGTTATGAGCCTCACATCGACATGACTTATCGGTTACTGGGGTCTGACGTATACCACCCCTAGACTAGATATGCAACATATCAGACGAAGAGACCGGACTGTACGGGAGTGTTACTGATTGGATTCACAGGAGAATGTACAGGCTTGCTTGTTGATCTTCTGATCGCTCAATACCTGGGTGGCTATTACGTTTAGCTGACCGCTTGCAGCTTATGGGTGTTTGACATGATCGTCACCTGCTACCGGCGTATTGACGATTCTTTAGAGTCCTACACAGAGGTTTCTTGACTCAGGCAAAAGGGAGTAGGAGCACATATGTGATATGTGCAGGACCGAGGATAATACGATATGAGATACCGTATTATATTCTCGCGATATTATGATATGGGCCGGGTCATCGGATCAAGTGTTGATTCGATGAATCGGTACATGATATATTAGTTGGTTATATTCGATATAGCCGGATTGTCGGATCAAGTGTTGATTCGATAATTTAATGTATAATAATATATGTGATATATTACTTTACATTATCTAATATTGGCTCGCTTTATTGATTCATTTTCTCACCGGATAATACATTGATATATATGCGATATATGTTAATTGTATTATTTTCTTTTGTTACAAAAATATATTATATATGTGATATATAATATTGTAACATATTATAATTACTAATGCAACATGATTAGTGGAGATTAAACATGGTTAGGGTTTGATTTGGGTTAGTTCTTTCATGAAGCTTCTAGAAACTTTTCTTTTGTTTCTTGCAAAGATATTATGTGATGATATTTTGTGAGATATTTCCTAACCCAAACCACACCCTTAACCCTAGTAAACTCCCTACAATGGTTTTCCTTCTCATCTTTGACCATGGTTGCATTTGTAATGATAATAACATTTTCATTATTCATCACAAAAGGATATTCATTCTTCTTCTTCTTCCTTGAGCTCACAAAAGCTTTCTAGGTTTTTATTTTGTGATGGATTAGTGTGAGAATTTGATAATAAAAGAGAGCATAAATCCTACTTCATCATCCTCATATAATCTAGCCAATTAGATTAAGGTGTTCACCTCATTAGTGAGTGAGAGCTTGAGTTAAACAAACTTCAAGGTAAATCATCTTTGAAAAGGAAGACTACAAGCAAGCATGGATCATTCGGGTTGTGGAGCCTCTCTTGAGTCCGGGAGATCATGGATCGCGGCGAAGGGACTTCTACTCGGAGCTTATGAAGCGAAGGAGCGAACTACAAAGGTTGTAATCCCTCTCTCTTAGTTGTAAAGATGTTTACTTGCATGTGTAACCCTAATTATCTAGCAAAGAACCTCGCTTTGGGTTGTTCGACACGTCTAAATTTTAAATCGGGCATGGTTGATGCCTTATAGACCCTTGTAAGAGTGCCTAGTAACCCTACATTAATCTCATTAATAAAATCCCATCAATTAATGCTTCCTAAGCATCAAAGAAGAAACGAAGGCAATAATATTTATATATCAACATATATACAGTATAAGCATTTGTCTCAGGAAGTAATATGATCTCATCACAGAACATTGCAGCAGAAGATAACATATGAAATATTGGATATACTAGGAGGTCCGTGTTTTATTTCGACCCTGTATAAAACACGGATTCCACGGTCGTGATGAATAGCCAAACCTACATCCCTAGACCCCTACGAGAGCGACAAGTAACACTGCCAATTCTAGGGTTAGGAGACCCGGTCTCAACTCCTCAGGATGGCCTCCCTCTGGACCCTAGAACCCGGTTACTTGTGGTCCTCTCCTTGGGTCTACCTAATGTGGAAAAGTAAATAATATACAAAGGTGACAACAACCTTAACCCGGAAGTGCCCCAATAAAAAATATTACATACAAATGAATTTTACATGAATGAAAATAAAAACCTTCATCTCACATAAAACACCCGGCTATTCAGAACACGACGATCCAATATAACATATCACAGCAACATATAATATCTCATATCATCAACGTAAGCAAGTATGCGTATCCCGATTGTCATTGATGTATAGCAACGAAGCCGGCGATACACCACATACTACGCTTACGGTCATAGAAAAGAAAGTGTAAAACTACAACATTTGGAATCCACACTGACTTTAGACATCATAAATCTGAAATATCACATACTTCGCATTTCATGCCTAACTATATGAATTCCACATATTGTATCACATTCCAGATAAATAGACAAAGTTAAACTTTCCGATCGAATAATCAAATCCCCAAGATTTCCAAATAGCTCAACAGTTGAGCGGAGTTCAAAGAAACCCAGAACATGTCACAGCCCCAGTGAACCAGCCGTAGAAGGATCAAACCAACGCCTCACATGTGGCAACGCCAAACTACCACAAACCCTAGGGTTCAGTGGAAGTTTTGACGGTCATATAATCGAGTTAAGGTTACGTTCTTCGAGAGGGTCTACAGATATGCTTGCATGTTTTTCCGAAAGTTTTAAACTCAAGAAAATTTCAACACTTGAAAGTTTTTCGTGTCGGGAAAAAGTGAGTTATTGATATGCGTTCGAAAATTTTAACATGTTCTAAATTATCCAGAAAACTAAACGAAATTAAAATTTCCGATTGAATCAACGAATACTAAGGATCTCCAGAAAACTCAACACTTGAGTATTATTAAAAATTCCCAGAAGTATATACTAATACCTACGGATAAACCCTACAAATACGAGTTCCCAACACCCAAGTTCGGCCGCGGAACCGCCGTGCAAGGCATGTTCCTGCCGCGGTTCCGCGGCGACTTGAGGGAGTTGGGGGCTCGTATTTCACAGTTATTCATAGAATCACCTGTTGAATTTTCTGAGTATTTTTAATACGGAAAAAATCAAATTTTAAAAAAATTTCCAGAGAGGGGTCAAATTTTGATGTTTCGGGGTTCGATCGGACTTTTAACTTCGTATACATGTCGCCTAATGCTCTAGCTTGGCTCTGATACCACTGTAGGGTTACTAGGCACTGTCACAAGGGTCTATAAGGCATCAACCATGCCCGATTTAAAATTTAGACGTGCCGAACAACCCAAAGCGAGGATCTTTGCTAGATAATTAGGGTTAAACATGGAAGTAAACATCTTTACAACTAAGAGAGAGGGATTACAACCTTAGTAGTCCGCTCCTTCGCTTCATAAGCTCTGAGTAGTAGTCCCTTTGCCGCGGTCCATAATCTCCCGGACTCAAGAGAAGTTCCACAACCCGAATGATCCATGCTTGCTTGAAGTCTTCCTTCTCAAAGATGATCTACCTTGATGTTTCTTTAACTCAAGCTCTCACTCACTAAACAAGTATTAATGAAGTGAACACCCTAATCTAATTAGCTAGATTAGATGAGGATGATGAAGTAGGATTTATGCTCTCTTTTGTTTTCATAATCTCACACTAATCCATCACAAAAGAAAAACCTAGAAAGCCTTTTAAGAGCTTAAGGAAGAAGAAGAAGAATATAATTCCTTTTGTGATGAATAATGAATATAACCAATGGTTAAAAATACAACCCTTGACTTAAGAATGAGTGGCTTAACTCATGTAGTGATTTAAGCTAGGGGTGAAGGGTTTGGGTTGGGTTAGAAAATATCAAGCAAAATATCAACACATAATATCTTTGCAAGAAACAAAATAAAAGGTTCTAAAAGCTTCTAGAAAAGATTAACCCAAATCAAACCCTAACCATGTTTAATCTCCACTAAGCATGTTGCATTAGTAATCATAATTTGTTACAATATTATATATCACATATATAATATATTTTTGTAACAAAAGAAAATAATACAATTAACATATATTGCATATATATCAATGTATTACCCGGTGAGAAAATGAATCAATAAAGCGAGCCAATATTAGATAATGTAATGCAATATATCACATATATAATTATACATTAAATTATCGAATCAACACTTGATTCGACAATCCGGCTATATCGCATATAACCAACTAATATATCATGTACCGATTCATCGAATCAACACTTGATCTGATGAACCGGCTCATATCCAAATATCGCGAGAATATAATACGGCATCTCATATCGTATTATCCTCGGTCCTGCACATATCACATATGTGCTCCTACTCCGTTTTGCCTGAGTCAAGAAACCTCTGTGTAGGGCTCTAAAGAATCGTCAATACGCCGGTAGCAGGTGATGATCATATCAAACACCCACAAGCTACAAGCGGTCAGCTAAACGTAACAGCCACCCAGGTATTGAGCGATCAGAAGATCAACAAGCAAGCCTGTATATTCTCCTGTGAATCCAATCAGTAACACTCCCGTACAGTCCGGTCTCTTCGTCTAATATGTTGCATATCTAGTCTAAGGGTGGTATACGTCAGACCCCAGTAACCGATAAGTCGTGTCGATGTGATGCTCATAACAGGTCGAGAAACTACTGGTAACACTTACCAATAAATCTCTATATAATCCCTGGCCAGGGACTTCCAGTTATAGCCAATCGAACACAGCACAACATCAACTCCCTATACCGGGAGAGACGAATCCCCTCCTATCGCTCATTGCCTCCTTGTGATTCGGGACTGCACCCAAAAGCCACCGTTTTGCACGCCCTCTTAGACGTAGTAAGGTGGAAATCAAAGCACAGTGGGAATCTCACAAGACTCTATGACGATCTCGGGTCTACAGACTAACCTGTACCAGTGTCACCGAAGAACTGCCATCTGACGTGAGGTATAATACCATCTGGGGGTTCTCGGCGAGTCCGTCCAGTGTACCCAGTCTCCACTGAGCACCCATACACCATCCTTGATGTCAAACACCGATGGATATGGGATCATCCATCGCCCATCATATAGGTCAAGATGCGTATACGCTAGTCTACTCTGGTGTATCGATGCCCTGTCTCGATACACCCTCGACTAGGAACAGTTATAGGATGTACTGATCGACTACCGTGGCCCCACTAGTATGATCTCATCATAGTCCTAGTAGTCGAGTACATATCCTAAAGTCTTTGTCAACATGTGAGAGTAAGACAGTAAACTAATATAAGTCAACATGTTAAGATAAAGTGAAGCTAAATAGCATACTATCATGACGAGCAAAAAAGTCCTCTATATATATATATATCCAAGCATCCATTATAATATACATCATATGTACAACAATGGCCTCTAGGGCATATATATAACTAACAGATCGAACCCTGCCATAAAACCATACGTCCTCTACAACGTTTCGCCCGAACATGGGAAACTTTCTGTGGGGGACTCTAAAGACTCGTCAATACGCTGGCAGTGGGTTTAACCACAAGCACGTCAGTGGTACTAGCTGTACGTAACGGCTGTCCAGGTATTGAGTGAAAGGGAGGCCGACGAGCTAACTCATCCTGAAACCCTACAGAGCCTAACTGTGACAATCTCCGTACAGTCATATGAAGTCTATAGGACTCCATCTAATTCAAGTAAGCCAAAAGCCCAGAAATCTAAAACCATTTTAATGAGTAAATAAGGAAAACTAGTTTTTAAGAAGTAAGAAAACATGTTTAAAAAAACAAGGTTTTTAAATAAGTAGCCGAATATGCATTTTTAAAATCCTCAATGTCTTTTCCGAAAATTTCGGCAGAGTTTCTTTTGTAAATACTGGCCCCGAACGGGGTACAACAAGAATAATATATACGCAATGATAAAAGGCATCCTCAAGCTGGAGCTAGCTCTTCTTCAATCGACAGTCACAACCACGCAAACAGTATAATATATAACGCCGAATGGAGAGGATCAAAACTCAAAGGAAAACTCAAAATCAGCATGAAAACCATAATACTACAACGCGTGACTCTAAGGTCGAAATAATACACAACTGGTTTTCTAAGTCTGAAACAATATACTAGTTTGGTTGATGGAATTTCAAGATACAACTGAATAATACATATTCAATGGTTGTTCTGATGCAAAAGAATCCACCTACCAAAGAAAGTCACCCGTAAGGAAAGCAGTGTGCCAGAAAAGCCGCAATGAAACCTGTACGGCAAAACCTGCAAGAAACTGTGGCACAACGGGGGTGAGTTGCCAACTCGTGAATAGAAAACATCACAGAGCAGAAATCGTATGTATGACACAATCCTAGGTCAATACGATCAGATATATATAAACCTCAAATGAATAAGTCTGAAGCATAATAAGGTGGCAATGTAACATCTATACAAGAGTGTAGTGCTAAGTGCTCGTGCCAGTGCCTCAGGTAATAACATATCATAAATATGAGGTATGATCAATGTCGACTATATCATGAAGTCTATGAAAAGTGGATATCATCCAACTATATAATCAATGTCTGTATGTATGTGGATCTCGTCCAACTATGTGATCAATATCATCAATGTCAACTATATGTATGTGGATATCATCCACATGTCACCCAATGACAATAAACATCATGCATGTAAATATCATAAAGCATATGCATGGAAGTATGAGGATGCAAATCAACATGTGTCGCTCGCGACATATCAAATCATGGAACCTGAGTGTCAAGCATCGACACTCGAAAACATCATGAAACCTGTGCCTAGCATCGGCACGTAAATCCTCATATATCGGGCTCCGTCAGTCTAGATCGGCCCACGGGCTCCGTCAGTCTGGATCGGCCCATATCATCTCTCGACTCCGGTCGGTATCCTCCGGATATCCGCCGAGCCCAAAACTGTCACCGGTAGGTAGTAGTCCCTCTGCCAGGCTCACCGTCTACTACACAACGATCCGTTCTCGCCCCGGGGTACCATACCGGTCCACCATGTACCCGCAATCGGCCTCATCCGCCTTCTCGAATCGGGTTTCACATGTCGCTCTCAGAACCGAGAAAACACATAGTGGACGCACTGAAATATCATATCAAGGGTAACTGGGTTTTCAAAACAATTACATACTCTCTTTTGAAATACCCACGGTTCCCAAATCCAGAAATATCATGGAAACAACATATGTCAATGCGTATAATCAAAAGCATGATGTATGCGACATGTAAAAGAAATGTAAGCATATCAGTATATCATGCAATATGGAATAGTAATATGCACATATTGAGGGAAACCACTCTTTTAAAATGAATCAGTTTTTAAATAGTATCTTGCGGGTTCCCAAATCTCCAAATCCAGCGAGAATCATCTATGTATGTGCGAGTACGTATGTATGCACGTATGGGTGTACAATAGGTATGTGCAAAAGTATACGTGTACCATATGTAAGTACACGAGTATGAAAGTATGAGTGTACAATAAGTATGTACACGAGTATACCATGCAAGGGTCATATCCTGAATGCAACAGTACTACAGTGTAGTGACATGGCAATTATCGATGATGAAGTGTGTGAGCTGGCAAGCAGGTGTACGTGGAACATATGCATCATCGATAATGGTGCTGGTGTCCTAACAGCATGATTTTAAAATAACAACAACCATTTGCACATGCAATGCGATGCGAATAACAAGAATATACAGAAATCGGCTAATAAACGCAACAGTGACGCATCCGTATCAATATAAAAATGTCATACAGTTTGCCATTTGAAATAAGACGAATCGGGGTTTTTAGTAAAATAAGGGCTACGGTATTTTTAAGAAAAGATGCGTCTTTGAAAATATCCGTAGAATCCCTTTGCCTATCTTTGAAATACTCCCGATTCGTTAGTTTGAAATAGGTATGACATCGGCCTAATCTAACATCTAATAAGCAACTACAGATCTAGCTAACACGCTAATCGGGAGAGGTATGGAAACCACCTAAATATGAGTCGATATATATATACATAAATATAATAGTCGGTGATCCCTCCTCAGTAGTATCACGTACGATACAGTATATCATATGACGTCCTCGAGTCATGAGTGTGGATCTATCATCAATGTAAAGCTCGTACGGTAAATCATCGTACGGCATCCTAATAGCTGGGTACGGGTCAATATCACATTCATCTCATCAATTATATGGTATCCTTATCGTCATATCATATGATCTGGGGTACTGATCTAAGTTTTGTACAAATCGATACCATCTATATAAATATAAATGCGTGTGTGAAACAAACATCTAAAGGCCCGCTAAAATCATATGTCGTATCCCAAATACGAATCACATTATATCACCGATCTCATGGCACTATGCCCAATCTCATCAACTCATCTCCAAATATCATCCACTATCCTCATCATGTAGGTATATGTGTAGTAATAAGCATGCGTGTGCGTGTGGGTGTAAACCTATTCTAGGGTTCGCAACTAGGAAACTATACTAGTTTACTTCTAAACCCTAATCTATCCATAATACACCTAATCACATCTAGAAAATCCAAAACACACTTAACGCTATCATACATATATATATAGTATATATATAGTATACTAAGTATCGAACTGTGGGGGTGCTATACGCCATCCACCCGACTTCCCCCGTAGATATAACCTACTCACCTTGGTCTTGCTTGCCGATGTCGATGTCGCCACTTCTTCTTCATCGTCTCGAATCATCGTGGGGGTACCTACATGTCACACGTATCGCATCGCATTAAAACTAAATCGAAATCAAAACGACACGCGAAAACCAAAACGATACGCTTAAAAGCCTATAGGTTAGAACCTATGGTTAGCTCTCGCAAAACAACCCAATATCACTCGAGATAGACGTATAAACGTCACATAATCGAGATAACGCACAAATACAAGAATCTAAAAATCAAAATACGGAAAACCATAACTCAAATCAAAGCAGCAACTAGAGAAAGTGGTCCCAGATTTTGACTCAGGCCAAAACAGAGCAAATAAACAACTCTGGGGTGATGTATAGGGTGCATATGACCTACAGAAGCAACATGGGCACCTAGTTTTACAGGGGGGCCGACCACTTAAAGTGAAATTCCGGCCAGGACAGTTCTTCTAGGGAGTTGGGGGCTCGTATTGGTAGGGTGTCTTCCTATGGGTCCCACTAGGTCTCTGGTATTGTTTACTTTTCTAGTATTGACCCCGGATCACTCCAGATTTCCCTGCACGCTCCAATTCCTCACAAACCGACATTTACAGTTTCTGTTTTTAGTTCCAGTCATTTTTATTGTGTTGGATCTGGGTTTTTTTATCATCTATTGGGGTTTAAGGTCACCTCTAAAGCCTCAATTCACCATCATAACTCCAATCAAACCCTAACTCCAACCTTGAGTTTTCAAAGCTCACGAAACTTCGCCAAATCACTTTTAAACTTGAAATGAGGCTAAATCAATTGAAATACAATAATAATTGTGAAAGTTACCTCATTTAGATCTCAAGAATCCTCTACAGCGCCAAAATCAAGTTTTTCTTGGTCCATTGGGTAGCTAGAGGGATTGTGCACCTTTTTTGTGAAATGGGTTTGAGGTTTTGAGTTGATTTTCATGGTGTTTTGTGGCTTGAAGATGAAGGAGGAGGGGGGAGGTAGCAGCAGCAGCAGGAAAAGAGAGAGGGGGGAGAGAAATGAGAGGGAGAAATGATAAGGGGATGGCATCATGACAAGGTTGACCCTTACCCACTCTTTCTCTCTCTAACCCATACTTCTTTCTTTAATCTTTTCTTTTCTCCTCTAATTTCCTTCTCTCCATAATAGTAACCCCAAAATAACAAGCCATGCACCCAAAACATGTAGGAAAATGCCACAAGTGTTAAAGAAAAGATATGGTGCATGTTTGCACAAAATACGCTTAAAGCGCGATTAGCGATTTTTAATCGCGATTAGCACTAAATTAGCATATAATTAAACATAAAAACTTAAAATTTGCATAATTCACATAAAACACGCTCTTTTAGTAATTTCTAAAATTTTCAAATTTTTTCCTAATTTATCGGTATTTATATTCATTTAAAATTAATATTAAATTATAAAATTTCCCAAAAATAATTTTTTATTATTTTGATATGTTATAATATCGATACTCAGTCTCGAAACTCCCACGACTAGGGACACTTTAAGGATGTGCTTATAGACTACCCAACTTTTACATATATGATCGCCATCATACTGCTGGTAGTCAAGCAAGAATCCTATGGGCTCTATCAACGTGTAATAGTGATCTGTAATGTCACCTGAAGCATATACATGATGACAGAGACAAATAAGATAGCATACTATCATCTCGAGTAAGACTGTCCTACCGGTATAGGTCCCCCCTCAATCATTGCAAGTGAGTGCCTGTGATCTAATAATTGACTTGAGGGCACTATAGCCAACATATATACACATAGGGTAGATACGAACATTCCGCCTCGCGCATTAACTCGTGAAAACAAGAACTTGAAACGCTCCGTCTCCCTGTGGACGACCCGTACTCATCGCGGCAAGCAGCAAAGCGACACCGTCCTGATTGTGGTTAACTTTAGAACCTTAAAACTCGGCACGCCAGAAGCGTGCCAATCAAATGCTACCCACTTTTTTGTTTTCCTTTTTCTTTTTAATTGTGGAGAGTGGGTAGGTGAGCGACTCACCCCAATGAGTCACCCATCCACTCTTCACAAAGCTTCTCAAATTGAGTGGAAAAAGTTGAATGTGTACATACACACACATAAACAAATATACACACATATATACATAAAGCCCAAATCTGTATCAAAATACATATATCCGTATCCGTATCAAAATACGAATACCGTATCCATATCAAAATACAAATACCCGTATTCGTATTGAGATAAAAATATCGGTAACCGTATTAACATACAAATACCTATATTTATACATATGCCCGTATTCGTATAAATACCGTATTCGTGTAAAAATACTGTAGGGTTACTAGGCACTGTCACAAGGGTCTATAAGGCATCAACCATGCCCGATTTAAATTTTAGACGTGCCGAACAACCCTAACCAAGATCTTAGACTAGAGATTAGGCGAAACAAAGCAAGTAAACAACTTTACTTCTAAGAGTTAGGGATTACAACCTTTGTAGTCCGTTCCTTCACTTCTAAAACTCCGTGTTGAGGTCCCTTCGCTGCGATCATTGAGTACCCGGACTCTAAAGAGGCTCCATGAAGAGAAAGATGCAAGCATGCTTCCGATCTTCAATAACAAAGATGATCTACCTTGAAGAAACTCAAACCCAACCTCTTGCTTTGCTAATCAAGTATTAGCAAAGCAAACACCCTAATCTAAATGGCTAGAATAGATTAGGATGATGAAATAGGAATTTAGCTCTCATTTGTTTTCTTTATCTCACTTAAAATCATCACATAAGAAAAAGCTAGAAAGCTTTTCTCAAAGGAAGAAGAAGAATTTTACTTTGTGGTGAATAATGAATCAAGTGAGGTTAGAAATGCAACCATGGGTTAAGTATGAAGATTTAACCCATGTAGAGAATCAACTATGGTTAAAGGGTTAGGTTGGGTTAAACAAATATCTACAAAATATCTTTGCTTAAAAACAAAAGCAAAACTTCTAGAAGCTTCAAGAAGGTTTAACCCTAATCCAAACCCTAACCATGTTTAAACTCCACAAAACATGTTGCATTTGTAAGCTTAACTTGTTACAATATTATATATCACATATATAATATATTTTGTAACAAAATAAAATAATACAATTAACATATATCACATATATATTGATGTATTATCCAAGTGAGAAAAAGAATCTTTAAGTGAGCTAATATTAGTTAATGTAATATAATATATCAAATATATAATTATACATTAAATTATCGAATCAACACTTGATCCGATAATCCGGCTATTTCACAAATAACCGACTAATATATTCTGTATCAGTTCATCGAATCAACACTTGATCCGATGACCCGGCTATATCTTATATACCCGGCCGATATCACATATCGCTAGAATCTAATACGGTATCACATACACGTATTGTTCTCAGTCCCGCAAATATCACATATGTGCTCCTACTCCGTTTTGCCTGAGCCAGGAAATCTCTGTGTAGGACTCTAAAGAATCGTCAATACGCCGGAAGTAGGTGATGATCATATCAAACACCCACAAGCTGCAAGCGGTCAGCTAAACGTAACAGCCACCCAGGTATTGAGCGATCAGAAGATCAATAAGCAATCCTGTACATTCTCCTGCGAATCCAATCAGTAACATTCCCATACAGTCCGGTCTCATCGTCTGATATGTCGCATATCTCGCCTAAGGGTGGTAAACGTCAGACCCCAGTAGCTTGATAAGTCGTGTCGATATGAGGTCTATAACAGTTCGAGAAGCTACTGGTAACACTTACCAGTAAATCTCAGCAACCCTAGCCAGAGATTTCCAATTATAGCCAATCGAACACAGCGCAACATCGAAACCCCTCCTATCGCTCATTGCCTCCATATGATTCGGGACTGTACCCAAAAGCCACATTTTTGCACGGCCTCTTAGACGTGGTATGATGGAAATCAAAGCACAGTAGGAATCACACAAGACTCTATGACGATCTCGGGTCTACAGACTAACCTGTACCAGTGTCACCAGAGAACTGCCATCTGAATTAAGGTATAATACCATCTGGGAGTTCTCGGCGAGTCCGTCCAGTGTACCAAGTCTCCACTGAGCACCCGTATACCTTCTCTGATGTCAAACACCAATGGATATGCGATCATCCATCGCCCATCATATGGGTCAAGAAGCGCATACGCTAGTCTACTCTGGTATATCGATACCCTGTCTCGATATACCTACGACTAGGAACATTTGAAGGATGTACTTAGCGACTACACTGTCCCTACTAGTATGATCTGCATCATAGTCCTTGTAGTTAAGTACTCATACTAAGGGATTTATCAACATGTAACATAGAGACAATTAGAGTACATGTTAAGATAAAGGGTAACCAGATAGCGTACTATCATGTCGAGCAAGAAAGTCCTCCCTATATATGTCCAAGCATCCACTACAATATACATCGTATGTACAGTAATGGCCTCTAGGGCATACGTATAACTAACAATCTCTCACTTGCACTAGGGCCATCTGTTGTGGTATCGCATACCCAACAATCAGCTGTGGTTGAAGTATCTCATACTCAACCATCCCTTAAAAGTGTCTACTGGGAAATAGGCCTTTCTGAGTGGATCCGCGCTGTTGTCCTCTGTGTCTACTCTCCTAACCTCGATCTCCCTGGAGATCAACCATCTCTATGATCAGGTGATACTGCCTAAGAATTATATCTGGATTTCTGATGGGACGGGGGTTCATAGGCTAAAGCCATAACTCCATTGTCACACAATGGTTGGAACGAAGTTTATCTCATGAACTTATATATATCCAGACTGCCTCTTTGGTGGCATCCTTGGTAACGATGTATCCTGTCTTTAATCGTCTAGTAAGTCACGGTATCTAGCTTGGAACTCTTCCAACATACCGTCCCTCCACTGAGGGTAAAGACAATGCCTGCGACTGACATTCAGTCGTCCTTATCACCATGGAACCTTTTCCAGTGATTCTCCCTAGGATCGATTGATACCATCTCACTACAACTAGTGAGAATCCTAACATCCAATTAGATCTATCTCATAGATATAAAACCCAGGATTTAAGAGGTATCACCTTGATCCTATATGGAGAATCCTTGTGATAAGCGGAGATTGACCGAGCGTAGCATAGGAAACTCCTTCCCTATCAAGAGTATGTCATCCACGTACAATACGAGGATCATCACCATACTCTCTATAACCTTTTTTTATATAAAAGGTTCATCAACCATTTTGATGAAGTCAAACTCTTTGACTACCACATCAAAACAGACGTTCCAAATCCGCGATGTCTGCTTTATCCTATAAAGCAACTTACATACGTTTCCGCTGCTCCCACATTCTACGAAGCCCTCTGGCTGTGTACTTATAGACGCTCTCTTCTAAATCAACATTTAGAAAAGCTGTCATGACACCCAACCGCCAGATATCGTAGTCATGGTATGTAACATTGGCAAGTAGGATCTGGATGGACTTAAGCATAGCTTTGAAAGTCTCAACTTTTCCATGTACACCAAGTAATCTTCTTAAGATATACTTGCTCCTGATGGGGATTTAACCCTTCAGATAAAGCAACCAAAGTCCATACTTTGTTGGTGTATAAGGATTCCATGTCAGATCACTTAGCATCCAGCCATTCTTACAGAGTCCCACTCCTGATGGCCTGCCCGAAACTAGTTGGGTCATCATCTCATGATGCAATCCTCGCTCCCACTGTCATAGAGAAATTGAAGTATCTCTCAGGTGGGTGAGGAACCCTACTAGATCGGCGGAGAGGCTGAGCTTCTTTGGAAACTATTGAATCCTTTGGTTCTACCAAATCATCTGCTGCAGTTTTGTATAGCTGGAACACTTTCCATTTCTATCTCATGACCACTAATTTCTTCACAAGAAATTCCCTTTCACAAAAGTGGCATGCTGAGAAACAAAACATCTTTTGTTCCTCGGTTTGGTAGAAGATATTCCTTTGCTAATACTTGGGATATCCAACAAACTTCTACAGAACTGACTTTGCCTCGAGCTTGTCCGGATTATTCTTTTAGACATAGGCCGGACAACCCCAAATCTTAACTATTTTAAGAGATAGGCTCTTCCCATACCATATCACATATGGAGTGGTAGGCATCTGATTTGATTGGAACCCTATTCAATAGGTATGCAGCTTCTCAAGTGCATAACTCCCAAAAGGAAATAGGAAACTCGGTAGTACTCATCATAGAGCGCACCATATCTAATAGGGTGAGATTGCTCCGCCCCGATACACCGACGTGCTGTGATGTATACGGAGGAGTAATGCTGAGAGAGAATCTCATTCTCCTTTAGAATAGTCCAGGAATCCCGTGCTCAAGTATTCTCCTCCCTGATCACATCAAAGGACATAATACTTATACCCGTTTTGGTTCTCTACTTTTAATTCATATTCATTGAATTTCTCAGAAGGTTCAGACTTGTGTTTCAACAGGAACACATGTGCGAATCTTGAGAGACCATCAGTGAATATAATAAAGTACAAAGAACCGGTCCTGGCATGTGTAGACAGGGGACCTCATACATCATCATGTATCAATCCCAAGAGTTCACCAACTCTTTCTCTGTTTCCTATAAACAGAGCTGTGGTCATCTTATCTTTGTGACATGACTGGCAAGTTTCACAAGATGTAAATTCAAACTAATTTAAATATGCATCTAAATGTAACTTAGCTAGTCTGGTCGCATTGATATGACCTAGCCTACAATGCCTCAAGAAGGATTCGTTCATTTCTGAACTCTTCCTCTTGTGTGTGTTCTGTATACTAAGAACTGTGGTTTGATTTAGAACGTCTATGCTTTTAGACAACGTGCCTGAACCGATCAACTCTTGATATAGGAAATGTTCAAAACATTATCCAACAATACAAAATCATATCCTTCTTTACTAATAAAGAGACTGATATGATGTTGTATATCAGGTTCGGTATCTAATAACATTCGTTCAGAATCAATGTATTCTTGTAATACAGGGTGATAATTGCCAACAGACTTGGCTTGCAACAATTGCACTGTTTCCAACTTTTGAAACTTATCACTCGTTCTCAGTTCTCTACCTATCTGTAGCCCATGTAACAGATTACATATGTAGGATCCTGATCCGGTATCTCATACCCAGGACGTAAAGGGTGCTGAGAAACAGTTCTCTGTAATGAACACACCCGAAGAAGATGCATCAGCATGCACTTTCTTCGTTTGAGTGGCACGGGAATTCTGGTAATCCCCAATTTCCTGCTCTGTCTTATAACAATTATAAGTTGGAGCGGGACCAACGTTCCCTAGCGCAGTATAACAAGCCGGTTCGGTCAATACATCCGTATTATTACCTTGATTAAGGCGTGATATGATCGCTACCTGGAGAGAGAGAGAAGAAAACACTCAGCGTATACTCTTGCAAGATTAGATTGGTTATTAATATATCTAATCAGGATGTCTCCCACTGTTTTTTTCAAATCTTCTTTCAAACCCTAAAAGGAAAGACTAGCCGGGATTAATTACACCCTACAATTTCGCCAATCTTTCAGCCAGGCCAGTGTCGGTACTTTGAGGGAGGTTTCCCGTGCTTTCGCACAGACCTAATTAAAATAAACCTCGTTTTCCCAGGGGAGTAACCCCATTAACACCTTTCTAGACACCTACTTGATCGGCTAATTGTAATGTGTAAAACTCTCCCAAGAGTAACTCTTAGTCGCAGCGTGTATCGAGATCCAACTATCTCATAGAAGGTATGCAATCTCATTGCAAATTTCAACACTTGAAATTCCCAATAATATTTTACCCCTAGCAACTTATGACCTTGGCTAAGGTCAACAAATCATAAGTGCTACCCAAGTTCAACCCGTCATTTCCCGATTGAATTAAACCCACCCGCACGACCCTTGGCTAAGGTCAACAAAGTCGCACGACTACCCTAACTCAATCGCATCATATGCTTATACAGATAAGCACTAATTAGCTACCGCACACTACGCCTTGGCTAAGGTCAACAAACGCAACACGAATACTAAGTAGTACTTATCTGAAATGACGGAGGGCTACGACAGGTTTTTAAGAAAACCTTTTGCGTAATGAACTTGATATCGTTGCAGAATCGAGTGATTTTAAATGGAGTGTTTTTTAGGCTTTTCTAGTTTTGCTAAAGAGGTCACTCCCGGTGAAGGGATCGTCGGCTCTTTCCTTATCGAATAAGGTGCAGGATATTTCACAAATATCACAATGCAAAGCAAAAACTATAGAAGCAATCAAAAGACAAACCGAGTGTGTAGCATCTGCTAGTTTCGCTAAAGAGGTCACTCCCGGTGAAGGGATCTCGGCTCTTTCCTTATCGAATAAGGTTCTGGATATTCTACAAGGAATACCGCTATGCAAAGCAAGAACTAGAGCTACCAGTTTTTAAACAAGTTTCTACAACATCTTTAGGTTTCTTTTATTTCATTAATCTCATTAATGAAGTCCCATTTTATTATGCTTCATAAGCATCACATTTGAAACGAAATCTGCAATATAACATATATCTCATATATATAATATAAACAATCGTCTCAGGCAGTAATATGATCTCATCACAAAACATTGCAGCAGAAGAACATATATGAAATATTGGATATACTAGGAGGTCCAAGTTTTAATACGAGCCTGTATAAAACACGGATTCCACGGTCGCGATGAATAGCCAATCCCACACCCTTAGACCCCTACGAGAGCGGCAAGCAACCCTGCCAATTCTAGAGTTAGGAGACCCGGTCTCGACTCCTCGAGATAGTCTCCTACTGGACCCTGTAAGGTTAGTCTAGCACCCTATGAAGAGTTTTGAAGCATAACATGTCCAAAAGTTTAAATTTTTATGGTGCTAAACAAACACGCAAAGGAATCGATCCTAGAAAATTAGGGTTATAAAACTTTAAGCTAGTAAAGATTAGGGTTTGAAGGCTACAACCTTTGTAGCTCCCCTCTGCTAGACTCCTTGGTGTCTTGGGTTGTTGAATCAAGGTCCTCTTGAAGTCCCCTTGCGTCCACGACGATCCACCACGGAGTTCTCCGTCCAAGCTCGCTACTTTGGAAAACCGAAGGAAACACTCTAATCAAGTTGGCTAGACTTGAGTAGAATGAGGTTGTGGCTTAGGATCTCTCTTCAAAAACCTTTCTTTAATGGTGTTTAACTCACTATAAAAAACTAGAGAGGAAAAGATGAAGGAGGATGAAGATGGTGGCTAATTTTAGCAAGAGGTGTAAAAAGATAACCTTGAGTTAAAAAGAAAATGAAATATATATCACTATATATATTTATTTCCTTCTTAACTTCAACCATGATTAAAATGATGGATAGTTAGTTTAACTTGGGTTTTAAATGATAAAGAGAAGGATAACCATAGGTTAGTGGTAGTTGAGATAGGTTAGGTTAGAAGAAGAGTGTAGAATCAAGAATGATTATCCTTTTCTTTTTCATTTTGTTTTAAAACCAAAATTAAATAATAATCCATTATTTAATCTATGGTGTGAGTCTTATATTGCCACCATTTCCATATGCTAACAACCATGATGGATGGGTGTATGTATGTATGCATGTATGCACATCCACATGTGCATGAAACTAGAATGGAAGAAAGAAACACATGCATGCATGCATACATCCATCAAACCCTAGAAAGGTTTCAAGTGAGAAAACTAATGGTTAGATGATAAATCAACACTTAATTTATCAATCCGGTCATATCTCATATGACCCCACCAAAAGCAGGCCACCCGATCAATGTTCGGTATCATATACGCACATTTTAATCGGGTGCATGCGCATATCGCATACACGCACCACAACGTTTCGCCTGGACTGGGTAACTCCTTTGTGGGACTCTAAGACTCGTCAATACGCCGGCAGAGGGTGATGATCATATCAGGTACCCCCAAACCGCAAGCGGTCAGCTAAACGTAACGGCCACCCGGGTATTGAGCGATCAGAAGAAAACAAGCGAACCTGCTACAACTCCCGTCGAGCCATCCGGCAACACTACCGTACAGTCCGGTCTCTTCGTCAGATATGCTGCATATCGAGCCTAGGGATGGTCACGTCGACCCTAATAACTCAATAAGTCGTGCCGGTGAATGGTCTATAACAGATCGAGAAACTACCGATAACACTTATCAGCAAATCTCAGCAGCCCTGGCCAGGGACTTACTGATATAACCAGTCGGGCACAGCACAGCATCAACCCCCAATACCGGGAGAGACGAAACCCCTCCTATCGCTCATTGCCTTCGTGTGTCTCGGGACTGTACCCAACGGCCACCTGTTTGCACGACTCAGTAGAGCCGTGGTAGGGTGGCAATCAAAGTACAGTAGGAGAACACACAAGACTCCATGACGATCTCGGGTCTACAGACTAACCTGTACCAGTGTCACCTGAGAACTGCTATCCGACGATTGATATAATTCCATATAGGAGTTCTCGGTGAGTCCGTCCAGTGTACCCAGTCAGCACTGAGCACCCGTATATGATCTTGATGTCAAACATCGATGAATGTGGGAACATCCATCGCCCATCACATGGGTCTAGTATCATATACGCTAGTCTACTCTGGTATATCGATGCCCCGTCTCGATACACCTCCGACTAGGGACATTTCAGGATATGCTTATAGACTACAAATGTCCCACTAGTATGATCTCTATCATAATCAGAGTAGTCAAGCCGATATCCTCAGGGCTTTATCAGCATGTATGAATGAATAAAAGCATGATCAAATCAACATGTCAGATAAAGAAGAACCAGATAGCATACTATCATGTCGAGCAAGAATGCATACTGAGTATATATACATGTATAGATACATCCACTATCATATAATGGCCTCTAGGGCATACATATATCCAACAATCTCCCACTTGCACTAAGGCCAGTTATTGGCGTATCTCATACCCAACATCTCAAAAAGTCGCTCATGCTGCGGCTGAGGGAGGGCCTTGGTGAATGGATCCGCGGCGTTGTTCTTTGTGTCTACTCTCTTAATCTCGATCTCGCGGCGATCTACAATCTCTCGGATCAGATGAAAGCGCCTCAGGATGTGTCTGGACCGCTGATGGGATCTGGGCTCCTTGGCTAACGCCATCGCCCCATTATTGTCACAATACAATGGTATTGGATCAATAATGGTTGGAACTACTCCTAGCTCCGAGACGAACTTCTTCATCCAGACGGCTTCCTTGGCGGCATCATTTGCAGCAATGTACTCAGCTTCCATCGTAGAGTCTGCAACGGTATCTTGTTTGGAACTCTTCCAACTTACCGCCCCTCCATTGAGGGTAAATACAAACCCTGAGATAGATTTGCTGTCATCCTTATCGCTCTGGAAGCTCGAATCGGTAAAGGCCTCCATTTGGAGATCTGTATTACCATACACCAAGAACAATTCTTTAGTCCTTCGTAAGTACTTAAGAATGTTCTTCACAGCTGTCCAGTGGTTCTCCCCTGGGTTGGATTGATACCTGCTTACAACACTAAGTGCATAAGCTACATCTGGGCATGTACATAACATCGCATACATTATAGATCCTACTGCCGAAGCATAAGGTATAATGCTCATGCGAGCTCTCTCTTCATCGGTCTTTGGACAAGAATCCTTGGAGAGAGTGACTCCATGGCAAGCGGGTAAGGCACCCCGCTTGGAGTCTTCCATACTAAACCTCTTTAGGATGGTGTTGATGTACCTGGTTTGGAACAATCCCAATAACTTTTTGGATCTATCCCTATAGATCCTTATGCCCAGGATGTATGTGGCATCACCCAGGTCCTTCATGGAGAACCTTAGTGATAAGAATGATTTGACCGACTGCAGCATAGGAATATCATTTCCTATCAGAAGAATGTCATCCGCGTACAATACGAGGAATGTGACAGCTCTTCCTACAGCCTTCTTATAAACACAAGGTTCATCTGGATTTTTGATGAAATCAAACTCTTTGATAACATCATCGAAACAGATGTTCCAACTCCGAGATGCCTGCTTTAACCCATATATGGATTTAAGCAATCTACATGCTTTCTCACTGCTCCCACTGTCAATGAAGCCCTCTGGCTAATCCATATAAACACATTCTTCTAAATCTCCATTTAGATATGCTGTTTTAACGTCCATCTACCAGATTTCATAGTCGTAGTGAGTAGCAATAGCAAGTAGGATCCGAATGGATTTAAGCATGGCTACGGGCGAAAAAGTTTCGTCATAGTCCAAACCTGGTCTTTGACGAAAACCTTTCGCTACAAGTCTTGCCTTATAGGTCTCTACCTGCCCATCCACACCAATCTTTCTTTTAAAGATCCATTTGCACCCTACAGGTTTTACCCCAGGGGGTACAACGTCCAAAGTCCATACTTTGTTGGTGTACATAGACTCCATTTCGGATCTCATGGCATCCAGCCACTTCACAGAGTCACCACTCGTGATAGCTTGCTGAAAACTGGTAGGATCATCATCATCCATGATGCAATCTTCTCCGTTACCATCAATGAGGAAACCGTAGTACCTCTCCGGTGGGCGAGAAGTCCTACCAGACCTACGGAGTGGCCGAGGTTCTTCAGTTTCTGTTGCAACAACCGGTTCAACCAAATCGTCATTTGTAGTTTGTGTTTCCAGAACCTCTTCTAGATCTACTCCCCTGCCATCATCTTTATCTGTGAAAAACTCTTTTTCCAAGAATGTGGCATACTGAGAAACAAACACTTTTTGTTCCTCTTTGTGGTAGAACAGATATCCATAAGAATTCTTTGGATATCCCACAAAGTTACACATGACTGACCGTGTCTCGAGTTTGTCCGGATTCTGCTTTTTAACATAGGCCGGGCAACCCCAAATCTTAATTCTCTTAAGAGATGGTCTCTTCCCATTCCATATCTCATATGGCGTGGTAGACACGGCTTTGGTTGGAACCCTGTTTAGCAGAAACGCTGCAGTCTCCAATGCATGCCCCCAAAACGAGACTGGTAACTCAGCGTCACTCATCATGGAACGGACCATATCTAATAGGGTCCTATTCCGTCGTTCCGACACACCGTTGTGCTGTGGTGTGTAAGGAGGAGTGAGCTGAGAGAGAATCCCATTCTCTTTTAGGAAGTTTGCAAATTCTGTACTGATATACTCTCCACCTCGATCTGATCGAAGCATCTTAATCCTCAAGCCGGTTTGTTTTTCTACTTCTTGTTTATATTCAACGAATTTCTCGAAAGCGTCGGACTTGTGCTTTAATAAAAATACATGACCGAATCTTGAGAAATCGTCGGTGAATGTAATGAAGTATGAAAAACCGCCTCTATCCTGTGTAGACATTGGCCCATATACATCACTATGTATGAGGCCAAGGAGCTGGGTAGCTCTTTCTCCGTGTCCGGTAAACGGAGTTTTGGTCATTTTACCCTTGATACAAGACTGGAAAGTCGCATAAGATTTATATTCAAAAGAGTTTAAATATCCATCTTTGTGTAACCTGTTTAGTCTTGTTTCATTAATATGACCAAGTCTACAATGCCAAAGAAAAGCTTCATTTAATTCTGAAAGTTTTCTTTCATTAGTGTGTTGTATACTGAAAACTGTGTGTTGATTTAGGACATATATTCCGTTATTAAGCGTACCATACCCAACCAACATTTGATTTAGGTGAATGTTCATAACATTGTTCTGCAACACAAAATTATATCCTTCATTGTCCAACAAAGAAACGGATATTATATTACATAGCATACTTGGTACAAAATAACATGGATTCAAAATCAAAATACATCCAGATGGCAACCCCAAGTGATACTCTCCCATTGCGACTGTATGTACATTGGAACCATTTCCAACGCGGAGAGTATGGTCACCTGTCTTCAAAACCTTGCTATTTCTCAGCCCCTGCATAGAATTGCAAATGTGAGAACCTGAACCGGTATCCAATACCCAGGAAGCAGAGTTTATAGAAAAACAGTTTTCAGTCACAAACGCACCTGAAGCAGAAGCATCACCATGCTTCTTCTTGAGACTTAAGTACTCCGTGCAATTGCGCTTCCAGTGTCCTGTCTTGTGGCAATGGAAACATTCGCCCTTCCCTGAGTCTTCAGCCTTGGACTTTCCCTTTCCCTTCACCTTTTTAACTCCTCCCTTAGGATTAGTGGGTTTCTTCTTTTTCTTTCCCTTGGCCTTGGCTTTCGGGCGAGAAGAGGAAGACTGTCCAATAGCCATAACGGGAGTTTTTGCTAACTTCATAGTGCTCTCTGCACTCCTTAACATATTAAGGAGTTCAGGGAGGTCCTTCTCCATGCCATGCATGTTGAAGTTCACTATGAACTGAGCAAAAGTGGAGGGGAGGGACTGCAGAATAATATCTATATATTGTTCATTGTCCATTGTCCATCCAAGGTCCTCAAGCTCTTCTATAAGAGCTATCATCTTTAGAACATGGTCTCCTACTGGTGTGCCAGGGGCCATTCGCATCTGAAACAATTTCTTTGATGCTTCGTATCGTAATACGCGGGATTGCTCCCCATACAACTCCTTTGTATGGAGCAATATACCGTGAATGTCCATGTCCTCGTGCTGCTTTTGATGTGTGTTATCCATCGATGCAAGCGCGAGGCATGTGGCCGTGGCACAGTCAGCGTCCCATGTCTTGCGGACTTCAATGTCCGCAACTGAGGATTTTGGACCAGGGACGGGCGGGGCTGAAGCCGTGAGGACATATGATACTTTATCATAAGTCAAGGCGATTTTCAGATTCCTCAGCCAGTCTTTATAGTTGGTCCCATTCAGTTTTTTTTATCTAGTTGAAGCTTAAGTCCAGTCATTGGTATCTTCCATTAAGAGAGAGAAAAGAATACACTCAGCGAAAGCTCTTGCACAGATTAGATTGGTTTATTATCTTGTCTAATCGATGTTTCCCACTGCTTTTTATCAAGTTTTTCTTTCAAGACTTAAAAAGAAAAACTAGCCAGGATTAATTACAGTCTACAACTTCGCTAACCGTTCAGCCAGGCCAGTGTCGGTACTTTGAGGGAGGTTCCCCGTGCTTTCGCACGGACCTAATTAGAATAAACCTCGTTTTCCCAGAGGCGGAGCCCCGTTAACACCTTTCTAGACACTTAATGAGTTAGCCAATTATAAACTGTAAAACTCTCCTACGAGCAACTGTTGCCCACAGTGGGATCGGGATCCAACCATCACATGGAAGGTATGCAATCTCATTGCAAATTTCAACACCTGAAATTCCCGATGTAATTTTTACCCCTAGTACTTATGACCTTAACTATGGTCAACAAATCATAAGTACCAGTCAAGTTATACCCGTCATTTCTTGATCAATTAGACCCACCCATATGACCCTTAACTATGGTCAACAAAGTCGCATGAATGTCCTAATCAATCTGCATCATATGCAGTGTAGGAAGACATCACTTAGCTACCGTACACTACGCCTTAACTAAAGTCAACAAACGTAGCACGAATACTAAGTACTCTACTTCCTAAAATGACGGAGGGTTGCGAATGATTTTTAAGAAAATCTTTAACGCTTTGAACTTGATATCGTTGTAGAATCAAATGGTTTTCAAAAGGAGTGGCTTAATCTCCGCAGTTTTGAAATATAGCTTTTTCATAAATAGCCGAGTGGTTTTCAAATCCGATTCTACAACATCTTTTTAGGTTTATTTTCTTTACATTAATCATATTAATGTAATCCCATCATTTAAGTCCTTAAGCCAGTCACAGAAAAGAAACGAAAATAACACGTACGCTTATGCCATCCGCATTCGCCGCAATGTTCCGTTATGCACCGTTAGGTTACTTAACTAACGGCATACCGGGACGGGACTAGCGCGGGTGCAAAACATAAGCAACGTCTACTATATATCATATATATAATATGTCATTCGTCTCAGATATCACAGAACACAGGCAGCAGAAACACAGATATAACGTGGGATATCCTAGGACGTCCTTATTTAGTATTTAGCCAGAATAGAAAATACGGATTCCACAGTCGCGATGAATAACCAAGCCCATACCCTGGACCCCTACGAGAGCGGCAAGTGACCCTACCAATTCTGAAGTTTAGGAGACCCGGTCTCGACTCCTCGAGATGGCCTCCCACTGAACCCCAGAACTCGGTCACCTATGCTCCCCTCCTTGGGTCCATCCTAATGCGGAAAAGTAAATAATTTACAACACTGGCGACACAACCTCAATCCGGAAGTGCCCCAAATAAAAGAATATTACATTACATTTGAATTTACATGAATGAAAATATAAAACTCTCATCTCACAAAAAACCCCCGGCTATTCGATCGCGACAATCCTGCACATCATATCTCAGCAACACATAATATCATATATCATCAACGTAAGTAAGTATGCGTACCCCGATTGTCGTTGATGTATAGCAACGAAACCAGCGATATCGTACATACTACACTTACGGTCACAGAAAAGAAAGTGTAAAACTACAATATTTGGAATCCAGATTCTCTTTAGACATCATAAATGCGAAATATCACATATTTCGTATTTCATGCCTAAACTATATGAATTCCACATATTGTATCACATTCCAGACAAACAGACAGTATTAAAGTTTTCGAACGAACGATCAAGCACCTAAGATTCACTAAAGCTCAACACTTGAGCAGGGTTCAAAAATCCGGAGTGTGACACAGTAGTAGCGGTCCAGCCGTAGAAGGGTCAAGCCAAAGCCTCACATGTGGCACGCCGTACTGCCCCAAACCCTAGGGTTCAAAGGGCAGTTCGAGACGGTCACATAATCGAGTTAAGGTTTGTTGTCTTCTAGAGGGATCACCGCAAAAAGACTTGCACGTATCTCCAAAGTATTTAAACCCCGTGAATAGTGAGTAAATGATACTCGTTCAAACACTTCAATACTTTCTAATTTACCCGGAAAAGATACGAAATAAAAATCCCGATCGAAATGACGAGTCCAAAACCATCTCCAGAATTTTTCAAAACCAAATACAGATTAAAAATATCCAAAAATTTATACAAGCAGATTCATGAATTACTGTACAAAAAGTATTCATCAATTCATATATACGGCCGCGGAACCGCGGCATAAGCAAGCTTAGGCCGCGTTTCCGCGGCGAGAATCACTGTTCATGGAATAATTTTTGTACCGTAACCCTTATTTTTTCCTGCTGTATTTTTTACATATTTTTAATTCTGAAAAAAGTCAATTTTTAGAAAATTTCCAGAGAGCACCCTAAAAAGTCGTATTTCGGTTCGATCGGAGTTTTAACTTCGTAAAAAGGTCGCCTAATGTTCTAGGTCGGCTCTGATACCAATGTAAGGTTAGTCTAGCACCCTATGAAGAGTTTTGAAGCATCACATGTCCAAAAGTTTAAATTTTTATGGTGCTAAACAAACACGCAAAGGAATCGATCCTAGAAAATTAGGGTTATAAAACTTTAAGCTAGTAAAGATTAGGGTTTGAAGGCTACAACCTTTGTAGCTCCCCTCTGCTAGACTCCTTGGTGTCTTGGGTTGTTGAATCAAGGTCCTCTTGAAGTCCCCTTGCGTCCACGACGATCCACCACGGAGTTCTCCGTCCAAGCTCGCTACATTGGAAAACCGAAGGAAACACTCTAATCAAGTTGGCTAGACTTGAGTAGAATGAGGTTGTGGCTTAGGATCTCTCTTCAAAAACCTTTCTTTAATGGTGTTTAACTCACTATAAAAAACTAGAGAGGAAAAGATGAAGAAGGATGAAGATGGTGGCTAATTTTAGCAAGAGGTGTAAAAAGATAACCTTGAGTTAAAAAGAAAATGAAATATATATCACTATATATATTTATTTCCTTCTTAACTTCAACCATGATTAAAATGATGGATAGTTAGTTTAACTTGGGTTTTAAATGATAAAGAGAAGGATAACCATAGGTTAGTGGTAGTTGAGATAGGTTAGGTTAGAAGAAGAGTGTAGAATCAAGAATGATTATCCTTTTCTTTTTCATTTTGTTTTAAAACCAAAATTAAATAATAATCCATTATTTAATCTATGGTGTGAGTCTTATATTGCCACCATTTCCATATGCTAACAACCATGATGGATGGATGTATGTATGTATGCATGTATGCACATCCACATGTGCATGAAACTAGAATGGAAGAAAGAAACACATGCATTCATGCATACATCCATCAAACCCTAGAAAGGTTTCAAGTTAGAAAACTAATGGTTAGATGATAGATCAACACTTAATTTATCAATCCGGTCATATCTCATATGACCCCACCAAAAGCAGGCCACCCGATCAATGTTCGGTATCATATACGCACATTTTAATCGGGTGCATGCGCATATCGCATACGCGCACCACAACGTTTCGCCTGGACTGGGTAACTCATTTGTGGGACTCTAAGACTCGTCAATACACCGGTAGAGGGTGATGATCATATCAGGTACCCCCAAACCGCAAGCGGTCAGCTAAACGTAACGGCCACCCGGGTATTGAGCGATCAGAAGAAAACAAGCGAACCTGCTACAACTCCCGTCGAGCCATCCGGCAACACTACCGTACAGTCCGGTCTCTTCGTCAGATATGCTGCATATCGAGCCTAGGGATGGTCACGTCGACCCTAATAACTCAATAAGTCGTGCCGGTGAATGGTCTATAACAGATCGAGAAACTACCGATAACACTTATCAGCAAATCTCAGCAGCCCTGGCCAGGGACTTACTGATATAACCAGTCGGGCACAGCACAGCATCAACCCCCAATACCCGGAGAGACGAAACCCCTCCTATCGCTCATTGCCTTCGTGTGTCTCGGGACTGTACCCAACGGCCACCTGTTTGCACGACTCAGTAGAGCCGTGGTAGGGTGGCAATCAAAGTACAGTGGGAGAACACACAAGACTCCATGACGATCTCGGGTCTACAGACTAACCTGTACCAGTGTCACCTGAGAACTGCTATCCGACGATAGATATAATTCCATATAGGAGTTCTCGGTGAGTCCGTCCAGTGTACCCAGTCAGCACTAAGCACCCGTATATGATCTTGATGTCAAACATCGATGAATGTGGGAACATCCATCGCCCATCACATGGGTCTAGTATCATATACGCTAGTCTACTCTGGTATATCGATGCCCCGTCTCGATACACCTCCGACTAGGGACATTTCAGAATATGCTTATAGACTACAAATGTCCCACTAGTATGATCTCTATCATAATCAGAGTAGTCAAGCCGATATCCTCAGGGCTTTATCAGCATGTATGAATGAATAAAAGCATGATCAAATCAACATGTCAGATAAAGAAGAACCAGATAGCATACTATCATGTCGAGCAAGAATGCATACTGAATATATATACATGTATTGATACATCCACTATCATATAATGGCCTCTAGGGCATACATATATCTAACAGACCCTAGAACCCGGTTACTTGTGCTCCCCACCTTGGGTCTATCCTAATGCGGAAAAGTAAATAATATACAATGGTGACATCATCCTCAGCCCGGAAGTGCCCCAATAAAAGAATATTACATACAATGAATTTTACATGAATGAAAAAGAAAAACTCTCATCTCATATAAAACCCCCGGCTTATTCAAAAACACGACGATTCAATATAACATATCACAGTAACACATAACATCACATGCCATCAACGTAAGTAAATATGCGTATCCCAGTTGTCGTTGATGTATAGCAACGAAACCGGCGATACACCACATATTACACTTACGGTCGCAGAAAAGAAAGTGTAAAAACTACAATAGTTGGAATCCGCAACCTCCTTAGACATCGCATGCCTAATCAAATGAATTCCTTAGACATCGCATGCCTAACAATTATAAACCCCGCATTTTAGTCTCAATATCGAAAACACTTTTCAATATCTAGTCGGGCAATTCAACAAGATTCCCGACAACCTGATCGAATGCTCGTCGAAAACTTTAGTAGACGGCCGCACCCCCTATGCCGTCGACGAAGTGCACTAAGGCGGAACACCGCTGCCGCGAGCACCCGAACGGATGCTTTTGGCGACGGGGTTCTCCTACAGTCACTTGGTCGGGGCTATGGGGCGTGGCTGTCTATTAAGTTTACCCGGCGAGTATCCGCGTACACTACGTGATTGCGACGGACTTTTGATCGCATCAAAATCCCGTGGCAACCGATCATCTGAGACTAAACCTCTAGATTTATAACATTCAAATTAGTTATCTCATAACTACTTGTGGATTCCAAATATTGTAACACATTCCAGTTAAATATACAATGTTAAACTTTCCGATCGAATAAACAAACAACCAAGATTTCCCAAATAGCTCAACACTTGAGCGGAGTTCAAAAAATCCCAGAACATGTCACAGCCGCTATGATCCAGCCGTAGAAGGGTCAAACCAACACCTCACATGTGGCAACGCTAAACTACCACAAACCCTAGGGTTCAAGTGGCAGTTTTGATGGTCACATAATCGAGTTAAGGTTATGTTCTTTTAGAGGGTCCACAGATATGCTTGCATGATTTTCCGGAAGTTTCAAACTCGAGAAAAAATCCAACACTTGAAAATATTCCGACAGGGGAAAAAGTGAGTTATTGATATCCGTTCGAACTTTTTAACACGTTCTAAAATTACCCGGAAAAACTTAAACGAAGTTAAACTTTCAGATCGAATCAATGAACACAAAAGATCTCCAGAAAACTCAACAATTGAGTAATATTAAAAATTCCCAGAAGTATGTAGAAATACCTACGGATGTTACTGTGCAAAAAGCTAACCCTAATTCCCCTATACGGCCGCGGAACCGCTGTGCAAGGCATGGTATTGCCGCGGTTCCGCGGCGCTTTAATGGTATTAGTGGCTCATTTTTCACAGTAATCCTTAGAATTCCCTGCTTTATTTTCTGAGTATTTTTAATACAGAAAAAATCAACATTTTAAAAAATTTCCAAAGAGGGGGTGTTGTGCGACGTTTCGGGGTTCGATCGGACTTTAAACTTCGTCTAGACTTCGCCTAAAACTCTAGCCTGGCTCTGATAGTACTGTAGGGTTACTAGGCACTGTCACAAGGGTCTAAAAGGCATCAACCATGCCCGATTTAAATTTTAGACGTGCCGAACAACCTTAACCAAGATCTTAGACTAGAGATTAGGCGAAACAAAGCAAGTAAACAACTTTACTTCTAAGAGTTAGGGATTACAGCCTTTGTATTCCGTTCCTTCACTTCTAAAGCTTCGTGTTGTGGTCCCTTCGCTGCGATCATCAAGTACCCAGACTCTAGAGAGGCTCCATGAAGAGAAAGATGCAAGCTTGCTTCCTATCTTCAATAACAAAGATGATCTACCTTGAAGAAACTCAAACCCAAACTCTTGCTTTGCTAATCAAGTATTAGCAAAGCAAACACCCTAATCTAAATGGCTAGAATAGATTAGGATGATGAAGTAGGAATTTAGCTCTCATTTGTTTTCTTTATCTCACTCAAAATCATCATATAAGAAAAAGCTAGAAAGCTTTTCTCAAAGGAAGAAGAATTTTACTTTGTGATGAATAATGAATCAAGTGAGGTTAGAAATGCAATGTTCAGTTGATAAAACTGCACATTTGTATTACATTTTTCCTACCATTTTTATATTAAAAAAGGACTTTATTTTAATATATTATACATATGAGGGTTTATGTGTTAAAACACCATTTTCCATGTGTTAATATATTTTAGTTATCATTTGGTAGGAAAATGTATGCAAATAAATCTATTGACCAAATCCTAGTAGAACTAAGCCTACTAAATATTATTTGAGATTATTGTGCAGAATTTTCCAAGTTGTTATGCAGAATTTATCAAACAAATCAAGTTGTTGAAGAAATCTTGCCAAATTAAGAAGCAAAACTTGGAGACCAAGTCTGGAAGCAACCGAGAAAAGATTTTTGAATTCTGAAGGTGCCTAGGATTGCCACATGTCATGAGATGAAAGCCCAAAAAAATTCAGTCGAGAGATCTCAACCATTAAGCGCGGATCCGCGGCCAAACCTACCCTTGGGCCGCGGATCCGCCGCACTTATAGGGAATTGGGAAGCAAGATTTTTTGGCATAAATATATGAAGAATTTTACCAAGTTTTCAACAATAAGATTCTGGCTTTGCACTATAAAAGGGCACCGAGAGCCTCTTGGAAAAGTCATCAAGCCGAAGAGATCACGAAGCTCCCGACGCTCACGCATCCAGGCTGATCATCGACTGTTCGACTACCTCCTTAGGAAAGATCGAGAAGCAACTAGTTTGTAATCATTTTCTACGGATTAAAGTGTAGTTTGTTCAAGTCGATTAATAAAGGTAGTTATTTTATTTAATTGTTTTTACATTATGTTTTCCCTCGATTTCTTTTCATCTTCTTCTCCCAACATGCGCGAGTAATTCTCCGCTTGTTAGGGTTCGTAGGGTTAGGCTAGGCTAATGGACGATGAAAATAATTAAACCCTTTTTAAGTCCTATAAAGTTTAGGAACTTTATCAAAAGAATCATTAACATCCTAATCGGGCGCGCTAGCAATTCTTTGCTAGTTCCGACCGCGATTAGAGATTAGATTAATGATTGTTTTGGTAAAAGCTAGATATGAACGGAGTTCCGTGTCGAGATAAGGGTTAAGAGTGGGATTCCTTTTCCCTCCAGAAACCCTAATCTACACGCATCACCGTCGTTCTAGTTCTAAATCTATTAATGGATAAAAAGGGTAACTTTTAATTAATCGTCCATAACTACTAAATCCTAACGAACCCTACAAGCCCTCTTATTATATTAATTACATCTTTAAAATGATCTATATTTTACATTCTTGTTTAACATAGATCTAGAAACCATTTTATAAAAATTCTTTATCCCTCCTCTCTTTCTCAACACATCTAACGTAAAAGTAAAAAGTTCCACGTTTTCCTGAGGACGACCCGTACTCATCTCGGTCTAGCTACGTGCGACACCGTTATTGATTGCGGTTAACTACAATACACAATCTTTCGTACCAATCAAATGGCGCTGTTGCCGGGGATACGTGCGTAATTTTTTATTTTTACTATTTGTGTTGAATTCTTAGACGAGCCATATCATTATTAAAACAAAACTGCAAATTGCATATTTAACGATTTGTGCGTGAATTTTTGCAAGGAGATCTGGAGTCACAGAATTAAGGAGAACAGGAAATAGAGACATTTTTAGAGATCCAGAGGAGCACAGAAGGCTATACAAAAAATTTTATCAACTGTTCCTTCTGCAACGCGGCGGAACCGCGGCAAAAGTACCCCTTCTGCGGCGGAATCGCGGTGGGTTGGAGGAATTAGGGCTTCAATCTTCTCTGGTATCATTCTCAACTCCTTCTCTCTCTCCTCAAATCCAATAAAATCTATTTTCTGCAGGATTCTTTGCAAAATTGCGCCGCTCAAAAATCTTTTTGCAAAAGTTTTGTGATTGGTTTTGTTTTGCATATTTAATACGGACTCTAAGGGGCAAAGACCAAATCAAGATTAGGTGGGGATTTCATCACCCTTCCTAAGCCCCACAAATCACAAACTGAGCATATAGATCAACCCTTCATTAATTTAAAAAATATCTAGACCAGACTCTAAGGACTGTCGCGCTCAATAAGGACAGAGGAAGGTCGTGGGTAATCTATCGTTTATCCGCATTACTTTTGTAGTGCCTAGGCAAGTGTGACAAAGGCAAGTGGTTTTTAATTAGGCCCACGACGTGGTTCCTTCCCACTTACCTGGCACTTATCTGGCTACAAGGGTAGTACGGAGGCGGTAGAGGATTGATCCTGCGGCTTGTCCTTTGGAAGTCTAGGAGCGGTCTAGAGACTGACCTAGGTGACCTTAGTTCTAGGGTTGCTTGTGCATCTTAGAGAGATTTGTCTTGAGTCCCACTTTTTCAAAACAAGCCAATTTTAAATCACACACACGCTGCCACTTGCACTAAACCCGCTTAGTGCATGCTCGGCTGGACACGGGATCCTAGTGCCCGTCTTGTCCGCGTTCCTGCTATCGACGCCGAAGTCGGTACTTCTTCATCTTCTTTTCCCCCACCACACACCACGACCGAGATGGACGGCACTCCATCAGAATATAACACCACGCTGCCACCGCCCATAGGTGCGCAGAATCCACCGCGAATCTCTCTCCAAGAGAGATGCTACCCTATTCGTGGTCCCCTTCCTACTTGTCTATCTCTTCCACCACCTAATGGGGATAATTTCGAAATTAAACCCCACTACATCAACCTGCTGCCCAAATTTCACGGGCTTGAGTCGGAAGACGCGTACGTTTTCATCACCAAATTCGAAAACGTATGCGCAATGATGGGTACTTCACAATTGACTTTAGATGCTATGCGCTTACGTCTTCTCCCATTCACACTGTGCGACTTGGCAGAAAAATGGCTTTATAATACTGCCGCACACTATATCACTAATTGGGATGAATTCGTCGTAGCATTTCTTAAGAAGTTTTACCCAAATCATAAGACTGCACATATTAGGAGCGAGATCAACCAGTTCACCCAGCTTCCCAACGAACCATTTTGGAAGTGCTTTGAACGTTTCAAAGATCTGCTTGTCCAATGCCCCCATCACGGAATACAAAGATGGGATTTATGTCGGATTATATATGAGGGCATTAATCCAGCGACAAAGCAGATGCTTGAAACAATGTGTCAATGCAATTTCATGTCTAAAGATGATGGTGAAGCATGGAAATATCTGGAAGATCTCGCTGAACACACGTTGCAGTGGGAAAGCGTAAGACCACCTACAACTAAGGGAGGTATTCACCAGCTCGACGTTTCCATCGCAGTGAAAGCCGAAATGGCAGCGATACAAAAGAAACTCGACGCTATTGAAAACAAGTTCTCATCTTTCTCCCTAAATCAGGTCACGCTTCTTAAGACCGTCTGTGGTTGCTGTTCGGATGCTTCACACTTAACGGAAGAATGTCCTATGAATGTATCGTTTCAAGCTAATGCTGCTTTTCAGCAGCGACCTAGAAACGACCCTTATTCTTCCACATACAATCAAGGATGGAGGAACCATCCTAACTTTGCTTGGAATCAAAACCAACAAAGTAATTATCAAAGACCTCCTCCACAGCAACCACAACCACAGAATCAGCCCCCCTTTCAGTCACAGAATTTCCAAAATCCGACCAACATTTCTACACCACAAGTGGCCGGTATTGACAACTCACTTGCACAAACTTTGGATATGTTCATGAAACAATCCATACAAAATTCAGCTGAGATGAGGTCTTCTATTGATGCCCTAAAGAAAAACTCCTCCTCCCATGGTGAGAGTATCAAATCAATAGAAAACCAAATCGCACAGTTAAACGCCGCAATGAGTGCGAGAGAGAAAGGGAAACTCCCATCTCAACCCCTACCGAATCCTGGCCATTCACAAAGTCATAATGTGAATGCCGTCACTACGTTGAGATCGGGGAGAGTGCTGAACAACCAAGTAGGTGAGCAAGTTGATGATAGTGACACATTTGATACCCCTTCTTCTTCTTCTTCCCCTAACTCGTCTAGTCTTCCACCATCGTCCGAGCCTATTATCCGTTTTCCCCAAGGCTCAAACATTTCACCAAATCTATCTAAGTCGATTCCCACTCCAATTTTGGGATCGAATCCGTCGCCACAGTCTTCTCCACAAACGTTGGACCCAAAACTTGTTAATCGAGCTCCATTTCCAAATCGATTAAGGGCCAACCGACCTAACCCGCAAATGGAGAAGATTGTGGAAATGTTTAAGCAAGTTAGCGTGAATATTCCTCTCCTAGATACCATTCAACAAGTCCCATCTTATGCAAGAATCCTTAAAGACTTGTGCACTAGGAAGAGAAAAACTCAAGTGCCTAAAAAGGTTTTCATGACGAGTAATGTTAGCACAGCTTTTACCCAACAAATACCAAAGAAACGTAAGGACCCCGGCTGTCCTACAATCTCTATTTCTATTGGGGGTAAAAATATAAATCGTGCTTTACTCGATCTAGGCGCTAGCATCAACTTGCTTCCTTATTCAGTATATGAGCAGTTAGGAATTGGAGAGTTAAAATCCGCCCATTGTACTCTCCAAATAGCAGACCGATCTATCACCAAAGCTCGGGGCGAACTTGAGGATGTGTTAATTAAAGTCGGGGAATTCATATTTCCCGTGGACTTTATTGTTTTAGATACACAACCTGTGGCAAACCCACGCAATCAAATCCCGGTGATACTTGGTCGACCCTTCCTAGCAACTTCTAACGCGGTAATTAATTGTCGTAACGGTTCTATGAACTTATCCTTCGGGAAAATGACAATTGAGCTTAATATTTACAAGCTAGGAAGTCAGCCATCAGAATCTTCTGCTCAAATTGCTGGATGTTTGTTCCATCCACGAGATAGCTTCCGAAAGCTGCATGTATGAGGAGCTTTGCTTTGATGTTCTCGACAACATAAATGAGACATCGTTTGATCTTGCACCACTTTACAGTGAGGATATGTTCAATGAGTCCGACCTTGAGATTGAACCCGTTGACTCGTTGCAAAAGTCAGCAGCACTTTCCGAGTCAATATCTTATGCAAGTTTTGAACCTCTTCGGGAGTCCGAATATCATTCGCTTACCCCACCTTCTATTGTCTTTCCGCCAATTCTTGATCTCAAACCGCTACCTTCTCATCTTAAATATGCATATTTAGGAGAGAATGAGACTTTGCCAGTGATTATTTCCGCTTCTCTAGCCTTAGAGCAAGAGAATGCACTTTTGGCAGAGTTGAGATCGAATCGGGAAGCATTTGGTTGGACTATGGCTGACATCAAAGGGATTAGTCCCTTAATTGTTGAACATTACATACATCTGATGGATGAAGCCAAACCAACCCGAGACCCACAAAGACGGTTAAATCCCGTTATGAAAGAGGCGGTAAAGAAAGAAATCGTCAAGTGCCTTGATAGTGGAATAATTTACCCCATATCTGATAGTCAATGGGTAAGTCCAATTCATGTGGTCCCTAAAAAGTCTGGCATCACGGTCATCACTAATGAGGCTAATGAGTTAATCCAAACACGCACCCAAACTGGGTGGCGCGTATGTATCGATTACAGGAAACTCAATGCCGCGATGAGGAAAGATCATTTCCCTCTACCTTTCATTGACCAGATGTTAGAACGATTAGCGGGACACGAATACTACTGTTTCTTGGACGGATACTCTGGTTATAACCAGGTTCCCATCGCCGAAAAGGATCAAGATAAAACCACTTTTACTTGTCCTTTCGGAACTTTTGCTTATAGACGCATGCCCTTTGGGTTATGCAACGCTCCCGCTACATTTCAGCGGTGCATGATGGGGATATTTTCAGATATGGTGGAAAATTTTCTGGAAATTTTTATGGACGATTTCTCCATTTTTGGGGACTCCTTTGAGGACTGCCTTCGTAATCTTGACGCTGTTCTTACCCGCTGTAAGGATAAGAACCTGACTTTGAATTGGGAAAAATGACATTTTATGGTCCAAGAAGGTATTGTACTTGGACATATAATTTCACATAAAGGCATTGAGGTCGACAGAGCTAAAATAGACGTCATTCAAAACCTCCCTCGTCCCAATTGTGTCAAAGATATACGATCCTTCCTTGGTCATGCAGGATTTTATAGGAGATTTATTAAGGACTTTAGCAAAATTGCTAGACCCTTAACCCTTCTATTGGACAAGGACACTACTTTTCACTTCGATTCGTATTGTGAGGCTGCTTTTGAATCGCTTAAAGAATCACTCACTACAGCCCCCGTTTTATCATCTCCGGATTGGAACCACCCGTTCGAGCTTATGTGTGATGCATCAGATTTTGCTATTGGTGCTGTCTTAGGACAGCATATTGATAAGATGCCACATGTAATTTACTATGCAAGTAGGACCTTGAATGATGCACAAATAAATTACACAACTACCGAGAAAGAACTCTTGGCAGTTGTATTTGCATTAGAGAAATTCAGGCTCTACTTGATTGGCTCGCCTATTGTGGTTTACACAGATCACTCCGCCCTACGACATCTTTTATCGAAGAAGGATGCGAAGGCCAGGCTAATACGTTGGATCCTATTGTTACAAGAATTTGATCTTGTCATCAAAGACAAGAGTAGATGTGAAAACATTGTAGCCGACCATCTTTCACGCATCACTTCTTCGCCAACTGTGACCGTGCCGATAAATGACTCATTTCCCGACGAACAGCTCTTGAATGTATCCTACGAACCTTGGTTTGTGGATATCGTGAACTATCTTGCGACGGGACTTATACCTAGCGATTGGTCGAAACAAGACAAACTTCGGTTTTTATCCCAAGTAAAATATTTTTACTGGGATGAACCATATCTATTCAAGTATTGTTCCGATCAAATCATTCGCAGGTGTGTCCCTAACAATGAATTCAAGAGCGTGTTATCATTTTGTCATGATCAGGCATGCGGCGGTCACTTTGGACCTCGAAAAACGGCGAAGAAAGTTTTGCAATGTGGCTTTTATTGGCCAACATTATTTAAAGATGCATTTGAACATTGCAAAACTTGTCCCCAATGTCAGCATTTGGGTCGGATTTCACGAAGGAATGAGATGCCGCTCCAACCTATATTGGTTGTGGAAATATTTGATGTTTGGGGTATTGATTTTATGGGCCCTTTTCCCAACTCCTTTGGGAATCTATATATCTTGTTAGCGGTTGATTATGTCTCGAAGTGGGTGGAAGCTGTACCGTGTCGCACTAATGACAACAAAGTTGTCATTAAGTTCCTTAAAGAAAATATCTTTTCGCGATTCGGACACCCTCGCGCTATCATTAGCGACAACGAGACACATTTCTACAATAGGTCTTTTGAGGCCTTGATGCGGAAATATTCAATCACCTACAAGCTTTCTACGTCCTATCACCCCCAAACAAGCGGGCAGGCTGAGATCTCAAATAGGCAGATCAAACAGATATTGGAGAAGACGGTTTCGAAAAACCGTAAGGATTGGTCAACCAAATTGACGGATGCTCTTTGGGCATTCCGCACCGCTTATAAGACCGATCTTGGTATGTCTCCATACCGTCTTGTGTTTGGAAAGGCATGCCACCTCCCTGTCGAGATTGAACATAAGGCCATGTAGGCTATTAAAGAGCTTAATTTTGATCTTGATCATGCAGGCAGCTATCGGAAGCTGCAATTGAATGAGCTAAGCGAACTCCGCGATGAAGCTTACGATAATGCGGTGATAGTAAAGAATAGGACTAAAGTATTCCACGATAAAAATCTTTCTAGAAAAACCTTCACATCGGGGCAACAAGTCCTTCTTTACGATTCCCGTCTCCATCTTCATCCGGGTAAGCTTAAATCTCGTTGGAAAGGACCTTTTGTAGTGCGGTATGTACACCCGCACGGAGCAGTTGAAGTCGAAAATTTGAAAAACGGTTCGATTTTTAAAGTGAATGGGCATAGATTAAAACCGTATTTTTTCTGCTGACCCCGCGGAGGAGCTCCTGTTTTTACAGGAGCCGCTTTATCAAAACTAAAATTCCTCCGCCTCACCTCCATGTTTTGATAACTTTTTCACATTTTAAGACTGGAGGTGAGTAAAAAAAATGATTTGATTGAATATCTGTGCGTGTCAAAAAAAATAAGTTTGGGGGAATTTTTCATTTAACTATTATTTTACCCCTTGTATCTCTCCCTTAGTATACAGGTCCTTGTTCTCAAAAGGCTACATCAGTGAGGACACTGCTGAAAACAGGTTTGGGGGGGAGGTTCGTATTCACTGAATTATCTTTGACACCGGGCATTAAATTTTTTTTATATAACAAAAGAGTAGAAAGTGAAAAATTACATCCAAAAGATTGGAATAGTTTAAGAAAACCAAGAAAATTACAAGTTTTCTTACACTAACTAGTAATAAGTAGTTATGAGCTGTTGTCCCAAGGGTTAGTAAAATGAAGGAAGTCACTAATCTGAGGATAAAAATAAGTCTGAAAAATAGTTTCTATTCTGGAAGCCAAACATTTGAATGTTGATACCCTACTATATGCACTTACACACGTCTTGAAACTCGGGATAGTAGAGGATACCTTGAAATGCTCTTGTCTAAAAGCCAAAGTATGAAAAAAAATGAAGAAAATATAAAAATGGTGAAAAGAAAAAAAATGAACACTGGTTTTGTTATTGCCAAGGCAGCAATAAAAAAAATATAGCGAGGGTGTCTCTTCACCTAGTGCCCTAAGGCCAACTGGTCTGGGAGTCACTGCTAAGCCTTAGGTGGTGCAAGACGAGGAAAATATTATCACCGAATCAGCAAGCACATGAGTAATCGTTTAGTTAGTACCTCAAGAAGTATTAACGGTCGCATGAAAATGTGTGAGCAAATCTAAATATTCATTAAATTAAAAAGTACTGAGGTAGATGGACAAGAGTATGATAGCTTGAATTGAATTCTCCGAGTGTAGGGATGTTCTTTACACACACGTGGGGTTATATGATCGATGTTTGGATGAAAGATAGGAATGAAGAATAAAGACGATGTTTTATTGAGGGATGATGTGATTTCTAACATTTTTTCATGACTATTAAGATAGGGCTCATGACAACTGAAAAGCTAGCATAGTTGGAAACTCTTCTTTTCAAAATATTTCTTTTATGGTTCTTGTCTTTATATGTAAATTTCACCATCTTTCTTTTGTTATAGGATTTTGTGGGTGTAATCCGCTGAAAACCCTCAGGAGACAACACTCCTCCTACTAGGGACACCTAGAGGTTTAACGGCTTGTTGCACGTGCTCAGTGCAATCGTGTCTGCCTACGAAAGTGTGCTTAGTTTTCTCCTTTCTTTTTCTCCTCTTAAATAAACTAGTTTGCTCGGGACGATCAAAGATAAGTTTGGGGGTATTTGTTCAGTTGATAAAACTGCACATTTGTATTACATTTTTCCTACCATTTTTATATTAAAAAAGGACTTTATTTTAATATATTATACATATGAGGGTTTATGTGTTAAAACACCATTTTCCATGTGTTAATATATTTTAGTTATCATTTGGTAGGAAAATGTATGCAAATAAATCTATTGACCAAATCCTAGTAGAACTAAGCCTACTAAATATTATTTGAGATTATTGTGCAGAATTTTCCAAGTTGTTATGCAGAATTTATCAAACAAATCAAGTTGTTGAAGAAATCTTGCCAAATTAAGAAGCAAAACTTGGAGACCAAGTCTGGAAGCAACCGAGAAAAGATTTTTGAATTCTGAAGGTGCCTAGGATTGCCACATGTCATGAGATGAAAGCCCAAAAAAATTCAGTCGAGAGATCTCAACCATTAAGCGCGGATCCGCGGCCAAACCTACCCTTGGGCCGCGAATCCGCCGCACTTCTAGGGAATTGGGAAGCAAGATTTTTTGGCATAAATATATGAAGAATTTTACCAAGTTTTCAACAATAAGATTCTGGCTTTGCACTATAAAAGGGCACCGAGAGCCTCTTGGAAAAGACATTAAGCCGAAGAGATCACGAAGCTCCCGACGCTCACGCATCCAGGCTGATCATCGACTGTTCGACTACCTCCTTAGGAAAGATCGAGAAGCAACTAGTTTGTAATCATTTTCTATGGATTAAAGTGTAGTTTGTTCAAGTCGATTAATAAAGGTAGTTATTTTATTTAATTGTTTTTACATTATGTTTTCCCTCGATTTCTTTTCATCTTCTTCTCCCAACATGCGGGAGTAATTCTCCGCTTGTTAGGGTTCGTAGGGTTAGGCTAGGCTAATGGACGATGAAAATAATTAAACCCTTTTTAAGTCCTATAAAGTTTAGGAACTTTATCAAAAGAATCATTAACATCCTAATCGGGCGCGCTAGCAATTCTTTGCTAGTTCCGACCGCGATTAGAGATTAGATTAATGATTGTTTTGGTAAAAACTTGATATGAACGGAATTCCGTGTCGAGAAAAGGGTTAAGAGTGGGATTCCTTTTCCCTCCAGAAACCCTAATCTACACGCATCACCGTCGTTCTAGTTCTAAATCTATTAATGGATAAAAAGGGTAACTTTTAATTAATCGTCCATAACTACTAAATCCTAACGAACCCTACAAGCCCTCTTATTATATTAATTACATCTTTAAAATGATCTATATTTTACATTCTTGTTTAACATAGATCTAGAAACCATTCTATAAAAATTCTTTATCCCTCCTCTCTTTCTCAACACATCTAAAGTAAAAGTAAAAAGATCCACGTTTTCCTGAGGACGACCCGTACTCATCTCGGTCTAGCTACGTGCGACACCGTTATTGATTGCGGTTAACTACAAAACATAAATTTTCGTATCAATCATGCAACCATGGGTTAAGTATGAAGACTTAACCCATGTAGAGAATCAACTATGGTTAAAGGGTTGGGTTGGGTTAAACAAATATTTACAAAATATCTTTGCTTAAAAACAAAAGCAAAGTTCTAGAAGCTTCAAGAAGGTTTAACCCTAATCCAAACCCTATCCATGTTTAAACTCCACAAAACATGTTGCATTTGTAACCTTCACTTGTTACAATATTATATATCACATATATAATATATTTTGCAACAAAATAAAATAATACAATTAACATATATCACATATATATTGATGTATTATCCAAGTGAGAAAAAGAATCTTTAAGTGAGCTAATATTAGTTAATGTAATTTAATATATCAAATATATAATTATACATTAAATTATCGAATCAACACTTGATCCGATAATACGGCTATTTCATAAATAACCGACTAATATATTCTGTATATGTTCAGCAAATCAACACTTGATCCGATGACCCGGCTGTATCTCATATACCCGGCCGATATCATATATCGTGAGAATCTAATACGATATCACATACACGTATTGTTCTCGGTCCCGCACATAACACATATGTGCTCCTACTCCATTTTGCCTGAGCCAGGAAACCTCTGTGTAGGACTCTAAAGAATCGTCAATACGCCGGTAGTAGGTGATGATAAAATCAAACACCCACAAGCTGCAAGCGGTCAGCTAAACGTAACAGCCACCCAGGTAATGAGCGATCAGAAGATCAACAAGCAAGCCTGTACATTCTCCTGCGAATCCAATCAGTAACACTCCCGTACAGTCCGGTCTCTTCGTCTGATATGTCGCATATCTCGCCTAGGGGTGGTAAACGTCAGACCCCAGTAGCTCGATAAGTCGTGTCGATATGAGATCTATAACAGTTTGAGAAACTACTGATAACACTTACCAGTAAATCTCAGCAACCCAGGCCAGGGATTTCCAGTTATAGCCAATCGAACACAGCGTAACATCAACTCCCTATACCGGGAGAGACGAAACCCCTCCAATCGCTCATTGCCTCCATGTGATGCGGGACTGTACCCAAATGCCACCTTTTTGCAAGCCCTCTTGGACGTGGTATGATGGAAATTAAAACACAGTGGGAATCACACAAGACTCTATGACGATCTCGGGTCTACAGACTAACCTGTACCAGTGTCACCAGAGAACTGCCATCTGACGTGAGGTATAATACCATCTGGGAGTTCTCGGCGAGTCCGTCCAGTGTACCCAGTCTCCATTGAGCACCCATATACCTTCTCTGATGTCAAACACCAATGGATATGGGATCATCCATCGCCCATCATATGGGTCAAGAAGCGCATACGCTAGTCTACTCTGGTATATCGATACCCTGTCTCGATATACCTACGACTAGGAACATTTGAAGGATATACTTAGCGACTACACTGTCCCCACTAGTATGATCTGCATCATAGTCCTGGTAGTCAAGTACTCATCCTAAGGGCTTTATTAACATGTAACATAGAGACAATCAGAGTACATATTAAGATAAAGAGTAACCAGATAGTGTACTATCATGTCGAGCAAGAAAGTCCTCCTTATATATGTTAGTGTATATGCCCTAGAGGCCATTACTGTATCATACTAGCTTGTATATTACTTGATGGAAGCTTGGGATATTCACAGTTGTATATACAATCTTGCTCGAAATGGTAGTATGCTACTTGGTTTGTCTCTGCTTTAATATGTGCATGTGTTTCTTTTAGCATATCGCTGATATACATATTAGTAGAGCCCTTGGGATCTTTGCTTGATTACCAGCGTTGTGATGGCGCTCACACTCGTGGGAGCTGGGTGATCTATAAGCACATCCTTATACAGGTCCCTAGTCGTTGGACTATCGAGACAGGGCATCGATACTCCGGAGTAGACTAGCGTATGCGCTTCTCATCCCAGCGTGGGAGACGGTCTGTCCCACAGCCGTCAGTACGTCGTACTTGAGATAGTATGCGGGTGCTCGTTAGGTTACGAGTACACTGGACAGGACTCGTCGGGGACTGTTGGTTGGTATTATACCTATCGTCAGTTATCAGTTCCCAGGTGACATGAGTACAGCTTAGTCCACTAACTTGACACTGTCACTTCGCCTTGAGTGTGTTCCCAATGCACTTTGATTACTACCCTACCACGGCTCAAAGGAGTCGTGCAAACATGTAGTTTTTGGGTGCAGTCCCGAAGCACTTGGAGGCAGTGACGGTTAGACAGGATTCGTCTCTCCTGGTATTGGGGGTTGACATCGCGCTGTGTCCAGGAGAGCCATTACACGAGTAGTCCCTGGCCAGGGAAAGCGAGATATACTGGTAGGTTTCCAGTGTTATCTCAGGGTGTTCTGGGCTACACTTCGACACGACTTGTACCGCTATTAGGGGACTGACGTTCACCACCCTCCTAGGCCCGCCATGAGATGTATCAGACGAACAGACCGGACTGTACGGAGACTGTCACATACAGGCTCAGTAGGAGTTTAGATGGGGTTCACCTCGTCAGTCTTCTTATCGACATCTACCTGGGGACCGTTACGTACAGCTAGTGCTGCTTGCGGTCTGTGGTTAAACCCACTGCCAGCGTAGTGTCGAGTCTTTAGATTTCCACACAGAGAGCTATTCGCCTTTAGGCAAAATGAGTAGAGGTCGCATGGTTTTGCGACAGGGTTCGTTCACATCCGCGCACTTGTGCACGTTTTCTGTCCGGACAGCTTATACTAGCGGGCTTTGGTTTAAGCCAGATCCTAGTATAGATTTAGGATTGGTTTTTTCTCTTTGTATTCGTGTTCCTCGGATCACGAATACGGGTGCGTATGCACAGTTGCTTGAGACAGAGGGAGAGGACTTTGATTAGGGTTAATGACTATTGTCATTTTATTAACCCTAATGCTTATGTGTGTATTATGGTTAATTGATATTAGTTTAATATAATTGTGCATGCTTATGGTTGTTGACCATTTGACCTCCTTGACTTGTTGACCTAGGTTGACACTTTGACCATCATCATTTCATTTGGAAGATGCTCTTTGATCCTTGCAAATTGCATTAAAAATGAAATGATAATGGTCATATCTTGATTAACCATGACAATTATCTAGCTAATTATCTAATTACAATAATTCACATATATATGAGAGAATGCTTCATATTTTCTCTCATTCTATTATTTACTTTCTCTCTCTTGTTCTTCCTCTCCCTCAAGCTCTCCCCTCTCATGTGTTGAGAAACACTTGAGCTTGAGAAAAACCCCTTCTTGATAATCTCTACTCTCATCTAGGGTTTAAGGATTGGCACTTCTTGCACCCTAGTTACTTCTAGCTTGGAGTTGAAGCCAAAGGTTGAGGCTTTCGGGTGGATCTTTCTTCGACGTGAGAAGACGATAAAGGTGATCTCTTTCCACTACTCCAAGGAGCAAGGAGAGAAGGACATAAAGCCCTAAGTATAACCTTTCTAACACTTAGCTAGTTTCTAGTTAGCTTTATCTTGTTTTTGTTTAGCAAAGATCCTTCTTTGTCTAGTCCATGTTGCCTAAGTTGATAAAAAATTGATTTTTATTCCGTTTTCCGCCTCCCCGTAAGTACCGGGGTGGGCAACGTGGACTTACAGTGGTATCAGAGCCTAAATAAACATAAACTAGCTAGGTAGTGAAAGTGTATGGAAGTTTGATCGGAAAAATCGAAAAACAAAAATATCAAAACCCTAACTTTCTGTTAATTTTTTTCCTGCTCAAAATAAAATTTGTCATACTCCAAAAATCGTCTCAGGGTTTTGTGAAGAAAGCCACCAAACCCGGTCCAGTGACTCGACCAAGGCGCCGCGGTTCCGCGGCAATAGCAAGCTATTGCTGCGCAACCGCGGCCGAGTTGGCTCATCTCTGGGTCGAGTTTGGTGCAGTGTTCTTCTGGCATGGTTTTGGGATTTTCAAGATGGTTTATATGTGCCCAGATTTTCCAGAATAGATATTTGTTTTTGGGGGCCTATAAATCCGTATTTTTTATCGAACTTCACTACACTTTGACTATAAGGGTTATATCTGTGATGTTTATATGTATTGAACGTCGGCTAATCGCTATATGTCGATTAGTCGGGGTTATACATATCTGTGATCTGTGTTTGATGAAGGTATGCGTATATGAATGCGTTGGATCGTCGCGGGTGAATAGCCGGGGTAGATGTGAGATGAGTGTTTCTTTTTCTTTCATTCATTGTAACATGTAAATTGATGTAATATTATTTGTATGGCCGCACAACCGGGTCGGGGTTGTAGCCATCATTGTATAATTCTTTTTACTGTTTTTGCTCCTAGGATAGACCCATGGAGGGGTGCACAAACTACCGGGTATCTCGAAGTGCCGAGTGGCCTACTCACGGTGGTGAGGGAGGTTGCTTCGCTTCGGGTACTTGGCGGGTAGTTTGCCGCACCCGTAGGGGTCTTTGGTGGGGTATTGGCTATTCACCGCGACCGTGTAATCCGCTTTTCGTTGCAGGCTCGAACGGATTGCGGATTCCTAGTATATCCAATGTATTCATCTGTGATCTGTAATGTCTATCATTGCAATATATTTATATATGATAACTATTTAGGCGTTGCTTATGTTTTACAGCCGCGCTAGCCCAGCCTCCGCTCTGTCGTTAGTTAAGTGACCTAACGGATGATGACGGGGCCCCGTGGCGAATGCGAATGGCATAAGCGTACGTCATATTTTGGTTGTTTTCTGCAATGGTAGGATTAAATGATGGGACGCATTAAAAGAACTAATGCAAGAAAATAAACCAAGTAAAAGTCGTTGGAACACTTTGAAAACCACTCGGTTCTTTTCAAAATTAAGCATTTTAAACGCGGAGCTTGAACCACTCCTTTTAAAAGCTATCTCGTTCCATCGACTATATCAAGTTCACTACGTTCACGGTTTCGCCAAAACCATCCGTAGCCCTCCGTCGTTTCATATAAATATTCAACAGTATTCAAGCTGTGTTTGTTGGCCTTAGTCAAGGCACAGTGTTTGGTAGCTGGTGGGTATTCATATGTTGCATAGATAGAATGCGTTGGTTTGGGACAGTCGTATTGCTTTGTTGGCCATAGTCAAGGGTATATACGGGTGAGTTCAAATTAACCTGGATAACGACGGGTAGAACATGACATGTGACTTATGATTTGTTGGCCTTAGTCAAGGTCATAAGAGCATGGGGCAAAAATCTATATCGGGAGTTTCAAAAGTACTGAAACTTGCTAGCGCTGCATACCATTTGGAGTGTGATGATTCTGGTAGGATTCCTTCGGTTTTATCACGCGATGATATTTGGATCGCGATCCTACTGTGAGTATATGCTACTCCTCGGGAAAACTCTCACTTAACGATCAATGCTATAAACCTAGTAGGTGTCTAGAAAGGTGTTAGCGGGGCTACGCCCACAGGGAAAAGAGGTTACTGTAAGTCCATATTGCGACCCCCGGTTCTTACGGGGAGGCGGAAACGGTATAAAAAACGAATTTTTATCGCAAGAGGCAACATGGACTAACTTATGGTCGGGATCGTTACCTAAACTAAAACTAGCATACTAAGCTAAAGATATTTAGCTACTCGGATAGAGATGGTTATACCTAGCTTGTCTTGAACTCCTTCGTCTTCAAGCTCCGGTGGTGGTCCGATGGCTCCTTCTCGTCGTCTCCGTACGCCGAAGATAGATCCACTTGAAAGCTCCAACCTTTAGCTCCTTCTTCGGTCTTTGAAGAAACTAGTTCACTTGGTTTGCTAAACCTAGTGAACTAGAATGAGTAGAGAGGAAATAGAATGGGATTTTATCTATGGTTCTTGATTCTCAACTCATGAGACAAGAGAACCATAGATCAAGAGAGGGAGCAAGAGGTTGAGGGTGAGAGCAAGGGGAGAGCTCAAGAACAAGAGAGAGAATGAGCAAGAAAGAATGAGGCTCTCTTTTCTCTCTCACCCTCTCATAATCCAAAGTGATCATAACTCATCATATCAAAAAAGTCTTTTGGTGATGGTTAGAAGCAACCATAAGGTTATCATATCATGCACTCATTTTACTCAAAAAAAGCAAGCAAGAAAAAAGTCTTTGGCATGAAATGATAACCATGGTCATCATGATGGTCAACTAGTCAAGCCTAGTCAACCGGTCAACAAGTCAACAAAAGTCAACAAGTCACCAAAGTCAACAAGTCAACAAAAGTCAACAAGTCAACAACCATATCACCATAATACTTAATTAATATAATAGTTAATCACAAATCATATTCTCATTAGGGTTGAGCAAAAAGTCAAAAATCAACGGTCAACTGTCAACAACCCTAATGAGAATCCACTGCCTCTGCCTCCCTGTCAACTGTGCATACACACCCGCATCCGCGTTCCGAGGAACACGAATGCAAACTGGATAAATCCAATCCCATAAGGTACACTAGGATCTGGCTTAAACCAAAGCCCGCTAGTGTAAACTGTCCGGATACTGTACGTGCACAAGTGCACGGATGTGACCGAACCCTGTCGCAAAACCATGCGACCTGTCGCAATACCATGCGACCTCTACTCTTTTGCCTAAAGGCGAAAAGCTTTCTGTGTGGGACTCTAAAGACTCGACACTACGCTGGCAGTGGGTTTAACCACAGACCGCAAGCGGCACTAGCTGTGCGTAACGGTCCCCAGGTAATGCCGACAAGAAGACCGACGAGGCGAAACCCATCTGAACTCCTACTGAGCCTGAGTGTGACATTCTCCATACAGTCCGGTCTGTTCGTCTGATACATCGCATGGCGGGCCTAGGGGGCGGTAAACGTCAGTCCCCCAATAGCGGTACAAGTCGTGCCGGAGTGAAGCCCAATACACCCTGAGATAACACTGGAAACCTACCAGTATATCTCGTTTGCCCTGGCCAGGGACTACTCGTGTAATGGCTCTCCTAGACACAGCGCGATGTCAACCCCCAATACCGGGAGAGACGAATCCTGTCTAACCGTCACTGCCTCCAAGTGCTTCGGGACTGCACCCAACCACCACCTGTTTGCACGACTCCTTTGAGCCGTGGTAGGGTAGTGATCAAAGTACAGTGGGAACACACTCGAGGCGGAGTGACAGTGTCAAGTCAGCGGACTAAGCTGTACTCATGTCACCTGGGAACTGATAACTGACGATAGGTATAATACCAACTAGTCAGTTCCCGACGAGTCCTGTCCAGTGTACCCGTAACCTAACGAGCACCCGCATACTATCTCAAGTACGACGTACTGACGGCTGTGGGACAGACCGTCTCCCACACTGGGATGAGAAGCGCATGCGCTGGTCTACTCCGGAGTATCGATGCCCTGTCTCGATAGTCCTGCGACCAGGGACCTGAATAAGGATGTGCTTATAGATTACCCAGCCCCCACTAGTGTGACTGCCATCACAACGCTGGTAATCAAGCAAAGATCCTAAGGGCTCCACTAATGCGTATAAGTGATATACTGAAATAAACACAAGTACACATTGAAGTAGAAACAAACCAAGTAGCATACTACTATTTTGAGCAAGATTGTATATACAAGGTGAATATCCCAAGCATCCATTAAGTAATATACAAACTAGTATGATACAGTAATGGCCTCTAGGGCATATACACTAACAATCTCCCACTTGCACTAAGGCCATGTACTGGCGTATCGAAGACCTATCATCTCGATCAGCCGCTCGAACTGAGTCTGGGGCAAGGCCTTGGTGAATGGATCTGCAGTGTTATCTTCTGAAGCGACTCTCCGAACCTCGATCTCCTTGCGATCCACGATCTCCCTGATCAGGTGATACCGCCTCAAGATGTGCCTGGATCTCTGATGGGACCTGGGTTCCTTCGCTAATGCTATAGCCCCGTTGTTGTCGCAATACAGAGGTATTGGATCAACAATGGACGGAACCACCTGAAGTTCTTTCAAGAACTTCCTCATCCAGACAGCTTCTTTTGCGGCATCAGATGCAGCGATGTATTCCGCTTCCATCGTCGAGTCTGCAACGGTTTCTTGTTTGGAACTCTTCCAACACACCGCCCCTCCATTGAGGGTAAAGACAAAACCCGACATGGACTTGGAATCATCCTTGTCACTCTGGAAGCTGGAGTCAGCAAAGGCCTCGATCTGGAGGTCTTTTCCGCCATACACCAAGAACATCTCCTTAGTCCTTCTCAGGTACTTGAGAATGTTCTTTACCGCTATCCAGTGTTTCTCCCCAGGGTTTGACTGATACCGGCTTACCACACTCAGTGCATAAGCTACATCCGGTCTGGTACACAACATCGCATACATTATAGAGCCTACCGCAGAAGCGTAGGGTATAATAGACATGCGATCCCTCTCCAAATCAGTCTTGGGAGACATCTCTTTAGAGAGGGTGATCCCGTGACAAGCTGGTAGGTTACCACGCTTGGAATCTTCCATACTGAATCTTTTCAGTACGGTGTCGATGTACCTGGACTGTGAAAGTCCTAATATCCTCTTGGATCTGTCACGGTAGATCCGGATACCCAGAATGTATGAGGCATCACCCAGGTCTTTCATGGAGAACCTGTGTGACAAGAACCCCTTGACAGATTGTAGCATAGGAATGTCATTTCCTATTAAGAGAATGTCATCCACGTATAAAACGAGGAATACTACAGTTCTCGCTACAAATCTACTATAGATGCATGGTTCATCTGGATTTTTGATAAAGCCAAATTCTTTGACCGTCTCATCAAAGCAGATGTTCCAACTCCGCGATGCCTGCTTTAGTCCATAGATGGACTTAAGCAACTTGCACACCTTTCCGCTGCTCCCACTCTGAATGAAACCCTCTGGCTGGTCCATATAGACACACTCCTCTAAATTTCCATTTAGAAAAGCTGTCTTTACGTCCATTTGCCAGATCTCATAATCGTGGAAGGCAGCAATGGCAAGAAGGATCCGAATGGATTTCAGCATGGCTACTGGAGAAAAGGTTTCGTCGTAGTCCAAGCCAGGTCTTTGACGAAAACCCTTTGCTACCAGCCTAGCTTTATAGGTCTCAACCTGTCCATCTACACCAATCTTCCTTTTGAAGATCCACTTGCATCCTACGGGTTTTACCCCGTCTGGAGCAATGTCCAACGTCCATACCTTGTTGGTGTACATGGACTCCATTTCGGTCCGCATTGCATCCAGCCATTTCACTGAGTCAACGCTCTGAACGGCCTGCTGGAAGCTAGTAGGCTCATCATAATCTATGATGCAATCCTCTCTATCCCCGTCTATGAGAAAACCGCAGTATCTCTCGGGCGGATGAGACTGCCTACTACTCCTGCGGAGCGGCGTAGGAATGTCCTGTTCTGTTGAACCCTCTGGTTCCACTAACCTTTCAGTAATAGTCTGTGGTTCTGGAATTTCTTCTAGTTCTACTGCGCTCCCACTAATTTCCTTTTCCAAGAACTGGTGTTCTAGAAAGTGGGCATTACGAGAAACAAGGACTTTTTGTTCCTCTGCGTAGTAGAAAAGATACCCCCTGGTGTTCTTTGGGTATCCCACAAACTTGCACAGTACTGAGCGTGCCTCGAGTTTGTCCGCATGCTGCTTTTTGACAAAAGCTGGACATCCCCAGATCTTCAGATATTGAAGATAGGGTTTCTTCCCACTCCACATTTCATATGGGGTGGTAGGCACAGTCTTAGTCGGAACTCGGTTCAAAAGGTATGCTGCTGATTCTAGCGCATATCCCCAGAATGATCGCGGCAACTCAGCGTTACTCATCATGGACCGCACCATATCCAATAGGGTGCGGTTCCGTCTCTCCGATACACCGTTATGTTGCGGGGTGTATGGAGGAGTAAGCTGAGAGAGAATTCCGTTCTCTTTTAAATAGTCCAGGAATTCGGCACTTAAGTATTCTCCACCTCGATCCGATCTTAGAATCTTAATACTTTTGCCGGTCTGTTTCTCTACTTCATTCTTATACTCCTGGAATTTTCCAAAGGCCTCGGACTTATGTTTCATTAAGAAGACATAACCGTACCTTGAGAAGTCATCCGTAAAAGTAATGAAGTAAGAATGTCCGCTTCGGGCATGTGTAGACATTGGACCGCACACGTCACTGTGTACGAGTCCCAAGAGCTCGCTCGCTCTTACTCCTTGTCCAGTAAACGGAGTCTTTGTCATCTTTCCTTTGAGACAAGATTGACAAGTGGCATACGATTGATATTCGAACGCATTCAAATATCCTTCTGTATGTAACTTAGTCAACCTTCTCTCATTGATGTGACCCAATCTACAATGCCATAAGAAAGTCTGATTTATTTCTGGAGACTTTCTTTTGTGTGTATTCTGGACGTTGAAAATCTGTGGTTGGTTTAACACGTATATACCATTACTCAATGTACCTGACCCAATCAAAACTTGATTAAGGTGAATGTTTACAACATTACTTACAAACGCAAATTCATAACCTTCTTTAGAAACTAAAGATACAGAAATGATATTACAAGTTGCGTTGGGTACAAAAAAGCAATTACGCAAAACCAAAACATGTCCATCTGACATTCCCAGGTGATAGTCCCCCACGGCTTTAGCATCCATGCTAGCTCCGTTTGCAACTCTGAGGGTCATGTCACCTGCTTTCAAAACACTACGGTTTCTCAACGCCTGCAAAGAATTACAGATATGAGATCCTGATCCGGTATCCAATACCCAGGAAGTAGAGTTTATTGAAAGACAGTTTTCAATAACATACACACCTGAAGCTGAAGCTGCAACCTGCTTCAATTCCTGTGTTCTGGCCTTCCAGGCCCTGCAATCATTCTTCCAGTGTCCTTTCTTATGACAATAGAAGCATTCTTCTTTATCCACAAGCTTCCCCGCTATCTTTGTTGCTTTGCCTTTTCCCTTCGTATCCACTTTACCAACACCGCCCCTTGGTTTGGCGGGGGCCTTCTTCTTCTTTCCCTTGGCTTTCGCCTTGGACCTAGAAGAAGATGATCCTCCTACAAACAAAGTGGATGTTTCCCTACCTTTCTGTAGGGTGCCCTCTGCGCTCCTCAGCATGTTGAGGAGCTCTGATAGTTCAACCTCTTTTTCTTGTAGGTTGAAGTTCAGTATAAACTGGGCGTAAGTGGAAGGAAGGGACTGGAGAACTATATCCGTATATAGCTCACTCTCCAATGTGATCCCTAGGTCAGCGAGCTCCTCAATGAAGCCGATCATCTTTAGCACATGCTCGGCTACTGATGATCCGACGGCCATTCTTGTCGAAAATAACTTTTTCGACGCTTCGTATCTTGCGATACGTGATTGCTCTCCATACAGTTCTTTTGTATGGAGCAATATGGACTCCATGTCCATATTCTCATGCCTCCTCTGATGTTCGTTGTCCATCGAGGCAAGCAGGAGGCACTTGGCCTTCGCGCTATCAATCTCCCAAGTCTTGCGGATTTCCTTATCCGCGACACTGGAAGTTGGACCAGGGACAGGGGGAGCTTTGGTGGTAAGAAGATACCCCAGCTTGTCATAAGTGATTGCTATCGTGACATTCCTGAGCCAATCTTTGTAGTTTGGCCCTGTCAGTTTGTTTTTATCTAGGAGTAACTTAAGTCCAGTCATGTTGATTGGTCGCTGCAATTAGGAGAGAGAAGAAGAAACACTCAGCATGATGCTCTTGCAAGTTTAGAGTGGTTTTTAGTTTGTCTAAACAGGATGGCTCCCACTGTTTCTCGAATCCCTCCTCAAACCATAAAGGAAGAATTAGTCAGGATCAATCCCACCGTACAATACTTGCTTAACCGTTCAGCCAGGCCGGTGTCGGTACTTCGAGGGAGGTTTTCCAACGCTTTCGCGAAGTTCCTTAATTAGAGAACCTCTTTTCCCTGGGGGCGTAGCCCCGCTAACACCTTTCTAGGCACCTACTAGGTTTATAGCATTGATCGTTAAGTGAGAAATTTCCCGAGGAGTAGCATATACTCACAGTAGGATCGGGATCCAAATATCATCGCGTGACGAAACTGAAGGAATCCTACCAGAATCATCACACTCCAAATGGTATGCAAATCTAGCAAGTTTCAGTACTTATGAAACTCCCGATGTGGATTTTTGCCCCATGCTCTTATGACCTTGGCGTGAGGTCAAAATGTCATAAGTCACATGTCAAGTTCGTCCCATCATTATCCAGGTTAATTTGAATCCACCCGTACATACCCTTGACGTAGGCCAAAATGGCAGTACGACTGTCTCAAACCAACGCATTCTATCTATGCAACAGATAAATATCCGGCAGCTACCAATCACTATGCCTTGGCGTGAGGTCAAAATACATAGCTTGAATACTACCGAATATTTAACTGAAATGATGGAGGGCTACGGATGGTTTTGGCAAAACCGTGAACGTAGTGAACTTGATTTGGTCGATGGAACGAGATAGCTTTAAAATGGAGTGGCTCAAACTCCGTATTTTAAAAGTTTGTTTTGAAAAGAACCGAGTGGTTTTTCGAAAGTGTTCCAACGACTTTAACTTGGTTTATTATCTTGCATTAGTTCTTTTAATGCGTGATATTCTTGCATTAGTTCTTTTAATGCGTCCTATCATTTAACCCTACCATTGCAGAAAACAACCAAAATATGACGTACGCTTATGCCATTCGCATTCGCCACTGGGCCCCGTCATTACCCGTTAGGTTACTTAACTAACGACAGAGCGGGGGCTGGGCTAGCGCGTCTGTAAAACATAAGCAACGCCTAAATAGTAAGCAATGATAGACATTACAGATCACAGATGAATGCATTGGATATACTAGCAATCCGCAATCCTTTCGAGCCTGAAACGAAAAGCGGATAACACGGTCGCGGTGAATAGCCAAATACCCCACCCAAGACCCCTACGGGTGCGGCAAACTACCCGCCAAGTACTTGGTAGTTTGTGCACCCCTCCATGGGTCTATCCTAGGAGCAAAAACAGTAAAAAGAATTATACAATGACGGCTACAACCCCGACCCGGTTGTGCGGCCAAACAAATAATAATTATTACATCAATTTACATTTACAATGAATGAAAGAAAAACAAAAGCTCATCTCACATCCACCCCGGCTATTCACCCGCGACAGTCCAACACATTCATATACACATTCCAGCACATTACAGATCATGTATAACCCCGACTAATCGACTTATAGCGATTAGCCGACGTTCAATACATGCAAGCATCACAGATATAACCATCATAGTCAAAGTGCAGTGAAGTTCGGAAAAAATACGGAATTATAGGACCCCAAAAGGAAATTTCTTTTCTGGAAAATCTGGGCACATATAATATATTTTAAAAATCCCAAAACCAACAGACAAACACACTGCATGAAAAACGATGCAGAGAAGAAACCAAGTCGCGGCGGTTCCGCGGCGTCCAAGAAGGATCACGCGGCGGAAGCGCGGCACTTTAGGCGAATCACTGTATCGTTTTTCTTGGGTGTTCACACAAAACCCTGAGCCGAATTTAGGAGTATAAAGTTTTTCATTTTGACCAGGAAAAATTTCAACAGAAACTCAGATTTTGTAAAGTTTGATTTTTGGATTTTTCCGGTTCCGAACTTCGTTACACTTCACTACCAAGCTAGTTTAAGTTTAGTTAGGCTCTGATACCACTGTAAGTCCATATTGCGACCCCCGGTTCTTACGGGGAGGCGGAAACGGTATAAAAAACGAATTTTTATCGCAAGAGGCAACATGGACTAACTTATGGTCGGGATCGTTACCTAAACTAAAACTAGCATACTAAGCTAAAGATATTTAGCTACTCGGATAGAGATGGTTATACCTAGCTTGTCTTGAACTCCTTCGTCTTCAAGCTCCGGTGGTGGTCCGATGGCTCCTTCTCGTCGTCTCCGTACGCCGAAGATAGATCCACTTGAAAGCTCCAACCTTTAGCTCCTTCTTCGGTCTTTGAAGAAACTAGTTCACTTGGTTTGCTAAACCTAGTGAACTAGAATGAGTAGAGAGGAAATAGAATGGGATTTTATCTATGGTTCTTGATTCTCAACTCATGAGACAAGAGAACCATAGATCAAGAGAGGGAGCAAGAGGTTGAGGGTGAGAGCAAGGGGAGAGCTCAAGAACAAGAGAGAGAATGAGCAAGAAAGAATGAGGCTCTCTTTTCTCTCTCACCCTCTCATAATCCAAAGTGATCATAACTCATCATATCAAAAAAGTCTTTTGGTGATGGTTAGAAGCAACCATAAGGTTATCATATCATGCACTCATTTTACTCAAAAAAAGCAAGCAAGAAAAAAGTCTTTGGCATGAAATGATAACCATGGTCATCATGATGGTCAACTAGTCAAGCCTAGTCAACCGGTCAACAAGTCAACAAAAGTCAACAAGTCACCAAAGTCAACAAGTCAACAAAAGTCAACAAGTCAACAACCATATCACCATAATACTTAATTAATATAATAGTTAATCACAAATCATATTCTCATTAGGGTTGAGCAAAAAGTCAAAAATCAACGGTCAACTGTCAACAACCCTAATGAGAATCCACTGCCTCTGCCTCCCTGTCAACTGTGCATACACACCCGCATCCGCGTTCCGAGGAACACGAATGCAAACTGGATAAATCCAATCCCATAAGGTACACTAGGATCTGGCTTAAACCAAAGCCCGCTAGTGTAAACTGTCCGGATACTGTACGTGCACAAGTGCACGGATGTGACCGAACCCTGTCGCAAAACCATGCGACCTGTCGCAATACCATGCGACCTCTACTCTTTTGCCTAAAGGCGAAAAGCTTTCTGTGTGGGACTCTAAAGACTCGACACTACGCTGGCAGTGGGTTTAACCACAGACCGCAAGCGGCACTAGCTGTGCGTAACGGTCCCCAGGTAATGCCGACAAGAAGACCGACGAGGCGAAACCCATCTGAACTCCTACTGAGCCTGAGTGTGACATTCTCCATACAGTCCGGTCTGTTCGTCTGATACATCGCATGGCGGGCCTAGGGGGCGGTAAACGTCAGTCCCCCAATAGCGGTACAAGTCGTGCCGGAGTGAAGCCCAATACACCCTGAGATAACACTGGAAACCTACCAGTATATCTCGTTTGCCCTGGCCAGGGACTACTCGTGTAATGGCTCTCCTAGACACAGCGCGATGTCAACCCCCAATACCGGGAGAGACGAATCCTGTCTAACCGTCACTGCCTCCAAGTGCTTCGGGACTGCACCCAACCACCACCTGTTTGCACGACTCCTTTGAGCCGTGGTAGGGTAGTGATCAAAGTACAGTGGGAACACACTCGAGGCGGAGTGACAGTGTCAAGTCAGCGGACTAAGCTGTACTCATGTCACCTGGGAACTGATAACTGACGATAGGTATAATACCAACTAGTCAGTTCCCGACGAGTCCTGTCCAGTGTACCCGTAACCTAACGAGCACCCGCATACTATCTCAAGTACGACGTACTGACGGCTGTGGGACAGACCGTCTCCCACACTGGGATGAGAAGCGCATGCGCTGGTCTACTCCGGAGTATCGATGCCCTGTCTCGATAGTCCTGCGACCAGGGACCTGAATAAGGATGTGCTTATAGATTACCCAGCCCCCATAGTGTGACTGCCATCACAACGCTGGTAATGAAGCAAAGATCCTAAGGGCTCCACTAATGCGTATAAGTGATATACTGAAATAAACACAAGTACACATTGAAGTAGAAACAAACCAAGTAGCATACTACTATTTTGAGCAAGATTGTATATACAAGGTGAATATCCCAAGCATCCATTAAGTAATATACAAACTAGTATGATACAGTAATGGCCTCTAGGGCATATACACTAACAGTTACTTAATTAAGGAACTTCGCGAAAGCGTTGGAAAACCTCCCTCGAAGTACCGACACTGGCCTGGCTGAACGGTTAAGCAAGTATTGTACGGTGAGAAAGATCCCGACTAATTCTTCCTTTGTGGTTTGAGGAGGGATTCGAGAGACAGTGGGAGCCATCCTGTTTAGATAAATTAAAAACCAATCTAAACTTGTAAGAGCATCATGCTAAGTGTTTTCTTCTCTCTCTCTTAATTGCAGCGACCCAGTGACCGCACCTAGGTTACATCTAGATAATAATATGACTGAATCTGACTGTTATGACTGGCAAAGGTCTGTCCAGATGTCCATTGCCCAGGACGAGCTGGGACACCTCTTGACTGATCCAACCCCTGCCATCTCAGGTCCAGTTTCCCCTGTCACGGATATTGATATTCGTAGGACATCGGAAGAAGACTGTGCGAAAGCCAAGTGCCTCGTGTTAGCCTCAGTTGATGGTATATACCAGAGGCGGCACGAGAAGATGGACTCAGCTTCTATCTTCCTCCATAACAAAGTTTTATATGGAGAGCAATCTCGTATCGCAAGATATGAGACCTCGAACGAATTGCTTCCAGCGAGGTTGGCTATCGGGTCATCTGTAGGGGGCAACGTCCTTAAAGAGACCAGCTCTTTTGAGCTCTCGGACCTGAAGACCACGTTGAAGAACGGGTCAGATGCTGACTCAGTTCAACAGTCTCTACCTACTACCCTAAAGGAAACTAGGGAAGTAGAAAGAAAGGGAAGGGCAGATGTTTCAGGAACAGATGTAGTAAAAGAAGGATGTTCCTATTGTTACGGGAATGAACATGGGCAGAAGGATTGCAGGGCTTGTAAAGCCAGTAGCCAGAATTCGAAGCATGTTGTGGCTTCGGCTTCGGGTGTGTTTGTGATAGAGAACTGTATGTCAGTTAACCTTACTTCCTGGGTATTGTATACCGGATCAGGATCTCATATCTGTAATTCATTACAGGCTTTGAGAAACCGTAGGGTTATCAGGAAAGGTGATATGACTCTCAGGGTTGCTAACGGAATGAGCATGTATGCTGAATCCGTAGGGGAATATCATCTAGGACTGACAACTGGGCAGATATTGATTCTGCGTGACTGTTTTTATGTACCAGGTGCGACTTGTAACATCATATCTGTATCCTTACTTTCTAAGGAAGGATATGATTTTACTTTTGTAAGCGATGTTGTAAACATCCACCTAAATCAAGTACTGATTGGGTCAGGTACATTGAAATATGGTATATACGTTTTGAATCAAGCTCAGGTCTTCAGTGTCCAGAACACACTTAAAAGAAAGTCTCCGGAATTAAATTAGGCTTTCTTATGGCATTGTAGACTGGGTCACATTAATGAGACACGGTTGACAAAGTTACATAAAGAAGGATACTTGGATCCGTTCGAGTACCAGTCTTATGCCACTTGTGAATCATGTCTCATGGGAAAGATGACAAAGACTCCGTTCACTGGACACGGAGAAAGAGCGAGCGAGCTCTTGGGACTCATACACAGTGATATGTGTGGTCCAATGTCTACACATGCGCGAATTGGTTATTCATATTTCATTACTTTCACAGATGATTTCTCTAGGTATGGGCATGTCTTCTTAATGAAGCACAAATCCGAGGCCTTTGAGAAATTTCAGGAATACAAGAATGAAGTTGAAAAACAAACAGGCAAAAGTATCAAGACACTGAGATCTGATCGAGGTGGCGAATACTTGAGTGCCGAGTTTCTGGGCTTCTGAAAAGAGAATGGAATTCTCTCTCAACTTACTCCTCCATACACACCACAACACAACGGTGTATCGGAAAGAAGGAATCGAACTCTATTGGATATGGTTCGTTCTATGATGAGTAAGGCTGAGTTGCCGCGATCCTTCTGGAGTTATGCACTAGAAACAGCTGCATATCTTTTGAACTAAGTTCCTACTAAGTCAGTGCCTACCACACCATATCAGATGTGGAGTGGGAAGAAACCCAGTCTTAAACACTTTAAGACATGGAGGTGTCCAGCTTTTGTAAAAAAGCAGCATGCGGACAAGCTCGAGGCACGTTCGGTACAGTGTAAGTTTGTGGGATACCCAAAGAACTCCAAGGGGTATCTTTTCTATTACGCAGAGGAACAAAAGGTTTTTGTTTCTCGTCATGCCCGCTTCTTGGAAAATGAGTTTTTGGAAAATCAGATAAGTGGGAGCGCAATAGAACTGGAAGAAATTCCAGAACCACAAGCTATTACTGAAAGCTTGGTAGAACCAGAGGGTTCGAAAGAACAGGACATCCCAGCGCCACTCCGCAGGAGTAGTAGGCAGTCTCATCCGCCCGAGAGATACTACGGTTTTCTCATTGACGGGGATAGAGAGGATTGCACTATGGGTTATGGTGAGCCTACTAGCTTCCAGCAAGCCATTCAGAGCGGTGACTCGGTAAAATGGCTGGATGCAATGCGGGCCGAGATGGAGTCTATGTACACCAACAAATTTTGGACTTTGGACTTTGCTCCAGAAGGGGTAAAACCCATAGGCTGCAAATGGATCTTCAGAAAGAAGATTGGTGTAGATGGGCAGGTTGAGACCTATAAAGCTAGACTTGTTGCAAAGGGTTTTCGTCAAAGACCTGGTTTGGACTATGACGAGACCTTTTCTCCAGTGGCTATGCTGAAATCCATTCGGATCCTTCTTGCCATTGCTGCCTTCCACGATTATGAAATCTGGCAGATGGACGTAAAGACGGCTTTCCTAAATGGAAATTTGGAGGAGTGCGTCTATATGGATCAGCCGGAGGGATTCAATCAGAGTGGGAGCAGCGGTAAAGTGTGTAAGTTGCTCAAGTCCATTTATGGACTTAAGCAGGCATCGCGGAGTTGGAACATCTGCTTTGATGATACTGTCAAAGAATTCGACTTTATCAAAAATCCAGATGAACCATGCATTTACAGTAAGATTGAAGGGAGAACTGTGGTATTCCTCGTCTTGTACGTGGATGACATTCTCCTAATAGGAAATGATATTCCTATGCACAGTCAGTCAAAGGATTCTTATCGCAGAGCTTCTCCATGAAGGACCTGGGCGATGCCAACTACATTCTGGGGATCCAGATCTATTGTGATAGATCTAAGAGGATGTTGGGACTTTCACAGTCAAGGTACATTGACATCATACTGAAAAGGTTCAGTATGGAAGATTCCAAGCGCGGTAATTTACCGGCTTGTCACGGGATCACCCTCTCCAAAGATATGTCTTCCAAGACTGATTTGGAAAGGGATCGCATGTCTAATATACCCTACGCTTCTACGGTAGGCTCTATAATGTATGCGATGTTGTGTACCAGACCAGATGTAGCATACGCATTGAGCGTTGTAAGCCAGTATCAGTCGAACCCAGGGGAGAAACACTGGATAGCGGTAAAGAACATTCTCAAGTACCTGAGAAGGACTAAGGAGATGTTCTTGGTGTATGGCGGAAAAGACCTCCAGCTCGAGGCCTTTGCTAACTCTAGCTTCCAGAGTGACAAGGATGACTCCAAGTCCATGTCGGGTTATGTCTTTACCCTCAATGGAGGGGCGGTTTGCTGGAAGAGTTCCAAGCAGGAGACCGTTGCAGACTCAACTATGGAAGCAGAGTACATAGCTGCTAGCGATGCCGCAAAGGAAGCTGTCTGGATGAAGAAGTTCCTCACGGAGCTTCAGGTGGTTCCTACCACTGTTGATCCAATACCGCTGTATTGCGACAACAACGGCGCTATAGGTTTAGCGAAGGAACCCAGGTCCCATTAGAAGTCCGGGCACATTTCGAGGCGGTACCACCTGATCAGGGAGATCATAGATCGCCAGGAGATCGAGGTGAAGAGAGTAAATACGGAGAATAACACTGCAGATCCACTCACGAAGGCCCTACCCCAGACTCAGTTCGAGCGGCTGATCGAGATGATAGGTACTCGATACGCCAGTACATGGCCTTAGTGCAAGTGGGAGATTGTTAGTGTATATGCCCTAGAGGCCATTACTGTATCATACTAGCTTGTATATTACTTGATGGAAGCTTGGGATATTCACAGTTGTATATACAATCTTGCTCGAAATGGTAGTATGCTACTTGGTTTGTCTCTGCTTTAATATGTGCATGTATTTCTTTTAGCATATCGCTGATATACATATTAGTAGAGCCCTTGGGATCTTTGCTTGATTACCAGCGTTGTGATGGCGCTCACACTCGTGGGAGCTGGGTGATCTATAAGCACATCCTTATACAGGTCCCTAGTCGTTGGACTATCGAGACATGGCATCGATACTCCGGAGTAGACTAGCGTATGCGCTTCTCATCCCAGCGTGGGAGACGGTCTGTCCCACAGCCGTCAGTACGTCGTACTTGAGATAGTATGCGGGTGCTCATTAGGTTACGAGTACACTGGACAGGACTCGTCGGGGACTGTTGGTTGGTATTATACCTATCGTCAGTTATCAGTTCCCAGGTGACATGAGTACAGCTTAGTCCGCTGACTTGACACTGTCACTTCGCCTTGAGTGTGTTCCCACTGCACTTTGATTACTACCCTACCACGGCTAAAAGGAGTCATGCAAACAGGTAGTTTTTGGGTGCAGTCCCGAAGCACTTGGAGGCAGTGACGGTTAGACAGGATTCGTCTCTCTCGGTATTGGGGGTTGACATCGCGCTGTGTCCAGGAGAGCCATTACACGAGTAGTCCCTGGCCAGGGCAAGCGAGATATACTGGTAGGTTTCCAGTGTTATCTCAGGGTGTTCTGGGCTACACTCCGACACGACTTGTACCGCTATTAGGGGACTGACGTTCACCGCCCCCCTAGGCCCACCATGCGATGTATCAGACGAACAGACCGGACTGTACGGAGACTGTCACATACAGGCTCAGTAGGAGTTCAGATGGGGTTCACCTCGTCAGTCTTCTTATCGACATCTACCTGGGGACCGTTACGTACAGCTAGTGCCGCTTGCGGTCTGTGGTTAAACCCACTGCCAGCGTAGTGTCGAGTCTTTAGATTCCCACACATAGAGCTATTCGCCTTTAGGCAAAATGAGTAGAGGTCGCATGGTTTTGCGACAGGGTTCGTTCACATCCGCGCACTTGTGCACGTTTGCTGTCCGGACAGCTTATACTAGCGGGCTTTGGTTTAAGCCAGATCCTAGTATAGATTTAGGATTGGTTTTTTCTCTTTGTATTCGTGTTCCTCGGATCACGAATACGGGTGCGTATGCACAGTTGCTTGAGACAGAGGGAGAGGACTTTGATTAGGGTTAATGACTATTGTCATTTTATTAACCCTAATGCTTATGTGTGTATTATGGTTAATTGATATTAGTTTAATATAATTGTGCATGGTTATGGTTGTTGACCATTTGACCTCCTTGACTTGTTGACCTAGGTTGACACTTTGACCATCATCATTTCATTTGGAAGATGCTCTTTGATCCTTGCAAATTGCATTAAAAATGAAATGATAATGGTCATATCTTGATTAACCATGACAATTATCTAGCTAATTATCTAATTACAATAATTCACACATATATGAGAGAATGCTTCATATTTTCTCTCATTCTATTATTTACTTTCTCTCTCTTGTTCTTCCTCTCCCTCAAGCTCTCCCCTCTCATGTGTTGAGAAACACTTGAGCTTGAGAAAAACCCCTTCTTGATAATCTCTACTCTCATCTAGGGTTTAAGGATTGGCATTTCTTGCACCCTAGTTACTTCTAGCTTGGAGTTGAAGCCAAAGGTTGAGGCTTTCGGGTGGATCTTTCTTCGACGTGAGAAGACGATAAAGGTGATCTCTTTCCACTACTCCAAGGAGCAAGGAGAGAAGGACATAAAGCCCTAGGTATAACCGTTCTAACACTTAGCTAGTTTCTAGTTAGCTTTAGCTTGTTTTTGTTTAGCAAAGATCCTTCTTTGTCTAGTCCATGTTGCCTAAGTTGATAAAAATTTGATTTTTATTCCGTTTTCCGCCTCCCCGTATGTACCGGGGTAGGCAACCTGGACTTACAATATATTTCCTAGCATCCACTACAATATACATCGTATGTACAGTAATGGCCTCTAGGGCATACATATAACTAACAAATACAAATACCGCATTCATATAAAAATATGAATACCAAAAGAGAGATAATGAGAGATATAATACTAGCTCACAATGATCCGGCTATCTTTCAAATATGCCAGTATTATCAAAACGCTCGATTAAAGTACGTGTACTAAATACGCGCATTTAATCGAACCTTAGTGCATATCAAAATACGCACATACTAAATCGTTTCGCCTGAACCGGGAAACTCTCTATGTAGGAATCTAATGACTCGACAATACGCTACAGTGGGTTTAACCACAAGCACGTCAGTAGCACTAGCTGTACGTAACGGCTACCTAGATTGAACGAAAGGAAGGTCGATGAGCAAACTTATCCATATCCCTGCAGAGATTGTAAGAGACAATCTCCATACAGTCTGGTCTTTTCGTCCGAGAGTATCGCATACCAGGTCTAGACGGTGGAAAATGTCAGACCCCTAATAACCCGATAAGTCATGTCGGTATCAAGCTCATCACCCATCGGGAAACTATTGATCTACAATCAGTAAATCTCATCCACCCTGACCAGAGATTTATGGTGATAGCCAACCGAACACAGCGCGATATCGACTCCCTATACCGGGAGAGACGAATCACTGACGATTGATCATTACCTTCATGTGGCTCGAGACTGTACCCAACTAAAATATGTTTTCACGACTCAGTAGAGCCGTGGTAGGGTAGTAATCTAAGTACGGTGGGTGCTCACAAGAGACAAATGACGATCTCAGGTCAACAGACTATCTGTACTCATGTCACCTACTCATGCCATTTGAGAACTACAATCTGACGATAAGTATAGTACTATCTAGAAGTTCTCGGCGAGTCCGTCCGGTGTACTCGCCTCTAGTGAGCACCTGTACACAATCTTAGGTGCAACCCACTAATGGCTATGAGAACTGCTACCGCCCCTCGACGGGGTCCAGAAACGTGTAAAGTGTGACAGTTAACTGCGCACACTGCACACACGTATGCAGCACATACGTGCATTGCGCATTAGCAGGCTGCAGTTGCTTTTGCAACCACCTACTCATGCACATTTTTCGAGAAAAAAAGTATCCAATTTTTTACTTTTACTTTTTAATATGAATCAAAACAAATTGAATAAACTTCATGAAATCATAATAAATCCGTTTCTCCACTGAAAAATACAATTTTTATTTCGATGAAAACGTAATTCCAAGAGCTGTCCAATGAATATAAATTTATGGAGAGGAAACCAAATATGGACATTCAAATTTTGGAAAGATAAAACAATTAAACGCAAGGTTGTAAAATCCGGATTCGATATCCGTTTGTTTTGCCGGCGGATAAAAAATAACCAGATTATTCGGTGGTTATTCGGCATATCCAGTTTATTCGACCATCAATAGTTTAATATACATATTTAATACATTCTATAATATATATAGTTTATAACTTTATATATAATTGACATAAATATATAATTATTCACACTTTAACAATAATAGACATCCAATATGTCTGTGGCCTAATAGAAAGGCATCCCATCGAACATGCAAACTATATCGTTAACCCAATAATTCGGTTATTCAAGAGCCAAAGTAAATAAGAATCAACCACTTTTGAGATGTAAAATACAATCACAATACAACTTTCGTTTTGTAATATATGCAACAAGAAATAGCAAAAAACAAGACACAAAATCGCCATGCAACTAGAAAAAGAGGGGGAAATGGCCAAAGAAGTTGCCAGAGAAAACTCTAATCTTGAATCTCAAAGTCATAGTTTGTGCAGGTGTCGAAGTTGTGGGATATGGGAGACGCCAAAGTTGTAGGATGTAGGAGATATCGAAATTTAGAACTTGAGATGATCGAAGGAGAAGTCAGGTTGGCTGGAGTTCGTTGAAGTCGAAGTCACGGTCGTTGTGAGAAGTGGTCTCGGCCTCGTGGGGAGAAGTCGGGGTCTCAGCCTCGTGGGGAGAAATCGTGATCTCGGTCTCGTGGAGACTAGGGAAAAGATGCATCCCTCTTTGGAATTTAAGAATTTGTTAAAAGAAAAGTAAAAAAAAAAGATATTTATACTATAAGAGCTGGGCTGGGTTAAAGGTTAATTATCTGACCTAATACGGATCGAATATCCATTATTGGACTGAATAACCGATTTATTCACCGGATACCTTGCTTAACCGAATTTAGCACCGGATTTTGTGTTTTTTGTTCATTTTGGAAGCGGATCCGGATATTTTGAATTTTACAACATTTGACCAAACGTTTGAAAAAACGTCAAAAAATGAAAAACAAAATCTGTAATCACAAAAACATTAAAACGTCCATATTTAAATTAAGGTATTCTTAAACATCTCAAAACTTAATCTAAGATGTTCTGATATCAATAGAGTAAACTCCTTAAGAACGCAAACGGAATATATAATCGAGATATGTTACATACATTGCCCGGGTTATCCAAATTTTCTGCTCCTTACTTTACCGAAAAAAACAAACCAGTCCATGCTCAATCAAGAATGAAAAAACGTCGTTTTCACCCCTTGGTTTTCATCCCGAAAGAACCCTCAACTAAGATGTTGGGGTCAAAATTTACACTCCTTTGTCTAAGAAAGTCAAAGTCAACGCTCGAATAAATGGGCCCAAGGCTGAGTCCAAGTCAAGTGGGTCCAAACCTGGCTCATGCTAAGTTCAAGTCCCAAACATGGGACTGGCCCCATGCCAAGCTAGAAAAAAAATATGTAGCAAATAAATGAATATGTAATTTGTTAGAATTAAATAGGGCAAGATAGCCAAAAATTGTAAAGTCCAAGGGGCATAATGTAAAGTGTCGAAAATATAAAAGCCAACCCTCACGATGTAAACCTAGGGTTTTGTGATGTTGGATATAGTGTTCTCAAGACAATTATTGTAATCGCAGGCAGGCGATTATGATGATTGAATCAGAACCTATACGGGTAGAACAGTCTTATTCGAGATGATAGTACGCTATCTGGTTTATCTCTATCGTCTTGTACATGTATTATGTGGTATTACGGATCACTATTAAATATTGATAGAGCCTTTAGAATTCATGTTTGACTACCAGGGTTATTATGACGATCACACTTGTGAGATATGGATAGTCTATAAGCAAATCCTTAAATATCCCTAGTCGTGGGAATATCGAGAGTGGGTATCGATATTCCAGAGTAGACTAGTGTATACGCTTCTTGTCCCCGACGAGAGACGATGGCCGGTCTCACAGCCATTGGTGTCAGTTAGTTACCAAATATAATATACAGGTGCTCGTTAAGTTATGAGTTACACCGGACGGACTAAACGGGAACATGCTAGATGGTATTATACCTATTGTCAGATAGCAATTCTCTGGTGAAATGAGTACAGGTTAGTCTGACGATCTGAGATCGTCATTTTTCTCACGTGAGTTCACACCGTGCTTTGATTATTACCCTACCACGCTCTACTGATGTAGGGTTACTTAGCACAACAACAAGATTTCGGGAGGTATTGTCCATGCCATTTTAAAAATTTTGCCATGCTACTTAATCCTAACCATAGAATCTTAACTAAAGATTTAGACGATACAAAGTGTAAACATCTTTACAACTAAAAGAATGCGGAATACAACCTTTATAGATCGGTCCTTCACTTCAATTTGTCCTTGTAGTAGTCCTCTTGACTCCTCAAGACTCCACTTCAAGTTGAACGAACCTCCTCGTAGATCTTCGCATCAAAGATGATCCACCCGAAACTCACTAGATCAAGCTATGTCTTCACTAAACACTTTGGTGAAGATAACACACTACACATGATAGCTAGTCAAGTGTAGAATGATAAAGTAGGGGATTTGGAAGCTCACTTGTGATCTCACATCACATGTGAGGGTTTTGAGTTTGTGATGAGGTGAAGAAAATTGTTTAAGATCAACAAAGGAAATGAGCAACTCAAGAAAAGCTAAGGCATGAACCATGAAGAAAAAGATATGAGAGCTAACTCAATGGCTCTCTCTCTCCTCACTAATTCAAGCATGGAATAAAAATGCAATTCTAAATTGCAACCATGCTAGAATAGTGAGTCAAGAGCAATATTAAAATATATAAACCCATGCCTCAAATATCTCCACAATTTACACCTCATTTTTCATTTTCTAAAAATAGAAAAAGATGTCATGCTTCATATATATATATATATATATATATATATAAAGCAATTAGTGAGCTAATGATATTGGTTAAGATATAATTATATCTCATATAATATATATCGCATTATTAAATCAACACTTGATCTAATAATCCGGTTATATCACATATAACCGACCAATATCATTAATCTGAATATCACATTATCAAACTAACACTTGATTCGATAATCCGGTTATATCACATATAACCTGACTGATAACAGATAACTGCCAGATTATAATATGGTATCAAATACTCGTATTTAATCAGGCCCACACATATATCACATATGTGTCCTATTTCGTTTCGCTTGAACCAGGAAACTTCTGTGTGGGACTCTAAAGACTCGTCAATACGCCAACAGTAGGTGATGATCACATCAGTCACCTACAAGCCGTCAGCGGTACTAGCTGGACGTAACGGCTACCCGGGTATTGAGCGATATGAAGATCAACAAGCAAGCTCGTCCATACTCTCCATGAAGCCTGTCAGTAATACAACCGTACAGTCTGGTCTCTTCGTTTGATATGTCGCATATCCAGTCTAGGGGTGGTAAATGTCAGACCCCAGTAACCGATAAGTCGTGCCGATGTGAGGCTCATAACGGGTCGAGAAACTATTGATAACACTTACCAGTGGATCTCCATACCAGCCCTAGCCAGCGACTTCCAGTTATAACCAATCGAGCACATCATAACATCAACCCCTAATACCGGAAGAGACGAAACCCCGCCTATCACTCATTGCCTCCATGTGATTCAGGACTGTACTCAAAAGCCACCGTTTTGCACGTTCTCTTGAACATGGTAAGGTGGAAATCAAAGCACAGCGAAAATTACACAAGACTCTATGACGATCTCGGGTCTATAGACTAACCTATACCAGTGTCACCAGAGAACTGCTATCTGACGATAGGTATAATACCAACTAGGAGTTCTCGGCGAGTCCGTTCAGTGTACCCAGTCTCCACTGAGCACCTGTATACCTCTTTTGATGTCAAACACCAATGGATATGGGATCATCCATCGCCCATCATATGGGTCAAGAAGCGTATACGCTAGTCTACTATGGAATATCGATGCCCTGTCTTGATACGCCCTCGACTAGGAACAATTATAGGATGTACTTGTGGACTACCCTGGCCCCACTAGTATGATCTCCATCATAGTCCTAGTAGTCAAGTACACATCCTAAGGGCTTCGTCAACATGTGAGAGCAAGACAGTATCATAATACAAGTCAACATGTCAAGATAAAGAGCAACCAGATAGCATACTGTCATGTCGAGCAAGAAAGTCCTCTCTATATATGTCCAAGCATCCACTATAATATACGTCACATGTACAATAATGGCCTATATAGGGCATAAACATAACTAACAATCTCCCATTTGCACTAAGGCCAGCTGTTGTAGTATCCCATACCCAATATCCCGAAGAGTCTCTCAAATTGTATCTGGGGTATGGCCTTCTTGAGTGGATCCGCAGTGTTGTTCTTCGTGTCAACTCTCCTGACCTCAATCTCCCGGCGATCAACTATCTCCGGGATCAGGTGATACCGCCTCAGAATATGCCTGGATCTCTGATAGGACCTGGGTTCTTTGGCCAAAGCCACAGCTCAATTGTTATCACAATACAAAGGTATTGGATACTCAATGGACGGAACCACTCCAAGTTCGTTTATGAACTTCTTCATCCAGAAAGCCTCTTTGGCAGCGATGTATTCAGCCTCCATCGTCGAGTCTGCCATGGTTTCCTATTTGGAACACTTCCAACAAACCGCCCCTCCATTGAGGGTAAAGACAAATCCCGAGTGTGACTTAGAGTCGTCCTTATCACTTTGGAAGCTCAAATCTGTAAAGGACTCCATCTGGAGTTCTCTGTTACCATACACCAATAACATCTCTTTAGCCCTTCTCAAGTACTTGAGAATGTTCTTCACAGTTATCCAGTGACTCTCTCCAGGATCTGCTTGATACTTACTCACTATACTTAGTGAGTATGCTGCATCGGGTCTGGTACATAGCATCTCGTACATGATAGAGCCTACTGCCGAAGCATAGGGTATCCCTTGCATGCGAGCTCTCTCCAAATCAGTCTTGGGAGACATCTCTTTGGAGAGAGTGAGTCCAAAGATCGTGGGTAAATTCCCACGCTTGGATTCTTCCATACTAAACCTCTTTAGTATGGTGTCAATATACCTGGATTGGGACACTCCCAGTATCCATTTAGATCTATCTTTATAGATCTTAATCCCCAAAATGTAGGAGGCATCACCTAGATCTTTCATTGAGAATCTATGTGATAAGAAGAGCTTGACCGAGTGCAGCATAGGAACATCATTTCCTATCAAGAGTATGCCATACACGTACAATACGAGAAAGACAACCTTACTCTCTGCCACCTTCATGTATATACATGGTTCATCTACGTTCTTAATGAAGTCAAACTCTTTGACTACCACATCAAAACAGATGTTCCAACTCCGCGATGCCTGGTTTAACCCGTAGATGGATTTAAGCAGCTTGCACACCTTTCCGCTGCTCCCACTGTCCACGTAGCCCTCTGGCTGAGTCATATACACGCTCTCTTCTAAATCATCATTTAGAAAGGTGATCTTAGCATCCATTTGCCAGATTTCATAGTCATGGTATGCAGCAATGGCAAGTAGGATCCGGATGGACATAAGCATAGCCACTGGAGAAAAGGTTTCATCATAATCCACACCTGGTCGTTGACGAAAATCTTTTGCAACAAGTCTAGCTTTGATAGTCTCAACTTTTCCATCTACACCAAGTTTCTTCTTAAAGATCCATTTGCTCCCAATGGGTTTTACCCCTTCAGGAGCAACTTCCAAAGTCCATACTTTGTTGGTGTACATGAATTCCATCTCAGATCGCATTGCATCCAGCCACTTCACAGAGTCCCCACTCGTGATAGCCTGCTCGAAACTAGTTGGGTCATCAACTTCCATGATGCAATCCTCGCTCCCACCATCAATGAGAAAATCGTAGTATCTCTCAGGTGGATGAGAAACCCTATTAGATCGGCGGAGAGGCCGAGGTTTGTTGGGAACTATCGAATCCTCTGGTTCCACTAAATCTTCATTTGCAATTTGTGCTGCTGGAACTTCTTCCAGCTCTATCTCTTTGCCACTAATTTCTTTCACAAGAAATTCCTTTTCTAAAAAGGTGGCGTATTGAGAAACAAACACTTTTTGTTCTTCAGCATGGTAGAAAATATATCCTTGTGAATTCTTTGGATATCCCACAAACTTACAAAGAACTGATCATGCCTCGAGCTTGTCCGGATTTTGCCTTTTGACATAGGCCGGAAAACCCCATATCTTAACTCGTTTAAAATATGGTCTCATTCCCTCCATATCTCATATGGGATTGTAGGCACTGATTTAGATGGAAATTGATTCAATAGGTATGCTGCTGTCTCAAGCGCATAACCCCAAAAGGAAAAAGGTAACTCAGCGGTGCTCATCATAGAGCGCACCATATCTAATAGGGTGCGATTCCTCCGTTCCGATATACCATTGTGCTGTGGTGTATACGGAGGAGTAAGATGAGAGAGAATCCCATTCTCTTTTAGATAGTCCATGAACTCATTGCTCAATTATTCTCCTCCACGATCAGATCGAAGGATTTTAATACTTTTACCCATTTGGTTCTCGACTTCGGTTTTCCCTTAATATGTCATATTACTGTTCCATGTTGCATGATATACGAATATGCTTACATTTCTGTTATATGTCGCATACATCATGCTTTACGATTATACGCATTGAGATATGCTGTTTTCATGAGATTTCTGGATTTCAGAACCGTGGTCATTTTAAAAAGGAAGTATGTACTGTTTAAAAAACCCGGTTTCTCTTGATATGTTATTTCAGTACGTCCACCATACGTTTTCTCGGTTCTGAGACGTATGATAGAAACCCGATTCGAGGAGGAGGAAGATCCGTTTGCGTGTTCATGGTGGACCCGGTATGGTACCCCGGGGCGAGAACGGATCTGCTGTCCAAGAGACGGTGAGCCTGGCAGAGGGACCACTACCTACCGGTGATAGTATTTGGGCTCGGCGGATATCAGGAGGATACCGACCGAAGTCGAGAGATGAGATGGGCCGATCCGTACTGACGGAGCCCGAGGGCCGATCCAGACTGACGGAACCCGAGAGATATGAGGATTTACGTGCCGATGCTGGGCACGGTTTTCATGATGTTTTCGAGTGTCGATGCTAGGCACCCAGGTTCCATGATTTTGATGTGTCACGAGGGACACACGTTGATTTATATCCTCATATTTTCATGCATATGCTTTTATAATACATACATTGATGACATGGTTGGACGAGATCCGCTTGCTTACAGACATTGATCATATGATTGGATGATATCTGCATACATATAGATGTTGATTACATTGTTGGCATACATACAGATATGGTCACCCTAGATATCATAGCATTACCTTTATGATATAGTTGACCTAGGAGTCGTTGTTTATTCAATTTTTTTCTTGTAAATGTTTTTCTATTCACGAGTTGGCAACTCACCCCATTGTGCCACAGTTCTTGCAGGTTGACCGCATGGATCCGTAGCGGCATCGCTGGCACATAACTTCATTTGGGTGTTTTGCATTGGTAGATGGGGCATTTGTATCGTACCCCCTCTTGTATTTATATTTCATATTGTATCTAGTCAACTCCATCAACCAAAATTAGTAAATTGTATAAGTAATGAGACTTAATGAGATTGTGGTTGCGAGACTTAGAGCGAGGGGTTTTACGCTACTTGTGGTTTTGATGTCTTGCTTTTCTTTTATTTCTTTTGTGGTGAACTTCGCCGTTGGGCGTCATATACTTATATTTATGCTTTGCGTGGTTATGATCCTCCGGTTGGCGAAGAGCTAGCTCCCGCTTGGGGATGCCTTTATCATTATCTTGTATATGTGGTTTTGGATCAAAATATACAAAGGAGGTGCTGCCCAAATTTTTAAAAGAAGAAACACGTTTTCAAACTAGTAAATTTCACTTGCATTTTCATGTTCCTTTTCTATGCATTAAGAAAACTTGATTTCATTATACCTTTATTTCAAAACTTCACATCCTTTATTTTCTTAAAAAGGTTTAGATTTCAGGGTTTCAGCTTACTTGAATTATGTTACGCCTTTAGACGTTGCATGATTTAAGTGCTGGTCACGAGCTAATATTTCGGGTCGTGATACTCATGTTTCAGGTGATGCTTCCAGGTTGCCTGCTCGTCTCGTTATCATGGGAACTTCTTTTACAATGGTCTCGGGTCATCGCAGATCTCTAAATACTATCACAAAATCCACAAAAACCCGATATCGATGGATCTAAAGTTCGTATTTTGGGGTCTGGTCGCTGATCCAGGTCAAGAATTGGTCTCTAGGGTCTTGTAACAGCCACTAGGTATCACCCAATCCACACAACACTCAAACCCTTCTATAGGAATTTCTATGTTCACAAATCCATACAAAATCAACCTCTAAACTAACTAGAATACAAGAAAACTAAAAACTAACTAAATTGAAGAAGCTATACCTCATGGGTGCAACTCAAGAAAAACCCTAGCTTCCTAATGTCATCAAAATCCAACTTTGCTTAGTCCATTTTGTAGAGATTGAAAAGGGGATCATTTTTAATGAAAGGGGTTTAGGGTTTTGGATGAATATTTGGAGATGATATTTGGGGATTTATGTGGAGGGAGATGAGGATGAAGGAAAATGAAAGAAGGCAAATGGGGGAGGAGGATGGCAGCCCTCACTTTCTCTCTCTCATATTCTCACCTCACTCTCTCTCATAAGCCATGTCTCATGTAATGATGTGGTCTCCCCTCTCACTTCACTTTTCTTTTTCTTTTCTTTTAAAACCAATTCACATAATACCCGAAAACAACCCAATAAAACAACATGTAACCAAAATGCAACATGACATGGTGCACTGGCCATGGAAAACTATAGAAACACGGATTTGGCCTAATCGCGATTAGTAGTGCTCTAATCGGGTTTTCATTTAAACTACATATAATTGATTTGAAAAATGCCAAATCCTTTAAATAAATATTTTAAATGGATAAATCATTTTAATCTCCAATTATTTCATAATTATTGGTATATATTTATACCTTTTTTCGAAAACCCCAATTTCGCAAATCAGGCAGTTTTCGGGAAATATGTTATTTTAATATTAAATTCCAAAAAATAATATTTTATATTTTCTAAAATGTTACAGGAACTCATACGAGTCAAAAGACGATCTCAGGTCTAAAAACTAACATGTACTCATGTCACCTGAGTACTTCCACCTGACGATAGGTATAGTACCATCTGGAAGTTCTCGGCGAGTCCGTCTAGTGTACTCACACCAAGTAAGCACATGTATACGATCTTAGGTCCAACAGACTAATGGTTGCGGGACCATACCATCGCCCCTCGTCGGGGTCTAGAAATGTATACACTAGTCTACTCCGGAATATCGATGCCCAGTCTCGATACTCCCACGACTAGGGACCATTTAAGAATGTGCGTACCGACTACCCAGCTCCTACAAGTATGATCGCCATCACAACGCAGGTAGTCTAGCAATGATCCTACGGGCTTTATCAACATGTATGAATGATACTTATTAGCCAGTAAAACATATGCACATGTTAAGATAAAGACAAACCAGATAGCATACTATCATATCGAGCAAGACTGTCCTGTACATATATATGTCCAAGCATCTACAAGTATACATATACAATAATGGTCTCTAGGGCATACATATCCAACACCTACGAGCATGGCAAGTTACCCGCCAATCCTAGAAGTGAGGCAACCCCAATCAACAAAGTGAATGGGCCACCCAGCACTTCACGGGATTCGGTAACTTGAGCGCCCCTCCGTGGGTCATCCCATACCCCCTACGAGTGTGGCGAACAGCCCGCCAATTCTAGAGTAAGGCCCCCTCCGTCTCAACTCCATGAGATGCGGGCATGTTGCCCTCAACAATCCGGCTATTCGAGTACTCCACTGTGTGGTAATCCTAGTATAGTAAATAAAAATATATGTACAATGGTGATATCGACCTCAACCCGGTCGTGCCCCAATCAAATAATAAACAATCCAGCAGAAACGGATGTTCACATGTCGAACGCTCGCCCTGCAATAACGAATACACAAATAAATCTGAACTGTACTACAACTATTGCACCATAGGCTATCCACCACGACAATCCAACCACAATATCAGCACAATACAGAACATCAACGTGAATATCATGTTCGCAAACCCGTCTAATAGAACATATAGTAATTAGTGGGGTTATACCACTCAATGATATTCACGGTCGCAGATATACTAACATATGTACTAATAAACACGTATTTAAAATTTCGATCGACAAAAAACTTTTCTGTATTGCCCACAAGTGCTAACCAGTACTCAAAAAAATCTGGGCCAAAATCATACATCCCAAAAATCACATTTCCATATAATAGAGTGCCAGAAGATTTTTTTTGCACAACAGCCCCACTTCGACCGCGGAACCGCTGCAAACAAGCAATTTATGCGGCGGTTGCGCGGCCGTATAAAATACTTATGTGCCCAAATTTCTTCTGGCCTTCTAAACTCGCTTGCACGTATTCTTAAGATGCTCTAAATAATTTTTTTAACAATTTTTAAAATTGACAGCAACCATGTGTAAGTCGATGTCGCGCACCCCGCGGGTTTGTAGGGAGGCAGAATTTACAAAAATGATTTTTACAAGCTTCGCAACACCGATTAAACTCCAGGATCTTTACGGAAACCTTAACTAACAAAACTAACTAGGAGGTTTAACTACTGTGAAAAGTGTTATACCTCCTTGAACCATGTCCTTCGGGTCTTCTTCTCCTCCTACTCTTCTTTAGCTCCTAGAAGAATGGATCGAGCTTGCAACGTCGGCCTCCTCGTGTCGAAGATGATCCACCCGAGAGTATGTACTTCAAGCTCTAACCTCTAAACCGAGGTAACTAGGATACCTAATTTGCTAAGCTAAGTAGCCTAGATGATGTAGAGTATCTAATGGAGTGTTTTATCTTATGAGACCCTATGTTTCACAACTCATGTGAAGGTTAGGATCTTGAGGAAGAAGGAGAGGAAACTTGGAGAGAGAATGAAAAAAGAAAATGAGCTAGGATTAGCAAGTGTGGAGAATGGCTCATACACTTCACTCATTGAAGCATGGATTATTTTCTCATACAAAATAGCCACCATGCTTCAATAGTGTAGCCAAACTAATAAACAAATCCAAGAGCCATGCTTCACCTCATGCCAAGTATGTCTCCAAATATCCACCTCATTAATCTATTTCCCAAAATAGATAAATCAAATAATGAGGTGTCCCCTTCTTGAAGCATCTCTTGAGAAATTACAAGAATGCCCTCACCGTATATACAAACCCGTATTCGTATTCCGAAAAATACGAATACAATGAGAAGATAACAATCCAATAATATAATACTAGGATCCAGCTTAAACCAAAGCCCACTGGTATTATCCGCCCGAAACGACATCCGTATAGCCAGTACACATATGTGATCGGAACTCTGCCATAAAACCATACGGCCTCTACATCGTTTCGCCCGAAGCTGGGAAACCCTCTGTGTGGGACTCTAAAGACTCGACAGTATGCTGGCAGTGGGTTTAACCAAAAGTCCTTCGACGGTACTAGCTGCACATAACAGCTATCCAGGTATCTGTCGATAAGAAGGCCGATGAGAAAACTCATCCGAACTCCTACTGAGCTGTGACAATCTCTGTACAGTCCGATCTGTTCGTCTAAAATACTCGCATATCGGGCTTAGGGGGATGGTAAATGTCAGACCCCTAACAACGCAATAAGTCATGCCGGGATAGAGCCCAACACACCTTTAGAAACTACTGGAGTACCTACCAGTAAATCTCAACTGCCCTGGCCAGGGAATTTGTGTAATGCCTTTCCGAACACACTGCGATATCTACCCCCAATACCGGGAGAGACGAATCCTATCTAACCGCTACTGCCTCTAAGTGCTTCAGGACCGCACCCAATTATAACCTGTTTGCACGAATCCTTTGAGCCGTGGTAGGGTAGTAATCTAAGTGCAGTAGGAACACACTCGAGATGAATAGCGATGTCAAGTCAACGGACTAACCTGTACTCATGCCATCAGGGAAATCCTAACCAACGATAGGTATAATACCAAACAGCAGTTCCCAATGAGTCTGTCCAGTGTAACTCATAACCTAATGAGCACCTGTATACTATCTCCAGTACGACGTACTAATGGCTCTGGGACAGACCATCTCCCCTGCAGGGATGAGAAGAGTTTACACTAGTCTACTCTGGAGTATCAATGCCCCGTCTCGATAATCCTATGACTAGGGACCTGTATAAGGATGCGCTTATAGACTACCCATCCCCTACTAGTGTGACTGCCATCACAACGCTGGTAGTCAAGCAAAGATCCTAAGGGCTCTACCAATATGTAAAAGCGATATGCTAAAAGAAACACATGCACATATTGAGTTAGAATCAAACCAAGTAGCATACTACCATTTTGAACAAGACTGTTATTATAACTGTGAATTTCCCAAGCTTCTAATATGTACTATACAATCCAGTATGATACAATAATGGCCTCTAGGGTATATAACACTAACAATCTCCCACTTGCACTAAGACCATGTATTAGTATATCACAGACCTATCATCCCGATTAGCCTGTCGAACTATGTCTGAGGGATGACCTTTGTGAGTGGATCTGCAGTGTTGTTCTCTGTCTCTAGTCTCCGCACCTCGATCTCCTGGCAATCAACGATTTCCCTGATCAGGTGGAACCGCCTCAAGATGTGTCTGGACTTCTGATGGGACCTTGGTTCCATCGCTAAAGCTATAGCGCCGTTGTTGTCACAATATAGCGGTATTGGATCAACAATAGATGGAACCACCTGAAGCTCTGTCATGAACTTCTTGATCCAGACTGCTTCTTTCGCGGCGTCACCTGCAGCGATATACTCCGCTTCTATGATCGAGTCAGCAAAGGTGTCCTGCTTGGAGCTCTTCCAACAGACCTCCCTTCCATTGAGGGTAAAGACATAACTCGACATGGACCTGGAGTCATCCTTGTAACTCTGGAAGCTGGAGTCGGCAAAGGCCTCGACCTAGAGGTCTTCTCTTCCGTACACCAAGAACATCTACTTAGTCTTTCTTAGGTACTTAAGAATTGTAAGTCGATGTCGCGCACCCCATGTGTTTGCGAAGAGGAGGAATTTGCAAATAATGATTTTTACGAGCTTCGCAACACCGACTAGAACCAAGGATCGTCCATAAACCCTCGCTAGCAAACTACTTGAGGTTTAACTACTCGGATACAAAGTTATACCTGACGATACATATCCTTCGGGCCTTCATCGCTATCCTCCTCCTCGTCGTAGGCTCTAAGGATGGATCCGAATCGTAGCTTCTTCGATGGCCTCCTCGAGTCAAAGACGATCCACCCGAGAGTCTATAGTCCGAGCTCCACCTCAAAACCGAGGAAACTAGGCCAACATGCTTGCTAAACTTGATGGCGTAGGTGATGTAGAGTATGAAAATGGATTTATTTGTCTCTTGAAACCCTAATTTTACTCAACTCATGAGACTTAAGGGTTTTTGATGTGAGGAAGAAGAAGAGAGCTAGCTTGAGGAAAGAGAAATGATTTTTGATAATAATAATGATAAAATGAGATGGCTACCTTGACATGACCACAAGCATGGCATGAAAAATATCTCATCAAATATCTAGGTCACAAAATATCTCACAAAAATATCTAAGTCAAATATTCAAACCAAGTCAAGTGGTCAAACCAAGTCAAAAGGTCAAACAAAGTCAAGTAGTCAAAACAAGTAGCAATGCCTCAATTATCATTTACAAAAAATAACAAATACTTTCCTCCACCTCATAATTGTTTTAATCAAGTCAATGGTCAAAACCCTAATGAGGTGTCTCCTTCTATGCCCCCCTCATCCGTATATACATACCCGCATTCGTGTTCCGAGAAAAACGAATACAAAGAGACGAAACTGATCCATCAATATAATACTAGGATCCAGCTTAAACCAAAGCCCATTAGTATTATCCGCCCGAACATCACATACGCACAAGTGCACGTAAGTGATCGAAGCCCTGCCATAAAACCATGCGGCCTCTACACCTTTTGCCCGGTGCAGGGAAACTCTCTATATGGGACTCTAAAGACTCGACACTACGCCGGCAGTTGGTTTAACCATAGGCCGCAAGTGGTACTAGCTGCACGTAACGGTCCCCAGGTAGATGTCGATAAGAAGGCCGATGAGGAAAACCCATCCGAACTCCTACTGAGCCTGAATGTGACAATCTCTGTGCAGTCCGGTCTGTTCGTCTAAGAGTATCGCATATCGGGGCTAGGGAGGTAATCGTCAGACCCCTAATAGCGCAATAAGTCGTGTCGGAGAGTAGCCCAATACACCCTGAGAAACTACTGGAATACCTACCAGTAAATCTCGCTTTGCTTGGCCAAGGACTTTATGTAATGGCCTTCTGAACACAGCGCTATATCAACCCTCGATACCGGGAGAGACGAATCTTATCTAACCACCACTGCCTCTAAGTGCTTCAGGACTGCACCCAACTACTACCTGTTTGCACGAATCATTTGATCCGTGGTAGGGTAGTAATCAAAGTACAGTGGGAACACACTCGAGGGGAAGTATCAGTGTCAAGTCGACGAACTAAGCTGTACTCATGTCTCCTGGGAACTGCTACCCGATGACAGGTATAATACCCACCAACAGTTCCCGATGAGTCCTGTCCAGTGTACTCATAACCTAATGAGCACCTGCATACTATCTCCAGTACGACGTATTGATGGCTGTGGGACAGACTATCTCCCCTGCTAGGATGAGAAGCGTATACACTAGTCTACTGTGGAGTATCGATGCCCTGTCTCGATAATCCTATGACTCTGGACCTATATAGGATGTGCATATAGACTACCCAGCCCCCACTACTGTGATTGCCATCACAACGCTGGTAATCAAGCAAAGATCCTAAGGGCTCTACCAAAATGTATAAGCGATATGCTAAGAAAAACACATGCACATATTGAGGTAGAATCAAACCAGGTAGCATACTACCATTTCGAGCAAGACTGTTACTATATCCATGTATATCCCAAGCTCCCATTAAGTAATATACAATCCAGTATGATAGAATAATGGCTTCTAGGGCATATATCACTAACAATCTCCCACTTGCACTAAGGCCATATACTGGCATATCAAAGACCGAAGGTCTCGAATAGCCTCTCGAACACTGTCTCAGGGATCGCCTCTATGAGTGGATCTGCAGTGTTGTTCTTCATATCTACTCTCCTCACCTTGATCCCCTGGGGATCAACGATCTCCCTGATCTGGTGGTACCACCTCAAGATATGTCTGGATCTCTGATGGGACCTGGGTTCCTTCCCTAAACCTATAGCGCCATTGTTGTCACAATACTAAAGTATTGGACAACCAAATGGAAGAATGTCACGACCCGAAAGTACGGAACATGACCGGCACATAAACTACGAACGTCTCGAGGCGTACGTAATCTAAGTGAGCCGAAAACCCAGAAATCCAAACCAAGAAAAGTAGTAGAGTGAAGGAAAACCAATTTAAAACAAGTAGTTTTAATAGAATAAGCCGAATTATGCGGTTTAAAAAAAACATCAAATATTTCCCGAAAATTTCGGCAGAGTCTCCTTTGTAAATACTGGCCCCAAAACGGGATACAACATGAATAGTATACGAAATCCATAAAAAGGCATTCCCAAGCGGGAGCTAGCTCTTCGTCAATCGACGGCCACAACCACACAAGCAATACAATATACAACGCCAACGGCGAGGATCAAAATTCAAAAGGAAACTCAAAACCAAAAGAAAACCACAGAAATATAACGCGCGACTCTAAGGTCGAAGGAATAACATCACTGGTCTCTATCTCAAAATAAATACATGTTTGGTTGATGGAACTTCTAGATACAACTGAATAATAATATACAATGTATACTGATGGGTATGATACAATAAACCCACCTACTAACAAATCACCCGAAAGGAGCAGTGCCAGCAAAACCGTAAAGAAACCTGTACGGCAAACCTGCAAGAACTGGGGCACAACGGGGGTGAGTTGCCAACTCGTGAATAGAAAAACATCTACGCACAGAAATCGTATAAATAACGCAACCTAGGTCAATGATCATAATATATCCTCAAATATATGAATAACATGCAGCCTATAACAATGGCTAGGGTAATATCTAACCCGAGTGTGATCTCATATGCCCGTGTCATCCTTGCGCAGGGGCCATGCTAATCTTCTTGTATCGTTCCAAAGGGATCGTCCCTTTGGAACGATACAAGAAGATTAGCATGGCCCCTGCGCAAGGATGACACGGGCACATGAGATCACACTCGGGTTAGATATTACCCTAGCCATTGTTATAGGCTGCATGTTATTCATATATTTGAGGATATATTATGATCATTGACCTAGGTTGCGTTATTTATACGATTTCTGTGCGTAGATGTTTTTCTATTCACGAGTTGGCAACTCACCCCCGTTGTGCCCCAGTTCTTGCAGGTTTGCCGTACAGGTTTCTTTACGGTTTTGCTGGCACTGCTCCTTTCGGGTGATTTGCTAGTAGGTGGGTTTATTGTATCATAGCCATCATTATACATTGTATATTATTATTCAGTTGTATCTAGAAGTTCCATCAACCAAACATGTATTTATTTTGAGATAGAGGCCAGTGATGTTATTCCTTCGACCTTAGAGTCGCGCGTTATATTTCTGTGGTTTTCTTTTGGTTTTGAGTTTCCTTTTGAATTTTGATCCTCGCCGTTGGCGTTGTATATTATATTGCTTGTGTGGTTGTGGCCGTCGATTGACGAAGAGCTAGCTCCCGCTTGGGGATGCCTTTTTATGGATTTCGTATACTATTCATGTTGTATCCCGTTTGGGGGCCAGTATTTACAAAGGAGACTCTGCCGAAATTTTCGGGAAATATTTGATGTTTTTTTTAAACCGCATAATTCGGCTTATGCTATTAAAACTACTTGTTTTTAATTGGTTTTCCTTCACTCTACTACTTTTCTTGGTTTGGATTTCTGGGTTTTCGGCTCACTTAGATTACGTACGCCTCGAGACGTTCGTAGTTTATGTGCCGGTCATGTTCCGTACTTTCGGGTCGTGACAAAGTTGGTATCAGAGCGTTAGGTTTTACCTTCGGAGCGTAGGATGACCCTTGGTTGATGGAATAGGTGACTAAAGTAGAGTGACGTACCGTGGGTATGTTCCGCGGCATATTTACGATACGCTACTCCACTTAAGAAGCCTTAGGATGTACATTTCTTTGCTCAGTATTATATTCATTCCGATCTAGCCTCATCAGTACCAGTTACGGTTTTGCTGCCACGATTACGGGCAGGGAGAGCTACGGCTAGAGTTGTGGTCAGCACGAGCTCGTCACGAACGAGGACTGACCAGGGCGAAATTCCGGCGACACACGATTGCGGAGATTTGTCTTTTTACTGTGTTTCCGCGCCACGAGCGTTTGGCGGATCTCCTTTATGAGGTTACTCGGATGTGCTGATCGACACTAGAGGATTGAGCCAATGATAGAGGCCAGCAGATTTTGATTACCGTTGGTGTATTGCTTATTCATGATGGTCGAGGCACTGTTCAGCGTGCAGACGAGCGAGCTAGCTATTGCTGTGAACGACGAGATATCGCCCCAGATGTTGGAGCTATTACAGTACAGGTTGTACTAAGAGATGATAGAAGGTCGCTAGTCACCCGAGGATGAATGACTAGGACATGGGGTTCGTTCGCCTACCCCATGAGAGGTCATCAGATAGATTGATTCCAGCAAGAGACGACTTCACGCGGAGACGTTGAGAGTCGACAGAGACGATCGAATGTCAGAAACCTATTATTCCAAGTTTAAAGTATTCGGAAGGGCATGCAGGCAATTGTATGGACCCTCTAGAAGAATGAAACCCTAACTCGACTTAATGACCGTGTGAAAGCCTATGAACCTTCGGGTTTGCGGCAGTTCTGCGGCGCCATTAGTGAGGCTTGGGTTTTCCCTTCTACGGCTGGACCATCGATGCTGTGGTATGTACTCGATACTATTAAACTGTACCCAAGATGTTGAGCTCTTGGGGGATTATGAGGTTTTGACAATCGATTGGATGGTTCGACTTAATTCGGATGCTAGGTGGTGGGATGCATTTCTTGGGAGACTCTCGATATGAGGATAGCCGTTGGAGCTCAGTCCATGCAGCCACGATGAGACGAGTCCGAAGCGGTTGACATTAGAGAAAAATGGAGTAAGAGGTTCGTACAAGATCTGGATATGATGACGTTCTCCTCCGCCGACATTAGAGATGCGATGCGCATGCCGAGGCATGGTACTTGGATTTACCTTCCAGAAGGTGTCGCGATGAGTATGCAGTCGTTCCAGAGCAAGATGCAGATATAGGAAAGGACGATGACTTCCGGACAGTTGGCAGAGACGAGACATGGAAGAGACCGTGAGCAGGATTCCTTCCAGGACACTGCTGCAATGGTACTTGCACCCAGGATCAGATATGTCACGTACGTTCAGAAAGCCAGAGGCCGACGCCAGTGATATGCTGTCTTACGAGTGGTCGCGATGATTGACCGAGAGATGACCAGAGAAGTGCCAGAACGGGATCATCCCCGTTGGCACACCTAACAGGGCCGATGAGCCGATGGACTGAGAGATTGGTAATTCATAGTGAAGACCTTGACCCAGGAGTGGTCATTGTTACGCACACCAGCAGGCCAGGGTTCATGATCATCGACGAGACGTCCCACTAGTGACCGCGACAATTGGCCCGAGATTCTTAGAGGATGCGCTTGAGCGGTACTATTCCGCCATTATTGATTTCGATGTTTTGGGTGATTTATTCGCCTGATTTGATTTTGATGATTGAGGATTTACGATCTTTACACAGTGTTGCACTTGATATCGTTTTCGTGCTTGGGTTTCACATGTTTGTGATTTTACGGTTTTAGGCATTTGAGTTGATTTTGTGCGTATGCACGCACACGATTTGGTTCCTGCACTCTGTATAGTTTATATATGCTTGCAGTGCAGTGATACGCCTTTTGTGCACTTAGATGCACTGGACTTCGATTTCGATTGTGATACTCGATATTTGTTTTGTGCACCTTGTCCACCAGATTTGATTTTGCGCATGTTCGGCGCTTGATATTGGATTTCATGATTTCGTGCATGATGGATGCCCCTGGTTTTGGGTTTTCGCGCATGTTGAGCGCATGTCTTGAGATGCGATTTTGGTGCACACCAGATGCACTAAATCGAGATTTTTTTCGTGCATGTCAGATGCACCTGATTTTGCTGTCAGGCACACACGTTGCCTACGACAGATGCTTTGTGCACACCCGATGCACTTAGATCTTGTTTCTGTGCACTTATATGGCACGTATATGGATTTTGATTGTCGTGCGCACCAGACGCACGTAGTATTCATACGCGTATTTTGGGATTGATTTCTTGTAGAGTAGTACGTTTTTTTTGTGATAATTGCGATGTGTTTTCGTACTAAGCAGGACTAGTCAGAGGACAGTACCTGAAAGTATTTTGCATCCATTGATAGCTATTGAAGGGAATTCCAAAAAGCGAGCTATAGTCTCAGTATTTATCTACGTGTCTGATATGACGCGAAACGTTTAAAATAAGGAAAACCCTTCTAAATTGTTTCACAAAACGGCGGAACGTACATTTCAAACAAAGGTATATATGTATATAGTTATTTTCATATGATAGACGTCCGCCACTGTGCAGTGTTATGTGCATTGCACAGCAACTTAAAGGATTTGGCATGCATTTCCTCCTGATATTTACATGTATAGTTCCGATTTATGGCATATCGGTCTTGCTTGAGATTTGGCATTCGTGTCTTCACCTTGATTCCGATGATTGCGGGATGCTTGACGGAGTTTTGATTTCGAGTTATCTGCTCATTACTCATGCGCATGCATTGCGCTATGATGCGTTTTATGTATTTATGATTTCGGAGCCCCGGCGATTTGATTGTTTTGGCTGAAATATTTTAGTATTTGGTGGGTGTTTTAATTTAAATTCGGGGACCGAATTTCTTTAAAGGGGGAAGATTGTAACGTTTTTAAAATCGTTTCGGTGAAATTTCGAAAAAATCGGTAAAATAGGGGGGTTTTCTGTAAAAAGTCAAAACACAAATATCTTTATTATAAAATTAAATATACATATTCTAATTATGTAATTGCTAGTATTTGGTGTTTATTGAGTCACTGGTGAAATTTCAAATTTTCTGAAAATTCTTCCGAAATTAATTATTTTAATATTATTTTAAGCCGTCATTAATACATTTAATTAGGGAAAATTACAAATTGGAATGAGTTGAAACAAATTTTGTGCATCATAAAACATTAAATAAAATTTTATCATATGATTTTTGAAATGAAATCGTTTGCCAAAACGGTTTAGAAAATATCGAAGAAAAAGGCTTTTTTCGGTGAATTTAGTGTTAATGGTTGTTTGGGGTATAGTATTTATCATTTTCCCACACACCCACACTCACACACCGTTATTTCTACCTCTCTTTTCTGCTGAAATCAGCAGCCCTCCCCAAAATTTGTCCCCACTTCAAAGGCTAAAGAAAAGAAAAGAAAAGAAAATGAAAACAATAAAGAAATGAGAATGGGTTGACTTGGGATATGGGTCTTTGACTTAACCAATCACTTTCCCCACCTCCCTCTCTCTCCTCCCCCTCCCTAATATGGCCGAGCCTCCCTCTAGCAACAGCTCCCATTTTTGCTTCTTCAATTCTTGTGCTAAAAACCTCACAAATTCATCAAAAAACCCACAAAATTCAAAATCTAATCCCTACCCATTTCTTATTGGCTATTCTAGTATGGATCTAGGGAACAAAATTTCAATTTGGAAGGCTAAGTGTGCTTGTGGGATCTTCAAATTGTTTGGGTAAATTCTAACCATTTTACTTAATTTGTTGTTAATTGCTTGTGTTTAGCATAATTAAGTGTTAATTGGGTTTTAAATGGGTTCAATTGCATGATTAAGGAATTCAAGTTAGGGTTTTGTTTTGGAATTGGGTTGTGATAAATTGTGCATGGTTATGTGATGTGGATTAGCATCTTAAGATTTGTTGAAAACTAATCTAGTTGCTAATTACAATTCGTTACTTGTAAAATGTCCAAATTAAGCTTTTTGTGCAAACTAGGGTTTTATGAAATACATTTATATGTGAGATTAAAAATATGGTTAGGGTTTTTATCACATTATTAATATTATTAAGTGTATTTTAATACTTTAGTTCATGAAAATCCAAGCTAGATTGTAGTTTGTGCATTTTTGCTATAAAATTGTTAAAATTTAGGTATTTTATAAACTAGAATTTTAGGGTTTTTGGAATTTAATGAGATTAAATTATGGGAATTGTTTTTATGACTTATTTAAGATATTTAGTGAATATTGTGGCCGCTAAATTCGTTTATACATCGAGTTTTGTACAAAAACGGCGAATTGTGCTTGCTAGATTTTCGGAAAAATGACTTTTAAAGTGAAATTGGGGTTTTTGTGAGTTTTAACCTATTTTATATTAAAATTAGTGTTCGTGAATGTGCAAATGAGTGTATTTTGGTTTTTCTCGATGGTCTGACGTTTGTACATCGACATCGAGAGTTGGTTTGGCCGTTCTTGCATGCGTAGGCGATAGGTTTTGACCTATGCGTGATACGCGTGCCGATTTGATTTTCGTATGCCGTTTCGATTTCGAATTTTTTTTTAATGCGATACGGTGCGTTATGATATGTAGGTATCCCATGTGTACTTCGAGACGACAAGCAAGCGCGTGGCGACGTCGGCACCGGCGAGCGAGGACCAGGTGAGTAGATTTGTATCTACGGGGAGAAGTCGGGTGGATGGCGTATAGCACCCCCGCAGTTCGTGGTGATGTATACGAATACGTATACACACATATATATTGATTATATTTTGTTTAAGTATATTGATGATGATATGGATATTTGGTGTTCTTGGATGATTTAGTGTCGCGAAACCCTAGGGTAGTGGTCGCACCACACATGCACACAACCATCCATACTTGCATACTTCTTCTTTCATTTGTGCTTATTCGGGAATATATAGTTATGTGTTCACATGGGTATGGGACACTGTGTTCACATACAGATTTGAGGATAGTACTTAGGATTTATGATGAGTCGATGAGTTGATTTGAGGCCGTGAGATCGGTGATATTGCAGGGTTCGTATTTGAGATACGACATGACGTTGTAGCGGGTCCTTGACGTAGTGTTTCACACACGTGCATGCATACTTAGGCGGTATCAGTATTGTACTAGACGTAGATCAGTACCCCGATCATGATATTTGATAAAGAGGATACTAGGTGAATAGTATGATGAATGTGATATTGACCCGTACCCAGATTTGGGGTTGCCGTACGACGGAATTACGTACGAGCTATATTTTGATGATTGATCCGCACTCTTGACTTGGGATGTCTAGTTATAGATATGGTATCGGATATGATATTATTGAGGCAGGATCACCGACTAATATATAGATACAGGTATGTATATGTATCGACTCAGATGTTAGGCGGTTTCCTTACCTGCGGTCCAGCTTGTTAACTTTGTCCTTTAGTTTAGTTTAATTGTTAAATTAGATTCGATTCTTACCTATTTCAAAAACTAACGAATTGTGGGTATTTTAAAAGACAGCCCAAGGGATCCTACGGATATTTCAAAAGACGTATCTTTTCATAAAAACACCGTAGCCCCTATTTTCAAAACCCCATGATTCGTGTTATTTCAAAAGGCACCATTTGTAGGACTTATATTAGATTAATGCAGATTAGTTATAGTTGCGTCTAGTATTCAGCTCCCGCTCATTATTGTGGTTCGCTTCGCATCGCTTGCTTATATTATGTTTCATACTCCATTATTGATATCATGTTGTTAGGACACCAGCACCATTACTGATGATGCGTATGTACCACGTACACTTACTTGCCGGCTCACACACATCTTCATCGGTAATTGCCATGTCACGTACACCTTAGAAAATATTATTGCTTGACATAGCCTGTTAGCTAATAGTTTAGACATTGTAGTTATTACCTGCTACTTCATGCATACTGTTATTCATTGTTATGCCGCATTCATGGATTCTCATGCATATATTCACTATTTTACGTGTTATTGAGGTTTTGGATTCGGATTTCCATGAGATTTTCTGGATTTGGAGGAAAACCGCAAAAACATAAATAAACCTTTTCTCTCTTTTAAAATAAAAAGTGCGGTTTTTCCATGATGTATGAGTCGTCCACCATGAGTTTGCTGATGGATTTCGAGACCCGATTCGACGAGTGGAGGAACCGTTTCGGGTACATGGTGGGCCCGGTGCGGTACCCCGGGACAAGAGGAATGTGTTGTTGACGTTGAGCCCGGCAGGGGAGCACTACCGACCGGTGATATTACCCGACGCGTCGGATATCCGGAGGATACCGTTGTGGTCTTGAGATGGATGGTAGGGGCCGGTCTGGATTGACGGCGCCCTAGATATTGAGATTTTGAGATATTGAGGTACAGAGATTGTGATACAGAGATATCGAGATATTTGGACACTTGTTTTGTGTCGATACTGGACACTGTTTTATGCTGATTTCATTTATGGTACCTCACTTTTAAAATACAGAAATCTCACTGATTTATGAAAGCAGTCTTCGTCAGTACATGCATTCTGTTCCATGCATTCATACCTCATTCATATGATATATTGCTACCTGAGGCACTGACATGGGCACATGAGATCACACTCGGGTTAGATATTACCCTAGCCATTGTAATAGGATCCAAGTACCATGCCTCGGCATGCGCATCGCATCTCTGATGTCGGCGGAGGGGAACGTCATCATATCCAGATCTTGTACGAATCTCTTACTCCATTTTTCTCTAATGTCGACCGCTTCGGACTCGTCTCGTCGTGGCTGCATGGACTGAGCTCCAACGGCTATCCTCGTATCGAGAGTCTCCCAAGAAATGCATCCCACCACCTAGCATCCGAATTAAGTCGAACCATCCAATCGATTGTCAAAACCTCATAATCCCCCAAGAGCTCAACATCTTGGGTACAGTTTAATAGTATCGAGTACGTACCACAGTATCGATGGTCCAGCCGTAGAAGGGCAAACCCAAGCCTCACTAATGGCGCCGCAGAACTACCGCAAACCCGAAGGTTCAAAGGCTTTCACACGGTCATTAAGTCGAGTTAGGGTTTCATTCTTCTAGAGGGTCCATACAATTGCCTGCATGCCCTTCCGAATACTTTAAACTTGGAATAATAGGTTTCTGACATTCGATTGTCTCTGTCGACTCTCAACGTCTCCGCGTGAAGTCGTCTCTTGCTGGAATCAATCTATCTGATGACCTCTCATGGGGTAGGCGAACGAACCCCATGTCCTAGTCATTCATCCTCGGGTGACTAGCGACCTTCTATCATCTCTTAGTACAACCTGTACTGCAATAGCTCCAACATCTGGGGTGATATCTCATCGTTCGCAGCAATAGCTGGCTCGCTCGTCTGCACGCTGAACAGTGCCTCGACCATCATGAATAAGCAATACACCAACGGTAATCAAAATCTGCTGGCCTCTATCATTGGCTCAATCCTCTAGTGTCGATCAGCACATCCGAGTAATCTCATAAAGGCGATCCGCCAAACGCTCGTGGCGCGGAAACACAGTAAAAAGACACATCTCCGCAATCGTGTGTCGCCGGAATTTCGCCCTGGTCAGTCCTCGTTCGTGACGAGCTCGTGCTGACCACAACTCTAGCAGTAGCTCTCCTTGCCCGTAATCGTGGCAGCAAAACCGTAACTGGTACTGATGAGGCTAGATCGGAATGAATATAATACTGAGCAAAGAAATGTACATCCTAAGGCTTCTTAAGTGGAGTAGCGTATCGTAAATATGCCGCGGAACATACCCACGGTACGTCACTCTACTTTAGTCACCTATTCCATCAACCAAGGGTCATCCTACGCTCCGAAGGTAAAACCTAACGCTCTGATACCAACTTTGTCACGACCCGAAAGTACGGAACATGACCGGCACATAAACTACGAACGTCTCGAGGCGTACGTAATCTAAGTGAGCCGAAAACCCAGAAATCCAAACCAAGAAAAGTAGTAGAGTGAAGGAAAACCAATTTAAAATAAGTAGTTTTAATAGCATAAGCCGAATTATGCCGTTTAAAAAAAACATCAAATATTTCCCGAAAATTTCGGCAGAGTCTCCTTTGTAAATACTGGCCCCCAAACGGGATACAACATGAATAGTATACGAAATCTATAAAAAGGCATCCCCAAGCGGAAGCTAGCTCTTCGTCAATCGACGGCCACAACCACACAAGCAATATAATATACAACGCCAACGGCGAGGATCAAAATTCAAAAGGAAACTCAAAACCAAAATAAAACCACAGAAATATAACGCGCGACTCTAAGGTCGAAGGAATAACATCACTGGTCTCTATCTCAAAATAAATACATGTTTGGTTGATGGAACTTCTAGATACAACTGAATAATAATATATAATGTATACTGATGGGTATGATACAATAAACCCACCTACTAGCAAATCACCCGAAAGGAGCAGTGCCAGCAAAACCGTAAAGAAACCTGTACGGCAAACCTGCAAGAACTGGGGCACAACGGGGGTGAGTTGCCAACTCGTGAATAGAAAAACATCTACGCATAGAAATCGTATAAATAACGCAACCTAGCTCAATGATCATAATATATCCTCCAATATATGAATAACATGCAGCCTATAACAATGGCTAGGGTAATATCTAACCCGAGTGTGATCTCATGTGCCCGTGTCATCCTTGCGCAGGGGACATCCGATAAAATTGGAACGATACAAGAAGATTAGCATGGCCCCTGCGCAAGGATGAAACGGGCACATGAGATCACACTCGGGTTAGATATTACCCTAGCCATTGTTATAGGCTGCATGTTATTCATATATTTGAGGATATATTATGATCATTGACCTAGGTTGCGTTATTTATATGAATGAGGTATGAATGCATGGAACAGAATGCATTTACTGACGAAGACTGCTTTCACAAATCAGTGAGATTTCTGTATTTTAAAAGTGAGGTACCATAAATGAAATCAGCATAAAACAGTGTCCAGCATCGACACAAAACAAGTGTCCAAATATCTCGATATCTCTGTATCACAATTTCTGTACCTCAATATCTTAAAATCTCAATATCTAGGGCGCCGTCAATCCAGACCGGCCCCTACCATCCATCTCAAGACCACGACGGTATCCTCCGGATATCCGACGCGTCGGGTAATATCACCGGTCGGTAGTGGTCCCCTGCCGGGCTCAACGTCAACAACACATTCCTCTTGCCCTGGGGTACCGCACCGGGCCCACCATGTACCCGAAACGGTTCCTCCACTCCTCGAATCGGGTCTCGAAATCCATCAGCAAACTCATGGTGGACGACTCATACATCATGGGAAAACCGCACTTTTTATTTTAAAAGAGAGAAAAGGTTTATTTATGTTTTTGCGGTTTTCCTCCAAATCCAGAAAATCTCATGGAAATCCGAATCCAAAACCTCAATAACACGTAAAATAGTGAATATATGCATGAGAATCCATGAATGCGGCATAACAATGAATAACAGTATGCATGAAGTAGCAGGTAATAACTACAATGTCTAAACTATTAGCTAATAGGCTAGGTCAAGCAATAATATTTTCTAAGGTGTACGTGACATGGCAATTACCGATGAAGATGTGTGTGAGCCGGCAAGTAAGTGTACGTGGTACATACGCATCATCGGTAATGGTGCTGGTGTCCTAACAGCATGATATCAATAATGGAGTATGAAACATAATATAAGCATGCGATGCGAAGCGAACCACAATAATGAGCGGGAGCTGAATACTAGACGCAACTATAACTAATCTGCATCAATCTAATATAAGTCTTACAAATGGTGCCTTTTGAAATAACACGAATCATGGGGTTTTGAAAATAGGGGCTACGGTGTTTTTATGAAAAGATACGTCTTTTAAAATATCCGTAGGATCCCTTGGGCTGTCTTTTAAAATACCCATGATTCGTTAGTTTTTGAAATAGGTAAGAATCGAATCTAATCTAACAACTAAACTAAACTAAAGGACAACGTTAACAAGCTGGACCGCAGGTAAGGAAACCGCCTAACATCTGAGTCGATACATATACATACCTGTATATATATATTAGTCGGTGATCCCGCCTCAATAATATCATATCCGATACCATATCTATAACTAGACATCCCAAGTCAAGAGTGCGGATCAATCATCAAAATATAGCTCGTACGTAATTCCGTCGTACGGCAACCCCAAATCTGGGTACGGGTCAATATCATATTCATCATACTAGTCACCTAGTATCCTCTTTATCAAATGTCATGATCGGGATACTGATCTACGTCTAGTACAATACTGATACCGCCTAAGTATGCATGCACGTGTATGAAACACTACGTCAAGGACCCGCTACAACGTCATGTCGTATCTCAAATACGAACCCTGCTATATCACCGATCTCACGGCCTCAAATCAAATCTCATCGACTCATCATAAATCTCAAGTACTATCCTCAAATCTGTATGTGAACACATAGTCCCATACCCATGTGAACACATAACTATATATTCCCGAATAAGCACAAATGAAAGAAGAAGTATGCAAGTATGGGTGGTTGTGTGCATGTGTGGTGCGACCACTACTCTAGGGTTTCGCGACACTAAATCATCCAAGAACACCAAATATCCATATCATCATCAATATACTCAAACAAAATATAATCAATATATATATGTGTGTATACGTATTCGTATACATCACCACGAACTACGGGGGTGCTATACGCCATCCACCCGACTTCTCCCCGTAGATATAAATCTACTCACCTGGTCCTCGCTCGCCGGTGCCGACGTCGCCACGCGCTTGCTTGTCGTCTCGAAGTATACATGGGGTACCTACATATCATAACGCACCGTATCGCATTAAAACCAAATTCGAAATCGAAACGGCATACGAAAATCAAATCGGCACGCGTATCACGCATAGGTCAAAACCTATCGCCTACGCATGCAAGAACGGCTAAACCAACTCTCGATGTCGATGTACAAACGTCAGACCATCGAGAAAAACCCAAATACACTCATTTTCACATTCACGAACACTAATTTTAATATAAAATAGGTTAAAACTCAGAAAAACCCCAATTTCACTTAAAAAGTCATTTTTCCGAAAATCTAGCAAGCACAATTCGCCGTTTTTGTACAAAACTCGATGTATAAACGAATCTAGCGGTCACAATATTCACTAAATATCTTAAATAAGTCATAAAAACAATTCCCATAATTTAATCTCATTAAATTCCAAAAACCCTAAAATTCTAGTTTACAAAATACCTAAATTTTAACAATTTTATAGCAAAAATGCACAAACTACAATCTAGCTTGGATTTTCATGAACTAAAGTATTAAAATACACTTAATAATGTTAATAATGTGATAAAAACCCTAACCATATATTTAATTGAAAAGTTCCTAGGCACCCTATAGAGGTCTCACAAGGCATCGAACATGCCATTTTACAAAAATTATGGTGCCGAGAAACCCTAACACGGATCTTAGACTAGAATTCTAGGCGAAAAACTAAACTAGTTAGCAAATTAACTAAAGGTCGGAAGCTACAACCTTTGTAGATCCGGATTTCCACCTCCTTAGCTCCACGTGGTCATGCCCTCCCTGTCCATCATGAATCCTCGACTCATTCGTCGGCTTCATCGGATAAACGTGCGGAATAGGTCGTCGGCTTCGTGTCAAAGACGATCTACGTCGAGGTTGCACTAGTTCAAGCTCCGACTTCACAAAGTTGTGAAACTTGTGAAGAGAACACCCAAAACAACTTGGCAAGAGGTAGAGGGTGAACAAATATGAGGTGGGTTCACTTTAGATTTGGATTTCTCACTCTAGAACACAAGTTGCCATTAATGGCATCAAGGTTTCTCACTTTGAGAAGAAGAAGAAGATGATAGAATTCTTATGATGAGTTATTTCTAAAATGAATAATAAAGGAATTCTTATCATCTTCTAACCATGGTCAAGTGTAGAGAATTGACCATGGTTAGTGGGAGTGGTTAAGTTTAAGCAAGGAGACAAAATGGCATCATTACTAAAAGCTTCATGAAGCTTCACCACACTTCATGATAAAATGAAACCTTTTTGTTTCCATAAATCCATTTAATAAATAATAAATGGATTTAATAATAAGAGAATAAATCTTAAACCCTAACCACTCTCATAACCATGGTTGCATTCTTTACACAAAGCCAAAACTACATGCATCATCAAACATGATACATATAAGTGCACAAAAGTATATCACATATACAATGTGTAAATCAAGTGAGAAAAATCCGTTTAAAGTGAACCAATACTAGTTAATGCAAAGTAATATATCAAATATATAATTATACATTAAATCATTAAATCAGCACTTGATTCAATGATCCGGTCATGTCGCACATAACCGACTAGTATTCAATGTATCGACTTATCGAATCGATCTTCGATTCGATAACTAGGTTATATCATATACAACCAATCGAAACATTAATCGCGAGAATTAAATACGGTATCACATACACGCATTATTCTCGGTCCCGCACATATCTCATATGCACTCCTATTTCGTTTCGCTTGAACCAGGAAACCTCTGTGTAGGACTCTAAAGACTCGTCAATACGCCGGTAGCAGATGATGATCATATCATACACCCACAAGCCGCAAGCGGTCTGCTAAACGTAACGGCCACCCGGGTATTGAGCGATCAGAAGATCGACGAGCTAGCCCGCTCACACTCCTACGAATCCGACCAGTAACAGTTACCGTACAGTCCGGTCTCTTCGTCTGATATGTCGCATATCAAGTCTAGGGGTGGTAAACGTCAGACCCCAATAACCCGATAAGTCGTGCCGATGTGAGGCTCGTAACGGGTCGAGAAACTACTGGTAACACTTACCAGCAAATCTCTGATCAGCCCTGGCCAGGGACTTCCCTGTTACGGCCAATCGAGCACAGCGCAACATCAACCCCCAATACCGGGAGAGACGAAACCCCTCCTATCGCTCATTGCCTCCATGTGACTCGGGACTGCACCCAAAGACCACCGTTTTGCATGCCCTCATGGACGTGGTAAGGTGGAGATCAAAGCACAGTGGGAATCACACAAGACTCTATGACGATCTCGGGTCTACAGACTAACCTGTACAAGTGTCACCTGAGAACTGCCATCTGACGGGAGGTATAATACCATCTGGGAGTTCTCGGCGAGTCCGTCCAGTGTACCCAGTCTATACTGAGCACCCGTATACCATCTCTGATGTCAAACACCAATGGATATGGGATCATCCATCGCCCATCACATGGGTCGAGAAGCGTATACGCTAGTCTACTCTGGTATATCGATGCCCCGTCTCGATACACCCACGACTAGGGACCTTGAAGGATGTACTTATGGACTACCATGTCCCCACTAGTATGATCTGCATCATAGTCCAGGTAGTCAAGTACAAATCCTAAGGGCTTTACCAACATGTAACTATAAGACAGTATAAAGAGACTAGTGTACATGTTAAGATAAAGAGTAACCAGATAGCATACTATCATATCGAGCAAGAAAGTCATCTCTATATATGTCCAAGCATCCAATATAATATACAACATCTGTACAATACTGGCCTCTAGGGCATACATACAACTAACAATCTCCCACTTGCACTAGGGCCAGTTGCTGTAGTATCGCATACCGAGCATCCCGAAGAGTCTCTCAAACTGTATCTGGGGAATGGCCTTCGTGAGTGGATCCGCCGTGTTGTTCTTCGTGTCAACCCTCCTGACCTCGATCTCCCGGCGATCAACTATCTCCCGGATCAGGTGATACCGCCTCAGAATATACCTGGATCGCTGATGGGACCTGGGTTCCTTGGCCAAAGCCACCGCTCCATTGTTATCGCAATACAAAGGTATTGGACGCTCAATGGATGGAACCACTCCAAGTTCAGTAATGAACTTCTTGATCCAGACAGCTTCTTTAGCAGCATCGTTGGCAGCGATGTATTCAGCCTCCATCGTCGAGTCTGCCACGGTTTCCTGCTTGGAACTCTTCCAGCTAACCGCCCCTCCGTAAAGGGTAAAGACAAATCCCGACTGCGACTTAGAGTCGTCCTTATCACTCTGGAAGCTCGAATCGGTAAAGGACTCCACTTGGAGTTCTCCGTTACCATACACAAAGAACATATCTCTAGTCCTTCGCAAGTACTTGAGAATGCTCTTCACAGTTGTCCAGTGATTCTCTCCAGGATCAGCTTGATACCTGCTCACTACACTTAGTGAGTATGCTACATCGGGTCTGGTACATAGCATCGCATACATGATAGAGCCTACTGCCGAAGCATAGGGTATCCCTTGCATGCGAGCTCTCTCCAAATCAGTCTTGGGGGACATCTCTTTGGAGAGAGTGACTCCAGAGATCGTGGGCAAGTTCCCACGCTTGGACTCTTCCATACTAAACCTCTTTAGTATGGTGTCAATGTACCTGGATTGGGACAATCCCAAAATCCGTTTGGATCTATCTCTATAGATCCTAATTCCCAATATGCAGGAGGCATCACCAAGATCTTTCATTGAGAATCTTTGTGATAAGAAGAGCTTGACCGATTGCAGCATAGGAATATCATTTCCTATCAAGAGTATGTCGTCCACGTACAATACGAGGAAGACAACCTTACTCTCTGCCACCTTCTTGTAGATACAAGGTTCATCTGGGTTTTTGTCGAAATCAAACTCTTTGATAACGACGTCAAAGCAGATGTTCCAACTCCGCGATGCTTGTTTTAATCCATAAATGGATTTAAGCAGCTTGCACACCTTTCCGCTGCTCCCACTGTCTACGAAGCCCTCTGGCTGAGTCATGTACACGCACTCTTCTAAATCACCGTTTAGAAAGGCGGTCTTAACATCCATTTGCCAGATTTCGTAATCATGATATGCAGCGATGGCAAGCATGATCCGGATGGATTTAAGCATAGCCACTGGAGAAAAGGTCTCGTCATAGTCCACACCTGGTCTTTGACGAAAACCCTTTGCTACAAGTCTAGCTTTGAAAGTCTCCACTTTCCCATCTACACCAAGTTTCTTCTTAAAGATCCACTTGCTCCCAATGGGTTTTACCCCTTCAGGAGCAACGTCCAAAGTCCATACTTTGTTGGTGTACATGGATTCCATCTGGGACCGCATAGCATCCAGCCATTTCACTGAGTCCCTACTCGTGATGGCCTGCTCGAAGCTAGTTGGGTCATCATCCTCCATGATGCAATCCTCGCTTCCACCGTCAATGAGAAAACCGTAGTATCTCTCAGGTGGACGAGATACCCTACTAGATCGGCGGAGAGGCTGGGGTTCGTTGAGTTCTACTGAATCCTCTGGTTCCACCAAGTCTTCTGTTATAGTTTGTGTTGCTGGAACTTCTTCCAGTTCTACCTCAATGCCACTAATCTGTTTCATAAGAAAACCATTTTCTAAGAAAGTGGCATGTCGAGAAACAAACACCTTTTGTTCCTCGGGATGGTAGAAGATATACCTTTGTGAATTTTTGGGAAATCCTACAAACTTACATAAGACCGATCTTGCCTCGAGTTTGTCCGGATTTTGTCTTTTGACATAGGCTGGACAACCCCATATCTTAACATACTTAAGAGATGGTCTCTTCCCTCTCCATATCTCATATGGAGTGGTAGGCACTGATTTGGTAGGAACCATATTCAATAGGTGTATGGCTGTCTCAAGCGCATACCCCCAGAAGGAAATAGGTAACTCAGCTGTGCTCATCATTGAACGCACCATATCTAATAGGGTGCGATTCCTTCGTTCCGATACACCGTTGTGCTGTGGTGTATAAGGTGGAGTAAGCTGAGAGAGAATCCCATTCTCTTTTAGATAATCTTGGAACTCATTGCTCAAGTATTCTCCTCCTCGATCAGATCGAAGGATCTTAATACTTTTGCCCGTTTAGTTCTCTACTTCGTGTTTATATTCTCTGAATTTCTCAAAAGCTTCAGACTTGTGTTTCAACAGGAACACATGCCCGTATCTAAAGAGATCGTCAGTGAATGTAATGAAGTAGGAAGAACCATCCCTGGCATGTGTAGACATAAGACCGCATACATCACTATGTATCAGTCCTAAGAGTTCAGTAACTCTTTCTCCGTGTCCACTAAACGGAGCTTTGGTCATTTTTCCTTTGAGACATGAATGGCAAGTATCATAAGATGATAATTCGAACGGATTCAAATAACCATCCTTATGTAACTTAGCCATTCGTGTCGCATTGATATGACCAAGTCTACAATGCCACAAGAAGGATTCGTTCATTTCTGAATTTTTCCTCTTGTGTGTGTTTTGTATATTGAGGACTGTATTTTGATTTAGAATGAATATGCCATTATGTAGCGAACCTGATGCAATCAACTTTTGATCTAGGAATATGTTCATAACATTATCCTTTACTACAAAATTATATCCTTCTTTACTTAATAAAGAAACTGATATAATGTTGCACATCATGTTCGGTATATAATAGCACTCATTCAGAATTATTGTATCACCACTTGGTAATACTAGGTGATATTCGCCAACTGCTTTGGCTGCAACACTTGCACCGTTCCTAACTTGAACGGAATGATCACCTTTCCCCAGTTCTCTACCTTTTCGTAGCCCATGTAACTGTTTACATATGTGGGATCCTGATCCGGTATCTAATACCCAGGACGTAGGGTGAACTGAGAAACAGTTCTCAATAACTAACACACCTTTAGAAGACGCATCAACATGCATGTTCTTTTGGGCGTCTTGAGAATCCAAATATTCTCCTGTTTCCTGTTCAGTTTTATAACATTTATAAGATAGAACGGGTCCAACGTTCCCCTGCACAGTATAACATGCGGGTTCGGTCAATACATCCATATTATTATCTTTATTAAGGCATGAAATGGTCGCTACCTGGAGAGAGAGAGAAGAAAACACTTTAGCGTAAGCTCGTGCAAGATCAGATTGGTTATTATCTTATCTAATCAGGATGGCTCCCACTGCTTTTTATCAAATCTTCCTTCAAACCCTAAAAGGAAAGACTAGCCGGGATTAATTACACACTACAGGTTCGTCAATTTTTCAGCCAGGCCAGTGTCGGTACTTTGAGGGAGGTCCCCCGTGCTTTCGCACGAACCTAATTAATGTAAACCTCATTTTCCCAGAGGCGTAACCTCGTTAACACCTTTCTAGACACCTACTTGATCGGCTAATTGTAATGTGTAAAACTCTCCCAGGAGTAACTCTTACTCGCAGCGGGTATCGGGATCCAACTATCTCATAGAAGGTATGCAATCTCATTGCAAATTTCAACACTTGAAATTCCCGATAATATTTTACCCCTAGTGTTCTATGACCTTGACGAATGCCAAACAACCCATAGTCCACTAGTCAAGTTCAACCCGTATATTTCTTGATTGAATTAAACCCACCCGCACGACCCTTGACGAATGCCAAACAACGCCGTACGAATACCCTAATCCAATCTGCATCATATGCATAAGCAGATAAATACTAGTTAGCTACCGTACACTACGCCTTGACGAATGCCAAACTACCGTAGCACGAATACTAATTAGTACTTATCTGAAATGACGGAGGGCTACGCAGGTTTTCATAAAACCATGAGCGTAATGAACTTGATATCGTTGTAGAATCAAATGAAGTTTTTAAAAATGGAGTGATTTTGAGCTTTTCTAGTTTTGCTAAAGGGGTCACTCCCGGTGAAGGGATCGTCGGCCCTTTCCTCGTCGAATGAGGTGCGGGATATATCATATATATCGCTGTGCAAAGCAAAAACCCAAAAGCAGTCAAAAGAAAACCGAGTGTGTAGCATCTGCCAGTTATTGCTAAAGGAGTCACTCCCGGTGAAGGGATCTCGGTCCTTTCCTCATCGAATAAGGTGCGGGGTATATCATATATACCGGTATGCAAAGCAAGAACTGTAGCTACCTGTTTTATTTTAAAATTCGATTCCACAACATCTTAGGTTTCTTATCTTTCATTAATCACATTAATGAAGTCCCATCATTTAAATACCTAAACATCACAGATAGATATGACGTACACTTATGCCATCCGCATTCGCCTCGATGTCCCCTCGTGCACCGTTAAGTTAGGTAACTAACGACAGAGCAGGGCAGGGCTAGTGCGGGTGCAAAACATAAGTAACGTCTATATAATATATCATATATACTATATACTATATCCATCACAGAGTCACATCACAGATATCGCAGCAGAATAATCATATGAAATATTGGATATACTAGGACGTCCGTGTTTTCAATACGAGCCAGTATAAAACACGGATTCCACGGTCATGATGAATAGCCAATCCCACACCCCTAGACCCCTACGAGAGCGGCAAGCAACCCTGCCAATTCTAGGGTTAGGAGACCCGGACTCGACTCCTCGAGTTGGTCTCCCACTGGACCCCAGAACCCGGTTACTTGTGCTCCCCTCCTTGGGTCTATCCTAGTGCAGAAAAGTAAATAATATACAAAGGGTGACAACTTCCGCAACCTGGAAGTGCCCCGAATAAAAGAATATTACATACAAGTTTTTATACATGAATGAAAAAGAAAAACACTCATCTCACATAAAAACCCCCGGCTATTCAATCACGACGATCCAATATAACATATCCAGCAACACATAACATCACATGTCATCAACGTAAGTAAGTATGCATACACCGATTGTCGTCGACATATAGCAACGGCAATCGGCAATACCACTACATAGTACACTTACGGTCACAGAAAAGAAAGTGTAAAACTACAACAATTGGAATCCGCAACCTCTTTAGACATCACATGCCTAACAGTTACAAACCCCGCATTTTAGTCTCATTATCGAAAACTCTTTTCAATATCGTATGGGACTAAACTGCTAGATTTATAACATTCATCCAGTTATCTCATAACTGTTTGTGAATTCCAATTATTGTATCCAATTCCGGATAAATAGAATATATTAAACTTTCCGATCGAACATTCGAACACCCAAGTTTTCCCGACACCGATCAACACATGAAATAGGTTCAAAAACATTCATTTCATGCCTCAGTACCAGCGGTCCAGCCGTAGAAGGGTCAAGCTAACGCCTCACATGTGGCACGCCGTACTGCCCCAAACCCGAAGGTTCAAAGGGCAGTTCAAGACGGTCACATAATCGAGTTAAGGTTTGTTGTCTTCTAGAGGGACCATCGCGTTACTTGCATTACTTCGAACGTCTTTTAACCACAGAAAAATCCAACACTTGGAATTTTTCGGCAGGGGAAAAGTTGGGTATTTGTATCCGGTCAAACTTTTTAACATATTCTACAGTTATCTGGAAAAACACTTAGACAAAGTTTGATATTCCGATCGAATCGTCGATTCCCAATATAACCCCAGAGCACTCAACCCTTAAATCATTTTAAAAATACCCAGAAAACTCACCAGAATTTATCAGGAATTACTGTGCAATTAATTAGGGCTGACGTCACCTTTTGAGCGCGGAACCGCCGCAGAAGCCATGCTTCTGCCGCGGTTCCGCGGCATAAGGAACTGTTCATGCGAAAATTTTTACATCGTAATTCTTGTATTTCCTTGCTGAATTTTTTAGGCATTTTTAATATGAAAAAATCCCAGATTTATGAAAATGTCCAGAGAGCTCTAAAGTATTTGGGTTTCGGGTTCGTTCGGACTTCAAACTCCGTCTAGACTTCGCCTAAGACTCTAGCTAGGCTATGATACCAATGAAAGGTTTCTAGGCACCCTATAGAGGTCTCACAAGGTATCGAACATGCCATTTTACAAAAATTATGGTGCCGAGAAACCCTAACACGGATCTTAGACTAGAATTCTAGGCGAAAAACTAAACTAGTTAGCAAATTAACTAAAGGTCGGAAGCTACAACCTTTGTAGATCCGGATTTCTACCTCCTTAGCTCCACGTGGTCATGCCCTCGCTGTCCATCATGAATCCTCGACTCATTCGTCGGCTTCATCGGATAAACGTGCGGAATAGGTCGTCGGCTTCGTGTCAAAGACGATCTACGTCGAGGTTGCACTAGTTCAAGCTCCGACTTCACAAAGTTGTGAAACTTGTGAAGAGAACACCCAAAACAACTTGGCAAGAGGTAGAGGGTGAACAAATAGGAGGTGGGTTCACTTTAGATTTGGATTTCTCACTCTAGAACACAAGTTGCCATTAATGGCATCAAGGTTTCTCACTTTGAGAAGAAGAAGAAGATGATAGAATTCTTATGATGAGTTATTTCTAAAATGAATAATAAAGGAATTCTTATCATCTTCTAACCATGGTCAAGTGTAGAGAATTGACCATGGTTAGTGGGAGTGGTTAAGTTTAAGCAAGGAGACAAAATGGCATCATTACTAAAAGCTTCATGAAGCTTCACCACACTTCATGATAAAATGAAACCTTTTTGTTTCCATAAATCCATTTAATAAATAATAAATGGATTTAATAATAAGAGAATAAATCTTAAACCCTAACCACTCTCATAACCATGGTTGCATTCTTTACACAAAGCCAAAACTACATGCATCATCAAACATGATACATATAAGTGCACAAAAGTATATCACATATACAATGTGTAAATCAAGTGAGAAAAATCCGTTTAAAGTGAACCAATACTAGTTAATGCAAAGTAATATATCAAATATATAATTATACATTAAATCATTAAATCAACACTTGATTCAATGATCCGGTCATGTCGCACATAACCGACTAGTATTCAATGTATCGACTTATCGAATCGATCTTCGATTCGATAACTAGGTTATATCATATACAACCAATCGAAACATTAATCGCGAGAATTAAATACGGTATCACATACACGCATTATTCTCGGTCCCGCACATATCTCATATGCACTCCTATTTCGTTTCTCTTGAACCAGGAAACCTCTGTGTAGGACTCTAAAGACTCGTCAATACGCCGGTAGCAGATGATGATCATATCATACACCCACAAGCCGCAAGCGGTCTGCTATACGTAACGGCCACCCGGGTATTGAGCGATCAGAAGATCGACGAGCTAGCCCGCTCACACTCCTGCGAATCCGACCAGTAACACTTACCGTACAGTCCGGTCTCTTCGTCTGATATGTCGCATATCAAGTCTAGGGGTGGTAAACGTCAGACCCCAATAACTCGATAAGTCGTGCCGATGTGAGGCTCGTAACGGGTCGAAAAACTACTGGTAACACTTACCAGCAAATCTCTGATCAGCCCTGGCCAGGGACTTCCCTGTTACGGCCAATCGAGCACAGCGCAACATCAACCCCCAATACCGGGAGAGACGAAACCCCTCCTATCGCTCATTGCCTCCATGTGACTCGAGACTGCACCCAAAGACCACCGTTTTGCACGCCCTCATGGACATGGTAAGGTGGAGATCAAAGCACAGTGGGAATCACACAAGACTCTATGACGATCTCGGGTCTACAGACTAACCTGTACAAGTGTCACCTGAGAACTGCCATCTGACGTGAGGTATAATACCATCTGGGAGTTCTCGGCGAGTCCGTCCAGTGTACCCAGTCTATACTGAGCACCCGTATACCATCTCTGATGTCAAACACTAATGGATATGGGATCATCCATCGCCCATCACATGGGTCGAGAAGCGTATACGCTAGTCTACTCTGGTATATCGATGCCCCGTCTCGATACACCCACGACTAGGGACCTTGAAGGATGTACTTATGGACTACCATGTCCCCACTAGTATGATCTGCATCATAGTCCAGGTAGTCAAGTACAAATCCTAAGGGCTTTACCAACATGTAACTATAAGACAGTATAAAGAGACTAGTGTACATGTTAAGATAAAGAGTAATCAGATAGCATACTATCATATCGAGCAAGAAAGTCATCTCTATATATGTCCAAGCATCCAATATAATATACAACATCTGTACAATACTGGCCTCTAGGGCATACATACAACTAACATTAATCTCACATATAAATGTATTTCATAAAACCCTAGTTTGCACAAAAAGCTTAATTTGGACATTTTACAAGTAACGAATTGTAATTAGCAACTAGATTAGTTTTCAACAAATCTTAAGATGCTAATCCACATCACATAACCATGCACAATTTATCACAACCCAATTCCAAAACAAAACCCTAACTTGAATTCCTTAATCATGCAATTGAACCCATTTAAAACCCAATTAACACTTAATTAAGCTAAACACAAGCAATTAACAACAAATTAGGTAAAATGGTTAGAATTTACCCAAACAATTTGAAGATCCCACAAGCACACTTAGCCTCCCAAATTGAAATCTTGTTCCCTAGATCCATACTAGAATAGCCAATAAGAAATGGGGTAGGGATTAGATTTTGATTTTTGTAGGTTTTTTGATGAATTTGTGAGGTTTTTAGCACAAGAATTGAAGAAGAAAAAATGGGGGTTGTTGCTAGAGGGAGGCTCGGCCATATTAGGGAGGGGGAGGAGAGAGAGGGAGGTGGGGAAAATGATTGGTTAAGTCAAAGACCCATATCCCAAGTCAACCCATTCTCATTTCTTTATTGTTTTCATTTTCTTTTCTTTTCTTTTCTTTAGCCTTTGAAGTGGGGACAAATTTTGGGGAGGGCTGCTGATTTCAGCAGAAAAGAGAGGTAGAAATGAGGGTGTGTGAGTGTGGGTGTGTGGGAAAATGATAAATACTATACCCCAAACAACCATTAACACTAAATTCACCGAAAAAGCCTCTTTCTTCGATATTTTCTAAACCGTTTTGGCAAACGATTTCATTTCAAAAACCATATGATAAAATTTTATTTAATGTTTTATGATGCACAAAATTTGTTTTAACTCATTCCAATTTGTAATTTTCCCTAATTAAATGTATTAGTGACGGCTTAAAATAATATTAAAATAATTAATTTCGGAAGAATTTTCAGAAAATTTGAAATTTCACCAGTGACTCAATAAACACCAAATACTAGCAATTACATAATTAGAATATGTATATTTAATTTTATAATAAAGATATTTGTGTTTTGACTTTTTACAGAAAACCCGCTTATTTTACCAATTTTTTCGAAATTTCACCGAAACGATTTTAAAAACGTTACAAAGAAACCATCTGAAATTTAGTTAAGAACTTCCATATCCAGACTGCCTCTTTTGCGGCGTCTCATGCAGCGAACTACTCCGTTTCCATCGTCGAGTCTGCAACGGTGTCCTGCTTGGAGCTCTTCCAACAGACCGCCCCTTCACCGAGGGTAAAGCCATAACCCAATATGGACTTGGAGTCATTCTTATCACTTTGGAAGCTGGAATTAGCAAAGGCCTCGATCTGGAGGTGCTTTTCTTCCATACACCAAGAACATCTCCTTAGTCCTTCTCAGGTACATGAGAATGTTCTTTACTGATTCCCAGTGCTTCTCTCTTAGGTTTGCCTGATACCGGCTTACCACGCTCAGTGCGTAAGCTACATCTGGTCTGGTACACAACATCGCATACATTATAAATCCTACCGCAGAAGCGTAGGGTATAATCGACGTGCAAGGCCTTTTCAAATTAGTCTTGGAAAAAATCTCTTTGGATAGGGTGATTCCGTGACAAGCCGGTAGACTACCGCGCTTAGAATCGTCCATACTAAATATTTTCAGTATGGTGTTGTTGTACCTTGACTGTAAAAGTCCCACCATCCTCTTTGATCTATCACGATAGATCTGGATCCCCAGAATGTAGTTGGTATCACCCAGGTTTTTCATGGAGAACCTCTGTGACAAGAATCCTTTGACTGATTGTAGCATAGGAATGTCATTTCCTATCAAAAGAATGTCATCCACGTACACAACGAGGAATTCCACAGTTCTTGCTACAATCTTACTATAAATTCATGGTTCATCTGGATTTTTGATAAAGTCAAATTCTTTGATTGTCTCAATAAAAACAGATGTTCCAACTCCGCGATGCCTGCTTTAGTCCATAAATGGACTTAAGAAACTTGCACATTGTCCCGCTGCTCCCACTCTGATTGAAACCCTCTGGCTGATCCATATAGACGTACTCTTCCAAATTACCATTTAGAAAAGCCGTCTCTACGTCCATCTGCCGGATCTCAAAATCATGGAAGGCAGCAATGGCAAGAAGGATCCGAATGGATTTGAGCATAGACACCGGGGAAAAGGTTTCATCATGGTTCAAACCAGGTCTTTGATGAAAACCTTTTGCAATAAGTCTAGCCTTATAGGTTTCAACCTATCCATCTACACCAATCATCTTTCGGAAGATCCATTTGCAGTCTGCGGGTTTCACCCATTCTGGAGCAATCAAAGTGCATACTTTGTTGGTGTAGATGGACTCCATTTCGGTCCGTATTGCATCCAGCCATTTTACCGAGTTGCCACTCTGAATGGCTTACTGGAAGCTAGTTGGCTCATCATTGTCAATGATGCAATCCTCTCAATCCCCGTCTATGAGAAAACCGCAGTATCGCTCGGGCGGATGAGACTGCCTACTAGTCCTGCGAATTGGTGTAGCGATGTCCGGTTCTTTTGAAATCTCAGGTTCTACCATACTTTCAGTAATAGTTTGTGGTTCTAGAATTTCTTTCAGTTCTATTGCGCTCCCATTATTTCCTTTTGTTGGGTTAGCCTAGCAACTCATGAAGGGTTTGGAAGCATCACATGTACCAAAGGTGGAGTCTTTAGGGTGCTAAGTTAACAAACATCGGATCGTTCCTAGAAAATTAGGGTTTCTAAAACTTGCATATCATCATATGAAAGAAAAGCTAGGGTTTAGAGAGTACAACCTTTGTAGCTCCCTACGCTAGACTCCTCGGCTACTTGGGGTTTGAAAAAGCTTCGCATGAACTCCTCTACGTCACCGATGATCCACCCGTAGTCCGCTTTGTCCAAGCCTGCAACTTCACCCGATCAAGAGAACGAAATGAAGCTAACACTCCAAACAAGTGGGCTAGACTGGTGTAGAATGGTGTTGTGGTTCTCTTTCTCACTTCAAAATCCTAACTTGATGAGTATATTGATCACTACAAAAATCTAGAGAGCAAATGATCAAGGTTGATGAAGATGATGGCTTTTTAGAAGAAGAGAAGAAAAACTCTCTTGAGAAAAATGAAAAATATAAGTATATATATTTTCCATCTCTCATTTCAAACCATGGTTAATTATATAGATATTATTGTAATGGAGTTAAAAGCACAAAAGGAAAATAAACCAAGGGTTAAAAGGTAGGTGAGCATGGTAAGGTAAAGAAGAGTGTAGAAACATTCTATCATTTAACCCTTTTTCTTTTCCATTTTGTTTTAATTCAAAAGACATAAAAATCCATATAATAACCATGGTGTGATTCTTCTATTGCCACCATTCTCAATGTATAAGCAACCATGATGGATGTATGTATGTATGTATGTGTGTATGTACATCCATATGTGCATGAATCTATAAAGAAGGCATACATGCATGCATACATCCATCAAACTCAAGAAAGGATATCAAGTGAGAAACTAATGGTTAAATGATAAATCAACACTTGATTTATCAATCCGGCCATATCACATATGACCCCACCAAAAGCAAGCCGCCCGATCAATATACGGTATCCCATACGCGCATTTTAATCGGGTCCATGCGCATATCGCATACGCACACCACAACGTTTCGCCTGGACTAGGAAACTCCATTGTGGGACTCTAAGACTCGTCAATATGCCGGCAGTGGGTGATGATCATATCAAGCACCCCCAAGCCGCAAGCGGTCAGCTAAACGTAACGGCCACCCGGGTATTGAACGATCAGAAGAGAACAAGCGAACCTGCTACAACTCCCGTCGAGCCAATCGGCAACACTTCCCGTACAGTCCGGTCTCCTCGTCTGATATGTCACATATCAAGTCTAGGGGTGGTAAACGTAAGACCCCAATAACTGATAAGTCGTGCCGATGTGAGGCTCATAACGGGTCGAGAAACTACTGGTAACACTTACCAGCAAATCTCTGAATCAGCCCTGGCCAGGGACATCCCTGTTACGGCCAATCGAGCACAACGCAACATCAACCCCCAATACCGGGAGAGACGAAACCCCTCCTATCGCTCATTGTCTCCATGTGACTCGGGACTGCATCCAAAAACCACCGTTTTGCATGCCCTCATGGACGTGGTAAGGTGGAAATCAAAACACAGTGGGAATCACATAAGACTCTATGACGATCTCGGGTCTACAGACTAACCTGCACAAGTGTCACCTGAGAACTGCCATCTGACGTGAGGTATAATACCATCTGGGAGTTCTCGGCGAGTCCGTCCAGTGTACCCAGTCTCCACTGAGCACCCGTATACCATCTCTGATGTCAAACACCAATGGATATGGGATCATCCATCGCCCATCTCATGGGTCGAGAAGCGTATACGCTAGTCTACACTGGTATATCGATGCCCCGTCTCGATACACCTACGACTAGGGACCTTGAAGGATGTACTTATGGACTACCATGTCCCCACTAGTATGATCCGCATCATAGTCCAGGTAGTCAAGTACACATCTTAAGGGCTTTACCAACATGTAACCATAAGACAGTATAAAGAGACAAGTATACATGTTAAGATAAAGATCAACCAGATAGCATACTATCATATCGAGCAAGAAAGTCATCTCTATATATGTCCAAGCTGTTGGAGATAGTGCCCTCAGAGTCAATTATTAGGTCACAGGTACGTGATTGCAATGATTGAGGGAGGACCTATCCCGGTAGGACAGTCTTACTCGAGATGATAGTATGCTATCTGGTTTACCTTTATCATCGTGTACTGTTTTAAGTGACCTGACACGTCGCTATTACACGTTGATAGAGCCCCTAGGATTCTTGCTTGACCACCAGCAGTATGAGGGCGATCATATAAGTGGGAGCTGGGGGTCTATAAGCATATCCTTAAAAGGTCCCTAGTCGTGAGAGTTTCGAGACAGGGCATCGATTCTCCATAGTAGACTAGTGTATACAGTCGAGACCCCGACGAGGGGCGGTGGCCGGTCTCACAAGCCACTGGTGTCAGTTGGATCACCTAAGATGTATACAGGTGCTCATTGGGTTATGAGTACACCGGACAGGACTCGCCGGGAACATGCTAGTTGGTCATATACCAGACGTCAGATGGCAGTTCCCTGGTGACATGTGTGCAGGTTAGTTCATCGACCTGGGGATCGTCATTTGTCTCGTGTGAGTTCCCACTGTACTTTGATTACTACCCTACCACGGCTCAAAGGAGTCGTGCAAACAGGTTTTAGTTGGGTACAGTCCCGAGCCACATGGAGGCAGTGAGCGTATCTTCAGGGGTTCGTCTCTCTCGGTATTGGGGGTGAGGTCGTGCTGTGTCTAGGAGAGCCATTACACGAAGCCCTCGGCCGAGGCAAGGAGATTTACTGGTAGGTATTCCAGTAGTATCTCAGGGTGTTCTGGGCTACACTCCGACACGACTTGTACCGCTTTTGGGGGTCTGACTTTTACCAACCCCCTAGGCCCGCCATGCGATGCTCATAGACGAACGGACCGGACTGTACGGATATTGTCACTGACAGGCTCAGTAGGGAGTCAGGCTGAGTTCGCTCACAGACGTCCCTTTTGGTCAGTACCTGGTAGCCCGTTACGTATTGGCTTATACCTCTGACGTGCTAGTGGTTAAATCCACAACCAAGGTGTTGACGAGTCTTTAGAGTCCCCCACATTCAGTTACTCAGCTTTCGGGCGAAAGGTTGTAGAGGCCGTATGGAGATATGGCAGGGTCCGATCAGATACGTGCGGTATTGCACGGATCAGGATCGGACAGTCTGTACTATAGGCCGTATGGATATATGGCAGGGTTCAATCGGATACGTGCGGTATTGCACGGATCAGGATCGAACAGATATTACTAGCCGGCTTTGGTTTAAGCCGGATCCTAGTATAGTACAGTGTAGATTTTGTCTCATTGCATTTGTATTTCAGTCGAAATACAGATGCGGGTGTGTATGCACAGTATCGGGGTTTTCCTGTAATTTATTACGGGACCAGTTTTCTGGAGTTGCCAGTTTGCTTTCCGTTTCGGCCAATTTCCATTGTTCCGTTCATTGGCCGAAGATTGGTGGAGGAGGGCTTATTTGCATTGTTGCAAATAAGTATTTATGGAGGGGTTCTTTGTATATTCTTGTATCATGATGGTTTTCATGATGAGCACCATACCTTGACCTTTTTGACTTGATCATTTCATGATAGCTTGACTTTTAGTGGTCATGATGGTTGTTGATGGTTGGAGTTGTGTGTGGTTTTGCTTATGATCATATTCTTTCATGATTTGTTTTTGATGCCTTGCATTATTGTTCATGCCACTCACTCCCTCATGGAGATCTATCTCATTCTCTCCCTCCCTCATTAGAGATGGCCGGCCATGTATATGAGGGGCTGTCCAAAAATTGAAAGGGGAAAAATGTTGTTCATTTCATGCACCAAAATTCTCCAAGCTCCTCCATATACTTCTTGTATCATCCCTCTACCAAAATGGCAACTCCACAAACCCCAAATGAGACATATAGATCCACACTACATTCTACAGCAAATCTTGGGCACGTCGAGTAGCCGGCTTCGTGCCCGAGTTGCCTCGGCATTAAGGTGGGAGCCCGTAAAAGAAGTAGGCGATGTGGTGCACTTCCGGCGACGAGGAGGAGACGGGACATTCCGCAGGAGATCGGGACGACGACGAGAAGACCGGAGGACTTGGATCGTCGGTATATCTCTTTCCCATCTTATTGTTAGCTAGGACTAGTTAGTGGTTCGATCCGGGTATTAGTGCGCGGCGGTTTGCCAGTTCAAGAAAATTAAAGTTTATCACCGCTTCCGCATTTGGCCATCGGATTGACGGCCGGGGCGCCGCCGTGCACTTACAGTGGTATCAGAGCCTCGCCTTTAACCTAGCCTAGCTTTGTGTAATGTGTTTTGCGTTTCCGATCGACCAAAATTCCAAAATCTACATTTTTACTTGCATCAGTTTTCTGTTGAAATTTTTTGGTGTCGAAATTTTTTTCAGGTTACAGAAAAGTGATGTACTGGAAAATCTAAGAGTTCTGTGAAAATTCGATGCACTAAGTCCACTGTTGGAGCGCGGAACCGCGGCCAAACACCCCTTTGGGCCGCGGATCCGCCGCACACCGTTGGGTTCCCTGCACCAATTTTTTACAGAGGCTTTCAGGGCTTAAAATATGGGTTTTGGAATATTAATATTGGGCCCAGTATTTCTGTGAGTGCTACAGTAATGCTTTGGGGCCCACTTGTTAAAATTTGATTGATCGGATATTTTAAACACATTATTTCACAGTATTTACATTATATCTGCGACCGTGAATGTCACTTGATCGGTAAATCCGGTCTAACTGCTATAGCCCGGTTAGACGGATTTGCGAACGTGATTTTCACGTTGATGTTCTGTTTTTGCTGTGATGTTGCGGATCGTTCGTGGGGGATAGCCTGGATGCAATGCTAGTACAGTTGTGGTTGTATTATGTACATTTGATATTGCGGGGCGAGCGTCCGACATGTGGACTGCCGTCACTGCCTGATTGTATTATTATTTTGGGGCACGACCTGGTTGCGGTCGATGTACCCGTTGTATGTATATTTTACTTTCTGTACTAGGATTGCACCGCGGAGGGGTGCACGGATAGCCGGGTTCTGGAGGGCAACAAGCCCGCATCTCATGGCATTGAGACGGAGGGGGCTTCACTCTAGGATTGGCGGGCTATTCGCCGCACTCGTAGGGGGTACAGGTTGACCCAGGAGGGGTGCCCAAGTTACCGGATTCCGTGAAGTGCTGGGTGGTCCATTCACGGCGCTGAAGGGGGCTGCCTCGCTTCAGGTTTTGGCGGGTGACTTGCCGCGCCCGTAGGGGTCTAGGTTTACATTGCACAGGCTATCCACACGACCAGGGGAACGTCGGGTTTCAGCGGCTCTGTGAAACCCGGGGATCCCAGATATCTGTATTGTTCTGTGATGCTATACATATCTGTGATGTTGCATTTTATTCACGCCTTGAGCGAATATAATATATTGGTATATATATTAGTAGATGTTGTATATGTTTTACATCCGCGCTAGTCCAGTCCCCGCTCTGTCGTTAGTTAGCTAACCTAACGGGTAATGACGGGACCCAGTGGGGAATGCGGATGGCATATACGTACATCAGTATATTTTCGTTCTTTTTGGTGTGATCAATTGATGGGACTGCGTTGATTCGGATCAATGCAAGTTAAAAACAAACCTAATCTGATGTTGTTGGAACACTTTTCAAAAAGCTGTTATTGCAAGGACGTTCACTTTTTTTTTGCTTCGTGATATTCAGTTGGAATATCCTGCTCCTCAGTCGACGAGGCAAGGGCCGAGATCCCTTCACCGGGAGTGACCCCTTGGACAAAAAGTTTGCGTCAGGGCATTAACTTCACTATAGCCGATTACTTTTGCTTTGCACCGTGGTATTCAGTTGGAATATCCTGCACCCCATTCTACGGGGAAAGAGCCGAGATCCCTTCACCGGGAGTGACCTCTTTAGCGGAAGTTGTCGTCACTATATTTTTAAAAGCTATCAGTTCCTTCAACGATATCAAGTTCTTTACGTTAAAGGTTTTCGCCAGAAACCATTCGTAGCCCTCCGTCGTTTCATATGGGTAGTCAATAGTATTCAAGCTGTGTTTGTTGGCCAAAGTCAAGGCACAGTGTTTGGTAGCTGTTGGTTATTCATATGCAGCATAGATAGATGCGTTGGTTTGGAACAGTCGTATAGCCTTGTTGGCCAAAGTCAAGGGCTTGTGCGGGTGGATTCGAATCAACCTGGAGAATGACGGGTAGAACTTGACATGTGACTTATGATTTGTTGGCCAAAGTCAAGGTCATAAGAGCATGGGGCAGAAATCACATCGGGAGTTTCAAAAGAACTGAAACTTGCCAGATATGCGCATACCTTCTGGAGTGTGACACCGTGAGCGGATTCCGTCACGTTATCATGCGATGATAGTTGGATCCCGATTCCCACTGATGAGTTAGTTTACTCCTCGGGTGACCCCGACTAATTCTTCTTTCAGGTTTGGAGGAGAATTTGAGGTACAGTGGGAGGATTCCAGATTAGATAAAATTGGTAACCATTCTGATCTAGGTTAGAGTGCACGCTGAGTGTTTCTTTTCTCTCTCTCTTTGGCAGCGACCATTGACCCGACCCTAGACTATTACTCAGTGACCAAGTTGACCGAACCTTCTTAACACTGGCTTTTGGATTGTCAGAGTTGCAGACCTCATTGCCACTCCCACTTTTACCCTTTTCTCCAGGACACCCCGTATTACTACGAACGTCCACTTCCATTGGACAAAACCATCGTATGGTTAGATACGAACTCGAAAGAATTTATTCGAGGATGGTTTCCGGTTCTGGAGAAAACGGATAGGATTATTCAGTTGTCTTTTCCTTTTACCTTCTCTCAAGTTGCGAGTACTCCTTGGTTTAGGAGATAGTACACCTATTACGCAAATTGGATAGTCTTCTTCCAAACCTTAGGCTGGTGCCGACCGGTAGGGAATGAAGAAAACCAATTAGCCTGACGATGGTGTACAGAAGGTATTAAGTTAAGACAAAGCAAGGGATAAGTAAGAGGGCAAAGTAAATTGCAACAGATATTCACGACCAAACCAAGTATTCCTTCGCCAATCCTAAATCACCTTTGTATTTCTCCAGGACACTGCGTATCACTACGAAGATCCACAGTTTATTGGATATTCCATCGTATGGTTATATACGAACTCGAAAGGAACTTGTTCCAGTTCGGGGATGGATTCTGGTTCAGGAGAAATAGGAATAAGGTTTATTCAGGTTGTCTTTTATCTTCACCTTCTCTCGCATTGCGAGTGTTCCTAGGATTAGGACAGTACACCCATTATGCTTATTGGATAGTCTTCTTCCAAACCATAGGCTGGTGCCGAACGGTAGGGAAGGAAGAAAACCATTTGGCCTAAAGGGGTGTGCAGAAGGTAATGACTAAAGACATATGAAGGGATTTGGAGAGGTGGCAAAGAATTATACGGTTACAGTCGTGAATCTGGAAGAGGCATTACTAGGAATACCGGGATACCCCATCGAAACATTTCAATGTTTCAGTTTCACTGTGTAATGTTAAAAGAAAACTGATTTCCCGATTAGATACTTACTCCAGGATATGTATTTACCAGGTACGATTCTCACATCTGTATGGTTTTTCAGATGGTGAGTGGGAGTAAGTTATTGGGAATTGGGTGATCATCCTCATTATATCGGGATTCGTTGTAATCGGTGATATTTGAGGAAATCACCTGGGCTGTTTGCCGGTCGGCAAATATTTGGTTTTGAATATCCGCAGTTATGCACCAGTTTCAAATTGATATATCTGTACGTCTATTTTCATAGAGTGAGATATACCTTTCTGAAATTATGTCTACGACATTTACCTATATCAGTGGATGGTTAGGTAAGGAGCATTAAACAGCGGTGTAATTCTTCTTAACCATAAGTACAGATTTCAACCTACGACACACAGTGAATGAGTTATCAGACTCAAGGGACTTATGCAGAGTATTGTATGTTGTCCAGGGTCCATCAGGACAGAGGGGTTGGTCCTCGTACTATATTCGGTTTACTTATGACTTCTCTAGTTTTTAGACAGGTGTTTCATGGAAACACAGGGTCCGAATTTGGAGAAGTTATAGGTATTCGAATAGAGTAGAGAACCAGGTGGAGCAAATATCGGGATTCTTCAAAGTGATCGAAGATGTAGATACTTGTCAATGGTATTCAGTTGATAGTAATGATTAAGAGAACTTGCTTCTCTTTCAGGTTACTCATAATTGGAAGCATTCCTAAGTTGAGTAACGCTGATCGGCCTCCTTCCATTTAGTTGACATGCACTGGAGACAGCTGCATGATTTGGATCTGGTTCAATTAAATCAGTGCCTCTGTTTCTATATTGGATATAGAACAGTTCATATCTTAACGATGTTAAGGTACGGGGAGTTGTCCGGTTTATGATTAAAACCAGACACTAGACAACTCAAGGCACGTTTCTGTAATGGCTGTTTGTGGGTTGACCCAGGCTATGACGAGGGTTGACTTTCTACCATCTGGATGAACAATAGCAATATTGTTCTAGACTCGCCACAGTTTTATTAAAAATGGATTTTTTCAGAAAAACAGTAGTGGGAGTATGGTAGAACTGGAAGTGATTCCAGAACCACAAACGATTACTGAAGATTTGATAAGGAACCTAAAGATTCAATCTGGATTGACATTCCATTGGCCACTCCGCAGATATGGTGGGTAACCTCAGGCACCCGAGAGGTACTACGGTAGCCTCAAGGACGGTGACAGGGAAGTTCTTGTTTACCCACAATTACCATTGCTGTTGTTCCAGGCTGCGAGACCCGGCGGGAGGATGAGTATAGCGTCGTTCTAAACTAGTTTTAGAAGTGTACGTGTATATGACTCTGCCAGAGGGTTGTCGTAGTCAGTGGGAGCAGCGGAAGCATTGGTGGACAGGTAGCTTATGTCTATTTATAGACTGAAGCACCAGTAGCGGAGATAGATCATCTATTTCTGATGTGACAGTCATGGGTTTGACTTCATCAGAATAGGGGATGGATCTGTTGAGAAGGTAGTAGGGTGTGATATCCTGGTATTTGGATGACATACACAGAGTAGGAAAAGAAACTCCTATACTACGATCGGTTATACTTTGGTCGTCACACAGTGTTTTCTCCACACAGGACTTGGATATTATGTCAGACATACTGGTTACTGGATCTATGGTATTAGATCTAGATTTGGGTGGTTTCCCAATCAGGGTACTTGACAGCATTCTAAGAGTATTTAGGATGGACGACTCCTGGCACGGTAGTGTACCTGCAGGTAATGGAGTCACCCTCTCTAAAGGTGTCTTACAGACTAAAGGGGAGAGGGATGTGCATGATTGGCAGATCACTTGCTCAGGCGATTGAGTCAATCATGAGATGTCAAGTACCACACCAGATGTTGTTCTTGCACTAGATGCAATAAGTTGACATTGATCCAATCCTGGAGAAACGGTCGGAAGCAGTTTTAGAACATAAGTGGATGTTCTAGGGATATGATAACGACAGCCTCATTCGGGAAACAGTTATCATTCCAGGCTTCCAAGGTGACATGGACGACAAGGAGGTTGTCAGAGCTATAGTTTTCCTTCTGATGAGGGGCAGTATTTTGGACAGGTGGTCCAAGGCAATACTGAGGGTGGCATGGCGCAGGAAACTGATTAAGTCCAGTTGACGATACAGTCTAAGAAGTTTGGATTTGGAGTTCATTTATGAGCTATGTCCCATCAGACATCCAGACACATTCTAAGACAGATATTGCTCATTTCGGGAGATGGGTTTCTCCGCGAACTTGAGAAATAGAGAGACATGGAAAGAAACAACAAGGCGGATCCACTCACTAAGGCTATTCCTCGAACGCAATAGTTTCGCAAACGAGCTTTGTGTGACTGACTAGTAGAGGAGTTGGGTGTTCGGTATCACACGGGCTGTGAGTATGCGACATCGCAATAATTAGCCTTGAGTGCAAGTGGGAGATTGTTGGAGATAGTGCCCTCAGAGTCAATTATTAGGTCACAGGTACGTGATTGCAATGATTGAGGGAGGACCTATCCCGGTAGGACAGTCTTACTCGAGATGATAGTATGCTATCTGGTTTACCTTTATCATCGTGTACTGTTTTAAGTGACCTGACACGTCGCTATTGTTAGTGTATATGCCCTAGAGGCCATTACTGTATCATACTAGTTTGTATATTACTTAATGGATGCTTGGGATATTCACCTTGTATATACAATCTTGCTCAAAATAGTAGTATGCTACTTGGTTTGTTTCTACTTCAATGTGTACTTGTGTTTATTTCAGTATATCACTTATACGCATTAGTGGAGCCCTTAGGATCTTTGCTTGATTACCAGCGTTGTGATGGCAGTCACACTAGTGGGGGCTGGGTAATCTATAAGCACATCCTTATTCAGGTCCCTGGTCGCAGGACTATCGAGACAGGGCATCGATACTCCGGAGTAGACCAGCGCATGCGCTTCTCATCCCAGTGTGGGAGACGGTCTGTCCCACAGCCGTCAGTACGTCGTACTTGAGATAGTATGCGGGTGCTCGTTAGGTTACGGGTACACTGGACAGGACTCGTCGGGAACTGACTAGTTGGTATTATACCTATCGTCAGTTATCAGTTCCCAGGTGACATGAGTACAGCTTAGTCCGCTGACTTGACACTGTCACTCCGCCTCGAGTGTGTTCCCACTGTACTTTGATCACTACCCTACCACGGCTCAAAGGAGTCGTGCAAACAGGTGGTGGTTGGGTGCAGTCCCGAAGCACTTGGAGGCAGTGACGGTTAGACAGGATTCGTCTCTCCCGGTATTGGGGGTTGACATCGCGCTGTGTCTAGGAGAGCCATTACACGAGTAGTCCCTGGCCAGGGCAAACGAGATATACTGGTAGGTTTCCAGTGTTATCTCAGGGTGTATTGGGCTTCACTCCGGCACGACTTGTACCGCTATTGGGGGACTGACGTTTACCGCCCCCTAGGCCCGCCATGCGATGTATCAGACGAACAGACCGGACTGTATGGAGAATGTCACGCTCAGGCTCAGTAGGAGTTCAGATGGGTTTCGCCTCGTCGGTCTTCTTGTCGGCATTACCTGGGGACCGTTACGCACAGCTAGTGCCGCTTGCGGTCTGTGGTTAAACCCACTGCCAGCGTAGTGTCGAGTCTTTAGAGTCCCACACAGAAAGCTTTTCGCCTTTAGGCAAAAGAGTAGAGGTCGCATGGTATTGCGACAGGTCGCATGGTTTTGCGACAGGGTTCGGTCACATCCGTGCACTTGTGCACGTACAGTGTCCGGACAGTTTACACTAGCGGGCTTTGGTTTAAGCCAGATCCTAGTGTACCTTATGGGATTGGATTTATCCAGTTTGCATTCGTGTTCCTCGGAACGCGGATGCGGGTGTGTATGCACAGTTGACAGGGAGGCAGAGGTAGTGGATTCTCATTAGGGTTGTTGACAGTTGACCGTTGACTTTTGACTTTTTGCTCAACCCTAATGAGAATATGATATGTGATTAACTATTATATTAATTAAGTATTATGGTGATATGGTTGTTGACTTGTTGACTTTTGTTGACTTGTTGACTTTGGTGACTTGTTGACTTTTGTTGACTTGTTGACCGGTTGACTAGGCTTGACTAGTTGACCATCATGATAACCATGGTTATCATTTCATGCCAAAGACTTTTTTCTTGCTTGCTTTTTGAATAAAATGAGTGCATGATATGATAACATTATGGTTGCTTCTAACCATCACCAAAAGACTTTTTTGATATGATGAGTTATGATCACTTTGGATTATGAGAGGGTGAGAGAGAAAAGAGAGCCTCATTCTTTCTTGCTCATTCTCTCTCTTGTTCTTGAGCTCTCCCCTTGCTCTCACCCTCAACCTCTTGCTCCCTCTCTTGATCTATGGTTCTCTTGTCTCATGAGTTGAGAATCAAGAACCATAGATAAAATCCCATTCTACTTCCTCTCTACTCATTCTAGTTCACTAGGTTTAGCAAACCAAGTGAACTAGTTTCTTCAAAGACCGAAGAAGGACCTAAAGGTTGGAGCTTTCGAGTGGATCTATCTTCGGCGTACGGAGACGACGAGAAGGAGCCATCGGACCATCACCGGAGCTTGAAGAGAAGGAGTTCAAGTTTAGGTATAACCATCTCTATCCGAGTAGCTAAACATCTTTAGCTTAGTTTGCTAGTTTTAGTTTAGGTAACGATCCCGACCATAAGTTAGTCCATGTTGCCTCTTGCGATAAAAATTTTGATTTTATACCGTTTCCGCCTCCCCGTAAGAACCGGGGGTCGCAATATGGACTTACAGTGGTATCAGAGCCTAACTAAACTTAAACTAGCTAGGTAGTAAAGTGTAACGAAGTTCGGAACCGAAAAAATCACAAAACCGGAAAACTACAAAAACTGAGTTTCTGTTGAATTTTTTTCTGGTCAAAATGAAAAACTTCATACTCCTAAATTCGTCTCAGGGTTTTGTTAGAACACCCATGAAAAACGATTCACCAATTCGTCTAAACCGCCGCGCTTCCGCCGCGTGACCCTTCTTGGCCGCCGCGGAAGCGCCGCGGTTTGTTGTCTTTAGTGCGTCGTTTTTCGTGCAGTGTGTGTCTGTGTTGGTTTTGGGATTTTTGAGATATATTATATGTGCCCAGTTTTTACAGAAAAGAAATTTCTTTTTGGGGTCCTATAATTCCGTATTTTTTCCGAACTTCATTGCACTTTGACTATGATGGTTATATCTGTGATGTTTGCATGTATTGAACGTCGGCTAATCGCTATAAGTCGATTAGTCGGGGTTATACATGATCTGTAATGTGCTGGAATGTGTATATAAATATGTTGGATTGTCGCGGGTGAATAGCCGGGGGTTGTGAGACGAGAGTTTACTTTTCTTGCAATTCATGTAAATTTGTAAATTGATGTAATAATTATTTGTTTGGCCGCACAACCGGGTCGGGGTTGTAGCCGTCATTGTATAATTTCTTTTTACTGTTTTTGCTCCTAGGATAGACCCGTGGAGGGGTGCACAAACTACCGGGTATGCCGAAGTGTCGAGTGGCCTACTCATGGAGATGAGGGAGGTTGCTACGCTTCGGGTACTTGGCGGGTAGTTTGCCGTACCCGTAGGGGTCTTGGGTGGGGTTTTGGCTATTCACCGCGACCGTGTTATCTGTTTTTGTTACAGGCTCGTACAAATTACAGATTACTAGTATATCCAATGTATTTATCTGTGATCTGAAATGTTTATCATTGCTTACTATTTAGGCGTTGCTTATGTTTTACAGACGCGCTAGCCCAGCCCCCGCTCTGTCGTTAGTTAAGTAACCTAACGGGTAATGACGGGGCCCAGTGGCGAATGCGAATGGCATAAGCGTACGTCATATTTTGGTTGTTTTCTGCAATGGTAGGGTTAAATGATGGGACGCATTAAAAGTACTAATGCAAGAATATCACGCATTAAAAGAACTAATGCAAGATAATAAACCAAGTTAAAGTCGTTGGAACACTTTCGAAAAACCACTCGGTTCTTTTCAAAAATAACTTTTAAATGCGGAGCTTGAGCCACTCCTTCTAAAAGCTATCTCGTTCCATCGATTAAATCAAGTTCACTACGTTCACGGTTTCGCCAAAACCATTCGTAGCCCTCCGTCGCTTCGCATGAATAGGCAATAGTATTCAAGCTATGTATTTTGGCCAAAGTCAAGGCATAGTGATTGGTAGCTATTGGGTGTTCATGTGTAGCATAGATAGATGCGTTGGTTTGGGACAGTCGTGCTGCCATTTTGGCCAAAGTCAAGGGTAGGTACGGATGGATCCAAATTAACCTGGATAGTGACGGGCAGAACTTGACATGTGACTTATGATATTTTGGCCAAAGTCAAGGTCATAAGAGCATGGGGCAAAAATCCACATCGGGAGTTTCATAAGTACTGAAACTTGCTAGATTTGCATACCATTTGGAGTGTGGTGATTCTGGTAGGATTCCTTCAGTTTCGTCACGCGATGATATTTGGATCCCGATCCTACTGTGAGTATATGCTACTCCTCGGGAAATTTCTCACTAAACGATCAATGCTATAAACCTAGTAGGTGCCTAGAAAGGTGTTAGCGGGGCTACGCCCCCAGGGAAAAGAGGTTCTCTAATTAAGGAACTTCGCGAAAGCGTTGGAAAACCTCCCTCGAAGTACCGACACCGGCCTGGCTGAACGGTTAAGCAAGTATTGTACGGTGGGATTGATCCTGACTAATTCTTCCTTTATGGTTTGAGGAGGGATTCGAGAAACAGTGGGAGCCATCCTGTTTAGACAAATTAAAAACCACTCTAAACTTGCAAGAGCATCATGCTGAGTGTTTCTTCTTCTCTCTCCTAATTGCAGCGACCAATCAACATGACTGGACTTAAGTTACTCCTAGATAAAAACAAACTGACAGGGCCAAACTACAAAGATTGGCTCAGGAATGTCACGATAGCAATCACTTATGACAAGCTGGGGTATCTTCTTACCACCAAAGCTCCCCCTGTCCCTAGTCCAACTTCCAGTGTCGCGGATAAGGAAATCCGCAAGACTTGGGAGATTGATAGCGCGAAGGCCAAGTGCCTCCTGCTTGCCTCGATGGACAACGAACATCAGAGGAGGCATGAGAATATGGACATGGAGTCCATATTGCTCCATACAAAAGAACTGTATGGAGAGCAATCACGTATCGCAAGATACGAAGCGTCGAAAAAGTTATTTTCGACAAGAATGGCCGTCGGATCATCAGTAGCCGAGCATGTGCTAAAGATGATCGGCTTCATTGAGGAGCTCGCTGACCTAGGGATCACATTGGAGAGTGAGCTATATACGGATATAGTTCTCCAGTCCCTTCCTTCCACTTACGCCCAGTTTATACTGAACTTCAACCTACAAGAAAAAGAGGTTGAACTATCAGAGCTCCTCAACATGCTGAGGAGCGCAGAGGGCACCCTACAGAAAGGTAGGGAAACATCCACTTTGTTTGTAGGAGGATCATCTTCTTCTAGGTCCAAGGCGAAAGCCAAGGGAAAGAAGAAGAAGGCCCCCGCCAAACCAAGGGGCGGTGTTGGTAAAGTGGATACGAAGGGAAAAGGCAAAGCAACAAAGATAGCGGGGAAGCTTGTGGATAAGGAAGAATGCTTCTATTGTCATAAGAAAGGACACTGGAAGAATGATTGCAGGGCCTGGAAGGCCAGAACACAGGAATTGAAGCAGGTTGCAGCTTCAGCTTCAGGTGTGTATGTTATTGAAAACTGTCTTTCAATAAACTCTACTTCCTGGGTATTGGATACCGGATCAGGATCTCATATCTGTAATTCTTTGCAGGCGTTGAGAAACCGTAGTGTTTTGAAAGCAGGTGACATGACCCTCAGAGTTGCAAACGGAGCTAGCATGGATGCTGAAGCCGTGGGGGACTATCACCTGGGAATGTCAGATGGACATGTTTTGGTTTTGCGTAATTGCTTTTTTGTACCCAACGCAACTTGTAATATCATTTCTGTATCTTTAGTTTCTAAAGAAGGTTATGAATTTGCGTTTGTAAGTAATGTTGTAAACATTCACCTTAATCAAGTTTTGATTGGGTCAGGTACATTGAGTAATGGTATATACGTGTTAAACCAACCACAGATTTTCAACGTCCAGAATACACACAAAAGAAAGTCTCCAGAAATAAATCAGACTTTCTTATGGCATTGTAGATTGGGTCACATCAATGAGAGAAGGTTGACTAAGTTACATACAGAAGGATATTTGAATGCGTTCGAATATCAATCGTATGCCACTTGTCAATCTTGTCTCAAAGGAAAGATGACAAAGACTCCGTTTACTGGACTAGGAGTAAGAGCGAGCGAGCTCTTAGGACTCGTACACAGTGACGTGTGCGGTCCAATGTCTACACATGCCCGAAGCGGACATTCTTACTTCATTACTTTTACGGATGACTTCTCAAGGTACGGTTATGTCTTCTTAATGAAACATAAGTCCGAGGCCTTTGGAAAATTCCAGGAATATAAGAATGAAGTAGAGAAACAGACCGGCAAAAGTATTAAGATTCTAAGATCGGATCGAGGTGGAGAATACTTAAGTGCCGAGTTCCTGGACTACTTAAAAGAGAATGGTATTCTCTCTCAGCTTACTCCTCCATACACTCCGCAACATAACGGTGTATCGGAGAGACGGAACCGAACCCTATTGGATATGGTTCGGTCCATGATGAGTAACGCTGAGTTGCCGCGATCATTCTGGGGATATGCGCTAGAATCAGCAGCATACCTTTTGAACCGAGTTCCCACTAAGACTGTGCCTACCACACCATTTGAGATGTGGTGTGGGAAGAGACCCCATCTTAATCACATTAAGATATGGGGAAGTCCAGCTTTTGTCAAAAAGCAGCATACGGACAAGCTCGAGGCACGCTCAGTACTGTGCAAGTTTGTGGGATATCCAAAGAATTCCAAGGGATATTTCTTCTACTGTGAAGAGGAACAAAAAGTTCTTATTTCTCGACATGCCCACTTTCTAGAACACCAGTTCATAGAAAAAGAAATAAGTGGGAGCGCAGTAGAACTGGAAGAAATTCCAGAACCACAGACTATTACTGAAAGGTTAGTGGAACCAGAGGGTTCAACAGAACAGGACATTCCTACGCCGCTCCGCAGGAGTGGTAGGCAGTCTCATCCGCCCGAGAGATACTGCGGTTTTCTCATAGACGGGGATAGAGAGGATTGCATCATAGATTATGATGAGCCTACTAGCTTCCAGCAGGCCGTTCAGAGCGTTGACTCAGTGAAATGGCTGGATGCAATGCGGACCGAAATGGAGTCCATGTACACCAACAAGGTATGGACGTTGGACATTGCTCCAGACGGGGTAAAACCCGTAGGATGCAAGTGGATCTTCAAAAGGAAGATTGGTGTAGATGGACAGGTTGAGACCTATAAAGCTAGGCTGGTAGCAAAGGGTTTTCGTCAAAGACCTGGCTTGGACTACGACGAAACCTTTTCTCCAGTAGCCATGCTGAAATCCATTCGGATCCTTCTTGCCATTGCTGCCTTCCACGATTATGAGATCTGGCAAATGGACGTAAAGACAGCTTTTCTAAATGGAAATTTAGAGGAGTGTGTCTATATGGACCAGCCAGAGGGTTTCATTCAGAGTGGGAGCAGCGGAAAGGTGTGCAAGTTGCTTAAGTCCATCTATGGACTAAAGCAGGCATCGCGGAGTTGGAACATCTGCTTTGATGAGACGGTCAAAGAATTTGGCTTTATCAAAAATCCAGATGAACCATGCATCTATAGTAGATTTGTAGCGAGAACTGTAGTATTCCTCGTTTTATACGTGGATGACATTCTCTTAATAGGAAATGATATTCCTATGCTACAATCTGTCAAGGGGTTCTTGTCACAAAGGTTCTCCATGAAAGACCTGGGTGATGCCTCATACATCCTGGGGATCCGGATCCATCGTGATAGATCCAAGAGGATATTGGGACTTTCTCAGTCCAGGTACATCGACACCGTACTGAAAAGATTCAGTATGGAAGATTCCAAGCGTGGTAACCTACCGGCTTGTCACGGGATCACCCTCTCTAAAGAGATGTCTCCCAAGACTGATTTGGAGAGGGATCGCATGTCTATTATACCCTACGCTTCTGCGGTAGGCTCTATAATGTATGCGATGTTGTGTACCAGACCGGATGTAGCTTATGCACTGAGTGTAGTAAGCCGGTATCAGTCAAACCCTGGGGAGAAACATTGGATAGCGGTAAAGAACATTCTCAAGTACCTGAGAAGGACTAAGGAGATGTTCTTGGTGTATGGCGGAAAAGACCTCCAGATCGAGGCCTTTGCTGACTCCAGCTTCCAGAGTGACAAGGATGATTCCAAGTCCATGTCGGGTTTTGTCTTTACCCTCAATGGAGGGGCGGTGTGTTGGAAGAGTTCCAAACAAGAAACCGTTGCAGACTCGACGATGGAAGCGGAATATATCGCTGCATCTGATGCCGCAAAAGAAGCTGTCTGGATGAGGAAGTTCTTGAAAGAACTTCAGGTGGTTCCGTCCATTGTTGATCCAATACCTCTGTATTGCGACAACAACGGGGCTATAGCATTAGCGAAGGAACCCAGGTCCCATCAGAGATCCAGGCACATCTTAAGGCGGTATCACCTGATCAGGGAGATCGTAGATCGCCAGGAGATCGAGGTTCGGAGAGTCGCTTCAGAAGATAACACTGCTGATCCATTCACCAAGGCCCTGCCCCAGACTCAGTTCGAGCGGCTGATCGAGATGATAGGTCTTCGATACGCCAGTACATGGCCTTAGTGCAAGTGGGAGATTGTTAGTGTATATGCCCTAGAGGCCATTACTGTATCATACTAGTTTGTATATTACTTAATGGATGCTTGGGATATTCACCTTGTATATACAATCTTGCTCAAAATAGTAGTATGCTACTTGGTTTGTTTCTACTTCAATGTGTACTTGTGTTTATTTCAGTATATCACTTATACGCATTAGTGGAGCCCTTAGGATCTTTGCTTGATTACCAGCGTTGTGATGGCAGTCACACTAGTGGGGGCTGGGTAATCTATAAGCACATCCTTATTCAGGTCCCTGGTCGCAGGACTATCGAGACAGGGCATCGATACTCCGGAGTAGACCAGCGCATGCGCTTCTCATCCCAGTGTGGGAGACGGTCTGTCCCACAGCCGTCAGTACGTCGTACTTGAGATAGTATGCGGGTGCTCGTTAGGTTACGGGTACACTGGACAGGACTCGTCGGGAACTGACTAGTTGGTATTATACCTATCGTCAGTTATCAGTTCCCAGGTGACATGAGTACAGCTTAGTCCGCTGACTTGACACTGTCACTCCGCCTCGAGTGTGTTCCCACTGTACTTTGATCACTACCCTACCACGGCTCAAAGGAGTCGTGCAAACAGGTGGTGGTTGGGTGCAGTCCCGAAGCACTTGGAGGCAGTGACGGTTAGACAGGATTCGTCTCTCCCGGTATTGGGGGTTGACATCGCGCTGTGTCTAGGAGAGCCATTACACGAGTAGTCCCTGGCCAGGGCAAACGAGATATACTGGTAGGTTTCCAGTGTTATCTCAGGGTGTATTGGGCTTCACTCCGGCACGACTTGTACCGCTATTGGGGGACTGACGTTTACCGCCCCCTAGGCCCGCCATGCGATGTATCAGACGAACAGACCGGACTGTATGGAGAATGTCACGCTCAGGCTCAGTAGGAGTTCAGATGGGTTTCGCCTCGTCGGTCTTCTTGTCGGCATTACCTGGGGACCGTTACGCACAGCTAGTGCCGCTTGCGGTCTGTGGTTAAACCCACTGCCAGCGTAGTGTCGAGTCTTTAGAGTCCCACACAGAAAGCTTTTCGCCTTTAGGCAAAAGAGTAGAGGTCGCATGGTATTGCGACAGGTCGCATGGTTTTGCGACAGGGTTCGGTCACATCCGTGCACTTGTGCACGTACAGTGTCCGGACAGTTTACACTAGCGGGCTTTGGTTTAAGCCAGATCCTAGTGTACCTTATGGGATTGGATTTATCCAGTTTGCATTCGTGTTCCTCGGAACGCGGATGCGGGTGTGTATGCACAGTTGACAGGGAGGCAGAGGTAGTGGATTCTCATTAGGGTTGTTGACAGTTGACCGTTGACTTTTGACTTTTTGCTCAACCCTAATGAGAATATGATATGTGATTAACTATTATATTAATTAAGTATTATGGTGATATGGTTGTTGACTTGTTGACTTTTGTTGACTTGTTGACTTTGGTGACTTGTTGACTTTTGTTGACTTGTTGACCGGTTGACTAGGCTTGACTAGTTGACCATCATGATAACCATGGTTATCATTTCATGCCAAAGACTTTTTTCTTGCTTGCTTTTTGAATAAAATGAGTGCATGATATGATAACATTATGGTTGCTTCTAACCATCACCAAAAGACTTTTTTGATATGATGAGTTATGATCACTTTGGATTATGAGAGGGTGAGAGAGAAAAGAGAGCCTCATTCTTTCTTGCTCATTCTCTCTCTTGTTCTTGAGCTCTCCCCTTGCTCTCACCCTCAACCTCTTGCTCCCTCTCTTGATCTATGGTTCTCTTGTCTCATGAGTTGAGAATCAAGAACCATAGATAAAATCCCATTCTACTTCCTCTCTACTCATTCTAGTTCACTAGGTTTAGCAAACCAAGTGAACTAGTTTCTTCAAAGACCGAAGAAGGACCTAAAGGTTGGAGCTTTCGAGTGGATCTATCTTCGGCGTACGGAGACGACGAGAAGGAGCCATCGGACCATCACCGGAGCTTGAAGAGAAGGAGTTCAAGTTTAGGTATAACCATCTCTATCCGAGTAGCTAAACATCTTTAGCTTAGTTTGCTAGTTTTAGTTTAGGTAACGATCCCGACCATAAGTTAGTCCATGTTGCCTCTTGCGATAAAAATTTTGATTTTATACCGTTTCCGCCTCCCCGTAAGAACCGGGGGTCGCAATATGGACTTACAGCTATTACACGTTGATAGAGCCCCTAGGATTCTTGCTTGACCACCAGCAGTATGAGGGCGATCATATAAGTGGGAGCTGGGGGTCTATAAGCATATCCTTAAAAGGTCCCTAGTCGTGAGAGTTTCGAGACAGGGCATCGATTCTCCATAGTAGACTAGTGTATACAGTCGAGACCCCGACGAGGGGCGGTGGCCGGTCTCACAAGCCACTGGTGTCAGTTGGATCACCTAAGATGTATACAGGTGCTCATTGGGTTATGAGTACACCGGACAGGACTCGCCGGGAACATGCTAGTTGGTCATATACCAGACGTCAGATGGCAGTTCCCTGGTGACATGTGTGCAGGTTAGTTCATCGACCTGGGGATCGTCATTTGTCTCGTGTGAGTTCCCACTGTACTTTGATTACTACCCTACCACGGCTCAAAGGAGTCGTGCAAACAGGTTTTAGTTGGGTACAGTCCCGAGCCACATGGAGGCAGTGAGCGTATCTTTAGGGGTTCGTCTCTCCCGGTATTGGGGGTGAGGTCGTGCTGTGTCTAGGAGAGCCATTACACGAAGCCCTCGGCCGAGGCAAGGAGATTTACTGGTAGGTATTCCAGTAGTATCTCAGGGTGTTCTGGGCTACACTCCGACACGACTTGTACCGCTTTTTGGGGTCTGACTTTTACCAACCCCCTAGGCCCGCCATGCGATGCTCATAGACGAACGGACCGGACTGTACGGATATTGTCACTGACAGGCTCAGTAGGGAGTCAGGCTGAGTTCGCTCACAGACGTCCCTTTTGGTCAGTACCTGGTAGCCCGTTACGTATTGGCTTATACCTCTGACGTGCTAGTGGTTAAATCCACAACCAAGGTGTTGACGAGTCTTTAGAGTCCCCCACATTCAGTTACTCAGCTTTCGGGCGAAAGGTTGTAGAGGCCGTATGGAGATATGGCAGGGTCCGATCAGATACGTGCGGTATTGCACGGATCAGGATCGGACAGTCTGTACTATAGGCCGTATGGATATATGGCAGGGTTCAATCAGATACGTGCGGTATTGCACGGATCAGGATCGAACAGATATTACTAGCCGGCTTTGGTTTAAGCCGGATCCTAGTATAGTACAGTGTAGATTTTGTCTCATTGCATTTGTATTTCAGTCGAAATACAGATGCGGGTGTGTATGCACAGTATCGGGGTTTTCCTGTAATTTATTACGGGACCAGTTTTCTGGAGTTGCCAGTTTGCTTTCCGTTTCGGCCAATTTCCATTGTTCCGTTCATTGGCCGAAGATTGGTGGAGGAGGGCTTATTTGCATTGTTGCAAATAAGTATTTGTGGAGGGGTTCTTTGTATATTCTTGTATCATGATGGTTTTCATGATGAGCACCATACCTTGACCTTTTTGACTTGATCATTTCATGATAGCTTGACTTTTAGTGGTCATGATGGTTGTTGATGGTTGGAGTTGTGTGTGGTTTTGCTTATGATCATATTCTTTCATGATTTGTTTTTGATGCCTTGAATTATTGTTCATGCCACTCAATCTCTCATGGAGATCTATCTCATTCTCTCCCTCCCTCATTAGAGATGGCCGGCCATGTATATGAGGGGCTGTCCAAAAATTGAAAGGGGAAAAATGTTGTTCATTTCATGCACCAAAATTCTCCAAGCTCCTCCATATACTTCTTGTATCATCCCTCTACCAAAATGGCAACTCCACAAACCCCAAATGAGACATATAGATCCACACTACATTCTACAGCAAATCTTGGGCACGTCGAGTAGCCGGCTTCGTGCCCGAGTTGCCTCGGCATTGAGGTGGGAGCCCGTAGAAGAAGTAGGCGATGTGGTGCACTTCCGGCGACAAGGAGGAGACGGGACATTCCGCAGGAGATCGGGACGACGACGAGAAGATCGGAGGACTTGGATCGTCGGTATATCGCTTTCCCATCTTATTGTTAGCTAGGACTAGTTAGTGGTTCGATCCGGGTATTAGTGCGCGGCGGTTTGCCAATTCAAGAAAATTAAAGTTTATCACCGCTTCCGCATTTGTCCGTCGGATTGACGGCCGGGGCGCCGCCGTGCACTTACACAAGCATCCAATATAATATACATCATCTGTACAATACTGGCCTCTAGGGCATACATACAACTAACAATCTCCCACTTGCACTAGGGCCAGCTGCTGTAGTATCGCTTACCGAGCATCCCGAAGAGTCTCTCAAACTGTATCTAGGGAATGGCCTTCATGAGTGGATCCGCTGTGTTATTCTTCGTGTCAACCCTCCTGACCTCGATCTCCCGGCGATCAACTATCTTCCGGATCAGGTGATACCGCCTCAGAATGTGCCTGGATCGCTGATGGGATCTGGGTTCGTTGGCCAAAGCCACTGCTCCATTGTTATCGCAATACAAAGGTATTGGATGCTCAATGGATGGAACCCCTCCAAGTTCAGTAATGAACTTCTTGATCCAGACAGCCTCTTTGGTAGCATCGTTGGCAGCGATGTAATCAGCCTCCATCGTCGAGTCTGCCACGGTTTCCTGCTTGGAACTCTTCCAGCTAACCGCCCCTCCGTAAAGGATAAAGACAAATCCCGACTGCGACTTAGAGTCGTCCTTATCACTCTGGAAGCTCGAATCGGTAAAGGACTCTACTTGGAGTTCTCCGTTACCATACACCAAGAGCATCTCTTTAGTCCTTCGTAAGTACTTGAGAATGCTCTTCACAGCTGTCCAGTGACTCTCTCCAGGATCAGCTTGATACCTGCTCACTACACTTAGTGAGTATGCTACATCGGGTCTGGTACATAGCATCGCATATATGATAGAGCCTACAGCTGAAGCATAGGGTATCCCTTGCATGCGAGCTCTCTCCAAATCAGTCTTGGGAGACATCTCTTTGGAGAGAGTGACTCCAGAGATCGTGGGTAAGTTCCCACGCTTGGATTCTTCCATACTAAACCTCTTTAGTATGGTGTCAATGTACCTGGATTGGGACAATCCTAATATCCGTTTGGATCTATCTCTATAGATCCTTATCCCCAATATGCAGGAGGCATCACCAAGATCTTTCATTGAGAATCTTTGTGATAAGAAGAGCTTAACCGATTGCAGCATAGGAATGTCATTTCCTATCAGGAGTATGTCGTCTACGTACAAAACGAGGAGGAAAACCTTACTCCCTGCTACCTTCTTGTAAATACAAGGTTCATCTACGTTTTTGAAGAAATCAAACTCTTTGATAACGACGTCAAAGCAGATGTTCCTGCTCCGCAATGCTTGCTTTAATCCATAAATGGATTTAAGCAGCTTGCACACCTTCCCGCTGCTCCCACTATCTACGAAGCCCTCTGGCTGAGTCATGTACACGCACTCTTCTAAATTACCGTTTAGAAAGGCGGTCTTAACATCCATTTGCCAGATTTCGTAATCATTATATGCAGCGATGGCAAGCATGATCTGGATGGATTTAAGCACAGCCACTGGAGAAAAGGTCTCGTCATAGTCCACACCTGATCTTTGACGAAAACCCTTTGCTACAAGTCTAGCTTTGAAAGTCTCCACTTTCTCATCTACACCAAGTTTTTTCTTGAAGATCCACTTGCTCCCAATGGGTTTTACCCCTTCAGGAGCATCTTCCAAAGTCCATACTTTGTTGGTGTACATGGATTCCATCTCGGACCGCATAGCATCCAGCCATTTCACTGAGTCCCCACTCGTGATGGCCTGCTCGAAGCTAGTTGGGTCATCATCCTCCATGATGCAGTCCTCGCTCCCACCATCCATGAGAAAACCGTAGTATCTCTCAGGTGGGTGAGAAACCCTACTAGATCGGCGGAGAGGCTGAGGTTCGTTGGGAGCTACTGAATCCTCTGGTTCCACTAAATCTTCAGTTTGAGTTTGTGTAGCCGGAATTTCTTCCAGTTCTACCTAGTTGCCACTAATTTCTTTTGTAAGAAATTCCTTTCCTAAAAAGGTGGCATGTTGAGAAACAAACACTTTTTGTTCCTTAGTATGGTAGAAAAGATATCCATGTGAATGTTTGGGATATCCCACAAACTTGCATAGAACTGACCGTGCCTCGAGTTTGTCCGGATTTTGCGTTTTAACATAGGACGGACAACCCCATATCTTAACACGTTTAAGACATGGTCTCTTCCCACTCCATATCTCATATGGTGTAGTAGGTACAGATTTAGATGGAACTTGATTCAATAGGTATGCCGCAGTTTCCAGCGCATACCCCCAGAAGGAAATAGGTAACTCAGCTGTGCTCATCATAGAGCGCACCATATCTAATAGGGTGCGGTTCCTCCGTTCAGATACACCGTTGTGCTGTGGTGTATATGGAGGAGTCAGCTGAGAGAGAATCCCATTCTCTTTTAGGAAGTCCAGGAATTCATTACTCAAGTATTCACCTTCTCGATCAGATCGTAGGATTTTAATACTTTTTCCGGTTTGGTTCTCGACTTCTTGTTTATATTCTCTAAATTTCTCAAAAGCTTCAGACTTGTGTCTCATCAGGAACACATATCCGAATCTAGAGAGATCGTCAGTGAATGTAATGAAGTATGCAGAACCATTCCTGGCATGAGTAGACATTGGACCGCATACATCACTATGCACCAGTCCCAAGAGTTCCGTAACTCTTTCTCCGTGTCCCCTAAACGGAGTTTTGGTCATCTTGCCTTTGAGACATGACTGGCAAGTGTCATAAGATGAAAATTCGAACGGTTTCAAATATCCATCCTTATGCAACTTAGCAAGTCATGTCGTATTGATGTGACCTAGTCTACAATGCCACAAGAAGGATTCGTTCGGATCTGAACTCTTCCTCTTGTGTGTGTTTGTTATACTCAGAACTATTGATTGATTTAGAACATACATGCCATTGCACAACGTGCCTGATCCAACCAACTTTTGGTTACGGAAAATGTTCATAACATTATCCTGTAATACAAAATTATATCCCTCTTTACTCAACAAAGAAACCGATATAATGTTGCATATCAGGTTCGGCATGTAATAGCATTCGTTCAGAATCAATGTATTACCAGTTGGTAATGCAAGATGATATTCCCCGACAGTCTTAGCTGCAACAATTGCACCATTTCCAACTCTTATGTCTTTATCACCTTCTCCAAGTTCTCTACCTTTTCTAAGCCCATGTAACTGATTATATATATGGGATCCTGACCCGGTATCTAATACCCAGGACGTAGGGCAAATGGAGAAACAGTTCTCTGTAACGAACACACCCGAAGAAAATGCATCAACATGTACTTTCTTCATTCGAGTGGCATGGGAATCCTGGTATTCCCCTATATCCTGTTCAGTCCTATAACTCTTATAAGAAAAAACGGAACCAACGTTCCCCAGCACAGTATAACATACGGGTTCGGTCAATACATCCATGTTATTATCTTGATTAAGGCATGACATGGTCGCTACCTGGAGAGAGAGAGAGAAGAAAACAATTTAGCGTATGGTCTTCAAGATCAGATTGGTTATTATCTTATCTAATCAGGATGGCTCCCACTGTTTTTATCAAATCTTCCTTCAAACCCTAAAAGGAAAGACTAGCCGGGATTAATTACACCCTACAACTTCGTCGATATTTCAGCCAGGCCAGTGTCGGTACTTTGAGGGAGGTTCCCCGTGCTTTCGCACGGACCTAATTAAAGTAAACCTCATTTTCCCAGAGGCGTAACCCCGTTGACACCTTTCTAGACACCTACTTGATCGGCTAATTGTCCTGTGTAAAACTCTCCCAGGAGTAACAATTACTCGCAGTGGGTATCGGGATCCAACTATCTCATAGAAGGTATGCAATCTCATTGCAAATTTCAACACTTGAAATTCCCGATAATATTTTGCCCCTAGCGTGCTATGACCTTGACGCATGCCAAACAACCCATAGTCCGCTAGTCAAGTTCAACCCGTACATTTCTTGATTGAATTAAACCCACCCGCACGACCCTTGACAAAGGCCAACAAGGTCGTACGACTACCCCAAAACAATCTGCATCATATGCATAAGCAGATAAGCACCATTTAGCTACCGTACACTACGCCTTGACAAAGGCCAACAAACGCAGCACGAATACTAAACAGTTCTTATCTGAAATGACGGAGGGCTACGACAGGTTTTTCTAAAAACCTATTGCGTAATGAACTTGATATCGTCGTAGAATCATGTGAATTTTGAAATGGAGTGATTTTGAGGCTTTTATTAGTTTTGCTAAAGAGGTCACTCCCGGTGAATGGATCTCGGCTCTTTCCTTATGGAATAAGGTGCAGGATATATCATATACATCACTGTGCAAAGCAAAACTCCAAAAGCAATCAAAAACCAAACCGAGTTTTGTAGCATCTGCCAGTTTTTCTAAAGAGGTCACTCCCGGTGAAGAGATCTCGGCTCTTTCCTCATCGAATAAGGTGCAGGGTATATCATATATACCGCTATGCAAAGCAAAACTGTAGCTACCCTTTTTATTAAAATTTGATTCTACAACATCTTTTAGGTTTCTTTTCTTTCATTAATCACATTAATGAAGTCCCATCATTTAAGTCACCTAAACATTACAGATAAATACGACATACACTTATGCCATCCGCATTCGCCTCAATGTCCCTTCGTGCACCGTTAGGTTAGGTAACTAACGACAGAGCAGGGCAGGGCTAGTGCGGGTGTAAAACATAAGTAACGTCTATATAATATATCATATATACTATATACTGTATCCATCACAGAACATATCTAATGATCACATCACAGATATCGCAGCAGAAACATAGATATAATGTGTGATATACTAGGACGTCCGTATTTAGTATTTAGCCAATAATAGAAAATACGGATTCTACAGTCGCGATGAATAGCCAAGCCCACACCCTGGACCCGTACGAGAGCAGCAAGCGACCCTACCAATTCTGGAGTTTAGGAGACCCGGTCTCGACTCCTCGAGATGGCCTCCCACTGAACCCCAGAACCCGGTCACCTGTGCTCCCCTCCTTGGGTCCATCCTAATGCGGAAAAGTAAATAATATACAACACTGGTGGCATCGACCTCAACCCAGAAGTGCCCCAAATAAAAGAATATTACATTACATTTGAATTTACATGAATGAAAATATAAAACTCCCATCTCACATAAAACCCCCCGGCTATTCAATTGCGACAATCCTGCACATCATATCTCAGCAACACATAATATCTCATATCATCAACGTAAGTAAGTATGCATACACCGATTGTCGTCGACGTATAGCAACGACAATCGGCAATACCACTACATACTACACTTACGGTCACAGAAAAGAAAGTGTAAAACTGCAATATCTGGAATCCACATTCTCTTTAGACATCGTAAATGCGAAATATCACATACCTCGTATTTCATGTCTTATAATATGAATTCCACACATTGCATCACATTCCAGATAATTAGACAGTATTAAAGTTTTCGAACGAACGATCAAATACCCAAGATTCGCTAAAGCTCAACACTTGAGCGGAGTTCAAAAAACCCGGAGTGTGACACAGTAGTAGCGGTCCAGCCGTAGAAGGGTCAAGCCAACGCCTCACATGTGGCACGCCGTACTGCCCCAAACCCTAAGGTTCAAAGGGCAGTTCAAGACGGTCACATAATCGAGTTAAGGTTTGTTGTCTTCTAGAGGGTCCACCACAAAACTTGCATGTATCTCCGAAAGATTCAAACCCCGTGAAAAGTGAGCAAATGACACTCGTTCTAACATATCGATACTTTCTAATTTACCCGGAAAAGACACGAAATGAAAATTCCGGTCGAATCGACGAGTCGAAAAACATCTCCAGAATTTTCAGTACTAAATTCAGATTAAAAAAACTCCAAAACAATATACAAGCAGAGTAATTAGTTACTGTACAAAAACCACAGCATGAATCAACAGAACGGCCGCGGAACCGCGGCCTAAGCAGGCTATTGCCGCGATTCCGCGCTCAAATTTACTGTTCATGGTCTCGTTTTTCACAGTAACTCATATATTTACCTGCTGAATTTTTTGCATATTTTTAATTCTGAAAATTACCAGATTTTAAAATATGTCCAGAGAGCGTCCGAGAAAGTCGTATTTTAGTTCGATCGGAGTTTTTACTTCGTTAAAGTGTCACCTAATTTTCTAGGTCGGCTCTGATACCAATGTTGGGTTAGCCTAGCACCTCATGAAGGGTTTGGAAGCATCACATGTACCAAAGGTGGAGTCTTTAGGGTGCTAAGTTAACAAACATCGGATCATTCCTAGAAAATTAGGGTTTCTAAAACTTGCATATCATCATATGAAAGAAAAGCTAGGGTTTAGAGAGTACAACCTTTATAGCTCCCTACGCTAGACTCCTCGGCTACTTGGGGTTTGAAAAAGCTCCGCTTGAACTCCTCTAGGTCACCGATGATCCACCCGTAGTCCGCTTTGTCCAAGCTAGCAACTTCACCCGATCAAGAGAACGAAATGAAGCTAACACTCCAAACAAGTGGGCTAGACTGGTGTAGAATGGTGTTGTGGTTCTCTTTCTCACTTCAAAATCCTAACTTGATGAGTATATTTCTCACTACAAAAATCCAGAGAGCAAATGATCAAGGTTGATGAAGATGATGGCTTTTTAGAAAGAAGAGAAGAAAAACTCCCTTGAGAAAAATGAAAAATATAAGTATATATATTTTCCATCTCTCATTTCAAACCATGGTTAATTATATAGATATTATTGTAATGGAGTTAAAAGAACAAAAGGAAAATAAACCAAGGGTTAAAAGGTAGGTGAGCATGGTAAGGTAAAGAAGAGTGTAGAAACATTCTATCATTTAACCCTTTTTCTTTTCCTTTTTGTTTTAATTCAAAAGCAATAAAAATCCATATAATAACCATGGTGTGATTCTTATATTGCCACCATTCTCAATGTATAAGCAACCATGATGTATGTATGTATGTATGTATGTGTGTATGTACATCCATATGTGCATGAATCTATAAAGAAGGCATACATGCATGCATACATCCATCAAACTCAATAAAAGATATCAAGTGAGAAACTAATGGTTAAATGATAAATCAACACTTGATTTATCAATCCGGCCATATCACATATGACCCCACCAAAAGCAAGCCGCCCGATCAATATACGGTATCCCATACGCGCATTTTAATCGAGTCCATGCGCATATTGCATACGCGCACCACAACGTTTCGCCTGTACTAGGAAACTCTATTGTGGGACTCTAAGACTCGTCAATACGCCAGCAGTGGGTGATGATCATATCAAGCACCCCCAAGCCGCAAGCGGTCAGCTAAACGTAACGGCTATCCGGGTATTGAGCGATCAGAAGAGAACAAGCGAACCAGCTACAATTCCCGTCGAGCCAATCGGCAACACTTCCCGTATAGTCCGGTCTCCTCGTCTGATATGTCGCATATCAAGTCTAGGGGTGGTAAACGTCAGACCCCAATAACTGATAAGTCGTGCCGATGTGAGGCTCATAACGGGTCGAGAAACTACTGGTAACACTTACCAGCAAATCTCTGAATCAGCCCTGGCCAGGGACTTCCCTGTTACGGCCAATCGAGCACAGCGCAACATCAACCCCCAATACCGGGAGAGACGAAACCCCTCCTATCGCTCATTGTCTCCATGTGACTCGGGACTGGATCCAAAAACCACCGTTTTGCATGCCCTCATGGACGTGGTAAGGTGGAAATCAAAACCCAGTGGGAATCACACAAGACTCTATGACGATCTCGGGTCTACAGACTAACCTGCACAAGTGTCACCTGAGAACTGCCATCTGACGTGAGGTATAATACCATCTGGGAGTTCTCGGCGAGTCCGTCCAGTGTACCCAGTCTCCACTGAGCACCCGTATACCATCTCTGATGTCAAACACCAATGGATATGGGATCATCCATCGCCCATCTCATGGGTCGAGAAGCGTATACGCTAGTCTACACTGGTATATCGATGCCCCGTCTCGATACACCTACGACTAGGGACCTTGAAGGATGTACTTATGGACTATCATGTCCCCACTAATATGATCCGCATCATAGTCCAGGTAGTCAAGTACACATCCTAAAGGCTTTACCAACATATAACCATAAGACAGTATAAAGAGACAAGTATACATGTTAAGATAAATAGCAACCAGATAGCATACTATCATATCGAGCAAGAAAGTCATCTCTATATATGTCCAAGCATCCAATATAATATACATCATCTGTACAATACTGGCCTCTAGGGCATACATACAACTAACACCTTTTACTAAAAATTGATTTTCTAAAAAGTGGGCATGACGAGGATCAAAAACCTTTTGTTCCTCGTAATAGGAAAGATACCCCCGGAAATTCTTTGGGTATCCCACAAACTTACATAGTACTAAGTGTGCCTCGAGCTTTTCCGCACACTGCTTTTTAACAAAAGCTGCACATCCTTATGTCTTCAGATAATGAAGATAGGGTTTCTTCCCACTCCACATCTGATGTGGTGTTGTAGGCACAGTCTTGGTAAGAACCTTATTCAAAAGATAGGCAGCTTATTCTAGTGCATAACTTCCAAAGGATCGCGGCAACCCAGCGTTACTCATCATGGAACGAACAATATCCAATAGGATTCTGTTCCGCCTTTCCTATACACCTTTGTGTTGTGGTGTGTATGGAGGAGTAAGCTGAGAGAGAATTCTATTCTCTTTTAGGTAATCCAGGAACTCGGCAATTTAAGTATTCACCACGTCTATCAGATCTCAGTGTCTTGATACTTTTGCCTGTTTTTTTTTCCACTTCATTCTTATATTCGCGGAATTTTTCAAAGGTTTCGGATTTATTCTTTCATAAGAAGACATTTCCTAACCTAGGAAATTATCCGTAAAATTAATGAAATAGGAATAACCACTTCGTACATCTGTAGATATTGGACTACATACGTCGCTGTGTATGAGTCCCAAGAGCTCGCTTGCTCTTACTTCGTGTCTAGTGAACGGAGTCTTTATCATCTTTCCTATGAGACATGATTAACAAGTTGCATAAGACTGATATTCGAACAGATCCAAATATCCTTCTCTATGTAACTTCGACAACCGTGTTTCATTGATGTGACCCTGTCTACATTGCCATAAGAAAGTTTTATTTAATTATGGAGACTTTATTTTAAGTGTGTTATGGACGTTCGAAAACCTGAGCTTGATTCAGTATATACTGTCCTCTAGTGTACCTGACCCAATCACTTTTTGATTTAGGTGGATGTGAACCACATCGCTTACATACTAGACTTTGTACACACAAACATTTACGTAGAATCAATATCTGCCCACTTGTCAATTATAGGTCATATACCCTATGGATACAGCGTCCATGCTCATTCCGTTAGCAACCCTGAGAGTCATATCACCTGCCCTGATCACACTACGGTTTCTCAAAGCCTGTAATGAATTACAGATATGAGATCATGATCAGGTATCTTGTACCTAGGAAGTAGAGTTAATTGACAGACTGTTTTCAATCACTAACACACCCGAAGTTGAAGCCACAACATGCTTTGGATCCTGGATTCTGGCTTTCCAAGCCCTGCATCCCTTCTGCCAATGCCATTTCCCGAACATCCCTCCTTCCCTACTGTTAACCCTGAAACTTTTGCCCTTCCCTTTTCTTTTACCTTACCGACACCGCCTATTGGCTTTGTGGAGGTCTCCTTCTTCTCACTCTTGGCATCATCCTTAGATCCAGAAGAGGAAGATTCCCCAATAAGCAGTGCGGGTGTCTCCCAGGTTTCCTTCCGGATGCCCTCAACTGGAAGTATAACTTTCTTCTTCTGGGCGTAAGTAGGAGGTAGGGACTGTAGAATCAAGCCAGCATATGACTCATTCTCTAATGTTGTCTTCGGGTCCGTTAGCCTTTTAATATAGCTAATCATTGTAGGGACGTGGTCCCTTACAGATGACCCGATAGCCAACCTCGCTTGAAGCAATTCCTTCGAGGTCTCGTATCTTGCGATATGAGATTGCTCTCCATATAAAACTTTGTTATGGAGGAAGATAGAAACTAAGTCCATCTTCTCGTGCTGCCTCTGCTATACACCATCAACTGAGGCCAACACGAGGCACTTGGCATTCGCACTGTCTTATTCCCTTGTTTTACGGATATCCATATCTACAACAGTGGAAACTGGACCTGGGACGGTGGGGCTTGAGTAGTAATGAGGTGGTCCATCTTGTCATAGGTAATGGATATCTGGACAAACCATTGCCAGTCAATATAGTATAACTCAGTAATTTTATTATCTATCTGTAACCTAATCTGGTCACCTGGTCGCTGTAATAAGGAGAGAGAGAAGAAAACACTCAGCATGATGCTTTTGCAACTTTAGATTGGTTTTTAATTTATCTAAACAGGATGGCTCCCACTATTTCTTGAATCCTTCCTCAAACCATAAAAGAAGAATTAGTCAGGATTGATCTCACCGTACAATACTTGCTTAACCGTTCGGCCACGCTAGTGTTGGTACTTCGAGAGAGGTTTTCCAATGCTTTCGCGAAGTTCCTTAATTACAAAACCTCTTTTCCCTGGAGGAGTAGCCCTGCTAACACTGTTCTAGACACATACTTGGTTTATAGCATTGATTGTTAAGTAAAGAATCTCCCGAGGAGTAGCGGATACTCACAGTAGGATCAGGATCCAAATATCATTGTGTGATAATCCTGAGGGAATCCTACCAACATTATCACACTCCAAATGGTATGCATCACTAGCAAGTTTCAGTTTCCTTAGAAACTCCCGATGTGGATTTTTTCCCCATGCTCTTATGGCCTTGACGAAGGCTAACATATCATAAGTCATATGTCAAGTTCTACTCGTCATTTCCCAGGTTAATTTGAAACCACCCGCACATACCCTTGATGAAGGCCAAAATAGTAGTATGCCTGTCCCAAACCAATGCATCTGTCTATACTACAGATGAATATCCAGCAGCTACCAATCATTATGCCTTGACGAAGGCCAACATACATAGCTTGAATACTACTGACTATTCATATTAAATGACGGAGGGCTAAGAATGGTTTTGGTGAAACCGTGAACGTAGTGAACTTGATATAATCGAAGGAACCTGATAGCTTTTAAAAGGAGTGGTTTAAGCTCCGCATTTAAAAGTGTGCTGTTTTAAAATAACCGAGTGGTTTTAAAATTTGTTCCAACGATTCATCTTTGGTTTGTTTGCTTTGCATTAATTTAATGCAGTCCCATCAATTAATCTACCATTGTAGAAAACAATGAAAATACATAGTACGCTTATGCCATCGGCATTCGCCACTGGGCCCAGTCATCACCCGTTAGGTTACTTAACTAACGACAGAGCGGGGGCTGAACTAGTGCGGATGCAAAACATAAGCAACGTCTATTATATAATACATATATAATAATATCCATTCGTCAGATGCAATGATAGGCATTCCAGATCACAGATGAACACATTGGATACACTAGGAATTCCGCATTTCGTTTGAGCCTGTAACGAAATACAGATTCCAAGGTCGTGATGAATAGCCATACCCCATCCTAGACCCCTACGGGTGCGGCAAACTACCCTCCAAATACCCGAAGTGAAGCAACCTCCCTCAACAAAGTGAGTAGGCCACTCGGCACTTCAAAGTACCCGGTAGTTTGTGCACTCCACCTTGGGTCTATCCTAAAAGCAAAAACAGTAAAAGAAATAATACAACGGTGGCTACAACCTCAACCCGTATGTGCCCCGCAAAAATAATATTACATCACTTTACAAATTTTACATTGAATGAAAGAATGAAAACCCTCATCTCACATCCCCGGCTATTCATCCAGGACGATCCAAAAAGTTCATATACACAAACCATCACAACAACATCACAGATATGTGCAACCCTGACTAATCGAAGTATAGCAATTAGTCGATGTTTCCAAACACATATATACATAACAAATCTTGTAAAGTAACTACGACATAAGAATTCCAAACGCAATTAACAAACTTAAACAATTTTCCAAGACTTGAAAATCTAGTGAGCTGAAGTTCCAAAATTGATAGTTTTGAGCCAATCCGGGAGTCGAAACAAACTCGAAACCTTCCTGAATCTTCATGGAGGCGAAGACACATGAATTATTGTCTAATATGGGGCCTCATGGGGGTACCCTCTGTTAGTTATATGTATGCCCTAGAGGCCATTACTGTACATTGGATGTATATTGTAGTGGATGCTCGGTCATATATAGGTAGGACTTTCTTGCTCGACATGATAGTACGCTATCTGGTTGCTCTTTATCATAACATGTATACTTTCTGTCTCTCTGTTACATGTTGATAAAGCCCTTAGGATGTGTACTCGACTTCCAGGACTATGATGCAGATCATACTAGTGGGGCCAGGGTAGTCCATGAGTACATCCTTCAATGTTCCTAGTCGTTGGAATATCGAGACGGGGCATCGATATTCCAGAGTAGACTAGCGTATATCTTCTCGACCCATGTGATGGGCGATGGATGATCCCATATCCATTTGTGTTTGACATCAGAGATGGTATGCGGGTGCTCAGTGGAGACTGGGTACACTGAACGGACTCGGCGAGAACTCCCAGATGGTATTATACCTCACGTCAGATGGCAGTTCTCTGGTGACACTGGTACAGCTTAGTCTGTTGACCCGAGATCGTCATAGAGTCTTGTGTGTCTCCTACTGTGCTTTGATTTCCACCCTACCACAGCTCTACTGAATCGTGCAAACAGGTGGTTTTTGGGTACAGTCCCGATTCACATGGAGGCAATGAGCGATAGGAGGGGATTCATCGCTCCCGGTATTGGGGGTTGATGTTGCGCTATGCTCGACTAGCCATAACAGGAAATCCCTGGCCAGGGTTGCAGTGATATACTGGTAAGAGTTATCAGTAGTTTCATGATTGTTATGGACCTCACGTCAGCATGACTTATCAAGCTACTGGGGTCTGACGTTTACCACCCCTAGGCGAGATATGCGATATATCAGACGAACAGACCGGACTGTACGGTAAGTGTTACTGGTTGGATTCACAGGAGTGTGAGCGGGCTTGCTCGTCGATCTTCTGATCGCTCAATACCCGGGTGGCCGTTACGTTTAGCAGACCGCTTGCGGCTTGTGGGTGTTTGATATGATCATCACCTGCTGCCGGCGTATTGACGAGTCTTTAGAGTCCTACACAGAGGTTTCCTGGCTCAAGCGAAACGAAATAGGAGCGCATATGAGATATGTGCGGGACCGAGAATAATGCGTGTATGTGATACCGTATCCTATTCTCATGATGGATGTATCGAATGGTCGTATGCGATATAACCTAGTTATCGAATCGAAGATTGATTCGATAAGTCGATACATTGGATACTAGTCGGTTATATGCGATATGACCGGATCGTTAAATCAAGTGTTGATTTAATGATTTATTGTATAATATATTTGATATATTACTTTGCATTAACTAGTATTTGTTCACTTTGGATGGATTTTCTCACTTGATGTGCACATTGTATATTTGATATAGTTTTGTGCACTAGTTTGTATCATGTTTGATGATACATGCAAACTTGGGTTTGTGTAAAGAATTAAACCATGGTTTTGTTAATGGTTAGGGTTTTGATTTACTTATCTATTCATTTATTTATTTATTCTTTTTTGAAAGATAAAGAGAAATGGTGGCTTGATTTGTTTTCTAGTTGAAGCTTCATGAAGCTTTGAATAAGTCCACCATTTTTGTTTCATACTTAACCCTAACCATTCAAGCTAACCTTAGTTAATTCTCTACACCTAACTATGGTTGCTATATGATAAGATAATTCTTTTTATAACTTATCATATTCTTTTTCTTTTTCTTCTTCTTCTTCAACAAAGAAGAAAGCTTGCAACCTTTAATGGCAACTTGAGAAAAAGAGTGAGAAATCCAATTCTAAAGTGAACCCACTTCCTATTTCTTCATCCTCTACCACTTACCCAGTAGTATAGGGTATTTTCTTCACAAGTTTCATGACTTGGTGAAGTTGTAGTTTGATCTTGAGTTGCCTCGACGTAGATCATCTTCGGCATCGAAGTCGACGACCTAGCCCGATCTTTTCTCCGATGAGACCACCGCGAGAGTCTAGGATTCCGATGGGTACAGCGGAGGGAAGTCATCACGGAGCTAGAGAGGTGGAGGACCGGATCTACAAAGGTTGTAGCCCCTTTCCTTTAAGTTAAAGTTGTTTACTTGCATTGCATCGCCTCATCATCTAGTTAACGATCCGTACTAGGGTTTGTAGGCACATGAAAAATTTGAATTGGGCATGTTTGATCTGTTGTGAGACTTCATTAGTGTGCCTAGGAACCCTACAGTGGTATCAGAGCTACTAGGCATTGGATGTCGTCCTATGGGGGGTTCTTACTGTGTGACAGTAAGGCGAAGCATAGGCTCTTACCCCCAGGGTGTCCCGAGACCGGAAGGTGTTCCGGCGGGTTGTAGTCCTCGCGAGGGGGCATGCGTAAAAAGTAGCGGCTGAGGGACCCGTTGGTGCCACGGCGACCGTATTGGATGGGGTGGCTGCCTGACCTACAGCGGTATCAGAGCCTAGCTAGAGCTTTAGGCGATGTGTAGACGAAGCTAGAAGTCCGATCGAACCCGATATCCCCCGATTTCAACCCTCTCTGTACAATTTTTTAAACAGTGGATTTTTGTGAATTAAAAATTCTCAACAAAACATGCAGGAAAAACTAAGAATTACTGTGAAGTACGGACCCCTAATTCAACAATTTGACCGCGGAACCGCGGCGAAACTAGGGGTTTTGCGGCGGTTCCGCGGCCAAAATTATGACTTAGTCCCTGAAATTTCATGTAATTATTCTTAGGTCCTTTATTGTTAATTTTTTCTGTGAATATTTTAATTACACTCAAGTGTTGAGTTTTCTAGGGTTGTATTGGGGACTCGTTGATTCGATCGGATAATTTATCTTCGTTTAAGTTTTTCCGGATATTTTAGAAACTGTTAAAAAGTTCGACCGGATATAAATACCCACTTTTTCCCCTGTCGGGAAATTTCCAAGTGTTGGATCTTTCCGTAGTTTAAGAACGTTCTAAGTAGTGCAAGTAACACGATGTTCCCTCTAGAAGACAACAAACCTTAACTCGATTATGTGACCGTCTTGAACTGCCCTTTGAACCTTCGGGTTTAGGGCAGTACGGCGTGCCACATGTGAGGCGTTGGCTTGACCCTTCTACGGCTGGACCGTTGGTACTGAGGCACGAAGTGAATGTTTTAAAACTTATTTCATGTGTTGAGCTGTTTCGGGAAAACTTGGGTGTTCGAATGTTCGATCGGAAAGTTTAACATTTTCTATTTATCCAGAATTTGATACAATAATTGGAATTCATAAGTAGTTATGAGATAACTGAATGCATGTTATAAATCTAGCGGTTTAGTCTCACTTGATCGGTTGCCATGGAATTTTGATGTGATCAAAAGTCCGTCGCAATCACGTAATGTACGCGGATACTCGCCGGGTAAACTTAATAGACAGCCTCGCCCCATAGCCCCGACCAAGTGACTGTAGGAGAACCCCGTCGCCGAAAGCATCCGTTCGGGTGCTCGCGGCAGCGGTGTTCCGCCTTGGTGCACTTCGTCGACGGCGTTGGGGGTGCAGCTGCCTACTAAAGTTTGCGACGAGCATTCGATCAGAATGTCGGGAATCCTGTTGAATTGCCCGACTTGATATTGAAAAGAGTTTTCGATAATGAGACTGAAATGCGGGGTTTATAATTGTTAGGCATGCGATTTCTAAGGAATTCATTTGATTAGGCATGCGATGTCTAAAGAGATTGCGGATTCCAACTGTTGTAGTTTTACACTTTCTTTTCTGTGACCGTAAGTGTAATATGTGATATCGCCGGTTTCGTTTCTATATGTCAACGACAATTGGGATACGCATGTTTACTTACGTTGATGACATGTGATGTTATGTGTTGCTGGATATGTTATATGTGATCGTCGTGTTTGAATAGCCAAGGGTTTTTTTTATGTGAGACGAGTGTTTTTCATTTTCATTCATGTAAAAACTTGTATGTAATATTCTTTTATTGGGGCACTTCCAGGTTGCGGAAGATGTCACCTTTTGTCTATTATTTACTTTTCCGCATTAGGATAGACCCAAGAAGGGGAGCACAAGTAACCGGGTTCTAGGGTCCAGTGGGAGACCATCTCGACGAGTCGAGTTCGGGTCTCCTAACCCTAGAATTGGTAGGGTTACTTGCCGCTCTCGTAGGGGTCTAGGGGTGTGGGATTGGCTATTCATCACGACCGTGGAATCCGTGTTTTATACTGGCTCGTATTAAAAACACGGACGTCCTAGTATATCTAATATTTCATATGATAATTTTCTGCTGCGTTATCTGTGATGTGATCATATGATTTGTTCAGATAGATATAGTATATAGTATATATGATATATTATATAGACGTTGCTTATGTTTTACACCCGCGCTAGCCCTGCCTCGCTCTGGCGTTAGTTACCTAACCTAACGGTGCAGTCGGGACATTGAGGCGAAGGCGGATGGCATAAGCGTACGTTATATTTATCTGTGATGTTTAGGTGGACTTAATTGATGGGATATTCTTTAATGAGATTGATGAAAGAAAATAAACCTAATTGATGTTGTGGAATCAAATTTCAAAAATAAAACAGGTAGCTACAGTTCTTGCTTTGCATCGCGGTGTTCCTTGTAGAACATCCTGCACCTTATTCGATAAGGAAAGGACCGAGATCCCTTCACCGGGAGTGACTCCTTTAGCAATAAATGGCAGATGCTACAACCCTCGGTTTGTCTTTTGATTGCTTCTATAGTTTCTGCTTTGCACAGTGTTATATATCATATATCCCGCACCTCATTCGACGAGGAAAGGGCCGACGATCCCTTCACCGGGAGTGACCCCTTTAGCAAAACTAGAAAAGCCTCAAAAACATTCCATTTAAAAACCATTTGATTCCGCAACGAGATCAAGTTCAAAGCGTTAAAGGTTTTCACAAAAACCATTCGCAACCCTCCGTCATTTTAGAAAGTAGAGTACTTAGTATTCGTGCTGTGTTTGTTGACCTTAGTTAAGGCACAGTGTACGGTAGCTAAGTGATGTCTTCCTACACCGCATAAGATGCGATTAGTTAGGACAGTCGCGTGACTTTGTTGACCTTAGTTAAGGGTCATGTGGGTGGGTCTAATTAATCATGAAATGACGGGTAGAACTTGACTAGTACTTATGATTTGTTGACCATAGTTAAGGTCATAAGTGCTAGGGGTAAAAATCATTATCGGGAGTTTCAAGTGTTGAAATTTGCAATGAGATTGCATACCTTCTATATGATAGTTGGATCCCGATACCCATTGCGAGTAATTGTTACTCCTGGGAGAGTTTTGCACTTTACAATTAGCCGATCAAGTAGGTGTCTAGAAAGGTGTCAACGGGGTTACGCCTCTGGGAAAACGAGGTTTACTGTAATTAGGTCCGTGCGAAAGCACGGGGAACCTCCCTCAAAGTACCGACACTGGCCTGGCTGAAAGATTGGCGAACTTGTAGAGTGTAATTAATCCCGGCTAGTCTTTCCTTTTAGGATTTGAAGGAAGATTTGATAAAAACAGTGGGAGCCATCCTGATTAGATAAAATATATAACCAATCTGATCTTGCAAGAGCGCACGCAGAGTGTTTTCTTCTCTCTCTCTCCAGGTAGCGACCATATCACGCCTTAATCAAGATAATAATATGGATGTATTGACCGAACCCGCTTGTTATACTGAGCTGGGGAACGTTGGTCCCGCTCCAACTTATAATTGTTATAAGACAGAGCAGAAAATAGGGAAATACCAGAATTCCCATGCCGCCCAAACGAAGAAAGTGCATGAGATGCATCTCCTTCGGGTGTGTTCATTACAAAGAACTGTTTCTCAGTATCCTCTGCATCCTGGGTATTTGATACTGGATCAGGATCCCAGATATGTAATATGTTACATAGGGCTACAAAAAGGCAGAAAACTGAGAACGGGTGATAAGTTTCATGAGACAGAAAATGGGGCAAGTGTTGCAGCCAAATCTGTTGGTCACTGTCACCCTGTGTTACCAGTACATTGATTCTGAACGAATGTTATTAGATACCGAACCTGATATACAAAATCATATCAGTCTCTTTACAAGTAAAGAAATGATAAAATTTTGTATTGTTGGATAATGTTTTGAACATTTTCTATGTCAAAAGTTGATCGGTTCAGGCACGTTATCTCAAAGCATTGATGTTCTAAATCAAACTACAGTTCCTAGTATACAGAACAAACACAAGAGGAAGAGTTCAGAAATGCGACCCGACTAGCCGAAGTTACATTTTAGATGCATATTTAAATCAGTTTGAATTTACATCTTGTGAAACTTGCCAGTCATGTCACAAAATTAAGATGACCATAGCTCTGTTTATTAGAAACAGAGAAAGAGTTAGTAAACTCTTGGGACTGATATATGATGATGTATGTAAGGTCTCCTGTCTACACATGCCAGGACAGGTTCTTTATACTTCATTACGTTCTCTGATGATCTCTCAAGATTCAGACATATGTTCCTGTTGAAACATAGGCCCGAAGCTTTTGAGATATTCACAGAATATAAGTTAGAAGTAGAGAACCAATAACCGGGTATAAGTATTATATCCTATGATGAGATCAGGGAGGAGAATACTTGTGCATAGAATTCCTGGACTATTCTAAAGGAGAATGAGATTCTCTCTCAGCATTACTCCTCCGTATATACCATAGCACGATGGTATATCGGGGCGGAGCAATCACACCATATATGATATGGTGCGCTCTATGATGAGTACTACTGAACTTCCTATTTCCTTTTAGGGAGTTATGCACTTATGAAGTTGCATACCTATTGAATAAGGTTCGATTCAAATCAGTGCCTACCACTCCATATAAGATATGGTATGGGAAGAGCCTATCTCTTAAGTAAGTTAAGATTTGGGATTGTCCGGCCTGTGTCAAAAGCAAAATTCAGACAAGATCGAGGCAATGTCGGTTCTGTAGAACTGGAAAGGTTCCAGCTATACAAAACTGCAGCTGATGATTTGACAGAACTAAAGGATTCAATAGTTCCCGACGAATCTCAGCCTCTCCGCCGATCTGGTAAGGTTTCTCATCCGCTTGAGAGATACTTCGGTTTCTCGATGACAGTGGGAGCGAGGATTGCATCATGAGATGATGACCCAACTAGATTCGAGCAGGTCATCGAGAGTAGGGACTCGGTAAGAATGGCTGGATGCTTAGCGATCTGAGATGGAATCCATGTACACCAACAAAGTATGGACTTTGGTTACTATATCTGAAGGGTTAAATCCCCATCAGGAGCAAGTATACCTTGAGAAGATTACTTGGTGTAGATGAAAAAGTTGAGACTTTCAAAGCTAGACTTGTTAAAGGTTTTCGTCATCGACCAGGCGTGGATAATGATGATACCTTTTCCCGTGACTATGCTTAAGTCCATCCGGATCCAACTTGCCACGGCTACATACCATGACTACGATATCTGGCGGTTGGGTGCCATGACTACTTTTCTAAATAATGATTTAGAAGAAAATGTCTATAAGTACACAGCCAGAGGGCTTCGTAAACAGTGGGAGCAGCGGAAACATGTGCAAGTTGCTTTACAGGATGAAGCAGGCATCGCGGAGTTGGAACATCTGTTTTGATGTGGTAGTCAAAGAGTTTGACTTCATCAAAATAGTAGATGAACCTTGTATATACAAAAAGGTAGTAGAGAGTAAGGTGGTCATCCTCGTATTGTACGTGGACAACATACTCTTGATAAGAAAAGAGTTTCTTATGCTACGCACGGTCAATCTCCGCTTATCACATGGATTCTCCATAGAGGATAAAGATGATACCTCCTAAATCCTGGGATTTGGGTCTATGAGATAGATCTAAATGGATGTTAGGATTCTCACTAGCTATAGTAAGATAGTATCAATCGATCCTGGGGAGAATCACTGGAAGTATTCCAGGGTGATAAGGACGACTGAATGTCATTCACAGGCATTGTCTTCACCCTCAGTGGAGGGACGGTATGTTGGAAGAGTTCCAAGCTAGATACCGTGGCAAACTAGACGATAAAGGCTGGTAACATCTCTATTAAAGATACTACCAAAGAGGCAGTTTGGGTGTATATTGGTTCATGAGATGAACTAGGTTCCTACCATTGTATGACAATGGAAGTGTGGCTTCGGCCCAGGAACCCTGGTCCCATCAGTAACCTAGACATATTCTGAGGCAGCATCACCTGATCATGGAGATAGTTAATCTCAAGGGTGATCGAGGTTGGGGGAGTAGACTTAGAGGACAACACGGCGGATCCACTCAGAAAGGCTTTTTCCCAGAGAGAGACTTATATGGGATGGTTGAGTATGTGATACTGCAACCACTGCTACAGATGGCCCTAGTGCAAGTGGGAGATTTTTAGTTATATGTATGCCCTAGAGGCCATTACTGTACATTGGATGTATATTGTAGTGGATGCTGGGTCATATATAGGTAGGACTTTCTTGCTCGACATGATAGTACGCTATCTGGTTGCTCTTTATCTTAACATATATACTTTCTGTCTCTCTGTTACATGTTGATAAAGCCCTTAGGATGTGTACTCGACTTCCAGAACTATGATGCAGATCATACTAGTGGGGCCTGGGTAGTCCATGAGTACATCCTTCAATGTTCCTAGTCGTGGGAATATCGAGACGGGGCATCGATATTCCAGAGTAGACTAGCGTATATCTTCTCGACCCATGTGATGGGTGATGGATGATCCCATATCCATGGTGTTTGACATCAGAGATGGAATGCGGGTGCTCAGTGGAGACTGGGTACACTGAACGGACTCGCCGAGAACTCCCAGATGGTATTATACCTCACGTCAGATGGCAGTTCTCTGGTGACACTGGTACAGCTTTGTCTGTTGACCCGAGATCGTCATAGAGTCTTGTGTGTCTCCCACTATACTTTGATTTCCACCCTACCATGGCTCTACTGAGTCATGCAAACAGGTGGTTTTTGGGTACAGTCCCGATTCACATGGAGGCAATGAGCGATAGGAGGGGATTCGTCTCTCCCGGTATTGGGGGTTGATGTTGCGCTATGCTCGACTGGCCATAACAGGAAATCCCTGGCCAGGGTTGCAGTGATATACTGGTAAGAGTTATCAGTAGTTTCACGATTGTTATGGACCTCACGTCGGCATGACTTATCAAGCTACTGGGGTTTGACGTTTACCACCCCTAGGCGAGATATGCGGCATATCAGACGAACAGACCGGACTGTACGATAAGTGTTACTGGTTGGATTCACAGGAGTGTGAGCGGGCTTGCTCATCGATCTTCTGATCGCTCAATACCCGGGTGGCCGTTACGTTTAGCAGACCGCTTGCGTCTTGTGGGTGTTTGATATGATCATCACCTGCTGCCGGCGTATTAACGAGTCTTTAGAGTCTTACACAGAGGTTTCCTGGCTCAAGCGAAACGAAATAGGAGCGCATATGAGATATGTGCGGGACCGAGAATAATGCGTGTATGTGATACTGTATCCTATTCTCGCGATGGATGTATCGAATGGTCGTATGCGATATAACCTAGTTATCGAATCGAAGATTGATTCGATAAGTCGATACATTGGATACTAGTCGGTTATATGCGATATGACCGGATCGTTAAATCAAGTGTTGATTTAATAATTTATTGTATAATATATTTGATATATTACTTTGCATTAACTAGTATTTGTTCACTTTGGATGGATTTTCTCACTTGATGTGCACATTGTATATTTTTGTGCACTAGTTTGTATCATGTTTGATGATACATGCAAACTTGGGTTTGTGTAAAGAATTAAACCATGGTTTTGTTAATGGTTAGGGTTTTGATTTACTTATCTATTCATTTATTTATTTATTCTTTTTTGAAAGATAAAGAGAAATGGTGGCTTGATTTGTTTTCTAATTGAAGCTTCATGAAGCTTTGAATAAGTCCACCAATTTTGTTTCATACTTAACCCTAACCATTCAAGCTAACCTTAGTTAATTCTCTACACCTAACTATGGTTGCTATATGATAAGATAATTCTTTTTATAACTTATCATATTCTTTTTCTTCTTCTTCTTCTTCTTCAACAAAGAAGAAAGCTTGCAACCTTTAATGGCAACTTGAGAAAAAGAGTGAGAAATCTAATTCTAAAGTGAACACACTTCCTATTTCTTCATCCTCTACCACTTGCCAAGTAGTATAGGGTGTTTTATTCATAAGTTTCAAGACTTGGTGAAGTTGTAGTTTGATCTTGAGTTGCCTCGACGTAGATCATCTTCGGCATCGAAGTCGACGACCTAGCCCGATCTTTTCTCCGATGAGACCACCGCGAGAGTCTAGGATTCCGATGGGTACAGCGGAGTGACGTCATCACGGAGCTAGAGAGGTGGAGGACCGGATCTACAAAGGTTGTAGCCCCTTTCCTTTAAGTTAAAGTTGTTTACTTGCATTGCATCGCCTCATCATCTAGTTAACGATCCGTACTAGGGTTTGTAGGCACATGAAAAATTTGAATTGAGCATGTTTGATCTGTTGTGAGACTTCATTAGTGTGCCTAGGAACCCTACACCCTCCTCTGGGGGCCACCACGAGGTGGCCCCCAAAGGGAGGCAGACCCGAGAGCACCAATTCCTGGTTCTCTCGGGTCACCAGCCCCTAAGGCCACCAAGTGGTGGTCTTGGGGAGTGGTCCAGGCCGTTGGTAGCCCGAGGTGTGCACTCTTCACCCTGCGGCTTCTTGATTCAAACCGTGAGCCCGCGGGGTGTGCAAACAACTCAAAACCTCACTTTTCAAAATAGTTTTTGTCGACAGTTTTTGCGCGATAAAAACGGCCGAATTATAACATCGCTACAGACTATCTAAGGTTTATGAGAGGATCTGATACCACTTTAAGTCAATGTCGCGCACCCCACGTGTTCGCGAGGAGGCAGAATTTGCAAAAAATGATTTTTACGAGCTTCGCAACACCGACTAGAACCTAGGATCGTCCATAAACCCTAGGTAGCAAACTACTTAAGATTTAACTACTCGGATACGAAGTTATACCTCACGATACATGTCCTTCGGGTCTTCATCACTATCCTCCTCCTCGTCGTAGGCTCTAAGGATCGATCCGGATCGTAGCTTCTTTGACGGCCTCCTCGAGTCAAAGACGATCCACCCGAGAGTCTATAGTCCGAGGTCCATCTCAAAACCGAGGTAACTAGGGCAACAAGCTTGCTAAACTTGACGGCCAAGTTGATGTAGAGTATGAAGATGGATTTATTTGTCTCTTGAAACCCTAATTTACTCAACTCATGAGACCTTAAGGGTTTTTGATGTGAGGAAGAAGAAGAGAGCTAGCTTGAGGAAAGAGAAATGATTTTTGATAATGATAATGATAAAATGAGATGGCTACCTTAACATGACCACAAGCATGGCATGAAAAATATCTCATACAAATATCTAGGTCATAAAATAGCTAAGTCAAATATTCAAACCAAGTCAAGTGGTCAAGCCAAGTCAAAAGGTCAAACAAAGTCAAGTAGTCAAAACAAGTAGCCATGCCTCAGTTATCATTTACAAAAATTAACAAATACTTTCCTCCAGCTCATAATTGTTTTAATCAAGTCAATGGTCAAAACCCTAATGAGGTATCTCCTTCTATGCCCCTCTCATCCGTATATACATACCCGCATTCGTGTTTCGAGAAACACGAATACAAAGAGACGAAACTGATCCATCAATATAATACTAGGATCTGGCTTAAACCAAAGCCCACTAGTATTATCCGCCCGAACTGTTAGTTATGTATATGCCCTAGAGGCCACTGTTGTACATATGATGTATATTATAGTGGATTCTTGGACATATATAGAGAGGAATTTCTTGCTCGACATGATAGTATGCTATCTGGTTGCACTTTGTCTTAACATGTTGACTTGTATTGTAATACTGTCTTGCTCTCACATGTTGATAAAGCCCTTAGGATGTGTACTTGACTACTAGGACTATGATGGAGATCATACTACAGGGGCCGAAGTAGTCCATAAGTATATCCTATAATTGTTCCTAGTCGAGGGTGTATCGAGATATGGCATCGATACTCCAGAGTAGACTGGCGTATACGCTTCTTGACCCATATGATGGGCGATGGATGATCCCACATCCATTGGTGTTTGACATCAAAGATGGTATACGGGTGCTCAGTGGAGACTGGGTACACTGAACGGACTCGCCGAGAACTCCTAGTTGGTATTATACCTATCGTCAGATAGCAGTTCTCTGGTGACACTGGTACAGGTTAGTCTATAGACCCGAGATCGTCATAGAGTCTTGTGTGATTCCCACTGTGTTTTGATTTCCACCTTACCACATTTAAGAGAACGTGCAAAATGGTGGCTTTTGGGTACAGTCCCGAATCACATGGAGGCAATGAGCGATAGGAGAGGTTTCGTCTCTCCCGATATTGGGGGTTGATGTTGCGCTGTGTTCGATTGGCTACAACTGGACGTCCCTGGACAAGGCTGAAATGGAGATCTACTTGTAAGTGTTATCAGTAGTTTCTCGACACGTTATGAGCCTCACAATGCACGACCTATCGGTTACTGGGGTCTGACGTTCACCATCCCTAGACTAGATATGCGACATATCAGACGAAGAGACCGGACTGTACGGTTAGTGTTACTGACAGGATTTACAGGAGTATGAGCAGGTTTGCTTGTTGATCTTTTGATCGCTCAATACCCGGGTGGCCATTACGTTTAGCTGACCGCTTGCGGCTTGTGGGTGTTTGATATGATCATTACCTACTGCCGGCGTATTGACGAGTCTTAGAGTCCCACATAGGAGTTTCCTAGCTCAGGCGAAAAGATATGGTGTGCATATGAGATATGCTTGGGAGCTCGATTAAATGCGTCTATATGATACCGTGTTTCAATCTGGCGTTTTCTATTAGTCGGGTCGTATGAGATATGACCGGTTTATTAAATCAAGTGTTGATTTAATATTGACTTTTATCTCATTTACATAAACCTTTTCTATATGGATGTGTGCATGTATGTATATACACATGTTGATGTGAATGCACACATACATGCATACATGTGTGTCATGGTTGTTGATACATAGGAGATGGCAATGCAAGACTCACATGGTAGATAAATATGTATATGTATTTTCATTATTGAGAAAAAGAAATGATTAAATCATGGTTGATTTTTCTTCATCACTATTCTTTACTTGACCAAAGTAAGACCATGGTTAAATTTCATTTGCTGTTTAACCCACATATAAAAATATCTAGATATTTATTAACCATGGTTTGGATATGAGTGTGACTCATATATCTATTTTCATTTCTCATTTTATCATATGAATTATCATTATCACAAAAGAGCTCATGCTAGCCATCTCCTTCTTCTTCCTCCTTCATGCTCTCTTGATTTTTCTTTAGAGTGAGAAGCACAAAAGAAAGTGTTTTTACGTGAGAACATAAACCACATCATCAATCTATACTACTCTAACCCCTTAGTGTAGATTGTTTGCTTCATCTTCATCTTGATCAAGTGGAGCAAGGAGCTTGAGCAAAGGGACTCCGGGTGGATCGTCGTGGACTTGGAAGGGTTCAGGTAAGCCGGTTCAAACCCTAGTCGATCCAAGGAGTCAAGGAGGGAGGTCTACAAAGGTTGTATTTCTCCCCACTTAGTGTTAGACACTATATAGTATGTGATACTATAAGATGTTACCCTAGATTTCTTGTTCGATTCATGGTTAGGATTGTTTAGCACCCACTAAATTTTTGTTATAGCATGTGTGATGCAACCCTAACCCTAGGCATGGTGCTAAAGAATCCCTACATTGGTATCAGAGCCAAGCCAGAAACTTAGACGACGCTAGAAACATTAAGAAACCGAAAAAACTCCAAAAATACGTATTTCTGAAACCCATAGAATGTGCTTTCTGTCGATTTTAAAATGGTATGCAAAAATTATTTAAACAACTGCAGAAGTTCGTATGTGATATAACTAGAACAAAGAAGAAATTTGAGGCCATTCCCTCGGTTTTGACCCGAGCACAAGCCCCAGAAAACCGGTGAGGCCGGCCATTCCTAGTCCTTTTTGCCTCGATTTTCTTCTATGTTCTGGTGGTTAGGTTTTGGGGTTTCAGGTATTGTTTGTTTAGCCCAAAATTTCATATGATGTTTATTTTGCTTAGGGGATAATTCGGAGTGTTTCGTAGTCGTATATTTTAACATTGTAATGGTAACCTAGATAATGTTTAACAGTTCGAACGAATATCACACACCACCTCATTACTCTCGCTGGAAATTTTCAAGTATTGGAATTTCCCAAGTTGAACATATCCGGAAGATCGTGCAAGTATCCCTATGGACCCTCTAGAAGAATGTAACCCTAACTCGATTCTATGACCATGGAACCGCGGCTAAACCTTATGGTTTTCCGTAGTCCTGTAGTGTCATAAGTGACGAAAGGGTTTACCCTTCTACGGCTGGTCCACTGTCACGACCCGAAAAGTACCGGACGTGACTGACACTTAAATTACGAAACGCCTCGAGGCGTACATAATCTAAGTAAACCAAAACCCAGAAATCAAAACCAAAAGAAGCAGTAGAGTGAAGGAAAAACCAATTTAAAACAAGTAGTTTTAATAGCATAAGCCAAATTATGCGCTTTAAAAACATCAAGTCATTTTGAAAATTTCGGCAGAGTTTCCTTTCTAAATACTGGCCCCAAACAGGGTACAACATGAATAGTATACAAAATAATAAAAGGTATCTCCAAGAGGGAGCTAGCTCTTCGTCGATCGACGGTCACAACCATGCAAGCAAGATAATATACAACGCCGAAGGGCGAGAATCAAAACTCAAAAGAAACTCAAATCAACAAGAAAACCATAATAATACAATGCGCGACTCTAAGGTCGAAATAAATACATGTCTGGTTTTCTATCCCTATAAAATATACAAATCTGGTTGATGGAGTTTTACTAGATACAACTGAAATAACAAATATATAATGGTGGTCCTGATGCAAAGAACCCACCTGTCAAAGCAATCACACAGAAGGAACAGTGTGCCAGCAAAGCCGCAATGAACCTGTACGGTAAAACCTGCAAGGAACTGTGGCACAATGGGGGTGAGTTGCCAACTCGTGAGTAGAAAACATCACAGAGCAGAAATCGCATGTATGACGCTATCCTAGGTCATATCAAGTAATATCCTCAAATAATATCCTGATCCATCTACATATACGTGCAATACCAGGTGCTCGTGTCAGTGCCTCAGATAGCAACATATCAGATATATGATGTATGAATGCATTACGAATGGAAACAGAATATATCATGAGAGAGACAACTGTTTTCTTTAATCAAGGAGATTTCTATATGTATATCAATCAAGTATCATCAATGAAATCAACAGAGAAATCAGTGTCAAGCATCGACACAAAATATAAATCTCAGTATCTCAATATCAAATCTCAATATCTCTGTATCTCAAATCTCAATATCTCAATACCTCGGGCTCCATCAGTCCGGATCGGCCCATATCATCAATCACACGACCATGTACGGTATCCTCCGGATATCCGCCGCGCCAGGTAAAATCACCGGTAGGCAGTCTGCCCCTGCCAGGCTCATCATCCACCATGAAATCACTCTCGCCCCAGGGTACCAAACCGGGTCCACCATGCACCCGAGACAGTTCATACTACTCCTCGAAACGGGTCTCGAAATCCTACAGCTATCATGAAAACTCATGGTGGACGACTCATACATCACGAGAAAACAGCAACTTGCATTTTAAAAAGAGAGAGAGAGAGAGAGAAGTTTATATATATTCTTGCGGGTTTCCCCCAAATCCCGAAATCTCATGAAAATCCGAAATCCAAAATCATGAGTAAGTAAGCAGTGAATATCGGTATAAATCTCCATAATACTGCATGACCAATGAATATATGAATGCATCTGATATCATGCAGTTAATGCAATAGTTATACTAGCATATGGAAGCTATAACATATCACAACTATCAACTAGCAAGCTATGTCAATGAATAGTATTTTCTAAAGTGTACGTGACATGGCAATTACCGATGATGATCTTTGTGAGCCGGCAAGCAGGTGTACGTGGAACATACGCATCATCGGTAATGGTGCTGGTGTCCTGACAGCAGGGTTTCATGATAATTACAGATAACATATGTACAAGCATGCAATGCGATGAAACATCATGAATATACAGAAAGTGATGTACTAACAGCAACCCTGAAAAAATATACCTACCCAATATACGATTCATACAGTTTTGTATTTAAATTACTCACAATTCAAGTCATTTTGAAAATGAGTATGACTCGAGTTCAGTCAAAAGGGTAAGGGAATCCACCAAAGTCTGAGTCGATCTATATATATATCTAGTAGTCGGTGATCTCGCCTCAATAGTATTACGTACGATACAATAAATAATATGACATACTCGAGTGAAGAGTGCAGATCTATCCTCATAACTATATCTCGTACGGTAAGTCTATCGTACGTCATCCCAAATCTGGATACGGGTCAAATGTCATATTTATCTCATTACTCATCTGGTATCCTTATCATCCTTTGTCATGAACTGGGGTACAGATCTAAGTCTAGTATAAACTGATACCATCAACAAATATATGTGCGTGTGTCTGAAACACATCGCCTAAAGATCCGCTATAATCTCCTGTAGTATCTCATAGTACGAACCAAATCACATCACTGATCTCACAGCATCATGTCCAATCATATCGACTCATCTCCAAGTACCATATACTATCCTCAACATCCGTGTATACGTGTATGTATATATTTATATAAGCACCAATACAACCACACACACACACACAGACAAACACACAGACACACACATACACACATATATACACACCTATGACGTATATGCCCAAAACCATATCCCGTGTGTGTAAATGTGTGTGTACTACCTTACTCTAGGGTTCGCGACTAAGAAACCAACTAAATCACTTTCCTCAAATCTCGCTAACATTAACCCATGATCTCCTAATGCTTTTATTGCTAAGGTTTATATCTCGCCATAACCCATATATGTATATCTAAATCACATCACATCATTTCTTACAACTTTGCGGGGGTGCTATACGCCATCCACCTGACTTCCCCTGTAGATATAAATCTACTCACCTCGATCTTCGCTTGCCGATGCCGATGTCGCCACGCGCTTTCTCTTCGTCTCAAAGTCCTCGTGAGGGTACCTACGTATCATAACACATCGTATCGCATTAAAATCCGACTCATGACCAAAATGACTCACGAATCTCACATAGGTCAAAACCTATAGTCTGCTCATGCAAAAGAAACAAATAACCCACGATATCGGCGTACAAATGCCAATTGATCGAGAAAAACCCAAACGTACAATTCGTGGTTTTGCAACACACTGAACATATATATGAAATAGGGTGAAATCATCAAAACCAATAAATTGATTAAATCGATTTATTACAAGATACCTAGTAAGCATCAATTAGCCGTTTTAAAACAAAACTTGATATTTTAACAATTCTAATGGCCAAAATACTCATTAAACATCTTAAATAAGTCATACAAACCATTTCCATAATTTAATCTCATTAAATTTCATTAACCCCAAAATTCTAGTTTGCAATTTATCCAATTTTAACAATTTTCAAAGTAACAATACACAAATCAACAATTTGACTAAGTTTTGCATGATCTAAGGTGGTAAACTACAATTGATAAATTTAATGATGTCATGAAGACCCTAATTAGATTTTTAATCTTACAATTTAACTTAATTTTAAAATCTAGTTTGCAATATAGCTTAATTATTATAATTTTAAATTAACAAATTGCAAAATAGCAACTCGATTAGGTTTTTCATTTCATAAGGTGATAAATTACACTTTGCAACATAATTACATAACAAAAACCCAAACTTGCATTCAAACCCCTCTCTTGAATTCTCAAGTATTGAAATTGGTACCATAATTAAACACCAATTATGCTAGATTCAAGTAATTAAACAACAAATTGAGCAAAGGGTTAGAATTTATACCCAATAAATTGAAGATCCCACAAGCAAACTTAGCCCTCCAAATTATCTTCTTTTCACCAAGATCCATACTAAATAGGCTAAGGGAAAATGGGTATGGCTTGGATTTGGGTTTTGTGGGATTTCTTGTGTTGATTTTTGGGCATGTTATGAAGAAATTTTGAGGTGAAATGAGAAGAGAAAGGGGTTGCTGCTGCAGTGAGGATGGGGTGTTCGGCCAAAATTAAGGGGAAGAAGAGAAAGAGAGTGAGGTTGGGGTGTGGGTTGAAGTCAACAAAGTCCACCTCATGTTAAATACCATACCTCATCAATTAATTTATTCATTCTTCTTTCTTTTCTTCTTCTATTTTTTTTTCAAACTTAACAAGTGGGGAATTTTGTGGAGGGGCTGTGCTCGGCCAGGTGGCATGGGTGTGTGTGTGGGAGAAATTTTCAAGTAAGAAAACCATAACTCAAATTAATTTATTATATTATTTTAAATTTTCTTTTCTATTTAACCCTTCTCTAAATTTCAAAAACCATCTTGACAATTTCTTTTCATTTCAAAAACAAACAAGTTAAATTTTGATTTAATGTGTCATGATGTACAAAATTTGTATTAACCCATTCTAATCTGTAATTATCACTAATTAAATGTATTATTGACGGCTTAAAATAATATTAAAATAATTAATTTCGGAAAAAATTTCAGTCAACTAGAAATTTGCAAGCAACTCAATAAACACCAAATACTAGCAATTACATAGCAAGAATAGGTATATTTTATTTTATGATGAAAGATAATTATATCTTGATTTTTACGGAAAACACCCGTTATTTTACCGTCTCTCCGAAATTTCACCTAAACGATTTTCAAAGCGTTACAATCTTCCCCCCTTAAAGAAATTCGGTCCCCGAATTTAAATTAAAACTCCCCCAAATACTAAAACATTTCAGCAAATGACGATCAAAGGCAAATGACGATCTGAATCGTCTCCTGGAAGCTATTATTGTAGGAAAACTCGATCAAAGGCAAATGACGATCCCAGCTACCACCGAAATCTAAAACACAAGCTCTGAGCATGTCCTCAAGAGTCTGAATAGTACGCTCCGACTGACCGTCAGTCTGAGGATGAAAGGCTGTGCTAAAACTCAATCGGGTGCCCAATGCTTCCTGAAGTTTCTGCCACAATCGGCTGGTAAACTGGGTGCCCCGGTCGGACACGATGCAAGTCGGAACGCCATGCAGTCGCACTATCTCATCAATATAAACCTGGGCGTACTGAGAAAATCCAAAAGTGGTCTTCACTGGCAGAAAGTGAGCCGCTTTCGTCAGTCGATCCACAATCACCCAAATAGAGTCATACCCTCGACTGGTCCTGGGTAGACCCACAATGAAGTCCATGGAGACCTGCTCCCACTTCCACTCAGGGATGGGCAGAGGCTGTAACTCGCCGGCTGGCCTCTGGTGCTCGGCCTTGACGTGCTGACAAGCCAGGCATCTCGACACAAAGTCTGTAATATCCTTCTTCATCCCGTCCCACCAGTAAACCTCTCTCAAATCACGGTACATCTTGGTGGAACCTGGATGCACACTTTATACTGATCTATGTGCCTCCTCGAGAATATCACACCTCAGTCCCTCTGAATCTAGCACGCACAGTCGAGTCCCAAATCAAAGTATCCCCTGATCATCAATCACGAACTCAGAAACTCTGCCCTGCCGAATCTGCTCAATAATCTCTAAAATACGGGCATCACCGGACTGTGCCTCGCGGATACGGTCAAGTAACTGTGGGCGTGCTCTGAAATGGGCCAGCTGTCCCCCTGTAGGAGTAAACTCGAACTGCACTCTGCTGTCTCATAACACCTGCCAATCCGCCGTCGACTGCATCTGCACTGCGCTCAAACAAGATAAGCTACCTCTGGGCCTCCTACTCAAAGCATCTGCCACCACATTCGCCTTGCCCGGATGGTATAGAATCTCGCAGTCATAATCCTTCACCAACTCCATCCAACGGCGCTGTCTCAGGTTCAGATCTCGCTGCTGAAAGATATACTTCAAACTCTTGTGGTCAGTGAATATCTGGCACGACTCGCCGTATAGGTAATGTCTCCAGATCTTAAGTGCAAACACCACTGCAGCCATCTCTAAATCATGAGTGGGGTAGTTCTGTTCATGTTTCCTCAGCTGCCGAGAAGCATACGCGATAACTCTGTCGTGCTGCATCAATACACAGCCCAGCCCCACTCGAGAAGCATCACAATATACCACGAACCCACCTGATCCTGAAGGCAATGCTAACACTGGTGCAGTAGTCAGACGAGTCTTCAACTGCTGGAAACTATCCTCACATGCCTGGGTCCAATCAAAAGGAACCCCCTTCCGGGTCAACCCGGTCAAAGGTGCAGCAATGCGGGAGAAATCCTGGACAAAACGTCGATAATAGCCGGCCAGACCTAGAAAGATGCGAACCTCTGTAACTGATACCGGTCTAGGCCAACGCTGAACTGCCTCGATCTTCTTCGGGTCCACACAAATACCATCTCTCGTCACCACATGACCCAAGAAGTTGATACTGTCTAACCAGAATGCGCACTTGGAAAATTTGGCGAACAGCTGATGCTCCCTCAAAGTCTGCAAGGTGATACGTAAGTGCTGCTCATGCTGCTCATGCTCCTCCCGGCTCCGAGAATAAACCAAGATGTCGTCAATGAACACAATAATGAATTGATCGAGATACGGCCTGAATACACGGTTCATCAAGTCCATAAATGCTGCCGGGGCATTGGTGAGCCCGAAAGACATCACCAAGAACTCATAATGACCATAACGAGTACAGAAAGCGGTCTTCGGAATATCCTCCTTCCGAACCCGTAACTGGTGATATCCTGACCGTAAATCAACCTTCGAGAAAAACCCTGCACCCTGGAGCTGATCAAATAAGTCATCAATACGGGGTAGGGGATATCTGTTCCGCACAGTAACCCGGTTCAGCTGATGATAATCAATGCATAAACGCATACTTCCGTCCTTCTTCTTAACAAACAAGACGGGAGCACCCCAAGGTGACACACTCGGTCGGATAAGCCCTTTGTCCAGCAAGTCCTGTAACTGATCCTTTACCTCTCTCAGCTCCGCCGGGGCCATCCGATAAGGCGGTATAGAGATAGGCCTCGTGCCGGGGATCAAGTCAATATAGAACTCAATCTCGCGCTGTGGTGGCAGACCAGGCAGCTCGTCAGGGAATACATCAGGAAACTCTCTCACAACAGGGATCTGGTCCAACGGAACCTCTGTGGAGCTAGTATCACAAACATAAGCTAAGAATCCCTGACACCCTTTCCTTAAGAGCTGACCAGCGCGAAGAGAAGAAATCAAGCTGGGAAGGGTAGCGCTACGATCTCCCTGAATAACAAGAACCGGCTCACCAGGAAAACTGAATCTGACTGCCTTCTCACGGCAGTCCACAGATGCACAACAGGTGGCTAGCCAGTCCATACCAAGAAGAACGTCAAAGTCTAGCATATCGAGAAGAATCAAATCAACTGAAGAATCTCTCTCCCCAATACGAACGGAACACGATCGGTACACAAAACGGGCAACAAAAGACTCGCCTACCGGTATAATAACGACAAGCGGCTGATCTAACGGAGCAGACTCTCGGCCCAACCTCGGTGCAAAGTACGTGGATACATAGGAATGTGTGGAGCCTGGATCAAATAATACCCGTGCATCAAAAGAACATACTGGCAGAGTACCTGTCACGACGGCATTGGATGCATGTGCATCCTGAGGTGTCAACACGAACACTCGGGCCTGTCCACCACTAATAGCTGGCTGTCCTCTGCCTCGGCCTCTGCCTCTGTCGCCTCGTCCTCCCTGAACCGGGCCGCCACGCCCACGACCTCTAGAAGCATCTGACTGGCGTGGAGCATCATCAGGAGTAGGTAGTAGAGCTCTCTGAGGAGGTGGTGAGGGTGGTAAGGTCACATGCGGGACTGTCGCCGCGCCTTGGCGTCCCATGGTACAGTCTCTGACACGGTGGTACTGACTCCCACACCGAAAACATCCTGGAGATGACTGCTGGGTCTGTGGATATGAACCAAATAACTGACCTCGTCTCAATCCTCTGCCTCCACCATCTCCCGGAAATAATCTATCGCGGTGTCTACCCATCTGCCGCTGAGCTGGCGTATCAGTACGGATCCTCTTCGGCCCAGAAACGACCGGAGTCTAAGAAATACGCTCCTCCAAAAGTAAGGCTGCATCCATCGCGGCTGCGTATGTATCAAAGTGCTGGGTGCCGATGGCAAGGAATAGCTGTGTATCAAGCCCTCGCACAAACCTCTTTATTCTCTTCTCTTCTGTGTCTACTAGGTACGGAGCATATCGAGACAACTGGGTAAACTGTATATCATACTCCGACACCGTCATTCCAGGAGTCTTGCGCAGAGACTCAAAACTACGGGCTCGAGCATCTCGGACACTCTCCGGAAGAAAACGGGCAAGAAATGCAGTTGTAAACTCGTCCCAGGTCATAGAAGGCAGACCTGCAGCTCGGCCTCTCTCTACTGAATCGTACCATGTCTGGGCAAGACCCTCCAGACGAAAACTCGCAAACTCCACCAATCTATTATCAGAACACCTCAACGAACGGCAAATCCGAGCCATCCTATCAAGAAATGCATATGGGTCCTCTGTCGCATCTATACCGGTAAAAGCTGGAGGTCTCAATCTCATGAACTCCTGTAGTGAAACAGGGATAGTCTCCGTAGTAGCAGGAGCGACCATCTGTGCAGCAGGTATAATCGTGGTCTGTGCGGTGGAAGGAACGTCCTCGGATCTCTGTGCCCGGCTGGACTCAACTAAAGATCCCATCATCTATCGCAACTCTTGCATGCCGGCCTCTAATCTGGCAATACGGTCAGGATAAGGCGGATCAGTATGACCCTGAGGGGTAGGCATATCCTCCCGCTCGATCCTCGCCTCAGATGAGCCCGCTCGAATCTCATCCCTAGCGGCAGCCCGCTGAGCTCTCGTAGTCTTTGGCGGCATCGAAGCTGGAATAAGAAACAGGACTGATAAGAACATTGCAATTGAATCAAGGAATGCAAGGAATCAAGAAAGGAAATACAAGCAATTATATCCTAAGGTCACTTAGGCGGAGTACCGTATCTTAAGTATGCCGCGGATCATACCCACGCTACGCCACTCTGCTTAAGTCACCTACTCCATCTACCAAGGTCATCCTAAACTCAGAAAGGTAAAACCTACGCTCTGATACCAGCTTTGTCACGACCCGAAGGTACGGAACGTGACTGGCACTTAGATTACGAGACGTCTAAAGGCGTACCGTAACCTAAGTCAGCCAAAGCCCAGAAAAATCTAAACCAAAATCAAAAGAGAGTGAAGGAAAACCTTTAATCAAAACTGTTTTTTTAAATCAATTAAGTTGCATAGAATCCCTTTAAAAAAAACTTCAAAATTTCCCGAAAATTTCGGCAGAGTCTCCCCTGTATTTTCTATCCCCCAAAATGGGTACAATAAGATATATATCACCTGTAATCATAAAATGGCATCCCCAAGCGGGAGCTAGCTCTTCGCCCAAGGCGGATCACAACCACACGCAATATATATAAGTAATATCAAGAAAAGAGCATAAAAGAAATGCAAAATATCAGAAAGCACAACGTCGGCTCAAGTGAGCTCGACCCAAAAGAAACCACAAATATACAAATCTCTCAGTCTCATCACTAGGTCGCATATACAATATAAAGTGGTAGATGGAGAATACTAGATACAATGATGGAGTAAAAAGAAATAAAGTGTGCTCGCAACCCACCTACGGGCGATGTCGCGAGTCTGAGCAAAAGGAGCTGATGATAGGATAGCCCGCCGCTACAAGGATGACGGGTCCGACCTGCAAGACACTGTGGCACAATGGGGGTGAGTTGCCAGCTCGTGAGTAGAATATAACATCTAGTAAAGCAATCGTAAGAATGCACGCAATGCGTCACAACATGTATGTCCATATGTGATATAATATCTCTAGTATGCATGCACATGTATGCAATGTCATTACTAAATTTTTAAGTGTTTTAAATGCTAAGGGTACTGCATTCTTAACTTTAGAAAATGAATATCTGTATAATAGCTAAGTACCATCAAAAAATCATCTGAAAACCAGTGTCAAGCATCGACACCAAATATGAAATCATATCTGTCTCAATATCTCACTGTATCAATGTCTCAAATATCGGGCTCCGTCAGTCCGGATCGGCCCATATCATCAATCTCACGACAACGGTCGGTATCCTCCGGATATCCGCCGCGCCAGACATCACCGGTAGGTAGTCTTCCCCTACCAGGCTCATCGTCTACAACTCGATCTTCTTGCCCCGGGGTACCGTACCGGGCCCACCATGTACCCGAGACGGTTCATCCACTCCTCGAATCGGGTCTCGAAATCCAACAGAAAACATGAAAACTCATGGTGGACGACACATACATCACGAGAAAACCGCAACTTTGTTTTTAAAAATGATAAATATAAGCTTTTGTTAAATTCTTGCGGTTTTCCCCAAAAATCCAGAAATCGCAGCAATACTGAAATCCTCAAGAAAATCATAATGTTCACATGTTATATATGATAAATGTCTATGATAACAAGGTATGCGATGTGAATTGTGGCTAAACATCTATGTAAGTATGATGATGATGCGAGGTATATTCATGCTATGCAATTACATATATCATGCACGATGCAAGTGGCGATACTAAGCTAAACAGGTTCTATAGTGCACGTGGCATGGCAATTAACAAAGGCGTGTGTGTCACATGAATAGTGCGCGTGCAACAGATGCCAATGGTAATGGTGTTCGTGTCCTACGAAGTGATATCGCATAAGTGTAGATGAATGTCCATGCAATCTAATATACGGTTAGCTATAAGGGTATGCAATGTACATAAAGGGATAAGCTAACTAACAATATAAATCTTGCAAGAAGTAGGGTAATCCTAACTAGGGGGTGCATCGCGCCATCCAGACGATTCCCCCATAGATGAATACATCTACTCACCTGAATGCCTCGCTAATCCGATCCGACCACCGCCTTACCTTTACGCGCCGTGTCCGATGTTTCCCCGACCGATCCTATATTTGCACAACACCAAGCATAAAATTACATATCCTAAAACGATGCAAGTGACAATATACAAATATCGACGCTCTCGAATTAAATATAACGTGCACTCGGTGCGCGGGAAAACACACGAAAATCGCTAAATCTTAACTAGAATCGTCATTTCGGGGAAATCGACAAAACTAAAACCCGGCTAGACAAAACCCCGCGTTCGCGCACACTAATAGTCATACATGAAGCTAATTATATCGCTAATATAACGCAATTTGATCACCTCCTAATTTTTATAAAAATCTAGTAAGCAATTTCATACCGATTCGACGCAAATATCGAAATTTTATCGATCTAGCGAGCGTAACATCGCACAATTAACCATTCTAACTAATTAGATAACCAAACCCTAACTTAACTCCATCAACCATGCTACAAATCCTAATTTGAAATCAAATCCCTCTCTTGATTTTCCTAAACAAACAATTACTACTAAATTAATACTTCAAATTTTAATTTTAGCACATTTAAACTACAAGTTAACAACTAGTTTAGAAATTTCACCTCACAAGTGGAACCCTAGCATGCACTAGCCTCCAAAGATGGCTTCATTGCACCATGAATTAAGCTAGAATAGCCAAGAGGAAAGGATGAGGAATTTGCTTAAGCTTGAAGGTTTTTGTGTAGATTTCTTGGAATTTTTTTTTCATTTTATTTTTGATGAAATGAGATGAGGAATGAGTGGAATTTTTTTTTGGGAAAATCTCACTGCAGTGAGGTCAGCACAATGAGGGAAGTGGAGATGAGTGGAGAATTGTGGAAATTTCTAGGCCCAAACAACTCATTCAAGTCAAATTAAAGCATTCACATCAATTTTCCACTAAACCCCCTTGTAAAGTATTCATTTCCAACAAGTGGGAAAAAAATGGAGAGGGATTTCCTGCAGTTCTGCAGTGAAGGGGAAAGTGGGTTTTGTGTTAAAGAGGTTAGCATTTTTTTTTACAATAAAGCCCCTCAAGTTCATAATTGCATGATACTTCATTCCTAGTAAAATTTCATTTTAATTTCGTTTAAGACCATAGAAACAATTAATCTTGGAATGTCTTGATAAAAATTTTTATTACTAATATATTTTAGTTATAATGGTTCCTAATGATGAAATTTACCTAATTAAATTTGTATTTATCACTAATTTAATGTATTTTTAAAAGCTTAAAAATAAAAATAAAAAAATTAATTACGAAAAAAATTTATTTAACTAGAAAATTTTAAGTGACATTTTAGTGATAAAATTATAGTAATATCTTATCTAAATTTTGTATAATTAGGTCTACAATGAAAAGTACCTATTTTGACTTTTTACGGAAAAATCCGAAAAATTAGCCGATTACCGAAAAACTGCCTAAACGATTTTCGAACGGTTACACGTTGCTTATGTTTTACATACGCGCTAGTCCAGCCCCCGCTCTGTCGTTAGTTATGTAACCTAACGGGTAATGACGTGGCCCGGTGGCGAATGCGGATGGCATAAGCGTACGTCATATTTTCGTTGTTTTCTACAATGGTAGGATTAAATGATGGGACGCATTAAAAATTAATGCAAGAAAATAAACCAAATTAAAGTCGTTGGAACAATTTCAAAAACCACTCGGTTTCCTTTCAAAAACAACTTTTAAACGCGGAGCTTAAGCCACTCCTTTTTAAAAGCTATCTCGTTCCATCGATTATATCAAGTTCACTACGTTCACGGTTTCGCCAAAACCATTCGTAGCCCTCCATCATTTCAGTTAAATATTCGGTAGTATTCAAGCTATGTATTTTGACCTCACGCCTAGGCATAGTGATTGGTAGCTGCCGGATATTTATCTGTTGCATAGATAGAATGTGTTGGTTTGAGACAGTCGTACTGCCATTTTGGCCTATGTCAAGGGTAGGTACGGGTTGGTTCAAATTAACCTGGATAATGATGGGAAGAACTTGACATGTGACTTATGACATTTTGACCTTACGCAAAGGTTATAAGAGCATGGGGCAAAAAATCCACATCGGGAATTTCAAAAGAACTGAAACTTGCTAGCGCTGTATACCATTTGGAGTGTGATGATTCTGGTAGGATTCCTTCAGTTTTGTCACGCAATGATATTTGGATCCCGATCCTACTGTGAGTATATGCTACTCCTCGGGAAATTTCTCACTTAACGATCAATGCTATAAACCAAGTAGGTGTCTAGAAAGGTGTTAGCGGGGCTACACCCCAAGGGAAAAGATGTTATTTAATTAAGGAACTTCGCGAAAGCGTTGGAAAACCTCCCTCGAAGTACCGACACTAGCCCTGCTGAACGGTTAAGCAAGTATTGTACGGTGAGATTGATCCTGACTAATTCTTCCTTTTTGGTTTGAGGAGGGATTCGAGAGACAGTGGGAGCTATCCTGCTTAGACAAATTAAAAACCACTCTAAACTTGCAAGAGCATCATGCTAAAGTGTTTCTTCTCTCTCTCCTAATTGCAGCGACCAAACATCATGACTGGACTTAAGTTACTACTAGATAAAAACATACTGACAGGGCCAAACTACAAAGATTGGCTCAGGAATGTCAAAATAGGCAATCACTTATGACAAGTTGGGGTATCTCCTTACCACCAAAGCTCCCCCTGTCCCAGGTCCCAAAACCAGCGTCGCGGATAGGGAAATCCGTAAGACCTGGGAAATCAATTGCGCGAAGGCCAAGTGCCTCGTGCTTGCCTCTATGGACAATGAACATCAGAGGAGGCACGAGAATATGGACCTTGAATCCATATTTCTCTATACAAAAGAACTGTATAGAGAGCAATCACGTATCGCCAGATACGAAGTGTCGAAAAAGCTATTTTTCGGCGAGATTGGCCGTCGGATCATCGGTAGCGGAACACGTGCTTAAGATGATTGGCTTCATTGAGGAGCTCGCGGACCTAGGGACCACGTTAGAGAACGAGCTCTACACGGACTTGATTCTCCAGTCCCTTCTTTCCACTTACGCCCAGTTTATCCTGAACTTCAACTTGCAAGAAAAAGAAGTTGAACTTTCAGAACTCTTCAACATGCTGAGGAGTGCAGTGGGCACCCTACAGAAAGGTAGGGAAACATCCACTTTGTTTGTAGGAGGATCTTCCTCTTCTAGGTCCAAAGCGAAAGCCAAGGGAAAGAAGAAGAAAGCCCCCGCCAAACCAAGGGGCGGTGTTAGTAAAGTGGATACGAAGGGAAAGACAAAAGCAACAAAAGTAGCGGGAAAGCTTGTGGGAAAGGAAGAATGCTTTTACTGTCACAAAAGTGGACACTGGAAAAAGGATTGCAGGGCTTGGAAGGCCAGAACCCAGGATCTGAAGCAAGTTGCGGCTTCAGCATCATGTGTGTATGTTATTGAAAACTGTCTATCAATAAACTCTACATCCTGGGTATTGGATACCGGATCAGGATCTCATATATGTAATTCTTTACAGGCACTGAGAAGGCGTAGGGTTTTGAAGGCAGGTGATATGACCCTCAGAGTTGCAAACGGAGCTGGCATGGATGCTGAGTTCGTGGGGGACTATCACCTGGGGTTGTCAGATGGACACGTTTTGGTTTTGTGTAATTGCTATTTTGTACCCAATGCAACTTGTAATATCATTTCTGTATCTTTATTATCTAAAGAAGGTTATGAATTTGCATTTGTAAGTAATGTTGTGAACATTCACCTTAATCAAGTTTTGATTGGGTCAGGTACATTAAGCAATGGTATATACGTATTAAACCAACCACAGATTTTCAATGTCCAGAATACACACAAAAGAAAGTCTCCGAAAACAAATCAGGCTTTCTTATGGCATTGTAGACTGGGTCACATCAATGAGAGAAGGTTGACGAAGTTACATACAGAAGGATATTTGGATCCGTTCGAATATCAATCATATGCAACTTGTCAATCCTGTCTCAAAGAAAAGATGACAAAGACTCCGTTTACTGGACACGGGGTAAGAGTGAGCGAGCTCTTGGGACTCGTACACAGCGACGTGTGCGGTCCAATGTCTACACATGCGCGAAGCGGTTATTCTTACTTCATTACCTTTACGGATGACTTTTCAAGGTACGGATATGTCTTCTTAATGAAACATAAATCCGAAGCCTTTGGGAAATTCCAGGAATATAAGGATGAAGTAGAAAAACAAACAGGCAAAAGTATCAAAACACTGAGATCTGGTCGAGGTGGTGAATACTTAAGTGCCGAGTTCCTGGATTACTTAAAAGAGAATGGAATTCTCTCTCAGCTTACTCCTCCATACACTCCGCAACATAACGGTGTATCGGAAAGACGGAACCGGACCCTATTGGATATGGTACGTTCCATCATGAGTAACGCTGAGTTACCGCGATCATCCTGGGGATATGCGCTAGAATCAGCTGCATACCTTTTAAACCGAGTTCCCACTAGGACTGTGCCTACCACACCATATAAGATATGGAGTGGGAAGAAACCCCATCTTCAATATCTGATGATCTGGGGATGTCCAGCTTTTATCAAAAAGCAGCATGCGGACAAACTCGAGGCACGCTCAGTACTGTGCAAGTTTGTGGGATACCCAAAGAACTCCAGGGGGTATCTCTTCTACTACGCAGAGGAACAAAAGATCTTTGTTTCTCGTAATGCCCATTTTCCGGAACACCAGTTCTTAGAAAAGGAAATTAGTGGGAGCGAAATAGAACTGGAAGAAATTCCAGAACCACAAACAATTACTGAAAGCTCAGTAGAACCAGAGGGTTCAAAAGAACAGGACATTCCTATGCCGCTCCGCAGGAGTAGTAGGCAGTCTCATCCGCCCGAGAGATACTACGGTTTTCTCATAGACGGGGATAGAGAGGATTGCATCATTGATAGTGATGAGCCGACTAGCTTCCAGCAGGCCATTCAGAGCGTTGGCTCGGTAAAATGGCTGGATGCAATGCGGACCGAAATGGAGTCCATGTACACCAACAAAGTATGGATGTTGGACGTTGCTCCAGATGGGGTAAAACCCGTAGGATGCAAGTGGATCTTCAAAAGGAAGATTGGTGTAGATGGACAGGTTGAGACCTATAAAGATAGACTTGTTGCAAAGGGTTTTCGTCAAAGACCTGGTTTGGACTATGACGAAACCTTTTCTTCAGTGGCTATGCTGAAATCCATTCGGATCTTTCTTGCCATTGCTGCCTTCCGCGATTATGAGATTTGGCAGATGGACGTAAAGACCGCTTTTCTAAATGGAAATTTAGAGGAGTGTGTCTATATGGACCAGCCAGAGGGTTTCATTCAGAGTGGGAGCAGCGAAAAGGTGTGCAAGTTGCTTAAGTCCATCTATGGACTAAAGCAGGCATCGCGGAGTTGGAACATCTGTTTTGATGAGACGGTCAAAGAATTTGGCTTTATCAAAAATCCAGATGAACCATGCATCTATAGTAGATTTGTAGCAAGAACTTTCGTATTCCTCGTTTTATACGTGGATGACATTCTCTTAATAGGAAATGACATTCCTATGCTACAATCTGTCAAAGGGTTCTTGTCACACAGGTTCTCCATGAAAGACCTGGGTGATGCCTCTTACATTCTGGGGATCCGGATCTATCGTGACAGATCCAAGAGGATATTAGGACTTTCACAGTCCAGGTACATCGATACCATACTGAAAAGATTCAGTATGGAAGATTTCAAGTGGGGTAATCTACAGGCTTGTCACGGGATCACCCTCTCCAAATAGATGTCTCCCAAGACTGATTTGGAAAGGGATCGCATGTCTATTATACCCTACGCTTCTGCGGTAGGCTCTATAATGTATGCGATGTTGTATACCAGACCAGATGTAGCTTATGCACTGAGTGTGGTAAGCCGGTATCAGTCTAACCCTGGGGAGAAGCACTGGATAGCGGTAAAGAACATTCTCAAGTACCTGAGAAGGACTAAGGAGATGTTCTTGGTGTATGGCGGAAAAGACCTCCAGATCGAGGCCTTTGCTGACTCCAGCTTCCAGAGTGACAAGGATGATTCCAAGTCCATGTCGGGTTATATCTTTACCCTCAATGGAGGGGCGGTGTGTTGGAAGAGTTCCAAACAGGAAACCGTTGCTGACTCGACGATGGAAGCGGAATATATCGCTACTGCAGATGCCGCAAAAGAAGCCGTATGGATAAGTAAGTTCTTGACAGAACTTCAGGTGGTTCCATCCATTATTGATCCAATACCTCTGTATTGCGACAACAACGGGGCTATAGCTTTAGCGAAGGAACCCAGGTCCCATCATAGATCCAGACACATCTTGAGGCGGTATCACCTGATCAGGGAGATCGTGGGTCGCCAGGAGATCGAGGTTCGGAGAGTTGCTACGGAAGATAACACTGCTGATCCTTTCACAAAGGCCTTACCCCAAACTCAGTTCGAGCAGCTGATCGAGATGATAGGTCTTCGATACGCCAGTACATGGCCTTAGTGCAAGTGGGAGATTGTTAGTGTATATGCCCTAGAGCCCATTACTGTATCATACTAGTTTGTATATTAATTAATGGAAGCTTGGGATATTCACCTTGTATAGACAATCTTGCTCGAAATAGTAGTATGCTACTTGGTTTGTTTCTGCTTTAATGTGTACATGTGTTTATTTTAGTATATCACCTATACACATTAGTGGAGCCCTTAGGATCTTTGCTTGATTACCAGCGTTGCGATGGCAGTAACACTCGTGGGGCTGGGTAATCCACAAGCACATCCTTATGCAGGTCCTTAGTCGTAGGACTATCGAGACAGGGCATTGATACTCCGGAGTAGACTAGCGTATGCGCTTCTCATCCCAGCAGGGGATACGGTCTGTCCCACAGCCGTCAGTACGTCGTACTTGAGATAGTATGCGGGTGCTCGTTAGGTTACGAGTACACTGGACATGACTCGTTGGGAACTGTTGGTTGGTACTATACCTATCGTCAGTTATCAGTTCCCAGGTGACATGAGTACAGCTTAGTCCGCTGACTTGACACTGTCACTTCGTCTCGAGTGTGTTCCCACTGTACTTAGATTACTACCTTACCACGGCTCAAAGGAGTCGTGCAAACAGGTAGTAGTTGGGTGCAGTCCCGAAGCACTTGGAGGCAGTGATGGTTAGACAGGATTCGTCTCTCCCGGTATTGGGGTTGATATCGCGCTGTGTCTAGGAGAGCCATTACACAATGTCCCTGGCCAGGGCAAGCGAGATATACTGGTAGGTTTCCAGTGTTATCTCAGGGTGTTCTGGGCTACACTCCGACCCGACTTGTACCTCTATTAGGGGACTGACGTTTACCGCCCCCTAGGCCCGCCATGCGATATTCTCAGACGAACAGACCGGACTGTATGCAGACTGTCACGTTCAGGCTCAGTAGGAGTTCAGATGGGTTTCACCTCGTCAGTCTTCTTATCGGCATCTACCTGGGGGCCGTTACGCACAGCTAGTGCCGCTTGCGGTCTGTGGTTAAACCCACTGCCAGCGTAGTGTCGAGTCTTTAGAGTCCCACACAGAGAGCTATTCGCCTTTAGGCAAAAGAGTAGAGGTCGCATGGTTTTGCGACAGGGTTCGGTCACATCCGTGCACTTGTGCATGTTTAGTGTCCGGGCAGTTATCACTAGAGGGCTTTGGTTTAAACCAGATCCTAGTGTACGTTTTGGGATTGGTTTTATCTCGTTTGTATTCGTGTTCCTCGGAACGCGGATGCGGGTATGTATGCACAGTTGACAGAGAGACAGAGGCAGAGGATTCTCATTAGGGTTGTTGACTGCTGACTTTTGCTAAACCCTAATGAGAATAAGAAATATGATTAATGATAATATTAATTAAGTATTATTGTGCCATGGTTGGGTTGACTTTGTTGACTTTGTTGACCGGTTGACTAGGTTGGACTAGTTGACCATCATCATGACAATGGCTATCATTTCTTGGCATTGACCTTGGCTTGCTTGTTGGTTCACAAATTGCATTTAATGCAAGAAATGATATTGCCATTTGACATGATAACAACCATCACATAATACTCGATTATTATTACTAGTTATCATGATTTTGGATTATGAGAGCTTGGATGGCAAAAGTCTTGCTCATTCTTTCATTTCCTTTCTCTCTCATCCTCAAGCTCTCCCTCTTCCTCTTGCTCTCTCTCTAGTCCATGGTTCTACTTGTCTCATGTGTTGAGAAGCAAGAACCATAGAGATAAAACCCAACACACTCCTCTACTCATCCTAGCACACAAGGTTTAGCAAACCAAGTGTTCTAGTTTCCTCAAGATTGAGGTTGAAGCCAAAGGTAGAAGCTTTCAGGTGGATCCATCTTCGGCACCAAGAGACGACGAGGAGAGAACCATCCGACCACCACAAGGAGACCAAGAGAAGGAGTTCAAGTTAAGGTATAACCCCTAACCGAGTAGGTAAAACTCTTGTTAGGTTGTTAGATAGTTGTTTAACAAAGATCCGTATTTTGAGTCCATGTTACCACCAAAAGAAAAATAGTTTTTTTTATCATTTCCGCAAGCCCGTAACTACCGGGAGAGGTAACGTGGACTTACATAAGTGAGACAACTATTTTCTTTATTCAATAAGATTTCTATATGTATATCAATCAAGTATCATCAATGAAATCAACAGAGAAATCAGTGTCAAGCATCGACACAAAACATAAATCTCAGTATCTCAATATCAAATCTCAATATCTCTGTATCTCAAATCTCAATATCTCAATAGCTCGGGCTCCGTCAGTCCGGATCGGCCCATATCATCAATCACACGACAACGTACGGTATCCTTCGGATATCCGCCGCGCCAGGTAAAATCACCGGTAGGCAGTCCGCCCCTGCCAGGCTCATCATCCACCATGAAATCACTCTCGCCCTGGGGTATCGTCATAACTCGCCAGGTAAAATCACTGATCTCATGGCATCATGCCCAATCACATCGACTCATCTCAAAGTACCATATACTATCCTCAACATCCGTATATACGTGTATGTATATATATATATATATACATATATATATAAGCACCAATACAACCGCACATATATATATACACACACACATACATATGACGTATACGCCCAAAACCATGTCCCATGTGTGTATATGTGTGTGTACTACCTTACTCTAGGGTTCACGACTAAGAAACCAACTAAATCACTTTCCTCAAATCTCACTAACTTTAACCCATGATCTCCTAATGCTTTTCTTTCTAAGGTTCATATCTCGCCCTAACCCATATATGTATATCTAAATCACATCACATCATTTCTTACAACTTTGCGGGGGTGCTATACGCCATCCACCCGACTTCCCCTGTAGATATAAATCTACTCACCTCGATCTTCGCTTGCCGATGCCGATGTCGCCACGCGCATTCTTGTTGTATCGAAGTCCTCGTGAGGGTACCTACTTATAATAACATATCGTATCGCATTAAAATCCGACTCATGACCAAAACGACACACGAATCTCACATAGGTCAAAACCTATGGTTTGCTCATGCAAAAGAACCAAATAACCCTCGATATCGGCGTACAAATGCCGATTGATCGAGAAAAACCCAAACGTACAATTCGTGGCTTCGCAACACACTAAACATATATATGAAATAGGGTGAAATCATCAAAACCAATAAATTGATTAAATCGATTTATTACAAGAAACCTAGTAAGCATCAATTAGCCGTTTTAAAACAAAACTTGATGTTTTAACAATTCTAATGGCCATAATACTGATTAAACATCTTAAATAAGTCATACAATCCATTTCCACAATTTAATCTCATTAAATTTCATTAACCCCAAAATTCTAGTTTGCAATTTATCCAATTTTAAAAATTTTCAAAGTAACAATACAGAAATCAACAATTTGACTAGGTTTTGCATGATCTACGGTGGTAAACTACAATTTATAAATTTAATGATGTCTTGAAGACCCTAATTAGATTTTTAATTTTACAATTTAACTTAATTTTAAAACCTAGTTTGCAATATAGCTTAGTTATTATAATTTTAAATTAACAAATTGCAAAATAGCAACTAGATTAGGTTTTTCATTTCATAAGGTGATAAATTACACTTTGCAACATAATTACATAATAAAAACCCTAACTTGCATTCAAACCCCTATCTTGAATTCTTAAGTATTGAAATTGGTACAATAATTAAACACCAATTATGCTAGATTCAAGTAATTAAACAACAAATTGAGCAAAGGGTTAGAATTTATACCCAACAAATTGAAGATCCCACAAGCAAACTTAGCCCTCCAAATTAGCTTCTTTTCACCAAGATCCATACTAGATAGGATAAGGAAAAATGGGTAGGGCTTGGATTTGGGTTTTGTGGGATTTCTTGTGTTGATTTTTGGGCATGTTATGAAGAAATTTTGAGGTGAAATGAGAAGAGAAGAGGGGGGGGTTGCTGCTGCAGTGAGGATGGGGGGTTCGGCCAAAATTGAGGGGAGGAAGAGAGAGAGAGAGTGAGGTTGGGGAGTGTGTTGAAGTCAACAAAGTCCACCTCATGTTAAATACCATACCTCATCAATTAGTCTATTCATTCTTCTTTCTCTTCTTCTTCTAATTTTTTTTTTCAAACTTAACAAGTGGGGAATTTTATGGAGCGGCTGTGCTCGGCCAGGTGGCATGGGTGTGTGTGTGGGAGAAATTTTCAAGTAAGAAAACCATAACTCAAATTAATTTATTATATTCTTTTAAAATTTCTTTTTTATTTAACCCTTCTCTAAATTTCAAAAACCATCTTGACAATTTCTTTTTATTTCAAAAACAACATGTTAAATTTTGATTTAATGTGTCATGATATACAAAATTTGTATTAACCCATTCTAATCTGTAATTATCACTAATTAAATGTATTAGTGACGGCTTAAAATAATATTAAAATAACCAATTTCGGAAAAAATTTCAGTCAACTAGAAATTTGCAAGCAACTCAATAAACACCAAATAATAGCAATTACATAACTAGAATAGCTATATTTGATTTTATGATGAAAGATAATTATATCTTGATTTTTACGGAAAACACCAGTTATTTTACCGATTCTCCGAAATTTCACCTAAACGATTTTCAAAGCATTACAATCTTTCCCCCTTAAAGAAATTCGGCCCCCGAATTTAAATTAAAACTCCCCCAAGTACTAAAACATTTCAGCAAAACAATCAAGTCGTCGGGGCTCCGAAATTATAAATACATAAAACACATCGTAGTGCATTGCATGCGCATGAAAAAGAGTGTATAACACAAAAATCAAAACTCCGTCAAGCATCCAACAATCATCGGAGTTATGGTGAAGACACCAATGTCAAGATCCAATACGAAATCCAACATGATATACATCGAACTATACACGTAAATATCATTAAAACATCTGGAAGCAATGCATGCCAAACCTTTTTCAAATCGCTGTGCGATGTGTGTATCACTGCACAGTGGCGGACGTTCATTGTGAGAAAATAACCACATATATATATATATATATATATATATATATATATATATATATCTTTTGTTTAACATACACGTCCCGCCGTTTTGAGAACAAATTAGAAGGGTTTCCTTTTTTAAAATTTTCGTGTCATCTCAGACACGTAGACAAATACTGAGACTATAGCTCCCTCTTAGAAATACCTTCGATAACTATTGACGCATGTAAAATCATAATCAGGCACTGTCCTCGGACTAGTCCTTCTCAGCTACTATCCAAAATAGTAAATATCAAAACACATCTGCTCAAAGGAAAATCAATCCCGGAATACGTTTAAGAATGTCACGTGCGTCTGGTGTGCACGAAAACCGAAATCATTGAATGTGCCATACATGTGCACAAAACCAAAGCTAAGTGCAACAGGTGTGCACGAAAACACCTGTCAGAAGCCACGTTGTGCCTGACAGCAATATCAGGTGCATCTGATATGCACAAAGAATTCCGATTTAGAGCATCTGGCGTGCACCGAAATCGCATTCCATACTATGCGCCCAACATGCGCGAAAATCCAAATCAGGTGCATCCATCACGCACGAATAAAATCTAAATCATGTGCACCCAGCATGCACGAAATCACGAAATCGAATATCAAGCGCCGAACATGCGCTAGAATCCAATCAGGTGCAAAAGGTGCACAAAACAAACATCGAGTATCACAATCGAAATCGACGGTATAAAACACATTTCAATCAAAATCCAAATCATGTATACCGTGATATATAATCTCACCATCATGTGCATCGGCGTGCACAAAAGCAAATCAAAATACTAAAAATGCATGAAAACTATGTCGAATGCATAAGTCAAATCATATGCATACCCTAGGCATGAAATCAAAATCAATATCTCAAATGACATCAATCGAAGTACAATGCACCTGTAGTGTACAAAAATACGTATCAATGCACTACAGGCATATGTGAACTATACCGAGTGCCAAAAACAAATAGAATGCGTAATATATGCAAAAAATCAACCTAACTGTATGAAATCCGTGAAATCATAAACATGTGCAGCCAAGGCACAAAACGATATCAAGCGCAATCACCGTGCACTAATCATAAATCAACACAATGTTGTATAAAGCATATCTCAAGTGTAATAACTATGCATAAAATATAAATGCCCAGTAGGTGCAACCATGGTGCACAAAAGCAAATATCATGAAACTCTATCATCAAAACTCAATCATGCAATAAATCACCCAAAATACCGAAATCTAAAGTGACGGATACGTGAGAGTCAACTCACGAATTTACAAATCGTAAATACTGTCATCGATATGTCCTTACTTCAAGGTCGAGAAGGTGTCGGTGGATCCAATGCTAGTAGAGCAAGATATCTATTTGCCTCCTGATCATGGCCTGTCGCCTGGTGCCCTTAGGCTCTCGTCTCTCACTGCGAATTACTAAGTACATAACTCCCCGGCTCAACGGTCTAATATGGAAACGATAATGGAAGTAGTCCGCTCTGGCACAACCTCTAAAGATCTCTGGCCAAATCTTATGGTCACTCATAACATGTCTCGTCGACGATGCTGAACTCTGGCTTGCTGGACATGTGCAATATGACTGATCCTGGCTCCAAGTCTTCTCGTATAGTATCCCAGAAAGGTCCTGTCAAGGTCTTTCCCCAAATCTCGTTTCTGCCGAACTGCCCGGAAGTCATCATCATTACTAACTCTATTTCTTGTTCCAGAACGGCTGCATACTCATCACGACTCCTCCTTGAAGATATATCCATAGTCAACGCCTCTTCTTGCGTATCACATCTCTGATGTCAGCGGAGTGAAACGTCATCTTATCCAGATCTCGTACGAACCTCTTGCTCCATTTTTCTCTAATGTCGACTGATTCGGACTCGTCTCCTCGTGGCTGCATGGACTGCACTCCAACGGTTATACTCGTATCTGGAGTCTCCCAAGCAATGTATCCTATCACATGATATCCGAATGATGTTGAACTTTTCGATTGATTCGTCAAGGTTCCATAATCCCCCAAGAGATCAACATCTTGGGTACAGTTTAATAGTATCGAATATATGCCACAGCACCTGTGGACCAGCCGTAGAAGGGAAAACCCAAGCCTCACAAATGGTACCGCTGAACTGCCGCTAACTCTAAGTTTCATAGGCGTTCCATGGTCATTACGTCGAGTTAGGGTTTCATTCTTCTAGAGGGTCCATAGAATTGCTTGCAATGTTTTCCGAATACTTTAAACTAGGAAAATGGGTCCTTGACATTCGATTGTCTATATTGACTCTCAACGTATCAGCGTGAAGTCATCTCTAGCTGGAATCAATCAATCTGATGATCTCGCATCGGGGTAGGCAATAAATCACATGTCCTAGTCTTTCATCTTGGTGACTAGCGATCTTCTATCATATCTCGAAGTATAAATCGTGCGGCATTAGCTTCAAACAAATGGGGCGATATCTCCTCATTCGCAGCAGCAACTGGCTTATTCGTCCGCACGCTAAACAGTGCCTCAATCATCGAGAATCATAGTGTAATGATGGTCGTCACATTCTGGCTGGCTTTTATTAATCGCCTCATCCTCTGGTACTGATCTGCACGTCCAAGAAATCTCATAAAAGCGACCCATCAAACGCTCATGGCGCGAAAACGCAATAAAATGACGCCTCTATGCAATCGTATGTCTTTGGAATCAGGCCCTGGTCAGTCCTCGTCCGTGACGAACTCGTGCTGACCGCAACTCTAGCCGTAGCTCTCCACGCCGGTACAACCGTGGTAACAAAACCATAAACTGGTACAGATGAGAATAGATCATAGGAATGAATATAATATTTTGCAAAGAAATGTACATCCTAAGGTTTCTTAAGCGGAGTATCGTATCGAAAATATACCACAGAACATACGTACGGTACGTTACTCTACTCAAGCAATCTACTCCATCAACCAAGGGTCATCCTACACTCCGAAGGTAAAAGCGAACGCTCTGATACTAACTTTGTCACGACCCGAAAAGTACAGAGCGTGCCTGGCACTTAAATTACAAAACGTCTCGAGGCGTACGTTATCTAAGTAAGCCAAAACCCAGAAATCAAAACCAAAAGAAGCAGTAGAGTGAAGGAAAAACCAATTTAAAACAAGTAGTTTTAATAACATAAGCCGAATTATGCGCTTTAAAAACATCAAGTCATTCTGAAAATTTCTGCAGAGTTTCCTTGCTAAACACTGGCCCCAAACGGGGTACAACATGAATAGTATACGAAATAATAAAAGGCATCCCCAAGCGGGAGCTAGCTCTTCGTCAATCGACGGTCACAACCACGCAAGCAAGATAATATACAACGCCGAAGGGCGAGAATCAAAACTCAAAAGAAAATTAAATCAACAAGAAAACCATAATAATACAACACGCGACTCTAAGGTCGAAAAAAATACAAGTCTGGTTTTCTACCTCTATCAAATTTACAAATCTGGTTGTTGGAGTTTACTAGATACAACTGAAATAAAAAATATACAATGGTGGTCCTGATGCAAAAATCCCACCTGCCAAAGCAATCACCCGGAAGGAACAGTGTGCCAGCAAAGCCACAATGAACCTGTACGGCAAAACCTGCAAGGAACTGTGGCACAACGGAGGTGAGTTGCCAACTCGTGAGTAGAAAACATCACATAGCAGAAATCGCATGTATGACGCTATCCTAGGTCATATCAAGTAATATTCTCAAATAATATCCTGATCCATCTACATATACGTGGAATACCAGGTGCTCATGTCAGTACCTCAGATAGCAACATATCAGATATATGATGTACGAAGGCATTACGAATGGAAACTGAATATATCATGAGTGAGACAACTGTTTTCTTTAAACAATGAGATTTCTATATGTATATCAATCAAGTATCATCAATGAAATCAACAGAGAAATCAGTGTCAAGCATCGACACAAAACATAAATCTCAGTATCTCAATATCAAATCTCAATATCTCTGTATCTCAAATCTAAATATCTCAATACCTCGGGCTCCGTCAGTCCGGATCGGCCCATATCATCAATCACACGACCACGTATGGTATCCTCCAGATATCCGCCGCGCCAGATAAAATCACCGGTAGGCAGTCTGCCCTGCCAGGCTCATCATCCACCATGAAATCACTCTCGTCCCGGGGTACCATACCGGGTCCACCATGTACCCAAGACGGTTCATACTACTCCTCGAAATGGGTCTCGAAATCTAACAGTTATCATGAAAACTTTTGGTGGACGACTCATACATCATGAGAAAACCGCAACTTGCATTTTAAAAAGAGAGAGAGAGAAGTTTATATATATTCTTGCGGTTTTCCCCCATATCCCGAAATCTCATGAAAATCCGAAATCCAAAATCATGAGTAAGTAAGCAGTGAATATCGGCATAAATCTCTATAATACTGCATGACCAATGAATATATGAATGCATCTGACATCATGCAGTTAATGCAATAGTTATACTAGCATATAGAAGCTATAACATATCGCAACTATCAACTAGCAAGCTATGTCAATGAATAGTATTTTCTAAAGTGTACGCGATATGGCAATTACCGATGATGATGTGTACGAGCCGGCAAGCAGGTGTACGTGGAACATCCGCATCATCGGTAATGGTGCTGGTGTCCTGACAGCAGGATTTCATGATAATTACAGATAACATATGTACAAGCATGCAATGCGATGAAACATCATGAATATACAGAAAGTGATGTAGTAACAGCAACCCTGAAAAAATATACCTACCCAATATACGAGTCATACAGTTTGGTATTTAAATTACTCACAATTCTCCACTTTTGAAAATGAGTATGACTCGACCTCAGTTAAAAGGGTAAGGGAATCCACCTAAGTCTGAGTCGATCTATATATATATCTAGTATTCGGTGATCTCGCCTCAATAGTATTACGTACGATACAATAAATAATATGACATTCTCGAGTCAAGAGTACAGATATATCCTCATAACTACATCTCGTACGGTAGATCTTTCGTACGGCATCTCAAATCTGGATACGGGTTAAATGTCATATTTATCTCATTACTCATTTGGTATCCTTATCATCCTATGTCATGACTGGGGTACAGATCTAAGTCTAGTACAAACTGATGCCATCAACAAATATATGTGCGTGTGTCTGAAACACATCGCTTAAAGATCCTCTATAATCTTCTGTCGTATCTCATAGTACGAACCAAATCACATCACCGATCTCACGGCATCTTGCCCAATCATATCGACTCATTTCCAAGTACCATATACTATCATCAACATCCGTGTATACATGTATGTGTGTGTGTGTGTGTGTGTGTATATAAGCACCAAGACAACCATATATATATATATATATATATACATTTGACGTAAACGCCCAAAACCATATCCTGTGTGTGTATATGTATGTGTACTACCTTACTCTAGGGTTCACGACTAAGAAACCAACTAAATCACTTTCCTCAAATCTCGCTAACATTAACCCATGATCTCGTAATGCTTTTCTTGCTAAGGTTCATATCTCGCCATATCCCATATATGTATATCTAAATCACATCACATCATTTCTTACAACTTTGCGGGGGTGCTATACGCCATCCACCCGACTTCCCCCGTAGATATAAATCTACTCACCTCGATCTTCACTTGCCGATACCGATGTCGCCACGCGCTTTCTCGTCGTCTCGAAGTCCTCGTGAGGGTACCTACGTATCATAACATATCGTATCGCATTAAAATCCGACTCATGACCAAAACGACACACGAATCTCACATAGGTCAAAACCTATGTTCTGCTCATGCAAAAGAACCAAATAACCCTCGATATCGATGTACAAATGCCGATTGATCGAGAAAAATCCAAACGTGCAATTCGTGGTTTCGCAACACACTAAACATATATATGAAATAGGGTGAAATCATCAAAACCAATAAATTGATTAAATCGATTTATTACAAAAAACCTAGTAAGCATCAATTAGCCGTTTTAAAACAAAACTTGATGTTTTAACAATTCTAATGGCCATAATACTCATTAAACATCTTAAATAAATCATACAAACCATTTCCACAATTTAATCTCATTAAATTTCATTAACCCCAAAATTCTAGTTTGTAATTTATCCAATTTTAACAATTTTCAAAGTAACAATACACAAATCAACAATTTGACTAGGTTTTGCATGATCTAAGGTGGTAAACTACAATTTATAAATTTAATGATGCCATGAAGACCCTAATTAGATTTTTAATCATACAATTTAACTTAATTTTAAAACCTAGTTTGCAATATAGCTTAATTATTACAATTTTAAATTAACAAATTGCAAACTAGCAACTAGATTAGGTTTTTCATTTCATAAGATGATAAATTACACTTTGCAACATAATTACATAATAAAAACCCTAACTTGCATTCAAACCCCTCTCTTGAATTCTGAAGTATTGAAATTGGTACCATAATTAAACACCAATTATGCTAGAATTAAGTAATTAAACAACAAATTGAGCAAAGGGTTAGAATTTATACCTAACAAATTGAAGATCCCACAAGCAAACCTCCAAATTAGCTTCTTTTCACTAAGATACATACTAGATAGGCTAAGGAAAAATGGGTAGGGCTTGGATTTTGGTTTTGTGGGATTTCTTGTGTTGATTTTTGGGCATGTTATGAAGAAATTTTGAGGTGAAATGAGAAGAGAAGAGGGGGGGCTGCTACTGCAATGAGGATGGGGGGTTTGGCTAAAATTAAGGGGAGGACGAGAGAGAGAGTGAGGTTGGGGTGTGGGTTGAAGTCAACAAAGTCCACCTCATGTTAAATACCATACCTCATCAATTAATCTATTCATTCTTCTTTCTTTTCTTCTTCTATTTTTTTTTTCAAACTTAACAAGTGGGGAATTTTGTGGAGGGGCTGTGCTCGGCCAGGTGGCATCGGTGTGTGTGTGGGAGAAATTTTCAAGTACGAAAACCATAACTCAAATTAATTTATTATATTCTTTTAAATTTTCTTTTCTATTTAACCCTTCGATAAATTTCAAAATCCATCTTGACAATTTCTTTTCATTTCAAAAACAACATGTTAAATTTTGATTTAATGTGTCATGATGTACAAAATTTGTATTAACCCATTCTAATCTATAATTATCATTAATTAAATGTATTAGTGACGGCTTAAAATAATATTAAAATAATTAATTTCGGAAATTTTTTCAGTCAACTAGAAATTTGCAAGCAACTCAATAAACACCAAATACTAGCAATTACATAGCTAGAATAGGTATATTTGATTTTATGATGAAAGATAATTATATCTTAATTTTTACGGAAAACATCGGTTATTTTACCGATTCTCCGAAATTTCACCTAAACGATTTTCAAAGCATTACATCCATAGAAAATATGGCACATTTTTTTTGGGTATCTTAACTTTGCTCAAGTGTTGTGCTTTCGGGATAATTTGTGGGTGTTTGTTGATTCGATTGAAACGTTTAACATCGTCTAGATATTTGTGAAATGTGATACAATATGTGGAATTCATATAGTTAGGAATGAAATCCGAAGTATGTGATATTTCGGGTTTATGATGTCTAAGGTGATTGTGGATTCCAAATGTTGTAGTTTGACATTTTCTTTTCTGCCACCGTAAGTGTAGTATGTGGTGTATCGCCGGTTTCGTTCCTATACATCAACGACAATTGGGGTACGCATACTTACTTACGTTGATGACATGTGATATTATGTGTTGTTGTGATATGATGTACATGATTTTCGTGATTGAATGGCCGGGGGTTTTATGTGAGATGAGAGTTTTTATTTTCATTCATGTAAAATTTATTGTATGTAATATTCATTTATTTGGGGCACTTATGGATTGAGGATAATGTCACCATTGTTGTATATTATTTACTTTTCCGCATTAGGATAGACCCAAGGAGGGGAGCACAAGTGACCGGGTTCTAGGGTTCAGTAGGAGGCCATCTTGAGGAGTCGAGACCGGGTCTCCTAAACTCTAGAATTGGTAGGGTCACTTGCCGCTCTCGTAGGGGTCTAGGGGTGTGGGCTTGGCCATTCATCGCGACCGTGGAATCCGTATTTTCTATTTTTGGCTAAATACAAAATACGGACCTCCTCGAATATCCTATATTTTCATATGTGCTTCTGTTGTTGATATTCTGTGATGTGATCACTTTATATGCTCAGACGAATGGTATTATATATATGATATATAATAAACGTTGCTTATGTTTTGCACCCGCGCTATTCCCGCCCCGCTATGCCGTTAGTTAAGTAACCTAACGGTGCATAACGAGATACTGTGGCGAATGTGGATGTCATAAGCGTACGTTGTATTTTAGTTTCTTCTGTGATGCTTAGGAAGCATAAATGATGGGACTTCATTAATGAGATTAATGAAAGAAAAGAAACCTAAAAGATATTGTAGAATCAAATTTTCAAAATGGGTAGCTCTAGTTTTTGCTTTGCAAGTGGTATTCCTCGTAGAATATCCAGCACTTTATTCGATAAGGAAAGAGCCGAGATCCCTTCACCGGGAGTGACCTCTTTAGCGAAACTAGCAAATGCTACAACCCACTCGGTTTTGTTTTTGATTGCTTTTATAGTTCTTGCTTTGCATAGCGGTATTCCTTGTAGAATATCCAACACCTTATTCGATAAGGAAAGAGCCAAGATCCCTTCACCTGGAGTGACCGTTTTAGAGAAACTAGTAACAGCATAAAAAGCACTCATTTTCAAAATCACTTGTTTCTACAACGATATCAAGTTCATTACGCAAAAGGTTTTCTGAAAAACCTGCGTAGCCCTCCGTCATTTCAGATAAGTACTACTTAGTATTCGTGCTACGTTTGTTGGCCTGCGTCAAGGCGTAGTGTGCGGTAGCTAACTAGTGCTTATCTGCAACATAAGATGAGATTGGATTAGGGTAGTCATGCGACTTTGTTGGCCTACGTCAAGGGTTGTGCGGGTGGGTTTAATTCAATCAGGAAATGACGGGTTGAACTTCACTAGCGGACTATGGTTTGTTGGCCTGCGTCATAGTCATAGCACACGCTAGGGGAAAAAGCATTATCAGGAATTTCAAGTGTTGAAATTTGCAATGAGATTGCATACCTTCTATGAGATGGTTGGATCCCGATACCCTCTGAGAGTAAGAGTTACTCTTGGGAGAATTTTACACATCACAATTAGCCGATCAAGTAGGTGTCTAGAAAGGTGTTAATGGGGTTACGCCCCGAGGAAAATGAGGTTTATTTTAATTAGGTCCGTGCGAAAGCACGGGGGACCTCCCTCAAAGTACCAACACTGGCCTGTTCGCACGGGGGACCTCCCTCAAAGTATCAACACTGGCCTGGCTGAAAGATTGGCGAACTTGTAAGGTGTAATTAATCCCGGCTCATACCTTTTAGGGTTTGAAGGAAGATTTGATAAAAATAGTGGGAGCCATCCTGATTAGATAAGATAATAACCAATTTAATCTTGCAAGAGCATACGCTAAAGTGTTTTCTTCGCTCTCTCTCCAGGTAGATACCATGGCAGACCTTAATCAAGATAATAATATGGATGTATTGACTGAACCCGCTTGTTATACTGAGCAGGGTAACGTTGGTTCCGTTCTTTCTTATAATTGTTATAAGACTGAGCAGGAAATAGGGACATATCCGGATTCCCACGTCGTCCGAACGAAGAATAAGCATGTTGATGGATCTTCTTCGGGTGTGTTAGTTATCGAGAACTGTTTCTCAGTTCACTCTACGTCCTGGGTATTAGATACCGGATCAGGATCCCACATATGTTACATCGGCTAAGGAAAGGTAGGGAACTAGGAATGGGTGATCATTCCGTAAGAGTAGGGAATGGTGCAAATGTTGTAGCCAAAGCAGTTGGCGAATATCACCTTGTATTACTAAATGGTAATATATTGGTTCTGAACGAATGCTATTACATACCGACCCTGATATGCAATCTTATATCAGTTTCTTTATTAAGTAAAGAAGGATATAATTTTGTAGTACAGGATAATGTTATGAACATCTTTCTGAATCAAAAGTTGATTGGATCAGGCTCGTTAAATAATGGCGTATACGTTCCAAATCAAACGACGGTTCTTAATGTACAAAACACACACAAGTGCAAGAGTTCAGAAATGAACGAATCCTTCTTGTGGCATTGTAGACTAGGTCATATCAATACGACACGACTAGCTAAGTTACATAAAGATGGATATTTGAATCCGTTCGAATTTTCATCTTATGAAACTTGCCATTCATGTCTCATAGGAAAGATGACCAAAACTCCGTTTAGTGGACACGGAGAAAGAGTTACGGAACTCTTGGGACTGATACATAGCGATGTATGCGGTCCCATGTCTACACATGCCAGGAATGGTTGCTCGTACTTCATTACATTCACTGACGATCTTTCAAGATACGGACATGTGTTCCTGAAGAAACACAAGTCTGAAACTTTTGAGAAATTCAAAGAATATAAGCTCTGATTGATCGTGAAAAAGTGTTTATAGAATAACCGCAATCAATAACGGTGTCACGTGTAGCTAGACCGAGATGAGTACGGGTCGTCCTCAGGAAAACGTTGAATCTTTTAATCTTACTTTAGGCGTGTTGAATATGAAAGGAGAAAGAATAAAGAATGGTGAAGAATGGTTGTAGATTCTAGATCTACGTCAAACACGGATGCAGAATATAAATCTAGATTAACTACGGATGTAGGTTTTGTATTAGAAGGGGGCTTGTAGGGTTCGTTAAGATTTAGTAGTCATGGATGATTAATTAAAGATTACTCCTTTTATCCTTTAATAGATTTGATACTAGATCGACAGTGATGCATGTAGATTAGGGTTTCTGGAGGGAAAAGGGTTCCCACTGTTAACCCCTATCTTGACATGGATCTCCGTTCATGCCTAGCCTTTACGAAAGCAATTGTCAATCTAATCTCTAATCGTGGTCGTGACTACCAATGAATTGATAGCGTGCCCGATTAGGATGTTAACTATTCTTTTGGTAAAGTTTATTAACTTTATAGGACGTAAAAAGAGTTTAAGGATCTTCATCATCCATTAATCTGCCCTAATCCTATGAACCCTAACAAGTGGAGAATTACTCGCGCATGTTGGGAAAAGAAAAGATAGAAATCATGAAGAAAATAAAATGCAATAAAATAAAACTACATTTATTAATCAACAAGATCAAGTACACTTTGTTCCTTTAGAAAATGATTACAAAACCCTAGTTTGCTTCTCGATTGGTAGATGAACTGTCGATGATCAACCAGGATTCTTGAGCCGTCGTAGACATGTGAACCCTAGTTTCGTAATATGGTAATTAGTTGTTAGGATCCCAACCAGAAAATCCAAAGCCCTAACTCCTCAATATTGCGGCGGAACCGCGGCCGTTTGGTGGGTGTGGCCGTGGATCCGCGGTGGATTAGGAGGATTGTTGTCACATCCCGAAAGTACGGAACATGACCGACACTTAAACTACGAAACGTCTCGAGGCGTACGTAATCTAAGTAAGCCGAAAACCCAGAAATCCAAACCAAGAAAAGTAGTAGTGTGAAGGAAAAAACAACTTAAAACAAGTAGTTTTAATAGCATAAGCCGAATTATGCGTTTTTTTTTATAAAAAAAAACATCAAGTATTTCCTGAAAATTTCGGCAGAGTCTCCTTTGTAAATACTGGCTCCCAAACGGGATACAACATGAATATTATACGAAATCAATAAAAGGCATCCCCAAGCGGGAGCTAGCTCTTCGTCAATCGACGGTCACAACCATACAAGCAATATAATATACAACGCCAAGGGCGAGGATCAAAACTCAAAAGGAAACTCAAAACAACAAGAAATCCACAGAAATACAACGCGAAACTCTAAGGTCGAAAGAATAACATCACTGGTCTCTATCTAAAACATAAATACATGTTTGGTTGATGGAATTTACTAGATACAACTGAATAATATTATACAAGGTAATATGATGGGTACGATACCAATAAACCCACCTACTAGCAAGTCACCCGAACGAAACTGTGCCCGCAAAGCCGTAATGAAACCTGTACGGCAAACCTGCAAGAAACTGAGGCACAACGGGGGTGAGTTGCCAACTCGTGAATAGAAAAACATCTACGAATAGAAATCGCATGTATGACGCAATCCTAGGTCATACGATCATAATATATAATCCTCAAATATATAACCAGCAACCTATAACCATAGCTAGGACAAATATCTAACCCAAGTGTAATCCCATATGCCCGTGTCAGTGCCTCAGGTAGCAATGTATCATATGGATGATGTATGAATGCATGAAACAGAATGCATGTACTGAAGAAAACTGCTTTCATAAATCAGTGAGATTTCTGTATTTTTAAAAATGAGGTACCATAAATGAAATCAGCATAAAACAGTGCCCAGCATCGACACAAAACAAGTGTTCAAATATCTCGATATCTCTGTGTCACAATCTCTGTACCTCAATATCTCAAAATCTCAATGTCTCAATCACAATATCTAGGGCGCCGTCAGTCCAGACCGGCTCCTACCATCCATCTCAAGACCATGACGGTATCCTCCTGATATCCGACGCGTCGGGTAAAATCACCGGTCGGTAGTGCTCCCCTGCCAGGCTCAACGTCAACAACATGATCCTCTTGCCCTGGGGTACCGCACCGGGTCTACCATGTACCCGAAACGGTTCCTCCACTCCTCGAATCGGGTCTCGAAATCCATCAGCAAACTCATGGTGGACGACTCATACATCATGAGAAAAAAACCACACTTTTTATTTAAAAAGAGAGAAAGCAGTTTATATAAGTTTTGCGGTTCCCCCCCCCCAAATCCAGAAAATCTCATGGAAATCCGAATCCAAATCATCAATAGCTTGTAAAACCATGAATATAGGCATAAGAATCCATGAATGCGGCATACCAATGAATAACAGTATGCATGAAGTGACAAGTAATAACTACAATGTTAAGATGGCATATAAGGCAGGTACACTAATATCATGTCAAATTACTAACTAACAAGCTATGTCAAGCAATAATATTTTCTAAGGTGTACGTGACATGGCAATTACCGATGAAGATGTGTGTGAGCCGGCAAGTAAGTGTACGTGGTACATACGCATCATTGGTAATGGTGATGGTGTCCTAATAGCATGATATCAATAATGAAATATGAATTACAATAAGTATGCGATGCGGAGCAACAGCAATAATATGCGGGAGCTGAATACTAGACACAACGATAACTAAACTGCATTACCCGAATATAAGTCCTACAATAGTGCCTTTTGAAATAACACGAATCGCGGTGTTTTGAAAATAAGGGCTACGGTGTTTTTAAGAAAAGATACGTCTTTTGAAATATCCGTAGAATCCCTTGACCTGTCTTTTAAAATACCCACGATTCGTTAGTTTTGAAATAGATAGGAGTCTAATCTAATCTAACAACTATACTAAACTATACGGCTGAACTAACAAGCTGAACTACAGGTAAGGAAACCGCCTAACATCTGAGTCGATACGTATACATACCTGTATATATATTAGTCGGTGATCCCGCCTCAATAATATCATATCCGATACCATATCTATAATCAGACATCCTAAGTCAAGAGTGCGGATCAATCATCAATATATAGCTCGTACGCAAATTCGTCGTACGGCATCCCCAAATCTGGGTACGGGTCAATATCATACTCATCACACTGTTCATCTGGTATCCTCTTTATCAAGATCATCATCTGGGGTACTGACCTATGTCTAGTACACTACTAATATCACTATTCACATGGCATTGTCATCCAAAGATCCTCTATAACATCAGGACGTATCTCAAGTACGAATCCTTCCATATCACCGATCTCACGGCCTCAACTCAAATCTCATCGACTCATCTCAATCCCAAGTATCATCCGCAAATCCAGTATGTGAACACCTAGTCCCATACCCAGGTGAACACATAAACATATCTCCCCATATACGCACAGGTAATAACATAGATGTATGCATGTGTGTGCGTGCGTGTGTGGGTGTAACAACTACTCTAGGGTTTCGCAACTAACACTAAACTAATCCATGAACACCTAGAATCTACCTTTATTATCAAGTCTCATATCAACATAATATATATAATCAAAATATGTGTGTGTATACGTATTCGTATACATCACCACGAACTGCGGGGGTGCTATACGCCATCCACCTGACTTCTCCCCATAGATATAAATCTACTCACCTGGTCCTCGCTCGCCGGTGCTGACGTCGCCACGCGCTTGCTTATCGTCTCGAAGTCCACATGGGGTACCTACATATCATAACGCACCGTATCGCATTAAAACCAAATTCGAAATCGAAACGGCATACGAAAATCAAATCGGCACGCGTATCATGCATAGGTCAAAACCTATCGCCTACGCATGGAAGAATAGCCAAACCAACCCTCGATGTCGATGTACAAACGTCCAACCATCGAGAAAACCAAATACACTCATTTGCGCATCCACGAACACTAACTATAATATAAAATAGGTTAAAATTCACAAAAACCCCAAATTCAACATAAAAGCCATTTTTCCGAAAATCTAGCAAGCAAAATTTACCCGTTTTAGTACAAAACTCGACGTTTAAACAAATCTAGTGACCATAATACTTATTAAATATCTTAAATAGGTCATAAAAACAATTTCCATAATTTAATCCCAATAAATTTCATTAACCCCAAAATTCTAGTTTACAATATACCCAAATTTTAACAATTTCAACTAAAAATGCACAAAACAACCACTACGCTTGGTTTTGCATGAACCAAAGGCATTAAACCACTCAATATAATATTTATAATGACATGAAACCTTAATTTGAATTTTATCTCACAAGAATATAATTATTTTAAAAACCTAGTTCACAATTTATATAAATATCACAATTTAAATCAACAAAAAACAAATTAGCAACTTAATTTGATTTAGTAAAATATTAATATGGAAAATACCTCCCACAACCATAGTCTCACAACACAAAACCCTAACTAGATTTTTCACAAACCCTAATCTAAACCATCTCTTGCAAACCCACAACTTTCAATTGAACCGAAATTAAGCACCTAACAAGCTTCAATAAGGAATTTAAACCAAAAAGAACAATGGGTCAAAAGTTATACCTCACAACCATGAATCAAACTATAAATCTAGACCTCCAATTTGAAATCCTTGCACCAAGATCCATGCTAGATAGGCAAATGAGAAATGGGTAGGAGTTGGATTTTGATTTCGGTGAGGTTTTACTTGATTTTTTGACAATTTTTTTGATGGAAAAGAGAGGAGAAGAAGGAAGGGGGGGATGCTGTTGGGGCATGGTGATTTTCGGCCAGAAATTGGAGGGGGTGGGGGAGGAGAGAGAGTGAGGTGGAGAAAGTGTTGAAAAAGTCAAAGTCCACCCTTTTACTTTTATCTTTTTCTTTTCTTTTCTTTTCTTTTCTCTTGAAAGTGAGGTGATTGGAGAGAGAGAGAGAGGGAGGGGCTGTCAAGTGGGGCCGGCCACATGGGGAGGGGGAGAGAGGGTGAGGTGTGGGTGTGTGGGTTAGGGAAAAGATAAATGTATTACCCCAATTCCCATTAACACTAATTTCGCTAATTAAGCCATTTTTCTTCGATATTTTCTAAACCGTTTTGGCTGACCATTTCATTTCAAAAACCACATGATAAAATTTTGTTTAATGTGTTATGATGCACAAAATTTGTTTCAATTCATTCCAATTTGTAATTTTCTCTAATTAAATGTATTAGGGACGGCTTAAAATAATATTAAAATAATTAATTTCGGAAAAATTTTCAGAAAATTTGAAATTTCACCAGTGGCTAAATAAACACCAAATACTAGCAATTTCATAGCTAGAATATGTATATTTAATTTTATAATAAAGATATTTGTATTTTGACTTTTTACGGAAAACCCCCCTTATTTTTGCGATTTTCCGAAATTTCAGCGAAACGATTTTCAAAACGTTACAATCGTGGGTCCATTTCTTTTTTGACTTCTTTTGGTGACACATGTAGACTATTTTGATATCTGGAATCTGAAAATCTTCTCTACATCTCTGTCAGAATTGATTTCTTCAATTTACTTTACTATTTTGGCAGATTTGATCTCGCCAACTCGGATTTCCTTGATTCCAGTCCTGATAATTTCTGCACAATTAGCTAAATAAATAATGTTAGTAGAATTTGTTTTTATTGAGATATTATCTTAACCATTTGACATGATATTATAGTTTTAAGAGAATTGGTCAAAGATATTTAAAAAGGTAGCATATTTAAATGGACCAAATATTACATAGATATTATATGCTTAAATTTTCCTTTATAATGTTAATTATAATATACAAACATATGAAAATAGTATTTTTATAGATAAACCCTCATATGTATCATATTTATAATAAACACATTTTATTATATAAAAATAGTAAGGAAAATGTCATATCAAATGCGTAATATTTTCAATTGAACAAATACCCCCAAACATAATTTTGATTGTCCCGAGCAAAATAGTTATTCAAGAGAAAAGAAAAAGAAAAAGACCTAAGTAGCACACTTTCGTAGGCAACACGATTGCACTGAGCATGTGCAACAAGCCGTTAAACCTCTAGGTATCCCTAGTAGGAGGAGTGTTGTCTCCTGAGGGTTTTCAGCGGATTACACCCACAAAATCCTATAATAAAAGAAAGATAGTGAAAGTTACATACAAAGATAAGAATTACGAAAGAAAGAACTTGAAAATAAGAGTTTTCAACTACACCAGTTTTTCAGTTGCTATGAGCCCTATATTAATGATCATGAAAAAAATGTTAAAAATCACATTATCCCTCAATAAAATATAGCCTCTAGTCTTCCTCCCTATCTTTCTTCCAAACATTAATCATATACCCCTACGTCTGTGTAAAGGGAATCCCTACACTTAGAGAATTCAATTCAAGCTATCATACTCTTGTCCATCTTCCAAAGTACTTTTTAGTCGGTGAATTTTTTTTTATGAAATTGCTCACACATCCTTCATGCGACCGTTAATATTTCTTGAGGTATTAACCAACCGATTACTAAATGTGCTCGCGCATTTAGACGTAATTTCTCGTTTCGCAACACCTAAGGCTTAGCAGTGGCTCTCAAACCAGTTGGTCTAAGGCACTTGGTGATAAAGCTCCCTCGCTTTATTTTTTTATGCTGCCTTAAGCAATTACAAAACCAATGTTCATTTTTTTCTTCACCACTTATACTTTTTTTTCTTCATACTAAGGCTTTTAGACAAGAGCATTTCAAGGTATCCTCTACTATCCTAAGTTTCAAGATATGTGTAAGTACATATAGTAGGGTATCAACGTTCAAATGTTTGGCCTCAAGAATAGAGACTATTTTTCAGACTTAGATCTATCCTCAGATTAGTGATTTCCTTCATCTTACTAACCCTTGGGACAACGGCTCATAACTACTTATTACTAGTTTCGTTTAAGAAAACATCTAACTTTCTTGCTTTTCTTAAACTATTCCTATCTTTCATATGTAAATTTTCACTTTCAAACTTTCATTATCAATTTTTTTGTGTGCATATATATAGTATAATGCGTGAATAAGCACAAACCTCCCCCAATCCTATTTACAGCAGTGTTCTCACTGATGTCATCTGTTAAGCTTTAAAAAAAACTGTAGACTTTGAGGGAAAAGTAAAGGGAACAAGAAATAACGAATCTGTACAAGAAAGACTTGGTGAGTGATTTTTCTAAGTGAAATCCTCCCCCAAACTTATTTTTGGCTCACACTTTTGTAAAAATTTTCTTTCAAGAGCCAAAATATATCCCTCCCTACAGACTTGAGTAAAATAGTATTAAGCATTTAAAATTATTGGAGGGGTTAAAGTTATAGGTCAAAGTAAAGACTTACAAAGACTAAAAGTCAACACCAACCATTCAAAAAATTTATCGATGAAGCACCAAGGTTGGTGGAAGAACATGTCGCCTATTGATGTGAAAAAGTGGGGAGGAGATAAGAGGTGTAATTTAAAAGGTTTATGTCTCGGTTTGTAGAGATGAAACAATGATGACGGATTACTCGCATTCTCATTCTTGATAAGAAGAAGATGTGGCGGTTCAACTTCTTTTGGTTGGGGTTGATTCATCACAATGCCCATGTCTTCTAAGAATGCGAGTTCTTCAGCGAAGATTTCTTCAAACCTTTCATCGATATCCCGAATAATAATCTCATCGGAAAGAACGGGATGATACTCAGACTCCATAAAAGGTTCACATTTAGCGTTAGACGTTGACCCGGACAACAACGTAATAGCGGAGTCGAGATCAGTATCGTAAGCTGTTCAAATTCGCTACTGTCGGAATCCATCTTTTTGATAGAACATACTTGAGCATATGGTTCGGAGGGTTCACTTCCCAACTTGTAAATGTTAAGCTCAATTGACATCTTCCTGAAGGATAGGGTCATAAAGCCATTTCGACAATTGATTATTGTATTGGAAGTCGCAAGAAAAGGTCGATTTAAAATCACCGGAATTTGGTTTCGTGAGTTCGATACAGGTTGTGTATCTATAACGATAAAGTCCACAAGAAATATAAATTCCCCGACTTTGATTAACACATCCTCTATCTCACCCCTAGGTTGGGTGATAGATTCGATCGGCCATCTGAAGAGTGCAATGCGCCGGTTTTAACTCTCCGATCCCTAATTGCTCATAAACAGAATACGGAAGCAAGTTAACACTCGCACCTAAATCGAGTAGAGCACGATTGATATTTTTATCCCCAATAGAAATAGAAATTGTAGGACTGCCGGGGTCCTTTCGTTTCTTAGGTAGTTGTTGTGTAAAAGCAGTCCTCACATTACTCGCAAGGAAAACTTTTTTAGGTACTTGAATTTTTCTCTTCCTAATGCACAAGTCCTTTAGGATTTTCGCATAAGACGGAACTTGTTGAATAGCATCTAGGAGAGGAATGTTTATGTTAACTAGCTTAAAAATTTCCACAATCTTTTCCATTTGTGGACTTGGTCTGTTTTCCCTTAACCTTTTTGGATAAGGTGCTTTATCATTAAGGGTTGGGTCCAACATTGGAGAGGATTGTGGGGATGGAATGGATCCCAGAGTTGGAGTGGGGATTGTTTTAGATAGATTTGTGCAAGTGGGCTGAGGGTTCCAGCCTTGTGGAACACGGAGAATAGGCTCGAAAGAAGGTGGGAGACTAGACGAATTAGGGGAAGAAGTAGAAGCCGGGGTTTCAATTGATTCCTCATCATCAATCTGTTCACCCACTTGATTGTTCAACACTCTTCCTGATCTCAACGTGGTAACGGCACTCACACTATGACTTTGTGAGTGGCCAGGATTAGGTATAGGTTGAGATGGATGTTTTCCTTTCTCTCTCGTACTCATCGCGGCATTTATTTGTGTAAGTTGGGTTTCTATTGATTTAATATTCTCACCGTGGGAGGCGGAGTCTTTGTTTATGGTATAAATAGAAGACCTCATATCAGCCGACATTTGGATGGAATGTTACATAAACAAATCCAAAGTTTGTGCGAGTGAGGAGGAGTTATCGGTACCGGTCATTTGGAAAGAATTATTAGAAGATACAGAATTGTTGACCGGATTTTGAAAATTTTATGACTGAAAGGGGTGCTGAGTCTGTTATGGTGGTTGCTGTTGCTGTGGAGGAGGTCTTTGGTGATTGCTTTGGAACTGGTTTTGATTTTGGTTTTGGTTCCAAGCAAAGTTAGGATGATACCTCCATCCCTGATTGTACGTGGAAGAATAAGGATCGTTTATAGGTTTCTACTGAAAAGTAGCATTAGTTTGCTCGTGACCTTGAAACGGTGCATTCATAGGAAATTCTTCCGTCAAGTGTGATGGATCGGAACAGCAGCCACACACGGTCTTGGGGAGCATTACCTGGTTTAGGGAGACAGATGAGAATTTTTTCTCAATAGCATCGAGTTTCTTTTGCATTGCTGCCATTTCGGATTTTACTGCGATGGAAACATCGAGCTGATGAATACCTCCCCTAGATGAAGGTGGTCTAACCCTTTCCCACTGCAAAGTATTTTCAGCGAGATCTTCCAGATATTTCCAGTCTTCACCATCGTATTTAGATATGAAATTGCATTGACACATGGTTTCAAGCATCTGCTTTGTCACTGGATTAATACCTTCATATACAATTTGGCACAGATCCCATCTATGTATTCCATGATGAGGACATTAGACAAGCAGATCCTTGAAACGTTCAAAGCACTTCCAAAATGGTTCATTGGGAAGCTGGGTAAACTGGTTGATTTCGATCCAATTGGTAATGGACTGTGCGACGGTGTTATAAAGCCATTTTTCTGCTAAGTCGCACAAAGTGAAGGGGAGAAGACGCAATCGCACAGCGTCCACAGACAATTGTGAAGTACCCATCATTGCGCATACGTTTTCGAATTTGGGGATAAAAACGTATGCGTTTTCAGACTCGAGCCCGTGAAATTTGGGCAATAGGTTGATGTAGTGGGGTTTAATTTCAATATTATCCCCATTGGCTTGTGGAATAGATAAACAGGTAGGAAGGGGACCGCGTATAGGATAGCATCTCTCTTGGAGAGAAATGCGTGGTGGATTCTGCGCACCTACGGGTGGTAGCAGGATGGTGTTATAATCTGATGAAGTACCGTCCATCTCGGGAGATGTCGTGTGTGGAGGGGAAAAAGAAGATAAAGAAGCACCGACTTCGGTGTCGATAGCCGAAACGCGGACAAGACGGGCACTAGAATCCCGTGTCCAACCGAGCATGCACTAAACGGTTTTAGCGCAAGTGGTAGCGTGTGTGTGATTTAAAATTGATTTGTTTTTTAAAAATTGGGACTCAAGACAAATCACACAAAAAATGCACAAACAACCCTAGAACTAAGGTTACCTAGGTCAAGTCTCTAGACCGCCCCTAGACTTCCAAAGGACAAGCAACAGGATCAATCATCTACCACCTCTTTACTACTCTTGTGGCCAGGTAAGTGCCAGGTAAGTGGGAGGTATCCTCTATACGAATCACCGAAAATAGCGGGCCTAATTAAGTAACTACATGCTTTAGACACACTTGCTTAGGCATCATAAAAGTAATGCGGATAAGCGATAGATTATCTACGACCTTCTTCTGTCCTTATTGAGCGTGACAGTCCTTAGAGTCTTATCTAGATATTTTTTAAATTAATGTAGGGTTGATGCGGATGCACATTTTGTGATTTGTGGGGCTTAGGAAGGGTGATAAAATCCCCACCTAATCTGAATTTTGTTCTTGTCCCTTAACATCCGTATTAAAATATGAATAAACAAACCAAGTACAAAACTTTGCAAAAATATTTTTGAGCGGCGATATTTTGCAATGAATCCTGCAGGAAAGATATTTTATTGGATTTTAGAGGAGAGAGAAAGAGGTGAGAAATTTACCAGAGAAGTTTGGAACCTTAATCCCTCAAATCCGCCATGCTTCCGCCGCCCTTTTGCTTATTTGCCGCGGTTCCGTCTCGAAGTGGAGGGATCTCGTGATTATTTTTGCTACGTGGCCTTCTGTGCTCCTCTGGATCTTGATGAATGTCTATGGCTCTCTGTTTCCTCAATTCCGCGACTCCAGACCCCCTTGCAAAATTCACACAATAATCGTTAAATATCCAATTTGCAGTTTTGTTTTATTTATGATATTGATCGAATAAGAATTCAACATAAATAGTAAGAATAAAAAATTAAGCACGTATCCCCGGCAATGGCGCCATTTGATTGATCGTGAAAAAGTGTTTGTAAAATAACTGCAATCAATAACGGTGTCGTGTGTAGCTAGACTGAGATGAGTACGAGTCGTCCTCGGGAAAATGTTGAATCTTTTAATCTTACTTTAGGCGTGTTGAATAGGAAAGGAGAAAGAAAAAAGAACGGTGAAGAATTGTTGTAGATTCTAGATCTACGTCAAAAACGGATGCAGGATATAGATCTAGATTAACTATGTATGTAGGTTTTGTATTAGAAGGGGGCTTGTAGGGTTCGTTAAGATTTAGTAGTCATGGATGATTAATTAAAGATTACTCCTTTTTTCCTTTAACATATTTAAAAGTAGATCGACAGTGATGCATGTAGATTAGGGTTTCTGGAGGGAAAAGGGTTCCCACTCTTAACCCCTATCTTGACATGGATCTCCATTCATGTCTAGCCTTTACCAAAGCAATTGTCAATCTAATCTCTAATTGTGGTCATGACTATCAATGAATTGATAGCGTTCCCGATTAGGATGTTAACTATCCGTTTGGTAAAGTTTATAAACTTTATAGGACGTAAAAAGAGTTTAAGGATCTTCATCATCCATTAATCTACCCTAATCCTACGAACCCTAACAAGGGGAGAATTACTCGCGCATGTTGGGAAAAGAAAAGATAGAAATCATGAAGAAAATAAAATGCATAAAATAAAACTACCTTTATTAATCAACAAGATCAAGTACACTTTGTTCCTTTAGAAAATGATTACAAAATCCTAGTTTGCTTCTCGATCCCCTCTAAGGAAGTAGATGAACCGTCAATGATCAACTAGGATTCTTGAGCCGTCGTGGACTTCATGATCTTGTCGGTTTGATAATATTTCCAAAAGACTCTCGGTCCTTATTTATAGTCACAGAGCTAGAACCCTAGTTTCTTAATATGCTAACTAGTTGTTAGGATCCCAACCAGATAATCCAGAGCCCTAACTCCTCAATATTGCGGCGGAACCGCGGCCCTTTGGTGGGTGTGGCCGCAAATTCGTGGTGGATTAGGAGGATCGTGGGTCCATTTCTCTTTTAGCTTTTTCTGGTGACACATGTAGACGATTTTGATATCTGGAATATGAAAATCTTCTCTACGTCTCTGCCAGAATTGATTTCTTCAATTTACTTTACTATTTTGGCAGATTTGATCTTGCCAACTCGGATTTCCTTGATTCCAGTCCTGATATAATTTCTGCACAATTAGCTAAATAAATAATATTAGTAGAATTTGTTTTTATTGAGATATTAGCTTAACCATTTGACATGATATTATAGTTTTAAGAGAATTGGTCAAAGATATTTAATAAGGTAAGCATATTTAAATGGACCAAATATTACATAGATATTATATGCTTACATTTTTCTTTATAATGTTAATTATAATATACAAACATATGAAAATAGTATTTTTACAGATAAACCCTCATATGTATCATATTTATAATAAACACCTTTTTTATATAAAAATAGTAAGGAAAATGTCATATCAAATGCGCAATATTTTCAACTGAACAAGCATGAAGTTGAGAACCAAGCGGGTAAAAGTATTAAAATCCTACGTTCAGATCGAGGAGGAGAATACTTGAGCAATGAGTTCCTGGACTATCTAAAAGAGAATGGGATTCTCTCTCAGCTTACTCCTCTGTATACACCACAGCACAATGGTGTATTGGAATGGAGGAATCATACCCTATTAGATATGGTGCACTCTATGATGAGCACCACTGAGTTACCTATTTCCTTTTAGGGAAATGCACTGAAGACAGCTGCAGACCTATTGAATATGGTTCCCACCAAATCTGTACCAACCACTCCATATAAGATATGGAAAGAAAAGAGACCATATCTTATTTATGTTAAGATATGGGGTTGTCCGGCATACGTGAAAACACAAAACCCGGACAAGCTCGAGGCAAAGTCTTTTCTATGTAAGTTTATTGGATATCCCAAACATTCGCGAGGGTATATCTTCTAACACACCGAGGAACAAAATGTGTTTGTTTCTAGACATGCCACCTTTTTAGAAAAGGAATTTCTTGAAAAAGAAATTAGTGGCAAGGAGGTAGAACTGGAAGAAGATCCAGCTATACAAAATGCGACAAAAGATTTGGTGGAACCAGAGGATTCGATAGCTCTAAACGAACGTCAGCCTCTCCGCCGATCTAGTAGGGTTCCTCATCCGCCTGAGAGATACAACGATTTTCTCATTGATGGTGGGAACGCGGATTGCATCATGGAAGATGGTTACCCAACTAGCTTCGAGCAGGCCATCATGAGTGGGGACTCTGTGAAATGGCTGGATGCAATGTGATCTGAGATGGAATCCATGTACACCAACAATGTATGGACTTTGAAAGTGTAGGGTTCCTAGGCACACTAAGGAGGTCTCACAAGGCATCAACCATGCCAATTTCAAATTTTATGGGTGCCGAGAAACCCTGATACGGATCGTTAACTAGATATATAGGCGAACACAAGAACTAGAAAACTACTTTACAATGAGTGAACGGAAATACAACCTTTGTAGATCCGGTGCTCCACCCCCATAGCTCCGTGATGATGTCTCCTCGCTGCGATCATCGGATCCCGGGCTCTAGCGTCGGCTTCATTGGAGAAAAAGCGGGCTAGGTCATCGACGACGATGCCGAAGATGATCTACGTCGAGGCATCACAAGATCAAGCTCCACCTTCACCAAGCCATGAAAACTTGTGAAGGAAACACCCTATACTACTTGGTAAGAGGTAGAGGATGAAGAAATAGGAGGTGGGTTCACTTTAGAATTGGATTTCTCACTCTTTTTCATCAATCACCATTGATGGAAACTAGGTTTTCTTCTTCAAGAAGAAGAAGAAGAAGATGAATATTATGATAAGAATAATAAAATAGATAAGAAAATGAATTCTTATCATAAGCTAACCATGGTTATGTGTAGAGAATTGACTAAGGTTAAATGAATGGTTAGGGTTTTGGAGATGAAGACAAAATGGTCACTTTGGTCAAAGTTGCATGAAGCTTCAAGAAGCATCATGAATGAAAGCAACCATTATGTTTTCATTTCTCATTTCTTTTAATCCAAATTATAAAGATAAATGAATGAATAAATAAGTAAAAACCCTAACCATTTACGTAACCAAGGCTTAACTTTTTACACAAACCCTAGCAATCATGTATCATCAAACATGATACAATCAAGTGAGAAAATCCTTTTAAAGTGAACCAATACTAGTTAATGCAAAGTAATATATCTAATATATAATTATGCATTAAATCATCAAATCAACACTTGATTTAACGATCCGGTCATATCACATATAACCGACTAATATCAAATGTATCGGCTTATCGAATCAATCCTTGATTCGATAACTAGGTTATATCGCATACAACCATTCGATACATTCATCGCGAGAATGAAATACGGTATCACATACACGCATTAGTCTCGGTCCCGCACATATCTCATATGCGCTCCTATTTCGTTTCGCTTGAGCCAGGAAACCTCTGTGTAGGACTCTAAAGACTCGTCAATACGCCGGCAGCAGGTGATGATCATATCAAACACCCACAAGCCGCAAGCGGTCTGCTAAACGTAACGGCCACCCGGGTATTGAGCGATCAGAAGATCGACGAGCAAGCCCGCTCATACTCCTGTGAATCCAACCAGTAACACTTACCGTACAGTCCGGTCTGATCGTCTGATATGTCGCATATCTTGCCTAGGGGTGGTAAACGTCAGACCCCAATAGCTCGATAAGTCGTGTCGATATGAGGTCTATAAAAGTTCGAGAAACTACTGATAACATTTACCAGTAAATCTCAGCAACCCTGGCCAGGGATTTCCGGTTATAGCCAATCGAACACAGCGCAACATCAACTCCCTATACCGGGAGAGACGAATCCCCTCCTATCGCTCATTGCCTCCATGTGATTCGGGACTGTACCCAAAAGCCACCGTTTTGCACGCCCTCTTGGACGTGGTAAGGTGGAAATCAAAGCACAGTGGGAACCACACAAGACTCTATGACGATCTCGGGTCAACAAACAACTCTGTACCAGTGTCACCTGAGAACTGCCATCTGACATAAGGTATAATACCATCTGGGAGTTCTCGGCGAGTCCGTCCAGTGTACCCAGTCTCTACAGAGCACCCGTATATCATCTCTGATGTCAAACACCAATGGATATGGGATCATCCATCGCCCATCTGTATGGGTCGAGAAGGTATACGCTAGTCTACTCTGGTATATCGATGCCCCGTCTCGATATACCCACGACTAGGGACTTTGAAGGATGTACTTATGGACTACCATATCCCCACTAGTATGATCCGCATCATAGTCCAGGTAGTCAAGTACACATCCTAAGGGCTTTACCAACATGTAACAGAGAGACAATCAGTGTACACGTTAAGGTAAAGATCAACCAGATAGCATACTATCATGTCGAGCAAGAAAGTCCTCCATATATATGTCCAAGCATCCACTACAATATACATCCTATGTATAGTAATGGCCTCTAGGGCATACATATAACTAACAATCTCTCACTCGCACTAGGGCCATCTGACAGCAGTGGTTGTAGTATCTCATACTCAACCATCTCATAAAAGTCTCTCTCTGGGAAAAGGCCTTTGTGAGTGGATCCGCCGTGTTGTCCTCTGAGTCTACTCTTCTAACCTCGATCACCCTGGAGATCAACTATCTCCATGATCAGGTGACACTGCCTTAGAATATGTCTGGATCACTGATGGGACGGGTGTTCCTTGGCATAAGCCACAACTCCATTGTCACACAATGGGAGGAACTAAGTTCATCTCATGAACAAATATACATCCAGACTGCCTCTTTGGTAGCATCTTAAGTAGCGATGTATCGAGCCTTTATCGTCTAGTATGCCACGGTATCTAGCTTGGAACTCTTCTAACATACCGTCCCTTTGCTGAGAGTAAAGACAATGCCTGTGACTGACTTTCAGTCATCCTTATCATCCTGGAACCCTTCCAGTGATTCTCCCCAGGATCGGTTGATACCATCTCACTACAACTAGTGAGAATCCTAACATCCAGTTAGATCTATCTCATAGACCCAAAACCCAGGATTTAGGAGGTATCACTTTGATCTTATATGGAGAATCATTTTGATAAGTGGAGATTGACCGAGCGTAGCATAGGAAACTCCTTCCCTATCAAGAGTATGTTATCCACGTACTCTACGAGGATCATCACCATACTCCCTACTACCTTATTGTATATACAAGGTTCATCTACCATTTTGATGATGTCAAACTGTTTGACAACTACATCAAAACAGACGTTCCAACTCCGTGATGTCTGCTTTATCATATAAAGCATCTCGTACACGTTTCCGCTGCTCCCACTGTCTACGAAGCCCTCTGGTTGTGTACTTATAGACGCACTCTTCTAAAACACCATTTAGAAAAGCAGTCATGGCACCCAACCGCCAGATATCGTAGTCATGGTATGTAGCCGTGGCAAGTAGGATCTGGATGGACTTAAGCATAGCCACTTGAAAAGGTTTCATCATAATCCACGCCTGGTCGATGACGAAAAGCTTTAACAAGTCTAGCTTTGAAAGTCTCAACTTTTCCATCTACACCAAGTAATCTTCTCAAGATATACTTGCTCTTGATGGGGATTTAACCCTTCAGATATAGCAACCAAAGTCCATACTTTGTTGGTGTACATGGATTCCATCTCAGATCGCTAAGCATCCAGCCATTCTTATAGAGTCCTACTCCTGATGGCCAGCTCGAAACTAGTTGGGTCATCATCTCATGATGCAATCCTCGCTCCCACTGTCATAGAGAAACAGAAGTATCTCTCAGGTGGGTGAGAAACCCTACTAGATCGGCGGAGAGGCTGAGGTTCGTTGGTAGCTATTGAATCCTTTGGTTTTATCAAATCATCTGCTGTAGTTTGTATAGCTGGAACCTTTCCAGTTCTACATTACAGACCTTGCCTCGAGCTTGTCCGGATTTTGCTTTTCAGACATAGCCCGGACAACCCCAAATCTTAACTAACTTAAGAGATGGGCTCTTCCCTTATCATATCAAATATGAAGTGGTAGGCAACTGATTCGATTTGAACCCTATTCAATAGGTATGCAGCTTCACAAGTGCATAACTCCCAAAAAGGAAATAGGTAACTCAGTAGTACTCATCATAGAGCACACCATATCACATAGGGTGCTATTGCTCCGCCCCGATATACCATCGTGCTATGGTGTATTCGGAGGAGTAATGCTGAGAGAGAATCTCATTCTCCTTTAGAAAAGTCCAGGAATTCCGTGCTCAAGTATTCTCCTCCTTGATCACATCAAAGGACATAATACTTATACCCGTATTTTGGTTCTCTACTTCTAACTTATATTCTGTGAATATCTCAAAAGGTTCGGACTTGTGTTTCAACAGGAACATATGTCTGAATCTCGAGAGATCATCAGAGAACGTAATGATGTACAAAGAACCGGTCTTGGCATGTATAGACAGGGGACCTTACATACATCAACATGTATCATCCCAAGAGTTCACTAACTCTTTCTCTGTTAACAGTAAACGGAGCTATGGTCATCTTATCTCTGTGACATGACTGGCAAGTATCACAAGATGTAAATTCAAACTGATTTAAATATGCATCTAAAATGTAATTTCAGCCAGTCGGATCGCATTGATATGACCTAGTCTACAATGCCTCAAGAAGGATTCGTTCATTTCTGGACTCTTCCTCTTGTGTGTGTTCTATATACTAAGAACTGTAGTTTGATTTAGAACATTAATGCTTTTAGATAACGTGCCTGAACCGATCAACTTTTGATATAGGAAATGTTCAAAACATTATCCATCAATACAAAATTATATCCTTTCTTTACTAATAAAGAGACTGATATGATTTTGTATATCAGGTTCGGTATCTAATTACATTCGTTCAGAATCAATGTATTTGGAATACAGGGTGACAGTGACCAACAGACTTGGCTGCAACTCTTGCCCCGTTTTCTGCCTCATGAAACTTATCACCCGTTCTCAGTTCTCTACCTTTCTGTAGCCCTATGTAACAGATTACATATCTGTTAGTTATATGTATGCCCTAGAGGCCATTACTGTACATAGGATGTATATTGTAGTGGATGCTAGGACATATATAGGGAGGACTTTCTTGCTCGACATGATAGTATGCTATCTGGTTGATCTTTACCTTAACGTGTACACTGATTGTCTCTCTGTTACATGTTGGTAAAGCCCTTAGGATGTGTGTTGACTACCTGGACTATGATGCAGATCATACTAGTGGGGACATGGTAGTCCATAAGTACATCCTTCAAAGTCCCTAGTCGTGGGTGTATCGAGACGGGGCATCGATATACCAGAGTAGACTAGCATATACCTTCTCGACCCATACAGATGGGCGATGGATGATCCCAAATCCATTGGTGTTTGACATCAGAGATGATATACGGGTGCTCAGTAGAGACTGGGTACACTGGACGGACTCGCCGAGAACTCCCAGATGGTATTATACCATATGTCAGATGGCAGTTCTCTGGTGACACTGGTACAGAGTAGTCTGTTGACCCGAGATCGTCATAGAGTCTTGTGTGGTTCCCACTGTGCTTTGATTTCCATCTTACCACGTCCAAGAGGGCGTGCAAAACGGTGGTTTTTGGGTACAGTCCCGAGTCACATGGAGGCAATGAACGATAGGAGGGGATTCGTTTTTCCCGGTATAGGGAGTTGATGTTGCGCTGTGTTCGATTGGCTATAACAGGAAATCCCTGGCCAGGGTTGCTGAGATTTACTGGTAAGTGTTACCAGTAGTTTCTCGAATTGTTATAGACCTCATATCGACACGACTTATCGAGCTATTGGGGTCTGACGTTTACCACCCCTAGGCGAGATATGCGATATATCAGACGATCAGACCGGACTGTACGGTAGTGTTACTGGTTGGATTCACAGGAGTGTGAGCGGGCTTGCTAGTCGATCTTCTGATCGCTCAATACCCGGGTGGCCGTTACGTTTAGCAGACCGCTTGCGGCTTGTGGATGTTTGATATGATCATCATCCGCTGCCGGCGTATTGACGAGTCTTTAGAGTCCTACACAGAGGTTTCCTGGCTCAAGCGAAACGAAATAGGAGCGCATATGAGATATATGCGGGACCGAGAATAATGCGTGTATGTGATACCGTATTACATTCTCGCGTTGAATGTATCGATTGGTTGTATGCGATATAACCTAGTTATCGATTCAAGGATTGATTCAATAAGCCGATACATTGGATACTAGTCGGTGATATGCGATATGACCGGATCATTAAATCAAGTGTTGATTTAATAATTTAATGCATAATTATATATTTGATATATTACTTTGCATTAACTAGTATCGGTTCACTTTAAATGGATTTTCTGCTTCGGTTGTGCACATTGTATATGTGATATACTTTTTGTGCACTTGATTGTATCATGTTTGATGATGCATTCTTACTTGGTTTGTGTAAAGAATTAAACCATGGTTATTTAAATGGTTAGGGTTTTGGTTTTCCTTATTCATTTATTTATCTTTTTCATTTATTCTTTTTGGAAATAAAATAATTGGCATAAGAGGATAATGGTGGCTTTCTTTGTTTGTTCATGAACTTTCATGAAGCTTTGACTTAGTTAACCATTCTTGTCTCTTGCTTAACCCTAACCATCATAACTTACCATGGTCTATTCTCTACAACTAACTAAGGTTAAGATTATGATAAGTTTCCATTTTTATTATTCTTTTAAATTAACTTATCATAACTTTATCTTCTTCTTCTTCATCTTCTTCATTGAAGAAAACCTTTCTTCATCAATGGTGATTGATGAAATAAGGTGAGAAATCCAATTCTAAAGTGTACCCACTTCCTATTTCTTCATCCTCTACCTCTTGCCAAGTAGTAGAGTGTGTTTTCTTCACAAGTTTCTTGACTTGATGAAGTTGGAGCTTGATCTAGCGATGCCTCGACGTAGATCATCTTCGGCATGGACATCGACGACCTAGCTCGCCATTTCTCCGACGAAGCCGACGCTAGAGCCCGGGAATTCATTTGGACGGCGAGGGGACTTCGTTGCGGAGCTTTGGAGGTGGAGCACCGGATCTACAAAGGTTGTATTTCCGTATTTACTTGTAGTTAAGTGTTAACTAGTTTATTGTTTCGCCTAGACTTCTAGCCAACGATCCGTATTAGGGTTTCTCGGCACCGTAATTTTTGAAATTGGCATGGTTGATGCCTTGTGAGACCTCTTAAGAGTGCCTAGGAACCCTACAGTGGTATCAGAGCCTAGCTAGAGCCTTAGGCGAAGTCTAGACGCAATTTGAAGTCCGATCGAACCGAAAATTAGAACCCAAAATAGCTCTCTGTCCTTTTTCTAAAATCTGGGTTTTTTCAACATTAAAAATATGCAGAAAAATCAGCAGGAAATTCTAAGGGATACTGTAAAATTCGTGTGCCTAATTCCATCAATGAGCCGCGGTTCCGCGGCACGAGCATGGCTCGTGCGGCGGATCCGCGGCCGTTTTGTCTTTTGTGGCATCCAAATTTGCACAGTAATTCATAATATGCAGTGCTGGTTTTCCTGGGAATTTTTAATTTTTTTTCAAGAGTTGAATTTTCTGAGTTGTTTTGGGGATTCGAATGTTCGATCGGATTATCAAATTTTGTCTATGTGGCTTTCCGGGTAAATTTTTGAATATGTTAAAAAGTTCGACCTGATATAAATACCCAATTTTTCCCCTGTCGGGAAATTTCCAAGTGTTGGATTTTTCCGTAGTTTAACGACGTTCTAAGTAGTGCAAGTAACGCGATGGTCCCTCTAGAAGACAACAAACCTTAACTCGATTATGTGACCGTCTCGAACTGCCCTTTGAACCTTCGGGTTTGGGGCAGTACGGCGTGCCACATGTGAGGCGTTGGCTTGACCCTTCTACGGCTGGACCGTTGGTACTGAGGCACGAACTGAATGTTTTTAGACTTGTTTCATGTGTTGATCTGTATCGGGAAAACTTGGGTGTTTGACTGTTCGATCGAAAAGTTTAACATTTTCTAATTATCTCGAATGTGATACAATAATTGGAATTCACAAGAAGTTATGAGATAACTAAATGAATGTTATAAACATAGCAGTTTAGTCTCACTTGATCGGTTGCCACGGAATTTTGATGTGATCAAAAGTCCGTCGCAATCACGTAGCGTACGCGGATACTCGCCGGGTAAACTTAATAGACAGCCTCACTCCATAGCCCCGACCAAGTGACTGTAGGAGAACCCCGTCGCCGAAAGCATCCGTTCGGGTGCTCGCGGCAGCGGTGTTCCGCCTTGGTGCACTTCGTCGACGGTATCGGGGGTGCGGCCGTCTACTGAAGTTTGCGACGAGCATTCGATCAGGATGTCGGGAATCTTGTTGAATTGCCCGACTTGATATTGAAAAGTGTTTTCGATAATGAGACTAAAATGCGGGGTTTATAATAGTTAGGCATGCGATGTCTAAAAATTCATTTGGTCAGGCATGCGATGTCTGAGGTGGTTGCGGATTCCAATTGTTGTAGTTTTACACTTTCTTTTCTGTGACCGTAAGTGTAATATGTGATATCGCCGGTTTGGTTGCTATATGTCAACGACAATTGGGATGCGCATATTTACTTACGTTGATGACAAGTGATGTTATGTGTTGCTGGATATGTTATATTGGATCGTCGTGTTTGAATAGCCGGGGGTTTTTATGTGAGATGAGTGTTTTTCATTTTCATTCATGTAAAAACTTGTATGTAATATTCTTTTATTGGGCACTTCCAGGTTGCGGAAGATGTCACCGTTTGTATATTATTTACTTTTCCGCACTAGGATAGACCCAAGGAGGGGAGCACAAGTAACCGGGTTCTAGGGTCCAGTGGGAGACCATCTCGAGGAGTCGAGTCCGGGTCTCCTAACTCTAGAATCGGTAGGGTTGCTTGCCGCTCTCGTAGGGGTCTAGGGGTGTGGGTTTGGCTATTCATCGCGACCGTGGAATCCGTGTTTTATACTGGCTCGTATTGAAAACACGGACGTCCTAGTATATCCAATATTTCATATGTTTCTTCTGCTGCGATATCTGTGATGTGATCATGTGATGTTCTGTGATAGATACAGTATATAGTATATATGATATATTATATAGACGTTACTTATGTTTTACACCCGCGCTAGCCCTACCCTGCTCTGCCGTTAGTTACCTAACCTAACGGTGCACGAGGGGACATCGAGGCGAATGCGGATGGCATAAGTGTACGTCGTATTTATCTGTAATGTTTAGGTAACTTAAATGATGGGATTTCATTAATGTGATTAATGAAAATAAAAGAAACCTAAGATGTTGTAGAATCGAATTTCAAAATAAAACAGGTAGCTACAGTTCTTGCTTTGCATAGCGGTATATGTGATATATCCTGCACCTTATTCGATGAGGAAAGGACCGAGATCCCTTCACCGGGAGTGACTCCTTTAGCAATAACTTGCTACACACTCGGTTTGTCTTTTGATTGCTTTTAAGAGTTTTTGCTTTGCACAGTGATATATATGATATATCCCGCACCTCATTCGACGAGGAAAGGACCGACGATCCCTTCACCGGGAGTGACTCCTTTAGCAAAACTAGAAAAGCCTCAAAAGCACTCCATTTTAAAATCATTTGATTCTACAACGATATCAAGTTCATTACGCAATAAGTTTTCAGAAAAACCTGTCGTAGCCCTCCGTCATTTCAGATAAGTCCTATTTAGTATTCGTGCTACGTTTGTTGACATCCGTCAAGGCGTAGTGTGCGGTAGCTAACTAGTATTTATCTGCTTATGCATATGATGCAGATTGGATTAGGGTAGTCGTGCGGCCTTGTTGACCTCCGTCAAGGGTCGTGCCGGTGGGTTTAATTCGATCAAGAAATGACGGGTTGAACTTGACTAGTAGCCTATGGTTTGTTGACCTCCGTCAAGGTCATAGGGTGCTAGGGGCAAAATATTATCGGGAATTTCAAGTGTTGAAATTTGCAATGAGATTGCATACCTTCTATGAGATAGTTGGATCCCGATACCCGCTGCGAGTAATTGTTACTCCTGGGAGAGTTTTACACATTACAATTAGCCAATCAAGTAGGTGTCTAGAAAGGTGTTAACGAGGTTACGCCTCTGGGAAAACGAGGTTTACATTAATTAGGTTCGTGCGAAAGCACGGGGGACCTCCCTCAAAGTACCGACACTGGCCTGGCTGAAAGATTGGCGAACTTGTAGTGTGTAATTAATCCCGGCTAGTCTTTCCTTTTAGGGTTTGAAGGAAGATTTGATAAAAACCAGTGGGAGCCATCCTGATTAGATAAAATAATAACCAATCTATTCTTGCAAGAGCGCACGCTGAGTGTTTTCTTCTCTCTCTCTCCAGGTAGCGACCATATCACGCCTTAATCAAGATAATAATACGGAATATTGACCGAACCCGCTTGTTATACTGAGCTGGGGAAAGTTGGTCCCGCTCCAACTTATAATTGTTATAAGACAGAGCAGGAAATTGGGGAATACCAGATTTCCCATGCCGCCCAAACGAAGAGAGTCCATGCTGATGCATCATCTTCGGGTGTGTTCATTACGGAGAACTGTTTCTCAGTATCCTTTACGTCCTGGGTATGTGATACCAGATCAGGATCCTAGATATGTAATCTGTTACATAGGGCTACAGAAAGGTAGAGAACTGAGAACGGGTGATAAGTTTCATGAGACAGAAAACGGAGCAAGTGTTGCAGCCAAGTCTGTTGGTCACTGTCACCCTGTATTCCAAATACATTGATTCTGAACGAATGTTATTTGATACCGAACCTGATATACAAAATCATATCAGTCTCTTTACTAGTAAAGAAAGGATATAATTTTGTATTGTTGGATTATGTTTTGAACATTTCCTATATCAAAAGTTGATCGTATCAGGCACGTTATCTAAAAGCATTGATGTTCTAAATCAAACTACAGTTCTTTTGTATACGGAACACACACAAGAGGAAGAGTTCAGATATGAACGAATCCTTCTTAGGTATTGTAGACTAGGTCAGATCAATGTGACCCGACTAGCTAGAGTTACATATAGATGCATATTTAAATCAGTTTGAATTTACATCTTGTGAAACTCGCCAGTCATGTCACAAAGATAAGATGACCACAGCTCTGTTTATTGGAAACAGAGAAAGAGTTAGTGAACTCATGGGATGATACATGTTGATGTATAAAGGTCCCCTGTCTACACATGCCAAGATCAGTTCTTTGTACTTCATTACATTCTCTGATAATCTCTCAAGATTCAGACATATGTTCCTGTTGAAACACAAGTCCGAACCTTTTGAGATATTCACAGAATATAAGTTAGAAGTAGAGAACCAATACGGGTATAAGTATTATGTCCTGTGATGAGATCAAGGAGGAGAATACTTGAGCACGGAATTCCTGGATTGTTCTAAAGGAGAATAAGATTCTCTCTCAGCATTACTCCTCCGTATACACCATTGCAAGATGGTATATCGGGGTGGAGCAGATACACCCTATTTGATATGGTGTCCTCTATGATGAGTACTACTGAGTTACCTATTTCCTTTTGGGAGTTATGCACTTGAGAAGCTGCATACCTATTGAATAGGGTTCCAGTCAAATCAGTTGCCTACCATTTCATATGTGATATGGAAAGGGAAGCACCCATATCTTAAGTTAGTTAAGATTTGGAGTTGTCCGGCCTATGTCTGAAAGCAAAATACGGACAAGCTCGAGGCAAGGTCTGTAATGTAGAACTGGAAAGGTTCCAGCTATACAAACTACAGCTGATGATTTGATAGAACCAAAGGATTCAATAGTTACCAACGAACCTCAGCCTCTCCGCCGATCTAGTAGGGTTCCTCACCCACCTGAGAGATACTTCTGTTTCTCTATGACAGTGGGAGCGATGATTGCATCATGAGATGATGACCCAACTAGTTTCCAGCAGGCCATCGAGAGTAGGGACTCTGTAAGAATGGCTGGATGCTTAGCGATCCGAGATGGAATCCTTATACACCAACAAAGTATGGACTTTGGTTGCTATATCTGAAGGGTTAAATCCCCATCAGGAGCAAGTATATCTTGAGAAGATTACTTGGTGTAGATGGAAAAGTTGAGACTTTCAAAGCTAGACTTGTTGAAGCTTTTCGTCATCGACCAGGCGTGGATAATGATGAAACCTTTTCAAGTAGCTATGCTTAAGTCCATCCAGATCCTACTTGCCACGGCTACATACCATGACTGCGATATCTGGTGGTTGGGTGTCATGACAGCTTTTCTAAATGATGTTTTAGAAGAGAGCGTCTATAAGAACACAGCCAGAGGGCTTCGTAGACAGTGGGAGCAGCAGAAACGTATGCAAGATGTTTTATGTGATAAAGCAGGCATCGCGGAGTTGGAACGTCTGTTTTGATGAATTAGTCAAAGAGTTTGACATCATCAAAATGGTAGATGAACCTTGTATATACAATAAGGTAGTAGGGAGTATGGTGGCGATTCTCGTAGAGTACGTGGATGACATACTCTTGATAGGGAAGGAGTTTCCTATGCTACGCTCGATCAATCTCCGACGATCACAATGATTCTCCACATAGGATCAAAGTAATACCTCCTATATCCTGGGTTTTGGATCTATGAGATAGATCTAATTGGATGTTAGGATACTCACTAACTGTAGTGAGATGGTATTAATCGATCCTGGGGAGAATCACTGGAAGTGCTCCAGGGTGATAAGGACGACTGAATGTCAGTCACAGGCATTGTCTTTACCCTCAGTAAAGTGACGGTATGTTGGAAGAGTTCCAAGCTAGATACCGTGGCAAACTAGAAGATAAAGGCTGGTAACATCGCTATTAAAGATACTACCTAAGAGGCAGTTTGGGTGTATATTGGTTCATAAGATGAACTAGGTTCCTACCATTGTGTGACAATGGAACTGTGGCTTTGGCCCTGGAACCCTGGTCCCATCAGTGACCCAGACATATTCTGAGGCAGCATCACCTGATCATGGAGATAGTTGATCTCCAGGGTGATCGAGGTTAGGAGAGTAGACTCAGAGGACAACACAACGGATCCACTCACAAAGGCCTGTTCCCAGAGAGAGATTTTTATGGGATGGTTGAGTATGAGATACTACAACCACTGCTATCAGATGGCCCTAGTGCAAGTGGGAGATTGTTAGTTTTATGTATGCCCTAGAGGCCATTACTGTACATAGGTGTTAGTGTATATGCCCTAGAGGCCATTACTGTATCATACTAGTTTGTATATTACTTAATGGAAGCTTGGGATATTCACCTTGTATATACAATCTTGCTCAAAATAGTAGTATGCTACTTGGTTTGTTTCTACTTCAATGTGTACATGTGTTTATTTTAGTATATCGCCTATACACATTAGTGGAGCCCTTAGGATCTTTGCTTGATTACCAGCGATATGATGGCCGTCACACTAGTGGGGCTGGGTAATCTATAAGCACATCCTTATGCAGGTCCCTGGTCGCAGGACTATCGAGACAGGGCATCGATACTCCGGAGTAGACCAGCGCATGCGCTTCTCATCCCAGTGTGGGAGACGGTCTGTCCCAGAGCCGTCAGTACGTCGTACTTGAGATAGTATGCGGGTGCTCGTTAGGTTACGGGTACACTGGACAGGACTCGTCGGGAACTGACTAGTTGGTATTATGCCTATCGTCAGTTATCAGTTCCCAGGTGACATGAGTACAGCTTAGTCCGCTGACTTGACACTGTCACTTCGCCTCGAGTGTGTTCCCACTGTACTTTGATCACTACCCTACCACGGCTCAAAGGAGTCGTGCAAACAGGTGGTGGTTGGGTGCAGTCCCGAAGCACTTGGAGGCAGTGACGGTTAGACAGGATTCGTCTCTCCCGGTATTGGGGGCTGACATCGCGCTGTGTCTAGGAGAGCCATTACACGAGTAGTCCCTGGCCAGGGCAAACGAGATATACTGGTAGGTTTCCAGTGTTATCTCAGGGTGTTTTGGGCTTCGCTCCGGCACGACTTGTACCGCTATTGGGGGACTGACGTTTACCGCCTCCTAGGCCCGCCATGCGATGTATCAGACGAACAGACCGGACTGTACGGAGAATGTCACACTCAGGCTTAGTAGGAGTTCAGATGGGTTTCGCCTCGTCGATCTTCTTGTCGGCACTACCTGGGGACCGTTACGCACAGCTAGTGCCGCTTGCGGTCTGTGGTTAAACCCGCTGCCAGCGTAGTGTCGAGTCTTTAGAGTCCCACACAGAAAGGTTTTCGCCTTTAGGCAAAAGAGTAGAGGTCGCATGGTATTGAGACAGGTCGCATGGTTTTGCGACAGGGTTCGGTCACATCCGTGCACTTGTGCACGTACAGTGTCCGGACAGTTTACACTAGTGGGCTTTGGTTTAAGCCAGATCCTAGTGTACCTTTTAGGATTGGATTTATCCAGTGTGCATTCGTGTTCCTCGGAACGCGGATGCGGGTGTGTATGCACAGTTGACAGGGAGGCAGAGGCAGCGGATTCTCATTAGGGTTGTTGACAGTTGACCGTTGACTATTTGACTTTTTGCTCAACCCTAATGAGAATATGATATATGATTAACTATTATATTAATTAAGTATTATGGTGATATGGTTGTTGACTTTTGTTGACTTGTTGACTTTTGTTGACTTGTTGACTTTGTTGACCGATTGACTAGGCTTGACTAGTTGACCATCATGATAACCATAGCCATCATTTCATGGCAAAGACTTTTTCTTGCTTGCTCATTTGTGTAAAATGAGTGCATGAAATGATATGGTTATGGTTGCTTCAAACCATCACATAAGACTTTTTTAGTATGATGAGTTATCATGACTTTGGATTATGAGAGGGTGAAAGACAAAAGAGAGCCTCATTCTTTCTTGCTCATTCACTCTCTTGTTCTTGAGCTCTCTTGTTTTTGCTCTCACCCTCAACCTCTTCCTCCTTCTCTTGATTCTATGGTTCTCTTGTCTCATGAGTTGAGAATCAAGAACCATAGATAAAATCCCATTCTAATTCATCTCTACTCATTCTAGTTCACTAGGTTTAGCAAACCAAGTGAACTAGTTTCTTCAAAGAACGAAGAAGGAGCCCAAGGTTGGAGCTTTCAGGTGGATCTATCTTCGGCGTACGGAGACGACGAGAAGAAGCCATTCCGGACCACCATTGAAGCTTGAAGACGAAGGAGTTCAAGACAAGCAAGGTATAACCCCCTAACCGAGTAGCTAGAAACTCGTAGTTAGGTTGTTAGATAGATGTTTAACCAAGATCCGGGTTTTAGGTCCATGTTACCACCTCCGTAAAAATCGTTTTTTACCAAATTCCGCATTCCCGTAAGTACCGGGAGAGGTAGCATGGACTTACAGTGGTATCAGAGCCTAGTTAAACTCTATCTAACATGTTAGCAAGTAACTAGAAGATCGATCAAAGAAAAGTCCCGAAAACAAACCCCAAGATTTTCAAGTTTCTGTCGATTTTTTTACTGTTCAAAAGTTGATTATTTTAACACCTAAAATCGGCTCAGGCTTTTTTATGAATAACCACCAAAGATGGGCCCACGATCGAGTCAAAGCGCCGCGGAAGCGCGGCGGGAGCACGCTCCCGCCGCGGATCCGCGGCCGAGTTGACTCAGCCGTGGTCAATCTTTGGTGCAGTGATATTCTGGGGGTATTTTGGGATTTTTGGAATATATATTTTCTGCCGAGATTTTCCAGAACGAAAATTTTATTTTTAGGGTCCCGAAAATCCGTATTTTTGATCGAACTTCTAAAAGACTTAAGCTAACGGGTTTTTCTGTAATGTGATATTTGTATTGAACGTCTACTAATCGCTATATGTCGATTAGTGGGGGTTATACAAATCTGTGATCTGTAATGTTGCTGGAATGTGTATATGAATATGTTGGATTGTCGCGGGTGAATAGCCGGGGGTTGTGAGACGAGAGTTTTCTTTTCTTTCAATTCATGTAAATTTGTAAATTGATGTAATAATTATTTGTATGGCCGCACAACCGGGTCGGGGTTGTAGCCGTCATTGTATAATGTCTTTTTACTGTTTTTGCTCCTAGGATAGACCCATGGAGGGGGTGCACAAACTACCGGGTATGTCGAAGTGTCGAGTGGCCTACTCATGGAGATGAGGGAGGTTGCTACGCTTCGGGTACTTGGCGGGTAGTTTGCCGCACCAGTAGGGGTCTTGGGTGGGGTATTTGGCTATTCACCGCGACCGTGTAATCTGTTTTTCGTTACAGGCTCGTGCGAATTACAGATTCCTAGTATATCCAATGTATTCATCTGTGATCTGAAATGTTTATCATTGCAGTATATCTATATATGATATTATTTAGGCGTTGCTTATGTTTTACAGACGCGCTAGCCCAGCCCCCGCTCTGTCGTTAGTTAAGTAACCTAACGGGTAATGACGGGGCCCCGTGGCGAATGCGAATGGCATAAGCGTACGTCATATTTTGGTTGTTTTCTGCAATGGTAGGATTAAATGATGGGACGCATTAAAAGAACTAATGCAAGAATATCACGCATTAAAAGAACTAATGCAAGATAATAAACCAAGTTAAAGTCGTTGGAACACTTTCGAAAAACCACTCGGTTCTTTTCAAAACAAACTTTTAAAATACGGAGTTTGAGCCACTCCATTTAAAAGCTATCTCGTTCCATCGACCAAATCAAGTTCACTACGTTCACGGTTTTGCCAAAACCATCCGTAGCCCTCCATCATTTCAGTTAAATATTCGGTAGTATTCAAGCTATGTATTTTGACCTCACGCCAAGGCATAGTGATTGGTAGCTGCCGGATATTTATCTGTTGCATAGATAGAATGCGTTGGTTTGAGACAGTCGTACTGCCATTTTGGCCTACGTCAAGGGTATGTACGGGTGGGTTCAAATTAACCTGGATAATGATGGGACGAACTTGACATATGACTTATGACATTTTGACCTCACGCCAAGGTCATAAGAGCATGGGGCAAAAATCCACATCGGGAGTTTCATAAGTACTGAAACTTGCTAGATTTGCATACCATTTGGAGTGTGATGATTCTGGTAGGATTCCTTCAGTTTCGTCACGCAATGATATTTGGATCCCGATCCTACTGTGAGTATATGCTACTCCTCGGGAAATTTCTCACTTAACGATCAATGCTATAAACCTAGTAGGTTCCTAGAAAGGTGTTAGCAGGGCTACGCCCCCAGGGAAAAGAGGTTCTTTAATTAAGGAACTTCGCGAAAGCCTTGGAAAACCTCCCTCGAAGTACCGACACCGGCCTGGCTGAACGGTTAAGCAAGTATTGTACGGTGGGATTGATCCTGACTAATTCTTCCTTTATGGTTTGAGGAGGGATTCGAGAAACAGTGGGAGCCATCCTGTTTAGACAAACTAAAAACCACTCTAAACTTGCAAGAGCATCATGCTGAGTGTTTCTTCTTCTCTCTCCTAATTGCAGCGACCAATCAACATGACTGGACTTAAGTTACTCCTAGATAAAAACAAACTGACAGGGCCAAACTACAAAGATTGGCTCAGGAATGTCAAGATAGCAATCACTTACGACAAGCTGGGGTATCTTCTTACCACCAAAGCTCCCCCTGTCCCTGGTCCAACTTCCAGCGTCGCGGATAAGGAAATCCGCAAGACTTGGGAGATTGATAGCGCGAAGGCCAAGTGCCTCGTGCTTGCCTCGATGGACAACGAACATCAGAGGAGGCACGAGAATATGGACTTGGAATCCATATTGCTTCATACAAAAGAACTATATGGAGAGCAATCTCGTATCGCAAGATACGAAGCGTCGAAAAAGTTATTTTCGACAAGAATGGCCGTCGGATCATCAGTAGCCGAGCACGTGCTAAAGATGATCGGCTACATTGAGGAGCTCGCGGACCTAGGGATCACATTGGAGAGTGAGCTATATACGGATATAGTTCTCCAGTCCCTTCCTTCCACTTACGCCCAGTTTATACTGAACTTCAACTTACAAGAAAAAGAGGTTGAACTTTCAGAGCTCCTCAACATGCTGAGGAGCGCAGAGGGCACCCTACTGAAAGCTAGGGATACATCCACTTTGTTTGTAGGAGGATCATCTTCTTCTAGGTCCAAGGCGAAAGCCAAGGGAAAGAAGAAGAAGGCCCCCGCCAAACCAAGGGGCGGTGTTAGTAAGGCGGATACGAAGGGAAAAGGTAAAGCAACAAAGATAGCGGGGAAGCTTGTGGATAAAGAAGAATGCTTCTGTTGTCATAAGAAAGGACACTGGAAGAATGATTGCAGGGCCTGGAAGGCCAGAACACAGGAATTGAAGCAGGTTGCAGCTTCAGCTTCAGGTGTGTATGTTATTGAAAACTGTCTTTCAATAAACTCTACTTCCTGGGTATTGGATACCGGATCAGGATCTCATATCTGTAATTCTTTTCAGGCGTTGAGAAACCGTAGGGTTTTGAAGGCAGGTGACATGACCCTCAGAGTTGCGAACGGAGCTAGCATGGATGCTAAAGCCTTGGGGGACTATCACCTGGGAATGTCAGATGGACATGTTTTGGTTTTGCGTAATTGCTTTTTTGTACCCAACGCAACTTGTAATATCATTTCTGTATCTTTAGTTTCTAAAGAAGGTTACGAATTTGCGTTTGTAAGTAATGTTGTAAACATTCACCTTAATCAAGTTTTGATTGGGTCAGGTACATTGAGTAATGGTATATACGTATTAAACCAACCACAGATTTTCAATGTCCAGAATACACACAAAAGAAAGTCTCCAGAAATAAATGAGACTTTCTTGTGGCATTGTAGACTGGGTCACATCAATGAGAGAAGGTTGACGAAGTTACATACAGAAGGGTATTTGAATGTGTTCGAATATCAGTCGTATGCCACTTGTCAATCCTGTCTCAAAGGAAAGATGACAAAGACTCCGTTTACTGGACATGGAGTAAGAGCGAGCGAGCTCTTGGGACTCGTACACAGTGACGTGTGCGGTCCAATGTCTACACATGCGCGAAGCGGCCATTCTTACTTCATTACTTTTACGGATGACTTCTCAAGGTACGGTTATGTCTTCTTAATGAAACATAAGTCCGAAGCCTTTGGAAAATTCCAGGAGTATAAGAATGAAGTAGAGAAACAGACCGGCAAAAGTATTAAGATTCTAAGATCGGATCGAGGTGGAGAATACTTAAGTGCCGAGTTCCTGGACTATTTAAAAGAGAACGGAATTCTCTCTCAGCTTACTCCTCCATACACCCCGCAACATAACGGTGTATCGGAGAGGCGGAACCGCACCCTATTGGATATGGTGCGGTCCATGATGAGTAACGCTGAGTTACCGCGATCATTCTGGGGGTATACGCTAGAATCAGCTGCATACCTTTTGAACCGAGTTCCGACTAAGACTGTGCCTACCACCCCATATGAAATGTGGAGTGGGAAGAAACCCTATCTTCAATATCTGAAGATCTGGGGATGTCCAGCTTTTGTCAAAAAGCAGCATGCGGACAAACTCGAGGCACGCTCAGTACTGTGCAAGTTTGTGGGATACCCAAAGAACACCAGGGGGTATCTTTTCTACTACGCAGAGGAACAAAAAGTCCTTGTTTCTCGTAATGCCCACTTTCTAGAACACCAGTTCTTGGAAAAGGAAATTAGTGGGAGCGCAATAGAACTGGAAGAAGTTCCAGAACCACAGACTGTTACTGAAAGCTTAGTGGAACCAGAGGGTTCAACAGAACAGGACATTCCTACGCCGCTCCACAGGAGTAGTAGGCAGTCTCATCCGCCCGAGAGATACTGCGGTTTTCTCATAGACGGGGATAGAGAGGATTGCATCATAGATTATGATGAGCCTACTAGCTTCCAGCAGGCCGTTCAGAGCGTTGACTCAGTGAAATGGCTGGATGCAATGCGGACCGAAATGGAGTCCATGTACACCAACAAGGTATGGACGTTGGACATTGCTCCAGACGGGGTAAAACCCGTAGGATGTAAGTGGATCTTCAAGAGGAAGATTGGTGTAGATGGGCAGGTTGAGACCTATAAAGCTAGGCTGGTAGCAAAGGGTTTCCGTCAAAGACCTGGCTTGGACTATGACGAAACCTTTTCTCCAGTAGCCATGCTGAAATCCATTCGGATCCTTCTTGCCATTGCTGCCTTCCACGATTATGAGATCTGGCAAATGGACGTAAAGACCGCTTTTCTAAATGGAAATTTAGAGGAGTGTGTCTATATGGACCAACCAGAGGGTTTCATTCAGAGTGGGAGCAGCGGAAAGGTGTGCAAGTTGCTTAAGTCCATCTATGGACTAAAGCAGGCGTCGCGGAGTTGGAACATCTGCTTTGATGAGACGGTCAAAGAATTTGGCTTTATCAAAAATCCAGATGAACCATGCATGTATAGTAGATTTGTAGCAAGAACTGTAGTATTCCTCGTTTTATACGTGGATGACATTCTCTTAATAGGAAATGGCATTCCTATGCTACAATCTGTCAAGGGGTTCTTGTCACACAGGTTCTCCATGAAAGACCTGGGTGATGCCTCGTACATTCTGGGTATCCGGATCTACCGTGACAGATCCAAGAGGATATTAGGACTTTCACAGTCCAGGTACATCGACACCATACTGAAGAGATTCAGTATGGAAGATTCCAAGCGCGGTAACCTACCGGCTTGTCACGGGATCACCCTCTCTAAAGAGATGTCTCCCAAGACTGATTTGGAGAGGGATCGCATGTCTATTATACCCTACGCTTCTGCGGTAGGCTCTATAATGTATGCGATGTTGTGTACCAGACCGGATGTAGCTTATGCACTGAGTGTGGTAAGCCGGTATCAGTCAAACCCTGGGGAGAAACACTGGATAGCGGTAAAGAACATTCTCAAGTACCTGAGAAGGACTAAGGATATGTTCTTGGTGTATGGCGGAAAAGACCTCCAGATCGAGGCCTTTGCTGACTCCAGCTTCCAGAGTGACAAGGATGATTCCAAGTCCATGTCGGGTTTTGTCTTTACCCTCAATGGAGGGGCGGTGTGTTGGAAGAGTTCCAAACAGGAAACCGTTGCAGACTCGACGATGGAAGCGGAATACATCGCTCCATCTGATGCCGCAAAAGAAGCTGTCTGGATGAGGAAGTTCTTGAAAGAACTTCAGGTGGTTCCGTCCATTGTTGATCCAATACCTCTGTATTGCGACAACAACGGGGCTATAGCTTTAGCGAAGGAACCCAGGTCCCATCAGAGATCCAGGCACATCTTGAGGCGGTATCACCTGATCAGGGAGATCGTGGATCTCCAGGAGATCGAGGTTCGGAGAGTCGCTTCAGAAGATAACACTGCAGATCCATTCACCAAGGCCTTGCCCCAGACTCAGTTCGAGCGGCTGATCGAGATGATAGGTCTTCGATACGCCAGTACATGGCCTTAGTGCAAGTGGGAGATTGTTAGTGTATATGCCCTAGAGGCCATTACTGTATCATACTAGTTTGTATATTACTTAATGGAAGCTTGGGATATTCACCTTGTATATACAATCTTGCTCAAAAAAGTAGTATGCTACTTGGTTTGTTTCTACTTCAATGTGTACATGTGTTTATTTTAGTATATCGCCTATACACATTAGTGGAGCCCTTAGGATCTTTGCTTGATTACCAGCGATGTGATGGCCGTCACACTAGTGGGGCTGGGTAATCTATAAGCACATCCTTATGCAGGTCCCTGGTCGCAGGACTATCAAGACAGGGCATCGATACTCCGGAGTAGACCAGCGCATGCGCTTCTCATCCCAGTGTGGGAGACGGTCTGTCCTACAGCCGTCAGTACGTCGTACTTGAGATAGTATGCGGGTGCTCGTTAGGTTACGGGTACACTGGACAGGACTCGTCGGGAACTGACTAGTTGGTATTATGCCTATCGTCAGTTATCAGTTCCCAGGTGACATGAGTACAGCTTAGTCCGCTGACTTGACACTGTCACTTCGCCTCGAGTGTGTTCCTACTGTACTTTGATCACTACCCTACCACGGCTCAAAGGAGTCGTGCAAACAGGTGGTGGTTGGGTGCAGTCCCGAAGCACTTGGAGGCAGTGACGGTTAGACAGGATTCGTCTCTCCCGGTATTGGGGGTTGACATCGCGCTGTGTCTAGGAGAGCCATTACACGAGTAGTCCCTGGCCAGGGCAAACGAGATATACTGGTAGGTTTCCAGTGTTATCTCAGGGTGTTTTGGGCTTCGCTCCGGCACGACTTGTACCGCTATTTGGGGACTGACGTTTACTGCCCCCTAGGCCCGCCATGCGATGTATCAGACGAACAGACCGGACTGTACTGAGAATGTCACACTCAGGCTCAGTAGGAGTTCAGATGGGTTTCGCCTCGTCGGGCTTCTTGTCGGCACTACCTGGGGACCGTTACGCACAGCTAGTGCCGCTTGCGGTCTGTGGTTAAACCCGCTGCCAGCGTAGTGTCGAGTCTTTAGAGTCCCACACAGAAAGCTTTTCGCCTTTAGGCAAAAGAGTAGAGGTCGCATGGTATTACGACAGGTCGCATGGTTTTGCGACAGGGTTCGGTCACATCCGTGCACTTGTGCACGTACAGTGTCCGGACAGTTTACACTAGCGGTCTTTGGTTTAAACCAGATCCTAGTGTACCTTTTGGGATTGGATTTATCCAGTATGCCTTCGTGTTCCTCGGAACGCGGATGCGGGTGTGTATGCACAGTTGACAGGGAGGCAGAGGCAGCGGATTCTCATTAGGGTTGTTGACAGTTGACCGTTGACTATTTGACTTTTTGCTCAACCCTAATGAGAATATGATATGTGATTAACTATTATATTAATTAAGTATTATGGTGATATGGTTGTTGACTTTGTTGACTTTTGTTGACTTGTTGACTTTTGTTGACTTTGTTGACCGATTGACTAGGCTTGACTAGTTGACCATCATGATAACCATAGCCATCATTTCATGGCAAAGACTTTTTCTTGCTTGCTCATTTGTGTAAAATGAGTGCATGAAATGATATGGTTATGGTTGCTTCAAACCATCACATAAGACTTTTTTAGTATGATGAGTTATCATGACTTTGGATTATGAGAGGGTGAAAGACAAAAGAGAGCCTCATTCTTTCTTGCTCATTCTCTCTCTTGTTCTTGAGCTCTCTTGTTTTTGCTCTCACCCTCAACCTCTTCCTCCCTCTCTTGATTCTATGGTTCTCTTGTCTCATGAGTTGAGAATCAAGAACCATAGATAAAATCCCATTCTAATTCATCTCTACTCATTCTAGTTCACTAGGTTTAGCAAACCAAGTGAACTAGTTTCTTCAAAGAACAAAGAAGGAGCCAAAGGTTGGAGCTTTCAGGTGGATCTATCTTCGGCGTACGGAGACGACGAGAAGAAGCCATTCCGGACCACCATTGAAGCTTGAAGACGAAGGAGTTCAAGACAATCAAGGTATAACCCCCTAACCGAGTAGCTAGAAACTCGTAGTTAGGTTGTTAGATAGATGTTTAACCAAGATCCGGGTTTTAGGTCCATGTTACCACCTCCGTAAAAATCGTTTTTTACCAAATTCCGCATTCCCGTAAGTACCGGGAGAGGTAGCATGGACTTACAATAGGATGTATATTTTAGTGGATGCTAGGACATATATAGGGAGGACTTTCTTGCTCGACATGATAGTATGCTATCTGGTTGATCTTTACCATAACGTGTACACTGATTGTCTCTCTGTTACATGTTGGTAAAGCCCTTAGGATGTGTGCTTGACTACCTGGACTATGATGCAGATCATACTAGTGGGGACATGGTAGTCCATAAGTACATCCTTCAAAGTCCCTAGTCGTGGGTGTATCGAGACGGGGCATCGATATACCACAGTAGACTAGCGTATACCTTCTCGACCCATACAGATGGGCAATGGATGATCCCATATCCATTGGTGTTTGACATCAGAGATGATATACGGGTGCTCAGTAGAGACTGGTTACACTGGATGGACTCGCCGAGAACTCCCAGATGGTATTATACCATACGTCAGATGGCAGTTCTCTGGTGACACTGGTACAGAGTAGTCTGTTGACCCGAGATCGTCATAGAGTCTTGTGTGGTTCCCACTGTGCTTTGATTTCCATCTTACCACGTCTAAGAGGGCGTGCAAAACGGTGGTTTTTGGGTACAGTCCCGAGTCACATGGAGGCAATGAACGATAGGAGGGGATTCGTCTCTCCCGGTATAGGGAGTTGATGTTGCGCTGTGTTCGATTGGCTATAACAGGAAATCCCTAGCCAGGGTTGCTGAGATTTACTGGTAAGTGTTACCAGTAGTTTCTCGAATTGTTATAGACCTCATATCGACACGACTTATCGAGCTATTGGGGTCTGACGTTTACCACCCCTAGGCGAGATATGCGATATATCAGACGATCAGACCGGACTGTACGGTAGTGTTACTGGTTGGATTCACAGGAGTGTGAGCGGGCTTGCTCGTCGATCTTCTGATCGCTCAATACCCGGGTGGCCGTTACGTTTAGCAGACCGCTTGCGGCTTGTGGATGTTTGATATGATCATCATCCGCTGCCGGCGTATTGACGAGTCTTTAGAGTCCTACACAGAGGTTTCCTGGCTCAAGCGAAACGAAATAGGAGCGCATATGAGATATGTGCGGGACCGAGAATAATGCGTGTATGTGATACCGTATTACATTCTCGCGTTGAATGTATCGATTGGTTGTATGCGATATAACCTAGTTATCGATTCAAGGATTGATTCGATAAGCCGATACATTGGATACTAGTCGGTGATATGCGATATGACCGGATCGTTAAATCAAGTGTTGATTTAATGATTTAATACATAATTATATATTTGATATATTACTTTGCATTAACTAGTATCGGTTCACTTTAAATGGATTTTCTCGCTCGGTTGTGCACATTGTATATGTGATATACTTTTTGGGCACTTGATTGTATCATGTTTGATGATGCATTCTTACTTGGTTTGTGTAAAGAATTAAACCATGGTTATTTAAATGGTTAGGGTTTTGGTTTTCCTTATTCATTTATTTATCTTTTTCATTTATTCTTTTTGGAAATAAAATAATTGGCATAAGAGGATAATGGTGGCTTTCTTTGTTTGTTCATGAACTTTCATGAAGCTTTGACTTAGTTAACCATTCTTGTCTCTTGCTTAACCCTAACCATCATAACTTACCATGGTCTATTCTCTACAACTAACTAAGGTTAAGATTATGATAAGTTTCCATTTTTATTATTCTTTTAAATTAACTTATCATAACTTTATCTTCTTCTTCTTCATCTTCTTCATTGAAGAAAACCTTTCTTCATCAATGGTGATTGATGAAATAAGGTGAGAAATCCAATTCTAAAGTGTACCCACTTCCTATTTCTTCATCCTCTACCTCTTGCCAAGTAGTAGAGTGTGTTTTCTTCACAAGTTTCTTGACTTGATGAAGTTGGAGCTTGATCTAGCGATGCCTCGACGTAGATCATCTTCGGCATGGACATCGACGACCTAGCTCGCCATTTCTCCGACGAAGCCGACGCTAGAGCCCGGGAATTCATTTGGACAGCGAGGGGACTTTGCTGCGGAGCTTTGGAGGTGGAGCACCGGATCTACAAAGGTTGTATTTCCGTATTTACTTGTAGTTAAGTGTTAACTAGTTTATTGTTTCGCCTAGACTTCTAGCCAACGATCCGTATTAGGGTTTCTCGGCACCGTAATTTTTGAAATTGGCATGGTTGATGCCTTGTGAGACCTCTTAAGAGTGCCTAGGAACCCTACAATATCTGGGATCCTGATCTGATATCACATACCCAGGACGTAAAGGATACTGAGAAACAGTTCTTTGTAATGAACACACCCGAAGATGATGCATCAGCATGCACTCTCTTCGTTTGGGCGGCACGGGAATTCTGGTAATCCCCAATTTCCTGCTCTGTCTTATAACAATTACAAGTTGGAGCGGGACCAACGTTCCCCAGCTCAGTATAACAAGCGGGTTCGGTCAATATTCCGTATTGTTATCTTGATTAAGGCGTGATATGGTCGCTATCTGGAGAGAGAGAGAAGAAAACACTCAGCGTATGCTCTTGCAAGATCAGATTAGTTATTATTTTATCTAATCAGGATGGCTCCCACTGTTTTTATCAAATCTTCCTTCAAACCCTAAAAGGAAAGACTAGCCAGGATTAATTACACACTACAAGTTCGCCAATTTTTCAGCCAGGCCAGTGTCGGTACTTTGAGGGAGGTCCCCCGTGCTTTCGCACGAACCTAATTAATGTAAACCTCGTTTTCCCAGAGGCGTAACCCCGTTGACACCTTTCTAGACACCTACTTGATCGGCTAATTGTAATGTGTAAAACTCTCCCAGGAGTAACTCTTACTCGCAGCGGGTATCGGGATCCAACTATCTCATAGAAGGTATGCAATCTCATTGCAAATTTCAACACTTGAAATTCCCGATAATTTTGCCCCTAGCGTCCTATGATCTTGACGGAGGTCAACAAACCATAGGCTACTAGTCAAGTTCAACCCGTTATTTCTTGATCGAATTAAACCCACCCGCACGACCCTTGACGGAGGTCAACAAGGCCGCACGACTACCCTAATCCAATCTGCATCATATGCATAAGCAGATAAATACTAGTTAGCTACTGCACACTACGCCTTGACGGAGGTCAACAAACGTAGAACGAATACTAAATAGGACTTATCTGAAATGACGGAGGGCTACGACAGGTTTTTCTGAAAACCTATTGCGTAATGAACTTGATATCGTTGTAGAATCAAATGATTTTAAAAATGGAGTGCTTTTGAGGCTTTTCTAGTTTTGTTAAAGGAGTCACTCCCGGTGAAGGGATCGTCGGTCCTTTCCTCTTCGAATGAGGTGCGGGATATATCATATATATCACTGTGCAAAGCAAAACTCTTAAAAGCAATCAAAAGACAAACCGAGTGTGTAGCATCTGCCAGTTATTGCTAAAGGAGTCACTCCCGGTAAAGGGATCTCGGTCCTTTCCTCATCGAATAAGGTGCAGGATATATCACAAATACCGCTGTGCAAAGCAAGAACTGTAGCTACCTGTTTTATTTTTGAAATTCGATTCCACAACATCATAGGTTTCTTTTATTTCATTAATCACATTAATGAAGTCCCATCATTTAAGTTACCTAAACATCACAGATAAATACGACGTACACTTATGCCATCCGCATTCGCCTCGATGTCCCCTCGTGCACCGTTAGGTTAGGTAACTAACGGCAGAGTGGGGCAGGGCTAGTGCGGGTGTAAAACATAAGTAATGCCTATATAATATATCATATATACTATATATAGTATCTATCACAGAACATCACATAATCACATCACAGATATTGCAGCAGAAGAAACATATGAAATATTGAATATACTAGGACGTCCGTGTTTTCAATACGAGCCAGTATAAAACACGGATTCCACGGTCGTGATGAATAGCCAAACCCACACCCCTAGACCACTACGAGAGCGGCAAGCAACCCTACCAATTCTAGGGTTAGGAGACCCGGACTCGACTCCTCGAGTTGGTCTCCCACTGGACCCCAGAACCCGGTTACTTGTGCTCCCCTCCTTGGGTCTATCCTAGTGCGGAAAAGTAAATAATATACAAAAGGTGACAACTTCCGGAACCTGGAAGTGCCCCAATAAAAGAATATTACATACAAGTTTTTACATGAATGAAAATGAAAAACACTCATCTCACATAAAAACCCACGGCTATTCAAACACGACGATCCAATATAACATATCCAGCAACACATAACATCACATGTCATCAATGTAAGTAAATATGCGCATCCCAATTGTCGTTGACATATAGCAACGAAACCGGCGATATCACATATTACACTTACGGTCACAGAAAAGAAAGTGTAAAACTACAACAGTTGGAATCCGCAATCTCTTTAGACATCACATGCCTAATCAAATGAATTCCTTAGACATCGCATGCCTAACAATCATAAACCCCGCATTTTAGTCTCAAAATCGAAAACACTTTTCAATATCAAGTCGGGCAATTCAACAAGATTCCCGACATCCTGATCGAATGCTCGTCGCAAACTTTAGTAGGCGGCCGCACCCCCTGACGCCGTCGACGAAGTGCACCAAGGCGGAACACCGCTGCCGCGAGCACCCGAACGGATGCTTTCGGCGACGGGGTTCTCCTACAGTCACTTGGTCGGGGCTATGGAGCGAGGCTGTCTATTAAGTTTACCCGGCGAGTATCCGCGTACGCTACGTGATTGCGACGGACTTTTGATCACATCAAAATTCCGTGGCAACCGATCAAGTGAGACTAAACTGCTATGTTTATAACATTCATTCAGTTATCTCATAACTTATTATGAATTCCAATTATTGTATCACATTCCAGATAATTAGAAAATGTTAAACTTTCCGATCGAACATTCAAACACCCAAGTTTTCCCGATACAGATCAACACATGAAACAAGTCTAAAAATATTCAGTTCGTGCCTCAGTACCAAAGGTCCAGCCGTAGAAGGGTCAAGCCAACGCCTCACATGTGGCACGTCGTACTGCCCCAAACCCTAAGGTTCAAAGGGCAGTTCAAGACGGTCACATAATCGAGTTAAGGTTTGTTGTCTTCTAGAGGGACCATCGCGTTACTTGCACTACTTAGAACGTCATTAAACTACAGAAAGATCCAACACTTGGAAATTTTCCGACAGGGGAAAAGTTGGGTATTTATATCCGGTCGAACTTTTTAACATATTCTAAAACATCCGGAAAGCCACATAGACAAAGATAGACAATCCGATCGAAACACCGAGTCCCCAATACAACCCAGAAAACTCAACTCTTGAGTTCAGAAAAAAAAAATATCCCAGGAAAACCAGCACTGCAAAATAGGAATTACTGTGCAAAATTCAATGGGAGAAGAGACTAAATGGCCGCGGAACCGCCGCATTAGCACGCTAATGCCGCGGTTCCGCCGCACTTTAGACAGATCATTAGGTAATTTTTGCACCGTAATTCTTAGAATTTCCTGCTGAATTTTCTGCATATTTTTAATCTGGAAAAAACCCAGTTTTTGAAAAAAGTCCAGAGAGCATGTTTTGAATTAGGGTTTCGGTTCGATCGGGTTTCAAACGTCGTCTAGGCATCGCCTAAGGCTCTAGCTAGGCTCTGATACCACTGTAGGGTTCCTAGGCACACTAAGGAGGTCTCACAAGGCATCAACCATGCCAATTTCAAATTTTACGGGTGCCGAGAAACCCTAATACGGATCGTTAACTAGATATATAGGCGAACACAAGAACTAGTAAACTACTTTACAATGAGTGAACGGAAATACAACCTTTGTAGATCCGGTGCTCCACCCCCATAGCTCCGTGATGATGTCTCCTCGCTGCGATCATCGGATCCCGGGCTCTAGCGTCGGCTTCATCGGAGAAAAAGCGGGCTAGGTCATCGACGACGATGCCGAAGATGATCTACGTCGAGGCATCACAAGATCAAGCTCCACCTTCACCAAGCCATGAAAACTTGTGAAGGAAACACCCTATACTACTTGGCAAGAGGTAGAGGATGAAGAAATAGGAGGTGGGTTCACTTTAGAATTGGATTTCTCACTCTTTTTCATCTATCACCATTGATGGAAACTAGGTTTTCTTCTTCAAGAAGAAGAACAAGAAGAAGATGAATATTATGATAAGAATATTAAAATAGATAAGAAAATGAATTCTTATCATAAGCTAACCATGGTTATGTGTAGAGAATTGACTAAGGTTAAATGAATGGTTAGGGCTTTGGAGATGAAGACAAAATGGTCAGTTTGGTCAAAGTTGCATGAAGCTTCAAGAAGCATCATGAATGAAAGCAACCATTATGTTTTCATTTCTCATTTCTTTTAATCAAAATTATAAAGATAAATGAATGAATAAATAAGTAAAAACCCTAACCATTTACTTAACCAAGGCTTAACTCTTTACACAAACCCTAGCAATCATGTATCATCAAACATGATACAATCAAGTGAGAAAAACCTTTTAAAGTGAACCAATACTAGTTAATGCAAAGTAATATATCTAATATATAATTATGCATTAAATCATCAAATCAACACTTGATTTAACGATCCGGTCATATCACATATAACCGACTAATATCAAATGTATCGGCTTATCGAATCAATCCTTGATTCGATAACTAGGTTATATCGCATACAACCATTCGATACATTCATCGCGAGAATAAAATACGGTATCACATACACGCATTATTCTCGGTCCCGCACATATCTCATATGCACTCCTATTTCGTTTCGCTTGAGCCAGGAAACCTCTGTGTAGGACTCTAAAGACTCGTCAATACGCCGGCAGCAGGTGATGATCATATCAAACACCCACAAGCCGCAAGCGGTCTGCTAAACATAACGGCCACTCGGGTATTGAGCGATCAGAAGATCGACGAGCAAGCCCGCTCATACTCCTGTGAATCCAACCAGTAGCACTTACCGTACAGTCCGGTCTGATCGTCTGATATGTCGCATATCTTGCATAGCGGTGGTAAACGTCAGACCCCAATAGCTCGATAAGTCGTGTCGATATGAGGTCTATAACAGTTCGAGAAACTACTGATAACACTTACCAGTAAATCTCAGCAACCCTGCCCAGGGATTTCCGGTTATAGCCAATCGAACACAGCGCAACATCAACTCCCTATACCGGGAGAGACGAATCCCCTCCTATCGCTCATTGCCTCCATGTGATTCGGGACTGTACCTAAAAGCCACCGTTTTTCACGCCCTCTTGGACGTGGTAAGGTGGAAATCAAAGCACAGTGGGAACCACACAAGACTCTATGACGATCTCGGGTCAACAGACTACTCTGTACCAGTGTCACCAGAGAACTGCCATCTGACGTAAGGTATAATACCATCTGGGAGTTCTCGGCGAGTCCGTCCAGTGTACCCAGTCTCCACTGAGCACCCGTATATCATCTCTGATGTCAAACACCAATGGATATGGGATCATCCATCGCCCATCTGTATGGGTCGAGAAGGTATACGCTAGTCTACTCTGGTATATCGATGCCCCGTCTCGATATACCCACGACTAGGGACTTTGAAGGATGCACTTATGGACTACCATATCCCCACTAGTATGATCTGCATCATAGTCCAGGTAGTCAAGTACACATCCTAAGGGCTTTACCAACGTGTAACAGAGAGACAATCAGTGTACACGTTAAGGTAAAGATCAACAAGATAGCATACTATCATGTCGAGCAAGAAAGTCCTCCCTATATATGTCCAAGCATCCACTACAATATACATCCTATGTATAGTAATGGCCTCTAGGGCATACATATAACTAACAGAAAGTTGCTCCTGAAGGGGTAAAACCCATTGGGAGCAAATGGACCTTTAAGAAAAAACTTGGTGTAAATGGAAAAGTTGAGACTTTCAACGCTAGACTTGTTGCAAAAGTTTTTCGTCAACGACCAGATGTGGATTATGATGAAACCTTTTCTCCTGCGGCTATGCTTAAGTCCATCCGGATCCTACTTGCCATCGCTGCATACCATGACTACGAAATCTGGAAAATGGATGTTAAGACCGCCTTTCTAAATGGTGATTTAGAAGAGTGCGTGTACATGACTCAGCCAGAGGGCTTCATAGACAGCGGGAGCAGTGGAAAGGTATGCAAGCTGCTTAAATCGATCTACGGGTTAAAGAAGGCATCACAGATTTGGAACATCTGTTTTGATGTGGTAGTCAAAGAGTTTGACTTCATCAAAAACGTAGATGAACCTTGTATATACAAGAAGGTGGCAGAGAGTAAGGTTGTTTTTCTCGTATTGTACGTGGATGACATACTCTTGATAGAAAATGATGTTTCTATGCTGCACTCGGTCAAGCTCTTCTTATCACAAAGATTCTCAATGAAAGATCTAGGTGATGCCTCCTACATCTTGGGAATTAAGATTTATAGAGATAGATCTAAACGGATACTACGATTGTCCCAATTCAGGTACATTGACACCATAGTAAAGAGGTTTAGTATGGAAGAATCCAAGTGTGGGAATTTACCCACAATCTCTGGACTCACTCTCTCCAAAGAGATGTCTCCCAAGACTGATTTGGAAAGAGCTCGCATGCAAGGGATACCCTATGCTTCGGCAGTAGGCTCTATCATGTACGCGATGCTATGTACCAGACCCGATGTAGTATACTCAATAAGTATAGTAAGTAGGTATCAAGCAGATCCAGGAGAGAGTCACTGGACAGCTGTGAAGAACATTCTCAAATACTTGAGAAGGACTAAAGAGATGTTCTTGGTGTATGGTAACGGTCAACTCCAAGTGAATTCCTATACCGATTCGAGCTTCTAGAGTGATAAGGAAGACTCTAAGTCACACTCGAGATTTGTCTTTACCCTCAATGGAGGGGCGGTTTGTTGGAAAAGTTCCAAACAGGAAACCGTGGCAGACTCGATGATGAAGGCTGAATACATCGCTGCCAACGATGCTACCAAAGAGGCTGTCTGGATGAAGAAGTTCATAAATGAACTTGGAGTGGTTCTGTCCATTGAGCATCCAATACCTTTTTATTGTGATAATAATGGAGCTGTGGCTTTGGCCAAGGAACTCCGGTCCCATCAGAGATCCAGGCATATTCTGACGCGGTATCACCTGATCCGAGAGATAGTTGATCGCCGGGAGATCTAGGTAAGGAGAGTTGACACAAAGGACAACACAGCGGTTCCACTGACGAAGGCCATACCCCAGATACAATTTGAGAGACTCTTCGGGATGTTGGGTATGAGATACTACAACAACTGGCCTTAGTGCAAGTGGGAGATTATTAGTTATGTATATGCCCTAGAGACCATTGTTGTACATATGATGTATATTATAGTGGATGCTTGGACATATATAGAGAGGACTTTCTTGCTCGACATGATAGTATGCTATCTGGTTGCACTTTGTCTTAACATGTTGACTTGTATTGTGATACTGTCTTTCTCTCACATGTTGATAAAGCCCTTAGAATGTGTACTTGACTACTACGACTATGGTGGAGATCATACTAGTGGGGCTGAAGTAGTCCACAAGTACATCCTATAATTGTTCCTAGTCGAGAGTGTATCGAGCCAGGGCATCGATACTCCAGAGTAGACTAGCGTATACGCTTCTTGACCCATATGATGGGCGATGGATGATACCACATCCATTGGTGTTTGATATCAAAGATAGTATACGGGTGCTCAATGGAGACTGGGTACACTGAACGGACTCGCCGAGAACTCATAGTTGGTATTATACTTATCGTCAGATAGCAGTTCTCTGGTGACACTGGTACAGGTTAGTCTGTAGACCCGAGGTCGTCATCGAGTCTTGTGTGATTCCCACTGTGTTTTGATTTCCACCTTCCTACGTTCAAGAGAACATACCAAACGGTGGCTTTTGGGTACAGTCCTGAATCACATGGAGGCAATGAGCGATAGGAGGGGTTTCGTCTCTTCCGGTATTGGGGGTTGATGTTGCGCTGTGCTCGATTGGCTATAACTGGAAGTCCCTGGCCAGGGCTGATATGGAGATCTACTGGTAAGTGTTATCAGTAGTTTCTCGACCCATTATGAGCCTTACATCAACACGACTTATCGGTTATTGGGGTCTAACATTCACCACCCCTAGACTAGATATGCGACATATCAGACGAAGAGACCGGACTGTACGGTTAGTGTTACTGACAAGATTTATAGGAGTATGAGCAGGTTTGCTTGTTGATCTTCTGATCGTTCAATACCCGGGTGGCCGTTACGTTTAGCTGACCGCTTGCGGCTTGTGGATGTTTGGTATGATCATCACCTACTGCCGGCGTATTGACGAGTCTTAGAGTCCCACATAGGAGTTTCCTAGCTCAGGCGAAAAGATGTGGTGTGTATATGAGATATGCGCGGGAGCTCGATTAAATGTGTGTATATGATAACGTGTTTCAATCGGGCATTTTCTATTGGTCGGGTCGTATGAGATATGACCGGTTTATTAAATCAAGTGTTGATTTAATATTGACTTTTATCTCATTTACATAAACCTTTTCTATTTGGATGTGTGCATGTATGCATATACACATGTTGATTTGAATGCACACATACATGCATATATGTGTGTCATGGTTATTGATACATAGGAGATGGCAATGCAATACTCACATAGTAGATAAATATGTATATGTATTTTCATTATTGAGAAAAAGAAATGATTAAATCATGGTTGATTTTTCTTCATCACTATTCTTTACTTGACCAAAGTAAGACCATGGTTTAATTTCATTTGTTCTTTAACTCACATATGAAAATATATAGAAATTTATTAACCATGGTTCGGATATGAATGTGACTCATATATCTATTTTCTTTTCTCATTTTATCATGAGAATTATCATTATCACAAAAGAGCTCATGCTAGCTATCTCCTTCTTCTTCCTCCTTCATGCTCTCTTGATTTTTTTTTAGAGTGAGAAACACAAAAGAAAGGGTTTTTAAGTGAGACCATAAACCATATCATCAATCTATACTACTCTATCCCCTTAGTGTAGATTGTTTGCTTTATCTTCATCTTGATCAAGTGGAGCAAGGAGCTTGAGCAAAGAGAAGACGGGTGGATCGTCGTGGACTTGGAAGGGTTCAAGCAAGCCGGTTCAAACCCTAGTTGATCCAAGGAGTCAAGGAGGGAGGTCTACAAAGGTTGTATTTCTCCCCACTTAGTGTTAGACACTACATAGTTTGTGATATTATATGATGTTAGCCTAGATTTCTAGTTCGATTCATGGTTAGGATTACTTATCACCCCCTAAATTTTTGTTATAGCATATGTGATGCAACCCTAACCCTAGGCATGGTGCTAAAGAATCCTGATTGAATACGATTTCGGATTGTGTGTAGTTTAGAAAATGAATATAGAAATCACTACCAAAAATATTTTGACCGCAATCAATAACGGTGTCGAATGTAGCGCGTTAGTAAGTGCGGATCGTCCACAGGGAAAGTGTAATCGTTCGTGTTTCAAATTAGATGAATTGAAACTTTAAAGAAAAGAAAAGAAAACAATTCATGATTTGTAAAATTGCATTTCAAGAAAGAGAAAATATCTAAATCTAAGAAAGCATAAAAAAAAAATCAAGAAGTGATAATTTGTGATGATTTCCAACCAACAATCAAGATTCGAAGTGTAGCTCGTAGGAGTAGATCGGATCTATAGATCTGATGAGATCTAATGATTTCATGTTCTTATCCTTTAACTAATTGATACTAGATCGATGATCATTCATCGAGGATTAAGGATCTTGCGAAGAAGCTAGGGTTTCCTCGTCTTATCCTTTATCCTTTCAATGAATCTCATTCAAATTCTAGCTTCTAGTTAATCAAATGATCAATCGTTGTTCCCTTGTTTTGAGTGAACACAATCAAAAGAGGATCATCCCGAAACTAGGTCATCGATCATTTGATTCATAAGAATTTACAATCGTTATAGGATTTAAGAATTGTAAAAAGATCTAAATCATCATCATTCTATTGATCGTCACAACTCCTATACGAGCGGAGTTTACTCAAACATCATAAGAACAACCGCAATCACAAATTGAGATCGAATCATAATGTTGAATCAAGAGATTAGCAAGATATAGAAATTTCACCTTTATTTATCGACAAATTTCGTTACAACTCTCTTCAATTTACAAAAGGAAGGAACTAGATCGTCAATTTCGGCTTCGCTCGGCTCCTTGAGTCGCGGATCGGCTTGGATCTCTTACTCCGTTGAAATCCGGCGTCGCTTCTAAAGGTTGAAGGCTCTCTTGCTTGAATGGTACTCGGGATCTTGATCTTGATTTTGAATTGGAATTAGGGTTAGGGTTTTGCACAAGTCGTGTCACTCAACTTGTGGATAGAAGATGAAGAGAGAAGAATTGAACAACCTCAACCCTAGATCTAGGCTCTCTTTTATAGACCTCAAAACCCTAGATCTAGGATTTCAAATTTAAATTTTCCCTCCACAAGTTTGTTAGCAAAAGATTTGAATTTCCCTCCAAAAGTTTGTTAAGAGAGCCTTCTAGAAATAGTTTGTTAAGCCGAGCCTTCTAGATGTGCCACGTGGAGTTTCTACAATGTTCTGGAAGCTTGGACCGTTAGCTGAGACACGTGGAGAAATTTTGAGCCTCTGATGACGTCAAGCCGCCGCGGTTCCGCAGCTTAAGCCAGCTCCCGCCGCGGAACCGCGGCGGTTTGGAAGCCTTAGGGCTTGGGTCTTCTCCTGTTGTCTTGGGCTGATATGTGGGACTTTCTATGATATGTTGATTTTTATATTTCCTTCTGAATTGCTACCAGATCTGAAATCATTGAGTTGGCGTATTTTTTATCAGCTCTTTTGGCTTTATTCCTGTAATTTCCTGCATAATTTCTCGGGACAAGAGTTGCGCAATACAAGGATGATGCGATGCCATGATAAACACACAATTTCCTCAGAAATGCCGATTTTAGAGTATAACACATGCAATCTGGTATTTTAGGGACGTTTTGCTAATATGTGCAATATGAATACCGAACACTTCGAGATGAGTGCAAATGATAGGGAAATTGCCCTGTTAAAAATGCAGTATTTTCGACTGATCAAATTCCCCCAAACTTATTTTCGGTCGTCTCGAACGAACTGTTTTATTAAAAAGAGAAGGAGAAAATAAAGAAAGAGAAAAACTATCTAGCATACTTTCGTAGGCAACACGATTGCACTGAGCACGTGCAACAAGCCTTTAAACCTCTAGGTGTCCCTAGTAGGAGGAGTGTTGTCTCCTGAGGGTTTTCAGCGGATTGCACCCACAAAATCCAATAATAAAAGGAAGATCATGAATATTACATTTAAAGAAAAGAATTGTAAAAGAAAGGCCTTGAAAATTAGGGTTTCCAACTAAGCTAGATTTTCGGTTGTCATGAGCCCTATCTTAATGGTCATGAAAAGATGTCAGAAATCACGTCCTCCTTCAATAAAACATCGTCTTATTCTTCATTCCTATCTTTCTTCCAAACATAGATCATATCACCCTGCGTGTGCGTACATGAAATCCCTACACCCGGAGAATTCAATTCAAGCTATCATACTCTTGTCCATGAGCCTCAGTACTTTTTAATTAATGAATATTTAGACGAATTTGCTCACACACTTTCATGCGACCGTTAATACTTCTTGAGGTACTAACCGACCGATTACTCATGTGTTTGCTTATTTGGTGTATTTTCCTCGTCTTGCACCACCTTAGGCATAGCAGTAACTCCCAGACCAGTTGGCCTTAGGGCACTAGGTGAATAAGCACCCTCGCTATATATTTTTTATCGCCCTTGGTGATAACAAAAACCAGTGTCTATTTTTCTCACCACTTTATATTTTATTCATTTTTTTTATTTCCTTCATCCATCGGCTTTAAGACAAGAGCATTTCAAGGTATTCTCTACTATCCCGGGCTATAAGACGTGTGTAAGTGCGAATAGCAGGGTATCAACGTTCAAAATGTTTGGCTTTCCAGAATAGAAACTATTTTTCAGACTTATTTTTATCCTCAGATTAGTGACTTCCTCCATCTTACTAACCCTTGGGACAACGGCTCATAACTACTTATTACTAGTTCGTATCTAATTATCTTGGTTTTCTTAAATTTTTCTAATCTCATGGATGCGATTTTTCACTATCTAATCTTTTATTACCATAAATATTAAATATTTTTATTTTTATTTTTTTGAAATTTTTATGAGTTTTGAAAATTTTTGAATTTTTATGGATTTTGAAAATTTTGAAATTTTTATAGGTTTTTATGGGTTTTGAAAAATTATTTACAAAAATTGATGAGCCAAAAATTTGTACACAAAATCTTTATGGGTTTTGAAATTTTTTATATTTTTATGGTTTTTAAAGAAATGTTTTGTGCTTATGCAAATAATATGCAAATAATGCAAAACTAAGCACAAACCTCCCCCAAACTTGTTTTCAACAGTGTCCTCACTGTTGCCAACCGCTATATCTACAAAACCTGTAAGCCTGGGAGAAATTTATTAGTGGGGGCAAAATATATAAGTGAAGATCCTCCCCGAAACTTATTTTTGGCCCCCCCCACAAACTTGAGTTATGCAATGTTAATCTTTTGAAAATCACATGAGGGGGTCAAAAATCAGTGGTCGATGCCAAGCTTTGGAAAGACCGAACGTTAACACCAACCATTCAAAAATTTTATCAATGCAGTGCTCGGGTTGGTGGAATAAGAAGTGGGGAAATGGTAAGTGGTGGAATAGAATGTGTGTGCGTCTCATTTTGGAGAGACGATGCAGTGAATGTGATGGATTGCTCGCATTCTTTTTACAGTTCAGAAGAAGGGGTGGAGGTTCAATTTCATTGATTGGGAGATGATTCATCTCAACACCCGTGTTATTCAAAAATGCGAGTTCATCAGCGAAGATCTCCTCAATAGTTCCGTCAATACCCCGAAGAATAATGTCATCACAAAGTGCGGGGTGATCTTCAGACTCTAAAAGCAGTTCATAATCGGTGTTAGTTGTTGACCCGGACATCTCGGTGGAAGAGTCCGTATGTGTATGATACATAGTAGGGTCAAACAACATCGTATGAAAAGAGTCAAGATCAGTATCAGGAGGATCATTAAATTCGCTGCTGTCGACATCCATTAAGTCGACAGAACAGACCTGAGCAGTAGGTTCGGAGGGTACACTTCCCAACTTGTAAATGTTCAGCTCTATTGACTTATTCCCGAAAGATAAGGACATAGAACCATTACGACAGTTGATGATAGCGTTGGAAGTGGCCAAAAAGGGGCGACCTAAAATCACCGGAATTTGATTCCGTGGGTTCGCTACAGGCTGTGTATCAATTACAATAAAATCCACAGGGAATATAAATTCCCCGATTTTTATTAACACATCCTCCAGTTCACCCCTAGGTTTGGTGATTGATCGGTCAGCCATCTGGAGAGTGCAATGGGTTGGCTTCAACTCTCCGATCCCTAATTGCTCATAAACCGTGTATGGAAGCAAGTTAACACTAGCGCTAAGGTCTAGTAGAGCACGGTTGATGTGTTTTCCCCCAATAGAAATGGAAATAGTAGGATATCCAGGATCCTTACATTTCCTAGGTAATTGTTGGGGGAAAGCCGTGTCTACCGTCTTTGCCATGAATATCTTCTTGGGCACTTGAGTCTTCCTCTTCCTAGTGCACAAGTTCTTAAGAGTTTTCGCATAGGACGGAACTTGTTGGATAGCATCTAGGAGAGGGATGTTGATGTTAACTTGCTTAAACATGTCCATAATCTTCTCCATATGTGGACTCGATTTGTTATCCCTTAACCGATTAGGATAAGATGCTTTAGCAATAAGCGATGGGTCTATCATAGGAGAAGGAAGTGTGTATGGACCCGATCCCAAAATAGAAGTGGGGATCGTCTGTGGAGAGCTAGAAGTGATGGGCTGAGGTGGAGAGCCTTTTGGGAAACGAAGAATAGGCTCGCAAGAAGGTGGTGGGGTAGAAGAACTGGGGTCAGAATTAGAAGTGTGTGTGTAAGGAAAGGTCTCAGCCGGGGTGTTATTGATTGATTTATCAGTATCATCAAACTCTTCCCCAGCGTGATTGTCAAGCACTCTCCCAGATCTCAACGTGATTGCATCCACATGATGTGAATAGCCAGGATTGGGTAAAGGTTGGGCTGGAAGTTTTCCTTTCTCTCTTGCACTCATTTCGGCTTTTAGTTGTGCAATTTGTGCTTCCATCGATTTGATATTCTCATTTTGAGAGACAATGATCTTCATTACATTCTCGATGGAAGATTGCAAACTTGCCGTTCCTTGGATGGATTGTTTCATGAAAGTATCCAAGGTTTGTGCTAGTGCAGAGGTATTATCTGTACCGGTCAATTGCAAAGAGTTTTCATGTGGTCCAAAAGTGTTGGCCGGATTTTGGAAGTTATGTGCTTGGAAGGGGTGCTGACTCAATTGAAGTGGTGGTTGTTGTTGTGGTGGAGGGACCCTTTGGAAATTGTGTTGGGTTGGAACCGTGTTTGGAGATTGTGATTGGTTCCAAACAAAGTTAGGGTGATTCCTCCAACCCTGATTATATGTGGAAGAAAATGGATCGTTTCTAGGTCTTTGAAATGCAGCATTGGTATGCTCGTGACCTTGAAACGGAGAATTCAACGGACATTCTTCCGTCAAATGAGAAGGATCAGAACAGCATCCACATACAGTTTTGGAGAGTGACATTTGATTTAGGGCGGCAGCTAAAAATTTGTTTTCTATAGTCTCGAGTTTCTTTTGCATAGCTGAAATTTCAGCTCTAACTCCTATGGAAACATCCGATTGGTTATTGCCAGCCCTAGACGATTGACTCACACCCTCCTACTGTAAAGATTTTTCAGTGAAATCTTCTAAAAATTTCCAGGATTCCCCATCATCTTTGGTCATGAAATTGCCTTGACACATTAATTCAAGGGTCTTTCTTGCGTTAGGATTAATCCCTCATAAATGATTCTGCACAGTTCCCACCTGGGGATTCCGTGATGAGGACATTGGACTAACAGATCCTTAAAGCGTTCAAGACATTGTGAAAATCCTTCATTTGGAAGCTGGGTGAATTGATATATTTCGCTACGGACTCGAGCTGTTTTATGATGTGGGTAGAATTTCTTAAGGAATTCTTTTACGAATTCTTTCCAGTTTGAAATGGAATGTGCGGTTGTGTTATACAACCACTTCTCGGTTATATCGCACAAGGTGAATGGGAGAAGACGTAGACGCATAGCATCCATAGAAAGCTGTGAGGTACCCATCATTGCGCATACATTTTCAAATTTGGTGATAAAGGCATATGCGTGTTCAGTCTCGAGACCGTGAAATTTTGGTAGAAGGTTGATGTATTGGGGTTTTATTTGAAAATTTTTCCCGTTGGCTGGTGGAATGGAAAGACAGGTGGAAAGGGGACCTCGTGTAGGATAGCACCTCTCTTGGAGAGAGATGCGAGGTGGATTCTGCGCACCAATGGACGGCGGCAGAGTAGTGGAAAAGAAATTCGATGGAGACGGATCCATCGATGTGGTGTGGTGGTAAGTAAAAGAGAGGTAAATGTAGAAATACCGACTTTTGGGTCGATCGTGGGGACGCGGACTAAACGAGCACTAGAATCCCGTGTCCAGCCTATCTTGCACTAAAAAGGGTTAGTACAAGTGGCAGCGTGAATTTATAATTTGGGGAGAGAATGAATGTGATTGGTGTTTGTTTTGAAAAATGATACGGATTTTTGAAAAAAATGATGCAACACAACAAATGCAACACACAAAACCCTAATTCTAGGGGTCACCTAGGTCAAATCTCTAGACCGCTCCTAACTGCCAAAAGACAAGTCGCAGGATAAATCCTCCACTGCCTCTTTGTCTCTCCTGTGGCCAGGTAAGTGCCAGGTAAGTAGGAGGTTCTCCATTACGTAAGTAGTGAGCCTAATTAAGTAACCACTAGCCTTCGACACACTTGCCTTAGACACCACAAAAGAAACGCGGATAAGCAATGAATTACCCACGGCCTTCTCATGTCCTATGTGATCGCGACGGTCCTTAGAGTCATCTCTAGATATTTTTTAGTTAATGAGGGTAAATGCGGATGCAATTTTGCGATTTTTGGGGCTTAGGAAGGGTAATGAACTCCCCACCTAATCTGGATTTGGTCTTTGCCCCTTAATGTCCGTATTAATTATGCCAACAACCACAAAATCAAAACAAACACAATTTAATTTTGCTTTTTGCGCGGTGCTGCGATTTTTGCAAAGAAACCTGCACAAAATGTTAATTGGAGCAGATTTGAGAAGTAGATAAGAAAGATAGAGCTTACAGAGAAATTTTAGCGCAGTGATGAGATGGTCCCACCGCGGAATCGCGGTATTAGCTTCCTTACGCCGCGGAAACGCGGTGATGTGAAGAGATCACTGCACTGAATTTTCACACAAGGCCCCTGTTCACTCCCCAAGCTCTCTGGTATATTCTGAAAAAAATTCCACGGATCCAATGATTCCAGATTTCCTCGCACAAATCACAACAACTCGTATTAGTGTTTGCGCGAATTTTGATCACAAAATTTAGATGGAATAAACTTTTGAACTCAAATTTTAAAATACGAACAATTTGCGCACAATCCCCGGCAACGACGCCATTTGATTGAATACGATTTCGGATTGTGTGTAGTTTAGTAAATGAATATAGAAATCACAACCAAAAATATTTTGACCGCAATCAATAACGGTGTCGAATGTAGCGCGTTAGTAAGTGCGGATCGTCTAATCGTTCGTGTTACGAATTAGATGAATTGAAACTTTAAAGAAAAGAAAAGAAAACAATTCATGATTTGTAAAATTGCATTTCAAGAAAGAGAAAATATCTAGATCTATGAAAGCATTAAAAAAAATCAAGAAGTGATAATTTGTGATGATTTCCAACCAACAATCAAGATTCGAAGTGTAGCTCGTAGGAGTAGATCGGATCTATAGATGTGATGAGATCTAATGATTTCATGTTCTTATCCTTTAACTAATTGATACTAGATCGATGATCATTCATCCAGGATTAAGGATCTTGCAAAGAAGCTAGGGTTTCCTCGTCTTATCCTTTATCCTTTCAATGAATCTCATTCAAATTCTAGCTTCTAGTTAATCAAATGATCAATCGATGTTCCCTGGTTTTGAGTGAACACAATCAAAAGAGGATCATCCCGAAACTAGGTCATCGATCATTTGATTCACAAGAATTTACAATCGTTATAGGATTTAAGAATTGTAAAAATATCTAAATCATCATCATTCTATTGATCGTCACAACTCCTATACGAGCGGAGTTTACTCAAACATCATAAGAACAACCGCAATCACAAATTGAGATCGAATCATAATGTTGAAACAAGAGATAAGCAAGATATAGAAATTTCACCTTTATTTATCGACAAATTTCGTTACAACTCTCTTGAATTTACAAAAGGAAGGAACTAGATCGTCAATTTCGGCTTCGCTCGGCTCCTTGAGTCGCGGATCGGCTTGGATCTCTTGCTCCGTTGAAATCCGGCTTCGCTTCTAAAGGTTGAAGGCTCTCTTGCTTGAATGGTACTCGGGATCTTGATCTTGATTTTGAATTGGAATTAGGGTTAGGGTTTCTCACAAGTCGTGTCACTCAACTTGTGGATAGAAGATGAAGAGAGAAGAATTGAACAACCTCAACCCTAGATCTAGACTCTCTTTTATAGACCTCAAAACCCTAGATCTAGGATTTCAAATTTAAATTTTCCCTCCACAAGTTTGTTAGCAAAAGATTTGAATTTCCCTCTAAAAGTTTGTTAAGAGAGCCTTCTAGAAATAGTTTGTTAAGCCGAGCCTTCTAGATGTGCCACGTGGAGTTTCTACAATGTTCTGGAAGCTTGGGCCGTTAGCTGAGACACGTGGAGAAATTTTGAGCCTCTGAAGACGTCAAGCCGCCGCGGTTCCGCGGCTTAAGCCAGCTCCCGCCACGGAACCGCGGCGGTTTGGAAGCCTTAGGGCTTGGGTCTTCTGCTGTTGTCTTGGGCTGATATGTGGGACTTTCTATGATATGTTGATTTTTATATTTCCTTCTAAATTGCAACCAGATCTGAAATCTTTGAGTTGGCGTATTTTTGATCAGCTCTTTTGGCTTTATTCCTGCAATTTCCTGCTTAATTTCTCGGGACAAGAGTTGCGCAATACAAGGATGATGCGATGCCATGATAAACACACAATTTCCTCAGAAATGCCGGTTTTAGAGTATAACACATGCAATCTGGTATTTTAGGGACGTTTGGCTAATATGTGCAATATGAATACCGAACACTTCTAGATGAGTGCAAATGATAGGGAAATTGCCGTGTTAAAAATGCAGTATTTTCGACTGATCAAATCCCTACACGAACATCATAGGCGCATGAGTGTACGTAAGTGATCGAAGCCCTGCCGTAAAACCATACGGCCTTTACACCTTTTGCCCGGTGCAGGGAAACTCTTTATATGTGACTCTAAAGACTCGACACTACGCTGGCAGTGGGTTTAACCATAGGCCGCAAGCGGTACTAGTTGCACGTAACGGTCCCTAGGTAGAGGTCGATAAGAAGGCCGAAGAGGAAAACCGATCCAAAATCATACTGAGCCTGAATGTGACAATCTCTGTACAGTCCGGTTTGTTCGTCTAAGTGTATCGCATATCGGGCCTAGGGGGGCGGTAATCGTCAGACCCCTAATAGCGCAATAAGTCGTGTCGGAGAGTAGCCCAATACACCGTGAAAAACTACTGGAATACCTACCAGAAAATATCGCTTTCCTTGGCCAAGGACTTTGTGTAATGGCCTTCGGAACACAGCGCGATATCAACCCCCAATACCAGGAGAGACGAATCATATCTAACCGCCACTGCCTCCAAGTGCTTCAGGACTGCACCCAACTACTACCTATTTGCACAACTCCTTTGAGCCGTGGTAGGGTAGTAATCAAAGTACAGTGGGAACACACTCGAGGAGAAATAGCAGTGTCAAGTCGACGGACTAAGCTGTACTCATGTCACCTGGGAACTGCTACCCGACGACCTGTATAATACCCACCAACAGTTCCAGACGAGTCCTGTCCAGTGTACTCATAACCTAATGATTACCTGCATACTATCTCCAGTACGACGTACCGATGGCTGTTGGACAGACCATCTCCCCTACTGGAATGAGAAGCGTATACACTAGTCTACTGTGGAGTATCAATGCCCTGTCTCGATAATCCTACGACTAGGGACCTGTATAGGATGTGCTTATAGACTACCCAACCCTCACTAGTGTGACTACCATCACAACGCTGGTAATCAAGCAAAGATCCTAAGGGCTCTACCAATATGTATAAGCGATATGCTAAGAAAAACACATGCACATATTGAGCTAGAATCAAACCAGGTAGTATACTGTAAGGTTATGCCAGCGCCCCGGCCATCAATCCGTAGCTAAACACGGAACAAAAACTTTTAAAACTGGCGCTAACGAAACATTATTCCAGGATCGAACCATTAACCCTATACTAGTAAACTGTAAATTGTTTAGAGAGGTTATACCGATCGATCTGTGTCCTTCGGTCTTCAACCTCTGTCCAAGCTCCACGCGGCTTCCATGATCAAGTTCAATCTCTGCTCCCTTCATCGAAGAAGATCCACGTCGAGGGTTCTTTATACGGGAACTCGCTTCAAAACCGAAGCAACACGGGCATCCAGTTTGCTAACCTAGATGCACAAGATGAAGTAGAGAGAGTGTGTGATCATTTTGTCTCAATACATCCATGGATTCTCAACACATGAGAGGGTATGGATGGAGGTGGAGAAGAATCCATGTGTGTAGCAAGTGTGAGCTCAAGACTTTCCATTCAAAAGAAAAGGCAACACTTAAAAGAAAATGAACTGGCTGCCTTCTCTTGAGTGTTGTGAGATATTTGAGTGTGTAGCAACCAAAAGAAAAAACCTCTCCCAAAACCAATAATATCAAGCATGGTTCAATAGTGCCACCATGAGTCACCACTTGAGCCATGCCATCAATTAATGCCACAAGCCAAGACTTAACCTCATACTTTACACCTCAAAATATTAAACATTTAAACAAAACCCTAAATGTTTAATACTAGAAAAAGAAATGGCATCTTCAAAAGTAATCTTGTAACGGATTACAAGATTACCCCTCATCTGTATATACATACCTGCATCCGTATTCCGACTGAATACGAATACAACAAGACGAAAATAATCCAATAATATAACACTAGGATCCGGCTTAAACCAAAGCCCACTAGTATTATCCTTCCGATCATGATCCGTGCACAAGTGCACGTATATGATCGAATCCTGCCATAAAACCATACGGCCTCTACAACGTTTCGTCCGAACTAGGGAAACCTTCTGTGTGGGACTTTAAAGACACGTCAATACGCTGGCAGTGGGTTTAACCACAAGCACGTCAGTGGCACTAGCTGTACGTAACAGCTACCTAGGTATTGAGCGAAAGGGAGAACGATGAGCGAACTCATCCTAAAACCCTACTGAGCCTGACAGTGACAAAATCCGTACAGTCCGGTCCGTTCGTCTATGAGTATCGCATGTCGAGTCTAGGGGGTGGATAAAGAGGGGGGTTTGACTCTCTCATACCACTCATTTCTTTCTCTTTTGCAACACTCATTTTCTCACTTCTCTCTCTCACTTACACACACACACACAGCTTCAGCATCAGCAGCAGCTGAAGCAACAGCAGCAGCAACTCAGCCTCAGCAGCAGTAGCAACACCAACAACAATAACACAACAACAGCACTTGCTTCAGCATCATCAGCAGCTCCAGCTTCAGCAAGCAAGCAGCAGCAGCAACCAGGCATCAGCAGCAGAACCAACCTGAAGCAACAGCAGAAGTAGCAGCAGCGGCAGCCAGCAACAACAACAACAGATAGCAGCAGCAGAAGCTGTAGCAAGCAGCAGCAGCACCCCAGCAGTAGCAATGGCTCCTTCTCCTCTTCTTCTTCTCCTTCTCCTTGCATTAGGATACCTAGGGGAATAATCTCATAAACTCAATTACTTTTGCTAAACTTATGTGTTATTTAGCTTCGGATAGTGCTTATTATGAGTTTTAGTGCTAGAAATGGCGATTTGAGTGGATATTAGGCCAAGTATTGATTTTTGATGGTTAGCTTAACTTAACTAAGTGTTATTAGGCCCTTTAAACAGAGATTTTAAACCAGATTTCACTAAAATATCATAGGGTTTCAATTTGGTGCAAATTTAACGTTTTAAGGTAAAATTTAGCCTTCTGTGATCTGCTGTTAACCCGTGTGCTTCAGAAAAAATCTGAGATAACTGGAGCATACTTTGTAGATCTTGATCACACACCCAGAGAACGAGACCCCCTACCCACCTTCTGGCCACCGTTTTATTCATCCTGGCCGCAATTTGCGGCCAGATGTGAGTATTTTGTGTTGGGTCTGGGTGGGTAGAAGTCAGCTATATATTTAAGTAGTTTGGTATATGCAACTTTTTATATTTTCACCCGAGTAAAAATCTGGAGCAAAATACAGTTTTTCCAAAACGTTTAGCTTGCGCGACACGTGTGATACATGAGTGGGTTTTGTGTTCCTGCGTGTCGCGACGTGTCGGGATAGTTTCAGACTCGTATACACACGTTTTAGCGTATCGGATACACGCGCGTTTAGTTCGCGACGCGAGTTTCTCGTTTGGTTTCGATATCGCTTTTTTGTAGTATTTTTTCTAATGTGTATTCTTTGTGTAAATTATAGGTTCACAGGCGGGTACGTCGGATGCCGTAAAGAAAGGGAAACAAGTGGTCGGCTACGCTTAGCACGAGACCAGGTGAGTAGATTTAACATCTACGGGGAAATCGCCCGTATGGCGTTAAGCGTCAGGGCGTGATAGGATATTGTAGTCGCATATATTTATATGTATATTGCTCGCCCATAGGTACTATTGTAGCATACCCCTCTTTGTTGCATATAGAAATGGTAGTTATATAACACCGCACTGTCACTAACGGTTCAAGCTGCACGAGCACTATTTGTATGTTACACTTAAACCGTTAGTGATTGCCATGACACTCACACTATAGGATTGCTACGAATCATACATCGTTTTGAGTACCGCATCATTGATGATTAGACATGACTTTGTCGCATATTGGCATATATATACGTTGATATATTCATATTGCGCACATACACATTGTGTATCCATATTAGTACACATATACATTGCTACACTCATAGATGTATATACACATACCTTGATATATCTATCCATATTGGTGCACGCATACTGCTACATTCATATATGCTATCCCTATTGGTGCACACATACCTTGACATATCTATACTTGTGCACACACACATTGTATATGTTAGTTGTATGTATGCCCTAGAGGCCAGTATTGTACAGATTATGTATATTATATTGGATGCTTGGACATATATAGAGATGACTTTCTTGCTCGACATGATAGTATGCTATCTGGTTGCCATTTATCTTAACATGTACACTAGTCTCTTTATACTGTCTTATAGTTACATGTTGGTAAAGCCCTTAGGATGTGTACTTGACTACCTGGACTATGATGCAGATCATACTAGTGGGAACATGGTAGTCCATAAGTACATCCTTCAAGGTCCCTAGTCGTGGGTATCTCGAGACGGGGCATCGATTTACCAGAGTAGACTAGCGTATACGCTTCTCGACCCATATGATGGGCGATGGATGATCCCATATCCATTGGTGTTTGACATCAGAGATGGTATACGGGTGCTCAGTGGAAACTGGGTACACTGGACGGACTCGCCGAGAACTCCCAGATGGTATTATACCTCACGTCAGATGGCAGTTCTCAGGTGACACTTGTACAGATTAGTCTGTAGACCCGAGATCGTCATGGAGTCTTGTGTGATTCCCACTGTGCTTTGATCTCCACCTTACCACGTCCATGAGGGCGTGCAAAACGGTGGTCTTTGGGTACAGTCCCGAATCACATGGAGGCAATGAGCGATAGGAGGGGTTTCGTCTCTCCCGGTATTGGGGGTTGATGTTGCGCTGTGCTCGATTGGCCGTAACAGGTAAGTCCCTGGCCAGGGCTGATCAGAGATTTGCTGGTAAGTGTTACCAGTAGTTTCTCGACCCGTTACGAGCCTCACATCAGCACGACTTATCGGGTTATTGGGGTCTGACGTATACCACCCTTAGACTTGATATGCGACGTATCAGACGAAGAGACTTGACTGTATGGTAAGTGTTACTGGTCGGATTCGCAGGAGTGTGAGCGGGCTAGCTCGTCGATCTTCTGATCGCTCAATACGCGGGTGGCCGTTATTTTTAGCAGACCGCTTGCGGCTTGTGGGTGCTTGATATGATCATCATCTGCTACCGGCGTATTGACGAGTCTTTAGAGTCCTACACAGAGGTTTCCTGGCTCAAGCGAAACGAAATAGGAGCGCATATGAGATATGTGCAGGACCGAGAATAATGCGTGTATGTGATACCGCATTTCATTCTCGCGACATATGTTTCGATTGGTTATATTAGATATGACCTAGTTATCGAATCATTGATTCGATAAATCGATGCATTGAATACTAGTCGGTTATGTGCGACGTGACCAGATCATTGAATCAAGTGTTGATTTAATGATTTAATGCATAATTGTATATTTGATATACTACTTTGCATTAACTAGTATCGGTTCACTTTAAACGGATTTTTCTCACTTGGATTGCACATTGTATATGTGATATACTTTCGTGCACTTTTTTGTATCATGTTTGATGATACTTGATCATTTAGTTAAGTGTATAAAATTAATCCATGGTTAATATGATAATTAGGGTTTTGCATTTTCATTTATTTATTTATTTATTTATTTATTTGAAATATGTTATGATAAGAATGGTGGCTAAGTTTGTCATTTTGTTGAAGCTTCATGAAGCTTTGACTTTGCTAACCATCCTTATCTTCATGCTTAACCCTAACCCATCAAAGTGACCATGGTTAATTCTCTACACTTAACCCTAGTTCAAGTTATGATAAGTATTTGTTTTATATTTATTTTTGAAATAACACTTATCATAACTTTTTCTAGAGCTCATCATCTTCTTCTTCTTCAAGCTTGCTACTCCAATGGCAACTTGAGCTTTAGTGAGTTAAATCCAAATCCAAAGTGAACCCACCTCCTATTTCTTCACCCTCTACTTCTTGCCAAGTTGTTTTGGGTGTTTACTTCACAAGTTTCACAAGTTTGTGAAGTCGGAGCTTGAGTTTGTGCAACCTCGACGTAGATCGTCTTTGACACAAAGCCGACGAGCTATTCCGCTTGCTTTCCCGATGAAGCCGATGATCGAGTCGAGGATTCATGATGGACAGCGAGGACATGACGTTGCGGAGCCGTGGAGGTGGAAATCCGGATCTACAAAGGTTGTATATCCGTATCATAGTAGTTAACTGTTAACTAGCTTTCTATTTCGCCTAAACATCTAGTTAAAGATCCGTAGTCTAGGGTTTCTCGGCACTAAAAATTTTAATATGGCATGTTCGATGCCTTGTGAAGACCCACTAGGGTGCCTAGGAACCTTTCACTGGTATCAGAGCCTAGCTAGAGCCTTAGGCGAAGTCCCAACGACGTTTGAAGTCCGAACGAACTCGAAACCCTAGAATTTTAGAGCTCTCTGGACATTTTCATAAATCTGGGATTTTTCAATATTTAAAATGTCTAAAAAATTCAGCATAGAATTCTAAGCATTACTGTGCAAAACGATCCCATCAACTGTTCATTAAGCCGCGGAAGAGCGGCATAAGCATGCTTTATGCCGCCCTTCAGCGGTCAAACAGTGACGTCATCCCATTATTTTTGCACAGTAATACCTGATAAATTCCACTGAGTTTTCTGGATATTTTTAAATTTATTTAAGTGTTGAGTACTCTGGAGTTATATTGGGAATCGATGAATTCGATCGGAATATCAAACTTTGTCTAAGTGTTTTTCCAGATAATTGTAGAATATGTTAAAGACTTCGACCGGATATAAATACCCAGGTTTTCCCCTGCCAAAATATCCAAGTGTTGGATTATTGTGTGGTTAAAAGACGTTCTAAGTAGTGCAAGTAACGCGATGGTCCCTCTAGAAGACACATACCTTAACTCGATTATGTGACCGTCTTGAACTGCCCTTTGAACCTTCGGGTTTGGGGCAGTACGGCGTGCCACATGTGAGGCGTTGGCTTGACCCTTCTACGGCTGGACCGTTGGTACTGAGGTATGAAGTGAATGTCTTTGAACCTATTTCATGTGTTGATCGGTGTCGGGAAAACTTGGGTGTTCGAATGTTCGATCGGAAAGTTTGATATATTCTATTTATCCGGAATTGGATACAATAATTGGAATTCACAAAAGGTTATGAGATAACTGGATGAATGTTATAGATCTAGCAGTTTAGTTTCACAAGATATCGAAAAGAGTTTTCGATGATGGGACTAAAATGCGGGATTTATAACCGTTAGGCATGTGATGTCTAAAAAGGTTGCGGATTCCAATTGTTCTAGTTTTACACTTTCTTTTCTGTGACCGTAAGTGTAGTATGATCATATCGCCGGTTTCGTTGCTATACGTCAACGACAATTGGGGTATGCATACTTACTTACGTTGATGACATGTGATGTTATGTGTTGCTGGATATGTTATATTGGATCGTCGTATTCGAATAGCCGGGGGTTTTTATGTGAGATGAGTGTTTTTCATTTTCATTCATGTAAAAACTTGTATGTAATATTCTTTTATTCGGGGCACTTCCAGGATGCGGGAGTTGTCACCCTTTGTATATTATTTACTTTTCTGCACTAGGATAGACCCAAGGAGGGGAGCACAAGTAACCGGGTTCTGGGGTCCAGTGGGAGACCAACTCGAGGTGTCGAGTCCGAGTCTCCTAACCCTAGAATTGGCAGGGTTGCTTGCCGCTCTCGTAGGGGTCTAGGGGTGTGGGATTGGCTATTCATCACGACCGTGGAATCCGTGTTTTATACTGGCTCGTATTTAAAACACGGACGTCCTAGTATATCCAATATTTCATATGTTTATTCTGCTGCGATATCTGTGTTGTGATTCTGTGATGGATATAGTATATAGTATATATGATATATTATATAGACGTTACTTATGTTTTACACCCGCGCTAGCCCTGCCCTGCTCTGTCGTTAGTTACCTAACCTAACGGTGCACGAGAGGACATCGAGACGAATGCGGATGGCATAAGTGTACGTCATATCTATCTGTGATGTTTAGGTATTTAAATGATGGGACTTCATTAATGTGATTAATGAAAGATAAGAAACCTAAGATGTTGTAGAATCGAATTTTAAAATAAAATAGGTAGCTACAGTTCTTGCTTTGCACAGCGATATATATGATATATCCTGCACCTCATTCGACGAGGAAAGGACCGAGATCCCTTCACCGGGAGTGACTCCTTTAGCGATAACTGGCAGATGCTACACACTCGGTTTGTTTTTGATTGCTTTTAAGAGTTTTTTGCTTTGCACAGTGATATATATGATATATCCCGCACCTCATTCGACGAGGAAAGGACCGAGATCCCTTCACCGGGAGTGACTCCTTTAGCAAAACTGGAAAAGCCTCAAAATCACTCCATTTTAAAACTACATTTGGTTCTACAACGATATCAAGTTCATTACGCAATAGGTTTTCAGAAAAACCTAGCGTAGCCCTCCGTCATTTCAGATAAGTCCTGTTTAGTATTCGTGCTGCGTTTGTTGACCTTGTCAAGGCGCAGTGTGCGGTAGCTAACCAGTATTTATCTGCTTATGCATATGATGCAGATTGAGTTAGGGTAGTCGTACGGCCTTGTTGACCTTGTCAAGGGTCGTGCGGGTGGGTTTGATTCAATCAAGAAATGACGGGTTGAACTTGACTTGCGGTCTATGATTTGTTGACCTTGTCAAGGTCATAGATCGTTCGGGGCAAAATATTATCGGGAATTTCAAGTGTTGAAATTTGCAATGAGATTGCATACCTTCTATGAGATAGTTGGATCCCGATACCCGCTGCGAGTAAGAGTTACTCCTGGGAGAGTTTTACACATTGCAATTAGCCGATCAAGTAGGTGTCTAGAAAGGTGTCAACGGGGTTACGCCTCTGGGAAAACGAGGTTTACAGTAATTAGGTTCGTGCGAAAGCACGGGGGACCTCCCTCAAAGTACCGACACTGGCCTGGCTGAATGTTTGGCGAACTTATAGTGTGTAATTAATCCCGGCTAGTCTTTCCTTTTAGGGTTTGGAGGAAGATTTGATAAAAAGCAGTGGGAGCCATCCTGATTAGATAAGATAATAACCAATCTGATCTTGCACGAGCATACGCTAAAGTGTTTTCTTCTCTCTCTCTCCAGGTAGCGACCATTTCATGCCTTAATAAAGATAATAATATGGATGTATTGACCGAACCCGCATGTTATACTGTGCTGGGGAACGTTGGTTCTGTTCTTTCTTATAAGAGTTATAGGAATGAACAGGATATAGGGGAATACCAGGATTCCCATGCCACCCGAATGAAGAAAGTACATGATGATGCATTTTCTTCGGGTGTGTTCGTTACTGAGAACTGTTTCTCCATTTGCTCTACGTCCTGGGTATTGGATACCGGGTCGGGATCCCATATATGTAATCAGTTACATGGGCTTAGAAAAGGTAGAGAACTTGGAGAAGGTGATAAAGACATTAGAGTTGGAAATGGTGCAATTGTTGCAGCTAAGACTGTCGGGGAATATCACCTAGTATTACCAACTGGTAATACATTGGTTCTGAACGAATGCTATTACATGCCGAACCTGATATGCAACATTATATCGGTTTCTTTATTAAGTAAAGAGGGATATAATTTTGTATTACTGGACAATGTTATGAACATTTTCCAGAACCAAAAGTTGGTTGGATCAGGCACGTTGTGCAATGGCATTTATGTTCTAAATCAATCAACAGTTCTGAGCATAACAAACACACACAAGAGGAAGAGTTCTGAACTCAACGAATCCTTCTTGTGGCATTGTAGACTGGGTCACATCAATGCGACACGACTAGCTAAGTTGCATAAGGATGGATATTTAAATCCATTTGAATTTTCATCCTATGACACTTGCCAGTCATGTCTCAAAGGCAAGATGACCAAGACTCCGTTTACGGGACACGGAGAAAGAGTTACCGAACTCTTAGGACTAATACATAGTGATGTATGTGGTCCCATGTCTACACATGCCAGGGATGGTTCTTCATACTTCATTACATTCACTGACGATCTCTCTAGGTTCGGGTATGTGTTCCTGATGAAACACAAATCAGAAGCTTTTGAGAAATTTAGGGAATATAAACAAGAAGTTGAGAACCAAACCGGAAAAAGTATTAAAATCCTTCGATCTGATCGAGGAGGAGAATACTTAAGCAATGAATTCCTGGGCTTCCTAAAAGAGAATGGGATTCTCACTCAGCTGACTCCTCCATATACACCACAGCACAACGGTGTATCAGAACGGAGGAACCGCACCCTATTAGATATGGTGCGCTCTATGATGAGTACAGCTGAGTTACCTATTTCCTTCTGGGGATATGCGCTGGAGACAGCAGCATATCTATTGAATCAAGTTCCATCTAAATCTGTACCTACCACACCATATGAGATATGGAGTGGGAAGAGACCATATTTTAAACGAGTTAAGATATGGGGTTGTCCGGCCTATGTCAAAAGACAAAATCCGGACAAGCTCGAGGCACGGTCAGTTCTCTGCAAGTTTGTGGGATATCCAAAGAATTCTTATGGGTATTTTTTCTACCACAGTGAGGAACAAAAAGTGTTTGTTGCTCAACATGCCACCTTTTTAGAAAAGGAATTTCTTGCCAAGGAGATTAGTGGCTCTGAGGTAGAACTGGAAGAAGTTCCAGAAACACAAACAATAACTGAAGATTTAGTGGAACCAGAAGATTCGGTAGTACCCGACCAACCCCAGCCTCTCCGCCGATCTAGTAGGGTTTCTCGTCCACCTGAGAGATATTATGGTTTTCTCATTGATGGTGGTAGTGAGGATTGCATCATGGAGGATGATGACCCAACTAGCTTCGAGCAGGCCATCACGAGTGGGGACTCAGTGAAATGGCTGGATGCTATGCGGTCCGAGATGGATTCCATGTACACCAACAAAGTATGGACTTTGGAAGTTGCTTCTGAAGGGGTAAAACCCATTGGGAGCAAGTGGATCTTTAAGAAGAAATTTGGTGTAGATGGGAAAGTGGAGACTTTCAAAGCTAGACTTGTAGCAAAGGGTTTTCGTCAAAGACCAGGTGTGGACTATGACGAGACCTTTTCTCCAGTAGCTATGCTTAAATCCATCCGAATCATGCTTGCCATTGCTGCTTTTCATGACTACGAAATCTGGCAAATGGATGTTAAGACCGCCTTTCTAAATGGTGATTTAGAAGAGTGCGTGTACATGACTCAGCCAGAGGGCTTCGTAGACAGTGGGAGCAGCGGGAAGGTGTGCAAGCTGCTTAAATCCATTTATGGATTAAAGCAAGCATCGCGGAGTTGGAACATCTGCTTTGACGTCGTTATCAAAGAGTTTGATTTCGTCAAAAATCCAGATGAACCTTGTATCTACAGGAAGGTGGCAGAGAGTAAGGTTGTCTTCCTCGTATTGTACGTGGACGACATACTCTTGATAGGAAATGATATTCCTATGCTGCAATCGGTCAAGCTCTTCTTATCACAAAGATTCTCAATGAAAGATCTTGGTGATGCCTCCTGCATATTGGGAATCAGGATCTATAGAGATAGATCCAAACGGATTTTAGGATTGTCCCAATCCAGGTACATTGACACCATACTAAAGAGGTTTAGTATGGAAGAGTCCAAGCGTGGGAACTTGCCCACGATCTCTGGAGTCACTCTCTCCAAAGAGATGTCTCCCAAGACTGATTTGGAGAGAGCTCGCATGCAAGGGATACCCTACGCTTCGGCGGTAGGCTCTATCATGTATGCGATGCTATGTACCAGACCCGATGTAGCATACTCACTAAGTGTAGTGAGCAGGTATCAAGCTGATCCTGGAGAGAGTCACTGGACAGCTGTGAAGAGCATTCTCAAGTACTTGCGAAGGACTAGAGATATGTTCTTGGTGTATGGTAACGGAGAACTCCAAGTGGAGTCCTTTACCGATTCGAGCTTCCAGAGTGATAAGGACGACTCTAAGTCGCAGTCGGGCTTTGTCTTTACCCTTTACGGAGGGGCGGTTAGCTGGAAGAGTTCCAAGCAGGAAACCGTGGCAGACTCGACGATGGAGGCTGAATACATCGCTGCCAACGATGCTGCTAAAGAAGCTGTCTGGATCAAGAAGTTCATTACTGAACTTGGAGTGGTTCCATCCATTGAGCATCCAATACCTTTGTATTGCGATAACAATGGAGCGGTGGCTTTGGCCAAGGAACCCAGGTCCCATCAGCGGTCCAGGCATATTCTGAGGCGGTATCACCTGATCCGGGAGATAGTTGATCGCCGGGAGATCGAGGTCAGGAGAGTTGACACGAAGAACAACACGGCGGATCCACTCACGAAGGCCATTCCCCAGATACAGTTTGAGAGACTCTTCGGGATGCTCGGTATGAGATACTACAGCAGCTGGCCCTAGTGCAAGTGGGAGATTGTTAGTTGTATGTATGCCCTAGAGGCCAGTATTGTACAGATTATGTATATTATATTGGATGCTTGGACATATATAGAGATGACTTTCTTGCTCGACATGATAGTATGCTATCTGGTTGCCATTTATCTTAACATGTACACTAGTCTCTTTATACTGTCTTATAGTTACATGTTGGTAAAGCCCTTAGGATGTGTACTTGACTACCTGGACTATGATGCAGATCATACTAGTGGGAACATGGTAGTCCATAAGTACATCCTTCAAGGTCCCTAGTCGTGGGTATCTCGAGACGGGGCATCGATTTACCAGAGTAGACTAGCGTATACGCTTCTCGACCCATGTGATGGGCGATGGATGATCCCATATCCATTGGTGTTTGACATCAGAGATGGTATACGGGTGCTCAGTGGAAACTGGGTACACTGGACGGACTCGCCGAGAACTCCCAGATGGTATTATACCTCACGTCAGATGGCAGTTCTCAGGTGACACTTGTACAGATTAGTCTGTAGACCCGAGATCGTCATGGAGTCTTGTGTGATTCCTACTGTGCTTTGATCTCCACCTTACCACGTCCATGAGGGCGTGCAAAACGGTGGTCTTTGGGTACAGTCCCGAATCACATGGAGGCAATGAGCGATAGGAGGGGTTTCGTCTCTCCCGGTATTGGGGGTTGATGTTGCGCTGTGCTCGATTGGCCGTAACAGGTAAGTCCCTGGCCAGGGCTGATCAGAGATTTGCTGGTAAGTGTTACCAGTAGTTTCTCGACCCGTTACGAGCCTCACATCAGCACGACTTATCGGGTTATTGGGGTCTGACGTATACCACCCTTAGACTTGATATGCGACGTATCAGACGAAGAGACTTGACTGTATGGTAAGTGTTACTGGTCGGATTCGCAGGAGTGTGAGCGGGCTAGCTCGTCGATCTTCTGATCGCTCAATACCCGGGTGGCCGTTATGTTTAGCAGACCGCTTGCGGCTTGTGGGTGCTTGATATGATCATCATCTGCTACCGGCGTATTGACGAGTCTTTAGAGTCCTACACAGAGGTTTCCTGGCTCAAGCGAAACGAAATAGGAGCGCATATGAGATATGTGCAGGACCGAGAATAATGCGTGTATGTGATACCGCATTTCATTCTCGCGACATATGTTTCGATTGGTTATATTAGATATGACCTAGTTATCGAATCATTGATTCGATAAATCGATGCATTGAATACTAGTCGGTTATGTGCGACATGACCGGATCATTGAATCAAGTGTTGATTTAATGATTTAATGCATAATTGTATATTTGATATACTACTTTGCATTAACTAGTATCGGTTCACTTTAAACGGATTTTTCTCACTTGGATTGCACATTGTATATGTGATATACTTTCGTGCACTTTTTTGTATCATGTTTGATGATACTTGATCATTTAGTTAAGTGTATAAAATTAATCCATGGTTAATATGATAATTAGGGTTTTGCATTTTCATTTATTTATTTATTTATTTATTTATTTGAAATATGTTATGATAAGAATGGTGGCTAAGTTTGTCATTTTGTTGAAGCTTCATGAAGCTTTGACTTTGCTAACCATCCTTATCTTCATGCTTAACCCTAACCCATCAAAGTGACCATGGTTAATTCTCTACACTTAACCCTAGTTCAAGTTATGATAAGTATTTGTTTTATATTTATTTTTGAAATAACACTTATCATAACTTTTTCTAGAGCTCATCTTCTTCTTCTTCTTCAAGCTTGCTACTCCAATGGCAACTTGAGCTTTAGTGAGTTAAATCCAAATCCAAAGTGAACCCACCTCCTATTTCTTCACCCTCTACTTCTTGCCAAGTTGTTTTGGGTGTTTACTTCACAAGTTTCACAAGTTTGTGAAGTCGGAGCTTGAGTTTGTGCAACCTCGACGTAGATCGTCTTTGACACAAAGCCGACGAGCTATTCCGCTTGCTTTCCCGATGAAGCCGATGATCGAGTCGAGGATTCATGATGGACAGCGAGGACATGACGTTGCGGAGCCGTGGAGGTGGAAATCCGGATCTACAAAGGTTGTATATCCGTATCATAGTAGTTAACTGTTAACTAGCTTTCTATTTCGCCTAAACATCTAGTTAAAGATCCGTAGTCTAGGGTTTCTCGGCACTAAAAATTTTAATATGGCATGTTCGATGCCTTGTGAAGACCCACTAGGGTGCCTAGGAACCTTTCAGTATATCCCTATTGGTGCACACATACCTTGACATATCTATACTTGTGCACACACACACTGTATATCCCTATTGGTGCAGACATACCTTGACATATCTATACTTGTGCACACACACATTGTATATCCCTATTGGTGCAGACATACCTTGACATATATCTATACTTGTTCACACACACACTGTATATCCCTATTGGTGCACACATACTTTGACATATCTATACTTGCGTACATACAAACTGTGTATCCATTTTAGTGCACATATACATTGCTACACTCATATTTGCGTATATATCCACTTGCACATCCATACCTATATACATACATATGTTACATACATGGATGATATTGACTTGATTGCTAGAAAATAGGGACCGCATGAGATATTTTCAAAACTGGATCCTTTTAAAAGAGCGGTTTTCCCTTTTTACTCTTAGTGTCATACGACACATTGCATGGATTTACACATTGAATTTTGGATTCATGTGATTTCTGGATTTGAGAACCATGGTATTATTTTAAGAAAATATGCACTGTTTTAAAAACCAGGTTTCTCTTGATATGATACTTTAGTGAGTCCACTATTCGTTTTCTCGGTGCTGAGACGTGTGACATGTGAACCCGAATCGAGGAGCTGGATGAGGCCGATTGCGGGTACATGGTGGACCCGATATGATACCCCGGGGCGAGAACGGATCGCTGTGCAGTAGACGGTAAGCCTGGCAGAGGGATTACTACCTACCGGTGATTGGTTGGACGTGGCGGTTATCCGGAGGATACTGACTAGAGTCGAGAGATGGATACGGGACGACCCGTACTGCCAGGGTCGAGGGCCGATTCTGCAGACGGAGCCCGTGGGCCGATCCGGACTGACAGAGCCCGATACTTGAGAATTTGCGTGTCGATGCTGGACACGATATTTCATGATATTTTCGAGTGCTGATGCTGGGCACTCACGATTCTATGAGATTTACAGGATTTGAGGGCCGATTAGAGTGACGGCGCCAGAGTTTTACTGGGATTTGGGTGTATTTGATGGACATCGGTTATTTTTCCACGTTGATATTCTGTGTAGATAATATTTTACCCCATGCTCAGCATTCATTGTTATGCATCTCATCCTGTAGTTGTAATACCTGATAGAGTACTTTGGCATGATTATTGCATACCCTGCTCATCATATATAGATGTTATTAGCTTACACTTGTTATGCATGATTATTGCATACCCTGCACATCACATATAGATGTTATCTGTTGGCATATGTTAGAGTATCGCAGTACGTGCATACTCGCGATTACCTTTATATGTTATCTACTATTCACGAGTTGGCAACTCACCCCCGTTGTGCCACAGTGTTTGCAGGTTGCCCCTCAGAGTAGTTGCGGCAGGGCTACTTTCTTGTATTTTTTGCTACGGATACCACTGCAGTTGGCGCGTGAGCCCTTTTGCTGATAGATGGGTTTTTGTGGTATCCGTTTATTTTCCAGTTGTACACACTATTGTATCTAGTAATCTCCATCTACTATTCATGTATTGACTTAGAGACCAGTTGTGAGGACGATGTATATTATTTTGTACTCTGGTGTCGAGCTCGTTGTGAGCCGACTTTATTTATGCAGTTTTATTTTTCATGATATTTTTCCACTTATATTGCTCATTTCTTCACTACGACGTCGTATATTATTATTGTGGTGGTTGTTTCCGCCGTTGGGCGTGATTGCTCCCGTTTGGGGATGCTTTATTCTTATTGTATGTCATTTTTACTTATATCTTGTCTTGTACCCGATTTCGGGGCTGGTTTTTACAAAGCAAATGCTGCCGAAATTTTTAAGAAAACAACTTAAACTTTAAAAGAATTTTACTAAATTACTCAAGGTTTCCTAAATAATTTAAACTTGAAAGGTTTTTACTTGAGATTTCTAAATGTTTTAACAAATGTTTTCATCAAATGTTTTCAACACTCACTACTTTTAATGGTTTTGATTTCTGGGTTTCGGCTTACTTAGTCGCGTTACGCCTGTACACGTTACGTGGTTAAGTGCCGGTCACGGGCCGAACTTGGGTCGTGACAAAGTTGGTATCAGAGCGTAGGTTTTACCTTTCGGAGTGTAGGATGACCCTGGTTTGATGGAGTAGGTAGCTGAAGCAGAGTGGTGTAGAGTGTGTATGTTCTGCGGCATACTCACGATACGGTACTCCGCCTATGTGACCTTAGGACTTATTGATTGAAATTCCTTCCTGACAATATACATTCTTGTGATTCGATTTCCGTATCCTTATCGAATCGTACTTTCTTTTCAGCCATTATGCCGGCAAAGATTACGAGGGCGTAGAGAGCGGCCGCGAGAGCCGAGATTAGAGTTGACTCGTCTGAGACAGGGACTGACCCGGGCAGTACCCCCGTTGTACCAGAGCAGACTGTTCCTCTTACGACAGATCAAATCGCCATGCTAGGGGCCGGTATGCAGGAGATGTGCCAGATGATATGGTCGTTAGTGGAGACACTTCTAGCGTAGCGACCAGAGGTAGTTCCACCAGTTGTGGGGACCACGATGGTACCTACAATACAGGTAGTTGCCTTTGCAGCCACAGAGGTTATTACTGTATCGCTATCAGAGTTTATGAGGATGAAGCCTCCGGTCTTCATAGGCACCGATGCAGCCGAGGACCCACAGTCTTTTATTGATAGGATGGCCCGGATATGTCGTTCACTCAGATGCGAGATGGGTAGAGTTCGCGTGCTTTCGCCTGGAAGGTCTTGCGCAGAAATGGTGTGAGTCGGTCGAGAAGGGCAGACTAGCAGGTCTTCCTCCTATGACCTGGACCGAGTTTGTGACGGTATTCCTTGCCCGCTTCCTTCCACAGAGTGTCAGAGATTCTAGAGCGCGCAGGTTCGAGTCTTTATGTCAGACTCCGGAGATGACAGTGTCCGAGTACGACGTACTATTCCTCGAGTTATCTGTCTATGCCCCGTATTTAGTGGCTACTGAGGAGATGCGAGTCAAGAGGTTTGTTCGAGGCTTGCTTACCCCACTGTTTCTTGCGATCAGCGCATAACATTGCGAGACTTATGCAGCAGCTGTAGACGCAGCCTTATTAGTCGAGGAGCGCCTTACTGAGATTTCGGTAGTTCCAGAGCCGAAGAGAGTTCGTACTGGTACACCGGCACAGAGACGGCCATTTAGGCGCCACGACAGACACCTTACAGGTGGCAAAGACTTGGTGCGAGGCCGGTTGTTCAGCTCTTATCCCCAGGAGGGTCAGCCGGCACCATCTAGATGTTTCCGATGCGGGAGTACTTATGATCGTGTTCGAGACTGTCCGGAGCCACGTGAGGGCGAGACTGCCGTACCACATGTCACGCTTCCACCTTCTCCACCCCACAGGGCGTTGCCTATTCTACCTATTGTTGTTGCTCCGCATCAGACTCATGCAAAGAGATGTCGTGGTCGCGGAGGGTTTGCTCATAGAGGATGAGGTGGCCGAGGCAAAGGACAGCCAGCTGCCGGCAGAGTACAGCCAGTTGCTAGTAGGGGACCGCCAGTCGCAGGTGGAAGACAGGCACCGGTTTTCGCTTTGACGCACCACGACGCGCAGGCGTCCAATACAGTGGTCTCAGGTATCCTATCAGTATATTTTGTTGATGCACACGTGTTGTTTGATCCGGGATCCACGCACTCGTACGTTTCCACACACTTCGTGCCGAGTTTGGGTAGAGAGTCCGGTTTGCTTGATCAGCCTCTTGTTGTGACCACTCCTGTGGGCGATTCGTTTGTTGCTAGACACGTGTCCCGATTGTGTGTTGTCCGTATTGGCAAGAGAGAGTTGCATGTCGACTTGATCCTTCTTGAATGTTGGACTTCGACATTCTTTTGGGCATGGATTGGTTAGCCACGTGCTATGCGTCTGTGGACTGCCGCGAGAAGACAGTTAGGTTTTGTTTTTCCGGCGAGTCGGCTTTTGTTGTGTAGGGGGACCGTGGTACCGCCCTTCACGGTTTGATTTCTTCTCTTCGCGCTGGACAGCTTTTGAGGAAGGGATGCCAGGGATTTCTAGCCTATGTTTGCGATACTAGAGCTACAGAGGTTCCGTTGGACCAGGTTCCGATTGTTAGTGAGTGCCCTGATGTTTTCCCTGACGAGCTTCCTGGGCTACTGCCTGAGCCCGATATTGTTTTCTGCATTGACTTGATTTCCGGCACGGGGACTATTTCCATACCGCCTTATCGGATGGCCCCGGCGGAGCTTAGAGAGTTGAAAGGTCAGTTGCAAGATTTGCTGGATAAGGGACTTATTCGACCCAGTGTGTCTCCTTGGGGTGCTCCAGTCCTGTTTGTCAAGAAGAAGGACGGCAGTTTCCGTTTGTTTATCGACTACCGCCAGCTGAACAGGGTTACCGTGCGGAACAGGTATCCTTTACCATGCATTGACGACTTGTTCGACCAGCTTCAGGGTGCAGGATACTTTTCGAGGATCGACTTGAGATCAGGCTACCATCAGTTGTGGGTTCTACAGGAGGATATTCCGAAGACATCTTTCCGCACGTGTTATGGCCAATATGAGTTTCTGGTGATGTCGTTCGGATTCACCAATGCCCCAGCAGCATTTATGGACTTGATGAACCGCATTTTCAGGCCGTATCTTGATTTGTTCATCATCGTATTCATTGACGATATTTTTGTGTTTTCCCGGAGCCGAGAGGAGCACGAGCAGCACCTGCGGATCACAATGCAGACTTTGAGGGAGCACCAGCTATTCGCAAAATTCTCCAAGTGCACATTCTGGCTTGACAGCATAGACTTCTTGGGTCACGTGATTACACGAGATGGTATATGTGTGGACCCGAAGAAGATCGAGGCCGTTCAGTGTTGGCCTAGACCTGCATCAGTTACGGAGATCCGCAGCTTTCTAGGACTGGCCGGCTACTACAGACGATTTGTACAGAACTTCTCCCGTATTGCATCACCTTTGACTGGGTTGACCCGGAAGGGAGTTCCTTTCGATTGGACGGAGGAGTGCGAGCATAGCTTTTAGCAGTTGCCGACTCGTTGGACTACGGCGCCGGTGTTATCATTGCCTACATGATCGGGTGGATTTGTGGTCTATTGTGACGCTTCTAGAGTGGGGCTAGGGTGCGTATTGATGCAGCACGACAGGGTGATCGCATATGCTTCTCGGCAGCTGAAGAAACACGAACAGAACTACCTCACTCACGATTTAGAGATGGATGCAGTGGTCTTTGCACTCAAGATCTGGCGACATTACCTATACGGCGAGTCGTGCCGGATATTCACTGATCACAAGAGCTTAAAGTATATATTTCAGCAGCGAGACCTGAATCTTAGTCAACGCCGTTGGATGGAACTAGTAAAGGACTACGATTGCGAGATCTTGTATCACCCGGGCAAGGCGAATGTAGTGGTGGATGCCTTGAGTAGGAGGCCCAGGGGTAGTCTATCTTGTTTGAACGCAGTGCAGAGGCAGTCGTCGGCAGATTGGCAGATTTTATGAGATAGCCGAGTGCAGTTCGAGTTCACGCCGATCGGGGGACAGCTTGCGCATGCTCGTGCACGCCCACAGTTGCTTGACCGTATACAGGAGGCATAGTACAGTGATGACCGTTGTTCAGAGATCATGACACAGATTGGACAGGGCAGATTTTCCGAGTTCGTGATCGATGATCAGGGGATACTGCGATTTGGGACTAGACTGTGCGTACCAGATGCTGAGGGACTGCGGCGTGATATTCTTGAGGAGGCACATCGATCAGTGTACAGTGTTCATCCGGGTTCCACTAAGATGTACAATAATATGAGAGATGTTTACTGGTGGGACTGGATGAAGAGGGACGTCACAGACTTCGTATCGAGATGCCTGACTTGTCAGCAAGTCAAGGCCGAGCACCAAAGGCCAGCAGGAGAGCAACAGCCGTTACCCATTTCGGAGTGGAAATGGGAGTAGATTTCTATGGACTTCATTGTGGGTCTACCCAGGACTAGTCGAGGGTATGACTCCATTTGGGTGATCGTAGACCGATTGAAGAAAGCGGCTCACTTCCTGTCGGTGAAGACCACTTTCGGATTTGCTCAGTATGCCCAGATATACATCGACGAGATCGTACGACTGCATGGAGTCCCGATATGTATCGTGTCCGACCGAGGCACCCAGTTTACCAGCCGACAATGGCAGAGGCTTCAGGAGGCTTTGGGCACCCGCTTGAGTTTCAGCACAACATTTCATCCGTAGACCGACGGCGAGTCAGAACGGACTATTCAGACTCTCGAGGACATGCTCTGAGTGTGCTTTTTAGACTTTGGTGGTAGCTGGGATCATTATTTACCCTTGGTGGAGTTCTCTTACAATAATAGTTTCCAGGATACTATTTGGATGGCACCTTTTGAGGCCTTGTATGGGAGGAGATGTAGATCGCCCGTCTGTTGGACAGAGCTCAGTGAGAGCAGTATTTTGGGGCCGCAGATTGTACAGGAGACGACCGAGAAGATACAGTTGATTCGAAATAGGATGAGGACAGCTCAGAGCAGGAAGAAATCGTATGCCGACAGACGCCGCCGCAGATTAGAGTTCGCAGTTGGCGATCACGTTTTTCTGAGGGTCTCTCCGATGAAGGGAGTGGTGAGGTTTGGACGGAAGGGGAAGCTTAGCCCCATATTTATAGGTCCTTTCGAGATCCTCGAGCGTTTGGGCGCAGTAGCATATCGTTTGGCTCTTCCACCCGACTTCCCGGATGTTCACCCCTTATTCCACGTTTCGATGCTTCGCAGATACCTGCAAGACCCTTTTCACATGATTCAGCATCAGACCATTCAGCTCGAGTGCGATCTTTCGTTCACCGAGCAGCCAGTCGTGATATTGGACCGGCAGGTGAAGAAACTTCGATCGAAGGTCTTGCCATCTGTGAAGGTGCTTTGGCGCAGCCCTAATGGTAAAAAGATCACTTGGGAGGCTGAGGGCGAGATGCGGAAGAAATTCCCTCATCTCTTTGAAGGTACGCGTAGCTATATATTTTAAATTCGGTGACAAATTTCTTTAAGGGGGGAAGATTGTAACACCTTAGATTGTGATTAATCTCTAATTATATTTTAATGTGTGGTTTTTAGTAAAAAAAAGTTTACCAAAACGATTTTCAAATATTTTATCAAAATTAATGAATATTTTATTAGAATTTATTTAGGCTTGCACACACATGTGCATGTAAACTAGGGTTAAGCTAGGGTTAGACCATGATTAGCAACCATGGTGGAATAACCATTTTTATTAAGCTAATTTGATTTTAATTAAGTGTTTTGGTTATTTTTTTAAAATGAAAAATGAATGGTGTTTTAGGTGTTGACTTGAGCAGGTGAGAGAGAGAGAGAAGGCATGATGGCTTGAGCCATGCTCACATTTAATGAGGAGAGAGAGGGGGGGTATTACTCTCTCATACCACTCATTTCTTTCTCTTTTGCAACACTCATTTTCTCACTTCTCTCTCTCACTTATACACACACACACACAAATATACAGCTTCAGCATCAGCAGCAGCTGAAGCAACAGCAGAAGCAACTCAGCTTCGGCAGCAGTAGCAACACCAACAACAATAACACAACAACACCAGCTTCAGCATGATCAGCAGCTCCAGCTTCAGCAAGCAAGCAGCAGCAGCAAGCAGGCATCAGCAGCAGCACCAAGCTGAAGCAGCAGCAGAAGCAGTAGCAACAGCAGCCAGCAACAACAACAACAGATAGCAGCAGCAGCAGCTGTAGCAAGTAGCAGCAGCACCCCAGCAGCAGCAACGGCTCCTTCCCCTCTTCTTCTTCTCCTTCTCCTTGCACTTAGGATCCCTAGGGGTATAATCTCTTAAACTCAATTACTTTTGCTAAACTTATGTGTTATTTAGCTTCGGTTAGTGCTTATTATGAGTTTTAGTGCTAGAAATGGCGATTTGAGTGGATATTTGTCCAAGTAGTGATTTTTAATGGTTAGCTTAACTTTACTAAGTGTTATTAGGCCCTTTAAACTGAGATTTTAAACCAGATTTCACTAAAATACCTTAGTGTTTCAATTTGGTGCAAATTTAACATTTTAAGGTAAAATTTAGCATTCTGTAATCTGCTGTTGACCCATGTGCTTCAGAAAAAATCTGAGATAACTGGAGCATACTTTGTAGATCTTGATTACACACCTAGAGAAAGAGAACCCCTACCCACCTTCTGGCCACCGTTTTATTCATTCTGGACGCAATTTGCGGCCAGATGAGGGTATTTTGTGTTGGGTTTGGGTGGGTAGAAGTCTGCTGTATATTTAAGTAGTTTGGTATATGCAACTTTTTATATTTTCACCCGAGTGAAAATCTGGAGCAAAAAACCGTTTTTCCAATACGTTTAGCTTGCGCGACACGTGTGATATGCGAGAGGGTTTTGTGTTCCTACGTGTCGCGACGTGTCGGGATAGTTTCAGACTCGTATACACACGTTTTAGCGTATCGGATACACGCGCGTTTAGTTCGCGACGCGAGCTTCTCGTTTGGTTTCGATATCGCGTTTTTGTAGGATTTTTGCTAATGTGTATTCTTTGTGTAAATTCTAGGTTCGCAGGCGGGTACGCTGGACCCCGCAAAGAAAGGGAAACAAGTGGTCGGCTACGCTTAGCATGAGACCAGGTGAGTGGATTTAACATCTACGGGGAAATCGCCCGTATGGCGTTAAGCGTCAGGGCGTGATAGGATATTGTAGTCGCATATATTTATATGTATATTGCTCACGCATAGGTATTATTGTAGCATACCCCTCTTTGTTGCTTAGAGAAATGGTAGATATATAACACCGCACTGTCACTAATGGTTCAAGCTGCACGAGCACTATTTGTATGTTACACTCACACCGTTAGTGATTGTCATGACACTCACACTATAAGATTGCTACGAATCATACATCGTTTTGAGTACCGCATCATTGATGATTATACATGACTTTGTCGCATATTGGCATATATATACGTTGATATATTCATATTGCGCACTTACACATTGTGTATCCATATTAGTACACAAATACATTGCTACACTCATAGATGTATATACACATACCTTGATATATCTATCCATATTGGTGCACGCATATTGCTACATTCATATATGCTATCCATAGTGGTGCACACATACCTTTACATATCTATACTTGTGCACACACACATTGTATATCCCTATTGGTGCACACATACTTTGACATATCTATACTTATGCACACACACACTGTATATCCCTATTGGTGCAGACATACCGTGACATATCTATACTTGTGCATGCACACACACTGTATATCCTTATTGGTGCACACATACTTTGACATATCTATACTTGCGTACATACACACTGTGTATCCATATTAGTGCACATATACATTGCTACACTCATATTTGCGTATATATCCACTTGCACATCCATACCTATATACATACATATGTTACATACATGGATGATATTGACTTGATTGCTAGAAAATAGGGGCCGCATGAGATATTTTCAAAACTGGATCCTTTTAAAAGAGCGGTTTTCCCTTTTTACTCTTAGTGTCATACGACACATTGCATGGATTTACGCATCGAGTTTTGGATTCATGTGATTTCTTGATTTGAGAACCGTGGTATTATTTTAAAAAAATTTGCACTGTTTTAAAAACTCGGTTTCTCTTGATATGATACTTCAGTGCGTCCACCATGCGTTTTCTCGGTGCTGAGACGTGTAAGTCTACGGTAGCGCCCCGGCCGTCATTCGGAGGCTAAAATGCAGAAATGAAACTTTTTCAAAACAAGAAAACCTGCGCTATCATATGCTTAAATCCCGGATCGAACCATTAACCTACTTCTAGATATCTAGAGAAGGGATAGAATGCTATACCGATCGATCCATGTCCTTCGGTCTTTGGCCACCATCCCAAGCTCCTCGCGGCATCTCCGGTCTCGATCTCCTCGTCGGAAAGGGCACCATATCTATGAGTCTTTTTACGGGCTCTCGCTTCATCCGAAGCAACTCGAGCACGAAGTGTGCTAGCCGACGTGTCCAAGGTGTTGTAGAGAATGTTTGTGATCACTTTGTCTCTTGCATCCATGGCTTGGATGGAGGTTAGAGGTGTTGCCATTGATGGAGATAAAGAGCTAGAGGAAGAAGAAGAAGAAGGAGTCTTTTCTTTTCTTTTGCTATTGTGATTGAATGATAGTGAGAGAGTGTGAAGAATAATATGAGAGCTCACCCTTGGCTGCCCCTCTCTCTCCTCTCATCAAATCAAGACACAAATCAATCCATTAATGTGACATTTTTCACAAAAAAGAGACCATGAGTCATAATATATGTCCATGTCACATTAATGAATCTTATGATGAATTCTAGCTCATTATTTCCACCATCCAAACATTAATCCAAATGTTTGGTCCAACAAAAAGATCCGACAATATCTAAAGTAAACTCGTGATGGATCACAAGGATACCCCTCACCTGTATATACATACCTGCATCCGCATTCCGACTGAATGCGAATGCGATGAGACTAAAGTAATCCAACAAATCTAATACTAGGATCCGGCTTAAACCAAAGCCCACTAGTATGATCCGTCCGATCATGATACGTGCAATATCGCACGTATAAGAACGAACCCTGCAATATATCATACGGCCTCTACAACGTTTCGCCCGAAACTTGAGAAACTGTCTGTGGGGGACTCTAAAGACTCGTCAATACTTTGGCTGTGGATTTAACCACTAGCACGTCAGAGGTACTAGTTGCACGTAACGGGCTACCAGGTATTGACCAAAAGGGAGGTCGATGAGCGAACTCATCCTGACACCCTTTTGAGCCTGTCAGTGACAATATCCGTACAGTACGGTCCGTTCGTCTATGAGTATCGCATGGCGGGCCTAGGGGTTGGTAAAAGTCAGACCCCCAAAAGCGGTACAAGTCGTGTCGGAGTATGGCCCAGAACACCCTGAGATACTACTAGAATACCTACCAGTAAATCTCCTGTCTTGGCCAAGGACTTCATGTAATGGCTCTCCTAGACACAGTGCGACCTCACCCCCAATACCGAGAGAGACGAACCCTTGCCGATCCGCTCACTGCCTCCATGTAGCTCTGGACTGTACCCAACTAAAACCTGTTTGCACGACTTCTTTCAGCCGTGGTAGGGTAGTAATCAAAGCACAGTGAGAACTCACACGAGACAAATGACGATCCCAGTTCGATGAACTAACCTGTACACATATCACCAGGGAACTGCTATCTGACGTCAGGTATAATACCAACTAGCATACTCCCGGCGAGTCCTGTTCGGTGTACTCATAACCCAATGAGCACTTGTATACATCTTAGGTGATCCAACAGACACCAATGGCTTGTGAGACCGGCCACCGCCCCTTGTCGGGGTATCGACTGTATACACTAGTCTACTCTGGAGTATCGATGCCCTGTCTCGAAACTCCCTCGACTAGGGACCACTTTAAGGATGTGCTTATAGACTACCTAACTCTCACATATATGATCGCCATCATACTGCTGGTAGTCAAGCAAGAAACCTAAGGGCTCTATCAACGTGTAATAGCGTCTTGTAAGGTCACCTAAAGCAGTACACGATGATAAAGACAAACCAGAAAGCATACTATCATCTTGAGTAAGACTGTCCTACCGGCATAGGTCCACCCTCAATCATTGCAATCACGTGCCTGTGATCCAATAATTGACTTTGAGGGCACTATATCCAACAATCTCCCACTTGCACTCAAGGCTAATTATTTCGATGTCGCATACTCACAGCCCGTGTGATACCGAACACCCAACTCCTCTACTAATCAGTTTCACAAAACCTGTTTGCGAAACTATTGCGTTTGAGGAATAGCCTCAGTGAGTGGATCCGCCTTAATTTTTCTTTGTATGTCTCTCTTTATCTCAAGTTCGCAGAGAAAGCCATCTCCCAAAATGAGCAATACCTGTCTTAGAATATGTCTGGATATCTGATGGGACCTAGTTCATAAATGAACTCCAAATCCAAACTTCTTAGACTGTATCGTTAACTGAACTTAATCAGTCTCCTGCGCCATGCCTCCCTCAGTATCCCCTTGGACCACCTATGCAAAATACTGCCCCTCATAAGAGGGAAAACTGTAACTCTGACAGCCACTCTGTCATCCAGGTCACCTTGGAAGCCTGGAATGATAACTGTCCCCCGGAAGAGGCTGTCGTTATCATTTCCCTAGAACTTCCACTTATGTTCTTAAACTGCTTCCGAACATTTCTCCAGGATAGGATTAATATCAACTTATTGCATCTAGTGCAAAAACAGCGTCTGGTGTGGTACTTGACATCTCATGATCAACTCAATTGCCTAAGCAAGTGATCTGCCAATCATGCGCATCCCTCTCCCCTTTAGTCTGTAAGACACCTTTAGAGAGGGTGACTCCATCACCTGCAGGTACACTACCATGCCAGGAGTCGTCCATTCTAAAACACCTTTAGAATGCTTTCTAAGTACCCAGATTGGGAAACTACCCAAATCTAGATCTAAAACCATAGATCTAGTAACCAGAATATCTGATATAATATCCATATCCTATGTGGAGAAACCACTGTGTGACAACCAAAGTACAACCGATCGTAGTATTGGAATTTCACTTCCTACTCTGTGTGTGTCATCCAAATACCAGGACATCACACCCTACTACCTTCTTAACAGATCCATCCCCTATTCTGATGAAGTCAAACCTATGACTGTCACGTCAGAAATAGATGATCTATCTCCGCTATTTCTGCTTTAGTCTATAAATAGACATAAGCTACTTACCCACTATGCTTCCGCTGCTCCCACTGACTACGACAACACTCTGGCAGAGTCATATACACGTGCACTTTTAAAGCTAGTTTAGAACGACGCTATACTCATCCTCATGCCGGGTCTCACAGTCTGGAACAACAGCAATGGCAAGTCTGGGTAAACAAGAACCTCCCTGTCACTGTCCTTGAGGCTACCTAAGTACCTCTCGAGTGCCCGAGGTTACCCACCTTATCTGTGGAGTGGCCAATGGAATGTCAATCCAGATTGAATCTTTAGGTTCTTATCAAATTTTCAGTAATCGTTTGCGGTTTTGCAATCACTTCCAGTTCTACCATACTCCCACTACTGTTTTCTGAAAAAATCCATTTTTATTAAAACCGTGGCGAGTCAAGAACAATATCACTATTGATCTTCCAAATGGTAGAAAGTCAACCCTCGTCATAGCCCGGGTCAACCCACAAACAGCCTTTACAGAAACGTGCCTTGAGTTATCCAGATTCTGGTTTTAAGCATAAGCCGGATAACTCACCGTACCTTTACATCGTTAAGATATGAACCGTTCTATATCCAATATAGAAACAGAGGCACTAATTTAATTGGAACCAGATTCAAATCATGCAGTTGTCTCCAGTGCATGTAAACTAAATGGAGAGAGGCCGATCAGCATTACTCAACTTAGGAATACATCCAGACATGAGTAACCTGAAAGAGAAGCAAGTTCTCATAATCACTACTATTAACTGAATACCATACACAAGTATCTACATCTTCGATCACCTTGAAGAATCCTGATACTTGCAATGCCTGGTTCTCTACTTTATTCTTATACCTATAACTTCTCAAAACTTAGACCTTGCATCTCTACGAAACACATGTCTAAAAACTAGAGAAGTCACAAGTAAACAGACTATAGTACGAGTACCATCCCCTCTGTCCTCATGGACACTGGACAACATACAATACTCTGTATAAGTCCCCTGAGTCTAATAACTCATTCCCTGTGTGTCGTAGGTTGAAAACTGTACTTATGGTTAAGAAGAATTACACTGCTGCTTAATGCTCCTTACCTAACCATCCACTGATATAAGTAAATGTCATAGACATAATTTCAAAAAGTTATATCTCACTTTATAAAAATAAACGTACAGATATATCAATTTGAAATTGGTGCATTATAACGGATATTCAAAACCAAATATTTGCCGTCCGGCAAACAACCCAGGCGATTTTCTCAAATATCACTAATTACAACGAATCCTGATATAATGAGGATGATCACCCAATTCCCAATAACTTACTCTCACTCATCATCTGTAAAACCATACAGATGTGAGAATCAAACCTGGAAAATACATACCCTGGAGCAAGTGTCTAATTAGGAAATTAGTTTTCTTTTAACAATACACAGTGAAACTGAAACATGTAAATGTTTCGAAGGGGTATCCGGGTATTCCTAGTAATGCCTCTTCCATTATCAGATTCACAACTGTAACCGTATATTTCTTTGCCATCTCTCCAAATCCCTTTATATGTCTTTAGTCATTACCTTCTGTACACCACTTTAGGCCAAATGGTTTTCTTCCTTCCCTACCGTTCGGCACCAGCCTATGGTTTGGAAGAAGACTATCCAAGAAGCATAATGGGTGTACTGTCCTAATCCTAAGAGCTCTCGCAACTCGAGAGAAAGTAAAGATAAAAGACAACTGAATAAAACCTTATTCCTATTTCTCCTGAACCAGATTCCATCCCCGAACTGGAACAAGTTCCTTCGAGTTCGTATATAACCATACGATGGAGTATCCAAATAACTGTGGATCTTCGTAGTGATACAGAGTGTCCTGGAGAAATACAAAGGTGAAGTAGAAGTGGCGATGAAATAGTTGGTTTGGTCGTGAATAGCAGTCGCAATTTCCTTTGCCCTCTTACTAGTCCCTTTATTTGTCTTAACTTATTACCTTCTGTACACCATCGTTAGGCTAATTGGTTTTCTTCATTCCCAACCATTCGACACCTGCCTATGGTTTGGAAGAAGACTATCCAATTAGCATAATAGGTGTACCGTCCTAATCCAAGGACCACTCGCAACCTGAGAGATGGTAAAAGGAAAAGACAACTGAATTGTCCTATTCGTTTTCTCCAGAACCGGAAACCATCCTCGAATCTGGAACAAGTTCCTTTGAGTTCGTATTTAACTATACGATGGTTTTATCCAATGGAAGTGGACGTTCGTAGCAATACGGGGTGTCCTGGAGAAAAGGGTAAATGTAGGAGTGGCAATGAGGTATGCAACTCAGACAATCCAAAGCCAATGTTTTAAGAAGGTTCAGTTAACTTGGTCACTGAGTCATAGTCAAGGGTCGGGTCATGGTCGCTGCCAAAGAGAGAGAGAGAAAAGAAACACTCAGCGTGCACTCTAACCTAGATCAGAATGGTTATCACTTTATCTAATCAGGAAACCTCCCACTGTAACCTAAAATTCTCCTCCAAACCTGAAAGAAGAATTAGTCGAGATCACCCGAGGAGTAAACCAACTCATCAGTGGGAATCGGGATCTAACTATCATCGCACGATAACGTGATGGAATCCACTCATGTTATCACACTCCAGAAGGTATGCGCATATCTGGCAAGTTTCAGTTTCTTTAGAAACTCCCGATGTGATTTTTACCCCAGGCTCTTATGACCTTGACGAAGGTCAGCAAATCATAAGTCACATGTCAAGTTCTACCCGTCATTGTCCAGGTTAATTTGAACCCACCCGTATAAGCCCTTGACGAAGGTCAACAAGGCTATACGACTGTCCCAAACCAACGCATCTATCTATGCAGCAGAAAGGTAATAAGCAGCTACCATTCACTATGCCTTGACGAAGGTCAACAAACATAGCATGAATACTAAGTGCTACCCGTCTGAAATGACGGAGGGCTACGAATGGTTTTTGGCAAAAAACCTTTAACGTAATCAACTTGATATCGTTGAAGGAACCAGATAGCTTTTTATAAAAATATAGTGGCGAAAACCTTTGCTAAAGAGGTCACTCCCGGTAAAGGGATCTCGGCTCTTTCCCCGTAGAATGAGGTGCAGGATATTCCTAACTGAATACCACGATGCAAAGCAAAAGTAACCGGCTATAGTGAAGTTATTACCCTGATGCAAACTTCTGTCCAATGGGTCACTCCCGGTGAAGGGATCTCGGCCCTTGCCTCGTCGATTGAGGTGCTGGATATTCATAACCGAATACCACTGTGCAAAACAAAAGAGAACGTCCTTGCAATAACAGCTTTTTTTGAAAATTGTTCCAACAACATCAAACAGGTTTGTTTAGCTTGCATTGATCCGAATCAATGCAGTCCAATCAATTGATCACACCACAAAAGAACGAAAATAATGATGTCCGTATATGCCATCCGCATTCGCCACTGGGTCCCGTCATCACCCGTTAGGTTACTTAACTAACGACAGAGCGGGGACTGGACTAGCGCGGGTGTAAAACATTTACAACATCTACTAGTATATATATCAATATATAATATTCGCTCAAGGCATGAGAAAATGCAACAACACAGAAATGTAATAAGCATCACAGAACAATACAGATAATCTGGGATCCCCGGGTTTCATAGAGCCGCTACTGAAACCCGACGTTCCCCTCGTCATGTGGATAGCCTGTGCAATGAAATCCTAGACCCCTACGGGCGCGGCAAGTTACCCGCCAAAACCTGAAGCGAGGCAGCCCCCTTCAACAAAGTGAATGGACCACCCAGCACTTCACGGAATTCGGTAACTTGAGCACCCCTCCTTGGGTCAACCTGTACCCCATACGAGTGCGGCGAATAGCCCACCAATTCTAGAGTGAAGCCCCCTCCGTCTCAAAGCCATGAGATGCGGGCCCGTTGCTCTCTAGAACCCGGCTATCCGTGCACCCCACCTTAGGGTAATCCTAGTACAGAAAGTAAAATATACAACGGGTACATCGACCTCAGCCCGGTCGTGCCCCAAAAGAATAATATACAAACAGGAAGTAACGGTAGTCCACATGTCGGACGCTCGCCCCGCAATATCAAATGTACAAATACAACCAAACTGTACTACCATTGTATCCAGGCTATCCACCACGACAAATCCGCAACATCACAACACAACCCAGAACATCAACGTGAATGTCACGTTCGCAAATCCGTCTAAAAGACCTATAGCAATTAGACAGGATTTACCGATCAAATGACATTCACGGTCGCAGATATAATGTAAATACTGTAAACTAACATGTTTAAAATTTTCGATCGACAAAATTTCCCGAAGTGGGCCCCAAGCACAATACCCAGTACTCAAACAAATCTGGGCCCAAAATAAAATTACTAGAAACCCTTCTTCCAAGTCAGAGACCTCTGTTCAAAATTTGGTGCACTGAAAAGTCTTTACTGCGGCGGAACCGCGGCCAAAACAAGGGTATGGCCGCGGTTCTGTGGCGTTACTATAGCCACGTGCTACCAAATTTTCACAGAATTCTTAAAAAACCCTGCACGAATTTCTGCAATACACCAAATAATTTTTCGAGCACAAAAAAAATTCGACAGAAAGTTCATGACATGGAATCGCGGTTTCGGAATTTTCGTTCGATCGAAGTTCTAAACACGTTAGAGCAAGCTAGTAAAGGTTAATGGCGTGTCTCTGATACCATGTAAGTCTACGGTAGTGCCCCGGCCGTCATTCCGAGACCAAAATGCGGAAACGAAACTTTTTCAAAACAAGAAAACCGGCGCTATCGTATACCTAAATCCCTGATCGAACCATTAACTGTTAGTTGTATGTATGCCCTAGAGGCCAGTATTGTACAGATGATGTATATTATATTAGATGCTTGGACATATATAGAGATGACTTTCTTGCTCGATATGATAGTATGCTATCTGGTTGCTCTTTATCTTAACATGTACACTTGTCTCTTTAAACTGTCTTATAGTTACATGTTGGTAAAGCCCTTAGGATGTGTACTTGACCACCTGGACTATGATGCAGATCATACTAGTGGGGACATGGTAGTCCATAGGTACATCCTTCAAGGTCCCTAGTCATGGGTGTATCGAGACGGGGCATCGATATACCAGAGTAGACTAGCGTATACGCTTCTCGACCCATGAGATGGGCGATGGATGATCCCATATCCATTGGTGTTTGACAACAGAGATGATATACGGGTGCTCAGTGGAGACTGGGTACACTCGACGGACTCGCCGAGAACTCCCAGATGGTATTATACCTCACGTCAGATGGCAGTTCTCAGGTGACACTTGTGCAGGTTAGTCTGTAGACCCGAGATCGTCATAGAGTCTTGTGTGATTCCCACTGTGCTTTGATCTCCACCTTACCACGTCCATGAGGGCGTGCAAAACGGTGGTTTTTGGGCACAGTCCCGAGTCACATGGAGGCAATGAGCGATAGGAGGGGTTTCGTCTCTCCCGGTATTAGGGGTTGATGTTGCGCTGTGCTCGATTGGCCGTAACAGGGAAGTCCCTGGCCAGGGCTGATCAGAGATTTGCTGGTAAGTGCTACCAGTAGTTTCTCGACCCGTTATGAGCCTCACATCGGCACGACTTATCGGTTATTGGGGTCTGACGTTTACCACCCCTAGACTTGATATGCGACATATCAGACGAACAGACCGGACTGTACGGTAAGTGTTACTGGTTGGATTCACAGAAGTGTGAGCGGGCTTGCTCGTCGATCTTCTGATCGCTCAATACCCGGGTGGCCGTTAAGTTTAGCAGACCGCTTGCGACTTGTGGGTGCTTGATATGATCATCATCTACTGCCGGCGTATTGACGAGTCTTTAGAGTCCTACGCAGAGGTTTCCTGGCTCAAGCGAAACGAAATAGGAGCGCATATGAGATATGTGCGGGAGCGAGAATAATGCGTGTATGTGATACCGTATTTCATTCTCGCGATGAATGTATCGATTGGTTATATGCGATATAACCTAGATATCGAATCAAGGATTGATTCGATAAGCCGATACATAGGATACTAGTCGGTTATATGCGATATGACCGGATCTTTAAATCAAGTGTTGATTTAATGATTTAATGTATAATAATATATTTGATATATTACTTTGCATTAACTAGTATTGGTTCATTTTAAAAGGATTTTCTCACTTGATGCACATTGTATATGTGATATATTTTTGTGCACTTGTTTGTATCATGTTTGATGATACTTGCTCACTTGGGTTTGTGTAAAGATTAAACCATGGTTATATGAATGGTTAGGGCTTTGTTTATTTACTTATTTATTTATTTATTTATTCATTTTGGAAAATAAAAGAGAATGGTGGCTTATTTTGTTTGTATGTTGAAGCTTCTTGAAGCTTTGAACAAGTCCACCATTCTTATCTCATCCTTAACCCTAACCATTCCAACTAACCCTAGTTTACTCTCTACACTTGACTATGGTTAGGATATGATAATTATTCATATTAGTTTCTTTTTAAATAAGTGACTTATCATATTCTTCATCTTCTCCTTCTTCTTCTTCAAGGAAAACCTTGCCTTCATCAATGGCAACTTGAGCAAATGAGTGAGAAATCCAATTCTAAAGTGAACCCACCTCCTATTTCTTCATCCTCTACCTCTTGCCAAGTAGTATAGGGTGTTTACTTCACAAGTTTCATAACTTGGTGAAGTTGGAGCTTGATCTTGTGTAACTTCGACGTAGATCATCTTCGGCACGAAGCCAACGACCTTGCCCGCCCATTTCTCCGATGAAGCCGATGCTTGAGTCCGGGATTCGAAACCGACAGCGAGAGGACGTCTACGTGGAGCTAAGGAAGTGGAGAACCGGATCTACAAAGGTTGTAGCATCTTTCTTTTAGTTAAGTAATTAACTAGTTTCACTTTGTCACCTAAAATTCTAGTTATCGATCTAGTCTAGGGTTTCTCGGCACCGTAAAATTTGAAATTGGCATGGTTGATGCCTTGTGAGACCTCTTGAGAGTGCCTAGGAACCCTTCAGTGGTATCAGAGCCTAGGTAGAGCCTTAGGCGAAGTCTAGACGACGTTTTAAATCCGAACGAACATCGAAACCCTAATCGTTCTTGCTCTCTGGACTTTTTTCAAAAATCGGTTTTTTTCCTAATTAAAAATGCTTAAAAAATTCAGCAGGGAATTCTAAGAATTACGGTGCAAAAACTATTTCCTGATACCTGTAAACCGCGGCGGAACCGCGGCAGAAGCCTGGCTTCTGCGGCCGTTCCGCGGTCATTTGATGGCATTAGACTCCAAACTTTGCACAGTAATTCATTTTTCCAGGTACTGAGTTTTCTGGGAATTTTTAATTTGCACTCAAGAGTTGAGTTTTCTGGGGTGCATTGGAGCTTCAATGATTCGATCGGAAATTTCAAACGTCGTCTATGTGTTTTCCGGATATTTTAGAATATGTTAAAAAGTTCGACCGGATGTAAATACCCAATCTTTCCCCTGCCGGGAAATTTCCAATTGTTGGACTTTTCCGTAGTTTAATGACGTTCTAAGTAGTGCAAGTAACGCGATGGTCCCTCTAGAAGACAACAAACCATAACTCGATTATGTGACCGTCTTGAACTGCCCTTTGAACCTTCGGGTTTGGGGCAGTACGGCGTGCCACATGTGAGGCGTTGGCTTAACCCTTCTACGGATGGACCGTTGGTACTGAGGTATGAAGTGAATGTCTTTGAACTTATTTCATGTGTTGATCGGTTTCGGGAAAACTTGGGTGTTTGAATGTTCGATCGGAAAGTTTAATATTCTCTATTTATCCGGAATGGGATACAATAATTGGAATTCACAAACAGTTATGAGATAACTGAATGAATGTTATAAATCTAGCAGTTTAGTCTCACTTGATATTGAAAAGAGTTTTCGATAATGAGACTAAAATGCAGGGTTTATAATTGTTAGGCATGTGATGTCTAAGTATTTCATTTGATTAGGCATGTGATGTGTAAAGAGGTTGCGGATTCCAATTGTTGTAGTTTTACACTTTCTTTTCTGTGACCGTAAGTGTAGTATGACGATATCGCCGGTTTCGTTGCTATACGTCAACGACAATTGGGGTATGCATACTTACTTACGTTGATGACATGTGATGTTATGTGTTACTGGATATGTTATATTGGATCGTCGTGTTTGAATAGCCGGGGGTTTTTATGTGAGATGAGTGTTTTTCATTTTCATTCATGTAAAAACTTGTATGTAATATTCTTTTATTGGGGCACTTCCAGGTTGCGGAAGTTGTCACCCTTTGTATATTATTTACTTTTCTGCACTAGGATAGACCCAAGGAGGGGAGCACAAGTAACCGGGCTCTAGGGTCCAGTGGGAGACCATCTCGAGGAGTCGAGTCCGGATCTCCTAACCCTAGAATTGGTAGGGTTGCTTGCCGCTCTCGTAGGGGTCTAAGAGTGTGGGATTGGCTATTCATCACGACCGTGGAATCCGTGTTTTATACTGGCTCGTATTGAAAACACGGACGTCCTAGTATATCCAATGTTTCATATGTTTCTTCTGCTGCGATATCTGTGATGTGATCATGTGTTGTTCTGTGATAGATACAGTATATAGTATATATGATATATTATATAGACGTTACTTATGTTTTACACCCGCGCTAGCCCTGCCCTGCTCTGTCGTTAGTTACCTAACCTAACAGTGCACGAGGGGACATCGAGGCGAATGCGGATGGCATAAGTGTACGTCGTATTTATCTGTGATGTTTAGGTGACTTAAATGATGGGACTTCATTAATGTGATTAATGAATGAAAAGAAACCTAAGATGTTGTAGAATCAAATTTTAAACAAAACAGGTAGCTACAGTTCTTGCTTTGCATAGCGGTATATATGATATACCCTGCACCTTATTCGATGAGGAAAGGACCGAGATCCCTTCACCGGGAGTGACTCCTTTAGCAATAACTGGCAGATGCTACACACTCGGTTTGTTTTTGATTGCTTCTATAGTTTCTGCTTTGCACAGCGATATATATGATATATCTCGCACCTCATTCGACGAGGAAAGGGCCGACGATCCCTTCACCGGGAGTGACCTCTTTAGCAAAACTAGAAAAGCCTCAAAATCACTCCATTTCAAAACTTCATTTGATTCTACAACGATATCAAGTTCATTACGCAATAGGTTTTCAGAAAAACCTGTCGTAGCCCTCCGTCATTTCAGATAAAGACTATTTAGTATTCGTGCTGCGTTTGTTGACCTCTGTCAAGGCGTATTGTGCGGTAGCTAACTAGTAATTATCTGTAAAGCATGTGATGTGATTGGATTAGGGTAGTCGTATGACCTTTTTGACCTCTGTCAAGGGTCGTGCGAGTGGGTTTGATTCAATCAAGAAATGACGGGTTGAACTTGACTAGTGCACTATGGTTTGTTGACCTCTGTCAAGGTCATGGCACACTAGGGGCAAAATATTATCGGGAATTTCAAGTGTTGAAATTTGCAATGAGATTGCATACCTTCTATGAGATAGTTGGATCCCGATACCCGCTGCGAGTAAGAGTTACTCCTGGAAGAGTTTTACACATTACAATTAGCCGATCAAGTAGGTGTCTAGAAAGGTGTCAACGGGGTTACGCCTCTGGAAAAACGAGGTTTACAGTAATTAGGTTCGTGCGAAAGCACGGGGGACCTCCCTCAAAGTACCGACACTGGCCTGGCTGAAAGATTGGCGAACTTGTAGTGTGTAATTATTCCCGGCTAGTCTTTCCTTTTAGGGTTTGAAGGAAGATTTGATAAAAACCAGTGGGAGCCATCCTGATTAGATAAGATAATAACCAATCTGATCTTGCACGAGCATACGCTAAAGTGTTTTCTTCTCTCTCTCTCCAGGTAGCGACCATGTCATGCCCTAATAAAGATAATAATATGGATGTATTGACTGAACCCGCTTATTATATTGAGCAGGGGAACGTTGGACCCGTTCTTTCTTATAAGAGTTATAAGACTGAACAGGAAACAGGAGAATATCTGGATACTCATGCCGCCCAAAAGAACATGCATGCTGATGCATCTTCTTCAGGTGTGTTAGTTATTGAGAACTGTTTCTCGGTTCACCCTACGTCCTGGGTATTGGATACCGGATCAGGATCCCATATATGTAAATTGTTACATGGGCTACGTAAAGGTAGAGAACTGGGAAAAGGTGATCATTCCGTTCATGTAGGGAACGGTGCAAGTATTGCAGCCAAAGCTGTTGGCGAATATCACCTTGTATTGCCAAGTCGTAATACACTGATTCTAAATGAGTGCTATTATATACCGAACATGATGTGCAACATTATATCAGTTTCTTTATTAAGTAAAGAAGGATATAATTTTGTACTAAAGGATAATGTTATGAACATATTCCAAAATCAAAAGCTGATTGCATCAGGCTCGTTACATAATGGCATATTCATTCTAAATCAGAATACAGTCCTCAATATACAAAACACACACAAGAGAAAAAGTTCAGAAATGAACGAATCCTACTTGTGGCATTGTAGACTTGGTCATATCAATGCGACACGACTGGCTAAGTTACATAAGGATGGTTATTTGAATTCATTTGAATTATCATCTTATGATACTTTCCATTCATGTCTCAAAGGAAAAATGACCAAAGCTCCGTTTAGTGGACACGGAGAAAGAGTTAATGAACTTTTAGGACTGATACATAGTGATGTATGCGGTCCCATGTCTACGCATGCCAGGAACGGTTCTTCCTACTTCATTACATTCACTGACGATCTCTCTAGATTCGGACATGTGTTCCTGATGAAACACAAGTCTGAAACTTTTGAGAAATTCAGAGAATATAAGCACGAAGTAGAAAAACAAACAGGCAAAAGTATTAAGATCCTTCGATCTGATCGAGGAGGAGAATACTTAAGCAATGAGTTCCTAGATTATCTAAAAGAGAATGGGATTCTCTCTCAGCTTACTCCTCCTTATACACCACAGCACAACGGTGTATCGGCGCGGAGGAATCGCACCCTATTAGATATGGTGCGCTCTATGATGAGTACAGTTGAGTTACCTATTTCCTTCTGGGGGTATGCGCTTGAGACAGCAGCATACCTATTGAATCAAGTTCCAACTAAATCTGTACCTACCACACCATATGAGATATGGAGTGGGAAGAGACCATGTCTTAAACGAGTTAAGATATGGGGTTGTCTGGCCTATGTCAAAAGGCAAAATCCAGACAAACTCGAGGCACGGTCAGTTCTATGTAAGTTTATGGGATATCCTAAACATTCAAATGGATATTTTTTCTACCACAGTGAACAACAAAAAGTGTTTATTGCTCAACATGCCACCTTTTTAGAAAAGGAATTTCTTGCAAAAGAGATTAGTGGCTTTGAGGTAGAACTAGAAGAAGTTCCAGAAACACAAACTATAACTGAAGATTTAGTGGAACCAGAAGATTCGGTAGTACCCGACGAACCCCAGCCTCTCCGCCGATCTAGTAGGGTTTCTCGTCCACCTGAGAGATACTACGGTTTTCTCATTGATGGTGGAAGCGAGGATTGCATCATGGAAGATGATGACCCGACTAGTTTCGAGCAGGCCATCACGAGTGGTGACTCTGTGAAATGGCTGGATGCAATGCGGTCCGAGATGGAATCCATGTACACCAACAAAGTATGGACTTTGGAAGTTGTTCCTGAAGGGGTAAAACCCATTGGGAGCAAGTGGATCTTCAAGAAAAAACTTGGTGTAGATGCGAAAGTGGAGACTTTCAAAGCTAGACTTGTTGCAAAAGGTTTTCGTCAAAACCAGGTGTGGACTATGACAAAACCTTTTCTCCAGTGGCTATGCTTAAATCCATCCGGATCATGCTTGCCATCGCTGCATATCATGACTACGAAATCTGGCAAATGGATGTTAAGACCGCCTTTCTAAATGGTGATTTAGAAGAGTGCGTGTACATGACTCAGCCAGAGGGCTTCGTAGACAGTGGGAGCAGCGGGAAGGTATGCAAGCTGCTTAAATCCATTTATGGATTAAAGCAATCATCGCGGAGTTGGAACATCTGCTTTGACGTCGTTATCAAAGAGTTTGATTTCGTCAAAAACCCAGATGAACCTTGTATTTACAAGAAGGTGGCAGAGAGTAAGATAGTCTTCCTCGTATTGTACGTGGACGACATACTCTTGATAGGAAATGATATTCCTATGCTGCAATCAGTCAAGCTCTTCTTATCACAAAGATTCTCAATGAAAAATCTAGGTGATGCCTCATGCATATTGGGGATTAGGATCTATAGAGATAGATCCAAACGGATACTGGGATTGTCCCAATCCAGGTACATTGACACCATACTAAAAAGGTTTAGTATGGAAGAATCCAAGCGTGGGAACCAACCCACGATCTCTGGACTCACTCTCTCCAAAGAGATGTCTCCCAAGACTGATTTGGAGAGAGCTCGCATGCAAGGGATACCCTATGCTTCGGCAGTAGGCTCTATCATGTATGCGATGCTATGTACCAGACCCGATGTTGCATACTCACTAAGTGTAGTGAGTCGGTATCAAGCAGATCCTGGAGAGAGTCACTGGACAGCTGTGAAGAACATTCTCAAGTACTTGCGAAGGACTAGAGAAATGTTCTTGGTGTATGGTAACGGAGAACTCCAAGTGGAGTCCTTTACCGATTCGAGCTTCCAGCGTGATAAGGACGACTCTAAGTCGCAGTCGGGATTTGTCTTTACCCTTTACGGAGGGGCGGTTAGCTGGAAGAGTTCCAAGCAGGAAACCGTGGCAGACTCGACGATGGAGGCTGAATACATCGCTGCCAACGATGCTGCCAAAGAGGCTGTCTGGATCAAGAAGTTCATTACTGAACTTGGAGTGGTTCCATCCATTGAGCATCCAATACCTTTGTATTATGATAACAATGGAGCGGTTGCTTTGGCCAAGGAACCCAGGTCCCATCAGCGATCCAGGCATATTCTGAGGCGGTATCACCTGATCCGGGAGATAGTTGATCGCCGGGAGATCGAGGTTAGGAGAGTTGACACGAAGAACAACACGGCGGATCCACTCACGAAGGCCATTCCCCAGATACAGTTTGAGAGACTCTTCAGGATGCTCGGTATGCGATACTACAGCAGCTTGCCCTAGTGCAAGTGGGAGATTGTTAGTTGTATGTATGCCCTAGAGGCCAGTATTGTACAGATGATGTATATTATACTGGATGCTTGGACATATATAGAGATGACTTTCTTGCTCGATATGATAGTATGCTATCTGGTTGCTCTTTATCTTAACATGTACACATGTCTCTTTAAACTGTCTTATAGTTACATGTTGGTAAAGCCCTTAGGATGTGTACTTGACCACCTGGACTATGATGCAGATCATACTAGTGGAGACATGGTAGTCCATAGGTACATCCTTCAAGGTCCCTAGTCGTGGGTGTATCGAGACGGGGCATCGATATACCAGAGTAGACTAGCGTATAAGCTTCTCGACCCATGAGATGGGCGATGGATGATCCCATATCCATTGGTGTTTGACATCAGAGATGATATACGGCTGCTCAGTGGAGACTGGGTACACTGGACGGACTCGCCGAGAACTCCCAGATGGTATTATACCTCACGTCAGATGGCAGTTCTCAGGTGACACTTGTGCAGGTTAGTCTGTAGACCCGAGATCGTCATAGAGTCTTGTGTGATTCCCACTGTGCTTTGATCTCCACCTTACAACGTCCATGAGGGCATGCAAAACGGTGGTTTTTGGGCACAGTCCCGAGTCACATGGAGGCAATGAGCGATAGGAGGGGTTTCGTCTCTCCCGGTATTAGGGGTTGATGTTGCGCTGTGCTCGATTGGCCGTAACAGGGAAGTCCCTGGCCAGGGCTGATCAGAGATTTGCTGGTAAGTGTTACCAGTAGTTTCTCGACCCGTTATGAGCCTCACATCGGCATGACTTATCGGTTATTGGGGTCTGACGTTTACCACCCCTAGACTTGATATGCGACATATCAGACGAACAGACCGGACTGTACGGTAAGTGTTACTGGTTGGATTCACAGAAGTGTGAGCGGGCTTGCTCGTCGATCTTCTGATCGCTCAATACCCGGGTGGCCGTTACGTTTAGCAGACCGCTTGCGGCTTGTGGGTGCTTGATATGATCATCATCTACTGCCGGCGTATTGGCGAGTCTTTAGAGTCCTACGCAGAGGTTTCCTGGCTCAAGCGAAACGAAATAGGAGCGCATATGAGATATGTGCGGGAGCGAGAATAATGCGTGTATGTGATACCGTATTTCATTCTCGCGATGAATGTATCGATTGGTTATATGCGATATAACCTAGATATCGAATCAAGGATTGATTCGATAAGCCGATACATAGGATACTAGTCGGTTATATGCGATATGACCGGATCGTTAAATCAAGTGTTGATTTAATGATTTAATGTATAATAATATATTTGATATATTACTTTGCATTAACTAGTATTGGTTCATTTTAAAAGGATTTTCTCACTTGATGCACATTGTATATGTGATATATTTTTGTGCACTTGTTTGTATCATGTTTGATGATACTTGCTCACTTGGGTTTGTGTAAAGATTAAACCATGGTTATATGAATGGTTAGGGCTTTGTTTATTTACTTATTTATTTATTTATTTATTCATTTTGGAAAATAAAAGAGAATGGTAGCTTATTTTGTTTGTATGTTGAAGCTTCTTGAAGCTTTGAACAAGTCCACCATTCTTATCTCATCCTTAACCCTAACCATTCCAACTAACCCTAGTTTACTCTTTACACTTGACTATGGTTAGGATATGATAAGTATTCATATTAGTTTCTTTTTAAATAAGAGACTTATCATATACTTCATCTTCTCCTTCTTCTTCTTCAAGGAAAACCTTGCCTTCATCAATGGCAACTTGAGCAAATGAGTGAGAAATCCAATTCTAAAGTGAACCCACCTCCTATTTCTTCATCCTCTACCTCTTGCCAAGTAGTATAGGGTGTTTACTTCACAAGTTTCACAACTTGATGAAGTTGGAGCTTGATCTTGTGTAACCTCGACGTAGATCATCTTCGGCACGAAGCCGACGACCTTGCCCGCCCATTTCTCCGATGAAGCCGATGCTTGAGTCCGGGATTCAAGACGGACAGCGAGAGGACGTCTACGTAGAGCTAAGGAAGTGGAGAACCGGATCTACAAAGGTTGTAGCATCTTTCTTTTAGTTAAGTAGTTAACTAGTTTCACTTTGTCGCCTAAAATTCTAGTTAACGATCTAGTCTAGGGTTTCTCGGCACCGTAAAATTTGAAATTGGCATGGTTGATGCCTTGTGAGACCTCTTGAGAGTGCCTAGGAACCCTTCATTAACCTACAACTATCTATCTAGAGAAGGGATAGAATGCTATACCGATCGATCCGTGTCCTTCGGTCTTTGGCCACCATCCCAAGCTCCTCACGGCATCTCCGGTCTCGATCTCCTCGTCGGAAAGGGCACCACATTTACGAGTCTTTTTACGGGCTCCCGCTTCATCCGAAGCAACTCGGGCACGAAGTGTGCTAGCCGACGTGTCCAAGGTGTTGTAGAGAATGTTTGTGATCACTTTGTCTCTTGCATCCATGGCTTGGATGGAGGTTAGAAGTGTTTCCATTGATGAAGATAAAGAGCTAGAGGAAGAAGAAGAAGAAGGAGTCTTTTTCTTTTCTTTTGCTATTGTGATTGAATGATAGTGAGAGAGTGTGAAGAATAATATGATAGCTCACCCTTGGCTTCCCCTCTCTCCTCTCATCAAATCAAGACATAAATCAATCCATTAATGTGACATTTTTCACAAAAAAGAGACAACGAGTCATAATATATGTCCATGTCACATTAATGCATCTCATGATGAATTCTAGTTCATTATTTCCACCATCCAAACATTAATCCAAATGTTTGGTCCAACAAAAAGATACGGCAACATCTAAAGTAAACTCGTAACGGATCACAAGGATACCTCTCATCTGTATATACATACCTCCATCCGCATTCCTGCTGAATGCGAATGCGATGAGACTAAAGTAATCCAATAAATCTAATACTAGGATCCGGCTTAAACCAAAGCCCACTAGTATGATCCGTCCGATCATGATCCGTGCAATACCGCACGTATAAGAACGAACCCTGCCATATATCATACGGCCTCTACAACGTTTCGCCCGAAACTTTAGAAACTGTCTGTGGGGAGCTCTAAAGACTCGTCAATACTTTGGCTGTGGATTTAACCACTAGCACGTCAGAGGTACTAGTTGTACGTAATGGGCTACCAGGTATTGACCAAAAGGGTGATCGATGAGCGAACTCATCCTGACACCCTACTGAGCCTGTCAGTGACAATATCCGTACTGTCCGGTCCGTTCGTCTATGAGTATCGCATGGCGGGCCTAGGGGGTTGGTAAAAGTCAAACCCCCAAAAGCGGTACAAGTCGTGTAGGAGTATAGCCCAGAACACCCTGAGATACTACTGGAATACCTACCAGTAAATCTCCTGCCTTGGCCAAGGACTTCGTGTAATGGCTCTCCTAGACACAGTGCGACCTCACCCCTAATACCGGGAGAGACGAACCCCTGCCGATCCGCTCACTGCCCCCATGTGGTTCGGGACTGTACCCAACTAAAACCTGTTTGCACGACTCCTTTGAGCCGTGGTAGAGTAGTAATCAAAGCACAGTGGGAACTCACATGAGACAAATTACGATCTCAGGTCGATGAACTAACCTGTACACATGTCACCAGGGAACTGCTATCTGACGTTAGGTATAATACCAGCTAGCATGCTCCCGGCGAGTCCTGTCCGGTGTACTCATAACCCAATGAGCACCTGTATACATCTTAGGTGATCCAACTGACACCAATGGCTTGTGAGACCGGCCACCGCCCCTCGTCGGGGTCTCGACTGTATACACTAGTCTACTCTGGAGTATCGATGCCATGTCTCGAAACTCCCTCGACTAGGGACCACTTTAAGGATGTGCTTATAGACTACCCAACTCTTACGTATATGATCGCCATCATACTGCTGGTAGTCATGTAAGAATCCTAAGGGCTCTATCAACGTGTAATAGCGACCTGTAAGGTCACCTAAAGCAGTACACGATGATAAAGATAAACCAGATAGCATACTATCATCTTGAGTAAGACTGTCCTACCGGCATAGGTCCTCCCTCAATCATTGCAATCACGTGCCTGTGATCCAATAATTGACTTTGAGGGTACTATATCCAACAAGACGTGTGACATGTGAACCCAAATTGAGGAGCTGGATGAGGTCGATTGCGGGTACGTGGTAGACCCGATATGGTACCCCGGGGCAAGAACGGATCGCTGTGCAGTAGACGGTGAGCCTGGCAGAGGGACTACTACCTACCTGTGATTGGTTGGACCTGGCGGTTATCCGGAGGATACTGACCAGAGTTGAGAGATGGATACGGGACTACTCGTACTGCCGGGGCCGAGCGCCGATTCTGCAGACGGAGCCCGTGGGCCGATCCGGACCGACGGAGCCCGATACTTGAGGATTTACGTGTCGATGCTGGACATTATGATTTCATGATATTTTCGAGTGTCGATACTGGGCACTCACGATTCTATGAGATTTACAGGATTTGAGGGCCGATTAGAGTGATGACGCCTGAGTTTTACTGTGATTTGGGTGTATTTGATGGACACCGTTTATTTTTCCACGTTGATATTCCGTGTAGATAATATTTTACCCCATGCTCAGCATTCATTGTTATGCATCTCATCCTGTAGTTGTAATACCTGATAGAGTACTTTGGAATGATTATTGCATACCCTGCTCATCATATATAGATGTTATTAGCTTACACTTGTTATGCATGATTATTGCTTAACCTGTTCATCATATATAGATGTTATCTGTTGGCATATGTTAGAGTATCTCAGCACGTGCATACTCGCGATTACCTTTATATGTTATCTACTATTGACGAGTTGGCAACTCACCCCCGTTGTGCCACAGTGTTTGCAGGTTGACCCTCAGAGTAGTTGCGGCAGGGCTACTTTCTTGTATCTTTTTCTACGGATACCACTGCAGTTGGCGCGTGAGCCCTTTTACTGATAAGTGGGTTTTTGCGGTATCCGTTTATTTTTCAGCTGTACACACTATTGTATCTAGTACTCTCCATATACTACTCATGTATTGACTTAGAGACCAGTTGTGAGGATGATGTATATTATTTTGTACTTTGGTGTCGAGCTCGTTGTTAGCCGACTTTATTTATGCACTTCTATCTTTCATGATATTTTTCAACTTATATTGCTCATTTCTTCGCTACGGCGTCGTATATTATTATTGTGGTGGTTGTTTCCGCCGTTGGTCGTGATTGCTCCCGTTTGGGGATGCTTTATTCTTATTGTATATCATTTTTACTTATATCTTGTCTTGTACCCGATTTCGGGGCTAGTTTTTACAAAGAAGGTGCTGCCGAAATTTTTAAGAAAACAACTTAAACTTTAAAAGAATTTTACTAAATTACTCAAGGTTTCCTAAATAATTTGAACTTGAAAGGTTTTTACTTGAGATTTCTAAATGTTTTAACAAATGTTTTCATCTAATGTTTTCAACACTCACTACTTTTAATGGTTTTGATTTTTGGGTTTCGGCTTACTTAGTCGCGTTACGCCTGTAGACGTTACGTGGTTAAGTGCCGGTCACAGGCCAAACTTGAGTCGTGACATTATTACAACGACGTTCTCTTTTGTTTTGCACAGCGGTATTCGATTAAGAATATCCAGCACCTCATTCGACGAGGCAAGGGCCGAGATCCCTTCATCGGGAGTGACCCCTTGGGCAGGTTTGCGTCAGGATAATAAATTCACTATAGCCGATTACTTTTTGCTTTGCGTCGTGGTATTCATTTTAGAATATCCTGCACTTCATTCTGTGAGGAATGAGTCGAGATCCCTTCACCGGGAGTGACCTCTTTAGTAAAGGTTTTCGCCACTATATATTTATAAAAAGATATCTGGTTCCTTCAACGATATCAAGTTCATTACGTTAAAGGTTTTTCGCCAAAATCCATTCGTAGCCCTCCGTCATTTCAGACGGGTAGCACTTAGTATTCATGCTATGTATGTTGGCCTTCGTCAAGGCATAGTGTATGGTAGCTATTTGTTACTTTTCTATTGTATAGATAGATGCGTTGGTTTGGGACTGTTGTACTACTATTTTGTCCTTCGTCAAGGGTATGTACGGGTGGGTTCAAATTAACCTGGATGATGACGGATAGAACTTGACATGTGACTTATGATATGTTGGCCTTCGTGAAGGTCATAAGAGCATGGGGTAAAAATCACATCGGGAGTATCAAACATACAGGAAACTTTCCAGGCATGCGTATACCTTCTGAAGTGTGATAATGTGAGTGGATTCCATCAGGTTATCATGCGATGATAGTTGGATCCCGATACCCACTGATGAGTTGGTTTACTCCTCGGGTGATCCCGACTAATTCTTCTTTCAGGTTTGGAGGAGAATTTGAGGATACAGTGGAAGATATCCTGATTAGATAAAGTGATTGACCATTTTGATCTAGGTTAGAGTGCACGCTGAGTGTTTCTTTTCTCTCTATCTTTGGCAACGACCGTGGCCCGACCCTAGACTATAACATAGTAACAAAGTTAACTGAATCTTCTTAAGACACACTGGCTTTTGAATTGTCAGAGTTGCATACCTCATTGCCACTCCTACTTTTACCCTTTACTTTTCTCCGGAACATTTCATATCACTACGAAGATCCACAGTTATTGGATATGACCATCATATAGTTGTTAGTTATGTATATGCCCTAGAGGCCATTATTGTACATATGATGTATATTATAGTGGATGCTTGGATATATATAGAGAGGACTTTCTTACTCGATATGATAGTATGCTATCTGGTTACACTTTGTCTTAACATGTTGACTTGTATTAGTTTACTGTCTTGCTCTTACATGTTGATAAAGTCCTTAGAATATCTACTCGACTACTAGGACTATGATGAGATCATACTAGTGGGGCCAGGGTAGTCCACGAGTACATCCTATAACTGTTCCTGGTCGAGGGTGTATCGAGACAGGGCATCGATACTCCAGAGTAGACTAGCATACACGCATCTTGACCCATATGATGGGCGATGGATGATCTCATATCCATCAATGTTTGACATCAAAGATGGTGTATGGGTGCTCTGTGGAGATTGGGTACACTGAACGGACTCGCCGAGAACTCCTAGATGGATATATACCTATCGTCAGATAGCAGTTCTCTGGTGACACTGGTACAGGTTAGTCTGTAGACCCCAGATCGTCATAGAGTCTTGTGTGATTCCCACTGTGCTTTGATTTCCACCTTACCACGTCTAAGAGGGCATGCAAAATTGTGGCTTTTAGGTACAGTCCCGAATCACATGGAGGCAATGAGCGATAAGAGGGGTTTCGTCTCTCCTAGTATAGGGAGTTGATGTTGTGCTGTGTTCGATTGGCTATAACTGGAAGTCCCTAGCCAGGGCTGATATGGAGATTTACTGGTAAGAGTTATCTGTAGTTTCTCGACCTGTTATGAGCTTCACATCGACACGACTATCGGTTACCGGGGTCTGAAGTTTACCACCCCTAGACTGGATATGCGACATATCAGACGAAGAGACCGGACTGTACGGTAGTGTTACTGATTGGATTCACAGGAGAATGTACAGGCTTGCTTGTTGATCTTCTGATCGCTCAATACCTGGGTGGCTGTTACGTTTAGCTGACCGCTTGCAGCTTGTGGGTGTTTGATATGATCATCATCTACTGCCAACGTATTGACGATTCTTTAGAGTCGTACACAGAGGTTTCCTAGCTCAGGCAAAACGGAGTAGGAGCACATATGTGATATGTGTGGGACCGAGAATAATACGATATGAGATACCGTATTCTATTCTCGCGATATATGATATCGGCCGGGTATATGTGATATAGACGAGTCATCGGATCAAGTGTTGATTCGATGAATCGGTACATGTTATATTAGTCGGTTATATGCTATATAGCCGGATTGTCGGGTCAAGTGTTGATTCGATAATTTAATGTATAATTATATATGTGATATATTACATTACGTTAACTAATATAAGCTTGCTTTATTGATTCATTTTCTCACCGGATAATTGATATATATGCGATATATGTTAATTGTATTATTTTCTTTTGTTGCAAAATATATTATATATGTGATATATAATATTGTAACAAGTTAGGTTTACAAATACAACATGTTTTGTGGAGTTTAAACAAGTTAGGGTTTGGATTTGGGTTAGCTTTTTCATGAAGCTTTCTTTTGTCTTTAGCTTAGATATTTTGTGTTGATATTTATTAACCCAACCCAAACCTTAGCCTCTAGTTTATTCTCTACAAGGGTTAACTTTATCATTCTTAACCCATGGTTGGATTTATAACCAAAAACAATAATTCATTATTCATCACAAAAGCTTTCTTCTTCTTCTTCCTCCTTGAAAAAGCTTGCTAGCTTTTTGCATGTGATGAATTAGTGTGAGAAATTGAAAACAAAATAGAGCTAAATTCCTACTTCATCATCCTCATCTATTCTAGCCACTTAGATTAGGGTGTTCACTTCTCTAATTACTTCATTAGTGAAGTGTAAGCTTGAGTTAGAGATTCTTCAATGTAGATCATCTTAGATCATGAAGACTACAAGCAAGGTGTCTCATTTACTTCATGGAGCCACTCGAGAGTCGGAGTTCATGTTGATCGCAGCGAAGGGACCTCAACACGGAGCTTATGAAGCGAAGGAACGGAATACAAATGTTGTAATTCCTCTCTCTTAGATGTAAAGTTGTTTACATGCAAGTTAACCCTAATTCTCTAGTTAAGATCTTGGTTAAGGTTTGTTTAGCACCCCAAAAATTTTAAAGTAGCATGATTGATGCTTGCCAAAACCTTCACAAGGTGCTATGCTAACCCTACAATAGTTACATACGAACTCGAAGAAACTTGTTTCAGATTCAAGGATGGTTTCCGGTTCTGGAGAAATTGAATAGGACTATTCAGTTGTCTTTTCCTTTTACCTTCTCTCAGGTTATGAGGGCTCCTAGGATTAGGAGAGGGTACAACTATTACGCTTATTGGATAGTCTTCTTCCAAACCATAGGCAGTTGCCGAAAGGTGGGGAAGGAAGAAAACCAATTAGCTTAAGCATGGTGTATAGAAAGTAATAAGTAAAGACAAATAAAGGGATTAGAAAGAGGGCAATGTAAAATGCGACTGCTATCAATCATGACCAAACCGCGTATATCATCGCCACTCCTACTTCACCTTTGCATTTCTCCTGTTCAGGAGAAATTGAGTAGGATTATTCACGTTGTCTTTTATTATTACCTTCTCTCAGGTTGTGAGTACTCCTAGGATTAGGAGAGTATACCTATTACGCTTATTGGATAGTCTTCTTCCAAACCATAAGCTGGTGTCGAATGGTAGGGAAGGAAGAAAACCAATTAGCCTAAGGGCGATGTACAGAAGGTAATGAGTAAAGACAAATAAAGGGATTTGGAGAGATGGCAAAGAAATATACGGTTACAGTCATGAACCTGATAGTGGAAGAGGCATTACTAGGAATACCCGACTACCCCTTCGAAACATTTTCATATTTCAGTTTCACTGTGCAATGTCAATTCGAACCTTGCTCCAGGGTATGTATTTACCAGATTTGATTCTCATATCTGTATGGTTTTACAGATGATGAGTGGGAGTAAGTTATTGGGAATAAGGTGATTATATCCTCTTTGTCACGACCCGAAAGTACGGAACGTGACCGGCACTTAGATTACGAAGCGTCTAGAGGCGCAACGTAACCTAAGTAAGCCGAAACCCAGAAATCTAAACCATAAAAGAAGAAGAAGAAGTAAAAGAACATGAAGAAAAACAAGTTTGAAAATATCATCAATTTTTCCCAAAAATTTCGGCAGAGTCTCCTCTGTAAAAACTGGCCCCCAGACGGGTACAACAAGTATAATATAAATAAACAATAAAAAGCATCCCCAAACGGGTGATAGCATCAACGCCAACAGACGAAAACAACCACAACAAGAACAATAATATACAACGCCAAAGGGCGAGGCTCAAAACTCAAAGAAAACAAAACCACCATATCAGAATAAAACATGCGCGACTCTAAGGTCGAAATAAAAAAAATACTGGTCCAATAAACTTATCAAGTAATACAAGTATGGTTGATGGAGTTTACTAGATACAAATGAAAGAATAAAAAATACAATGGTGGTTCAGATACAAGTGAACCAACCTACCGTGCAAATCACCCTGAAGAAAAGATGTGCCAGCAAGCTGCCAGGGAAACCTGTACATCGAACCTGTAATAAAATTTGGCACAACGGGGTGAGTTGCCAACTCGTGAGTAGAAGACATCTACGAAAAGAAATCGAATGCACGACGCTATCCTAGGTCATAATATTACACTATTATATCCCAATCATCTAGTAATAGCAGGGTAAAACTACGTGCAAATGCAGATACTCCGTGCTCGTGTCAGTGCCTCATATAATACTATGTCATATGAATGGATATGCATGCATCATGAATATAAAATAACCAATCCTAAAATCCAGAAATATCTGTATAAGAAATCTTTAGCTGTAATCATAGTAAAATGTGTATAAGAATCTGAAATCTCAACAATGAAATCCATGGAAATCTGTGTCAAGTATCGACACAACACATGTAATCTCAAGTCTCAATATCTCGGGCTCCGTCTGTCCGGATCGGCCCATATCATCAAATCTCACGACAACGTCGGTATCCTCCGGATATCCGCCGCGCCAGACATCACCGGTAGGTAGCCTTCCCCTGCCAGGCTCATCGTCTACAACTCGATCTTCTTGCCCCGAGGTACCATACCGGGCCCACCATGTACCCGAGACGGTTCATCCACTCCTCGAATCGGGTCTCGAAATCCATCAGAAAACATGAAATCTCATGGTGGACGACACATACATCACGAGAAAACCGCATCTTATATTAAAAAAAAGAGAAGAGGAGAGAGAGAGAAGTTTGTTTATATATTCTTGCTGTTTTCCCCAAAATCCAGAAATCTCATAGAAATCCAAATCTTAAAATCATAAGTAACTATATGATAAGTGTCGGCATATGCCCATAATACTGCATGATAACATGAAAATATGAATGCATGAATGTCTAAGTAATAAATATCATGTCTATCCTAACATCAGAGAATAATTACAATATTATATCGGTCTAGTTGTTAACTGATTCTATACATAAAAGACAATATGATCTAAAGTGTACGTGACATAGCAATTACCGATGATGATGTGTGTGAGCCGGCAAATAAGTGTGCGTGGAATATGCGCATCATCGGTAATGGTGCTGGTGTCCTAACAGGTAAAGTTTATACTGATTATAGCAACATATGTAAGAACATGAAACATTATGATTACAATGTGAAAGTAAAGACGGATGTGTGTTATCCACTCATTTGATATACAATTACCACTACCACTATACGACTCGAACCTAACGTAGTGTCCATCTAACCCCCCTAAGGAAAACTAAACCTAAGAACTGGTCGATAGAAGTATACCTAAAGCCTGAGTCCATACCTCTAATAGTCGGCGATCCTGCCTCAATAGCGTCACGTATATAGTACGACTTCCTCAAATCAAGAGTGCGGATCAATCATCACATCTATGCCTCGTACGGTAAAATCCATCGTACGGCATCCCAATATCGGGGTACGGGTCAAATATCACCTACGTGTCTCATTATTCGTATAATATCATCATCAACACATGTCATGATCGAGGTGCTATGCTGTAATCGCATACATCAATTATATAACATTGCCATCATAACTATACCTTATTAATTTATCCTCAGAAATAGCATGTCGTATGTATCATGTTGTGATCGAGTCATACTGATATCATATCGTCATCAAGTCACGCCTATATGATATCGACATCAGGTCACACCTATATAATGTCGTAATCAAGTCATACATATATCATATCGTGATCAGTCACAAGTTACAGTTCGGGTTCTATTTTAGAGTCCCATGTACCTCAATATCATCACTACCCATTATAATTTAGGTATACCTGTTCATTATCTCATTCTCTAATGATCCGCTAACACTTTAATACGACTGTATAGTCAAGAATCACGGCATCAAGCCCAGTTATCCTGTTTCATTCCCGTGTATCAATGTATCCCACATACGTGTTGTATATATCTATATATATACCTATACCTAGTCCTATATATACATACACATACCCGTATGCACCATGTCGAGTTTCAGTGTGTGCGTGTGTGTGTTTCTACCTGAAACCTACGAACCTCTTCCAGGGTATTCATCCTCTGGTATGGTCTTCCTAAATCAGTCTGGTCCAGCCTAGGGTCATTACTAGGGTCCTACTCATTAAGAATCTAGGGTCACATCTGGTTTCCTAATGTCAATAAGTACTATTCCTATTCTACGTTGCAGGGGTGCTAAACGCCATCCACCCGACTTCCCCCCGTAGATATGCATCTACTCACCTGGTCCATGTCTGCCGAAGACGGTGTCGCCATCATCCTCTTCATCGCCCGCAGTCCACGTGAGGGGTACCTAAACGCAAACATATAAATAGTATCATAAACTGAATCACATACAAAAGCCAAAACGACGCAAGGAACAAGCATAGGTTAAAACCTATGTCCCGGCCACGCAAAAGAACCAAATATCGCTCGATATCGGCGTACAGACTCCGATGGATCGAGATAAACATCAACAAATAACTCGTAGTTTTAAAACTCATTACTTATATTATAAAACATGATTAAATCCATCGAAACCCTAAAATCCATCAAATCGCCCGATTTCGTAAAACCCGAAAATGCCAATTTACCGTTTTTCTTCAAAACTTGACATTTAAATGAAACCAATGGTCATAAAACTCATTAAATAGCATAACTAGACTATACAAACCATTACTATATTTTTATTACACAAATTTGTATTAATTTGAAATTTCTAGTTTGCAACCTTTAGTAATTTTTAACATCTTTCAAGCAAAATACCATAATTCCACAACAAAACTTGATTTTACATGGATTAATGTTTTAAACTACAATTCATGATGATAATGATATAATGAAACCATAAATTATATTTTTAATCTCATTTATTTAGGAATTTCCGAAATCTAGTTTACAAAAATAGCATTTTATTAGTATTTTTCCAATCATCAAAAGAAACTAGTGATCAAACTAAGTTTTTCTTTCCATTAACATGCTAATATTCTCACTAAAACTACAATCTAATGATAGCAATCTTAATTAGAATTTTATATTACCCACAAACACATTTTATAAAAACCTAGTTAGCTAAATAGCTTAATTAAATCAATTTTGGATAAACAAATTATTATACAACAACCATGCAAGATTTTTCCACTCTAAAAATGTTAAACTAGCTATTATAACGTTATTTAATTAATAAAAATCACAACTTGATTTTTCAAACCCTAACTTGAATTTTAAAAGTAGTAAATAGAATTAATATATTAAATCTAATTATGCTTAAATGAACATCTAATAACAATAAATCAAAAGAAGGAAATTTATACCTCCAAAATATGAAACCCAAACATGAAACAAGCCTCCAAAATGCATGCTTTGCATCTCCAAAATCCATGCTAAATAGGTCAAAGGAAAATGGTAGAGGTTGAATGTTGATTTTTGAGATTTATTTTTGGAATTTTTGATGAATTTTAATGATTTTTAATGCAAAAATGATGGGGGAAAATTTTAGGGCTACCCATGGAGGGGAGGCCGGCCATGGAGAGGGAGGAGGGTGGAGAGAGAGAAAAAATATGTGGTATTGTGTAGAAAGTTCATAAATAATGCATTTTTTCACTTAAACCCTTTATTATCTAACTTTTTCAATTTAACTATTTTCCTAGAAATTTCTAGAACCATGGAGAGATTTTGGAAAAGATTTTGCATATTACACACTTGATTCTAATATACCATGGCTCATTTTTACTAATTAAAACCATTCAAATTTGTAATTTACACTAATTTAGTGTAAAAAATAAAGCTTATGTTAATATTTATAATATTTAATTTAGGAAAAATATTTAATTGAACTAAAAATTTATAAGTGGCTAAATAAACACCATTTACTAGTAATAACATAATTAAAATAGATATTTTTAAATTTATAGTGAAAAATAATTAGGGTTTAGTTTTACGAAAAATACATTTTACTTTACCGAAAATCCTAAAATTCACTTAAATTTTTTTTTTATTTATTTAATTATTTTTAAAATGTTACACTCTTTATATCGGAATTCGTAGTAATTGATGATATTTGAGGAAATCCCCTGGGGTTTTTCCTGACGGCAAATATTTGGTTTTGAATATCCGTTGTTATACACCAATCTCAAACTGATATATCTGTACGTCTATTTTATAGAGTGAGATATAACTTTTTGAAATTATGACCATGACATTTACCTATATCAGTTGATGGTTAGGTAAAGAGTATTAAACAGCAGTGTAATTCTTCTTAACCATAGTACAGTTTTCAACCTACAACACACAGGGTTTGAGTTATTCAACTCAGGGGACTTATATAAAGTATTGTATGTTGTCCAGTGTCCATTAGGATATAGGGGGTTGGTTCTCGTACTATATTCTTTTTACTTCTAATTTCTCCAGTTTTAGACAAGTATTTCATAGAAATACAAGGTCCAAGTTTTGAGAAGTTATAGGTACAAGAATAAAGTAAAGAACCAGGTGATGCAAGTATTAGGATTTTTCAAGGTGGTCGAAGATAAAGATACTTGTGTTTGGTATTCAGTTGATAGTAATAGTTTTGAGAAACTTGTTTCTCTTTCAGGTTACTCATATCTGGATGTGCAGGGTTGTCTAGCACGGCAGCAAGGTTTTGGGTAGGATCGTCCATGTCATTTTAAAATTTTTGCCGTTCTGTCTAACCCTAACCCTAGATCGTTAACTAAAGAATCATACAGAATCGATAAAGCAAACATCTTTACTTCTAAGTGATAGGGATTACAACCTTTGTAGTCCGTTCCTTCGCTTCATAAGCACCGAGTAGCGGTCCCTTCACTGCGATCCATGAATTCCCGGACTCTTAAGAGGCTTCACAAGTCGTATAATGCATCCTTTCTTATAGTCTTCGAAATTCGAGATGATCTACTTCGAGGAAACACGGACTCAAGCTGTGACTTCACTAATTAGGTATTAGTTAGTCTAACACACTAATCTATATGGCTAGTATAGAAGAGGATGATGAAGTAGGAATTTCGCTCTCTTTAGTTTTTTTTCTCACAAACTTTTATCACAAATGAAAAGGCTAGAAAAGCTTTTTGAGGAAGAAGAAGATGAAGTGATAAAAGAATAATTGTGTGAGATTAGAAATGCAACCATGGGTTAAGAATGTCATGCTTAACCCTTGTAGAGACTTAACCATGAGCTAGGGTTAAAGGTTAGGTCAAAAAATATCTTAGCTAGACAAAAAGAGTGGACAAAGTCAAAAGAAGCCCACAAGCTTCTACAAGCTTTCACCAAATATCAACCATGACAAAATCCACAATATTTGAATTACTTAATGATAAATATAAACCCTAACATTAACCCTAGCATGGTCAAAGTCTCATACACCCATGTTGTAACGTTTTGAAAATCGTTTAGGTGAAATTTCAGAAAATCGATAAAATAACGGTGTTTTCCGTAAAAAATCAAGATATAAATATCTTTTAATATAATATTAAATATACATATTATAGCTATGTAATTTCTAGTATTTGGTGTTTATTGAGCCACTGGTAAAATTTCTAATTTTCTGAAAAATTTTCCGAAATTAATTATTTTAATATTATTTTAAGCCGTCACTAATACATTTAATTAGGGAAAATTACAAATTGGAATGGGTTAATACAAATTTTTTGCATCATGAAACACTAAACTAACATATAAAATATTGTTTCTGAAATAAAATGAAGTTGTTAAACGGTTTTAGAAAATATTGAAGAAAAGGTCTTATTTTGTGAAAATAAATAGAGGTATGGTACTAGTTTGACTTCGGGGCTTTGGTGTTATCATTTTTCCCTTCACCCACACTCCCACACACACCCAAAATCCCCTTTTTGTGGCTGAACCCAGCAGGAAACCCCCCCAAATTTCCTTCACCCCTTTTGGAAAAGAAAAGAGAAGAAAACAAATGAAAAGAAAAGAAAGAAAGTTAAATGAGAGTGGGCATTGACCTTTGGTTGACTTGATATCATTTTTTTCCCCACCTCACTCTCTCTCCTCTCTTCCTCACCCCAGGGCCGAGCCCTCCTCCATTTGCAGCAGCCCCATTTCCCCCAAAATCCCACTTTTTTTCCATCAAAAAATTCATCAATTTCAATCAAAAATCAAGCTAAAATTCAAATCCAACTCCTACCTATTTTCCTTTAGCCAATATAGCATGGATCTAAGGAACAAGTTGGCATTTTGGAGGCTTTGATTTTCATGTTTGATCTCTTGATCATGAGGTATAATTTTAACCTTATGCTTATATGGTTGTTTAATTGCTTCAATGTTAACTATTTAGATGTTTAATTTGGTTTTATTGCAAGTTTGGAAAATTTAAGACTACGGTTTGAATTTAATTAGGGTTTTTATCATTAGGTTATGATTGTAATGAGGAGTTTAACATGTAATTGAATGCAAAATCTAAATTGGTTACTAGTTGCTAATTTGTTAGTTTAAAATTGTGATAATATGCTAAATTGCTAACTAGGTTTTAGAAATTTAATTAAAATGTGGGATTAAAATCTAGTTAGGGTTTTTGGCACATTATTAAGGTTTCCATGAGTGATTTAACCATTTAAAATATGCAAAACCAAGCTTAATTGTTAAATTGGGAATTTTTCTTTAAAAGTGTTAAAATTGGATATTTTTGCAAAACTAGAATTTTGGAATTTATACAAATTGATGAGAATAAATTATTGAATTGGTTTCTATAAGTTAGTTATGAAATTTAGTGGATATTATGGCCATTAGATTCGTTTAAACATCAAGTTTTAAAGTGAAACGGCTAATTGATACTTACTAGGTTTCTTGTAATAAATCGATTTAATCAATTTATTGGTTTTGATGAATTGCATCGTATTTTATATATTTTTAGTGAGTTGTAAAACCAAGATAGGTACGTATGGTGTTTTTCTCGATGTTTTGACGTTTGTACATCGACATCGAGGGTTGGTTTGGCTATTCCGGCATGCGTAGGCGATAGGTTTTGACCTGTGCATGATACGCATGCCGATTAGGTTTTCGTAAGCCGTTTCGATTTCAAATTGGGTTTTTATGCGATATGATACGATACGTTGTGACATGTAGGTACCCCTTGTGGAATTTGAGACGAAAAGCTAGCGCTTGTCCATGTCGGCACCGGCGAGCGAAGATCAGGTGAGTATATTTATATCTATGGGGAGAAGTCGGGTGGATGACGTATAGCACCCCTGCAAAGTTTTGAGAAATGATGTGATGTGGTAACGATATACTTTTATATGTTAATGTGAGATATGTACACCTAGTAAGAGAAGCCTTAGGAGCGTATGGATTAGTGTTAGCGAGGAACGGAGGAAGGTTTTGGTTAGTTTCTAAATTGCAGCCCTAAAGTAAGGATTTGCATACACGCACACATTTACACTTGCATACACCGTTTTCTTGTGCGTATATGGGAATGTGTATATATGTATATACGTATGGGTATGGGACTATGCATATATATATATATATACATATACACATGCATGAATGTTGAGGATATTGTATGATATTTGGAGATGAGTCGATGAGATTGGGCTTGAGGCCATGAGATCGGTGATATGATATGGTCCGTATTTGAGATATGACACGATACTTTAGCGGGTTCTTTAGGCATGGTGTTTTCATACACACGCATGTATTTCATAGATGGTATCAGTATTGTACTAGACGTTGATCAGTACCCCGATCATGATATTTGATAAAGAGAATACCAGATAATTAATGGGATAGATGTGACATTTGACCCGTACCCAGATTTGGGATACCGTATGACGGATTTACCGTACGAGCTATATATTGATGATAGATCCGCACTCTTGACTCGAGGATATCATATTATAGATATTGTATCGTATGGGATACTGTTGAGGCGGGATCACCGACTATTATATGTATATATATGTATCGACTCAGATGTTAGGCGGTTTCCCTACCTTTCGATCAGCCTGTTTAGTTTGGCCCTATAGTGTACTTGTAAATGATAGATTATATTCGACTCATATCTATTTCAAAAACTAACGAATCGTGTGTAATTTAAAGACGGGACAAGGGATTCTGCGGATATTTCAAAGGACATATCTTTTCTTAAAAACACCGTAGGCCTTATTTTCAAAACACCATGATTCGTGTTATTTCAAATGGCACCACTGTATGACTCATATTTATAAAAATGCATATTAGTTATCAGTGTGTTTATCATTCAGCTCTCGCATATTATTACTGTTCGCATCGCATTTGCATGTTTATATTATACTTCCATCTGCCATTATTGAGATCATGCTGTCAGGACACCAGCACCATTACCGATGATGCGTATGTTCTACATACACTTACTTGCCGGCTCACACACATCATCATCGGTAATTGCCATGTCACGTACACTTTAGAAAAATACTATTTCAGTGACATAGCTTGCTAACAGATAGTTGCTACATGTTATAGCCTTCGTATGCTAGTTTAATTATTGCATGATATCAGATGTATCCATATATTCATTGGTTATGCGGTATTATGCAGATTTATGCTGGTTTTCATTGTTATTGACATGGTGACTTGATGATTTTGGATTCTTCTTGATATTTTCTGGATTTGGAAACCATATGTGAAAGTTTTGTAAACTGATGAACTATTTTAAAGAGAAAAATGCGGTTTTTCCTTGATATGTTGAGTATCGTCCACCATGATGTTTTCTCGGTTCTGAGATGTTTTCGAGACCCGATTCGAGGAGCTGGATGAACCGTCTAGGGTACATGGTGGACCCGGTATGGTACCCCATGGAAAGAATTTCGAGTAGTAGACGATGAGCCCGGAAGGGGCAGACTGCCTACCGGTGATTTTACTTGGCGCGGAGGATATCCGGAGGATACCATTCATGGCTGTGAGATTGATGATATAGGCTGATCCGTTCTGCGTGATCCCGCCGGCCGATCCCGCAGATGATACCGATGCCTGAGATATAGATATTTGAGATTTGAGATTTGAGATATTGAGATTTGATACAGAGATACTGAGACTTATGTTTTGTGTCGATGCTTGACATCGATTTCTCTCTTGCATTCATTGATGATACGTGATTGATGTATATATAGAAATCTCATTGATTAAAGAAAACAGTTGTCTCACTCATGATATATTCTGTTTCTATTCGTAATGCATTAATACATCATATGTCTGATATGTTGCTATCTGAGGCACTGACACGAGCAGGTAGTATTACACTATACATAGCTTGAATAGGATTTTTGTTTGAGGATATTACTTGACCTAGGATAGCGTTATGCATGCGATTTCTACTCGTAGATGTTTTCTACTCACGAGTTGGCAACTCACCCCCGTTGTACCACAGTTCCTTGCAGGTTTTGCCGTACAAGTTTCGTTGCGGCTTACTGGCACACTGTTCTTTCCGGGTGATTTCTTTAGTAGGTGGGTTCTTTTAATCAGGACCACCATTGTTTATTTATTATTTCAGTTGTATCTAGAAACTCCATCAACCAGATTGTATATTTGATAGAGATAGAAGACCAGACTTGTTATTGTTTCGACCTTAGATTCGCGCGTTGTATTATTATGTTTTTCATGTTGTTTTGAGTTTCTTTGGAGTTTTGATCTTCGCCCTTCAGCGTTTTATATTATATTGCTTGTGTGGTTGTGACCGTCGATTGACGAAGAGCTAGCTCCCGCTTGGGGAAGCCTTTTTTACTTAATTCGTATACTATTCATGTTGTATCCCGTTTGGGGCCAGTATTTACAAAAGAGACTCTGCCGAAATTTTCAGAAAATACTTGAGATTTTAAAAATACTTGCTTCGGCCTATGTTGTTAAAACTACTTGTTTTCAATTGGTTTTTTCTTCACTCTACGTCTTCTTTGGTTTTGATTTCTGGGTTTTGGCTTACTTAGATTACGTACGCCTCGAGACGTTTCGTAATTTAAGTGCCGGTCATGTTCCGTACTTTTCGTAACAAAGTTGGCATCAGAGCGTTAGGTTTTACCTTCGGAGTGTAGGATGACCCTTGGTTGATGGAGTAGGTAGCTTGAGTAGAGTGATGTACCGTACGTATGTTCTGCGACATATTTACGATACGATACTCCGCTTAAGAAGCCTTAGGATGTACATTTCCTTGCACAGTATTATATTCATTCCTATGATCTAGTCTTATCAGTACCAGTTATGATTTTGTTATCACGGTGTTACGGGCGTGGAGAGCTACGACTAGAGTTGCGGTCAGCATGAGCTCGTCACGGACGAGGACTGACCAGGGCGTGATTCTAGGGGCATACGATTGCATAGAGGCGTCGTTTTATTGTGTTTACGCGCCACGAGCGTTTGATGGATCGCTTTTACGCGATTTCTCGGACGTGCAGATCAGCACCAGAGGATTGGGCCACTGCAAGAGGCCATCCAGATTGTAATGACCGTCAAAAACAAATTATTTTGATGATTGAGGCACTGTTCAGCCTGCGGACGAATGAGCCAGTGATTTTGGCGAATGAAAAGATATCGCCCCAGATGTTTGAAGCTAACGTCGCATGAGTTATACTTCGAGATATGATAGAAGATCGCTAGTCACCAGAGATGAAAGACTAAGACATGTGATTCATTGCCTACCCCAATGCGAGGTCATCAGATAGATTGATTCCAGCTAGAGACGACTTCATGCTGATACGTTGAGAGTCGATAGAGACGATCGAATGTCAGGAACCCTTTTTCCAAGTTTAAAGTATTCGGAAAACAATGCAAGCAATTCTACGGACCCTCTAGATGAATGAAACCATGACTCGACTTAATGAACATGGAACGCCGATGAACCTTAGGGTTTGCAGCAGTTCAGCCGTGCCATTAGTGAGGCTTGGATCTGCCCTTCTACGGTTGGTCCATAGGTGCTGTGGCATATATTAGGTACTATTAAACTGTACCAAAGATGTTGAGCTCTTGGGGGATTATGGAACCTCGACGAATCGATTGAAAAGTTCGACATCATTCGGACATCATGTGATGGGATACATTGCTTGGGAGACTCCAGATACGAGTATAGCCGTTGGAGCGCAGTCCATGCAGCCACGAAGAGACGAGTCCGAAGCAGTCGACATTAGAGAAAAGTGGAGTAAGAGGTTCGTACGAGATCTTGATGAGATGACGTTCCACTCCGCCGACATCAGAGATGTGATACGCATGCAGAGGTATTGTATATGAATATATCTTCCAGAAGGAGTCATGATGAGTATGCAGCCGTTCCGGAACCAGATATAAATTTATTAAGAGATGATAACTTCCGGGCAGTTCGGCAGGAACGAGATTTGGGAGAGACACCGACAAGATCTTCCTGGAAATACTAAACGAGAAGACCTGGACCCAGGAGCGGTCATATGATGCACACCCAGTAGGCCAGAGTTCGGCATCGTCGACGAGACATGTTATGAGTAACCATGATAGTTGACCAGAGATCTTTAGAGGATGTGTCAGAGCGGACTGCTTCCGTTATCGTTTCTATATTGGACCGTTGAGCCGAGGAGCTATGTACTTAGCAATCTGCAGTGAGAGGCGAAAGCCTAAGGTCACTAGGCGACATGCCATGATCAGAAGGCAAGTAGATATCTTGCTCTGCTAGCATTGGATGCACCGACACCTTCTCGACTTTGAAGGACCGACATATCGACGACAGTATTTATGAGTTGTGATTTTGTGATTGACTATCACGTATCCGTCACTTTGGATTTCAGTATTTTTGGGTGATTTATTTCATGATTGAGTTTTGATGACCGAGTTTCATGATATTTGATTTCATGCCTAGGACATGTAAGTCCACGTTGCGACCCCCGGTTCTTACGGGGAGGCGGAAACGGTATAAAAATCAAATTATTAGCGCAAGGGGCAACATGGACTAAGCAAAGTCGGGATCTTTGACTAAACTAAAACTAGCAAACTTTGCTAAAGAGAGTTAGCTACTCGGATGGAGATGGTTATACCTAGCTTGTCTTGAACTCCTTCGTCTTCAAAGCTCCGATGGTGGTCCGATGGCTTCTTCTCGTCGTCTCCGTACGCCGAAGATAGATCCACCTGAAAGCTCCAACCTTTAGCTCCTTCTTCGTTCTTTGAAGAAACTAGTTCACTTGGTTTGCTAAACCTAGTGAACTAGAATGAGTAGAGAAGATTTAGAATGGGATTTTATCTATGGTTCTTGATTCTCAACTCATGAGACAAGAGAACCATAGATCAAGAGAGGGAGCAAGAGGTTGAGGGTGAGAGCAAGAGGAGAGCTCAAGAACAAGAGAGAGAATGAGCAAGAAAGAATGAGGCTCTCTTTTGTCTCTCACCCTCTCATAATCCAATGTAATCATAACTCATCATATCAATAAAAGTCTTATGTGATGGTTGAAGCAACCATAACCTTATCATGTCATGCACTCATTTTACTCAAATGAACAAGCAAGTAAAAGTCTTTGGCATGAAATGATAACCATGGTTATCATGATGGTCAACTAGTCAAGCCTAGTCAACCGGTCAACAAAGTCAACAAGTCAACAAAAGTCAACAAAGTCAACAAAAGTCAACAACCAAGTCACCATAATACTTAATTAATATAATAGTTAATCGCATATCATATTCTCATTAGGGTTGAGCAAAAAGTCAAAAAGTCAACGGTCAACTGTCAACAACCCTAATGAGAATCCGCTGTCTGTGCCTCCCTGTCAACTGTGCATACACACCCGCATCCGCGTTCCGAGGAACACGAATGCAAACTGGATAAATCCAATCCCATAGGGTACACTAGGATCTGGCTTAAACCAAAGCCTGCTAGTGTAAACTGTCCGGACACTGTACGTGCACAAGTGCACGGATGTGACCGAACCCTGTCGCAAAACCATGCGACCTGTCGCAATACCATGCGACCTGTCGCAATACCATGCGACCTCTACTCTTTTGCCTAAAGGCGAAAAGCTTTCTGTGTGGGACTCTAAAGACTCGACACTACGCTGGCAGTGGGTTTAACCACAGACCGCAAGCGGCACTAGCTGTGCGTAACGGTCCCCAGGTAATGCCGACAAGAAGACCGATGAGGCGAAACCCATCTGAACTCCTACTGAGCCTGAGTGTGACATTCTCCGTACAGTCCGGTCTGTTCGTCTGATACATCGCATGGCGGGCCTAGGGGGCGGTAAACGTCAGTCCCCCAATAGCGGTACAAGTCGTGCCGGAGCGAAGCCCAAAACACCCTGAGATAACACTGGAAACCTACCAGTATATCTCGTTTGCCCTGGCCAGGGACTACTCGTGTAATGGCTCTCCTAGATACAGCGCGATGTCAACCCCCAATACCGGGAGAGACGAATCCTGTCTAACCGTCACTGCCTCCAAGTGCTTCGGGACTGCACCCAACCACTACCTGTTTGCACGACTCCTTTGAGCCGTGGTAGGGTAGTGATCAAAGTACAGTGGGAACACACTCGAGGCGGAGTGATAGTGTCAAGTCAGCGGACTAAGCTGTACTCATGTCACCTGGGAACTGATAACTGACGATAGGTATAATACCAACTAGTCAGTTCCCGACGAGTCCTGTCCAGTGTACCCGTAACCTAACGAGCACCCGCATACTATCTCAAGTACGACGTACTGACGGCTGTGGGACAGACCGTCTCCCACACTGGGATGAGAAGCGCATGCGCTGGTCTACTCCGGAGTATCGATGCCCTGTCTCGATAGTCCTGCGACCAGGGACCTGCAAAAGGATGTGCTTATAGATTACCCAGCCCCACTAGTGTGACGGCCATCACATCGCTGGTAATCAAGCAAAGATCCTAAGGGCTCTACTAATGTGTATAGGCGATATACAAAAATAAACACATGTACACATTGAAGTAGAAACAAACCAAGTAGCATACTACTATTTTGAGCAAGATTGTATATACAAGGTGAATATCCCAAGCATCCATTAAGTAATATACAAACTAGTATGATACAGTAATGGCCTCTAGGGCATATACACTAACAATCTCCCACTTGCACTAAGGCCATGTACTGGCGTATCGAAGACCTATCATCTCGATCAGCCGCTCGAACTGAGTCTGGGGCAAGGCCTTGGTGAATGGATCTGCAGTGTTGTCTTCTGAAGCGACTCTCCGAACCTCGATCTCCTGGCGATCCACGATCTCCCTGATCAGGTGATACCGCCTCAAGATGTGCCTGGATTTCTGATGGGACCTTGGTTCCTTCGCTAAAGCTATAGCCCCGTTGTTGTCGCAATACAGAGGTATTGGATCAACAATGGACGGAACCACCTGAAGTTCTTTCAAGAACTTCCTCATCCAGACAGCTTCTTTTGCGGCATCAGATGCAGCGATGTATTCCGCTTCCATCGTCGAGTCTGCAACGGTTTCCTGTTTGGAACTCTTCCAACACACCGCCCCTCCATTGAGGGTAAAGAAAAAACCCGACATGGACTTGGAATCATCCTTGTCACTCTGGAAGCTGGAGTCAGCAAAGGCCTCGATCTGGAGGTCTTTTCCGCCATACACCAAGAACATCTCCTTAGTCCTTCTCAGGTACTTGAGAATGTTCTTTACCGCTATCCAGTGTTTCTCCCCAGGGTTAGACGGATACCGGCTTACCACACTCAGTGCATAAGCTACATCCGGTCTGGTACACAACATCGCATACATTATAGAGCCTACCGCAGAAGCGTAGGGTATAATAGACATGCGATCCCTCTCCAAATCAGTCTTGGGAGACATCTCTTTAGAGAGGGTGATCCCGTGACAAGCCGGTAGGTTACCGCGCTTGGAATCTTCCATACTGAACCTCTTCAGTATGGTGTCGATGTACCTGGACTGTGAAAGTCCTAATATCCTCTTGGATCTGTCACGGTAGATCCGGATACCCAGAATGTATGAGGCATCACCCAGGTCTTTCATGGAGAACCTGTGTGACAAGAACCCCTTGACAGATTGTAGCATAGGAATGTCATTTCCTATTAAGAGAATGTCATCCACGTATAAAACGAGGAATACTACAGTTCTCGCTACAAATCTACTATAGATGCATGGTTCATCTGGATTTTTGATAAAGTCAAATTCTTTGACCGTCTCATCAAAGCAGATGTTCCAACTCCGCGATGCCTGCTTTAGTCCATAGATGGACTTAAGCAACTTGCACACCTTTCCGCTGCTCCCACTCTGAATGAAACCCTCTGGTTGGTCCATATAGACACACTCCTCTAAATTTCCATTTAGAAAAGCGGTCTTTACGTCCATTTGCCAGATCTCATAATCGTGGAAGGCAGCAATGGCAAGAAGGATCCGAATGGATTTCAGCATGGCTACTGGAGAAAAAGATTCGTCATAGTCCAAGCCAGGTCTTTGACGGAAACCCTTTGCTACCAGCCTAGCTTTATAGGTCTCAACCTGTCCATCTACACCAATCTTCCTTTTGAAGATCCACTTGCATCCTACGGGTTTTACCCCGTCTGGAGCAATGTCCAACGTCCATACCTTGTTGGTGTACATGGACTCCATTTCGGTCCGCATTGCATCCAGCCATTTCACTGAGTCAACGCTCTGAACGGCTTGCTGGAAGCTAGTAGGCTCATCATAATCTATGATGCAATCCTCTCTATCCCCGTCTATGAGAAAACCGCAGTATCTCTCGGACGGATGAGACTGCCTACTACTCCTGCGGAGCGGCGTAGGAATGTCCTGTTCTGTTGAACCCTCTGGTTCCACTAACCTTTCAGTAATAGTCTGTGGTTCTGGAATTTCTTCCAGTTCCACTGCGCTCCCACTATTTTCCTTTTCCAAGAACTGGTGTTCTAGGAAGTGGGCATTACGAGAAACAAGGACTTTTTGTTCCTCTGCATAGTAGAAAAGATACCCCCTGGTGTTCTTTGGGTATCCCACAAACTTGCACAGTACTGAGCGTGCCTCGAGTTTGTCCGCATGCTGCTTTTTGACAAAAGCTGGACATCCCCAGATCTTCAGATATTGAAGATAGGGTTTCTTCCCACTCCACATTTCATATGGGGTGGTAGGCACAGTCTTAGTCGGAACTCGGTTCAAAAGGTATGCAGCTGATTCTAGCGCATACCCCCAGAATGATCGCGGTAACTCAGCGTTACTCATCATGGACCGCACCATATCCAATAGGGTGCGGTTCCGTCTCTCCGATACACCGTTATGTTGCGGGGTGTATGGAGGAGTAAGCTGAGAGAGAATTCCGTTCTCTTTTAAATAGTCCAGGAACTCGGCACTTAAGTATTCTCCACCTCGATCCGATCTTAGAATCTTAATACTTTTGCCGGTCTGTTTCTCTACTTCATTCTTATACTCCTGGAATTTTCCAAAGGCCTCGGACTTATGTTTCATTAAGAAGACATAACCGTACCTTGAGAAGTCATCCGTAAAAGTAATGAAGTAAGAATGTCCGCTTCGGGCATGTGTAGACATTGGACCGCACACGTCACTGTGTACGAGTCCCAAGAGCTCGCTCGCTCTTACTCCATGTCCAGTAAACGGAGTCTTTGTCATCTTTCCTTTGAGACAAGATTGACAAGTGGCATATGATTGATATTCGAACGCATTCAAATATCCTTCTGTATGTAACTTAGTCAACCTTCTCTCATTGATGTGACCCAATCTACAATGCCATAAGAAAGTCTGATTTATTTCTGGAGACTTTCTTTTGTGTGTATTCTGGACATTAAAAATCTGTGGTTGGTTTAACACGTATATACCATTACTCAATGTACCTGACCCAATCAAAACTTGATTAAGGTGAATGTTTACAACATTACTTACAAACGCAAATTCATAACCTTCTTTAGAAACTAAAGATACAGAAATGATATTACAAGTTGCGTTGGGTACAAAAAAGCAATTACGCAAAACCAAAACATGTCCATCTGACATTCCCAGGTGATAGTCCCCCACGGCTTTAGCATCCATGCTAGCTCCGTTCGCAACTCTGAGGGTCATGTCACCTGCCTTCAAAACCCTACGGTTTCTCAACGCCTGCAAAGAATTACAGATATGAGATCCTGATCCGGTATCCAATACCCAGGAAGTAGAGTTTATTGAAAGACAGTTTTCAATAACATACACACCTGAAGCTGAAGCTGCAACCTGCTTCAATTCCTGTGTTCTGGCCTTCCAGGCCCTGCAATCATTCTTCCAGTGTCCTTTCTTATGACAATAGAAGCATTCTTCCTTATCCACAAGCTTCCCCGCTTTCTTTGTTGCTTTACCTTTTCCCTTCGTATCCACTTTACTAACACCGCCCCTTGGTTTGGCGGGGGCCTTCTTCTTCTTTCCCTTGGCTTTCGCCTTGGACCTAGAAGAAGATGATCCTCCTACAAACAAAGTGGATGTATCCCTACCTTTCTGTAGGGTGCCCTCTGCGCTCCTCAGCATGTTGAGGAGCTCTGAAAGTTCAACCTCTTTTTCTTGTAAGTTGAAGTTCAGTATAAACTGGGCGTAAGTGGAAGGAAGGGACTGGAGAACTATATCCGTATATAGCTCACTCTCTAATGTGATCCCTAGGTCAGCGAGCTCCTCAATGTAGCCGATCATCTTTAGCACGTGCTCGGCTACTGATGATCCGACGGCCATTCTTGTCGAAAATAACTTTTTCGATGCTTCGTATCTTGCGATACGTGATTGCTCTCCATACAGTTCTTTTGTATGGAGCAATATGGACTCCATGTCCATATTCTCATGCCTCCTCTGATGTTCGTTGTCCATCGAGGCAAGCAGGAGGCACTTGGCCTTCGCGCTATCAATCTCCCAAGTCTTGCGGATTTCCTTATCCGCGACACTGGAAGTTGGACCAGGGACAGGGGGAGCTTTGGTGGTAAGAAGATACCCCAGCTTGTCATAAGTGATTGCTATCTTGACATTCCTGAGCCAATCTTTGTAGTTTGGCCCTGTCAGTTTGTTTTTATCTAGGAGTAACTTAAGTCCAGTCATGTTGATTAGTCGCTGCAATTAGGAGAGAGAAGAAGAAACACTCAGCATGATGCTCTTGCAAGTTTAGAGTGGTTTTTAGTTTGTCTAAACAGGATGGCTCCCACTGTTTCTCGAATCCCTCCTCAAACCATAAAGGAAGAATTAGTCAGGATCAATCCCACCGTACAATACTTGCTTAACCGTTCAGCCAGGCCAGTGTCGGTACTTCGAGGGAGGTTTTCCAACGCTTTCGCGAAGTTCCTTAATTAAAGAACCTCTTTTCCCTGGGGGCGTAGCCCCGCTAACACCTTTCTAGGCACCTACTAGGTTTATAGCATTGATCGTTAAGTGAGAAATTTCCCGAGGAGTAGCATATACTCACAGTAGGATCGGGATCCAAATATCATTGCGTGACGAAACTGAAGGGATCCTACCAGAATCATCACACTCCAAATGGTATGCAAATCTAGCAAGTTTCAGTACTTATGAAACTCCCGATGTGGATTTTTGCCCCATGCTCTTATGACCTTGGCGTGAGGTCAAAATGTCATAAGTCACATGTCAAGTTCGTCCCATCATTATCCAGGTTAATTTGAACCCACCCGTACATACCCTTGACGTAGGCCAAAATGGCAGTACGACTGTCTCAAACCAACGCATTCTATCTATGCAACAGATAAATATCCGGCAGCTACCAATCACTATGCCTTGGCGTGAGGTCAAAATACATAGCTTGAATACTACCGAATATTTAACTGAAATGATGGAGGGCTACGGATGGTTTTGGCAAAACCGTGAACGTAGTGAACTTGATTTAGTCGATGGAACGAGATAGCTTTTAAATGGAGCGGCTCAAACTCCGTATTTTAAAAGTTTGTTTTGAAAAGAACCGAGTGGTTTTTCGAAAGTGTTCCAACGACTTTAACTTGGTTTATTATCTTGCATTAGTTCTTTTAATGCGTGATATTCTTGCATTAGTTCTTTTAATGCGTCCCATCATTTAATCCTACCATTGCAGAAAACAACCAAAATATGACGTACGCTTATGCCATTCGCATTCGCCACGGGGCCCCGTCATTACCCGTTAGGTTACTTAACTAACGACAGAGCGGGGGCTGGGCTAGCGCGTCTGTAAAACATAAGCAACGCCTAAATAATATCATATATAGATATACTGCAATGATAAACATTTCAGATCACAGATGAATACATTGGATATACTAGGAATCTGTAATTTGTACGAGCCTGTAACAAAAGACAGATTACACGGTCGCGGTGAATAGCCAAAACCCCACCCAAGACCCCTACGGGTGCGGCAAACTACCCGCCAAGTACCCGAAGCGTAGCAACCTCCCTCATCTCCATGAGTAGGCCACTCGACACTTCGGCATACCCGGTAGTTTGTGCACCCCTCTATGGGTCTATCCTAGGAGCAAAAACAGTTAAAAGAAATTATATAATGACGGCTACAACCCCGACCCGGTTGTGCGGCCATACAAATAATTATTACATCAATTTACAAATTTACATGAATTGAAAGAAAAGAAAACTCTCGTCTCACAACCCCCGGCTATTCACCTGCGACAATCCAACATATTCATATACACATTCCAGCACATTACAGATCATGTATAATCCCGACCAATCGACTTATAGCGATTAGCCGACGTTCAATACATGCAAACATCACAGATATAACCATCATAGTCAAAGTGCAGTGAAGTTCGGAAAAAAATACGGAATTATAGGACCCCAAAAGGAAATTTCTTTTCTGGAAAATCTGGGCACATATAATATATTTCAAAAATCCCAAAACCAACACAGACACACACTGCACGAAAAACGATGCAGAGAAGACGACAAACCGCGGCGCTTCCGCGGCATATGCCTACCTCGTGCGGCGGAAGCGCGGCGGTTTGAACGAAACAGTGGACCGTTTTTCATGGGTGTTCACACAAAACCCTGAGCCGAATTTAGGAGTATAAAGTTTTTCATTTTGACCAGAAAAAATTTCAACAGAAACTCAGGTTTTGTAAAAGTTTGGTTTTTTTGATTTTTCCGGTTCCGAACTTCGTTACACTTAACTACCAAGCTAGTTTAAGTTTAGTTAGGCTCTGATACCACTGTAAGTCCACGTTGCGACCCCCGGTTCTTACGGGGAGGCGGAAACGATATAAAAATCAAATTATTAGCGCAAGGGGCAACATGGACTAAGCAAAGTCGGGATCTTTGACTAAACTAAAACTAGCAAACTTTGCTAAAGAGAGTTAGCTACTCAGATGGAGATGGTTATACCTAGCTTGTCTTGAACTCCTTCGTCTTCAAAGCTCCGATGGTGGTCCGATGGCTTCTTCTCGTCGTCTCCGTACGCCGAAGATAGATCCACCTGAAAGCTCCAACCTTTAGCTCCTTCTTCGTTCTTTGAAGAAACTAGTTCACTTGGTTTGCTAAACCTAGTGAACTAGAATGAGTAGAGAAGATTTAGAATGGGATTTTATCTATGGTTCTTGATTCTCAACTCATGAGACAAGAGAACCATAGATCAAGAGAGGGAGCAAGAGGTTGAGGGTGAGAGCAAGAGGAGAGCTCAAGAACAAGAGAGAGAATGAGCAAGAAAGAATGAGGCTCTCTTTTGTCTCTCACCCTCTCATAATCCAATGTAATCATAACTCATCATATCAATAAAAGTCTTATGTGATGGTTGAAGCAACCATAACCTTATCATGTCATGCACTCATTTTACTCAAATGAACAAGCAAGTAAAAGTCTTTGGCATGAAATGATAACCATGGTTATCATGATGGTCAACTAGTCAAGCCTAGTCAACCGGTCAACAAAGTCAACAAGTCAACAAAAGTCAACAAAGTCAACAAAAGTCAACAACCAAGTCACCATAATACTTAATTAATATAATAGTTAATCGCATATCATATTCTCATTAGGGTTGAGCAAAAAGTCAAAAAGTCAACGGTCAACTGTCAACAACCCTAATGAGAATCCGCTGTCTGTGCCTCCCTGTCAACTGTGCATACACACCCGCATCCGCGTTCCGAGGAACACGAATGCAAACTGGATAAATCCAATCCCATAAGGTACACTAGGATCTGGCTTAAACCAAAGCCTGCTAGTGTAAACTGTCCGGACACTGTACGTGCACAAGTGCACGGATGTGACCGAGCCCTGTCGCAAAACCATGCGACCTGTCGCAATACCATGCGACCTCTACTCTTTTGCCTAAAGGCGAAAAGCTTTCTGTGTGGGACTCTAAAGACTCGACACTACGCTGGCAGTGGGTTTAACCACAGACCGCAAGCGGCACTAGCTGTGCGTAACGGTCCCCAGGTAATGCCGACAAGAAGACCGACGAGGCGAAACCCATCTGAACTCCTACTGAGCCTGAGTGTGACATTCTCCGTACAGTCCGGTCTGTTCGTCTGATACATCGCATGGCGGGCCTAGGGGGCGGTAAACGTCAGTCCCCCAATAGCGGTACAAGTCGTGCCGGAGCGAAGCCCAAAACACCCTGAGATAACACTGGAAACCTACCAGTATATCTCGTTTGCCCTGGCCAGGGACTACTCGTGTAATGGCTCTCCTAGACACAGCGCGATGTCAACCCCCAATACCGGAAGAGACGAATCCTGTCTAACCGTCACTGCCTCCAAGTGCTTCGGGACTGCACCCAACCACTACCTGTTTGCACGACTCCTTTGAGCCGTGGTAGGGTAGTGATCAAAGTACAGTGGGAACACACTCGAGGCGGAGTGACAGTGTCAAGTCAGCGGACTAAGCTGTACTCATGTCACCTGGGAACTGATAACTGACGATAGGTATAATACCAACTAGTCAGTTCCCGACGAGTCCTGTCCAGTGTACCCGTAACCTAACGAGCACCCGCATACTATCTCAAGTACGACGTACTGACGGCTGTGGGACAGACCGTCTCCCACACTGGGATGAGAAGCGCATGCGCTGGTCTACTCCGGAGTATCGATGCCCTGTCTCGATAGTCCTGCGACCAGGGACCTGCATAAGGATGTGCTTATAGATTACCCAGCCCCACTAGTGTGACGGCCATCACATCGCTGGTAATCAAGCAAAGATCCTAAGGGCTCTACTAATGTGTATAGGCGATATACAAAAATAAACACATGTACACATTGAAGTAGAAACAAACCAAGTAGCATACTACTATTTTGAGCAAGATTGTATATACAAGGTGAATATCCCAAGCATCCATTAAGTAATATACAAACTAGTATGATACAGTAATGGCCTCTAGGGCATATACACTAACAGGACATGCATATGATTTCACTTATGCTTTCGGCATAGTTTTCATGCACTTTTAGTATTTTGATTTGCTTATGTGCACGCCGATGCACAGGATGGGGAGATTTTATACCACAGTATACCTGATTGGGATTTTGATTGAAATGTGTAGTATACCGTCAATTTCGAGTGTGATATTCGATATTCGTTTTCGTGCACATTGTGCACTTGATTTGGATTTTTGCGCATACTTAAGGCGCTTGTGGCGATTTTGGTGCACACCAGATGCACCAAATCGAGATTTTCGTGCATATCAGATGCATATGGTTTTTCTGTCAGGCACCACGTTGCCCTTGACAGGTGTTTTCGTGCACACCCGTTGCACTTAGATTTGGTTTTTGTGCACATGTATGGCACATTCACGGATTTCGATTTCCGTGCACACCAGACGCACGTGGTATTCATATATATATTTGGGATTGATTTCTTTTGGAGCAGTATATTTTATGATACTTGCTATTTGGTTTAGTACTGAGCAGGACTAGTCAGAGGACAGTACCTGAGTATATTTTTGCATGTATTGATAGTTATCGAAGGGATTTCCAAGGAGGAGCTGTAGTCTCAGTATTTACCTACGTGTCAATGATGACACGAAACTATTTAAAAAGGGAAACCCCTCTAAATTGTTTTCAAAACGGCGGGACGTGTATGTTAAACAAAGAATATATATATATATATATAGTTATTTCTCACAATGGACGTCTGCTGCTGTGCAGTGATACACACATCGCACAGCGATTTGAAAAAGGTTTGGCATGCAATGCTTCCAGATGTTTTAATGATGTTTACTTCTAACGTTTACAGGTATAGTTTTGATGTATATCATATTGATTTTAGTTTTGGATCTTGACATTGGTGTCTTCATCATAACTCCGATGATTGCGGGATGCTTGACGGAGTTTTGATTTTTGGTTTATATATCTGTTTTTCATGCGCATGCATTGCGCTACGATGTGTTTTATGTATTTATGATTTCGGAGCCCCGACGACTTAATGGTTTTGCTTAAATGTTTTAGTATTTGGAGGGGTTTTAATTTAAATTCGGGGACCAAATTTCTTTAAGGGGGGAAGATTGTAACGTTTTGAAAATCGTTTAGGTGAAATTTTGGAAAATCGGTACAATAACGGTGTTTTCCGTAAAAAATCAGGATATAAATATCTTTTAATATAAAATTAAATATACATATTCTAGCTATGTAATTGCTAGTATTTGGTGTTTATTGAGCCACTGGTAAAATTTCTAATTTTCTGAAAAAATTTCTAATTTTCTGAAAAAATTTCCGAAATTAATTATTTTAATATTATTTTAAGCCGTCACTAATACATTTAATTAGGGAAAATTAAAAATTGGAATGGGTTAATACAAATTTTGTGCATCATGACACACGAAACTAACATGCAAAATATTGTTTCTGAAATAAAATGAAGTTGTTGTTAGTTGTATGTATGCCCTAGAGGCCAGTATTATACAGATGATGTATATTATATTGGATGCTTGGACATATATAGAGATGACTTTCTTGCTCGATATGATAGTGTGCTATCTGGTTACTCTTTATCTTAACATGTACACGTGTCTCTTTAAACTGTCTTATAGTTACATGTTGATAAAGCCCTTAGGATGTGTACTTGACTACCTGGACTATGATGCAGATCATACTAGTGGGGACATGGTAGTCTATAAGTACATCCTTCAAAGTCCCTAGTCGTGGGTGTATCGAGACAGGGCATCGATATACCAGTGTAGACTAGCGTATACTCTTCTCGACCCATGAGATGGGCGATGGATGATCCCATATCCATTGGTGTTTGACATCAGAGATGGTATACGGGTGCTCAGTGGAGACTGGGTACACTGGACGGACTCGCCGAGAACTCCCAGATGGTATTATACCTCACGTCAGATGGCAGTTCTCAGGTGACACTTGTACAGGTTATTCTGTAGACCCGAGATCGTCATAGAGTCTTGTGTGATTCCCACTGTGCTTTGATCTCCACCTTACCACGTCCATGAGGGCGTGCAAAACGGTGGTCTTTGGGTACAGTCCCGAGTCACATGGAGGCAATGAGCGATAGGAGGGGTTTCGTCTCTCCCGGTATTGGGGGTTGATGTTGCGCTGTGCTCGATTGGCCATAACAGGGAAGTCCCTGGCCAGGGCTGATCAGAGATTTGCTGGTAAGTGTTACCAGTAGTTTCTCGACCCGTTATGAGCCTCACATCGGCACGACTTATCGGTTATTGGGGTCTGACGTTTACCACCCCTAGACTTGATATGCGATATATCAGACGAACAGACCGGACTGTACGGTAAGTGTTACTGGTTGGATTCACAGGAGTGTGAGCGGGCTAGCTCGTCGATCTTCTGATCGCTCAATACCTGGATGGCCGTTACGTTTAGCAGACCGCTTGCGGCTTGTGGGTGCTTGATATGATCATCATCTGCTACCGGCGTATTGACGAGTCTTTAGAGTCCTACACAGAGCTTTCCTGGCTCAAGCGAAACGAAATAGGAGCGCATATGAGATATGTGTGGGACCGAGAATAATGCGTGTATGTGATACCGTATTTCATTCTCGCGATGAATGTTTCGATTGGTTGTATGCGATATAACCTAGTTATCGAATCATTGATTCGATAAATCGATACATTGTATACTAGTCGGTTATGTGCGACATGACCGGATCATTGAATCAAGTGTTGATTTAATGATTTAATGTATAATTATATATTTGATATATTACTTTGCATTAACTAGTATTGGTTCACTTTAAATGGATTTTCTCACTTGATGTGCAAGTTGTATATGTGATATACTTTTATGCACATCTTTGTATCAAGTTTGATGATGCTTGCTCATTAGGTTAAGTGTAAAGAATTAAACCTAGGTTAAGAAAGTGATTAGGGTTTTTAATTATCCATTCTTTTATTTTTCATTTTGGAAAAAGGATGGCATAAGAATACAAAATGGTTGCTTTCATTCTTGAACTTTGATGAAGCTTCATGAAGCTTTGACTTTGTAACCATTTTGTCTTCACACTTAACCCTAACCATTCATCTAACCTTAGTCAATTCTCTACACCTAACTATGGTTCATATTATGATAAGTATTGATTTCTTTTACTTTTTAAAACAACTTATCATAATTCTAGCTTCATCTTCTTCTTCATCTTCAAAAGAAAAAGCTTGATGCCATTAATGGCAACTTGAGCTATAGTGTGAGAAATCCAATTCCAAAGCGAACCCACCTCCTATTTCTTCACCCTCTATCTCTTGCCAAGTTGTTTTGGGTGTTTTCTTCACAAGTTTCACAAATTTGTGAAGTCGGAGCTTGAACTTGCGATGCCTCGACGTAGATCATCTTCGGCACGAAGCCGACGACCTAGTCCGCCCATTTTCCCGATGAAGCCGACGATTGAGTTCGGGATTCAAGATGGACAGCGAGAGGACGCCTACGTGGAGCTAAGGAAGTGGATATCCGGATCTACAAAGGTTGTAGCTTCTGATCTTTAGTTAAATTGTTAACTAGATTCGTAATTTCGCCTAGATTTCTAGTCATTGATCCGTATTAGGGTTTCTCGGCACTCATATATTTTAAAATTGGCATGGTTGATGCCTTGTAAGACCTCTATAGTGTGCCTAGGAACCCTACAGTGGTATCAGAGCCTAGATAGAGCCTTAGGCGAAGTCCAGACGTCGTTTGAAGTCCGATCGAACCAAAACCCTAACCCGAAAACGGCTCTCTGTACATTTTTTAAAAACTGGGTTTTTTCCAAATTAAAAATATACAGAAAACTTAGCAAGAAATTCTAAGAATTATGGCACAAAATTTGAGTCATGAACAGTGCAACATGCGGCGGAACCGCGGCATAAGCCTCCTTAGGCGGCGGTTCCGCGGCAGGATGATGACGTCAGCACTCCAACTTTGCGCAGTAATTAATTATTTCAGCAGCTGAGTTTTATGGGTATTTTTAATATTTTTTTCCAGAGATTAATTTTCTGGGGTGTTTTGGAGCTTTGATGTTTCGACCGGATTATCAAATTTCGTCTTTGTGTATTTCCGGATGACTTTAGAATATGTTAAAAAGTTCGACCGGATATAAATACCCAACTTTTCCCCTATCGGGAAATTTCCAAGTGTTGGATTTTTCCATAGTTTAACGACGTTCTAAGTAGTGCAAGTAACGCGATGGTCCCTCTAGAAGACAACAAACCTTAACTCGATTATGTGACCGTCTTGAACTGCCCTTTGAACCTTCGGGTTTGGGGCAGTACGGCGTGCCACATGTGAGGCGTTGGCTTGACCCTTCTACGGCTGGACCGTTGGTACTGAGGCACGAACTAAATGTTGTTAGACTTATTTCATGTGTTGAGTTGTATCGGGAAAACTTGGGTATTCGAATGTTCGATCGGAAAGTTTAACATTTTCTGTTTATCTGGAATGTGATACAATAATTGGAATTCACAAACAGTTATGAGATAACTGAATGAACGTTATAAATCTAGCGGTTTAGTCTCACTTGATATTGAAAAGAGTTTTCGATAATGAGACTAAAATGCGGGATTTATATCTGTTAGGCATGTGATGTCTAAGTATTTCATTTGATTAGGCATGTGATGTCTAAAGAGATTGCGGATTCCAACTGTTGTAGTTATACACTTTCTTTTCTGTGACCGTAAGTGTAATATGTGATATCGCCGGTTTCGTTGCTATATGTCAACGACAATTGGGATGCGCATATTTACTTACGTTGATGACATGTAATGTTATGTGTTGCTGGATATGTTATATTGGATTGTCGTGTTTGAATAGCCGGGGAGTTTTATGTGAGATGAGTGTTTTTTCATTTTCATTCATGTAAAAACTTGTATGTAATATTCTTTTATTTGGGGCACTTCCAGGTTGCGGAAGTTGTCACCTTTTGTATATTATTTACTTTTCCGCATTAGGATAGACCCAAGGAGGGGAGCACAAGTAACCGGGTTCTAGGGTCCAGTGGGAGACCATCTCGAGGAGTCGAGTCCGGGTCTCCTAACCCTAGAATTGGCAGGGTTGCTTGCCGCTCTCGTAGGGGTCTAGGGGTGTGGGGTTGGCTATTCATCACGACCGTGGAATCCGTGTTTTATACTGGCTCGTATTGAAAACACGGACGTCCTAGTATATCCAATGTTTCATATGTTTCTTCTGCTGCGATATCTGTGATGCGATCATGTGATGTTCTGTGATAGATACAGTATATAGTATATATGATATATTATATAGACGTTACTTATGTTTTACACCCGTACTATCCCTTCCCCGCTCTGCCGTTAGTTACCTAACCTAACGGTGCACGAGGGGACATCGAGACGAATGCGGATGGCATAAGTGTACGTCATATTTATCTGTGATGTTTAGGTACATAAATGATGGGACTTCATTAATGTGATTAATGAAAGAAAAGAAACCTAAGATGTTGTGGAATCAAATTTTAAATAAAACTGGTAGCTACAGTTCTTGCTTTGCACCGCGATATATATGATATATTCCGCACCTTATTCGATGAGGAAAGGACCGAGATCCCTTCACCGGGAGTGACTCCTTTAGCAATAACTGGCAGATGCTGCACACTCGGTTTGTTTTTGATAGCTTCTATAGTTTCTGCTTTGCACAGTGATATATATGATATATCCTGCACCTCATTCGACGAGGAAAGGGCCGACGATCCCTTCACCGGGAGTGACCCTTTAGCAAAACTAGAAAAGCCTCAAAATCACTCCATTTCAAAACTTCATTTGATTCTACAACGATATCAAGTTCATTACGCAATAGGTTTTCAGAAAAACCTGTCGTAGCCCTCCGTCATTTCAGATAAGTACTAGTTAGTATTCGTGCTGCGGTAGTTTGGCATGCGTCAAGGCGTAGTGTACGGTAGCTAACTAGTGCTTATCTGCTAGCATACGATGCGATTGGATTAGGGTATTCGCACGACGTTGTTTGGCATGCGTCAAGGGTCGTGCGGGTGGGTTTAATTCAATCAAGAAATGTACGGGTTGAACTTGACTAGCGGACTATGGGTTGTTTGGCATGCGTCAAGGTCATAGCACGCTAGGGGCAAAATATTATCGGGAATTTCAAGTGTTGAAATTTGCAATGAGATTGCATACCTTCTATGAGATAGTTGGATCCCGATACCCACTGCGAGTAAGAGTTACTCCTGGGAGAGTTTTACACATTACAATTAGCCGATCAAGTAGGTGTCTAGAAAGGTGTTAACGAGGTTACGCCTCTGGGAAAACGAGGTTTACATTAATTAGGTTCGTGCGAAAGCACGGGGGACCTCCCTCAAAGTACCGACACTGGCCTGGCTGAAAGATTGGCGAACTTGTAGTGTGTAATTAATCCCGGCTAGTCTTTCCTTTTAGGGTTTGAAGGAAGATTTGATAAAAACCAGTGGGAGCCATCCTGATTAGATAAGATAATAACCAATCTGATCTTGCACGAGCATACGCTAAAGTGTTTTCTTCTCTCTCTCTCCAGGTAGCGACCATTTCATGCCCTAACAAAGATAATAATATGGATGTATTGACCAAACCCGTGTGTTATACTGTGCTGGGGAACGTTGGTTCCGTTCTTTCCTGTAAGAGTTATAGGAATTAACAGGATATAGGGGAATACCAGGATTCCCATGCCACCCGAATGAAGAAAGTACATGATGATGCATTTTCTTCGGGTGTGTTCGTTACAGAGAACTGTTTCTCCATTTGCTCTACGTCCTGGGTATTAGATACCGGGTCAGGATCCCATATATGTAATCAGTTACATGGGCTTAGAAAAGGCAGAGAACTTGGAGAAGGTGATAAAGACATTAGAGTTGGAAATGGTGCAATTGTTGCAGCTAAGACTGTCGGGGAATATCACCTTGAATTACCAACTGGTAATACATTGGTTCTGAACGAATGCTATTACATGCCGAACCTGATATGCAACATTATATCGGTTTCTTTATTGAGTAAAGAGGGATATAATTTTGTATTACAGGATAATGTTATGAACATTTTCTGTAACCAAAAGTTGGTTGGATCAGGCACGTTGTGCAATGGCATTTATGTTCTAAACCAATCAACAGTTCTGAGCATAACAAACACACACAAGAGGAAGAGTTCTGAACTGAACGAATCCTTCTTGTGGCATTGTAGACTGGGTCACATCAATGCGACACGACTAGCTAAGTTGCATAAAGATGGATATTTAAATCCGTTTGAATTTTCATCTTATGACACTTGCCAGTCATGTCTCAAAGGCAAGATGACCAAAACTCCGTTTACGGGACACGGAGAAAGAGTTACCGAACTCTTGGGACTGATACATAGTGATGTATGCGGCCCCATGTCTACACATGCCAGGGATGGTTCTTCGTACTTCATTACATTCACTGACGATCTCTCTAGATTCGGATATGTGTTCCTGATGAAACACAAATCAGAAGCTTTTGAGAAATTTAGAGAATATAAACAAGAAGTCGAGAACCAAACCGGAAAAAGTATTAAAATCCTTCGATCTGATCGAGGAGGAGAATACTTAAGCAATGAATTCCTGGACTTCCTAAAAGAGAATGGGATTCTCTCTCAGCTGACACCTCCATATACACCACAGCACAACGGTGTATCAGAACGGAGGAACCGCACCCTATTAGATATGGTGCGCTCAATGATGAGTACAGCTGAGTTACCTATTTCCTTCTGGGGATATGCGCTTGAGACAGCCATGGACCTATTGAATAGAGTTCCTACCAAATCAGTGCCTACCACTCCATATGAGATATGGAAAGGGAAGAGACCACATCTTAATTATATTAAGATATGGGGTTGTCCAGCCTATATCAAAAGACAAAATCCGGACAAACTCGAGGCAAGATCTGTCTTATGTAAGTTTGTAGGATATCCCAAAAAATTCACAAGGGTATATCTTCTACCACCCCGAGGAACAAAAGGTATTTGTTTCTCGACATGCCACTTTCTTAGAAAAAAGTTTTCTTATGAAACAGATAAGTGGCATTGAGGTAGAACTGGAAGAAGTTCCAGCGACACAGACTACAACAGAAGATTTGGTTGAACCAGAGGATTCAGTAGTTCCCAATGAACCTCAGCCTCTCCGCCGATCTAGTAGGGTTCCTCGCCCACCTGAGAGATACTACGGTTTTCTCATGGATGGTGGGAGCGAGGATTGCATCATGGAGGATGATGACCCAACTAGCTTCGAGCAGGCCATCACGAGTAGGGACTCAGTGAAATGGCTGGATGCTATGCGGTCCGAGATGGAATCCATGTACACCAACAGAGTATGGACTTTGGAAGTTGCTCCTGAAGGGGTAAAACCCATCGGGAGCAAGTGGATCTTCAAGAAGAAACTTGGTGTAGATGGGAAAGTGGAGACTTTCAAAGCTAGACTTGTAGCAAAGGGTTTTCGTCAAAGACCAGGTGTGGACTATGACGAGACCTTTTCTCCAGTGGCTATGCTTAAATCCATCCGGATCATGCTTGCCATCGCTGCATATCATGATTACGAAATCTGGCAAATGGATGTTAAGACCGTCTTTCTAAATGGTGATTTAGAAGAGTGCGTGTACATGACTCAGCCAGAGGGCTTCGTAGACAGTGGGAGCAGCGGCAAGGTGTGCAAGCTGCTTAAATCCATTTATGGATTAAAGCAAGCATCGCGGAGTTGGAACATCTGCTTTGATGTCGTTATCAAAGAGTTTGATTTCGTCAAAAACCCAGATGAACCTTGTATTTACAAGAAGGTGGCAGGGAGTAAGGTTGTCTTCCTCGTATTGTACGTGGACGACATACTCTTGATAGGAAATGATATTCCTATGCTGCAATCGGTCAAGCTCTTCTTATCACAAAGATTCTCGATGAAAGATCTTGGTGATGCCTCCTGCATATTGGGAATTAGGATCTATAGAGATAGATCCAAAAGGATATTGGGATTGTCCCAATCCAGGTACATTGACACCATACTAAAGAGGTTTAGTATGGAAGAATCCAAGCGTGGGAACTTGCCCACGATCTCTGGAGTCACTCTCTCCAAAGAGATGTCTCCCAAGACTGATTTGGAGAGAGCTCGCATGCAAGGGATACCCTATGCTTCGGCTGTAGGCTCTATCATGTATGCGATGCTATGTACCAGACCCGATATAGCATACTCACTAAGTATAGTGAGCAGGTATCAAGCTGATCCTGGAGAGAGTCATTGGACAGCTGTGAAGAGCATTCTCAAGTACTTGCGAAGGACTAAAGAAATGCTCTTGGTATATGGTAACGGAGAACTCCAAGTGGATTCCTTTACCGATTCGAGCTTCCAGAGTGATAAGGACGACTCTAAGTCGCAGTCGGGCTTTGTCTTTACCCTTTACGGAGGGGCGGTTAGCTGGAAGAGTTCCAAGCAGGAAACCGTGGCAGACTCGATGATGGAGGCTGAATACATCGCTGCCAACGATGCTGCCAAAGAGGCTGTCTGGGTCAAGAAGTTCATTACTGAACTTGGAGTGGTTCCATCCATTGAGCATCCAATACCTTTGTATTGCGATAACAATGGAGCGGTGGCTTTGGCCAAGGAACCCAGGTCCCATCAGCGATCCAGGCATATTCTGAGGCGGTATCACCTGATCCGGGAGATAGTTGATCGCCAGGAGATCGAGGTCAGGAGGGTTGACACGAAGAACAACACAGCGGATCCACTCACGAAGGCCATTCCCCAGATACAGTTTGAGAGACTCTTCGGGATGCTCGGTATGCGATACTACAGCAGCTGGCCCTAGTGCAAGTGGGAGATTGTTAGTTGTATGTATGCCCTAGAGGCCAGTATTGTACAGATGATGTATATTATATTGGATGCTTGGACATATATAGAGATGACTTTCTTGCTCGATATGATAGTGTGCTATCTGGTTACTCTTTATCTTAACATGTACACTTGTCTCTTTAAACTGTCTTATAGTTACATGTTGATAAAGCCCTTAGGATGTGTACTTGACTACCTGGACTATGATGCAGATCATACTAGTGGGGACATGGTAGTCTATAAGTACATCCTTCAAAGTCCCTAGTCGTGGGTGTATCGAGACAGGGCATCGATATACCAGTGTAGACTAGCGTATACGCTTCTCGACCCATGAGATGGGCGATGGATGATCCAATATCCATTGGTGTTTGACATCAGAGATGGTATACGGGTGCTCAGTGGAGACTGGGTACACTGGACGGACTCGCCGAGAACTCCCAGATGGTATTATACCTCACGTCAGATGGCAGTTCTCAGGTGACACTTGTACAGGTTAGTCTATAGACCCGAGATCGTCATAGAGTCTTGTATGATTCCCACTGTGCTTTGATCTCCACCTTACCAAGTCCATGAAGGCATGCAAAACGGTGGTCTTTGGGTACAGTCCCGAGTCACATGGAGGCAATGAGCGATAGGAGGGGTTTCGTCTCTCCCGGTATTGGGGGTTGATGTTGCGCTGTGCTTGATTGGCCGTAACAGGAAAGTCCCTGGCCAGGGCTGATCAGAGATTTGCTGGTAAGTGTTACCAGTAGTTTCTCGACCCGTTATGAGCCTCACATCGGCACGACTTATCGGTTATTGGGGTCTGACGTTTACCACCCCTAGACTTGATATGCGACATATCAGACGAACAGACCGGACTGTACGGTAAGTGTTACTGGTTGGATTCACAGGAGTGTGAGCGGGCTAGCTCGTCGATCTTCTTATCGCTCTCTACCTGGATGGCCGTTACGTTTAGCAGACCGCTTGCGGCTTGTGGGTGCTTGATATGATCGTCATCTGCTACCGGCGTATTGACGAGTCTTAAGAGTCCTACACAGAGGTTTCCTGGCTCAAGCGAAACGAAATAGGAGCGCATATGAGATATGTGCGGGACCGAGAATAATGCGTGTATGTGATACCGTATTTCATTCTCGCGATGAATGTTTCGATTGGTTCTATGTGATATAACCTAGTTGTCGAATCATTGATTCGATAAATCGATACATTGTATACTAGTCGGTTATGTGCGACATGACCGGATCATTGAATCAAGTGTTGATTTAATGATTTAATGTATAATTATATATTTGATATATTACTTTGCATTAACTAGTATTGGTTCACTTTAAATGGATTTTCTCACTTGATGTGCAAGTTGTATATGTGATATACTTTTATGCACATCTTTGTATCAAGTTTGATGATGCTTGCTCATTAGGTTAAGTGTAAAGAATTAAACCTAGGTTAAGAAAGTGATTAGAGTTTTTAATTATCCATTCTTTTATTTTTCATTTTGGAAAAAGGATGGCATAAGAATACAAAATGGTTGCTTTCATTCTTGAACTTTGATGAAGCTTCATGAAGCTTTGACTTTGTGACCATTTTGTCTTCACACTTAACCCTAACCATTCATCTAACCTTAGTCAATTCTCTACACCTAACTATGGTTCATATTATGATAAGTATTGATTTCTTTTACTTTTTAAAACAACTTATCATAATTCTAGCTTCATCTTCTTCTTCATCTTCAAAAGAAAAAGCTTGATGCCATTAATGGCAACTTGAGCTATAGTGTGAGAAATCCAATTCCAAAGCGAACCCACCTCCTATTTCTTCACCCTCTACCTCTTGCCAAGTTGTTTTGGGTGTTTTCTTCACAAGTTTCACAAATTTGTGAAGTCGGAGCTTGAACTTGCGATGCCTCGACGTAGATCATCTTCGGCACGAAGCCGACGACCTAGTCCGCCCATTTTCCCGATGAAGCCGACGATTGAGTTCGGGATTCAAGATGGACAGCGAGAGGATGCCTACGTGGAGCTAAGGAAGTGGATATCCGGATCTACAAAGGTTGTAGCTTCTGATCTTTAGTTAAATTGTTAACTAGATTCGTAATTTCGCTTAGATTTCTAGTCATTGATCCGTATTAGGGTTTCTCGACACTCATATATTTTAAAATTGGCATGATTGATGCCTTGTGAGACCTCTATAGTGTGCCTAGGAACCCTACAGTTGTTAAACGGTTTTAGAAAATATTGAAGGAAAAGGCTTATTTTGTGAAAATAAATAGAGGTATGGTGCTAGTTTGACTTGGGGGCTTTGGTGTTATCATTTTTCCCTTCACCCACACTCCCACACACTCCCACACACACCCAAAACCCCCTTTTTGTGGCTGCACCCAGCAGGAAACCCCCCCCCCAAAAAAAAAATTTCCTTCACCCCTTTTGGAAAAGAGAAGACAAGAAAATAAATGAAAAGAAAAGAAAGAAAGTTAAATAAGAGTGGGCTTTGACCTTGGGTTGACTTGATATAATTTTTTCCCCCACCTCACTCTCTCTCCTCTCTTCCTCACCCCAGGGCCAAGCCCTCCTCCATCTGCAGCAGCCCCATTTCCCCCAAAATCCCACTCTTTTTCCATCAAAAAATTCATCAATTTCCATAAAAAATCAAGCTAAAATTCAAATCCAACTCCTACCTATTTTCCTTTAGCCTATCTAGCATGGATCTAAGGAACAAGTTGGCATTTTGGAGGCTTTGATTTTCATGTTTGATCTCTTGACCATGATGTATAATTTTAACCTTATGCTTATATGGTTGTTTAATTGTTTCAATGTTAACTATTTAGATGTTTAATTTGGTTTTATTGCAAGTTTGGAAAATTCAAGACTAGGGTTTGAATTTAATTAGGGTTTTTATCATTAGGTTATGGTTGTAATGAGGAGTTTAACATGTAATTGAATGCAAAATCTAAATTGGTTACTAGTTGCTAATTTGTTAGTTTAAAATTGTGATAATTATGCTAAATTGCTAACTAGGTTTTAGAAATTTAATTAAAATGTGGTATTAAAATCTAGTTAAGGTTTTTGGCACATCATTAAGGTTTCCATGTGTTGTTTAACCATTTAAAATATGCAAAACCAAGCTTAATTGTTAAATTTTGAATTTTGTTTTAAAAAGTGTTAAAATTGGATATTTTTGCAAAACTAGAATTTTGGAATTTATACAAATTGATGAGAATAAATTATTGAATTATTTTCTATAACTTAATTATGATATTTAGTGGATATTATGGCCATTAGTTTCGTTTAAATATCGAGTTTTAAAGTGAAACGGCTAATTGATGATTACTAGGTTTCTTGTAATAAATCGATTTAGTCAATTTATTTGTTTTGATGAATTGCATCATATTTTATATATTTTTTGTGAGTTGTAAAACCATGATTGGTACGTTTGGTGTTTTTCTCGATGGTTTGACGTTTGTACATCGACATTGAGGGTTGGTTTGGCTATTCCGGCATGCGTAGGCGATAGGTTTTGACCTGTGCGTGATACGCGTGCCGATTTGGTTTTCGTATGCCGTTTCGATTTCGAATTGGGTTTTTATGCGATACGATACGTTGTGACATATAGGTACCCTTTGTGGACTTCGAGACGACAAGCAAGCGCGTTGCGACGTCGACACCGGCAAGCGAAGATCAGGTGAGTAGATTTATATCTACGGGGAGAAATCGGGTGGATGGTTTATAGCACCCCTGCAAAGTTTTGAGAAATGATGTGATGTGGTAACGATATACTTTTATATGTTAATGTGAGATATGTACACCTAGTAAGAGAAGCCTTAGGAGCGTATGGATTAGTGTTAGCGAGGAACGGAGGACGGTTTTGGTTGGTTTCTAAATTGCAGCTCTAGAGTAAGGATTTGCATACACGCACACATTTACACTTGCATACACCGTTTTCTTGTGCGTATATGGGAATGTGTATATATGTATATACGCATGCGTATGGGACTATACATACACACACACACACACACATGCATGAATTTTGAGGATATTGTATGATATTTAGAGAAGAGTCGATGAGATTGGGCTTGAGGCCATGAGATCGGTGATGTGATATGGTCCGTATTTGAGATACGACACAATACTTTAGCGGGTTCTTTAGGCATGGTGTTTTCATACACATGCATGCATTTCATAGATGGTATCAGTATTGTACTAGACGTAGATCAGTACCCCAATCATGATATTTGATAAAGAGGATACCAGATGATTAATGGGATAGATGTGACATTTGACCCGTATCCAGATTTGGGATGCCGTACGACAGATTTACCGTACGAGCTATATATTGATGATAGATCCGCACACATGACTCGAGGATGTCATATTATAGATATTGTATCGTATGGGATACTATTGAGGCGGGATCACCGACTATTATATATATATATATATCGACTCAGATGTTAGGCTGTTTCCTTACCTTTAGATCAGCCTGTTTAGTTTGGCCCTGTAGTGTACTTGTAAATGATATATTAGATTCGACTCATACCTATTTCAAAAACTAACGAATCGTGTGTATTTTAAAGACAGGACAAGGGATTCTACGGATATTTCAAAGGACATATCTTTTCTTAAAAACACCGTAGCCTTTATTTTTAAAACATCACGATTCATGTTATTTCAAATGGCGCCACTGTATGACTCATATTTATATAAATGCAGATTAGTTATCAGTGTGTTTATCATTCAGCTCCCGCATATTATTACTGTTCGCATCGCATTTGCATGTTTATATTGTACTTCCATATGCCATTATTGAGATCATGCTGTCAGGACACCAGCACCATTACTGATGATGCGTATGTTTTACATACACTTACTTGCCGGCTCACACACATCTTCATTGGTAATTGCCATGTCACGTACACTTTAGAAAAATACTATTTCAGTGACATAGCTTGCTAACTGATAGTTGCTACATGTTATAGCCTTCATATGCTAGTTTAATTATTGCATGATATCAGATGTATCCATATATTTATTGGTTATGCGGTATTATGGAGATTTATGCCGGTTTTCATTATTATTTACATGGTGACTTGATGATTTCGGATTCTTCTTGATATTTTCTGGATTTGGAAACCGCATGTGAAAGTTTTGTAAACTGATGAACTATTTTAAAGAGAAAAATACGGTTTTTCCTTGATATGTTGAGTATCATTTTCATCGAATCACATATATGTTAAAAGTAACCAAAATGAGAAAATGAAATACTTAAGTAAGCAAATTTTAGTTAATGTAATTTAATATATCAAATATATAATTATACATTAAATTATCGAATCAACACTTGATCCGATAATCTGGTTTTATCACATATAACCGACTAATATAAAATGTATCATTTCATCGAATCAACACTTAATCCGATGACCCGGCTATATCACCTATAACCGGCAGATATCATATATCGCGAGAATAGAATATGTATCACATACTCGTATCAATCTCGGTCCCGCACATATCACATATGTGCTCCTACTCCGTTTCGCCTGAGCCAGGAAACCTCTGTGTAGGACTTTAAAGACTCGTCAATATGCCGGCAGTGGGTGATGATCATATCAAACACCCACAAGCTGCAAGCGGTCAGCTAAACGTAACAGCCACCCGGGTATTAAGCGATCAGAAGATCAACAAGCAAGCCTGCACACACTCCTGTGAATCCAATCAGTAACAGTACCGTACAGTCCAGTTTCTTCGTCTGATATGTCGCATATCCAGTCTAGGGGTGGTAAACGTCAGACCCCAGTAACCGATAAGTCGTGTCGATGTGAGGCTCATAACGGGTCGAGAAACTACTGATAACACTTACCAGTAGATCTCCATATTAGCCCTAGCCAGGGACTTCCAGTTATAGCCAATCGAACACAGCGCAACATCAACCCCCAATACTGGGAGAGACGACACCCCTCCTATCGCTCATTGCCTCCATGTGATTCGGGACTGTACCCAAAAGCCACCGTTTTGCACGTTCTCACGAACGTGGTAAGGTGGAAATCAAAGTACAGTGGGAATCATACAAGACTCTATGACGATCTCGGGTCTACAGACTCACCTGTACCAGTGTCACCAGAGAACTGCTATCTGACGATAGGTATAATACCATCTAGGAGTTCTCGGCGAGTCCGTTCAGTGTACCCAGTCTCCACTGAGCATTCGTACACCATCTTTGATGTCAAACACCAATGGATGTAGGATCATCCATCGCCCATCATATGGGTCAAGATGCGTATACGTTAGTCTACTCTGGAGTATCGATGCCCTGTCTCGATACACCCTCGACTAGGAACAATTATAGGATGTACCCGTGGACTACCCTGGCCCCACTAGTATGATCTGCATCATAGTCCCAGTAGTCAAGTGCATATCCTAAGGGCTTTATCAACATGTGAGAGTAAGACATTAATACAATACAAGACAACATGTTTAGACAAAGTGAAACTAGATAGCATACTATCATGTCGAGCAAGAAATTCCTCTCTATATATATCCAAGCATCCACTATAATATACATCATATGTACAACAATGGCCTCCATGGCATATACATAACTAACAATCTCCCACTTGCACTAAGACCAGCTGTTGTAGTATCTCATACCGAACATCCCGAAGAATCTCTCAAATTATAGCTTGGGTATGGCTTTCTTGAGTGGATTCGCAGTGTTGTCCATTATGTCAACTCTCCTGACCTCGATCTCGCGGTGATTAACTATCTCCCGGATCAGGTGATACCGCCTCAGAATGTGTCTGGATCTCTGATGGGACCTGGGTTCCTTGGCCAAAGCCACAGCTACATTATTATCACAATACAAAGGTATTGGATGCTCAATGGATGGAACCACTCCAAGTTAAGTTATGAACTTCTTCATCTACGCAGCCTCTTTGACAGCATCATTGGCAGCGATGTATTCAGCCTCCATCGTCGAGTCTGCCACAGTTTCCTGTTTGGAAATCTTCCAACAAACCGCCCCTCCATTAAGTGTAAAGACAAATCCCGAGTGCGATTTAGATTCGTCCTTATCACTTTGGAAGCTCGAATCGGTAAAGGACTCCACCTGGAGTTCTTCATTACCATACACCAAGAAAATCTCTTTAGTCCTTCTCAAGTACTTGAGAATGTTCTTCACAGCTGTCCAGTGACTCTCTCCTGGATCTGCTTGATACCTACTCACTACACTTAGTGAGTATGCTACATCGGATCTGGTATATAGCATCGCATACATGATAGAGCCTACTGCCGAAGAATAGGGTATCCGTTGCATGCGAGCTCTCTCCAATACAGTCTTGGGAGACATTTCTTTGGAGAGAGTGAGTCCAGAGATCGTGGGTAAATTCCCATGCTTGGATTCTTCCATACTAAACGTCTTTAGTATGGTGTCAATGTACCTGGATTGGGACAATCCCAGTATCCTTTTAGATCTATCTCTATAGATCTTAATCCCCAAGATGCAGGAGGCATCACCTAGATCTTTTAGTGAGAATCTTTGTGATAAGAAGAGCTTGACCGAGTGCAGCATAGGAATATCATTTTCTATCAAGAGTATGTCATCCACATACAATACGAGGAAGAAAACCTTATTCTCTGCCACCTTCTTGTATATACAAGGTTCATCTACGTTTTTGATGAAGTCAAACTTTTTGACTACCACATCGAAATAGATATTCTAACTCCGCGATGCCTGCTTTAACCCGTAGATGGATTTAAGAAGCTTGCATAACTTTCCGCTGCTCCTACTGTCTATGAAGCCCTCTTGTAGAGTCATGTACACGCATTCTTCTAAATCACCATTTAGAAAGGCGGTCTTAACATCCATTTGCCAGATTTCGTAGTCATGGTATGCAGCAATGGCAACTGGATCTGGATGGACTTAAGCATAGCCACTGGAGAAAAGGTTTCATCATAATCCACATCTGGTCGTTGACGAAAACCTTTTGCAACAAGTCTAGCTTTGAAAGTCTCAACCTTTCCATCTACACCAAGTTTCTTCTTAAAGATCCATTTGCTCCCAATGGGTTTTACCCTTTCAGGAGCAACTTCCAAAGTCCATACTTTGTTGGTGTACATGGATTCCATCTCAGATCGCATTCCATCCAGCCATTTCACAGAGTCCCCACTCGGAATGGCGTTGTCGAAGCTAGTCGGGTCATCATCTTCCATGATGCAGTCCTCACTCCCACCATCAATGAGAAAACCGCAGTATCTCTCAGGTGGATGAGGAACCCTACTAGATCGGCGGAGAGGCTGGGGTTCGTTGGGAGCTATCGAATTCTCTGGTTCCACCAAATCTTCTGTTGCAGTTTGTGTAGCTGGAACTTCTTCCAGTTCTACCTCATTGCCACTAATTTCTTTCATAAGAAAACCCTTTTTTAAAAAGGTGGCATGTCGAGAAACAAACACCTTTTGTTCCTCGCAGTGGTAGAAGATATACCCTCGTGAATGTTAGTTATATGTATGCCCTAGAGGCCATTACTGTACATTGGATGTATAATGTAGTGGATGCTGGGACATATATAGGTAGGACTTTCTTGCTCGACATGATAGTACGCTATCTGGTTGCTCTTTATCTTAACATGTATACTTTCTGTCTCTCTGTTACATGTTGATAAAGCCCTTAGGATGCGTACTCGACTTCCAGGACTATGATGTAGATCATACTAGTGGGGCCTGGGTAGTCCATGAGTACATCCTTCAATGTTCCTAGTCGTGGGAATATCGAGACGGGGCATCGATATTCCAGAGTAGACTAGCGTATATCTTCTCGACCCATGTGATGGGCGATGGATGATCCCATATCCATTGGTGTTTGACATCAGAGATGGTATGCGGGTGCTCAGTGAAGACTGGGTACACTGAACGGACTCACCGAGAACTCCCAGATGGTATTATACCTCACGTCAGATGGCAGTTCTCTGGTGACACTGGTACAGCTTAGTCTATTGACCCGAGATCGTCATAGAGTCTTGTGTGTCTCCCACTGTGCTTTGATTTCCACCCTACCACGGCTCTACTGAGTCGTGCAAACAGGTGGTTTTTGGGTACAGTCCCGATTCACATGGAGGCAATGAGCGATAGGAGGGAATTCGTCTCTCCCAGTATTAGGGGTTGATGTTGCGCCATGCACGACTGGCCATAACTGGAAATCCCTGGCCAGGGCTGCAGTGATATACTGGTAAGAGTTATCAGTAGTTTCTCACATGTTATGGACCTTATATCGGCATGACTTATCAAGCTATTGGGGTCTGACGTTTACCACCCCTATGCGAGATATGCGCCATATCAGACGAACAGACCGGACTGTACGGTAAGTGTTACTGGTTGGATTCACAGGAGTGTGAGCGGGCTTGCTCGTCGATCTTCTGATCGCTCAATACCCGGGTGGCCGTTATGTTTACCAGACCGCTTGCAGCTTGTGGGTGTTTGAAATGATCATCACCTGCTGCCAGCGTATTGACGAGTCTTTAGAGTCCTACACAGAGGTTTCCTGGCTCAAGCGAAATGAAATATGAGCGCATATGAGATATGTGCGGGACCGAGAATAATGCGTGTTTGTGATACCGTATTCTATTCTCGCGATGAATGTATCGATTGGTTGTATGCGATATAACCTAGTTATCGAATCGAGGATTGATTCGATAAGTCGATACATCGGATATTAGTCGGTCATATGCGATATGACCGGATCGTTAAATCAAGTGTTGATTTAATGATTTAATGTATAATTATATATTTGATATATTACTTTGCATTAACTAGTATTTGTTCACTTAAAATGGATTTTCTCACTTGAAGTGCACATTGTATATGTGATATATTTTTGTACACTTGTTTGTATCATGTTTGATGATACATGCAACCTTGGGTGTGTGTATGCTATACACTATGTTTAGTTAATGGTTAGGGTTTCCATTGCTTTATTTATTTATCTATTTATTTTGGTTAAAAGAAAAAGGAAAACTAAATGGTTGCTTTCATACAAGAAGTTTCTTGATGCTTCATGCATCTTTGACTAAGTGACCATGTTGTCTTCATCTCCTAAACCTAACCATTCAACTAACCCTAGTTTATTCTCTACACTTAACCAGGGTTGCATTATGATAAGAATGAATGGGATTTTCTTTTTAAAAACAATCCTTTTTTATTCTATCATCATCTTCATCTTAATCAAGCTTTATGAAAGCTTGCTAGCTTCAATGGCAACATGAGAAAAAGAGTGAGAAATCCAATTCTAAAGTGAACCCACTTCCTATTTCTTCATCCTCTACCACTTGCCAAGTAGTATGGAGTGTTTTCTTCATAAGTTTCATGACTTGGTGAAGTTGGAGCTTGATCTTGAGTTGCCTCGACGTAGATCATCTTCGGCATCGAAGTCGACGATCTAGCCCGATCTTTTCTCCGATGAAACCACCGCGAGAGTCTAGGATTCCGATGGGTACAGCGGAGGGACGTCATCACGGAGCTAGAGAGATGGAGGACCGAATCTACAAAGGTTGTAGTCACTTTCCTGTAAGTTAAAGTTGTTTACTTGCATCTTTATCGCCTTATCCTCTAGTTAACGATCCGTATTAGGGTTTATAGGCACATGAAAATTTTTGAATTGGGCATGTTTGATCTGTTGTGAGACCTCATGGGTGTGCCTAGGAACCCTACAGTGGTATCAGAGCCTAGCTAGAGCCTTAGGCGATGAATAGACGAAGTTAGAAGTCCGATCGAACCGAAACCCTAATGCAAAATCCACTCTCTGTACATTTTTGAAAATTATGGATTTTTATGAATTAAAAATATGCAGAAAAATAAGCAGGCTTTTTTAAGAATTACTGTGAAGCACGTGAGCATGAATCGACCAAGTGGCCGCGGAACCGCGGCACGAGCATGGCATGTGCGGCGGTTCCGCGGCAATAAAGGGGCATCTTGTCATTATTTTTGCACAGTAATTCCTATATTGTTGTGCTGAGTTTTCTGAGAATTTTTAATCTGCACTCAAGAGTTGAGTTTTTTGGGTTGTATTGGGACTTCGTAGATTCGATCGGATTGTCTAATTTTGTTTATGTGTTTTTCCGGGTAATTTTAGAATATGTTAAAAGGTCCGACCGGATATAAATACCCAATTTTTACCCTGCCAGGAAATTTCCAATTGTTGGATTTTTCCTTAGTTTAATGACGTTCTAAGTAGTACAAGTAACGCGATGGACCCTCTAGAAGACAACAAACCTTAACTCGATTATGTGACCGTCTTGAACTGCCCTTTGAACCTTAGGGTTTGGGGCAGTACGGCGTGCCACATGTGAGGCGTTGGCTTGACCCTTCTACGGCTGGACCGTTGGTACTGAGGCACGAAGTGAATGTTGTTAAACTTATTTCATGTGTTGAGCTGTTTCGGGAAAACTTGGGTGTTTGAATGTTCGATCGGAAAGTTTAACATTTTCTATTTATCTGGAATGTGATACAATATTTGGAATTCACAAGCAGTTATGAGATAACTGAATGAATGTTATAAATCTAGCGGTTTAGTCTCACTTGATCGGTTGCCACGGAATTTTGATGCGATCAAAAGTCCGTCGCAATCACGTAGTGTACGCGGATACTCGCCGGGTAAACTTAATAGACAACCTCGCCCCATAACCCTGACCAAGTGACTGTAGGAGAACCCCGTCGCCGAAAGCATCCGTTCGGGTGCTCGCGGCAGCGGTGTTCCGCCTTGGTGCACTTCATCGACGGCGTCGGGGGTGCGCCCGCCTACTAAAGTTTGCGACGAGCATTCATCAGGATGTCAGGAATCTTTTTGAATTTCCCGACTTGATATTGAAAAGAGTTTTCGATAATGAGACTAAAATGCGGAGTTTATAATTGTTAGGCATGCGATGTCTAAGTATTTCATCTGATTAGGCACGTGATGTCTAAAGAGGTTGCGGATTCCAACTGTTGTAGTTTTACACTTTCTTTTCTGTGACCGTAAGTGCAATATGTGATATCGCCGGTTTCGTTGCTATATGTCAACGACAATTGGGATGCGCATATTTACTTACGTTGATGACATGTGTTGTTATGTGTTGCTGGATATGTTATATTGGATCGTCGTGTTTGAATAGCCGGGTTTTTTTTTATGTGAGATGAGTGTTTTTCATTTTCATTCATGTAAAAACTTGTATGTAATATTCTTTTATTGGGGCACTTCCAGGTTACGGATGATGTCACCATTTGTATATTATTTACTTTTCCGCATTAGGATAGACCCAAGGAGGGGAGCACAAGTAACCGGGTTCTAGGGTCCAGTGGGAGACCATCTCGAGGAGTCGATTCCGGGTCTCCTAACCCTAGAATTGGTAGGGTTGCTTGCCGCTCTCGTAGGGGTCTAGGGGTATGGGATTGGCTATTCATCACGACCGTGGAATCCGTGTTTTATACTGGCTCGCATTGAAAACACGGACGTCCTAGTATATCCAATATTTCATATGATATTTTCTACTGAGTTATCTGTGATGTGATAATGTGATATGTTCAGATAGATATTATATATAGTATATATGATATATTATATAGACGTTGCTTATGTTTTACACCTGCGCTAGCCCTGCCTCGCTCTGGCGTTAGTTACCTAACCTAACGGTGCATACGGGACATCGAGGCGAATGCGGATGGCATAAGCGTACGTTATATTTATCTGTGATGTTTAGGTGGACTTAAATGATGGGACATTCATTAATGAGATTAATGAAAGAAAATAAACCTAATTGATGTTGTGGAATCAAATTTCAAAATAAAAATAGGTAGCTGCAGTTCTTGCTTTGCATCGTGGTGTTCCTTAAAGAACATCCTGCACCTTATTCGATGAGGAAAGGACCAAGATCCCTTCACCGGGAGTGACTCCTTTAGCAATAACTGGAAGATGCTACACACTCGGTTTGTCTTTTGATTGCTTCTATATTTTCTGCTTTTCACAGTGATATATATGATATATCCCGCACCTCATTCGACGAGGAAAGGGCCGACGATCCCTTCACCGGGAGTGACCCCTTTAGCAAAACTAGAAGAGCTTCAAAAACACTCCATTTAAAAACCATTTGATTCCGCAACGAGATCAAGTTCAAAGCGTTAAAGGTTTTCCTAAAAACCATCCGCAACCCTCCATCATTTTAGGAAGTAGAGTACTTAGTATTTGTGCTGTGTTTGTTGACCTTAGTTAAGGCACAGTGTACGGTAGCTAAGTGATGTCTTCCTACACCGCATATGATGCGATTATTTAGGACAGTCGCGTGACTTTGTTGACCTTAGTTAAGGGTCATGTGGGTGGGTCTAATTAATCACGAAATGACGGGTAGAACTTGACTAGTGCTTATGATTTGTTGACCATAGTTAAGGTCATAAGTGCTAGGGGTAAAAACCTTTATCGGGAGTTTCAAGTGTTGAAATTTGCAATGAGATTGCATACCCTCTATATGATAGTTGGATCCCGATACCCACTGCGAGTAATTGTTACTCCTGGGAGAGTTTTGCTCTTTGCAATTAGCCGACCAAGTAGGTGTCTAGAAAGGTGTCAACGGGGTTACGCCTCTGGGAAAACGAGGTTTACTGTAATTAGGTCCATGCGAAAGCACGGGGAACCTCCCTCAAAGTACCGACACTGGCCTAGCTGAAAGATTGGCGAACTTGTAGAGTGTAATTAATCCCGGCTAGTCTTTCCTTTTAGGGTTTGAAGGAAGATTTGATAAAAACAGTGGGAGCCATCTTGATTAGATAAAATAATAACCAATCTGATCTTGCAAGAGCATACGCTGAGTGTTTTCTTCTCTCTCTTTCCAGGTAGCGACCATATCACGCCTTAATCGAGATAATAATATGGATGTATTGACCGAACCCGCTTGTTATGCTGAGCTGGGGAACGTTGGTCCCTCTCCAACTTATAATTGTTATAAGACCGAGCAGGAATTAGGGGAATACCAGAATTCCTATGCCGCCCAAACGAAGAAAGTGCATGAGATGCATCTCCTTCGGGTGTGTTCATTATAAAGAACTGTTTCTCAGTATCCTCTGCATCCTGGGTATTTGATACCGGATCAGGATCCCAGATATGTAATCTGTTACATAGGGCTACATGAAGGCAGAAAACTGAGAACGGGTGATAAGTTTCATGAGACAGAAAACGGGGCAAGTGTTGCAGCCAAGTCTGTTGGTCACTGTCACCCTGTGTTACCAGTACATTGATTCTGAATGAATGTTATTAGATACCGAACCAGTTATACAAAATCATATCAGTCTCTTTACAAGTAAAGAAATGATAAAATTTTGTATTGTTGGATAATGTTTTGAAAATTTCCTATATCAAAAGTTGATCGGTTAAGGCACATTATCTAAAAGCATTGATGTTCTAAATCAAACTACAGTTCCTAGTATACAGAACACACACAAGAGGAAGAGTTCAGAAATGAACGGATCCTTCTTGAGGCATTGTAGACTAAGTCATATCAATGCGACCCGACTGGCTGAAGTTACATTTTAGATGCATATTTAAATCAGTTTGAATTTACACCTTGTGAAACTTGCCAGTCATGTCACAAAGATTAGATGACCATAGCTCTGTTTATTGGAAACAGAGAAAGAGTTAGTGAACTCTTGGGACTGATACATGATGTTGTATGTAAGGTCCCCTGTCTACACATGCCAAGACCGGTTCTTTGTATTTCATTACATTCTCTGATAATCTCTCAAGATTCAGACATATGTTCCTGTTGAAACATAAGTCCGAACCTTTTGAGATATTTACAGAATATAAGTTAGAAGTAAAGAACCAAAATACGGGTATAAGTATTATGTCCTTTGATAAGATCAGGGAGGAGAATACTTCTGCATGGCATTCCTGGACTATTCTAAAGGAGAATGAGATTCTCTCTCAGTATTACTCCTCTGAATACACCACAGCACAACGGTGTATCGGGGCGGAGCAATCGCACCATATTAGATATGGTGTGCTCTATGATGAGTACTACTGAGTTACCTTTTTCCTTTAAGGGGTTATGCACTTGAGAAGCTGCATTCCTATTGAATTGGGTTCGAATCAAATCAGTGCCTACCACTCCATATAAGATATGGTATGGGAAGAGCCTATCTCTTAAGTAAGTTAAGATTTGGGATTGTCCGGCCTATGTCAAAAGCAAAATCCGGACAAGATCGAGGCAAGGTCGGTTCTGTAGAATTGGAAAGGTTCTAGCTATACAAAACTGCTGCTGATGATTTGACAGAACCAAAGGATTCAATAGTTCCCGATGAACGTCAGCATCTCCGCCGATCTGGCAGGGTTCCTCATCCTCTTGAGCGATACTTCGGTTTCTCGATGACAGTGGGAGCGAGGAATACATCATGAGATGATGACCCAACTAGTTTCGAGTAGGCCATCGAGAGTGGGGACTCTGTAAGAATGGCTGGATGCTTAGCGATCTGAGATGGAATCCATATACACCAGCAAAGTATGGACTTTGGCTGCTATATCTGAAGGGTTAAATCCCCATCAGGAGCAAGTATATCTTGAGAAGATTACTTGGTGTAGATGGAAAAGTTGAGACTTTCAAAGCTAGACTTGTTAAAGGTTTTCGTCATCGACCTGGCATGGATAATGATGAAACCTTTTCCAGTAGCTATGCTTAAGTCCATCCGGATCCTACTTGCCATTGCTGTATACCATGACTACGATATCTGGTGGTTGGGTGCCATGACTACTTTTCTAAATAATGATTTAGAAGAGAACGTCTATAAGAACACAGCCAGAGGGCTTCGTAAACAGTGGGAGCAGCGAAAACGTATGCAAGTTGCTTTACAGAATAAAGCAGGCATCGCGGAGTTGGAACGTCTGTTTTGATGTGATAGTCGAAGTGTTTGAATTCATCAAAATGGTAGATGAACCTTGTATGTACAAAAAGGTAGTAGAGAGTAAGGTGGTCATCCTCGTAATGTACATAGACAACATACTCTTGATAGGAAAAGAGTTTCCTATACTACGATCGGTCGATCTCCTCTTATCACATGGATTTTCCAATAGGATAAAGATGATACCTCCTAAATCCTGGGATTTGGGTCTATGAGATAGATCTAAATGGATGTTAGGATTCTCACTAGCTGTAGTAAGATAATATCAATCGATCCTGGGGAGAATCACTGGAAAGGTTCTAGGGTGATAAGGACGACTGGATGTCAGTCGCAGGCATTGTCTTTACCCTCAGTGAAGGGACGGTATGATGGAAGAGTTCCAAGCTAGATACCGTGGCAAACTAGACGATAAAGGCTGGTAACATCGCTATTAAAGATACTACCAAAGAGGCAGTTTGTGTGTATATTGGTTCATGAGATGAACTAGGTTCCTACCATTGTGAGACAATGGAAGTGTGGCTTTGGCCCGGGAACCCTGGTCCCATCAGTGACCAAGACATATTCTGAGGAAGCATCACCTGATCATGGAGATAGTTGATCTCCAGGGTGATCGAGGTTAGGAGAGTAGACTCAGAGGATAACACGGCGGATCCACTCACAAATGCCTTTTCCCAGAGAGAGACTTATATGGGATGGTTGAGTATGTGATACTGCAACCACTGCTAAAGATGGCCCTAGTGAAAGTGGGAGATTGTTAGTTATATGTATGCCCTAGAGGCCATTACTGTACATTGGATGTATATTGGAGTGGATGCTGGGACATATATAGGTAGGACTTTCTTGCTCGACATGATAGTACGCTATCTGGTTGCTCTTTATCTTAACATGTATACTTTCTGTCTCTCTGTTACATGTTGATAAAGCCCTTAGGATGTGTACTCGACTTCCAGGACTATGATGTAGATCATACTAATGGGGCCTGGGAAGTCCATGAGTACATCCTTCAATGTTCCTAGTCGTGGGAATATCGAGACGGGGCATCGATATTCCAGAGTAGACTAGAGTATATCTTCTCGACCCATGTGATGGGCGATGGATGATCCTATATCTATAGGATGTGTACACACACACACTCAGCAGCAGAGAAGCAGCAGCCTCAGCTTCATCAATAACAACAACAGAGACAGCAGCAGCAGCCCACATCAGCATCAGCAGCAAGCAGCTGTAGCAGCAACAGCATCAGCCTTAGCAGCAGCAGGAGCCCCAGCAGCAGTAGCAACCCCTCATCTTCTTCTTCACCTGCTCTCTAGGGTTCTACAGGGTATACTTCTTAACTCAATCCCCTAGTTGCTTTTGTTGTGCATCGATTAGCTTCGATTAGTGTTAATTAGCTAGTTTTGTGCTAGGTTTGGTGATTTGTGAGTGTGGTGGCAAATTGATGATCGTGTTGGTAAATCTTACCCATTTAAGTGTTATTAGGGTCACTTGAACTGAGATTTAACCCAGATTACACTAAAATACCATAAGGTTTCCTTTTAGTGCAATTGATGATTTTAAAGCGATATATTGGCTATCTGTGATCTGCTTTTGTCCCGGACCTTTCAGGACAAAATTGAGAAAACCGGAACATGCTACCTAGGTCTAGACACCTCCACCAGAACACGAGCCCCTCTCCCCCAATCATGGCCGCAGATTTAATCCTATTGGCCGCAATTTGCGGCCAAGTAGGGGACTGAGGTGTTGGGTTTTTTTGTGGGGTAGTCTGTGTAAGTCGATGTAGTACACCCCAGTACTTGTGGGGAGGCGGAATTTTCAAAAACGATCAAGTTTAAAGAACGAACATCGACTAACCGCTTAAATCGAAGCTAAACAACTAATAACCGAACACATAGCTATACTAAACTATAGTGTTAAGGGATTATACCTATCGATACTAGTCCTTCGTCTTTACGATCTCCTTGTTCTCCTCGGCCTTCTCTAGGTAGTAGACGATCCACCCGAGAGCAAAACTCCAAACTAAACCTCTAACTTGAGGTAACTAATCTACTTTGATTGCTAATCAAAGAAGAGAGGATGATATAGAGTGAAGGTAATGGATGTTTAAGTCTAACTAAACCTTTGATCTCAACACATGAGGATTAAGGATTAGTCTCTTGAAGATGAGAGCTTGAGGAGAGAGAATGTGAGATGAGATAATGAGATGAGAGAGAGTGTATCATAATATATTATGAAGCATTCTTATTTTAGAATAATCAATAATAGAAATGAATAAGCATGCTTCATAAAAGAAAAGAGGTGATTCATTAACATGAGTCATTAAGCATTTATGGTGCATTAATGACCATGATGAATCACCCTCATGACTCACTAATCTTATCCAAAGCTTATGTCACCTTAACCTCCTTAGTCACATCTTCTAGAAGCTTCTCGTACAATTACGAGAACGCCCCTCCAATCCGCAAAAATACGGAAAAACTTTAGACTGTAAAAATCCAATAACCGGATACCAGTAACTGGCTTAAACCAAAGCCGACTGGTAAAAACTGTCCGAAAGTCGTACGTGCGTAAACGCACGTATGCGTCCGAACCCTTTGTCGCAAAACCATGCGACCTCTATATCGTTTCGCCTGGAGTAGGAAACTCTCTGTGTGGGACTCTAGAGACTCGACTACTACGCTGGCAGTGGGTTTAACCACAGACCGCAAGCGGCACTAGCTGTATGTAACGGTCCCCAGGTAGTTGTCGATAAGAAGGCCGATGAGGAAACCCATCCGAACTCCTACTGAGTCTGATGTGACAATCTCCATACAGTCCGGTCCGTTCATCCAAGACTATCGCATATCGGGCCTAGGGGGGCGGCAAGCGTCAGTCCCCTAATAGCGGTATAAGTCGTGTCGGAGGGAAGCCCATTACACCCTGAGAAACTACTGGAATCTACCAGCAAATCTCGCTTGCCCTGGCCAGGGACTTTGCGTAATGGCTCTCTGACACAGCACGATATCTACTCCCAATACCGGGAGGGACGAATCCTGTCTAACTGCCACTGCCTCCAAGTGCTCGGGACTGCACCCAACTGCTACCTGTTTGTACGACTCCTTTGAGCCGTGGTAGGGTAGCAATCTAAGAACAGTGGGACACACTCAAGGCGAAGTAGCAGTGTCAAGTCTGCGGACTACGCTGTACTCATGTCACCTGGGAACTGTTCACTGACGACTGGTATCAAACCAACCAACAGTTCCCTGTGAGTCCTGTCCGGTGTACCCGTAACCTAACGAGCACCTGTATACTATCTCCAGTACGACGTACTGACGGCTGTGGGACAGACCATCTCCCCAACTGGGATGAGAAGCGTACACACTAGTCTACTCCGGAGTATCGATGCTCTGTCTCGATAATCCAACGACCAGGGACCTGAATAAGGATGTGCTTGTAGACTACCCAGCCCCCACTAGTGTGACTGCCATCACAACGCTGGTAGACAAGCAAGATCCTAAGAGCTCTATCAATACGTACACTCACATATTAAGATAGAAAAACCAAGTAGCATACTACCATGTTTAGCAAGACTGTTATATACATGTGAATATCCCAAGCTTCCATTAAGTAATATACAAGCTAGTATGATACAGTAATGGCCTTCTAGGGCATAAACACTAACAATCTCCCACTTGCACTAGGGCCATGTACTGGCATATCGCAGACCAATGATCTCGAGTAGCCTCTCGAACTGAATCTGAGGAAGGGCCTTCGTGAATGGATCAGCAATGTTCTCTTCTGAAGCAACTCTCCGAACCTCGATCTCCTGACGATCAATGATCTCCCTGATCAGGTGATACCGCCTCAAGATGTGTCTGGACTTCTGATGGGACCTTGGTTCCTTTGCTAAAGCTATAGCTCCGTTGTTGTCGCAATACAGAGGTATTGGATCAACTATGGTAGGAACCACCTGAAGTTCTGTTAGGAACTTCTTCATCCAGACTGCTTCTTTTGCGGCATCGCAAGCAGCAATATACTCTGCTTCCATCGTCGAGTCAGCAACGGTGTCCTGCTTGGAGCTCTTCCAGCACACCGCCCCTCCATTGAGGGTAAAGACATAACCCGACATGGACTTGGAATCGTCCTTATCACTTTGGAAGCCGGAATCAGCAAAGGCCTCCAACCTGAGGTCTTTTCCGCCGTAAACCAAGAACATCTCCTTAGTCCTCCTCAGGTACTTGAGAATGTTCTTTACTGCTATCCAATGTTTCTCCCCTGGGTCAGACTGATACCGGCTTACCACGCTCAGTGCGTAAGCTACATCTGGTCTGGTACACAACATCGCATACATTATAGAGCCTACCGCAGAAGCGTAGGGTATAATAGACATGCGTTCCCTTTCCAAATCAGTCTTGGGAGACATCTCTTTGGAGAGGGTGATTCCGTGACAAGCCGGTAGATTACCGCGCTTAGAATCTTCCATACTGAATCTTTTCAGTACAGTGTCGATATACCTGGACTGCGAAAGTCCCAACATCCTCTTGGATCTATCACGATAGATCCGGATCCCCAGAATGTAAGAGGCATCACCCAGGTCTTTCATGGAAAACCTGTGTGACAAGAATCCTTTGACAGATTGTAGCATAGGAATGTCATTTCCTATCAATAGAATGTCATCCACGTACAAGACGAGGAATACGACACTTCTGGCCACAACTTTACTATATATGCACGGTTCATCTGGATTTTTGATAAAGTCATACTCTTTGACTGTCTCATCAAAACAGATGTTCCAACTCCGCGATGCCTGCTTTAGTCCATAAATGGACTTAAGCAGCTTGCATACTTTTCAGCTGCTCCCACTCTGATTGAAACCCTCTGGCTGATCCATATAGACGCTCTCTTCTAAATTTCCATTCAGAAAAGCCGTCTTTACGTCCATCTGCCAGATTTCATAATCATGGAAGGCAGCAATAGCAAGAAGGACCCGAATGAATTTGAGCATAGCCACTGGAGAAAAAGTTTCGTCATAGTCCAAACCAGATCTTTGACGAAAACCCTTTGCAACAAGTCTAGCCTTATAGGTTTCCACCTGTCCATCTACACCAATCTTTTTCTTGAAGATCCATTTGCATCCTATGGGTTTTACCCCATCTGGAGCAAAGTCCAAAGTCCATACTTTGTTGGTGTACATGGACTCCATCTCGGTCCGCATTGCATCTAGCCATCGTACCGAGTCGCCGCTCTGGATGGCCTGCCGGAAGTCAGTAGGTTCATCATCATCTATGATGCAATCCTCTCTATCCCCATCTATGAGAAAACCGTAGTATCTCTCAGGCGGATGAGACGGCCTACTACTCCTGCGGAGGGGTGCGGGAATGTTCTGTTCTTCTTGAACCTCTGGTTCTACCAAACTTTCAGTAGCATTTTGTGGTTCTGGAATTTCTTCCAGTTCTATTTCGCTCCCACTTATTTCTTTTTCTAAAAACTGATTTTCCAGAAAATGGGCATTACGAGAAACAAAAACCTTTTGTTCCTCTGCGTAATAGAAATAATATCCCTTGGAGTTCTTTGGATATCCCACAAACATACATTTTACTGATCGTGCCTCGAGCTTGTCCACATGCTGCTTTTTAACAAAAGCTGGACATCCCCAAATCTTCATATGCTGAAGATGGGGTTTCTTCCCAGTCCACATCTGATATGGAGTGGTAGGCACAGTCTTGGTAGGAGCCCTGTTCAGAAGATATGCCGCTGACTCTAGCGCATAACCCCAGAAAGATCGCGGTAACTCAGCATTACTCATCATGGATCGTACTATATCCAATAGGGTTCGATTCCGTCTCTCCGATACACCGTTATGCTGTGGTGTGTATGGAGGAGTAAGCTGAGAGAGAATTCCTTTCTCTTTTAGGTAACCTAGGAACTCGGCACTTAAGTATTCTCCACCTCGATCAGATCTTAGTGTCTTAATACTTTTGCCGGTTTGGTTTTCTACTTCATTCTTATACTCTTGGAATTTCTCAAAAGCCTCGGATTTATGTTTCATAAGATAAATGAATCCGTATCTTGAGTAATCATCCGTGAAAGTAATGAAATAGGAATAACCACCTCTCGCATGTGTAGACATTGGACCGCATACATCACTGTGTATGAGTCCTAAGAGCTCGCTCGCTCTTACTCCTTGTCCAGTAAATGGAGTCTTTGTCATCTTTCCTTTGAGACAGGATTGACAAGTGTCATAAGATTGATATTCGAACGTGTCTAAATATCCTTCTCTATGCAACTTAGTCAACCTTCTCTCATTGATGTGACCCAGTCTACAATGCCATAAGAAAGCTTTATTTAAATCTGGAGACTTTCTTTTTAGTGTGTTCTGGACATTGAAAATTTGGAGTTGGTTTAAAACATATATGCCGTTATTTAGAGTACCGGACCCAATCAAACCATGATTAAGGTGGATGTTAACAACATCTCTTACAAACGTGAAATCATAACCTTTATTTGATAACAAGGAAACTGATATGATATTACACGTTAAGCTTGGTACAAAATAACAGTTATGCAAAACCAAAATATGTCCACTCGTCAATCCTAGGTGATAATCCCCGACGGACGCAGCTCCCACGCTTGCTCCGTTAGCAACCCTGAGGATCATATCACCTTCCTTCAGCACCCTACGGTTTCTCAGTGCCTGCAATGAATTGCAAATATGAGATCCTGATCCGGTATCCAATACCCAGGAAGTAGAGTTGATTGACAGACAATTCTCAATTACAAACACACCTGAAGTCGAAGCCACAGCTTGCTTCGGTTCCTGGTTCTTGGCGTTCCACGCCTTGCAATCCTTCTTCCAGTGCCCTTTCCTGTGACAGTGGAAGCACTCATCCTGGCCAACTACCGGTGCTGCAAGCTTTTTCTTTCCCTTCTTTCCCACCTTACTAACACCTCCTCTAGGTTTGGGTGCGGCCTTCTTCTTCCTTCCTTTGGCCCTAGCCTTGGACCCTGAAGAAGATGAACTGCCAACAAACATAGCGGGTGTTTCCCTTACCTTCTGTAAGGTGCCCTCTGCACTCCTTAACATGTTCAGGAGTTCCGCAAGTTCAACTTCTTTTCCTTGAAGGTTGAAGTTGAGGATAAACTGGGCGTAGGTGGGAGGAAGGGACTGGAGAATAAGGTCTGTATAGAGCTCATTATCCAAAGTCGTCCCAAGGTCTGCGAGCTCCTCAATATAGCCGATCATCTGTAGGACATGTTCACCTACCGATGATCCGACAGCCAACCTCGCTCGAAATAATTTCTTCGAGGTCTCGTATCTAGCAATACGAGATTGCTCTCCATAAAGTTCCTTTGTATGGAGAAATATGCCATCTAGAGACATATCCTCGTGCCTCCTCTGATGTTCGTTGTTCATAGAGGCAAGCACGATGCACTTGGCTCTCGCGCAATCTAAATCCCAGGTTTTGCGGATTTCCTTATCCGCATTGCTGGATTTGGGACCAAGGACAGCAGGTGCCGTAGCGGTGAGGACGTACCCCAGTTTGTCATAGGTCAAGGCCATTTTGACATTCCGCAGCCAATCTTTATAGTTTGGCCCAGTCAGTATATTCTTTTCTAAAAGTAACTTAAGTCCAGTCATTTTCAGGGTCGCTGCAATTAGGAGAGAGAGAAGAAAACACTTTAGCATGATGCTCTTGCAAGTTTAGAGTGGTTTTTAGTTTATCTAAACTGGATGGCTCCCACTGTTTCTCGAATCCTTCCTCAAACCATAAAAGAAGAATTAGCCAGGACTATTCTCACCGTACAATACTTGCTTAACCGTTCAGCCAGGCCAGTGTCGATACTTCGAGGGAGGTTTTCCAACGCTTTCGCGAAGTTCCTTAATTAAATAACCTCTTTTCTCTGGGGGCGTAACCCCGCTGACACCTTTCTGGACACCTACTAGGTTTATAGCATTGATCGTTAAGTGACGAATATCCTGATAAGTAGCATATACTCACAGTAGGATCGGGATCCAAATATCATCGTATGATAATGTTGAAGGAATCCTACCAACATTCATCAAACTCCAAATGGTATGCATCTCTTTGCAAATTTCAGTTTCTTTAGAAATTCCCGATATAAGTTTTTGCCCCATGCTCTTATGACCTTGGCTTTGGTCAAAATGTCATAAGTCACATGTCAAGTTCTACCCGTCATTATCTTGTCAATTTGAACCCATCCGTATATACCCCTGACTTTGGTCAAATGGTAATACGACTGTCCCAAACCAACTCATCTATCTTATGCAACAAATGAAAACCCAGCAGCTACCAAACACTATGCCTTGACTTTGGCCAAAATGCATAGCTTGAATACTACTGAATATCCAAATGAAATGACGGAGGGCTACGAATGGTTTTGGCGAAACCGTGAACGTAGTGAACTTGATATAACCGAAGGAACCTGATAGCTTTTAAAAGGAGTGGTTAAGTCTCCGCATTTAAAAATATCTGTTTTAAAAATAACCGAGTGGTTTCTTTTAAATTGTTCCAACGATTTAAACTTTGGTTTGTTTTACTTTGCATTATAGATAATGCGTCCCATCATTAACCTATCATTGCAGAAAACAACGAAAATACAACGTCCTCTTATGCCATCCGCATTCGCCACTGGGTCCCGTCATCACCCGTTAGGTTAGTTAACTAACGACAGAGCGGGGGCTGGGTTAGCGCGGGTGTAAAACATAAATGACGTCTAAATAGCTATCATAAATATAGATATTTTACATTCGTCTGACGCAATGATATTCATTCCAGAACACAGATAAACAATATTGGATTTGCAAGCAATCTGTATTTCTTTCGAGCCTGCAAGAAAAGACAGATTACACAGTTGTGATGAATAGCCGTTACCCCACCCTCGACCCCTACGGGTACGGCAAACTACCCGCCCGGCAGTTTGTGTACCCCACCTTGGGTCAGTCCTAGGAGCAAAAACAGTAAAATGAAATAATACAACGGTGGCTACAACCGCAACCTGGAAGTGCCCCGCAAAAATAATATTACAACAATTTACATTTACAACAAATGAATTAAACAATAACCCATTGCATACCCCGGCTATACACCACAACAGTCCAATACAGTTTATATGCACAAACAGATATAACCATTACAGAAATGTGCAACCCCCTGCCAACCGACATACTAGCAGTTAGGGGAGGTTTACGAACACATTAAACAATCACAGATATAATCCAACATGCAAATACTGTACAATTTCGATCGATTAAACAACATCAATATTTCTCCAAAATCTGCTCTGTTAAACAGTAACCTGAGCAAATATTAAATATTCCAGAAAACCCCAAATAATACACAGAAGCAACAGAAGAAAAATCGGCTCCTGACTCGCCAACTCGGCGGCGGAACCGCGGCGACTCAGTAGGCTGAGGCCGCGGTTCCGCGGCGAGTTAGACGATTCAGGGGACTGTTTTTCTTGGGTGTTCTTCTGGTGTCTTTTCAAGCTCTCTGAACTTACCTGAAAAATTTTAGGACATCATTTTAAGTTCGACAGAAACTGAACAGATTTAGGGTTTTCCGGCTTCGTTTTTCCGTTCGAAATTCGTACAAATTTGCAATCAAGTTATTTAGTGTTTAGCGAGTCTCTGATACCACTGTAAGTCGATGTAGTACACCCCAGTACTTGTGGGGAGGCGGAATTTTCAAAAACGATCAAGTTTAAAGAACGAACATCGACTAACCGCTTAAATCGAAGCTAAACAACTAATAACCGAACACATAGCTATACTAAACTGTAGTGTTAAGGGATTATACCTATCGATACTAGTCCTTCGTCTTTACGATCTCCTTGTTCTCCTCGGCCTTCTCTAGGTAGTAGACGATCCACCCGAGAGCAAAACTCCAAACTAAACCTCTAACTTGAGGTAACTAATCTACTTTGATTGCTAATCAAAGAAGAGAGGATGATATAGAGTGAAGGTAATGGATGTTTAAGTCTAACTAAACCTTTGATCTCAACACATGAGGATTAAGGATTAGTCTCTTGAAGATGAGAGCTTGAGGAGAGAGAATGTGAGATGAGATAATGAGATGAGAGAGAGTGTATCATAATATATTATGAAGCATTCTTATTTTAGAATAATCAATAATAGAAATGAATAAGCATGCTTCATAAAAGAAAAGAGGTGATTCATTAACATGAGTCATTAAGCATTTATGGTGCATTAATGACCATGATGAATCACCCTCATGACTCACTAATCTTATCCAAAGCTTATGTCACCTTAACCTCCTTTGTCACATCTTCTAGAAGCTTCTCGTACAATTACGAGAACGCCCCTCCAATCCGCAAAAATACGGAAAAACTTTAGACTGTAAAAATCCAATAACCGGATACCAGTAACTGGCTTAAACCAAAGCCGACTGGTAAAAACTGTCCGAAAGTCGTACGTGCGTAAACGCACGTATGCGTCCGAACCCTTTGTCGCAAAACCATGCGACCTCTATATCGTTTCGCCTGGAGTAGGAAACTCTCTGTGTGGGACTCTAGAGACTCGACTACTACGCTGGCAGTGGGTTTAACCACAGACCGCAAGCGGCACTAGCTGTACGTAACGGTCCCCAGGTAGTTGTCGATAAGAAGGCCGATGAGGAAACCCATCCGAACTCCTACTGAGTCTGATGTGACAATCTCCATACAGTCCGGTCCGTTCGTCCAAGACTATCGCATATCGGGCCTAGGGGGGCGGCAAGCGTCAGTCCCCTAATAGCGGTATAAGTCGTGTCGGAGGGAAGCCCATTACACCCTGAGAAACTACTGGAACCTACCAGCAAATCTCGCTTGCCCTGGCCAGGTACTTTGCGTAATGGCTCTCTGACACAGCACGATATCTACTCCCAATACCGGGAGGGACGAATCCTGTCTAACTGCCACTGCCTCCAAGTGCTCGGGACTGCACCCAACTGCTACCTGTTTGTACGACTCCTTTGAGCCGTGGTAGGGTAGCAATCTAAGAACAGTGGGACACACTCAAGGCGAAGTAGCAGTGTCAAGTCTGCGGACTACGCTGTACTCATGTCACCTGGGAACTGTTCACTGACGACTGGTATCAAACCAACCAACAGTTCCCTGTGAGTCCTGTCCGGTGTACCCGTAACCTAACGAGCACCTGTATACTATCTCCAGTACGACGTACTGACGGCTGTGGGACAGACCATCTCCCCAACTGGGATGAGAAGCGTACACACTAGTCTACTCCGGAGTATCGATGCTCTGTCTCGATAATCCAACGACCAGGGACCTGAATAAGGATGTGCTTGTAGACTACCCAGCCCCCACTAGTGTGACTGCCATCACAACGCTGGTAGACAAGCAAGATCCTAAGAGCTCTATCAATACGTACACTCACATATTAAGATAGAAAAACCAAGTAGCATACTACCATGTTTAGCAAGACTGTTATATACATGTGAATATCCCAAGCTTCCATTAAGTAATATACAAGCTAGTATGATACAGTAATGGCCTTCTAGGGCATAAACACTAACAGTCTGCTGTGTTCTATAGTGTTTTGGTATTTCTAGTTTTGTAAGATTTGACCTGTAGGAAAATCTGGGACTATATATCGTTTTTGTGTCCGTTGTGTTTGCGCGATACGCGCGATACGTGAGTGGGTTCTGTGATCCAGCGTATCGCGGCGTGTCGCGATGGTTTTAGACGCGTATACACACGTTTTAGCGTATCGTGCACACGCGCGTTTAGTTCGCGACGCGAGTTTCTCGTTTTGGTTCAATATCGCGTTTTGCGGAATATTTGGCTTATATATGATTTCCATGTCTTATTTGCAGGATTGCAGGCGGGGACTACGGACAGTGCTACAGGGGGGAACAGATGGTAGGATTCACCTAGCGTGGAGTGTAGGTAAGTAGATTTAACATCTACAGGGGAATCGCCCGCATGGCGTTATGCGTCTGGGCTAGAATTCTAATACTTTTCGCATATTCTACGTCATTGTTAGAATTGCGCCTTTACTTTATTTCCTTGATATAGTTATACTATGACTAGCAGCCGTAGGACACTGCACATATTATTGACGGTTGATGTTGCACGAGCACGGATTGTATGCTACACACACACCGTCAATAATTGCCATGTCACACACAAACCATTATAGACATTATATTGCTTGGTTAGGGACCTTATGACATTGATTCGTACTGCTTATCACATATGACATTACCATACCTATATACCTATAGAGTATCGTACCATTAGTGATAGGTACACATACCCTTTACGATACATCTACAGGTATATCTTACTCATATTCTTCTTATACCCAGGGGGTATACGACATCAGTTCTTATAGGTAGATACCTATACATTGCTACACCTGTATGTTACATACATATTCAGTTGCAATCATATATTTACCTTTACTGATGTTACTTAGTTGTACCTTATTGGTTTCGCATACATCTGGTTTCAGCTACATATTCTCATTTATATGCTCGCATTTCAGATATATCGCATATATTTATTCCTGGATTTGTGCATTATTATTTGGATTTCACATGATGATTTCTGGATTTGGGAACCGCGGGAGTTCATGAAATTATGCATATATTGAAAAACCCGGTTTCCTTGATATGATATTTTGCGCAGCCACCATGAGATTTATCGGTTCTGATTATATACTTCATACGAGGTGTGGTTGCCGTATGAGAGTACATGGTGGGGCCCGGTATGGTTCCCCTCGGCAAGAAGATCGATGGATGTTGCCGATTGAGCCTGGAGGCGGGCTAGTACCTACCGGTGACAGTACTAATGACTCGTCATGGAGACACCGTTGGGAGTCATGTACGTATGCATACGTCGAAAGGCGATGGTCAGAGCTAGGCACTCGTGCTTTCGGGATAGCGTATGATACGTACCTATCAGGATTTCTGTGTCGATACTTGGCACATTGTTTTCATGATATTTCTTTTAATACCTTTGTATATATAACAGGGGATTAGCCGTTGTTATATATACCCTTACACCAATATTAGTGGAATAGGACGCTAATATATGTGTATTGCCCCCATCATATTTATTTCTGCAAATATATATATATATACCTTTAGGATGTTAGAAACTTACTTGAGATTCGACTTAGGATATAGGTGATTCATTGAGATTGGATATTGGATATGAAAGAGATTGTTGATTGTACATTCGAGATATAGGAGAGCTATTAGATATTGTACATTGAGGTGATGTGATACTTATACGATATGAGAGCCCAGTTTGGGGGCTGATTTGAGGATTTGGGATTTGAGTGTCTCGATGGATTGTGATCCTACCACGATGTCAGGTTTCCGTGGAAATGACATATTCCACCCTATACCTCACACTTATCTATTTTATGCACAGTTTCATATATTGGTAGTACCTGTTAGTGTACCCTTATGATAGTTGCATACCTACATTCACATATCCCTATTGCATGGTTATTGCATACTATTGTCATGTTACTATTGCTTCACATATTGATTGTACCTGTTAGTGTACTTTCCATTATTCAGCATTTGCATGACATGTTATTACTGTAATCGCATCTCTTAGATTCATGCTGTACGTACATTCCTGCGATTACCTGCATATGTTATCTACTATTCACGAGTTGGCAACTCACCCCCGTTGTGCCATAGGTGTTTCAGGTTGTTCCCCAGAGTAGTCAAGGCAGGCTATTCAGTATTCATCTATCGTCTTTTGCTACAGATACCGCATCAGCTCACAGTACTATTTTGCTTAGGTGGGTTAGATGATTATCTGTATTTCATATTGTACATTCGTTGTATCTTGTACTCTTCATCTACTATTATGTTGTTGACTTAGAGACTTGGTGAGGACGATATTTTATATTATTGTGGATTTGTTGTCTTTTATATACAGCTTTCTCTCTATTGTCTTTATTTTTTTCGCTACAGCGTCATATTTTTGTATTGCATTCATCTTGGCTAGTATTTATAAAAAGGGGGTGTTGCTAAAATTTTAAAGAAATAAAGTAGAAGTTTTAAAGAATTTGGGTTGCGATTTCAAATGTTTCGAAAACTTATATTATCTTTTCCGTATTTTTATGGTTTAGATTTTTGGGTTTTGGCTTTCTTTTACTACGTTACGTCTTAGAGCGTTGCGTAGTACTAGGGCCGTCACGGGCCAATTTCGGGTCGTGAGATGTTGATTTAATGATTTAATGTATAATTATATATTTGATATATTACTTTGCATTAACTAGTATTTGTTCACTTAAAATGGATTTTCTCACTTGAAGAGCACTTTGTATATGTGATATATTTTTGTACACTTATTTGTATCATGTTTGATGATACATGTAACCTTGGGTGTGTGTATGCTATACACTATGTTTAGTTAATGGTTAGGGTTTCCATTGCTTTATTTATTTATCTATTTATTTTGGTTAAAAGAAAAAGGAAAACTAAATGGTTGCTTTCATACAAGAAGTTTCTTGATGCTTCATGCATCTTTGACTAAGTGACCATTTTGTCTTCATCTCCTAAACCTAACCATTCAACTAACCCTAGTTTATTCTCTACACTTAACCAAGGTTGCATTATGATAAGAATGAATGGGATTTTCTTTTTAAAAACAATCCTTTTTATTCTATCATCATCTTCATCTTCATCAAGCTTTATGAAAGCTTGCTAGCTTCAATGGCAACATGAGAAAAAGAGTGAGAAATCAAATTCTAAAGTGAACCCACTTCCTATTTCTTCATCCTCTACCACTTGCCAAGTAGTATGGAGTGTTTTCTTCACAAGTTTCATGACTTGGTGAAGTTGGAGCTTGATCTTGAGTTGCCTCGACGTAGATCATCTTCGGCATCAAAGTCGACGACCTAGCCCGATCTTTTCTCCGATGAAACCACCGCGAGAGTCTAGGATTCCGATGGGTACAGCGGAAGGACGTCATCACGGAGCTAGAAAGGTGGAGGACCGGATCTACAAAGATTGTAGTCACTTTCCTTTGAGTTAAAGTTGTTTACTTGCATCTTTATCGCCTTATCCTCTAGTTAACGAAACGTATTAGGGTTTGTAGGCACATGAAAATTTTTGAATTGGGCATGTTTGATCTGTTGTGAGACCTCATGGGTGTGCCTAGGAACCTTACAGTGAATGTTTCGGATATCCTATAAACTTGCACAGAACAGACCTTGCCTCGAGCTTGTCCGGATTTTGTGTTTTCACATATGCCAGACAACCCCATATCTGAATTGTCACGGCCCGAAATATTAGCTCGTGACCAACACTTAAATCACACAAAGTCTAAAGGCGTAACATAATTCAAGTAAGCTGAAACCCAGAAATCTAAATCTTTTTAAGAAAATAAAGGAGGTGAGGTTTTGAAATAAAGGTTTAATGAAATCAAGTTTTCTTAAATGCATAGAAAAGGAACATGAATAAAGCAAGTGAAATTTATGTCACGACCCGAAATATTAGCTCGTGACCAGCACTTGAATCACGCCACGTCTAAAGGCGTAACGGAATTCAAGTAAGCTGAAACCCAGAAATCTAAACCTTTTAAGAAAAATATAGGAGGTGAGGTTTTGAAATAAGGATATAATGAAATCAAGTTTTCTTAATGCATAGAAAAGGAACATGAATGATGCAAGTGAAATTTGCTAAATTTGAAAACGTGTTTCGTCTGTTTTGAAAATTTTGGCAGCACCTCCTTTGTATATTTTGGTCCAAAACCCCAAATACATAGTAATGATAAAGGCATCCCCAAGCGGGAGCTAGCTCTTCGCCAAACGGCGGATCACAACTACGCAAAACAGTAAATATCAGTATAAGACGCCCAACGGCGAAGATCACCACAAAAGAATAAAGAATAAAGCGAGAATCAAACCACAAGAAGCTAAATACCCCTCGCTCTAAGTCTCGCAACCACAACCCCACTAAGTCTCATTACTTATACAAAATTCTAATTTTGATTGATTGATGGAGTTAACTAGATACAATATGAAATATAATACAAGAGTGGGTACGATACAAATGTCCCACCTACCACTTCAAAACACCCAAATGAAGCTGTGTGCCAGCGATGCCGCTACTGATCCAAGCGGTCAACCTGCAAGAACTGTGGGACAACGGGGGTGAGTTGCCAACTCGTGAATAGAAAAATATTTACAAGTAGAAATCGAATAAACAACGACTCCTAGGTCAACAATATCAAAAGGTAATACTATGATATCTAGGGTGACCGGGTCGTATATGTGCCAACAAGATAGTCACTACCTATATGCAAGTGTATAACATCCAACAGTATAAGTCAATGCATGTATGCGTATGGATCTAATCCAACTATATATTCAATGTATGTAGGCATGTGGATCCCGTCCACCCATAATCTATGTATGTATGCACGTAAATATCATAAAAGAGTGTGCATGAAAGTATGAGGATATATATCAACGGTGTACCTCCCGACACATTAAATCATGGAACCTGAGTGCCTAGCATCGACACTCTAAAACATCATGAAAACCGTGCCCAGCATCGGTACGTAAATCCTCATATATCGGGCTCCGTCAGTCCAGATCGGCCAATATCATCTCTCGACTCAGGTCAGTTTCCTCCGGATATCCGCCGAGCCCAAATACTATCACCGGTAGGTAGTAGTCCCTCTGCCAGGGTCACTGTCTACTACACAGCGATCCGTTCTCGCCCCGGGGTACCATACCGGGTCCACCATGTACCCGCTATCGGCCTCATTCAGCTCCTCGATTTGGTTTCTCATGTCACACGTCTCAGAACCGAGAAAACGCATGGTGGATACACTGAAATATCATATCAAGAGAAACCGGGTTTTTAAAACAATACATAATCTCTTTTGAAATGTCCACGGTTCTCAAATCCAGAAATCTCATGAAAACAACATATCTCAATGCGTAAAATCATAGAGCATGATGTATGCGACATATAATAGAAATGTAAGCATATCCGTATATCATGCAACATGGAAAAGTGATATGACATGTTAAGGGGAAAACCGCTCTTTTAAATGATTCCAGTTTTTAAAGTATAACATGCGGTTCCCCATTTCCAAATAAAATCTGTTATCTATATAGATACAATATGTATATGCACAAGAATAGATGTACCAATGTATATGTGCACAAATATGGATGTACAAGTGTGTATATCCACAAGTATGAATGTATCAATGTATATGTGCACTAATATGGATATACAAATGTGTATATCCGCAAGTTTGAATGTATCAATGTATGTGTCATGATGCAGCAACCCTACTGTGTGGTGACATGGCAATTATCGATGATGAAGTGTGTGAGCCGGCAAATCTGTGTTCATGTAACATACGCATCATCGATAATGGTGCAAGTGTACTAGCACTGGTATAAGCAATGCGGTGGAAATAATATGAATGCAGCAAAAGGTAAATCATCAGCTAAAAGCTAAAAGCTATAAGGTATACGTAACTACCATATGTCCGAGTCGGTGAATCTATCAATCGGCATCTAGCCTCACAGTATCACGTACAGTATGATCCATCGTACGGCATCCTCTAGTCAAGGGTAAGGATCAATCATCTAATCAATCTCATCACGCACGGAAAATCATTGTACGGCGGCATTAAGCTAAAAGGGATCCTATCATCCTATACGACAAATGAGGGTACGGCCTAACACCACGCACGGCCTATCATCCATGATTCACAACATTCTATATATATATCTCTATATACCTATGTCCCAGGTCACATCCGCAATAATCTCATATCAGGGGACTGGCAGGGTATAAATCATCTCGATCGACTCGCATCTGTATACCATCATATCATCGTATCAGTCTTGTATTCCTTCATCGCATTTATATCGTATATCAAATCGAATTACATAAACATTCAATCATTTCTAAGTATAAGTATCTAATCTAACATACACATCCAAACCATACAATCAGATTTTTAAAGAAGCGAATCGTAGTTTTGAAAATAGGGGTTACATTGTTTTTAAGAAAAGATATCATTTGAAAATCCGTGACATCCCTCAAGGTATATATATTTAAAAGGTACATACGATTCTTCCGTTTAGAAGAAGGTATGGTTCAGATGACGCATCTACATCGACTATCTAGTCCTACAGAATCCTAAACGGCAATTTCGCTAAACGTCATCCTATGATTGTAGTAACATATCACTTCTAACTATCCTCTAGTTTCTAATATGGTTTCATAGTTATCACATTCTAACCCTAGTTTCCTAATCTAGGTTTCCTAACCATATTCTATAAATCAGTTTTCCCTTAAAATTTTGCGGGGGTGCTATACGCCATCCACTCGACTTCTCCGGTAGATATAGATCTACTCACCATAGTCTTCGCCCGCCGAATTCGATGACGCCACGCTCCGTCGCCTTGGAATCCATGCGAGGGTACCTACAATAATAAACAATCGCAATGCGTATTAAAATCAAGTTCTAAAATCCAAAATGACACGCGCATTGCTCGTAGGTTAGAACCTATAGCATATGCGTACAAAATCAACCAAACAACCCTTGTTGTCGATGTACAAACATGCGACAACCAAAAACGAATCCAATATCAAAACTCATCATTCAAAATACGGAAAACATATCCTAAATCACACACAAGTGTTCCCAAATTTTGACTCAGGTCAAATAAATCAAAGCAAACAAGTATAGGGTGATGTATAAGGTATATGTGAGCTACTGAACCAACCTAGGCCCCTGCCCTCACCAAGTGACCGGCCACATACCACTAAAATCCGGCCTCGCCGCCCCCTGGCTCCTATAGGCTTCATTTTGTCATGATGGTCTCCTTTGGTCAAAAATGGGTCTCTGGTGTTGTTTGCTACTCTCAGAATTTTCCTGGGTTGCTCCAGATCTCCCTGCACACCCAAAATACTCACTAAACCGAGATGGATCAATTCTAAAGTTTGTGCATCTGGTTTATGTTAGTTATATGTATGCCCTAGAGGCCATTACTGTACATTGGATGTATGTTGTAGTGGATGCTGGGACATATATAGGTAGGACTTTCTTGCTCGACATGATAGTACGCTATCTGGTTGCTCTTTATCTTAACATGTATACTTTCTGTCTCTCTATTACATGTTGATAAAGCCTTTAGGATGCGTACTCGACTTCCAGGACTATGATGCAGATCATACTAGTGGGGCCTGGATAGTCCATGAGTACATCCTTCAATGTTCCTAGTCGTGGGAATATCGAGACGGGGCATCGATATTCCAGAGTAGACTAGCGTATATTTTCTCGACCCATGTGATGGGCGATGGATGATCTCATATCCATTGGTGTTTGACATCAGAGATGGTATACGGGTGCTCAGTGGAGACTGGGTACACTGAACGGACTCGCCGAGAACTCCCAGATGGTATTATACCTCACGTCAGATGGCAGTTCTCTGGTGACACTGGTACAGCTTAGTCTGTTGACCCGAGATCGTCATAGAGTCTTATGTGTCTCCCACTGTGCTTTGATTTCCACCCTACCACTTCTCTACTGAGTCGTGCAAACAGGTGGTTTTTGGGTACAGTCCCGATTCACATGGAGGCAATGAGCGATAGGAGGGGATTCGTCTCTCCCGGTATTCGGGGTTGATGTTGCGCTATGCTCGACTGGCCATAACAGGAAATCCCTGGCCAGGGTTGCAGGGATATACTGGTAAGAGTTATCAGTAGTTTCACGATTGTTATGGACCTTACGTCGGCATGACTTATCAAGCTATTGGGGTCTGACGTTTACCACCCCTAGGCGAGATATGCGACATATCAGACGAACAGACCGGACTGTACGGTAAGTGTTACTGGTTGGATTCACAGGAGTGTGAGCGGGCTTGCTCGTCGATCTTCTGATCGCTCAATACCCGGGTGGCCGTTACGTTTAGCAGACCGCTTGCGGCTTGTGGGTGTTTGATATGATCATCACCTGCTGCCGGCGTATTGACGAGTCTTTAGAGTCCTACACAGAGGTTTCCTGGCTCAAGCGAAACGAAATAGAAGCGCATATGAGATATGTGCGGGACCGAGAATAATGCGTCTATGTGATACCGTATTCTATTCTTGCGATGATTGTATCGAATGGTTGTATGCGATATAACCTAGTTATCGAATCGAGGATTGATTCGATAAGTCGATACATTGGATATTAGTCGGTCATACGCGATATGACCGGATCGTTAAATCAAGTGTTGATTTAATGATTTAATGCATAATTATATATTTGATATATTACCTTGCATTAACTAGTATTGGTTCACTTAAGAAGGATTTTTTCACTTGATGTGCACATTGTATATATGATATATTTTTGTGCACTTGATTGTATCATGTTTGATGATACATGCAAGTTTGGGTGTATGTTTAGTTTAAACCATGTTTAAGTGAATGGTTAGGGTTTAATTATCTTATCTTGATTATTTAGTTTATTTATTTATTCTTTCTTTTAGGAAAAGAAAAGATATGGTTTCTTATTTTGTTTGTTTTGTTGAAACTTCAAGAAGCTTTGACCATTCTTGTTCTTTTCCTAAACCTAACCATTCACCTAACCTTGGTTCATTCTCTACACTTAACCATGGTTGCTATTATGATAAGAATGAATGGGATCTTCTTTTTAAGTTAATTCTTTTTATTCTATCATATTCTTTTCTTCTTCTTCTCCTTCTTCAAGATGAAGAAAAGCTTGCTACCATCAATGGTGAAATGAGAAAAAGAGTGAGGAATCCAATTCTAAAGTGAACCCACTTCCTATTTCTTCATCCTCTACCGCTTGCCAAATAGTATAAGGTGTTTTCTTCACAAGTTTCATGACTTGGTGAGGTTGGAGCTTGATCTTGAGTTGTCTCGACGTAGATCATCTTCGGCATCGAAGTCGACGACCTAGCCCGATCATTTCTTCGACGATACCATCGCTAGAGTCCGGGATCCGATGATCGCAGTGGAGGGACGTCAACGCGGAGCTATGGAGGTGGAGCACCGGATCTACAAAGGTTGTAGTCACTTTCCTTTAGCAATAAAGTTGTTTGCTTGCTTGCATCGCCTTATCATCTAGTTACGATCTTGCTTAGGGTTACTTGGCACATAGGAAATTTTTGAATTGGCCATGTTTGATCACTTGTAGAACCTCATGGGTGTGCCAAGGAACCCTACAATGGTATCAGAGCTACTAGGCATTGGATGTCGACCTATGGGGGGTTCTCACTGTGTGACAGTGTGGCAAAGCATAGGCTCTTACCCCCACGGTGTCCCGAGACCGGAAGGTGTTCCGACGGGTTGTAGTCCTCGCGAGGGGGCATGCATAAAAAGTAGCTGCTGAGGGACCCGTTGGTGCCACGGTGACCCCATTAGATAGGGTGGCTACCTGACCAACAGTGGTATCAGAGCCTAGCTAGAGCCTTAGGTGATGCGTAGACGGAGTTAGAAGTCCGATCGAACCGAAACCCTAATCTCAAATTGCTCTCTGTACTTTTTTTGAAATCCGGGATTTTTGAGAATTAAAAATATGCAGAAAAATCATCAGGAGTTTCTAAGAATTACTGTGAAGCACGTGCTTCTGATTCGATCAAAGCGCGGCGGAACCGCGGCATTAGCATGGCTAATGCGGCGGTTCTGCGGCCACTTTGTCTCTTCTTCCATTTATTTTTACACAGTAATTCCTATATTTTGGTGCTGTATTTTCTGGGAATTTTTAAATCTTACTCAAGTGTTGAGTTTTCTGGGTTGTATTAGGAGTTCGTAGATTCGATCGGATTATCAAACTTTGTTTATGTGTTTTTCCGGATAATTTTAGAATATGTTAAAAAGTTTGACTGGATATAAATACCCACTTTTTCCCCTGCCGGGAAATTTCCAATTGTTGGACTTTTCCGTAGTTTAATGACGTTCTAAGTAGTGCAAGTAACGCGATGGTCCCTCTAGAAGACAATAAACCTTAACTCGATTATGTGACCGTCTTGAACTGCCCTTTGAACCTTAGGGTTTGGGGCAGTACGGCGTGCCACATGTGAGGCGTTGGCTTGACCCTTCTACGGCTGGACCGTTGGTACTGAGGCACGAAGTGAATGTTTTTAAACTTATTTCATGTGTTGAGCTGTTTCGGGAAAACTTGGGTGTTCGAATGTTCGATCGGAAAGTTTAACATTTTCTATTTATCCGGAATGTGATACAATATTTGGAATTCATAAGCAGTTATGAGATAACTGAATGAATGTTAAAAATCTAGCGGTTTAGTCTCACTCGATCGGTTGCCATGGAATTTTGATGCGATCAAAAGTCCGTCGCAATCACATAGTGTACGCGGATACTGGCCGGGTAAACTTAATAAACAGCCTCACCCCATAGCCCCAACCAAGTGACTGTAGGAGAACCCCGTCACCGAAAGCATCTGTTCGGGTGCTCACGGCAGCGGTGTTCCTCCTTGGTGCACTTCATCGACGGTGTCGGGGGTGCAGCTGCCTACTAAAGTTTGCGACGAGCATTCGATCAGAATGTCGGGAATCCTGTTGAATTGCCCGACTTGATATTGAAAAGAGTTTTCGATACTGAGGCTAAAATGCGGGGTTTATAATTGTGAGGCATGCGATGTCTAAGGAATTTATTTGATTAGGCATGCGATGTCTATGCAAGTTGCGGATTCCAACTGTTGTAGTTTTACACTTTCTTTTCTGCGACCGTAAGTGTAATATGTAATATCGTCGGTTTCGTTGCTATATGTCAACGACAATTGGGATGCGCATATTTACTTACGTTGATGACATGTGATGTTATGTGTTGCTGGGTATGTTATATTCGATCGTCGTGTTTGAATAACCGGGTTTTTTTTTATGTGAGATGAGTGTTTTTTCATTTTCATTCATGTAAAAACTTGTTTGTAATATTCTTTTATTGGGGCACTTCCAGGTTGTGGATGATGTCACCATTTGTATATTATTTACTTTTCCGCATTAGGGTAGACCCAAGGAGGGGAGCACAAGTAACCGGGTTCTAGGGTCCAGTGGGAGACCATCTCGAGGAGTCGAGTTCGGGTCTCCTAAGCCTAGAATTGGTAGGGTTTCTTGCCGCTCTCGTAGGGGTCTAGGGGTGTGGGATTGGCTATTCATCATGACCGTGGAATCCGTGTTTTATACTGGCTCGTATTGAAAAAACGGACGTGCTAGTATATCCAATATTTCATATGATATTTTCTGTTGCGTTATCTGTGATGTGATTATGTGATATGTTCAGATAGATATTATATATAGTATATATGATATATTATATAGACGTTGCTTATGTTTTACACCCACGCTAGCCCTGCCTCGTTCTGGCGTTAGTTACCTAACCTAACGGTGCAGACGGGACATCGAGGCGAATGCGGATGGCATAAGCGTATTTTATATTTATCTGTGATGTTTAGGTGGACTTAAATGATGGGATATTCATTAATGAGATTAATGAAAGAAAATAAACCTAATTGATGTTGTGGAATCGAATTTCAAAAATAAAAACAGGTAGCTACAGTTCTTGCTTTGCATCGTGGTGTTCTTTGAAGAACATCCTGCACCTTATTCGATGAGGAAAGGACCGAGGTCCCTTCACCGGGAGTGACTCCTTTAGCAATAACTGGAAGATGCTACACACTCGGTTTGTCTTTTGATTGCTTCTATAGTTTCTGCTTTGCACAGTGATATATATGATATATCCCGCACCTCATTCGACGAGAAAAGGGCCGACGATCCCTTCACCGGGAGTGACCCCTTTAGCAAAACTAGAGAAGCCTAAAAAACATTCCATTTAAAAACCATTTGATTCCGCAACGAGATCAAGTTCAAAGCGTTAAAGGTTTTATTAAAAACTATCCGCAACCCTCCGTCATTTTAGGAAGTAGAGTACTTAGTATTCGTGCTGTGTTTGTTGACCTTAGTTAAGGCACAGTGTACGGTAGCTAAGTGATGTCTTCCTACACCGCATATGATGCGATTAGTTAGGACAGTCGCGTGACTTTATTGACCTTAGTTAAGGGTCATGTGGGTGGGTCTAATTAATCACGAAAAGACGGGTTGAACTTGACTAGTGCTTATGATTTGTTGACCATAGTTAAGGTCATAAGTGCTAGGGGTAAAAATCTTTATCGGGAGTTTCAAGTGTTGAAATTTGCAATGAGATTGCATACCTTCTATGTGATAGTTGGATCCCGATACCCACTGCGAGTAATTGTTACTCCTGGGAGAGTTTTTGCACTTTACAATTAGCCGATCAAGTAGGTGTCTAGAAAGGTGTCAACGGGGTTACGCCTCTGGGAAAATGAGGTTTACTGTAATTAGGTCCGTGCGAAAGCACGGGGAACCTCCCTCAAAGTACTGACACTGGCCTGGCTGAAAGATTGGCGAACTTGTGGAGTGTAATTAATCCCGGCTAGTCTTTCCTTTTAGGGTTTGAAGGAGGATTTGATAAAAACAGTGGGAGACATCCTGATTAGATAAAATAAATAACCAATCTAATCTTGCAAGAGCGCACGCAGAGTGTTTTCTTTTCTCTCTCTCCAGGTAGCGACCATATCACGTCTTAATCAAGATAATAATATGGATGTATTGACCGAACCCGCTTGTTATACTGAGCTGGGGAACGTTGGTCCCTGTAACGCTTTGAAAATCATTTCGGTGAAATTTCGAAAAATCGGTAAAATAAGGGGGTTTTCTGTAAAAAGTCAAAATGCAAATATCTTATTATAAAAATTAAATATATATATTCTAGCTATGTAATTACTATTATTTGGTGTTTATTGAGCCGCTGGTGAAATTTCAAATTTTCTGAAAAAAAATATTATTTTATTATTATTTAAGCCGTCACTAATACATTTAATTAGGGAAAATTACAAATTGGAATGAGTTGAAACAAATTTTGTGCATCATAAAACATTAAATAAAATTTTATCATGTGTTTTTTGGAACGAAATCATTTGCCAAAACGGTTTAGAAATTATTGAAGAAAAAAGGCTTTTTTTTAGCGTAAATGGATGTTTGGGGTATTGTATTTATCATTTTTCATCACCCCACACCCGTATCCACACCCACACACACCCACTTACTCCTCCCCATGGCTGAATTCAGCAGCCCCCCCTCTCTTGTCCCCACTTGTTTTGCAAAAGAAAAGAAAAGAAAAGAAAAGAGAATGATATAAGTAAAATGTGGACTTTGACTTTTCTTCTCACTTTTTCCACCCCACTCTCTCTCCTCCCTCACCCACCCACAATTTCTGAACGAAATTGTGCAGGCCAACAGCAGCCCCCCTTCCTTCTTCTCCTCTCTTTCCATCAAAAAAAATTTGTCAAAAAAATCAATTAAAACCTCACCGAAATCAAAATCCGACTCCTACCCATTTTCCCTCATCTCCTTTAGCATGGATCTTGGTGCAAGGATTTCAAAATGGAGGTCTAGAATTCAAGTTTGATCATGGTTTGTGAGGTATAACTTTTGACCCATTATTCATTTTTTTGATTTAAATTCCTTAATGAAGCTAATTAGGTGTTAAATTGTGGGTTTAATTGAATGTTTGGAAATTCGATTGGGAATTTTGAATTGAAGCTAGGGTTTGAATTAAATTAGGTTCTTTATCATTAGCTTATGATTGTAATGAGGGGATTAACATGTAATTGAATGCAAAATCTAATTTGGTTACTAGTTGCTAATTTGTTAGTTTAAAAATGGTGATAATTATGCTAAATTGCTAACTAGGTTTTAGAAATTAAATAAAAACGTGGGATTAAAATCTAGTTAGGATTTTTAGCACATCATTAAGGTTTCTATGAGTGGTTTAACCATTTAATATATGCAAAGCCAAGTTTAATTGTAAAATTGTGAATTTTACAATAAAAAGTGTTAAAATTGATATTTTTGCAATCTAGGATTTTGGAAATTATGCAAATTTATGTGATTAAATTATGGAAATGGTTTTTATGACTTATTTAAGTTATTTAATAAGTATTATGGCCGCTAGAATTGTTTAAACATCGAGTTTTACACTAAAACGGGTAATTTTGCTTGCTAGTTTTTCGGAAAAACGGCTTTTAAAGTGAATTTGGGGTTTTTGTGAGTTTTAACCTAGTTTATATTAAAATTAGTGTGCGTGAATGTGCAAATGAGTGTGATTGGATTTTTCTCGATGGTTTGATGTTTGTACATCGACATCGAGGGTTGGTTTGACTATTCTTGCATGCGTAGGCGATAGGTTTGGACCTATGCGTGATACGCGTGCCGATTTGATTTTCGTATGCCGTTTCGATTTCGAATTTAGTTTTAATGCGATACGGTGCGTTATGATATGTAGGTACCCCATGTGGACTTCGAGACGACCAGCAAGCGCGTGGCGACGTCGGCACCGGCGAGCGAGGACCAGGTGAGTAGATTTATATCTACGGGGAGAAGTCGGGTGGATGGCGTATAGCACCCCCGCAGTCCGTGGTGGTGTATACAGATGCGTATACACACCAACATTTATTATATGTTATTTGGGATTAATAACGTTGCTTAGGATAGATATTGGTGTGTTGGATTACCTTAGTGTTGCGAACCCTAGGGCAGTGTTGCACTACACATACACATATACATACTAGCATACATTCCTATTGATATGTGCTCATGGGATTCTTTATAGTTATGTGTTCACATGGGTATGGGACTATGTGTTCACATACGGATTGAGGATGATACTTGGGATTGAGCTGAGTCGATGAGATTTGATTTGAGGCCGTGAGATCGGTGATATAGCAGGGTTCGTATCTTAGATACGACATGACGTTGTAGCGGGTCCTTGACGTAGTGTTTCACACACGTCCATGCATACGTAGGCGGTATCAGTATGGTACTATACGTAGATCAGTACCCCGATCATAATATTTGATAAAGAGGATACCAGGTGAATAGTATGATGAATATGATATTGACCCGTACCCAGATTTGGGATGCCGTACGACGGATTTACGTACGAGCTATATTGATGATTGATCCGCACTCTTGACTTGGGATGCCTGATTTTAGATATGGTATCGGATATGATATTATTGAGGCGGGATCACCGACTATACATATACAGGTATGTATATGTATCGACTCAGATGATAGGCGGTTTCCTTACTTGTAGTTCAGCTTGTTAGTTCAGCCGTATAGTTTAGTGTAGTTGTTAGATTAGATTAGACTTGTTACCTATTTCAAAAACTAACGAATCGTGGGCATTTTTAAAGACAGGTCAAGGGATTCTACAGATATTTCAAAAAACGTATCTTTTCTTAAAAACACCGTAGCCCCTATTTTCAAAACCCCATGATTCGTGTTATTTCAAAATGCACCATTTGTAGGACTTATATTAGATTAGTGCAGATTAGTTATAGTTGCGTCTAGTATTCAGCTCCCGCTCATTTTTACTGTTCGCTCCGCATCGCATACTTATATTATAATTTCTTATTGCATTATTAATATCATGCTGTTAGGACACCAGCACCATTACCGATGACGCGTATGTACCACGTACACTTACTTGCCGGCTCACACACATCTTCATCGGTAATTGACATGTCACGAACACTTTAGAAAATACTATTTCATTTGACATAGGTTGTTAGCTAATAGTTTAGACATGATATTAGTGTACTTGCCTTATATGCTAGTTAGACATTGTAGTTATTGCCTACTACTTCATGCATGTTATTATTCACTGTTGTGTCGTATTCATGGATTCTCATGCCTATATTCACTGTTTACATGCTATTGATGACTTGGATTCGGATTTCATGAGATTTCTTGGATTTGGAGGAAAACCGCAAAAACATAAATAAACCTTTTCTCCCTTTTAAAATAAAAAGTGCGGTTTTCCCATGATGTATGAGTCGTCCACCATGAGTTTGCTGATGGATTTCGAGACCCGATTCGAGGAGTGGAGGAACCGTTTCGGGTACATGGTGGGCCCGGTATGGTACCCCGGGGCAAGAGGAATGTGGTGTTGACGTTGAGCCTGGCTGGGGAGCACTACCTACCGGTGATATTACCCGACACATCGGATATCCGGAGGATACCGTCGTGGTCTTGAGATGGATGGTAGGGGCCGGTCTGGACTGACGGCGCCCTAGATATTGAGATTGAGACATTGATATTTCGAGACATTGAGATTTATGTTTTGTGTCGATGCTAGACACTGTTGATACTGATTTCATTTATGATACCTCAGTTTAAAAATACAAAGGAAATCTCACTAATTTATGAAAACAGTTCTTCATTTACATGTATTCTGTTTTCATGCATTCATACCTCATTCATATGATATATTGCTATCTGAGGCACTGACACGGGCACATGAGATTACACTCGGGTTAGATATTTACCCCATCCTTGTTATAGGCTACGTGTTATTCCTATATTTGAGGACATATTATGATCATTGACCTAGGATTGCGTTATTTATGCGATTTCTGTGCGTAGATGTTTTTCTATTCACGAGTTGGCAACTCACCCCCGTTGTGCCCCAGTTTCTTGCAGGTTTGACGTACAGGTTTCATTACGGGATTTGCTGGCACTATTTCCATTTCCGGGTGGCTTGCTAGTAGGTGGGTTATTTGTATCTTACCCATCATTATATCTTGTATATTATTATTCTGTTGTATCTAGAAGTTCCATCAACCAAACATGTATTTATTGAGATAGAGACCAGTGTTGTTTATTCTTTCGACCTTAGAGTCGCTCATTATATATTTGGTGGTTTTGAGTTTCCTTTTGAGTTTTGATCCTCGCCGTTGGCGTTGTATATTATATTGCTTGTGTGGTTATGACCGTCGATTGACGAAGAGCTAGCTCCCACTTGGGGATGCATTTTTCTTGATTTCGTATACTATTCATGTTGTATCCCGTTTGGGGGCCAGTATTTACAAAGGAGACTCTGCCGAAATTTTCAGTAAATTTTTGATGTTTTACAAAACCGCATAATTCGGCTTATGCTATTGAAATTACTTGCTTTAAGTTGGTTTTTCCTGCACTCTACTACTTTTCTTGGTTTGGATTTCTGGGTTTTCGGTTTACTTAGATCACGTACGCCTCGAGACGTTCGTAGTTTAAGTGCCGGTCATGTTCCGTACTTTCGGGTCGTGACAAAGTTGGTATCAGAGCGTTAGGTTTTAACCTTCGGAGCGTAGGATGACCCTTGGTTGATGGAATAGGTGACTAAAGTAGAGTGACGTACCGTTGATATGTTCCGCGGCATATTTACGACACGCCACTCCACTTATGAAGCCTTAGGATGTACATTTCCTTGTTCAGTATTATATTCCTTCCTGATCTAGCCTCATCGGTACCGGTTTGGTTTTGCCGCTACGGTTACGGGCAGGGAGAGCTACGGCTAGAGTTGCGGTCAGCACAAGCTCGTCACGAACGAGGACTGACCAGGGCGAAATTCCGGCGACACACGATTGCAGAGATGTGTCTTTTTACTGTGTTTCCGCGCCACGAGCGTTTGGCGGATCGCCTTTATGAGGTTACTCGGAGGTGCTGATCGACACTAGAGAATTGAGCTAATGATGGAGGCCAGCCAGATTTTGATGACCGTTGGTGTGTTGCTTACTCCTGATGATTGAGGCACGGTTCAGCATGCAGACGAGTGAGCCAGTTATTGCTGCGAACGACGAGATATCGCCCCAGATGTTGGAGCTATTGCAGTATAAGTTGTACTAAGAGATGATAGGAGGTCGCTAGTCATCTAGGATGAATGACTAGGACATGTGGATCGTTCGCTTACCCTGATGCGAGGTCATCGGATAGATTGATTCCAGCTAGAGACGACTTCACGCAGAGACGTGAGGGTCGACAGAGACGATCGAATGTCGGAAACCTATTATTCCAAGTTTAAAGTAGTCGGAAAGACATGCAGGCAATTTTATGGTCCTTCTAGAAGAATGAAACCCTAACTCGACTTAATGACCGTGTGGAAGCCTTTGAACCTTCGGGTTTGCGGCAGTTCTACGGCGCCATTAGTGAGGCTTGGGTTTGCCCTTCTACGGCTGGACCACCGATGCTGTGGTATGTACTCGATACTATTAAACTGTGCCCAAGAGGTTGAGCCCTTGGGGGATTATGAGGTTTTGACAATCGATTGGATGGTTCGACTTAATTCGGATGCTAGGTGGTGAGATGCATTTCTTGGGAGACTCCAGATTCGAGGATAGTCGTTGGAGCTCAGTCCATGCAGCCGCGACGAGTCCAAAGCAGACGACATTAGAGAAAAGTGGAGTAAGAGGTTCGCACCAGATCTAGATGAGATGATGTTCCACTCCGCCGACATCAGAGAGGCGATGCGCATGCCGAGGCATGGTACTTGGACTTACCTTCCAGAAGGAGTCGCGATGAGTATGCAGTCGTTCCAGAGCAAGATGCAGATATAGGAAAGGACAATGACTTCCGGACAGTTGGCAGAGACGAGACATGGAAGAGACCGTGAGCAGGATTCCTTCCAGGACACTGCTGCAATGATACTTGCACTCAGGATCAGATGTGTCACGTACATTCAGAGAGCCAGAGGCCGACGCCAGTGATATGCTGTCTTACGAGTGGTCGCGATGATTGACCAAGAGATGACCAGAGAAGTGCCAGAACGGAATCGTCCCCGTTAGCATACCTGACAGGGCCGATGAGCCGATGGACCGAAAGATTGGTAATTCACAGTGAAGACCTTGAACCAGGAGTGGTCATGGTTACGCACACCAGCAAGCCAGAGTTCATGATCATCGACGAGACATCCCATTAGTGACTGTGACAGTTGGCCCGAGATTCTTAGAGGATGCACTTGAGCGATACTATTCCGCCATTATTGATTTTGATGTTTTGGGTGATTTATTCGCATGATTTGATTTTGATGATTGAGGATTTACGATCTTTGCACAGTGTTGCACTTGATATCGTTTTCGTGCTTGGGTTTCACATGTTTGTGATTTTACGGTTTTAGACATTTGAGTTGATTTTGTGCGTATGCACGCACACGAATTGGTTCCTGCACTCTGTATAGTTATTATATGCTTGCAGTGTGCACTGGACTTCGATTTCGATTGTGATACTCGATATTTGTTTTGTGCACCTTGTGCACCTGATTGATTTTGCGCACGTTCGGCGCTTGATATTGGATTTCATGATTTCGTGCACGATGGATGCACCTGATTTGAATTTTCGCGCATGTTGAGCGCATGTCTTGAGATGCGATTTTGGTGCACACCAGATGCACTAAATCGAGATTTTTCGTGCATGTCAGATGCACCTGATTTTGCTGTCAGGCACACATGTTGCCTACGACAGATGTTTCGTGCACACCCGATGCACTTAGATGTTGTTTCTGTGCGCATGTATTCATGGATTTTGATTTCCGTGCGCACCAGACGCACGTGGCATTCATGTGCACATTTTGGGGATTGATTTCGTATAGAGCAGTACGTTTTTATGATATTGCTATGTGTTTTCGTACTGAGCAGGACTAGTCAGAGGACAGTATCTGAATATATTTTGCATGCATTGATAGTTATTGAAGGGATTTCCAAAAAGCGAGCTATAGCCTCAGTATTTACCTACGTGTCTGATATGACACGAAATGTTTAAAACAAGGAGACCCTTCTAAATTGTTTCCAAAACGGCGGAACGTACATTTCAAATAAGGGTATATATGTATATAGTTATTTTCTTATGATAGACGTCCGCCACTGTGCAGTGTTATACGCGTTGCACAGCGACTTAAAGAGATTTGGCATGCCTTTCCTTCAGATACTTACAGATATAGATTCGATATTTACATGTATAGTTTCGAGTTATGTCATATTGGTTTTGATTTGGATTTGGCATTGATGTCTTCTCCATGACTCCGATGATTGCGGGATGCTTGACGGAGTTTTGATTTGAGTTATATGCTCATTTTTCAAGCGCATGCGCTGCGCTACGATTTGTTTTATGTATTTACAATTTCGGAGCCCCGACGACTTGATGGGTTTTCTTAGATGTTTTAGTATTTGGGGGAGTTTGAATTTAAATTCGGGGACCGAATTTCTTTAAGGGAGAAAGATTGTAACGCTTTGAAAATCGTTTCGGTGAAATTTCGAAAAATCGGTAAAATAAGGAGGTTTTCTGTAAAAAGTCAAAATGCAAATATCTTATTATAAAAATTAAATATACATATTCTAGCTATGTAATTACTATTATTTGGTGTTTATTGAGCCGCTGGTTAAATTTCAAATTTTCTGAAAAAAAATATTATTTTATTATTATTTAAGCCGTCACTAATACATTTAATTAGGGAAAATTACAAATTGGAATGAGTTGAAACAAATTTTGTGCAACATAAAACATTAAATAAAATTTTATCATGTGGTTTTTGGAACGAAATCATTTGCCAAAACGGTTTAGAAATTATTGAAGAAAAAAGGCTTTTTTTAGCGTAAATGGATGTTTGGGGTATTGTATTTATCATTTTTCATCACCCCACACCCGTACCCACACCCACACACACCCACTTACTCCTCCCCATGGCTGAATTCAGCAGTCCCCCCTCTCTTGTCCCCACTTGTTTTGCAAAAGAAAAGAAAAGAAAAGAAAAGAGAATGATAGAAGTAAAATGTGGACTTTGACTTTTCTTCTCACTTTTTCCACCCCACTCTCTCTCCTCCCTCACCCACCCACAATTTCTGAACGAAATTGTGCAGGCCAAAAGCAGCCCCCCTTCCTTCTTCTCCTCTCTTTCCATCAAAAAAAATTTGTCAAAAAAATCAATTAAAACCTCACCGAAATCAAAATCCGACTCCTACCCATTTTCCCTCATCTCCTTTAGCATGGATCTTGGTGTAAGGATTTCAAAATGGAGGTCTAGAATTCAAGTTTGATCATGGTTTGTGAGGTATAACTTTTGACCCATTATTCATTTTTTTGATTTAAATTCCTTAATGAAGCTAATTAGGTGTTAAATTGTGGGTTTAATTGAATGTTTGGAAATTCGATTGGGAATTTTGAATTGAAGCTAGGGTTTGAATTAAATTAGGTTCTTTATCATTAGCTTATGATTGTAATGAGGGGATTAACATGTAATTGAATGCAAAATCTAATTTGGTTACTAGTTGCTAATTTGTTAGTTTAAAAATGGTGATAATTATGCTAAATTGCTAACTAGGTTTTAGAAATTAAATAAAAACGTGGGATTAAAATCTAGTTAGGATTTTTAGCACATCATTAAGGTTTCTATGAGTGGTTTAACCATTTAATATATGCAAAACCAAGTTTAATTGTAAAATTGTGAATTTTACAATAAAAAGTGTTAAAATTGATATTTTTGCAATCTAGGATTTTGGAAATTATGCAAATTTATGTGATTAAATTATGGAAATGGTTTTTATGACTTATTTAAGTTATTTAATAAGTATTATGGCCGCTAGAATTGTTTAAACATCGAGTTTTGCACTAAAACGGGTAATTTTGCTTGCTAGTTTTTCGGAAAAACGGCTTTTAAAGTGAATTTGGGGTTTTTGTGAGTTTTAACCTAGTTTATATTAAAATTAGTGTGCGTGAATGTGCAAATGAGTGTGATTGGATTTTTCTCGATGGTTTGACGTTTGTATATCGACATCGAGGGTTGGTTTGACTATTCTTGCATGCGTAGGCGATAGGTTTGGACCTATGCGTGATACGCGTGCCGATTTGATTTTCGTATGCCGTTTCGATTTCGAATTTAGTTTTAATGCGATACGGTGCGTTATGATTTGTAGGTACCCCATGTGGACTTCGAGACGACCAGCAAGCGCGTGGCGACGTCGGCACCGGCGAGCGAGGACCAGGTGAGTAGATTTATATCTACGGGGAGAAGTCGGGTGGATGGCGTATAGCACCCCCGCAGTCCGTGGTTGTGTATACAGATGCGTATACACACCAACATTTATTATATGTTATTTGGGATTAATAACGTTGCTTAGGATGGATATTGGTGTGTTGGATTACCTTAGTGTTGCGAACCCTAGGGCAGTGTTGCACTACACATACACACATACATACTTGCATACATTCCTATTGATATGTGCTCATGAGATTCTTTATAGTTATGTGTTCACATGGGTATGGGACTATGTGTTCACATACGGATTGAGGATGATACTTGGGATTGAGCTGAGTCGATGAGATTTGATTTGAGGCCGTGAGATCGGTGATATAGCAGGGTTCGTATCTTAGATACGACATGACGTTGTAGCGGGTCCTTGACGTAGTGTTTCACACACGTCCATGCATACGTAGGCGGTATCAGTATGGTACTATACGTAGATCAGTACCCCGATCATAATATTTGATAAAGAGGATACCAGGTGAATAGTATGATGAATGTGATATTGACCCGTACCCAGATTTGGGATGCCGTACGACGAATTTACGTACGAGCTATATTGATGATTGATCCGCACTCTTGACTTGGGATGCCTGATTTTAGATATGGTATCGGATATGATATTATTGAGGCGGGATCACCGACTATACATATACAGGTATGTATATGTATCGACTCAGATGATAGGCGGTTTCCTTACCTGTAGTTCAGCTTGTTAGTTCAGCCGTATAGTTTAGTGTAGTTGTTAGATTAGATTAGACTTCTTACCTATTTCAAAAACTAACGAATCGTGGGCATTTTTAAAGACAGGTCAAGGGATTCTACGGATATTTCAAAAAACGTATCTTTTCTTAAAAACACCGTAGCCCCTATTTTCAAAACCCCATGATTCGTGTTATTTCAAAATGCACCATTTGTAGGACTTATATTAGATTAGTGCAGATTAGTTATAGTTGCGTCTAGTATTCAGCTCCCGCTCATTTTTACTGTTCGCTCCGCATCGCATACTTATATTATAATTTCTTATTGCATTATTAATATCATGCTGTTAGGACACCAGCACCATTACCGATGACGCGTATGTACCACGTACACTTACTTGCCGGCTCACACACATCTTCATCGGTAATTGACATGTCACGAACACTTTAGAAAATACTATTTCATTTGACATAGGTTGTTAGCTAATAGTTTAGACATGATATTAGTGTACTTGCCTTATATGCTAGTTAGACATTGTAGTTATTGCCTACTACTTCATGCATGTTATTATTCACTGTTGTGTCGTATTCATGGATTCTCATGCCTATATTCACTGTTTACATGCTATTGATGACTTGGATTCGGATTTCATGAGATTTCTTGGATTTGGAGGAAAACCGCAAAAACATAAATAAACCTTTTCTCCCTTTTAAAATAAAAAGTGCGGTTTTCCCATGATGTATGAGTCGTCCACCATGAGTTTGCTGATGGATTTCGAGACCCGATTCGAGGAGTGGAGGAACCGTTTCGGGTACATGGTGGGCCCGGTATGGTACCCCGGGGCAAGAGGAATGTGGTGTTGACGTTGAGCCTGGCTGGGGAGCACTACCTACCGGTGATATTACCCGACACGTCGGATATCCGGAGGATACCGTCGTGGTCTTGAGATGGATGGTAGGGGCCGGTCTGGACTGACGGCGCCCTAGATATTGAGATTGAGACATTGATATTTCGAGACATTGAGATTTATGTTTTGTGTCGATGCTAGACACTGTTGATACTGATTTCATTTATGATACCTCAGTTTAAAAATACAAAGGAAATCTCACTAATTTATGAAAACAGTTCTTCATTTACATGTATTCTGTTTTCATGCATTCATACCTCATTCATATGATATATTGCTATCTGAGGCACTGACACGGGCACATGAGATTACACTCGGGTTAGATATTTACCCCAGCCTTGTTATAGGCTACGTGTTATTCCTATATTTGAGGACATATTATGATCATTGACCTAGGATTGCGTTATTTATGCGATTTCTGTGCGTAGATGTTTTTCTATTCACGAGTTGGCAACTCACCCCCGTTGTGCCCCAGTTTCTTGCAGGTTTGCCGTACAGGTTTCATTACGGCTTTGCTGGCACTATTTCCATTTCCGGGTGGCTTGCTAGTAGGTGGGTTATTTGTATCTTACCCATCATTATATCTTGTATATTATTATTCTGTTGTATCTAGAAGTTACATCAACCAAACATGTATTTATTGAGATAGAGACCAGTGTTGTTTATTCTTTCGACCTTAGAGTCGCTCGTTATATATTTGGTGGTTTTGAGTTTCCTTTTGAGTTTTGATCCTCGCCGTAGGCGTTGTATATTATATTGCTTGTGTGGTTGTGACCGTCGATTGACGAAGAGCTAGCTCCCACTTGGGGATGCCTTTTTCTTGATTTCGTATACTATTCATGTTGTATCCCGTTTGGGGGCCAGTATTTACAAAGGAGACTCTGCCGAAATTTTCAGTAAATTTTTGATGTTTTAAAAAACCGCATAATTCGGCTTATGCTATTGAAATTACTTGCTTTAAGTTGGTTTTTCCTGCACTCTACTACTTTTCTTGGTTTGGATTTCTGGGTTTTCGGTTTACTTAGATCACGTACGCCTCGAGACGTTCGTAGTTTAAGTGCCGGTCATGTTCCGTACTTTCGGGTCGTGACAGTCCCGCTCCAACTTATAATTGTTATAAGACCGAGCAGGAAATAGGGGAATACCAGAATTCCTATGCCGCCCAAACGAAGAAAGTGCATGTGATGCATCTCCTTCGGGTGTGTTCTTTACACAGAACTGTTTCTCAGTATCCTCTGCATCCTGGGTATTTGATACTGGATCAGGATCCCAGATATGTAATCTGTTACATAGGGCTACAAAAAGGTACAAAACAGAGAACGGGTGATAAGTTTCATGAGACAGAAAATGGGGCAAGTGTTGCAGCCAAGTCTGTTGGTCACTGTCACCCTGTGTTACCAGTACATTGATTCTGAGCGAATGTTATTAGATACCGAACCTGATATACAAAATCATATCAGTCTCTTTACAAGTAAAGAAATGATAAAATTTTGTATAGTTGGATAATGTTTTGAACATTTCCTATATCAAAAGTTGATCGGTTCAGACACGTTATCTAAAAGAATTGATGTTCTAAATCAAACTACAGTTCCTAGTATACAGAACACACACAAGAGGAAGCGTTCAGAAATGAACGAAATCTTCTTGAGGTATTGTAGACTAGGTCATATCAATGCGACCCGACTAGCTAAAGTTACATATAGATGCATATTTAAATCAGTTTGAATTTACATCTTGTGAAACTTGCCAGTCATGTCACAAAGATAAGATGACCATAGCTCCGTTTACTGGAAACAGAGAAAGAGTTAGTGAACTCTTGGGATGATACATGTTGAAGTATAAAGGTCCCCAATCTACACATGCCAAGACCGGTTCTTTGTACTTCATTACATTCTCTGATAATCTCTTTAGATTCAGACATATGTTCCTGTTGAAACACAAGTCCGAACCTTTTGAGATATTCACAGAATATAAGTTAGAAGTAGAGAACCAAAACACGGGTATAAGTATTATGTCCTTTGATGTGATCAAGGAGGAGGATACTTGAGCACGGAATTCTTGGACTTTTCTAAAGGAGAATGAGATTCTCTCTCAGCATTACTCCTCCGTATACACCATAGCACGATGGTATATCGGGGCGGAGCAATTCCACCCTATTCGATATAGTGCGCTCTATGATGAGTATTACTGAGTTACCTGTTTCCTTTTGGGAGATATGCACTTGAGAAGCTGCATACCTATTGAATAGGGTTCGAATCAGATCACAGTCTACCACTCCATATGAGATATGGTATGGGAAGAGCCCATGTCTTAAGCTAGTTAAGATTTGGGGTTGTCCGGCCTATGTCTAAAAACAAAATCCGGACAAGCTCGAGGCAAGGTCTGTTATGTAGAACTGGAAATGTTCCAGCTATACAAAATGCAGCAGATGATTTGGTACAACCAAAGGATTCAGTAGATACCAACGAACCTCAGCCTCTCTGCCGATCTGGTATGGTTCCTACCCTGCCTGAGAGATACTTCGGTTTCTCGATGACAGTGGGAGCGAGGATTGCATCATGAGATGATGACCGAACTAGATTCGAGCAGGTCATCAAGAGTAGGGACTCTGTAAGAATGGCTGGATGCTTGGCGATCTGAGATGGAATCCATGTACACCAGCAAAGTATGGACTTTGGCTGCTATATCTGAAGGGTTAAATCCCCATCAGGAGCAAGTATATCTTGAGAAGATTACTTGGTGTAAATAGAAAAGTTGAAACTTTCAAAGCTAGACTTGTTAAAGGTTTTCGTCATCAACCAGGCATGGATAATGATGAATCCTTTTCCAGGGACTATGCTTAAGTCCATCCAGATCCTACTTACCATTGCTACATACCATGAATACGATATCTGGTGGTTGGGTGACATGTCTGCTTTTCTAAAATTATGATTTAGAAGAGAACGTCTATAAGAACACAGCCAGAGAGCTTCGTAAACAGTGGGAGCAGCGGAAACGTGTGCAAGTTGCTTTACAGAATAAAGCAGGTATCGCGGAGTTGGAACGTCTGTTTTGATGTGGTAGTCGAAGTGTTTGACTTCATCAAAATGGTAGATGAACCTTGTATGTACAAAAAGGTAGTAGAAAGTAAGGTGGTCATCCTCGTATTGTACGTAGACAACATACTCTTGATAGGAAAAGAGTTTCCTATACTACGATCGGTCGATCTCCTCTTATCACATGGATTCTCCAATAGGATAAAGTTGATACCTCCTAAATCCTGGGTTTTGGATCTATGAGATAGATCTAAATGGATGTTAGGATTCTCACTATTTGTAGTGAGATGGTATCGGTTGATCCTGGGGAGAATCACTGGAAGGGTTCCAGGGTGATAAAGACGACTGAATGTCAGTCACAGGCATTGTCTTTACCCTCAGTAAAGGGACGGTATGTTGGAAGAGTTCCAAGCTAGATACCGTGGCAAACTAGACGATAAAGGCTGGTAACATCGCTATTAAAGATACTACCAAAGAGGCAGTTTGGGTGTATATTGGTTCATAAGATGAACTAGGTTCCTACCATTGTGTGACAATGGAAGTGTGGCTTTGGCCCGTGAACGCTGGTCCCATCAGTGACCCAGACATATTCTGAGGCAGTATCACCTGATCATGGAGATAGTTGATCTATAGGGTGATCGAGGTTAGGAGAGTAGACTCAGAGGACAATACGGCGGATCCACTCACGAAGGCCTTTTCCCAAAGAGAGACTTTTAGGGGATGGTTGAGTATTAGATACTACAACTACTGCTACAGATGGCCCTAGTGCAAGTGAGAGATTATTAGTTATATGTATGCCCTAGAGGCCATTACTGTACATTGGATGTATATTGTAGTGGATGCTGGGACATATATAGGTAGGACTTTCTTGCTCGACATGATAGTACGCTATCTGGTTGCTCTTTATCTTAACATGTATACTTTCTGTCTCTCTGTTACATGTTGATAAAGCCCTTAGGATGTGTACTCGACTTCTAGGACTATGATGCAGATCATACTAGTGGGGCCTGGATAGTCCATGAGTGCATCCTTCAATGTTCCTAGTCATGGGAATATCGAGACGGGGCATCGATATTCCAGAGTAGACTAGCGTATATCTTCTCGACCCATGTGATGGGCGATGGATGATCCCATATCCATTGGTGTTTGACATCAGAGATGGTATGCGGGTGCTCAGTGGAGACTGGGTACACTGAACGGACTCGCCGAGAACTCCCAGATGGTATTATACCTCACGTCAGATGGCAGTTCTATGGTGACACTGGTACAGCTTAGTCTGTTGACCCGATATCGTCATAGAGTCTTATGTGTCTCACACTGTGATTTGATTTCCACCCTACCACGGCTCTACTGAGTCATGCAAACAGGTGGTTTTTGGGTACAGTCCCGATTCACATGGAGGCAATGAGCGATAGGGGGGATTCGTCTCTCTCGGTATTGGGGGTTGATGTTGCGCTATGCTCGACTGGCCATAACAGGAAATCCCTGGCCAGGGTTGCAGTGATATACTGGTAAGAGTTATCAGAAGTTTCACGAATGTTATGGACCTCACGTCGGCATGACTTATCAAGCTATTGGGGTCTGACATTTACCACCCCTAGGCGAGATATGCGACATATCAGACGAACAGACCGGACTGTACGGTAAGTGTTACTGGTTGGATTCACAGGAGTGTGAGCGGGCTTGCTCGTCGATCTTCTGATCGCTCAATACCCGGGTGGCCGTTACGTTTAGCAGACCGCTTGCGGCTTGTGGGTGTTTGATATGATCATCACCTGCTGCCGGCGTATTGACGAGTCTTTAGAGTCCTACACAGAGGTTTCCTGGCTCAAGCGAAACGAAATAGGAGCGCATATGAGATATGTGCGGGACCGAGAATAATGCGTGTATATGATACCGTATTCTATTCTCGTGATGAATGTATCGAATGGTTGTATGCGATATAACCTAGTTATCGAATCGAGGATTGATTCGATAAGTCGATACATTGGATATTAGTCGGTCATACGCGATATGACCGGATCGTTAAATCTAGTGTTGATTTAATGATTTAATGCATAATTATATATTTGATATATTAACTTGCATTAACTAGTATTGGTTCACTTAAGATGGATTTTCTCACTTGATGCGCACATTGTATATATGATATATTTTTTTGCACTTGATTGTATCATGTTTGATGATACATGCAAGTTTGGGTGTATGTTTAGTTTAAACCATGTTTAAGTGAATGGTTAGAGTTTTATTATCTTATCTTGATTATTTAGTTTATTTATTTATTCTTTATTTTAGGAAAAGAAAAGATATGGTTGCTTATTTTGTTTCTTTTGTTGAAACTTCAAGAAGCTTTGACCATTCTTGTTCTTTTCCTAAACCTAACCATTCACCTAACCTTGGTTCATTCTCTACACTTAACCATGGTTGCTATTATGATAAGAATGAATGGGATCTTCTTTTTAAGTTAATTCTTTTTATTCTATCATATTCTTTTCTTCTTCTTCTCCTTCTTCAAGATGAAGAAAAGCTTGCTACCATCAATGGTGAAATGAGAAAAAGCGTGAGGAATCCAATTCTAAAGTGAACCCACTTCCTATTTCTTCATCCTCTACCACTTGCCAAGTAGTATAGGGTGTTTTCTTCACAAGTTTCCTGACTTGGTGAAGTTGGAGCTTGATCTTGAGTTGCCTCGACGTAGATCATCTTCGGCATCGAAGTCGACGACCTAGCCCGATCATTTCTTCGACGATACCATCGCTAGAGTCCGGGATCCGATGATCGTAGCGGAGGGACGTCAACGCGGAGCTATGGAGGTGGAGCACTGGATCTACAAAGGTTGTAGTCACTTTCCTTTAGCAATAAAGTTGTTTACTTGCTTGCATCGCCTTATCATCTAGTTACGATCTTGCTTAGGGTTACTTGGCACATAGGAAATTTTTGAATTGGCCATGTTTGATCACTTGTAGAACCTCATGGGTGTGCCAAGGAACCCTACAGTTCAGGTCTATGGCTCAGGTCAGGAATCGTGTCACCAAGGTTATGTACACACTCACCAAAGTCCCCAGAATTCACCTATAGTCATTACAGAAAAATCAAGTAGAACCAAACCCCCTTAAACACCTTCAAGTAACTACCCTACAGAACCCACACCCTAACTCCTCTACCAAGCCGGGGTTGCCGGAATTACCCCAATTGCCGCCGGTCAAAATCGGTGGGAAGGGTCTCGGACTCCAGGTGGTCACTTTGGGTTACAGGTACATCACTATATCGCTGTTTGTTTTCCCAGTGAATGCTCGGGGTCACAGCAGCTCAGCGACATCACAAAACAACACTAAAACACGATATCGTACAAAACTAAACTAAAAGGAAGAATTTATACCTCATCTAGTCCACTCTACGCAGCACTAACTTCCCAATGTCGTCAAAATCACACTTTGCTCGGTTCAACGTGTAGAGGAAGAGATGGGGATTAAGTTTTGTGAAGGGAGTATAGGGTTTTGGGGATTGTTTGGAGCTAGATGTATGGTTCTTTGAGGAGGGTTGTGGGGTTGAGGAGATGAGGAGGGAGATGAAAATGGTGGGGATATGAAATGGCGGCAGCAGCCCCCCTCTCTCTCACAATCACACACACACTCTCTCCCTCCAAAAGCCCACCTAACCTAATCATTATGTCTCCCTTTAACTTTTCTTTTTCCTTTTTCTTTTTCTCACAAAAAACACATACACCCATATAAAACCACAAATGAAATAACATGAAACCAAATGAAACATGTCATGGTGCACTAACCATGAAAACTGTAGAAACACGGGTTTGACTTAATCGCGATTATTAGTGCACTAATCGGGTTTTTACCAAAACTGCGTATAATAAATTTTAAAATTGCCAAATCCGTTAAATATATTTTTAAATGAATAAATAATTTTAATTTCCATTTATTTCACAAATATTGGTATATATTTATACTCTTTTTTGAAAACCCCAATTTCGCAAATTGGGCAATTTTCGGGAAATATATACTATTTTAATATTAAATTCCAAAAATAATATTTTATATTTTTCTGAAATGTTACAGTCTTCCCCCATTAAATAAATTCGGTCCCTGAATTTAAATTTAAACTCCTAAAATCTAAAACGTTTCAATAATCGGCTCAAAACAACGGGGCTCCGAAATCATGGAAAACTCAGAAATAACACAGCGCGTCAAGTGCGCATGAAACGAGTACAAAGCTCAAAACCGAACTCCTTCAAGCATCACTCAAATCATCAGACTCACACGCATATCCTCGGAGTTACAATAGAGACGCAGATCTCGAAATCTGAAATCCAATACACACTAGTCAAATATTATAATACGTGTATAGTATGCACCATTGAAAACTCCAAAATCTGAATAAAATACATGCAAAAATCTTTTCTAAATTGTCGTGTGATGCATAACTCACGGCATAAGTGACGGACGCTCAGTTTAGAAAAACATATATGTACATATATGTTTTTCTAAATATACGTTCCGTCGTTTTCAAAATAACCCAAAAGGTTTTCCTTTATAAACATTCGCGTCGCTCACGGACACGTAGGAAAATAGCGAGACTGTAGCTCCTCTTGAAAACCCTTTTGGTAGACTTTTAATGCATGCAAAGTACTCAGGTACTGTCCTCAGATCAGTCCTGCTTGGATACTACACAATATACTGTCCAACATGAAAACAAAGTGCTCAAAAGCAAAATCAGCCTCAAAAGGCGTATCCAATAATCGCATGCGTCTGGTGCGCATGGAAATCAAATCCAAATATAGGTGCCACAATACGCACAAAGAAAAACTAAGTGCAACGGGTGTGCACAAAAACATCTGTCCACTGCAACGGGTGTGCACAACAGCAATATTAAGTGTATCCAAAATGCACAAAAATTTCAATCCAATGCATCCGGTGTGCACAGAATTGCATCTTATATCATGCGCCCAACATGCGCGAATATCCAAATCAGTGCATATGTCCCGCACGAATGAAATCGCATCCAATATGCACGGAAGAAATCTAAATCAGGAACATCCGACATGCACGAGTGAAATCTCACTCAAGTGCACCCGATGCGCACAAAAATCCAACTCGAGCGTCTAATTTGCGCAAAATCCAACCAAAGCGCGTCGGGTCCGTAAAAGCATATAGTGCCCTAGCATGCACGGAAATGAACGGTAAGTGCCAACGCGCATGAAAATACCACTCTGGTAAAACGAATGCTCAAGGATATAAATCGGGTGCAACCAAGGTACGGAGTATACATCCAGTGCGACAAACGCATAGATACCCGTCCGGTGCAACAAATGCAAGAAATGCAATCTAGTGCAACCAATGTGCGAAATACGAATCTAGTGCAGCGAATGCATGAAATATACATTAATAACTCAAACACATAAAAAGCAGCACCGAGTACACTAAGGTGTAATAAAATCGTAAACGTGTGCAACTGTGTGCACAAAATACAAATCAATGCACTGCAAGCACATATAAGCCATACCGAGTATAAAAATCAAATCGAGCACGTACCACACGCACAAAATCTAATCAACTGTGTGAAATCCACGAATCATAAACACATGCTACGCAGGTATAAAATCGACATCAAACGCAATAAGCATGCACAAATCGCAAGTCAACACAACGGTGTATAAAATATATATCAGGAAACTCGTCATCAAAACTCAAATCCAAGCGATATAAGAGTGATACTCGGATCACAAACACAAATCGCAAAAAGGACATTGAGGTACACCTCCTACAATGTCGAAAAATAAATTGGTGCGCCTAAAAGCGGCAGAACAAGAATATCCGCTCACCTCCTGCTCACGGTCTAGCGTCTTCTGTCTCTATGTCTTCTTTTTCTCTGTGGATTACTACTCTTGAAATCCATCGGCTCATCGGCCCTATCAGGTGTGCTAACGGGTACGATTCCGTTCTAGCACTTCTCTGGTCATCTCTCGGTCAATCAGCACGACCACTAATAAGGCAGCAATTCACTGGCGTCGGCCTCTGGTTCTCTGAATACATATCACACATCTGATACTGGGTGCAAATCTCATTGCAGCAGCGTCCCGGAATGAATCCTGCTCAAGGTCTCTTCCGATCTCGCCTATGCCGAACTGTACGGAGGCTGGTACTCTTACATAACCCTTTCTCATTTCCTGGACATCTACGTGTTCCGCACGCATTTCCTCGGAAACTGGCCGTATCCAAACGCCTCTGTAAGCATATCAGGTCTCTAATCTCGATGGGGAGTAGCAACAGCTCATCAGCATCTTGCATGAACCTCTGGTTCCACTTGTCTTTATCGTCGCCCACTATGACGTCACGCCATGCTATCTGCGCACTGCAACTGTTTTCGGCCACGGTCAATCCGAAGTTTCTCGAACGGAATCGAAATCACATACTCTGTATCTTCATTGCTTTATAGAAGATATCTGGCCGAACTCGTCCTCGGGAACTCGCCCTAACCATCGGAGGAATACTCAATACTCGTTCGCTCCCGGTCAACTCACAATGCATCTGGGTGAGGTCTTCTATCCGAACGTGGTCAGCTTACTGATCTCTTATCACATGATATCTGGACGACGTTAAACTTTTCGATCGAGTAATCGAGGTCCCAAAATTTCCCGAAGGCTCAACACCTGAGCACAGTCTAAAAATATCTGGTACATACTACAGCACCTCTGGACCAGCCGTAGAAGGGCAAACCCAAGCCTCACTGATGGCACCGTTAAACTGCCATAAACCCTAAGGTTTAAAGTTGTTCCATGGTCATCATGTCGAGTTAGGGTTACATTCTTCTAGAGGGTCCACAGAATTACCTGCATGTTCCTCCGAACACTTTAAACTTGGGAAAAATGGTGTCCTGACACTCGTTCAAACCTTTTAGCCTTGCCTATACAACATGTGAATGTTCTCCGCCCGCATGCTAAGCAATGCCTCAATCCTCCAGAAAAGGCGATACATCGGCGGTCATCTCCGGATCGGTTCGCTCTAGATCTGAGTAAGACTCTCCACACTGAAAATCTTCAACTCAACTGGGCCTGCGTCGGCACATCAATCTGACGAATCACCTTCGTCTCTCAACTCGGAATAGCCTAGCTATCATATGACGCACTCTGCCCGGAAGCTCTGGCGATCTCAGCTTGTAATCTCTGGAAGCGACATCCCATCGTCTCAGCAACAGCTGGGTCCCCTATCTGCACGGTAGGCGATATCAAAATCTCTGAGGTATGTTGTACATCAACAGTCCTCTCACAACGGGGAGCTATAACAATGGCCTGATCATCCGGTGTAAAACCAAGCACTCGCCTCCACAAGAGGCCACAACATAACACTAACTCGAGACGTTCTCTTATCACCAGAAAACACCATGGTCGGCCCTCGTACCAGACAAGCTCGCCCTGACCGTAACACTAGCAGCGGCTCAAACTGCACTCAACTATGGTGACAGGAACCTCAATCGAGTATCGAAGAAAGCAGATCAACGGCATGAGAGGAAACGACAGATCCAGAATGGATACATGATCATAAGAAGGAACAGAATCAATGGTAGTATGATCATGGAAACAAATAGAATCAAGGATCTCAAATGGATGTATAATCATGGATACGAAGAGAATCACTGGTCTCAAAAATATGTACATCCTAAGGTTTCTTAAGTGGAGTATCGTATCGTAAATATACCGCGGAACATATGTACGGTACGTCACTCTACTCAATCTACCTACTCCATCAATCAGGGTCAGCCTATGAAACGAAAGTTCGGGTCTAATACCCCCCCGTTCAAGTCTAAGTTCCGTAAGGTCAAGCCTAGGTTCCGAAGTACAGACCCGCCCTAGACTCCGCATAGTCAAACATAGGCTCGAACAAAGGTTAAACCTAACGCTCTGATACCAACTTTGTCACGACCCGAAATATTAGCTCATGACCAGCATTTGAATCACGCCACGTCTAAAGGCGTAATGGAATTCAAGTAAGCTGAAACCAAGAAATCTAAACCTTTTAAGAAAAATAAAGGAGGTGAGGTTTTGAAATAAGGGTATAATGAAAAAATGATGCAAGTGAAATTTGCTAAATTTGAAAACGTGTTTCGTCTGTTTTAAAAATTTTGGCAGCACCTCCTTTGTATATTTTGGTCCAAAACCACAAATACATAGTAACGATAAAGGCATCCCCAAGCGGGAGCTAGCCCTTCGCCAAACGGCGGATCACAACCACGCAAAACAGTAAATATCAGTATACGACGCCTAACGGCGAAGATCACCACAAAAGAATAAAGAATAAAGCGAGAATCAAACCACAAGAAGCTAAATACCCCTCGCTCTAAGTCTCACAACCACAATCCCACTAAGTCTCATTACTTATACAAAATTCCAATTTTGATTTATTGATGGACTTAACTAGATACAATATGAAATATAATACAAAAGTGGGCACGATACAAATGTCCCGCCTACCACTGCAAAACACCCAAATGAAGCTATGTACCAGCGATGCCGCTACTGATCCAAGCGGTCAACCTGCAAGAACTATGGCACAACGGGGGTTAGTTGCCAACTCATGAATAGAAAAATATCTACAAGTAGAAATCGAATAAACAACGACTCCTAGGTCAACTATATCAAAAGGTAATACTATGATATCTAGGGTGACCGGGTCGTATATATGCCAACAAGGTAGTCACTACCTATATGATAGTGTATAACATCCAACAGTATAAGTCAATGCATGTATGCATGTGGATTTAATCCAACTATATAATCAATGTATGTAGGCATGTGGATCCCGTCCACCCATAATCAATATATGTATGCACGTAAATATCATAAAAGAGTGTGCATGAAAGTATGAGGATATATATCAACGGTGTCCCTCCCGACACATCAAATCATGGAACCTGAGTGCCTAGCATCGACACACTAAAACATCATGAAAACCGTGCCCAGCATCGGCACGTAAATCCTCATATATCGGGCTCCGTCTCTCCGGATCGGCCCACGGGCTTCGTCAGTCCGGATCGGCCCATATCACCTTTCGACTCCGGTCGGTATCCTCCGGATATCCGCCCACCCTAAATACTATCACCGGTAGGTAGTAGTCCCTTTGCCAGGCTCACCGTCTACTGCACGGCGATCCATTCTCGCCCCGGGGTACCATACCGGGTCCACCATGTACCCGCAATCGGCCTCATCCAGCTCCTCGATTCGGGTTCACATGTCACACGTCTCAGAACCGAGAAAATGCATGGTGGACACACTGAAATATCATATTAAGAGAAACCGGGTTTTTAAAACAATAAATAATCTCTTTTGAAATGTCCACGGTTCTCAAATCCAGAAATCTATGAAAACAGCATATCTCAATGCGTAAAACCATAGAGCATGATGTATGTGACATATAATAGAAATGTAAGCATATCCGTATATCATGCAATATGGAAATGTGATATTTCATGTTAAGGGGAAAACCGCTCTTTTAAATGATTCCAGTTTTTAAAGTATAACATGCGATTCCCCATTTCCAAATAAAATCTGTTATCTATGTAGGTACAATATATTATATGCGCAAGTATAGATGTACCAATGTATATGTGCACAAATATGGATGTACAAGCGTGTATATCCGCAAGTATGAATGTATCAATGTATATGTGCACTAATATGGATATACAAATGTGTATATCCACAAGTATGAATGTATCAATGTATATGTCATGATGCAGCAACCCTACCGTGTAGTGACATGGCAATTATCGATGATGAAGTGTGTGAGCCGACAAATCTGTGTTTGTGTAACATATGCATCATCGTTAATGGTGCAAGTGTACTAGCACAGGTATAACCAATGCGATGGAAATAATATGAATGCAGCATAAGGTAAATCATCAGCTAAAAGCTAAAAGCTATAAGGTATGCGTAACTATCATATGTCCGAGTCGGTGAATCTATCAATCGGCATCTAGCCTCACAACATCACGTACGGTATGATCCATCGTACGGCATTCTCTAGTCAAGGGTAAGGATCAATCATCAAATCAAGCTCATCACGCACGGAAAATCATCGTACGGCGGCATTAAGCTAAAAAGGATCCTATCATCCTATACGACAAATGAGGGTACGGCCTAACACCACGCACGGCCTATCATCCATGATTCACAACATTCTATATATATATCTCTATATACCAATGTCCCAGGTCACATCCGCAATAATCTCATATCAGGGGACCGGTAGGGTATAAATCATCTCGATCGACTCGCATCCGTATAACATCATATCATCATATCATCATATCATCGTATCAGTCTTGTATTCCTTCGTCGTATTTATATCGTATATCAAATCGAATTACATAAACATTCTATCACTACTAAGTATCTGTAGGGTTCCTAGGCACGCTAATGAGGTCTCACAAGGCATCAACCATGCCAATTTCAAAAAATCTAGGTGCCGAGAAACCCTAATACGGATCGTTGGCTAGAAATCTAGGCGAAAAGAAACTAGTTAACAACTTAACTAAAGTTTAAACGGAAATACAACCTTTGTAGATCCGGTGCTCCACCTCCATAGCTCCGCAACGAAGTCCCCTCGCTGTCCAAATGAATTCCCGGGCTCTAGCGTCGGCTTCGTCGGAGAAATGGCGAGCTAGGTCGTCGATGTCCATGCCGAAGATGATCTATGTCGAGGCATCGCTAGATCAAGCTCCAACTTCACCAAGTCAAGAAAACTTGTGAAGGAAACACACTCTACTACTTGGGAAGAGGTAGAGGATGAAGAAATAGGAAGTGGGTAGACTTTAGAATTGGATTTCTCACTCATCTTCATCAATCACCATTGATGAAGAAAGGTTTTCTTCAAGAAGAAGAAGAAGAGGAAGATGATAATTCTTATGATAAGTTAATTAAAAGGAATAATAAAAAATGAATACTTATCATATCATTAACCATGGTAATGTGTAGAGAATGAATCATGGTTGAGTGGAATGGTTAGGGTTAAGCATGAGACAAAAATGGTCACTAGGTCAAAGCTTCATGAAGCTTCAATATGAAACAAAATTAGCCACCATTTTCTCTTTATGCCTTTTTATTTATTTCCAAAATGAATAAATAGATAAATAAATGAGAAAAGGAAATAAAACCCTAATCATAAGTTTAACCATGGTTTAATTCTATACACTTAACCAAGTAAACATGTATCATCAAACATGATACAATCAAGTGCACAAAAGTATATCACATATACAACTTGCGCAATCCAAGTGAGAAAATCCATATAAAGTGAACCAATACTAGTTAATGCAAAGTAATATATCAAATATATAATTATACATTAAATCATTAAATCAACACTTGATTCAATGATCCGGTCATATCGCATATAACCGACTGGTATTCAATGTATCGATTTATCGAATCAATCCTTGATTCGATAACTAGGTTATATCGCATACAACTAATCGACACATTCTTCGCGAGAATGAAATACGGTATCACATACACGCATTATTCTCGGTCCCGCACATATCTCATATGCGCTCCTATTTCGTTTCGCTTGAGCCAGGAAACCTCTGTGTAGGACTCTAAAGACTCGTCAATACGCCGGCAGCGGATGATGATCATATCAAACATCCACAAGCCGCAAGCGGTCTGCTAAACGTAACGGCCACCCGGGTATTGAGCGATCTGAAGATCGACGAGCAAGCCCGCTCACACTCCAGTGAATCCAACCAGTAACACTACCGTACAGTCCGGTCTGATCGTCTGATATGTCGCATATCTCGCCTAGGGGTGGTAAACGTCAGACCCCAATAGCTCGATAAGTAGTGTCGATATGAGGTCTATAACAATTCGATAAACTACTGGTAACACTTACCAGTAAATCTCAGCAACCCTGGCCAGGGATTTCCGGTTATAGCCAATCGAACACAGCGCAACATCAACCCCCTATACCGGGAGAGACGAATCCCCTCCTATCGCTCATTGCCTCCATGTGACTCGGGATTGTACCCAAAAACCACCGTTTTGCACGCCCTCTTGGATGTGGTAAGGTGGAAATCAAAGCTTAGTGGGAACCACACAAGACTCTATGACGATCTCGGGTCAACAGACTACTCTGTACCAGTGTCACCAGAGAACTGCCATCTGACGTGAGGTATAATACCATCTGGGAGTTCTCGGCGAGTCCGTCCAGTGTACCCAGTCTCTACTGAGCACCCGTATATCATCTCTGATGTCAAACACCAATGGATATGGGATCATCCATCGCCCATCTGTATGGGTCGAGAGGGTATACGCTAGTCTACTCTGGTATATCGATGCCCCGTCTCGATACACCCACGACTAGGGACTTTGAAGGATGTACTTATGGACTACCATGTCCCCACTAGTATGATCTGCATCATAGTCCAGGTAGTCAAGCACACATTCTTAGAGCTTTACCAACATGTAACAGAGAGACAATCAGTGTACACGTTAAGGTAAAGAGCAACCAGATAGCATACTATCATGTCGAGCAAGAAAGTCCTCCCTATATATGTCCAAGCATCCACTACAATATACATCCTTTGTATAGTAATGGCCTCTAGGGCATACATATAACTAACAATCTCCCACTTGCACTAGGGCCATCTGATAGCAGTGGTTGCTGTATCTCATACTCAACCATCCCATAAAAGTCTCTCTCTGGGAACATGCCTTTGTGAGTGGATCCGCTGTGTTGTCCTCTGAGTCTACTCTCCTAACCTTGATCTCCCTGGAGATCAACTATCTCCATGATCAGGTGATGCTGCCTCAGAATATGTCTGGATCACTGATGGGACGGGCGTACCTTAGCATAAGCCACAACTCCATTGTCTCACAATGGTAGGAACGTAGTTCATCTCATGAACCAATATACACCCAAACAGTCTCTTTGGTAGCATCTTAAGTAGCGATGTATCCTGCCTTTATCTTCTAGTATGTCACGGTATCTTGCTTGGAACTCTTCCAACATACCGTCCCTCTACTGAGGGTAAAGACAATGCCTGTGACTGACATTCAGTCGTCTTTATCACCCTGGAACACTTCCAGTGATTCTCCCCAGGATCGATTGATACCATCTCACTACTACAAGTGAGATTCCTAACATCCAATTAGATCTATCTCATAGATCCATAACCAAGGATTTAGCAGGTATCATTTTGATCCTATGTGGAGAATCATTGTGATAAGCGGAGATTGTTCGAGCGTAGCATAGGAAACTCCTTCCCTATCAAGAGTATGTCATCCACGTACTCTACGAGGATCACCACCATACTCCCTACTACCTTTTTGTATATACAAGGTTCATCTACCATTTTGATGATGTCAAACTCTTTGACTACTTCATCAAAACAGATATTCCAACTCCGCGATGCCTGCTTTATCCTATAAAGCATATTGCACACGTTTCCGCTGCTCCCACTGTCTACGAGGCCTTCTGGCTGTGTACTTATAGACGCTCTCTTCTAAAACATCATTTAGAAAAGCTGTCATGACACCCAACCACCAGATATCGTAGTCATGGTATGTAGCCGTGGCAAGTAGGATCTGGATGGACTTAAGCATAGGCACTAAAAAGGTTTCATCATTATCCACGCCTGGTTGATGACAAAAACCTTTAACAAGTCTAGTTTTGAAAGTCTCAACTTTTCCATCTACACCAAGTAATCTTCTCAAGATATACTTGCTCCTGATGGGGATTTAACCCTTCAGATATAGCAACCAAAGTCCATACTTTGTTGGTGTATAAGGATTCCATCTCAGATCGCTAAGCATCCAGCCATTCTTACAGAGTCTTACTCCTGATGGCCAGCTCGAAACTAGTTGGGTCATCATCTCATGATGCAATTCTCGCTCCCACTGTCATAGAGAAACCGAAATATCTTTCAGGTGGGTGAGGAACCCTACTAGATCGGCGGAGAGGCTGAGGTTCGTTGGAATCTACTGAATCCTTTGGTTCTTTCAAATCATCAGCTGCAGTTTGCATAGCTGGAACCTTTCCAGTTCTACATAACAGACCTTGCCTCGAGCTTGTCCGGATTTTGCTTTTAGACATAGGCCAGACAACCCCAAATCTTAACCATCTCAAGATATGGGCTCTTCCCTTTCCATATCACATATGAAGCGGTAGGCAACTGATTTGATTTTAACCCTATTCAATAAGTATGCAGCTTCTCAAGTGCATAACTCCTAAAAAGGAAATAGGTAACTCAGTAGTACTCATCATAGAGCACACCTTATCATATAGGGTATGATTGCTCCGCCCCGATATACCATCGTGCTATGGTGTATACGGAGGAGTAATGCCGAGAGAGAATCTCATTCTCCTTTAGAAAAGTCCAAGAATTTCGTGCTCAAGTATTCTCCTCCTTGATCACATCAAAGGACATAATACTTATACCTGTATTTTGGTTCTCTACTTCTAACTTATATTCTGTGAATATCTCAAAAGTTTCGGACTTGTGTTTCAACAGGAACATATGTCTGAATCTTGAGAGATTTATCAGAGAATGTAACGAAGTACAAAGAACCAGTCCTGGCATATGTAGACAGGGGATCTGACATACATCAACATGTATCATCCCAAGAGTTTACTAACTCTTTCTCTGTTTTCAGTAAACGGAGCTATGGTCATCTTATCTCTGTGACATGACTGGCAAGTTTCATAAGATGTAAATTCAAACAGATTTAAATATGCATCTAAATGTTACTTCAGCTAGTCAGGTCGCATTGATATGACTTAGTCTACAATACCTCAAGAAAAATTCGTTCATTTCTGAACTCTTCCTCTTGTGTGTGTTCCGTATACTAAAGAACTATAGTTTGATTTAGAACATCAATGCTTTTAGATAACGTGCCTGAACCGATCAACTTTTGATATAGGAAATGTTCAAAATATTATCCAACAATACAAAATTTTATCATTTCTTTACTAATAAAGAGACTGATATGATTTTGTATATCAGGTTCGGTATCTAATAACATTTGTTCAGAATCAATGTATTGGTAATACAGGGTGACAGTGACCAACAGACTTGGTTGCAACACTTGCCCCGTTTTCTGCCTCATGAAACTTATCACCCGTTCTCAGTTCTCTACCTATCTTTATCCCTATGTAACAGATTACATATCTGGGATCCTGATCTGGTATCATATACCCAGGACGCAGAGGATTCTGAGAAACAGTTCTTTGTAACGAACACACCCGAAGATGATGCATCAGCATGCCCTCTCTTCGTTTGGGCGGCACGGGAAATCTGGTATTCCCCAATTTCCTGCTCTGTCTTATAACAATTATAAGGTGGAGCGGGACCAACGTTCCCCAGCTCAGTATAACAAGCGGGTTCGGTCAAATATCCATATTATTATCTTGATTAAGGCGTGATATGGTCGCTACCTGGAGAGAGAGAGAAGAAAACACTCAGCGTGCGCTCTGCAAGAATAGATTGGTTATTATTTTATCTAATCAGGATGGCTCCCACTGCTTTTTATCAAATCTTCCTTCAAACCCTAAAAGGAAAGACTAGCCGGGATTAATTACACACTACAAGTTCGCCAATCTTTCAGCCAGGCCAGTGTCGGTACTTTGAGGGAGGTCCCTCGTGCTTTCGCACGAACCTAATTAATGTAAACCTCGTTTTCCCAGAGGCGTAACCTCGTTAACGCCTTTCTAGACACCTACTTGATCGGCTAATTGTAATGTATAAAACTCTCCCAGAAGTAACTCTTACTCGCAGCGGGTATCGGGATCCAACTATCTCATAGAAGGTATGCAATCTCATTGCAAATTTCAACACTTGAAATTCCCGATAATATTTTGCCCCATGCGATCTATGACCTTGACTGAGTCAACAAACCATAGACCACAAGTAAAGTTCAACCCGTCATTTCTCGATTGAATTAAACCCACCCGTACGACCCTTGACTGAGTCAACAAGGCCGCACGACTACCCTAATCCAATCGCATCATATGCTTTGCAGATAAGCAATAATCAGCTACCGCACACTACGCCTTGACTGAGTCAACAAACGCAGCACGAATACTAACTATTACCTATCTGAAATGACGGAGGGCTATGACAGGTTTTTAAGAAAACCTTTTGCGTAATGAACTTTATATCGTTGTAGAATCAAATGATTTTAAAAATGGAGTGTTTTTGAGGCTTTTCTAGTTTTGCTAAAGGAGTCACTCCCGGTGAAGGGATCGTCGGTCCTTTCCTCGTCGAATGAGGTGCTGGATATATCACATATATCACTGTGCAAAGCAAAAACTCTTAAAAGCAATCAAAAGACAAACCGAGTGTGTAGCATCTGCCAGTTATTGCTAAAGGAGTCACTCCCGGTGAAGGGATCTCGGTCCTTTCCTAATCGAATAAGGTGCAGGATATATCACATATACCGCTGTGCAAAGCAAGAACTGTAGCTACCTATTTTATTTTGAAATTCGATTCTGCAACATCTTAGGTTTCTTTTACTTTCATTAATCACATTAATGAAGTCCCATCATTTAAGTTACCTAAACATCACAGATAAATACGACGTACACTTATGCCATCCGCATTCGCCTCGATGTCCCCTCGTGCACCGTTAGGTTAGGTAACTAACGGCAGAGCGGGGCAGGGCTAGCGCGGGTGTAAAACATAAGTAACGCCTATATAATATATCATATATACTATATATAGTATCCATCACAGAACATATCACATGATCACATCACAGATATCGCAGCAGAAGAAACATATGAAATATTGGATATATTAAGACGTCCGTGTTTTCAATACGAGCCAGTATAAAACACGGATTCCACGGTCGCGATGAATAGCCAAACCCACACCCCTAGACCCCTACGAGAGCGGCAAGCAACCCTACCAATTCTAGAGTTAGGAGACCCGGACTCGACTCCTCGAGATGGTCTCCCACTGGACCCTAGAACCCGGTTACTTGTGCTCCCCTCCTTGGGTCTATCCTAGTGCGGAAAAGTAAATAATATACAAATGGTGACATCTTCCGCTACCTGGAAGTGCCCCAATAAAAGAATATTACATACAAGTTTTTACATGAATGAAAATGAAAAACACTCATCTCACATAAAAAAAACCCGGCTATTCAAACACGACGATCCAATATAACATATCCAGCAACACATAACATCACATGTCATCAACGTAAGTAAATATGCGCATCCCAATTGTCGTTGACATATAGCAACGAAACCGGCGATATCACATATTACACTTACGGTCACAGAAAAGAAAGTGTAAAACTACAACAGTTGGAATCCGCAACCTCCTCAGACATCACATGCCTGACCAAATGAATTTCTTAGACATCACATGCCTAACAATTATAAACCCCGCATTTTAGTCTCAAAATCGAAAACTCTTTTCAATATCAAGTCGGGCAATTCAACAAGATTCCCGACATCCTGATCGAATGCTCGTCGCAAACTTTAGTAGACGGCCGCACCCCCGATACCGTCGATGAAGTGCACCAAGGCGGAACACCGCTACCGCGAGCACCCGGACGGATGCTTTCGGCGACGGGGTTCTCCTACAGTCACTTGGTCGGGGCTAAGGGATGTAGCTGTCTAATAAGTTTACCCGGCGAGTATACGCGTACACTACGTGATTGCGACGGACTTTTGATCACATCAAAATTCCGTGGCAACCGATCAAGTGAGACTAAACTGCTATGTTTATAACATTCATTGAGTTATCTCATAACTACTTGTGAATTCCAATTATTGTATCCCATTCCAGATAAATAGAAAATGTTAAACTTTCCGATCGAACAGTCAAACATCCAAGTTTTCCCGATACAGATCAACACATGAAATAAGTCTAACAACATTCAGTTCGTGCCTTAGTACCAACGGTCCAGCCGTAGAAGGGTCAAGCCAGCGCCTCACATGTGGCACGCCGTACTGCCCCAAATCCGAAGGTTCAAAAGGCAGTTCAAGACGGACACATAATCGAGTTAAGGTTTGTTGTCTTCTAGAGGGTCCATCGCGTTACTTGCACTACTTAGAACGTCGTTAAACTACGGAAAAATCCAACACTTGGAAATTTCCCGACAGGGGAAAAATTGGGTATTTATATCCGGTCGAACTTTTTAACATATTCTAAAATTTACCCAGAAAGCCACACAGACAAAATTTGATAATCCGATCGAATCCATGAAATCCCAAAACAACCCCAGAAAACTCAACTGTATAGTATATATTAAAATTACCTAGAAAACACAGGAATTAATTATAAACATTACTGTGCAAAGAGGAGTCAAAGAGTCAACACTATGGCCGCGGAAGCGCCGCGCCACGTGGGCTTAGGCCGCGCTTCCGCGGCGTTATGACGGAGTTAGGTCTCCGTTTTTCACAGTAATTCATAAAAAACCCTGCTTAATTTTCTGCATATTTTTAATATCGAAAAATCCACAATTTTCAAAAAAGGACAGAGAGCATGTTTGGAATTGGGTTTCGGGTTCGTTCGGACTTCAAATTGCGTCTAGACTTCGCCTAAGGCTCTAGCTAGGCTCTGATACCACTGTAGGGTTCCTAGGCATGCTAATGAGGTCTCACAAGGAATCAACCATGCCAATTTCAAAAAATCTAGGTGCCGAGAAACCATAATACGGATCGTTGGCTAGAAATCTAGGCGAAAAGAAACTAGTTAACAACTTAACTAAAGTTTAAACGGAAATACAACCTTTGTAGATCCGGTGCTCCACCTCCATAGCTCCGCAACGAAGTCCCCTCGCTGTCCAAATGAATTCCCGGGCTCTAGCGTCGGCTTCGTCGGAGAAATGGCGAGCTAGGTCGTCGATGTCCATGCCGAAGATGATCTACGTCGAGGCATCGCTAGATCAAGCTCCAACTTCACCAAGTCAAGAAAACTTGTGAAGGAAACACACTCTACTACTTGGCAAGAGGTAAAGGATGAATAAATAGGAAGTGGGTAGACTTTAGAATTGGATTTCTCACTCATCTTCATCAATCACCATTGATGAAGAAAGGTTTTCTTCAAGAAGAAGAAGAAGAGGAAGATGATAATTCTTACGATAAGTTAATTAAAAGGAATAATAAAAAATGAATACTTATCATATCATTAACCATGGTAATGTGTAGAGAATGAATCATGGTTGAGTGGAATGGTTAGGGTTAAGCATGAGACAAAAATGGTTACTAGGTCAAAGCTTCATGAAGCTTCAATATGAAACAAAATTAGCCACCATTTTCTCTTTATACCTTTTTATTTATTTCCAAAATGAATAAATAGATAAATAAATGAGAAAAGGAAATAAAACCCTAATCATAAGTTTAACCATGGTTTAATTCTATACACTTAACCAAGTAAACATGTATCATCAAACATGATACAATCAAGTGCACAAAAGTATATCACATATACAACTTGCGCAATCCAAGTGAGAAAATCCATATAAAGTGAACCAATACTAGTTAATGCAAAGTAATATATCAAATATATAATTATACATTAAATCATTAAATCAACACTTGATTCAATGATCCGGTCATATCGCATATAACCGACTGGTATTCAATGTATCGATTTATCGAATCAATCCTTGATTCGATAACTAGGTTATATCGCATACAACTAATCGACACATTCTTCACGAGAATGAAATACGGTATCACATACACGCATTATTCTCGGTCCCGCACATATCTCATATGCGCTCCTATTTCGTTTCGCTTGAGCCAGGAAACCTCTGTGTAAGACTCTAAAGACTCGTCAATACGCCGGCAGCGGATGATGATCATATCAAACATCCACAAGCCGCAAGCGGTCTGCTAAACGTAATGGCCACCCGGGTATTGAGCGATCTGAAGATCGACGAGCAAGCCCGCTCACACTCCAGTGAATCCAACCAGTAACACTACCGTACAGTCCGGTCTGATCGTCTGATATGTCGCATATCTCGCCTAGGGGTGGTAAACGTCAGACCCCAATAGCTCGATAAGTCGTGCCGATATGAGGTCTATAACAATTCGAGAAACTACTGGTAACACTTACCAGTAAATCTCAGCAACCCTGGCCAGGGATTTCCGGTTATAGCCAATCGAACACAGCGCAACATCAACCCCCTATACCGGGAGAGACGAATCCCCTCCTATCGCTCATTGCCTCCATGTGACTCGGGACTGTACCCAAAATCCACCGTTTTGCATGCCCTCTTGGACGTGGTAAGGTGGAAATCAAAGTACAGTGGGAACCACACAAGACTCTATGACGATCTCGGGTCAACAGACTACTCTGTACCAGTGTCACCAGAGAACTGCCATCTGACGTGAGGTATAATACCATATGGGAGTTCTCGGCGAGTCCGTCCAGTTTACCCAGTCTCTACTGAGCACCCGTATATCATCTCTGATGTCAAACACCAATGGATATGGGATCATCCATCGCCCATCTGTATGGGTCGAGAAGGTATACGCTAGTCTACTCTGGTATATCGATGCCCCGTCTCGATACACCCACGACTAGGGACTTTGTGTAGGGTTCCTAGGCACCCTAATGAGGTCTCACAAGGCATCAACCATGCCAATTACAAAAATTAACGGTGCCGAGAAACCCTAATACGGATCGTTGGCTAGATTTCTAGGCGAAAAGTAAACTAGTTAACACTTAACTAGGGTTTGCGGAAATACAACCTTTGTAGATCCGGTGCTCCACCTCCATAGCTCCGCAACGAAGTCTCCTCGCTGTCCATAACAAGTCCCGGGCTCTAGCGTCGGCTTCATCGGAGAATGGACGGGCTAGGTCATCGATGTCCATGCCGAAGATGATCTACGTCGAGGCATCGCTAAATCAAGCTCCGACTTCACCAAGTCAAGAAACTTGTGAAGAAAACACACTCTACTACTTGGCAAGAGGTAGAGGATGAAAAAATAGGAAGTGGGTAGACTTTAGAATTGGATTTCTCACTCTTTATCATCAATCACCATTGATGACCTCAAGGTTTTCTTCTTGAGTTCAAGGAAGAAGAAGAAGAAAATGATATGATAAGTTAATTTTAAAAAGAAAATAAAAATAGAATACTTATCATACTTTCAACCTTAGTTAAGTGTAGAGAAAAGACCATGGTTAATGGAATGGTTAGGGTTAAGGATAAGAACAAAATGGTCACTAGGTCAAAGTCTTCAAGAAGCTTCAATATGAAACAAAATTAGCCACCATTTTCTCTTTATGCCTTTTCTAATTATTTCCAAAATGAATAAATCGATAAATAAATAAGAAAAGGAAATAAAACCCTAATCATAAGTTTAACCATGGTTTAATTCTTTACACTTAACCAAGTAAACATGCATCATCAAACATGATACAATAATATGCACAAAAAGTATATCACATATACAACTTGTACATCCAAGTGAGAAAATCCATATAAAGTGAACCAATACTAGTTAATGCAAAGTAATATATCAAATACATAATTATACATTAAATCATTAAATCAACACTTGATTCAATGATCCGGTCATGTCGCACATAACCGACTAGTATCCAATGTATCGGCTTATCGAATCAATCCTTGATTCGATATCTAGGTTATATCGAATATAACCAATCGATACATTCATCGCAAGAATGGAATACGGTATCACATACACGTATTATTCTCGGTCCCGCACATATCTCATATGCGCTCCTATTTCGTTTCGCTTGAACCAGGAAACCTCTGTGTAGGACTCTAAAGACTCGTCAATACGCCGGCAGCAGGTGATGATCATATCAAGCACCCACAAGCCGCAAGCGGTCTGCTAAACGTAACGGCCACCCGGGTATTGAGCAATCTGAAGATCGACGAGCAAGCCCGCTCACACTCCAGTGAATCCAACCAGTAACACTACCGTACAGTCCGGTCTGATCGTCTGATATGTCGCATATCTTGCATAGGGGTGGTAAACGTCAGACCCCAATAGCTCGATAAGTCGTGTCGATATGAGGTCTATAACTTTTCGAGAAACTACTGGTAACACTTACCAGTAAATCTCAGCAACCCTGGCCAGGGATTTCCTGTTATAGCCAATCGAACACAGCGCAACATCAACTCCCTATACCGGGAGAGACGAATCCCCTCCTATCGCTCATTGCCTCCATGTGACTCGGGACTGTACCCAAAAACCACCGTTTTGCACGCCCTCTTGGACGTGGTAAGATGGAAATCAAAGCACAGTGGGAACCACACAAGACTCTATGACGATCTCGGGGCAACAGACTACTCTGTACCAGTGTCACCAGAGAACTGCCATCTGACGTGAGGTATAATACCATCTGGGAGTTCTCGGCGAGTGCGTCCAGTATACCCAGTCTCTACTGAGCACCCGTATATCTCCTCTGATGTCAAACACCAATGGATATGGGATCATCCATCGCCCATCTGTATGGGTCAAGAAGGTACACGCTAGTCTACTTTGGTATATCGATGCCCTGTCTCGATACACCCACGACTAGGGACTTTCAAGGATGTACTTATGGACTACCATGTCCCCACTAGTATGATCGGTATCATAGTCCAGGTAGTCAAGTACACATCCTAAGGGCTTTACCAACATGTAACAGAGAGACAATCAGTGTACACGTTAAGGTAAAGAGTAACCAGATAGCATACTATCATGTCGAGCAAGAAAGTCCTCCCTATATATGTCCCAGCATCCACTACAATATACATCCTATGTATAGTAATGGCCTCTAGGGCATACATATAACTAACACTTTGAAGGATGTACTTATGGACTACTGTAAGTGCACGGCGGCGCCCCGGCCGTCAATCCGACGGCCAAATGCGGAAACGGTGATAAACTTTAATTTTTCTTGAACAGGCAAACCGCCGCGCACTAATACCCGGATCGAACCATTAATTAGTCCTAGCTTACTACAAGAAAGGGAATAGAGATATACTGACGATCCAAGTCCTCCGGTCTTCTCGTCATCGTCCCGATCTCCTGCGGAATGTCCCGTCTCCTCCTCGTCGCCGGAAGTGCACCACATCGCCTACTTCTTTTACGGGCTCCCACCTCAATGCCGAAGCAACTCGGGCACGAAGCTGGCTAGTCGACATGCCCAAGATTTGCTGTAGAATGTGTAGTGAGCAAGTCTCATTTGGGGTTGTAGGAATTGCCATTGGTGGAGGTGTTGATACAAGCTTTTGGAGGAGGAGCTAATATGATTTTTGCCAAGCCAAATGAGTGAAAATCCCTCTTGCCAAAAATGGGACAGCCCCTCTAGGAGCATGGCCGGCCACCACAAGAGAGAGGAGAGTGAGAATGGAGAGAGTCACAAAAATAATGGGAGCCATACTCATATCATGCAAGAGAGAGAGAGAGGAATGGTTATCATGAAAGAACATGGTCACCAAAACAAAAACCACACACAACCAACCTCACCCCTCATCATCATCAACAATCATGACTTTAAAAGTCAAGTCATGATGGAGTCAAAACAAGTCAATGATGGTGCACATCATGAAAGCCATCATGATGCAACAAGATGCAAAGAACCCCCTCCACAAATGCCTATTTGCAACAATGCAAATAAACCCTCCTCCACCAATCTTCGGCCAATGAACGATACAAAGGAAATCGGCCGAAACAGAAAGAAAACTGGCAACTCCAGAAAACTGGTCCCGTAATAAATTACAGGAAAACCCCGATACTGTGCATACACACCCGCATTTGTATTCCGACCGAAATACAAATGCAATGAGACAAAATCTACACTGTACTATACTAGGATCCGGCTTAAACCAAAGCCGGCTAGTAATATCCGTTCGATCCTGATCCGTGCAATACCGCACGTATCTGATCGAACCCTGCCGTATAACCATACGGCCTATAGTACAAACTGTCCGATTCTGATCCGTGCAATACCGCACGTATCTGATCGGACCCTGCCATATCTCCATACGGCCTCTACAACTTTACGCCCGAAATCTGAGTAACTGAATGTGGGGGACTCTAAAGACTCGTCAACACCTTGGTTGTGGATTTAACCACTAGCACGTCAGAGGTATAAGCCAATACGTAACGGGCTACCAGGTACTGACTAAAAGGGATGTCTGTGAGCGAACTCAGCCTGACAACCCTACTGAGCCTGTCAGTGACAATATCCGTACAGTCCGGTCCGTTCGTCTATGAGCATCGCATGGCGGGCCTAGGGGGTTGGTAAAAGTCAGACCCCCAAAAGCGGTACAAGTCGTGTCGGAGTGTAGCCCAGAACACCCTGAGATACTACTGGAATACCTACCAGTAAATCTCCTTGCCTCGGCCGAGGTCTTCGTGTAATGGCTCTCCTAGACACAGCGCGACCTCACCCCCAATACCGGGAGAGACAAACCCCTGAAGATACGCTCACTGCCTCCATGTGGCTCGGGACTGTACCCAACTAAAACCTGTTTGCACGACTCCTTTGAGCCGTGGTAGGGTAGTAATCAAAGTACAGTGGGAACTCACACAAGACAAATGACGATCCCCAGGTCGATGAACTAACCTGTACACATGTCACCAGGGAACTGCCATCTGACGTCTGGTATATGACCAACTAGCATGTTCCCGGCGAGTCCTGTCCGGTGTACTCATAACCCAATGAGCACCTGTATACATCTTAGGTGAACCAACTGACACCAGTGGCTTGTGAGACCGGCCACCGCCCCTCGTCGGGGTCTCGACTGTATACACTAGTCTACTCTGGAGTATCGATGCCCTGTCTCGAAACTCACACGACTAGGGACCATTTAAGGATATGCTTATAGACCCCAGCTCCCACTTATATGATCGCCCTCATACTGCTGGTGGTCAAGCAAGAATCCTAGGGGCTCTATCAACGTGTAATAGCGACTTGTCAGGTCACCTAAAGCAGTACACGATGATAAAGGTAAACCAGATAGCATACTATCATCTCGAGTAAGATTGTCCTACCAGGATAGGTCCTCCATCAATCATTGCAATCACGTGCCTGTGACCCAATAATTGACTCTGAGGGCACTATCTCCAACAATCTCCCACTTGCACTCAAGGCTAATTATTGCGATGTCGCATACTCACAGCCCGTGTGATACCGAACACCCAACTCCTCTACTAATCAGTCCCACAAAGCTCGCTTGCGGAACTATTGCGTTCGAGGAATAGCCTCAGTGAGTGGATCCGCTTAGTTGTTTCTTTCTATGTCTCTCTATATCTCAAGTTCGCGGAGAAACCCATCTCCCGAAATGAGCAATACCTGTCTTAGAATGTGTCTGGATGTCTAATGGGACATAGCTCATAAATGAACTCCAAATCCAAACTTCTTAGACTGTATCGTCAACTGAACTTAATCAGTATCCTGCGCCATGCCACCCTCAGTATTGCCTTGGACCACCTGTCCAAAATACTGCCCCTCATCAGAAGGAAAACTATTGCTCTGACAACTTCCTTGTCGTCCATGTCACCTTGGAAGCCTGGAATGATAACTGTCTCCCGAATGAGGCTGTCGTTATCATATCCCTAGAACATCCACTTATGTTCTAAAACTGCTTCCGACTGTTTCTCCAGGATTGGATCAATATCAACTTATTGCATCTAGTGCAAGAACAACATCTGGTGTGGTACTTGACATCTCATAATTGACTCAATTGCCTAAGCAAGTGATCTGCCAACCATGCACATCCCTCTCCACTTTAGTCTGTAAGACACCTTTAGAGAGGGTGACTCCATCACCTGCAGGTACACTACCGTGCCAGGAGTCGTCCATTCTAAATACTCTTAGAATGCTGTCTAAGTACCCTGATTGGGAGACTACCCAAATCTAGATCTAAAACCATAGATCTAGTAACCAGTATGTCTGATATAAAATCCATTTCCTTTGTGGAGAAACCACTGTGTGACGACCAAAGTACAACCGATTGTAGTATAGGAGTTTCTTTTCCTACTCTGTGTATGTCATCCAAATACCAGGATATCACACCCTACTACCTTCTCAACAGATCCATCCCCTATTCTGATGAAGTCAAACCCATGACTGTCACGTCAGAAATAGATGATCTATCTCCGCTATATTTGCTTTAGTTTATAAATAGACATAAGCAACCTGTCCACCAATGCTTCCGCTGCTCCCACTGACTACGACAACCCTCTGGCAGAGTCATATAGACGTCCACTTCTAAAACTAGTTTAGAACGACGCTATACTCATCCTCCCGCCGGGTCTCACAGCCTGGAACAACAGCAATGGTAATTGTGGGTAAACAAGAACTTCCCTGTCACCGTCCTTGAGGCTACCGTAGTACCTCTCGGGTGCCTGAAGTTACCCACCTTATCTGCGCAGTGGCCAATGGAATGTCAATCCAGATTGAATCTTTAGGTTCCTTATCAAATCTTCAGTAATCGTTTGTGGTTTTGGAATCACTTCCAGTTCTACCATACTCCCACTACTGTTTTTCTGAAAAAATCCATTTTTAATAAAACTGTGGCGAGTCTAGAACAATATTGCTATTGTTCATCCAGATGGTAGAAAGTCAACCCTCGTCATAGCCTAGGTCAACCCACAAACAGCCATTACAGAAACGTGCCTTGAGTTATCCAGAGTCTGGTTTTAATCATAAGCTGGACAACTCCCCGTACCTTAACAACGTTAAGATATGAACTGTTCTATATCCCATATAGGACCAGAGGCACTGATTTAATTGAACCAGATCCAAATCATGCAACTGTCTCCAGTGCATGTCAACTAAATGGAAGGAGGCCGATCAGCGTTACTCAACTTAGGAATGCTTCCAATCATGAGTAACCTGAAAGAGAAGCAAGATCTCTTAAATCATTACTATCAACTGAATACCGTACACAAGTATCTACATCTTCGATCTCTTTGAAGAATCCCGATACTTGCTACACCTGGTTCTCTACTCTATTCAAATACCTATAACTTCTCAAAATTCGGACCCTGTGTTTCCACGAAACACCTGTCTAAAAACTAGAGAAGCCATAAGTAAACCGAATATAGTACGAGGACCTACCCCTCTGTCCTGATGGACCCTGGACAACATACAATACTCTGTATAAGTCCCTTGAGTCTGATAACTCATTCACTGTGTGTCGCAGGTTGAAAACTGTACTTATGGTTAAGAAGAATTACACCGCTGTTTAATGCTCCTTACCTAACCATCCACTGATATAGGTAAATGTCGTAGACATAATTTCAGAAAGGTATATCTCACTCTATGAAAATAGACGTACAGATATATCAATTTGAAATTTGTGCATAAAAGCGGATATTCAAAACCAAATATTTGCCGACCGGCAAACAGCCCAGGTGATTTCCTCAAATATCACCGATTACAACGAATCCCGATATAATGAGGATGATCACCCAATTCCCAATAACCTACTCCCACTCATCATCTGTAAAACCATACAGATGTGAGAATCATACCTGGTAAATACATACCCTGGAGCAAGTGTCTAATCGGGAAATCAGTTTTCTTTTAACATTACACAGTGAAACTGAAACATTGAAATGTTCCGATGGGGTATCCTGGTATTCCTAGTAATGCCTCTTCCAGATTCACGATTGTAACCGTATAATTCTTTGCCACCTCTCCAAATCCCTTCATATGTCTTTAGTCATTACCTTCTGCACACCCCTTTAGGCCAAATGGTTTTCTTCCTTCCCTACCGTTCGGCACCAGCCTATGGTTTGGAAGAAGACTATCCAATAAGCATAATGGGTGTACTGTCCTAATCCTAGGAACACTCGCAATGCGAGAGAAGGTGAAGATAAAAGACAACCGAATAAACCTTATTCCTATTTCTCCTGAACCAGAATCCATCCCCGAACTGGAACAAGTTCCTTTCGAGTTCGTATATAACCATACGATGGAGTATCCAATAAACTGTGGATCTTCGTAGTGATACGGAGTGTCCAGGAGAAATACAAAGGTGATTTTAGGATTGGCGAAGGAATACTTGGTTTGGTCATGAATATCAGTTGCAATTTACTTTGCCCTCTTACTAATCCCTTGCTTTGTCTGAACTTAATACCTTCTGTACACCATCGTTAGGCTAATTGGTTTTCTTCATTCCCTACCGGTCGACACCAGCCTAAGGTTTGGAAGAAGACTATCCAATTTGCGTAATAGGTGTACTATCTCCTAAACCAAGGAGTACTCGCAACCTGAGAGAAGGTAAAAGGAAAAGACAACTGAATAATCCTATCCGTTTTCTCCAGAACCGGAAACCATCCTCGAATAAATTCTTTCGAGTTCGTATCTAACCATACGATGGTTTTGTCCAATTGAAGTGGACGTTCGTAGTAACACGGGGTGTCCTGGAGAAAAGGGTAAAAGTAGGAGTGGCAATGAGGTTAGCAACTCTGACAATCCAAAAGCCAGTGTTAAAGAAGGTTCGGTTAATTTTGGTCACTGAGTCATAGTCTTAGGGTCAGGTCAATGGTCGCTGCCGAAGAGAGAGAGAAAAGAAACACTCAGCGTGCACTCTAACCTAGATCAGAATGGTTACCAATTTATCTAATCTGGAAACCTCCCACTGTACCGTCAAATTCTCCTCCAAACCTGAAAGAAGAATTAGTCGGGATCACCCGAGGAGTAAACTAACTCATCAGTGGGAATCGGGATGCAACTATCATCGCATGATAACGTGACGGAATCCGCTCACGTCATCACACTCCAGAAGGTATGCGCATATCTGGCAAGTTTCAGTTCTTTTGAAACTCCCGATGTGATTTCTGCCCCATGCTCTTATGACCTTGACTTTGGCCAACAAATCATAAGTCACATGTCAAGTTCTACCCGTCATTCTTCAGGTTGATTCGAATCCACCGGCACAAGCCCTTGACTTTGGCCAACAAGGCTATACGACTGTTCCAAACCAACGCATCTATCTATGCTGCATATGAATAACCAACAGCTACCAAACACTGTGCCTTGACTTTGGCCAACAAACACAGCTTGAATACTATTGACTACCCATATGAAACGACGGAGGGCTACGAACGGTTTCTGGCGGAAACCTTTAACGTAAAGAACTTGATATCGTTGAAGGAACGGATAGCTTTTTGAAAATATAGTGACGAAAACCATTGCTAAAGAGGTCACTCCCGGTGAAGGGATCTCGGCTCTTTCCCCGTAGAACGAGGTGCAGGATATTCCATCTGAATACCACGGTGCAAAGCAAAAGTAATCGGCTATAGTGAAGTTAATGCCCTGACGCAAACTTTTTGTCCAAGGGGTCACTCCCGGTGAAGGGATCTCGGCCCTTGCCTCGTCGACTGAGAAGCAGGATATTCCAATTGAATACCACGATGCAAAACAAAAGTGAACGTCCTTGCAATAACAGCTTTTTGAAAAGTGTTCCAACAACATTAGATTAGGTTTGTTTTTAACTTGCATTGATCCGAATCAACGCAGTCCCATCAATTGATCACACCACAAAGAACGAAAATAATACTGATGTACGTATATGCCATCCGCATTCGCCACTGGGTCCCGTCATTACCCGTTAGGTTAGCTAACTAACGACAGAGCGGGGACTGGACTAGCGCGGATGCAAAACATATACAACATCTACTACTAATATATATACCAATATATTATATTCGCTCAAGGCGTGATAAGAAATGCAACATCACAGAAAATGTACAGCATCACAGAAACAATACAGATATCTGGGATCCCCGGGTTTCACAGAGCCACTACTGAAACCCGACGTTCCCCTGGTCGTGTGGATAGCCTGTGCAATGCAATCCTAGACCCCTACGGGCGCGGCAAGTTACCCGCCAAAACCTGAAGCGAGGCAGCCCCTTTCAGCACCGTGAATGGACCACCCAGCACTTCATGGAATCCGGTAACTTGGGCACCCCTCCTGGGTCAACCTGTACCCCCTACGAGTGCGGCGAATAGCCCGCCAATCCTAGAGTGAAGCCCCCTCCGTCTCAATGCCATGAGATGCGGGCTTGTTGCCCTCTAGAACCCGGCTATCCGTGCACCCCTCCACGGGGTAATCCTAGTACAGAAAGTAAAATATACATACAACGGGTACATCGACCGCAACCAGGTCGTGTCCCAAAATAATAATACAATCAGGCAGTGACGGCAGTCCACATGTCGGACGCTCGCCCCTCAATATCAAATGTACATAATACAACCACAACTGTACTAGCATTGCATCCAGGCTATCCCCCACGACCGATCCGCAACATCACAGCAAAAACAGAACAACAACGTGAAAGTCACGTTCGCAAATCCGTCTAACCGGGCTATAGCAGTTAGACCGGATTTACCGATCGAGTGACATTCACGGTCGCAGATATAATGTAAATACTGTGAAATAATGTGTTTAAAAATATCCGATCGATCAAAATATAACAAGTGGGCCCCAAGTACTACTGTAGCACATCAAGAAAATCTGGGCCCAATATTAACATTCCAAAACCCCTAAAATCACCCCAGAAGCCCACTGGAGAAATTTGGCCCATTGATCTTTACATACTGCGGCGGAACCGCGGCCCAAGGTGGGTTTTGGCCGCGGTTCCGCACTCCCCTTGATGGATCAATGACCCGAATTTTTCCAGAAGCCTTATAACTTCCTGTACAGTACTTTTATACAACCTGAAAAAAATTTCGAGACTGAAAAAAAACAACAGAAAACTGTCGTGGGTGATATTGGGTTTTCGGAACATTTCTTCGATCGGAATTGTAAAACACATTAAGGAAAGCTAGACTAAGTTAATGGCGAGGCTCTGATACCACTGTAAGTGCACGGCGGCGGCCCGGCCGTCAATCCGACGGCCAAATGCGGAAACGGTGATAAACTTTAATTTTTCTTGAACTGGCAAACCTCCGCGCACTAATACCCGGATCGAACCATTAATTAGTCCTAGCTTACTACAAGAAAGGGAATAGAGATATACCGACGATCCAAGTCCTCCGGTCTTCTCTTCATCGTCCCGATCTCCTGCGGAATGTCCCGTCTCCTCCTCGTTGCCGGAAGTGCACCACATCGCCTACTTCTTTTACGGGCTCCCACCTCAATGCCGAGGCAACTCGGGCACGAAGCTGGCTAGTCGACGTGTCCAAGATTTGCTGTAGAATGTGTAGTGAGAAAGTCTCATTTGGGGTTGTAGGAATTGCCATTGGTGGAGGTGTTGATACAAGCTTTTGGAGGAGGAGCTAATATGATTTTTGCCAAGCCAAATGAGTGAAAATCCCACTTGCCAAAAATGGGACAGCCCCTCTAGGAGCATGGCCGACCACCACAAGAGAGAGGAGAGTGAAAATGGAGAGAGTCACAAAAATAATGGGAGCCATACTCATATCATGCAAGAGAGAGAGAGAGGAATGGTTATCATGAAAGAACATGGTCACCAAAACAAAAACCACACACAACCAACCTCACCCCTCATCATCATCAACAATCATGACTTTAAAAGTCAAGTCATGATGGAGTCAAAACAAGTCAATGATGGTGCACATCATGAAAGCCATCATGATGCAACAAGATGCAAAGAACCCCCTCCACAAATGCCTATTTGCAACAATGCAAATAAACCCTCCTCCACCAATCTTCGGCCAATGAATGATACAAAGGAAATCGGCCGAAACAGAAAGCAAACTGGCAACTCCAGAAAACTGGTCCCGTAATAAATTACAGGAAAACCCCGATACTGTGCATACACACCCGCATTTGTATTCCGACCGAAATACAAATGCAATGAGACAAAATCTACACTGTACTATACTAGGATCCGGCTTAAACCAAAGCCGGCTAGTAATATCCGTTCGATCCTGATCCGTGCAATACCGCACGTATCTGATCGAACCCTGCCATATAACCATACGGCCTATAGTACAAACTGTCCGATCCTGATCCGTGCAATACCGCAAGTATCTGATCGGACCCTGCCATATCTCCATACGGCCTCTACAACTTTTCGCCCGAAAGCTGAGTAACTGAATATGGGGGACTCTAAAGACTCGTCAACACCTTGGTTGTGGATTTAACCACTAGCACGTCAGAGGTATAAGCCAATACGTAACGGGCTACCAGGTACTGACTAAAAGGGATGTCTGTGAGCGAACTCAGCCTGACAACCCTACTGAGCCTGTCAGTGACAATATCCGTACAGTCCGGTCCGTTCGTCTATGAGCATCGCATGGCGGGCCTATGGGGTTGGTAAAAGTCAGACCCCCAAAAGCGGTACAAGTCGTGTCGGAGTGTAGCCCAGAACACCCTGAGATACTACTGGAATACCTACCAGTAAATCTCCTTGCCTCGGCCGAGGGCTTCGTGTAATGGCTCTCCTAGACACAGCGCGACCTCACCCCCAATACCGGGAGAGACGAACCCCTGAAGATACGCTCACTGCCTCCATGTGGCTCGGGACTGTACCCAACTAAAACCTGTTTGCACGACTCCTTTGAGCCGTGGTAGGGTAGTAATCAAAGTACAGTGGGAACTCACACAAGACAAATGACGATCCCCAGGTCGATGAACTAACCTGTACACATGTCACCAGGGAACTGCCATCTGACGTCTGGTATATGACCAACTAGCATGTTCCCGGCGAGTCCTGTCCGGTGTACTCATAACCCAATGAGCACCTGTATACATCTTAGGTGAACCAACTGACACCAGTGGCTTGTGAGACCGGCCACCGCCCCTCGTCGGGGTCTCGACTGTATACACTAGTCTACTCTGGAGTATCGATGCCCTGTCTCGAAACTCACACGACTAGGGACCATTTAAGGATATGCTTATAGACCCCAGCTCCCACTTATATGATCGCCCTCATACTGCTGGTGGTCAAGAAAGAATCCTAGGGGCTCTATCAACGTGTAATAGCGACTTGTCAGGTCACCTAAAGCAGTACACGATGATAAAGGTAAACCAGATAGCATACTATCATCTCGAGTAAGATTGTCCTACCAGGATAGGTCCTCCATCAATCATTGCAATCACGTGCCTGTGACCCAATAATTGACTCTGAGGGCACTATCTCCAACAACTACCATGTCCCCACTAGTATGATCCGCATCATAGTCCAGGTAGTCAAGCACACATCCTAAGGGCTTTACCAACATGTAACAGAGAGACAATCAGTGTACACGTTAAGGTAAAGAGCAACCAGATAGCATACTATCATGTCGAGCAAGAAAGTCCTCCCTATATATGTCCAAGCATCCACTACAATATACATCCTATGTATAGTAATGGCCTCTAGGGCATACATATAACTAACATAAGTATCTAATCTAACATACACATCCGAACCATACTATAAGATTTTTAAAGAAGCGAATCGTAGTTTTGAAAATAGGGGTTACGGTGTTTTTAAGAAAAGATATCATTTGAAAATCCGTGACATCCCTCAAGGTATATATTTAAAAGGTACATACGATTCTTCGGTTTAGAAGAAGGTATGGTTCGGATGACGCATCTACATCGACTATCTTGTCCTACAGAATCCTAAACGGCAATATCACTAAATGTCATCCTATGATAGTAGTAACATATCACTTCTAACTATCCTCTAGTTTCTAATATGGTTTAATAGCTACCACATTCTAACCCTAGTTTCCTAATCTAGGTTTCCTAACCATATTCTATAAATCAGTTTTCCCTCAAAACTTTGCGTGGGTGCTATACGCCATCCACCCGACTTCCCCGGTAGATATAGATCTACTCACCGTAGTCTTCGCCCGCCGAATTCGATGACGCCACGCTCCGTCGCCTCGGAATCCATGCGAGGGTTCCTACAATAATAAACAATCGCAATGTGTATTAAAATCAAGTTCTAAAATCCAAAATGACACGCGCATTGCTCGTAGGTTAGAACCTATAGCATATGCGTACAAAATCAACCAAAAAACCTTTGTTGTCGATGTACAAACATGCGACAACCAAAAACGAATCCAATATCAAAACTTATCATTCAAAATACGGAAAACATATCCTAAATCACACATAAGTGTTCCCAGATTTTGACTCAGGTCAAATCAATCCAAGCAAACAAGTATAGGGTGATGTATAAGGTATATGTGAGCTACTGAACCAACATAGGCCCCTGCCCTCACCAAGTGGTCGGCCACATACCATTAAAATCCGGCCTCTCCTTCCCCTCTGGCTCCTATGGGGCTTCATTTTGTTATGATGGTCTCCTATGGTCAAAAATTGGTCCCTGGTGTGGTTTGCTACTCTCAGAATTTTCCTGGGTTGCTCCAGATCTCCCTGCACACCTAAAATACTCACTAAACTGACATAGATCAATTCTAAAGTTTGTGCATCTGGTTCAGGTCTATGGCTTAGGTCAGGAATCGTGTCACCAAGGTCATGTACACACTTACCAAAGTCCCCGGAATTCACCTATAGTCATTACAGAAAAATCAAGTAGAACCAAACCCCTTTAAACACCTTCAGGTAACTACCCTACAGAACCCACACCCTAACTCCTCTACCAAGCCGGGGTTGCCGGAATTACCCCAATGGCCGCCGGTCAAAACCGGTAGGAAGGGTCTCGTACTCCAGGTGGTCACTTAGGGTTACAGGTACATCACTATCTCGCTGTTTGTTTTCCCAGTGAATGCTCGGGGTCACAGCAGGTCAGCAACATCACAAAACAATACTAAAACACGATATCGTACAAAACTAAACCAAAAGGAAGAAGTTATACCTCATCTAGTCCACTCTAGGCAACACTAACTTCCCAATGTCGTCAAAATCACACTTTGCTCGGTTCAACATGTAGAGAAAGAGATGGGGATTAAGTTTTATGAAGGGAGTGTAGGGTTTTGAGAATTGTTTGTTGCTAGATCTAGGGTTCTTTGAGTAGGGTTGTGGGGTTGAGGAGATGAGAAGGGAGATGAAAATGGTGGGGATATGAAATGGCAGCAGCAGCCCCCCTCTCTCTCACAATCACACACACACACTCTTTCTCTCTCTCCAAAAGCCTACCTAACCTAATCATTATGTCTCCCTTTAACTTTTATTTTTCCTTTTTCTTTTTCTCACCAAAAACACATACACCCATATAAAACCACAAATGAAATAACATGTAACCAAATGAAACATGTCATGGTGCACTAACCTGTAGAAACACGGGTTTGGCTTAATCGCGATTAGTAGTGCACTAATCGGGTTTTTACCAAAACTGCGTATAATAAATTTTAAAATTGCCAAATCCGTTAAATATATTTTTAAATGAATAAATCATTTTAATTTCCATTTATTTCACAAATATTGGTATATATTTATACTCTTTTTCGAAAACCCCAATTTCGCAAATCGGGCAGTTTTCGTGAAATATATACTATTTTATTATTAAATTCCAAAAATAATATTTTATATTTTTCTGAAATATTACAATTTACTAGTTTAAAAACATGTTTCGTCTTTTGAAAATTTGGGCAGCACCTCCTTTGTATATTTTGATCCAAAACCATAAATACATAATAATGATAAAGGCATCCCCAAGCGGGAGCTAGCACTTCTCCAAACGGCGGATCACAACCACGCAAGACAGTATATGTAAATATACGACGCCCAACGGCGAAGTTCATCAGAAAAGAATAAGAAATAAGCAAGACATCACAACCACAAGTAGCGGGAAACCCATCGCTCTAAGTCTCGCAACCACAATCTCACTAAGTCTCATTACTTATACAATTTACTAATTTTGATTGATGGAGTTAACTAGATACAATATTAAATATAGATAAAAGAATGGGTACGATACAAATGTCCCACCTACCACTGCAAAATACCCAAATGAAGCTGTGTGCCAGCGAAACCACTACTGATCCAAGTGGTCAACCTGTAAGAACTGTGGCAGAACGGGGGTGAGTTGCCAACTCATGAGTAGAAAAACATCAACAAGTAGAAATCGAATAAACAACGACTCCTAGATCAACTATATCATAAAGGTAATACTATGATATCTAGGGTGACCGTATAACAATGTAATCAAAGTCTATAACTAAGCGGATATCATTCAACCATATAATCAATGTATGTGTGCATGTGGATCTTGTCCAACCATATAATCAATGTATGTATGAAAGTAAGTATGAGGATATAAATCAACGGTGTCCTTCGCGACACAACAAAATCATGGAACCTGGGTGTCCAACATCGACACCCGAAAACATCATGAAACCCGTATCCAGCATCGACACGTAAATCCTCATATCTCGGGCTCCGTCGGTCCGGATCGGCCCACGGGCTCCGTCAGTCCGGATCGGTCCATATCATATCTCGACTCCGGTAGGTATCCTCCGGATATCTGCCAGGCCCAACCAATCACCGGTAGGTAGTAGTCGCTCTGCCAGGCTCATCGTCATCCATACGAAATCTCTCTCTCGCCTCGGGGTACCATACCGGGTCCATCATGTACCCGCAAACAGAATTATCGGCCTCCTCGAATCGGGTTTCACATGTCACTCGTCACAGAACCGAGAAAATGCATGGTGGACGCACTGAAATATCATATCAAGAGAAACCGGGTTTTTAAAACAGTACATACTTTCTTTTGAAATAGCCACGGTTCTCAAATCCAGAAATCTCATGGAAACAACATATCTCAATGTGTAAAATCATAAAGCATGATGTTTGCGACATATGATAGAAATGTAAGCATATCCGTATATCATGCAACGTGGAACAGTAATATGACATATTAAGGGAAAACCGCTCTTTTAAAATGATTCCAGCTTTTAAATATATCCTGCGGTTCCCAATTTCTCCAAAGTCAAATGCAACATCGTCTATGTATATGCAATAAGTATGTATGTAGGCATGGATGCACAAAGATATATGTACGCAAGTATTAGTGTATAAGTGGGTATATACGTAAGCATGAGTGTACAATATGTATGTGCGCCAATATAGATGTACAAGTGGTATATACGCAAGTATGGGTGTACAATATGTATATATGCAAGTATGAGTGTACAAGTGGGTATATACGCAAGTATGGGTGTATAATATGTATGTACGCAAGTATGAGTGTACAAGTGGGTATATACGCAAGTATGTTATGCAAAGAGTCATATCATGATGTAGCAATCCTACTGTGTAGTGACATGGCAATCATCGATGATGAAGTGTGTGAGCCAACAATCTGTGTACGTGTAACATACGCATCATCGATAATGGTGCAGGTGTACTATCACAGGTATAAGTAATGCAATGCGAATAACATGAATGCAACATAATGTAAATCATATGCAAATGCTGACGGGTATACGTATATAACATGACCGATTCAGTGAATCTATCCATCGGCATCTAGCCACACAACGCCACGTACGGTATAATCCATCGTACGACATGCTCTAGTCAATGGTATGGATCAAACCTCTAGTCAAACTCATCACGTACGGAAAATTGTCGTATGGCGGCATTAAGCTATCAGGGATCCTATCAACCTATAAGACGAGGAGGGTACGGACCTAACGCCTCATACGGCTATCACTCACGATTCACAATACATATAAATATCTCTATATACCTATGTCCCAGGTGACATCCGCAATAATCTCATATCAGGGGACCGGCAGGGTTTAAATCATCTCAATCGACTCGCATCCGTATACCAACATATCATCAAATCATCATATCACGTCTTATATCGTTTTCATCACATTTATATCCCTCATCAAGTCAATTTTACACATACATTCTACCTTTATTTTAAGCATAAGTATCTAATCTAACATACACACCCGAACCATACAAACAGTTTTTGAAAGACGCGAATCGTAGTTTTGAAAGTAGGGGCTACGATGTTTTTAAGGAAAAGATATCATTTGAAAATCCATAATATCCCTCAAGATATCAGTTTAAAAGATGCATACGATTCTTCAGTTTGGAAATAGGTATGGTTCGGATGACACATCTACGTCGACTATCTAGTCCTATAGTACCCTAAACGGCAATATCATCAAATATCATTCTTAAGTCCCGTCATCATATACAAGTCGTATTATATCTTTTCTAACTATTCTTTAGTTTCTAATATAGTTCTCTAACTATCTTTTAACTTTATCTATAGTTTTCTATTAAAGGTTTCCTACCATATACTATGAATCGGTTTCCATCAAAGTGTGCGGGGGTGCTATACGCCATCCACCCGACTTCCCCCGTAGATATAGATCCACTCACCTTGATTTTTGCTTGCCGAAGTCGATGACGCCACGCTCCGTCGCCTCGGAATCCACGCGAAGGTACCTACAATAATAACACATATCGCAACGCTTTTAAAATCACGTTCTGAAAACCGAAACGGCACATGGATCGCTTATAGGTTAGAACCTATAGCCCATGCATGCAAAACCAACGAATTACCCCTAGTCGTTGATGTAGAAACATCCAGCAACCAAACACAAAATCCAAATACCAAAACCAAGCAATCCAAAATACGGAAAGCATATCCCAAAAACACCCCAATGTGATCCCAGATTCTCTCTCAGGTAAAATTGGCCAATTCTACACATATAGGGGGTCTAAGTTACTGGAGATAAAGCCCTGGAACAAAAATGGACCAAATCAACCCTACTCTGGCCGCAAATTGCGGCCAGAATGATTAAATCTGCGGCCTATAGGTGGTGTGGGGGTCTCGGGTCTCTGTGGTACCTTCCTGGGTGCCGCATGTGTCACTATGTTCGCTAAATAATTTTCCAGGTCCCAGGGTGTTAGCAGATTCCAAAATACCCTCACAATTCACACAATTACCAGATGTCGGGGTTTCTAAGTTCGTTTTCTGGGGGTTAAGTCTCAGGTTTTGGTCAGTATATGATCCCTTCAGGGGTTATAAGGTCTCTACTAACCTCAATTACACATCACCACCCAAGATTCCCTCAAACCCTAACTTGAAATTTTCAAAGCTCACAACACAACACTATATCGATTCTAAAAATGTATGGGTGCTAAGGTGAATGAAATACAATACAATTGGTGTAGAAATTATCTCATTTGGGCAACCCAAGAAAAACCCTAGTTTGCCAATGTTGTCAAAATCCAACTTGCTTGGTCCATTGTGTAGAGGGTGAAGAGGGGATCACTTTTAATGAAAGGGGTTTAGGGTTTTGATGTAGATTTGGAGATGATTTCTTAGGGTGAAGGTGGAGGGAGATGAGGTTGAAGAAGGGGAAGAAAATGATATAAAATAAATGGGGGAATGAAATGAGGCAGCCCCTCTCTCTCTCACACTTATTCTCACACTCTCTCTCTCCAATCATTCTAAATTTTAACCCTTTTCTCTTTTTCTTTTCTATTTAAAACCCAAACCATATAATACCCATAAAACAACACAAATGCGAAAACATGTAACCAAATGCAACATGACATGGTACACTAGCCACGGAAAACTGTAAAAACACGGATTTGTCTTAATCGCGATTAGTAGTGCACTAATCGGATTTTTATCCAAACTGCATATAATAAATTTTAAAAATACCAAATCCTTTATATATATTATTAAATGAATAAATCATTTTAATTTTCATTTATTTCACAATTATTGGTATATATTTATACCCTTTTTTCAAAAACCTCAATTTCGCAAATCGGGCAGTTTTCGAGAAATATTTTATTTTAATATTAAATTCCAAAATTAATATTTTACATTTTCTGAAATGTTACAATATTCCCCCCTTAAATAAATTTGGTCCCCGAATTTAAGTTTAAACCCCCAAAATCTGAAACATTTAAATAATCAACTCAGATCAACGGGGCTCCGAAATCACGGAAGATGCAGAAACAACACAGCGCGTCAAGTGCGCATGAAAACGAGTACAAAACTCAAAATCGAACTCCATCAAGCGTCACTCAAATCATCGGATTTGCATGCATATTCTCGGAGTTACAATAGAGATACAGATCTCGAAATCCAATATACACTAGTTAAATACTATAATACGTGTATAGTACGCATCTTTGGAAAACTTTCAAGAACTAAATGAAACTCATGCAAAAATCTTTTCTAAATCGCCGCGTGAATGAGTAACTCCCGGCATAAGTGACGGACGCTCATTTTAAAATAATAATATATGTCCATATATGCTTTCCTAAATACACGTTCCGTCGTTTCCAAAATATTCCCAGAAGGTTTTCCTTTATAAACGTTCGTGTCGCTCACGGACACGTAGGAAATAGCGAGGCTATAGCACTTTTTCAAAACCTCTTGGTGAAATTTTAATGCATGCAACGTACTCAGGTACTGTCCTCGGATCAGTCCTGTTTGGCTACTTCATAATATAGTGCCTATCATGAAAACAAGGTGCTCAAATGCAAAATCAGCCTCAAAAGGTGTATCGAATAATCGCGTGCGTCTGGTGCGCACAGAAATCAAATCCAAATACATGTGCCACAATATGCACAAAAGCAAACTAAGTGCAACAGGTTGCACGAAAGCATCTGTCCAGTGCAACGGGTGTGCATGACAATAATATCAAGTGCACCTAGAGTGCACGAAAATCTCAATCCAGTGCAACTAACGTCCACGAATAAAAATCCCAAATCGTGTGCATTCGGTGTGCACAAAATCACATCTCATATCATGCGCCCAACATGCGCGAAAATCCAAATCAAGTGCATCCATCATGTACGAATGAAATCTAAATCAAGTGCATCAAACATGCACGAATAAAAGCTAAATCAAGTGCATCCATCATGCATGAAAGAAATCTAAATCAAGGGCATCCGACATGCACGAGTAAAAATCTCACTCAAGTGCATCCGATGCGTACAAAATCCAAAATCAAGCGCCTAATATGCGCAAAAATCCTACCCAAGCGTATCGGGTCCGTAAAAGCATATAATGCAGTAGCATGCACGAAAACGAACGGCAAGTGCCAACGCGTACGAAAACACAAATCGGATAACATAAATGCTCAAAGACGTAAATCGGTGCAGCAGTGTACGGAGTATAAATCTAGCGCAACCAATGCACAAAATACAGATCTGGCGCAACCAATGCACAAAATACCAATCTGGCGCAACGAATGCACAAAACATAAATCCAGTGCAACAAATGCACGAAAAGAAAATCTAGTGCAATAAATGCACGAAACACAAATCCTGTGCATCCAGGGCACGAAATACAGTGCATAAATGCATAAATACAAATCTGGTGCATCAAGGGAACGAAATACAAATACAGTGAATCCAGTACACGAAATACGAATACAGTACATCTAGTGCACGAAATACAAATACAGTGCATCCAGTGCACGAAATACAAATACATAATTAAAATGCGTATAAAAGCAACACCGAGTGTACCAAGGTGTATAAAATTATAAACATGTGCAACTGCGTGCACAAAACACATATCAATGCACTACAACTACATATAAGCTATACCGAGAGCAAAAATCAAATCGAGTGCGTACCACACGCATAAAAATCTAATCAATTGTATGAAATCCATGAAATCATGTGCAGCCAAGACACAAAACCGATATCAAGTGCAAAAAATATGCACAAATCGAAAACCAACACAATGGTGTATATAAAAACATATCTCAAGTGCAATAACTATGCACAAAATGTAAATACCCAATAGGTGCGGCCATGGTGCATGAAAATGATATCACGAAACTCAATCATCAAAACTCAAATCCAAGCGATATAAGCGTGATACTCAGATCACAAACGCAAATCGCAACAAAGGACATTGAGGTACACCTCCTACAATGTTGAAGAATAAATCGGTGCGCCTAAAACCGGCAGAACAAGAACATCCGCTTGCCTCCTGCTCACGGTCTGGCGTCCTATGTCTCTTGGTCCTCATTTTCTCTGTGGATTTACCAATCTCGCAATCCATCGACTCATCGGCCCAGTCAGGTGTGCTAACGGGGACAATTCCGTTCTGGCACTTCTTTAGTCATCTCTCGGTCAATATCAAGACCACTCGTAAGGCAGCACGTCACTGGCGTCGGCCTTTGGCTCTCTGAATACACGTGACACAACTGATCCTGGGTGCAAATCTCATTGCAGCAGAGTGGAATCTTGCTCAATGTCTCTTCCGATCTCGCCTATGCCGAACTGTACGGAGGCTGGTACTCTCACATAATCTGTTCTTGTTTTCTGGACATCTGCGTTTTCAGCACAACATTTCCTCGGGAACTGGCCGCATCCCAACGCCTCTGTATGCATATCAGATCTCTAATCTCGACGAGGAGTAATAACAGCTCGCCAGCATCTCACCCGAACCTATGGTTCAACTTGTCTGTATCATCGTCCATTTCGACGTCACGTCACGCTATCTGCATACTGCAAATGTTCTTGGCTACAGTCAATCCGGAGTCTCTCACACGGACATGAAATCATGAACTCGGTATCTTCATCACTCTGTAGAAGATCTCTAGCCGAACACGTCCTCGGGAACTCGTCCCAACCATCGGAGAAATACTCAATACTTGCCCGTCCTCGATCAACTCACAACGCATCTGGGTGAGGTCCTCTATCCGAAATTGGTCAACTTAACGGTCTCCTATCACATGATATCCGGACAACGTCAAACTTTTCGATCGAGTCATCAAGGTCCCAAAATTTCCTGAAAGCTCAACACCTGAGCACAGTCTAAAATATCTGGTACATAACACAGTACCTCTGGACCAGCCGTAGAAAGGAAAACCCAAGCCTCACTGATGGCACCGCTAAACTACCGCAAACCGTAAGGATCAAAAGAGGTTTCATGCTCATCATGTCGAGTTAGGGTTTCATTCATCTACAGGGTCCACAGAATCACTTGCATGTTCCTCCGAACACTTTAAGCTTGGGAAAAATAGTTTTCTGACACTCGCTCGAACATTTTAGCTTGGCCTAGCCGACATGTGAATACCCTTCGTCCGCATGCTAAATAATGCCTCAATCCTCCAGGAAAGACGATACATCAACGATCATCTCGGGATCGGTCGACTCTAGATCTGAGTAAGAATCTCCACCCTGGAAATTTTCAACTCAACTGGGTCTGCGTCGGCGCATCAATCTGACGAATCACCTTCATCTCTAAAATCGGGGTAGACTAGCTATCACCTGTCACATTTCTGCCTGGAAGCTCCGGCGATCTCAGCTCGTAAGCTCTGGAAGCGGCATCTTATCAATCTCAGCAACAGCTGGGTCATCTGTCTGCACGGTAGGCGACATTATAATCTCTGAGGTTTGCTGTACATCAACACTCCTCTCACAGCTGGCAGCCTCTGTTAATTGCCCGATCATCCGGTGCAAAACCAAACACTCTCCTCACCCGAGAGGTCACAACACAAATACTAACTCGAGACGTTCCCGTATCACCAGAAACCACAATGGTCAGTCCTTGTACCAGACGAGCTCGCCCTGACCGCATCACTAGCAGCAGCTCAATCTGCGCTCAAACTATAGTGACAGGAACCTCAATCGAGTATCGATGAAAACAGATCAACGGCATGAAAGGAAACGACAAATCCATCATAGATACATGATCATAAGAAGGAACAACATCACTGAAAGTATGATCATGGGAACGAACAGAATCAAGGATCTTAAATGGATGTATAATCATGGGTACGAAGAGAATCACAGATCTCAAAATATGTACATCCTAAGGTTTCTTAAGTGGAGTATCGTATAGTAAATATGCCGCGGAACATACGTACGGTACGTCACTCTACTTAAGCTACCTATTTCATCAATCGGGGTCAGCCTATGAAACGAAAGTTCGGCTCTAATACCCCCTCCACCGTTCAAGTCTAAGTTCTGTAAGGTCAAGCCTAGGTTCCGAAATACATACCCGCCCTAGACTCCGCAAAGTCAAACACAGACTCGAACAAAGGTTAAACAAAATGCTCTTATACCAACTTTGTCACGACCCGAAATATTAGCTCGTGGCCAGCACTTAAATCACGCAACGTCTAAAGGCGTAACGTAATTCAAGTAAGCTGAAACCTAGAAATCTAAACCTTTTTAAGAAAATAAAGGAGGTGAAGTTTTGAAATAAAGGTATAATGAAATAAAGTTTCCTTAAATGCATAGAAAAGGAACATGAATAATGCAAGTGAAATTTACTAGTTTGAAAACATGTTTCGTCTTTTGAAAATTTGGGCAGCATCTCCTTTATATATTTTAATCCAAAACCACAAATACATAATAATATCCAAAGCGGGAGCTAGCACTTCGCCAAACGGCAGATCACAACCACGCAAGACAGTATATGTAAGTATAAGACGCCCAATGGCAAAGTTCACCACAAAAGAATAAGAAATAAGCAAAACATCACAACCACATGTAGCGGAAAACCCCTCGCTCTATGTCTCACAACCACAATCTCACTAAGTCTCATTACTTATACAATTTACTAATTTTGATTGATGGAGTTAACTAGATACAATATGAAATATAGATACAAGAGTGGGTACGAAACAAATGTCCCACCTACCACTGCAAAACACCTAAATGAAGCTGTGTGCCAGCGAAGACGCTACTGATCCAAGCGGTCAACCTGCAAGAACTGTGGCAGAACGGGGATGAGTTGCCAAATCGTGAGTAGAAAAACAACAAGTAGAAATCGAATAAACAACAACTCCTAGGTCAACTATATCATAAAGGTAATACTATAATATCTAGAGTGACCATATCTGTATATGTGCCAAACAATGTAATCAAAGTCTATAAGTATGCGAATATCATCCAACCATATAATCAATGTATGTGTGCATATGGATCTCGTCCAACCATATAATCAATGTATGTATGCAAGTAAGTATGAGGATATAAATCAACGGTGTCCCTCGCGACACATCAAAATCATGGAACCTGGGAGTCCAACATCGACGCCCGAAAACAACATGAAACCCGTATCCAGCATTGACACGTAAATCATCATATCTCGGGCTCCGTCAGTCCGGATCGGCCCATATCATCTCTCGACTTTGGTCGGTATCCTCCGGATATCCGCCATGCCCAACCAATCACCGGTAGGTAGTAGTCCCTCTGCCAGACTCATCGTCATCCATACGAAATCTCTCTCTCGCCCCGGGGTACCATACCGGGTCCACCATGTACCGGCAAACGGAATCATCCGCCTCTTCGAATCGGGTTTCACATGTCACATGTCTCAGAACCGAGAAAACACATGGTGGACGCACTGAAATATCATATCAAGAGAAACCGGGTTTTTAAAACAGTACATACTTTCTTTTGAAATAGCCACTGTTCTCAAATCCAGAAATCTCATGAAAACAGCATATCTCAATGCGTAAAATCATAAAGCATGATGTATGTGACATATGATAGAAATGTAAGCATATCCGTATATCATGCAACGTGGAACAGTAATATGACATATTAAGGGAAAACCGCTCTTTTAAAATGATTCCAGTTTTTAAATATATCCTGCGGTTCCCAATTTCTCCAAAGTCAAATGCGACATCGTCTATATATATGCAATAAGTATGTATGTAGGTATGGATGGACAAAGATATATGTACGCAAGTATGAGTGTACAAGTGGGTATATACGCAAGTATGAGTGTACAATATGTATGTGCGCCAATATGGATGTACAAGTGGTATATATGGAAGTATGGGTGTACAATATGTATGTACGCAAGTATGAGCGTACAAGTGGGTATATACGCAAGTATGGGTGTACAATATATATGTACGCAAGTATGAGTGTACTGTTAGTGTATATGCCCTAGAGGCCATTACTGTATCATACTAGTTTGTATATTACTTAATGGAAGCTTGGGATATTCACCTTGTATAGACAATCTTGCTCGAAATAGTAGTATGCTACTTTGTTTATTTCTACTTTAATGTGTACATGTGTTTCTTTTAGTATATCACCTATACACATTAGTGGAGCCCTTAGGATCTTTGCTTGATTACCAGCGTTGTGATGGCAGCCACCCTCGTGAGGGCTGGGTAATCCACAAGCACATCCTTATGCAGGTCCCTAGTCGTAGGACTATCGAGACAGGGCATCGATACTCCGGAGTAGACTAGCGTATGCGCTTCTCATCCCAGCAGGGGAGACGGTCTGTCCCACAGCCGTCAGTACGTCGTACTTGAGATAGTATGCGGGTGCTCGTTAGGTTACGAGTACACTGGACAGGACTCGTCGGGAACTGTTGGTTGGTACTATACCTATCGTCAGTTATCAGTTCCCAGGTGACATGAGTACAGCTTAGTCCGCTGACTTGACACTGTCACTTCGCCTCGAGTGTGTTCCCACTGTACTTTGATTACTACCCTACCACGGCTCAAAGGAGTCGTGCAAACAGGTAGTAGTTGGGTGCAGTCCCGAAGCACTTGGAGGCAGTGACGGTTAGACAGGATTCGTCTCTCCCGGTATTGGGAGTTGATATCATGCTGTGTTAAGGAGAGCCATTATACATAGTCGTCCCTGGCCAAGGCAAGCGAGATATACTGGGGGCCGTTACGCACAGTTAGTGCCTCTTGCGGTCTGTGGTTAAACCCACTGCCAGCGTAGTGTCGAGCCTTTAGAGTCCCACACAGAGAGCTATTCGCCTTTAGGCAAAAGAGTAGAGGTCGCATGGTTTTGCGACAGGGTTCGGTCACATCCGCGCACTTGTGTACGTTTAGTGTCCGGGCAGTTATCACTAGCGGTCTTTGGTTTAAGCTAGATCCTAGTGTACGTTTTGGGATTGGTTTTATCTCGTTTGTATTCGTGTTCCTCGGAACGCGGATGCGGGTGTGTATGCACGGTTGACAGAGACAGAGGCAGAGGATTCTCATTAGGGTTGTTGACTGTTGACTTTTGCTAAACCCTAATGAGAATAAGAAATATGATTAATGATAATATTAATTAAGTATTATTGTGCCATGGTTGGGTTGAAAGGTTGACTTTGTTGACTTGTTGACTTAGTTGACCAGTTGACTAGGTTGGACTTGTTGACCATCATCATGACAATGGCTATCATTTCTTGGCGTTGACCTTTGCTTGCTTGTTTGTTCACAAATTGCATTTAATGCATGAAATGATATTGCCATTTTGATATGATAACAACCATCACATAATACTCAATTATTATTATTTGTTATGATTATTTTGGATTATGAGAGCAAGGGTGAGAAAAGTCTTGCTCATTCTATGATTATCATTCTCTCTCATCCTCAAGCTCTCCCTCTTCCTCTTGCTCTGTCTAGTTCATGGTTCTATTGTCTCATGTGTTGAGAAGCAAGTACCATAGAGATAAAACCCAAAACACTGCTCTACTCATCCTAGTATACAAGGTCTAGCAAACCAAGTGTTCTAGTTTCCTCAAGATTGAGGTTGGAGCCAAAGGTAGAAGCTTTCAGGTGGATCCATCTTCGGCACAAGGAGACGACGAGGAGAGAACCATCCGAGCACCATAAGGAGTCGAAGAGAAGGAGTTCAAGTTAAGATATAACCCCCTAACCGAGTAGGTAAAACTCCTAGTTAGGTTGTTAGATAGTTGTTTAACAAAGATCCGTATTTTGAGCCCATGTTACCACCAAAGAAAAATCGTTTTTCACCATTTCCGCAACCCCAAAGAACTGGGGACGGATAACGTGGACTTACAGTGGTATCAGAGCCTAGTTAAATACTATCTAACATGTTAGCAAAGTAACTAGAAGTTCGATTGGAGAAAAAGTCACGAAACATGCCCGGAACACAAACTTTCTGACGATTTTTAAACTGCTGTAAAAATAAAAAATCATGTACTAAAAATCGGCTCTGGGATTTTAAAGAACACGTAAGAAAAATGGTCCACTAACTCGGTCAAAGCGCCGCGGAACTGCGGCAGGAGCGTACTCCCGCCGCGGATCCGCGGCCTAGTTGACTCGGTCGTGGGCAATTTTTCCTGCAGTGTGTTCAGCGGGGTGTTTTGGGATTTTTGGAATATGATTTTTCTGCCCAGATTTTCCAGAATCAAAATTTGTTTTTGGGGTTTAAAAATCCGTATTTTGATCGAACTTCTAAAGACTTAAGCTAACGGGTTATATCTGTGATGTCATATATGTATTGAACGTCTGCTAATCGCTATACGTCGATTAGTGGGGGTTATACATATTTGTGATCTGTAATGTTGATGGTATGTGTATATGAATTCATTGGATTGTCGCGGATGAATAGCCGAGAGATTGTGAGATGAGAGTTTTCTTTTTCTTTCAATTCATGTAATTTGTAATTGATGTAATATTATTTATATGGCCGCATAACCGGGATGGGGTTGTAGCCGTCATTGTATAATTTCTTTTACTGTTTTTGCTCCTAGGATAGACCCAAGGTGGGGTGCACAAACTACCGGGTATCTCGATGTGCCGAGTGGCCTACTCACGGTGTTGAGGGAGGTTGCTTCGCTTCGGGTACTTGGCGGGTAGTTTGCCGCACCCATAGGGGTCTAGGGTGGGGTCTTGGCTATTCATCGCGACCGTGTAATCCGCTCTTCGTTACAGGCTCGTACGGAATGCGGATTCCTAGTATATCCAATGTGTTCATCTGTGATCTGGAATGGCTATCATTGCATGTGACGAATGTGTATATCTATATATGATATCTATTTAGGCATTGCTTATGTTTTGCATCCACGCTAGTCCAGCCCCCGCTCTGTCGTTAGTTAAGTAACCTAACAGGTAATGACGGGGCCCTGTGGCGAATGCGGATGGCATAAGCGTACGTCATATTTTCGTTGTTTTCTGCAATGGTAGGGTTAAATGATGGGACGCATTAAATTAATGCAAGAAAAAAAACCAAAGTTGAGTCGTTGGAACACTTTCAAAACCACTCGGTTTCTTTTCAAAAACAACTTTTAAACGCGGAGCTTAAGCCACTACTTTTAAAAGCTATCTCGTTCCATCGATTATATCAAGTTCACTACGTTCACGGTTTCGCCAAAACTATTCTTAGCCCTCCGTCGTTTCACATGGATAGTCAATAGTATTCAAGCTATGTTTGTTGGCCAAAGTCAAGGCATAGTGATTGGTAGCTATTGGGTATTCATGTGCAGCATAGATAGATGTGTTGGTTTGGGACAGTCGTACTGCCTTGTTGGCCAAAGTCAAGGGTAGGTACAGGTGGGTTCAAATTAACCTGGAGAATGACGGGTAGAACTTGACATGTGACTTATGATTTGTTGGCCAAAGTCAAGGTCATAAGAGCATGGGGCAAAAATCCACATCGGGAGTTTCAGAAGAAACTGAAACTTGCTAGCGCTGCATACCATTTGGAGTGTGATGATTCTGGTAGGATTCCTTCAGTTTTGTCACGCGATGATATTTGGATCCCGATCCTACTGTGAGTATATGCTACTCCTCGGGAAATTTCTCACTTAACGATCAATGCTATAAACCAAGTAGGTGTCTAGAAAAGTGTTAGCGGGGCTACGCCCACAGGGAAAAGAGGTTATTTAATTATGGAACTTCATGAAAGCGTTGGAAAACCTCCCTCGAAGTACCAACACTGGCCTGGCTGAACGGTTAAGCAAGTATTGTACGGTGAGATTGATCCCGACTAATTCTTCCTTTTTGGTTTGAGGAGGGATTCGAGAGACAGTGGGAGCCATCCTGTTTAGACAAATTAAAAACCACTCTAAACTTGCAAGAGCATCATGCTAAAGTGTTTCTTCTCTCTCTCCTAATTGCAGCGACCAAACATCATGACTGGACTTAGGTTACTACTAGATAAAAACATACTGACAGGGCCAAACTACATAGATTGGCTCAGGAATATCAAAATGGCAATCACTTATGACAAGTTGGGGTATCTCCTTACCACCAAAGCTCCCCTTGTCCCAGGTCACAAAACCAGCATCGTGGATAAGGAAATCCGTAAGACCTGGGAAATCGACTGCGCGAAGGCCAAGTGCCTCGTGCTTGCCTCTATGGACAATGAACATCAGAGGAGGCACGAGAATATGGACCTTGAATCTATATTTCTCCATACTAAAGAACTGTATGGAGAGCAATCCCGTATCGCCAGATACGAAGTCTCGAAAAAGCTGTTTTCGGCGAGATTGGCAGTCGGATCATCGGTAGCGAAACACGTGCTTAAGATGATTAGCTTCATTGAGGAGCTCGCGGACCTTGGGACCACGTTAGAGAACGAGCTCTACACGGACTTGATTCTCCAGTCCCTTCCTTCCACTGACGCCCAGTTTATCCTGAACTTCAACTTACAAGAAAAAGAAGTTGAACTTTCAGAACTCCTCAACATGCTGAGGAGTGCAGAGGGCACCCTACAGAAAGGTAGGGAAGCATCCACTTTGGTTGTAGGAGGATCTTCCTTTTCTAGGTCCAAGGCGAAAGCCAAGGGAAAGAAGAAGAAAGCCCCCGCCAAACCAAGGGGCGGTGTTAGTAATGTGGATACGAAGGGAAACACAAAAGCAACAAAGGTAGCAGGAAAGCTTGTGGGAAAGGAAGAATGCTTTTACTGTCACAAGAGTGGACACTGGAAAAAGGATTGCAGGGCTTGGAAGGCCAGAAACCAGGATCTGAAGCAAGTTGCGGCTTCAGCTTTAGGTGTGTATGTTATTGAAAACTGTCTATCAATAAACTCTACATCCTGGGTATTGGATACTGGATCAGGATCTCATATCTGTAATTCTTTACAGGCACTGAGAATGCGTAGAGTTTTGAAGGCAGGTGATATGACCCTCAGATTTGCAAACGGAGCTGCCATGGATGCTGAGTCCGTAGGGGACTATCACCTGGGAATGTCAGATAGACATGTTTTGGTTTTGCGTGCTTGTTGTTTTATACCTAATGCAACCTGTAATATCATATCTGTATCTTTATTATCTAAATAAGGTTATGAATTTTCATTTGTAAGTAATGTTGTAAACATTCACCTTAATCGAGTTTTGATTGGGTCAGGTACATTAAGCAATGGTATATACGTATTAAACCAACCACAGATTTTCAATGTCCAGAATACACACAAAAGAAAGTCTCCGGAAACAAATCAGGCTTTCTTATGGCATTGTAGACTGGGTCACATCAATGAGAGAAGGTTGACGAAGTTACATACAGAAGGATATTTGGATCCGTTCGAATATCAATCATATGCAACTTGTCAATCCTGTCTCAAAGGAAAGATGACAAAGACCCCGTTCACTGGACACGGAGTAAGAGCGAGCGAGCTCTTGGGACTCGTACACAACGACGTGTACGGTCCAATGTCTACACATGCACGAAGCGGTTATTCTTACTTCATTACTTTTTCGGATGACTTTTCAAGGTACGGATATGTCTTCTTAATGAAACATAAATCCGAAGCCTTTGGAAAAATTCCAGGAATATAAGAATGAAGTAGAAAAACAAATCGGCAAAAGTATCAAGACACTGAGATCTGATCGAGGTGGTGAATACTTGAGTGCCGAGTTCCTGGATTACCTAAAAGAGAATGGAATTCTCTCTCAGCTTACTCCTCCATACACTCTGCAACATAACGGTGTATCGGAGAGACGGAATCGGACCCTATTGGATATGGTACGTTCCATGATGAGTAACGCTGAGTTACCGCGATCATTCTGGGGATATGCACTAGAATCAGCTGCATACCTTTTGAACCGAGTTCCAACTAAGATTGTGTCTACCATACCATATCAGATGTGGTGTGGGAAGAAACCCTATCTTAAGCACATTAAGACATGGGGATGTCCAGCTTTTGTTAAAAAGCAGCATGCGGACAAACTCGAGGCACGCTCAGTACAATGCAAGTTTGTGGGATATCCAAAGAACTCCAAGGGATATTTCTTCTATTGCAAAGAGGAACAAAAGGTTTTTGTTTCTCATCATGCCCACTTCTTGGAAATTGAGTTTTTGGAAAATTAGATAAGTGGGAGCGCAATAGAACTGGAAGAAATTCCAGAACCACGAGCTATTACTGAAAGCTTAGTAGAACCAGAGGGTTCAAAAGATCAGGACATTCCTGCGCCGCTCCGCAGGAGTAGTAGGCAGTCTCATCCGCCCGAGAGATACTACGGTTTTCTCATAGACGGGGATAGAGAGGATTGCATCATTGATAGTGATGAGCCGACTAGCTTCCAGCAGGCCATTCAGAGCATTGACTCGGTAAAATGGATGGATGCAATGCGGACCGAAATGGAGTCCATGTACACCAACAAAGTATGGACGTTGGACGTTGCTCCAGATGGGGTAAAACCCGTAGGATGCAAGTGGATCTTCAAAAGGAAGACTGGTGTAGATGGACAGGTTGAGACCTATAAGGCTAGACTTGTTGCAAAGGGTTTTCGTTAAAGACCTGGTTTGGACTATGACAAAACCTTTTCTCCAGTGGCTATGCTGAAATCCATTCGGATCCTTCTTGTCATTGCTTCCTTCCACGATTATGAGATTTGGCAGATGGACATAAAGACCGCTTTTCTAAATGGAAATTTAGAGGAGTGTTTCTATATTGACCGGCCAGAGGGTTTCATTCAGAGTGGGAGCAGCGGAAAGGTGTGCAAGTTTCTTAAGTCCATCTATGGACTAAAGCAGGCATCGCATAGTTGGAACATCTGTTTTGATGAGACGGTCAAAGAATTTGGCTTTATCAAAAATCCAGATGAACCGTGCATCTATAGTAGATTTGTAGCAAGAACTGTCGTATTCCTCGTTTTATACGTGGATGACATTCTCTTAATAGGAAATGATATTCCTATGCTACAATCTGTCAAAGGGTTCTTGTCACACAGGTTCTCCATGAAAGACCTGGGTGATGCCTCTTACATTCTATGGATCCGGATCTATCGTGACAGATCCAAGAGGATATTAGGACTTTCTCAGTCCAGGTACATCGACACCATACCGAAAAGATTTAGTATGGAAGATTCCAAGCACGGTAATCTACCGGCTTGTCACGGGATCACCCTCTCCAAAGAGATGTCTCCCAAGACTGATTTGGAGAGGGATCGCATGTCTATTATAGCCTACGCTTCTGCGGTAGGCTCTATAATGTATGCGATGTTGTGTACCAGACCAGATGTAGCTTATGCACTGAGTGTGGTAAGCAGGTATCAGTCAAACCCTGGAGAGAAGCACTGGATAGTGGTAAAGAACATTCTCAAGTACCTGAGAAGGACTAAGGAGATGTTTTTGGTGTATGGCGGAAAAGACCTCCAGATCGAGGCCTTTGCTGACTCCAGCTTCCAGAGTGACAAGGATGATTCCAAGTCCATGTTGGGTTATGTATTTACCTTCAATGGAGGAGCGGTGTGTTGGATGAGTTCCAAACAGGAAACCGTTGCTGACTTGACGATGGAAGTGGAATATATCGCTGCTGCTGATGCCGCAAAAGAAGCCGTCGGGATAAGGATGTTCTTGACAGAACTTCAGGTGCTTCCGTCCATTGTTGATCCAATACCTCTGTATTGCGACAACAACGGGGCTATAGCTTTAGCGAAGGAACCCAGGTCCCATCAGAAGTCCAGACACATCTTGAGGCGGTATCACCTGATCAGGGAGATCATGGGTCGCCAGGAGATCGAGGTTCGGAGAGTTGCTACGGAAGATAACACTGCTGATCCATTCACGAAGGCCTTACCTGAGACTCAGTTCGAGCGGCTGATCGAGATGATAGGTCTTCGATACGCCAGTACATGGCCTTAGTGCAAGTGGGAGATTGTTAGTGTATATGCCTTATAGGCCATTACTGTATCATACTAGTTTTTATATTACTTAATGGAAGCTTGGGATATTCACCTTGTATAGACAATCTTGCTCGAAATAGTAGTTTGCTACTTGGTTTGTTTCTACTTTAATGTGTACATGTGTTTCTTTTAGTCTATCACCTATACACATTAGTGGAGCCCTTAGGATCTTTGCTTGATTACCAACGTTGTGATGGCAGTCACACTCGTGGGGGCTGGGTAATCCACAAGCACATCCTTATGCAGGTCCCTAGTCGTAGGACTATCGAGACAGGGCATCGATACTCCGGAGTAGACTAGTGTATGCGCTTCTCATTCCAGCAGGGGAGACGGTCTGTCCCACAGCCGTCAGTACGTCGTACTTGAGATAGTATGCGGGTGCTCGTTAGGTTACGAGTACACCGGACATGACTCGTCGGGAACAGTTGGTTGGTACTATACCTATCGTCAGTTATCAGTTCCCAGGTGACATGAGTACAGCTTAGTCCGATGACTTGACACTGTCACTTCGCCTTGAGTGTGTTCCCACAGTACTTTGATTACTACCCTACCACGGCTCAAAGGAGTCGTGCAAATAGGTAGTAGTTGGGTGCAGTCCCGAAGCACTTGGAGGCAGTGACAGTTAGACAGGATTCATCTCTCCCGGTATTAGGAGTTGATATCGCGCTGTGTCAAGGAGAGCCATTACACATAGTCGTCCCTGGCCAGGGCAAGCGAGATATACTGGTAGGTTTCCAGTGTTATCTCAGGGTGTTCTGGGCTACACTCCGACACGACTTGTACCGCTATTAGGGGACCGACGTTTACCGCCCGCTAGGCCCGCCATGCGATATTCTCAGACGAACAGACCTGACTGTACGGAGATTGTCATATTCAGGCTCAGTAGGAGTTCAGATGGGTTTCACCTCGTCAGTCTTCTTATCGGCATCTACCTGGGGGCCGTTACGCACAGCTAGTGCCGCTTGCGGTCTGTGGTTAAACCCACTGCCAGCGTAGTGTCGAGTCTTTAGAGTCCTACAGAGAGAGCTATTCGCCTTTAGGCAAAAGAGTAGAGGTCGCATGGTTTTGCGACAGGGTTCGTTCACATCCGTGCACTTGTGCACGTTTAGTGTCCGGGCAGTTATCACTAGTGGGATTTGGTTTAAGCCAGATCCCAGTGTACGTTTTGGGATTGGTTTTATCTTTTTTGTATTCGTGTTCCTCGGAATGCGGATGCGGGTGTGTATGCACGGTTGACAGAGACAGAGGCAGAGGATTCTCATTAGGGTTGTTGACTGTTGACTTTTGCTAAACCCTAATGAGAATAAGAAATATGATTAATGATAATATTAATTAAGTATTATTGTGCCATGATTGGGTTGAAAGGTTGACTTTGTTGACTTGTTGACTTAGTTGACCGGTTGACTAGGTTGGACTTGTTGACCATCATCATGACAATGGCTATCATTTCTTGGCATTGACCTTTGCTTGCTTGTTTGTTCACAAATTGTATTTAATGCATGAAATGATATTGCCATTTTGATATGATAACAACCATCACATAATACTCAATTATTATTATTTGTTATGATTATTTTGGATTATGAGAGCAAGGGTGAGAAAAGTCTTGCTCATTCTATGATTCTCATTCTCTCTCATCCTCAAGCTCTCCCTCTTCCTCTTGCTCTCTTTCTAGTTCATGGTTCTATTGTCTCATGTGTTGAGAAGTAAGAACCATAGAGATAAAACCCAAAACACTTCTCTACTCATCCTAGTATACAAGGTCTAGCAAACCAAGTGTTCTAGTTTCCTCAAGATTGAAGTTGGAGCCAAAGGTAGAAGCTTTCAGGTGGATCCATCTTCGGCACAAGGAGACGACGAGGAGAGAACCATCTGACCACCATAAGGAGTCGAAGAGAAGGAGTTCAAGTTAAGGTATAACCCCCTAACCGAGTAGGTAAAACTCCTAGTTAGGTTGTTAGATAGTTGTTTAACAAAGATCCGTATTTTGAGTCCATGTTACCACCAAAGAAAAATCGTTTTTCACCATTTCCGCAACCCCAAAGAACCGGGTGTTGGAGATAGTGCCCTCAGAGTCAATTATTGGATCACAGGCACGTGATTGCAATGATTGAGGGAGGACCTATTCCGATAGGACAGCCTTACTCAAGATTATAGTATGCTATCTGGTTTACCTTTATCATCGTGTACTGCTTTAGGTGACCTGACAGGTCGCTATTACACGTTGATAGGGCCCCTAGGATTCTTGCTTGACTGCCAGCAGTATGAGGGAGATCATATACGTGAGAGATGGTAGTCTATAAGCACATCCTTAAACGGTCCCTAGTCGTGGGAGTTTCGAGACAGGACATCGATTCTCCAGAGTAGACTAGTGTATACAGTCGAGACCCCGACGAGGGGCGGTGGCCGGTCTCACAAGCCACTGGCGTCAGTTGGTTCACCTAAGATGTATACAGGTGCTCATTGGGTTATGAGTACACCGGACAGGACTCGCCAGGAACCTGCTAGTTAGGATTATACTAGACATCAGATTGCAGTTCCCTGGTGACATGTGTACAGGTTAGTTCATCGACCTGAGATCGTCATTTGTCTCGTGTGAGTTCCCACTGTACTTTGATTACTACCTTACCACGCTCAAAGGAGACGTGCAAACAGGTTTTAGTTGGGTACTGTCCCGAGCCACATGGAGGCAGTGAGCGGATCTGCAGGGGTTCGTCTCTCCCGGTATTGGGGGTGAGGTCGCGCTGTATCTAGGAGAGCCATTACACAAAGCCCTCGGCCGAGGCAGGAGATTTACTGGTAGGTATTCCAGTAGTATCTCAGGGTGTTCTGGGCTACACTCCGACACGACTTGTACCGCTTTTGGGGGTCTGACTTTTACCAACCTCCTAGGCCCGCCATGCGATGCTCATAGACGAACGGACCGGACTGTACGGATATTGTCACTGACAGGCTCAGTAGGGTGTCAGGCTGAGTTCGCTCACAGACGTCCCTTTTGGTCAATACTTGGTAGCCCGTTACGTATAGGCTAATACCTCTGACGTGCCAGTGGTTAAATCCACAACCAATGTATTGACGAGTCTTTAGAGTCCCCCACAGACCAGTTTCTCAAGTTTCGGACGAAACGCTGTAGAGGCCGTATGGAGATATGGCAGGGTTCGATCAGATACGTGCGGTATTGCACAGATCATGATCGGACGGTTAATATTAGAGGGCTTTGGTTTAAGCCGGATCCTAGTATTGTACAGTGTAGATTTTGTCTCATTGCATTTGTATTCGGTCGGAATACAAATGCGGGTATGTATATACAGTAGCGGGTTTTTCGTGTAATTTATTACGGGATCAGTTTTTTGGAGTTGCCAGTTTGCTTTCCGTTTCAGCCATATTTCTTTGTATCTATCATTGGCCGAAGATTGGTGGAGGAGGGCTTATTTGCATTTGTCCAAATAAGCATTTGTGGAGGGTGGTATTTGCATATTATTGTATCATGATAGTTCCACCATCACATTGACTTCTTAGTTCATGATGGTTCATGATGGCTTGACCTTTTGGAGTTATGATTGGTTGGTTGAGTGTTGGACTTTCCTTGTGATGATTTCTTCTCATAATCTCATTGGAATCTCCCTTGCATTATTGTTCCCTCTCTCATTTTTTCATTCTCCCTACACCATATGCTTGGCCGGCCAAGCAAGGAGAGGGGGCTGCCCAATTTGTGTGGGGGATTTTTGGTTCTCTCATGCTTGCGAAAATCCCCAAGTTCATCACAAAATTCCACAGGTTCATTTCCTCCACCAAAGACAACTTCCAATACCTCAAATGAGACATAGAGCACTACACGTATTCTACAGCAATCCTTGGGCACGTCGGCTCGCCAACTTCATGCCCGAGTTGCCTCTGTCCAGAGGTGGGAGCCCGTAAAAGAAGCCGTCGACGTGGTGCCCTTCCGGCGACGAGGAGATGAAGACCGGAGATTCCGCGGGAGATCGGGATGACGACGAGAAGACCGAAGGACACGGATCGCTCGGTATATCTCTCTACCCCCTTCTCTAGTTAGCTAGGACTAGATTAATGGCCCGATCCGGGATTTTAGTGCGCGGTGGTGCCGGTTCAAAAATTTAAAGTAAATCATCGCTTCCTCATTCCGGCGTCGGATTGACGGCCGGGGCGCCGCCGCGCACTTACACCGGGGACGGGTAACGTGGATTTACATGTACAAGTGGGTATATACGCAAGTATGTTATGCGAAGAGTCATATCATGATGCAGCAATCCTACTGCGTAGTGACATGGCAATCATCGATGATGAAGTATGTAAGCCTACAATCGGTGTACGTGTAACATAAGCATCATCGATAATGGTGCAGGTGTACGATCACAGGTATAAGTAATGCAATGAGAATAACATGAATGCAACATAAGGTATATCATATGCAAATGCTGACGGGTATACGTATCTAACATGACCGAATCGGTGAATCTATCCATCGGCATCTAGCCACACAATGCCACGTATGGTATAATCACTCGTACGGCATCCTCTAGTCAAGGGTATGGATCAAACTTCAAGTCAAACTCATCACGTACGGAAAATCGTCGTACGGCGGCATTAAGCTATCAGGGATCCTATCAACCTATAAGACGAGGAGGGTACGGACCTAACGTCTCGTACGGCTATCACTCACGATTCACAACACATATAAATATCTCTATATATCTATGTCCCAGGACACATCCGCAATAATCTCATATTAGGGGACCGGCAGGGTATAAATCATCTCAATCGACCTGCATCCGTATACCAACATATCACCCAATCATCATATCGCGTCTTATATCCTTTTCATCACATTTATATCCCTCATCAAGTCAATTTTACACATACATTCTACCTTTATTTTGAGCATAAGTATCTAATCTAACATACACACCCGAACCATTCAAACAGTTTTTGAAAGACGCGAATCGTAGTTTTGAAAGTAGGTGTGTAACATTTCAAAAAAAACAAAATATTATTTTTGAGAATTTTTATAATTAAATAATAATATATTGAATATTTTAATAAGGCGGTATAATTAAATAGCGATAAATTGGGAAAAAATTGGAAATTTTTTGAAATTACTAAAAAAGAGGGTGTTTTATGTGAATTATGCAAATTATATGTTTTTATGACTAATTAAACAATCATTTAGTGCTAATCGCGATTAAAAATCGCTAATCGGGTTTTAAGCGTGTTTTGTGCAAAACATGCACATATCTTTTTTTTTTACAATTGTTACATTTTTATCATGGCTTTTCTTCATGTTTTTTTTTATCATGGTTGTAAATTAAAGAGGGGAAAAGAAAAGAAAAAGGTAAAGGATTAGAATAATAGGTATGGGTGAGAGAGAGAAAAGTGAAGGTTATCTTTGACTTGGTCATTCCATCATCTCTCCATCTACATCACATTCTCTCCTCTCCCTCACTCTCTTGTTGCTGCTGCTGCTGCCCTCACTCTCTCCCCCTCTTCAATCCTCTCAAACACCATTAAAAATGTCACGACCCGAAATAGCCCGTGACTGGCCCATAAATCATATGAAGTCTATAGGACCCCATCTAATTCAAGTAAGCCAAAAGCCCAGAAATCTAAAACTATTTTAAATAATAACTGAAGGAAAATAGTTTTAAGAAGTGAATAAAACATGTTTTATAAACAAGGTTTTTAAATAAGTAAGCCGAATATGCATTGTTAAAATCTATTGTCTTTTCTGAAAATTTAGCAAAGTTTCCTTTGTAAATACTGGCCCCAAACGGGGTACAACAAGAATAACATATATACAATGAAAAAAGGCATCCCCAAGCGGGAGCTAGCTCTTCGTCAAACAACGGTCACAACCTCGCAAGCAGTATAATATACAACGCCGAAGGGCGAGGATCAAAACTCAAAAGAAACTCAAAATATCAAGAAAACTATAATACTACATCGCGCGACTCTAAGGTCGAAATAATACATAACTGGTTTTCTAAGTCTGAAATAATATACAAGTTTGGTTGATGGAATTACTAGATACAACTGATTAAAATAAACGCAAGGGTGGTCACGATGCGAGTGAACCCACCTACTAAAGCAATCACCCAGAAAGGAAGCAGTGTGCCAGAAAAGCCGCCACGAAACCTGTACGGCAAAACCTGCAAAAAACTGTGGCACAACAGGGGTGAGTTGCAAACTCGTGAATAGAAAATATCGCAGAACAGAAATCGTATGTATGACTCATCCTAGGTCAATACGATCAAATATAATATATCCTCAAAATGAATAAGTCTGAAGCATGAAAAGGTGGCAAGGGTAAACATCTATACTATGTGTAATACTAAGTGCTCGTGTCAGTGCCTCAGGTAGTAACATATCAAAAATATGAGGTATGATCAATGTCTATATGCATGTGGATCCCATCCACGTGTCAACCAATGACATAGCAACATCATGCATGTAAAAGTCATAAAAGCATATGCATGAAAGTATGCGGATATAAATCAACGGGTGTCCCTCGCGACACAACAAAATCATGAAAACATCATGAAATACGTGTCCATCATCGACACGTAAATTCTCATCAATCCGGTGCTGTCACCACGACTGGCCCTGATAGGTACGTATCATACGCTATCTCGAAAACCCGAGTGCCCAGCTTCGACCCTCGAATTTCGACGTATCCATACATACATAACCCCGGTCGGTATCCCCACGATAACCGCCGAGTCCAAATACTATCACCGGTAGGTTGTGTTCCCCTGTCAGGCTCACCGTCCAACATATACGTGATGGCTATAGTGCCCTCAAGGCAATTATCATAGTTGCGGACTTGTGATTATGATGATTGAGTGAGGACCTATACCGATAAAACAGTCTTACTCAAGATGATAGTATGCTATCTGTTTTGTCTTTATCATCATGTTGATAAAGCCCATAGGATTCTTGCGTGACTTCCAGCATTAAGACGGCGATCATATATATGGGAGCTGGGGTCTATAAGCACATCCTTAAATGTCCCTAGTCGTAGGAGTATCGAGATAGGGCATCGATACTCCAGTGTAGATTAGTGTTTACTGATCGAGACCCCGACGAGGGGCGGTGGCTAGGTCTCACAAGCCATTGGATAGTTTGCTCACCTAAGATAGTATACATGTGCTCATTGGGTTATGAGTACACTGGACGGACTCCCCGGGAACCTGCTAGTTGGTATTATACCTATTGTCAGATAGCAGTTCCCAGGTGACATGTGTACAGGTTAGTTTGTCGACCTGAGATCGTCATTTGTCTCGTGTGAGTTCCCACTGTGCTTTGATTACTACCCTACCACGGCTCAAAGGAGTCATGCAAACAGGTTTTAGTTGGGTACAGTCCCGAGCCACATGGAGGAAGTGATCGGATCGTCGGAGATTCGTCTCTCCCGGTATTGGGGGTTGATGTCGCATTATGTACGGATGGCCATCACCACAAAACCATGGCCATGGTAGACGAGGATTACCGATCGAGGATCGATAGTTTCTCAGGGGGTGATGGGTTTCATGCCGACACTAAATATTACGTTGTTAGAGGTCTGACTTTATCCATCCCCCTAGACTTGATATGCGATACTCTTAGACGAACAGACCAGACTGTACGAATATTGTCACTGACAGGCTTAGTAGGGGTTCAGGATGAGTTTGCTCGTCGGCCTCCCTTTCGTTCAATACCTGGGTAGCCGTTACGTACGGCTAGTGCCGCTGACGTTCTTGTGGTTAAACCCACTGCAAGCGTATTGACGAGTCTTTAAAGTCCCACACAGAAGGTTTTCACGGTTCAGGCGATATGGTGTACATGAGGTATGTTGATACATACATATGTCCGATTAAATATGTGCACTTGCTGCGCAGACTTTAATTGGACGGTTGATAATACTAGCGGCTTAGGATTAAGCCAGTTTATTAAATCAGGTTTTGATTTAATAATTTACATATGTATTTATATATTTGTATTCTAGTATTATTGTTCGCTATTTATTCTCTCTCGGCTATTCGTATTTTTGTACGAATACGCATATATGTATTTCGATACATGTACCGGAAGTATTCCGTATTTTATACGGAATAGCTTCTAGAAGTTTTTGCCACCTCATTATTTGATTTTTCATTTATGAAAATTCATTTTGTTTAATGATGAGGTGGAGGGTGTGAGGTGGCATGAACATGACTAAGGTATGGGTTTTGGGTATGGTTGTGAATTGTTTAATTGTAAAAAGAAAATATTTTTTGATGGGAGAGAGGGAGAGCGGCCGGTTACTAAGGATGGGGGCTCTTTTTCATTTGATTGATGATCACATTATTACATGGTGCTCTCTCTCACTCTCTCATTCTCATGCTTCAAAAATACAAAGCCCATTTCCTTAGTTATTCATGCTAAAAAAGCTTTCTCACCTCCATTGATCCTCTATGGTTGCCCATTGAGCTTTGGGTTATGAGAGAAAATATAGTGACATACTACTACACCTCGACTGTCCATCGTTAGCAACTTTGGAGTGCCGGTAGCCTCGTTCTTCGAGCTGGAGCTTGCGCCGTTTCCCTCAGGTGGATCATCGGAGATGGAGGAAGATCGGTAACCAAACTGCGTCAAAGAACCGCTAGGAGTATGGAATGAAGACCGAAGGACTTGGATCAACTCGGTATAACGATTCTAACTCTTAGTTAGTTTGCTAGTTTAGGGTTTAAGGTCGATCCGGAAATAGGGTAGCGGTAGCGCCGGTTTCAGAAATTTTTGTTCCGTATTTTGGCCGCATTTCGACGGCCGGGACGCTGCCGGGACCCTACATGGTATCAGAGCCATCCTTTAAACCCTACTAGCTTGTTTAAACATGCTTAAAAGATCGATCGACGGAATTTACGAAATCACAATTCCATTTTTCCACAGTTTCTGTCGATTTTTAAATATGGTCAAAAATTATTTAACACATCTTAAAAATCCGTGCTGGCAATATTAAGGGTACTAGAAAAATTTGGGCTTGTGATTCCACAAAAGAGCCGTGGATCCACCGTACTAAGCCCCTATTGGCGGCGGTTCCGCGGCGATTTAGTGGCAACGGGCGACACATTTTTTTTTGTAGCCCATTTAATTGGAATTGTGATTTTTGTGATGTTCTGTTTTGGCCCAGGTTTCAGTGAAGTATTGTTTTGCTATTGGGGCTAATTTGGAACTTATTCGATCGATATTTTAAGCGTGCTTTTGACAGTACATACATTATATTCTGCGACCGTGAATGTCATTTGATCGGTAAACTCGTCTAATTGCTATTTGTCTTTTAGACGGGTTTGCGAACGTGACATTCACGTTGATGTTCTGTGTTGTGCTGTGATGTTGGTTGGATCGTCGTGGTGGATAGCTGTGGTGCAATGTTAGTACAATTTAATTTCATTTGTACATTTAATATTGCGGGGCGAGCGTCCGAAATGTGGACTGCCGTCACTGCCAGTTTGTATATTATTCTTTTGGGGCACGACCGGGCTGAGGTCGATGTCACCCTTGTATATTATTTTATTTTCTGTACTAGGATTACCCCGAGGTGGAGTGCACGAATAGCCGGGTTCTAGAGTGCAACTGGTCCGCATCTCAAGGCATTCAAACGGAGGGGTCCTTACTGTAGAATTGGCGGGCTATTCGCCGCACTCGTAGGGGGTATAGGTGACCCAGGAAGGGGTGCTCAAGTTACCGGATTCCGTGATGTGCTGGGTGGTCCATTCACGTTGCTGAAGGGGGCTGCCTCACTTCTGGTTTTGGCGGGTAACTTGTCGCGCTCGTAGGAGTCTAGGTTTCATTGCACAGGCTATCCACACGACAGGGAACGTCGGGCCTCACTTGCGCCTCAAGTGAAACCCGGGGCTCCAGATTATCCACCATTTTGTATTACTTCTGTGATGTTTCTATGATGTTGCTTTATATCATGCCTGGGACGAATGTTATATATATTTATATATATTAGTAGATGTTGTATATGTTTTGCACCCGCGCTAGCCCAGTCCCCGCTCTGTCGTTAGTTAAGTAACCTAACGGGTGATGACGGGACCCAGTGGCGAATGCGGATGGTATATACGTACATTTTATTTTCGTTCTTTTCTGGTGTGATTAATTGATGGGACTGCATTGATTCTTATCAATACAAAGATAAAACAAACCTATATATGATGTTGTTGGAACCAAGTTTTTAAAAACTGACATTACAGACGTTCTCTTTTTCTTTGCATCGTGGTATTCATTTGGAATATCCTGCACCTCATTCGACGAGGCAAGGGCCGAGATCCCTTCATCATGAGTGACCCCTTAGGTAAAAGTTTGCGTCAACGTAATAACTTTACTATAGTCAATTATTTTTGCTTTGCATCGTGGTATTCAGTTTGGGATATCCTGCACCCCATTCGACGGGGAAAGAGCCAAGATCCCTTCACTGGGAGTGACCTCTTTAGCAAAATTTTTCACCACTATATATTTATAAAACAACTTGGATTCCTTCAACGATATCAAGTTCATTACGTTAAAGATTTTTCGCCAAAAACCAGCCGTAGCCCTCCATCATTTCGGATAAATAGTGCATAGTATTCGTGCGGTGTTTGTTAGCCAAAGTCAAGGCATCGTGTGCGGTAGCTGTGAATTGCTTGTCCGTTGCATGGATATGCATTGGTTTAGGACAGTCGTACCACTTTGTTAGCCAAATTCAAGGGTGTGTGCGGGTGGGTCCAAATCAATCAGGACAATGACGGGTAGAACTTGACTTGCGGTTTATGATTTGTTGGCCAAAGTCAAGGTCATAAACCGCTAGGGGTAAAAATCACATCGGGAGTTTCAAACTGTAAGGTTTGTCTAGCACCCTATAATGAGTTTTGAAGCATCACATGTCCCAAAGTTTAAATTTTGATGGTGCTAAACAAGCATGCAAAGGAATCGATCCTAGAAAATTAGGGTTATGAAACTTTAAAGCGAACAAAACTAGGGTTTCGAGACTACAACCTTTGTAGCTCCCTTTCGCTGGACTCCTTGGTGTCTTGGGAGTTGGAAGAAGATCCTCTTGAAGTCCTCTCACGTCCACGACGATCCACCCGGAGTTCCCCGTCCAAGCTCGCAACTTCGAGAATCGAAGAGAACACTCTAAACAAGTTGGCTAAACTTGTGTAGAATGATGTTGTGGTTTAGAATCTCACATCAAAAACCTTTCTTTAAGTGTGTTTTACTCACTAGAAAAAACTAGAAAGCAAATGGTGAAGGAGGATGAAGATGGTAGCTTTTCTTTTTAGCAAGAGTAAAAGATAAAAGATGACCCTTGAAAAAGAAATGAAATATATCCTTTTATATTTTATTCCTTCTTGCATCCAACCATGGTTAAGTGATGGAGAGTTTATTTAACTTGAGTTTTAAATCATAAAGAGAAGGATAACTCAAGGTTAGAGGTAGGTGAGCTTGGTTAGGTTAAAAGAAGAATGTAGAAGCTAGAAAGAATTATCCTTTTCTTTTCAATTTTGTTTTAAATACAAAATCAAATAAAAATCCATCACTTAATCCATGGTGTGAGTCTTGTATTGCCACCATTTCCATGTGTTAACAACCATGATAGATGGGTGTATGTATGTATGTATCTATGCACATCCATATGTGCATGAAACTAGAAAGAAAGAAGAAAATCATACATGCATGCATACATCCATCAAATACTAGAAAGGTTTCAAGTGAGAAAACTAATGGTTAGATGATAAATCAACACTTGATTTATCAATCCGGTCATATCTCATATGACCCCACCAAAAGCAGGCCGCCCGATCAATGTTCGGTATCAAATACGCACATTTTAATCGGGTGCATGCGCATATCGCATACGCGCACCACAACGTTTCGCCTGGACTGGGTAACTCCTTTGTAGGACTCTAAGACTCATCAATACGCCGGCAGAGGGTGATGATCATATCAGGTACCCCCAAGCCGCAAGCGGTCAGCTAAACGTAACGGCCACCCGTGTATTGAGCGATCAGAAGAAAACAAGCGAACCTGCTACAACTCCTGTCGAGCCAACCGGCAACACTACCGTACAGTCCGGTCTCTTTGTCAGATATTCTGCATATTGAGCCTAGGGATGGTCACGTCGACCCTAATAACTCAATAAGTCATGCCAGTGAATGGTCTATACACGATCGAGAAACTACTGATAACACTTATCAGCAAATCTCAGCAGCCCTGGACAGGGACTTACTGATATAACCAGTCGGGCACAGTACAGCATCAACTCCCAATACCGGGAGAGACGAAACCCCTCCTATCGCTCATTGCCTTCGTGTGTCTCGGGACTGTACCCAACGGCCACCTGTTTGCACGACTCAGTAGAGCCGTGGTAGGGTGGCAATCAAAGTACAGTGAGAGAACACACAAGACTCCATGACGATCTCGGGTCTACAGACAAACCTGTACCAGTGTCACCTAAGAACTGCTATCCGACGATAGATATAATTCCATATAGGAGTTCTCGGTGAGTCCGTCCAGTGTACCCAGTCAGCACTGAGCACCCGTATATGATCTTGATGTCAAACATCGATGAATGTGGGAACATCCATCGCCCATCGTATGGGTCTAGTATCATATACGCTAGTCTACACTGGTATATCAACGCCCCGTCTCGATATACCTACGACTAGGGACTTTCCAGGATATGCTTATAGACTACAGATGTCCCAGTAGTATGATCTCCATCATAATCAGAGTAGTCAAGCCGATATCCTCAGGGCTTTATCAGCATGTATGAATGAATAAAAGCATGATCAAATTATCATGTCAGATAAAGAAGAACCAGATAGCATACTATCATGTCGAGCAAGAATGCATACTGAATATATATACATGTATAGATACATCCACTATCACATAATGGCCTCTAGGGCATACATATATCCAACAATCTCCCACTTGCACTAAGGCCAGTTATTGGCGTATCTCATACCCAACATCTCAAAAGGTCGCTCATGCTGCGGCTGAGGGAGGGCCTTGGTGAATGGATCCGCGGCGTTATTCTTTGTGTCTACCCTCCTAATCTCGATCTCGCGGCGATCTACAATCTCCCGGATCAAATGAAAACGCCTCAGGATGTGTCTGGACCGCTGATGGGATCTGGGCTCCTTGGCTAACGCCATAGCCCCATTATTGTCACAATACAAAGGTATTGGATCAATAATGGTTGGAACTACTTCTAGCTCCGAGACGAACTTCTTCATCCAGACGGCTTCCTTGGCGGCATCATTTGCAGCAATGTACTCAGCTTCCATCGTAGAGTCTGCAACGGTATCTTGTTTGGAACTTTTCCAACTCACCGCCCCTCTATTAAGGGTAAATATAAACCCAGAGATAGATTTGCTGTCGTCCTTATGGCTGTGGAAGCTCGAATCGGTAAAGGCCTCCATTTGGAGATCTCCATTACCATACACCAAGAACAATTCTTTAGTCCTTCGCAAGTACTTAAGAATGTTCTTCACAGCTGTCCAGTGATTCTCCCCTGGGTTGGATTGATACCTGTTTACAACACTAAGTGCATAAGCTACATCTGGGCGTGTACATAACATCGCATACATTATAGATCCTACTGCCGAAGCATAGGGTATAATACTCATGCGAGCTCTTTCTTCATCGGTCTTTGGGCAAGAATCCTTGGAGAGAGTGACCCCATGGCAAGCGGGTAAGGCACCCCGTTTGGAGTCTTCCATACTAAACCTTTTTAGGATGGTGTCAATATACCTGGTTTGGGACAATCCCAATAACCTTTTGGATCTATCTCTATAGATCCTTATGCCCAGAATGTATGTGGCATCACCCAGGTCCTTCATAGAGAACCTCAGTGATAAGAAAGATTTGACCGACTGTAGCATAGGAATATCATTTCCTATCAGAAGAATGTCATCCACGTACAATACGAGGAATGTGACAGCTCTTCCTACAGCCTTCTTATAAACACAAGGTTCATCTGGATTTTTGATGAAATCAAACTCTTTGATAACATCATCGAAACAGATGTTCCAACTCCGAGATGCCTGCTTTAACCCATATATGGATTTAAGCAATCTACATGCTTTCCCGCTGCTCCCACTGTCAATGAAGCCTTCTGGCTGATCAATATAAACGCATTCTTCTAAATCTCCATTTAGAAATGCCGTTTTAACGTCCATCTGCCAGATTTCATAGTCGTAGTGAGCAGCAATAGCAAGTAGGATCCGAATGGATTTAAGCATGGCTACGGGCGAAAAAGTTTCGTCATAGTCCAAACCTGGTCTTTGACGAAAGCCTTTCGCAACAAGTCTTGCCTTATAGGTCTCTACCTGCCCATCTACACCAATCTTTCTTTTAAAGATCCATTTGCACCCCACAGGTTTTAACCCAGGGGGTACAACGTCCAAAGTCCATACTTTGTTGGTGTACATAGACTCCATTTCAGATCTCATGGCATCCAGCCACTTCACGGAGTCTCTACTCGTGATAGCTTGCTGAAAACTGGTAGGATCATCATCATCCATGATACAGTCTTCTCTGTCACTATCAATGAGGAAACCGTAGTACCTCTCCGGTGGGCGAGAAGTCCTACCAGACCTACGGAGTGGCCGAGGTTCTTCAGTTTCTGTTGCAACAGCCGGTTCAACCAAATCGTCATTTGTAGTTTGTGTCTCTAGAACCTCTTCTAGATCCACCACTTTGCCATCATCTTTATCTGTGAAAAACTCTTTTTCCAAGAATGTGGCATGTTGAGAAACAAACACTTTTTGTTCCTCTTTGTCGTAGAATAGATATCCAAAAGAATTCTTTGGATATCCTACAAAGTTACACATGACTGACCATGTCTCGAGTTCGTCCGAATTCTGCTTTTTAACATAGGCCGGGCAATCCCAAATCTTAATTCTCTTAAGAGATGGTCTCTTCCCATGCCATATCTCATATGGCGTGGTAGATACGGTTTTGGTTGGAACCCTGTTTAGCAGAAATGCTGCAGTCTCCAATGCATGCCCCCAAAACGAGACGGGTAACTCAGCGTCACTCATCATTGACCGGACCATATCTAATAGGGTCCTATTCTGTCGTTCTGACACACCATTGTGCTGTGGTGTGTAAGGGGGAGTGAGCTGAGAGAGAATCCCATTCTCTTTTGGAAAGTTTGCAAATTCTGTACTTGTTAGTGTATATGCCCTAGAGGCCATTACTTTATCATACTAGCATGTATATTACTTGATGGAAGCTTGGGATATTCACAGTTGTACAGATAATCTTGCTCAATATAGTAGTATGCTACTTGGTTTGTCTCTGCTTTAATGTGTACATGTGTGTTTATTTCTTATATCACCTATACGCATTAGTAGAGCCCTTAGGATCTTTGCTTGATTACCGGCGTTGTGATGGCGATCACACTCGTGGGGGCTGGGTAATCTACAAGCACATCCTTATACACGTCCCTAGTCGTGGGAGTATCGAGATAGGGCATCGATACTCCGGAGTAGACTAGCATATGCGCTTCTCATCCCAGCAGGGGAGACGGTCTGTCCCACAGCCGTCGGTACGTCGTACTTGAGATAGTATGCGGGTGCTCGTTAGGTTACGAGTACACTGGACATGACTCGTCGGGAACTGATGGTTGGTATTATACCTATCGTCAGTTATCAGTTCCCAGGTGACATGAGTACAGCTTAGTCCGCTGACTTGACACTGTCACTTCGCCTCGAGTGTGTTCCCACTGTTCTTTGATTACTACCCTACCACGGCTCTACTGAGTCGTGCAAACAGGTAGTAGTTGGGAGCAGTCCCGAAGCACTTGGAGGCAGTGACGGTTAGACAGGATTCGTCTCTCCCGGTATTGGGGGTTGACATCGCGCTGTGTCTAGGAGAGCCTTTACACGAGTAGTCCCTGGCCAGGGCAAGCGAGATATACTGGTAGGTCTCCAGTGTTATCTCAGGGTGTATTGGGCTTCACTCCGACACGACTTGTACCGCTATTAGGGGACTGACGTTTACCGCCCCCCTAGGCCCGCCATGCGATGTATCAGACGAACAGACCGGACTGTACGGAGATTGTCACATATAGACTCAGTAGGAGTTCGGATGGGTTCACCTCATAAGTCTTCTTATCGGCATCTACCTGGGGACCGTTACGTACAGCTAGTGCCGCTTGCGGTCTGTGGTTAACCCCACTGCCAGCGTAGTGTCGAGTCTTTAGAGTCCCACACAGAGGGTTACTCGCCTTTGGGCAAAACTGAGTAGAGGTCGCATGGTTTTGCGACAGGGTTCGTTCACATCCGCGCACTTGTGCACGTTTGGTGTCCGTACAGTCATTACTAGCGGGCTCTGGTTTGAGCCGGATCCTTGTATATGCTTTGGGGTTAGTTTTATCTCATTGTGTTCATGTTTCTCGGAACATGAATGCGGGTGTGTATGCACAGTTGATGGAGGCGGAGGAAGAGTTTGTTCATTAGGGTTTTTGAACGGGTGTGTATGCACAGTTGACAGTCGTCTTTTTCCAAACCCTAATGATCTTGTGATTTATCAATTAATAATATTAATTAAATGAAATTGTGTCATGGTTGGGTTTGTTGACTTGTTGACCATGGTTGACTAGTTGACTAGGTTTGAAATATTGACCATCATCATTACCCTTTTTAGATGCTCTTTGATCTTTGCAAAATTCATTTATTGTGATATGATAATGGTCTCTTCAATCCATCCATCACCTTTTTCATTTTGAATTAATATTATTATTAGAAAATCACATATATGTTATGGTTGTAAAAATACCATATCATTCTATCATTTTGTTTCTCTCTCTTCACTTCATCTTCTTCCTCCTCTAGTTCAAGGAGAGCAAATCTCATGTGTTGAGAATCATCTCCTTGAAGATATAACACCCCAAAGCACACTCTACTCACTCTAAGGTAGAAGGTCTAGCAAGCCGAATACCTTAGTTCTCTCAAGATCGAGAAAGGAGCCCAAGGATGAAGCCCTCAGGTGGATCTATCTTCGGCAAAGAGGAGACGAGGAGGGGAAGCCATTCAAGCTACTACAAAGAGCAAGAAAGAAGAAGAACAACAAGAAGAGAAGGAGTTCAAGTTGAGGTATAACCCCTAACCGAGTAGATAAATCTCTAGTTCGGTTGCTAGTGTACTGTTTAGCAAAGATCCGGCTTTTACGGTCCACGTTGCCAAGTCCAGAAAATTTTTGTTTTACCGTTTCCGCAACCCCGAAAGTACCGGGAGAGGTAACGTGGACCTAACAGTGGTATCAGAGCCTAACTAAACACACCCTAGCATGTTAGCAAAGTATTTAGAATTTCGACCGAACGAAAAACCGCAAAACACCCCGGAAATTTGTAGTTTCTGCCGATTTTTAGAACTGTTCCAAAATTGAAAATTCATACACTAAAAATCGGCTCAGGCTTTTTTTAGAACAGGCAAGAAAAATGATCGCACGAGTCGACCAACTCACCGCGGTTCCGCGGTAGAAGCTTGCTTCTGCCGCGGAACCGCGGCCGAGTTGACTCGGCCGTGGATCATTTTTGTTGCAGTGTTTTTCTGGTGGGTTTTTGGGATTTTTGGAATATGACTTTTTTGCCCAGATTTTCCAGAAAGCAAAATTTGTTTTTGGGGCTCAAAAATCCGTATTTTTGGTCGATGTTCTGTAGACTTTGGCTAATGGTTATATCTGTAATGTTATATGTGTATTGAACGTCTACTAATCGCTATACGCCGATTAGAGGGGGTTATACACATCTGTGATCTGTGTTGTTGATGGTATGTATATATGAACTCGTTGGATTGTCGCGGATGAATAGCCGGGGTGGATGTGAGATGAGAGTTTCTTTTTCTTTCATTCATGTAATAAATTTGTAAATTGATGTAATATTATTTGTATGGCCGCACAACCGGGTCGGGGTTGTAGCCATCATTGTATAATTCTTTTTACTGTTTTTGCTCCTAAGATAGACCCATGGAGTGGGTGCACAAACTACCGGGTATCTCGAAGTGCCGAGTGGCCTACTCACGGCGTTGAGGGAGGTTGCTTCGCTTCGGGTACTTGGCGGGTAGTTTGCCGCACCCGTAGGGGTCTTGGTTGGGGTATTGGCTATTCATCGCGACCGTGTAATCCGCTTTTCGTTGTAGGCTCGAACGAATCGCGGGTTCCCAGTACATCCAAAGTGTTCATCTGTGATCTGGATTGGCTATCATTGCTGTATATCTATATATAATAACTATTTAGGCGTTGCTTATGTTTTACAGCCGCGCTAGCCCAGCCCCCGCTCTGTCGTTAGTTAAGTAACCTAACGGGTGATGACGGGACCCAGTGGCGAATGCGAATGGCATAAGCGTACGTCATATTTTGGTTGTTTTCTGCAATGGTAGGATTTAAATGATGGGACGCATTAAAAGAACTAATGCAAGAAAATAAACCTAAAAGACGTTGTTGGAACAAGTTTTTCAAAAAGCTGTTATTGCAAGGACGCTCATTTTTGTTTTGCATCGAGGTATTCGGTTGTGAATGCCCTGCACCTCAGTCGACGAGGCAAGGGCCGAGATCCCTTCATCGGGAGTGACCCCTTGGACAAAAGTTTGCGTCAGGGTAATAACTTCGCTATAGTCGATTATTCTTGCTTTGCATCGAGGTATTCAGTTTGGAATATCCTGCACCTCATTCGACGAGGAAAGAGCCGAGATCCCTTCACAGGGAGTGACCTCTTTAGCAAAAGTTTTCGCCACTATATTTTCAAAAAGATTACCAGGTTCCTTCAACGATATCAAGTTCATTACGTTAACGGGTTTTTCGCCAAAAACCCAGCCGTAGCCCTCCGTCATTTCTTACATGCAACACTTAGTATTCGTGCTGCGTTTGTTGACTCCGTCAAGACGTAGTGTACGGTAGCTAAGTGCTGCTTGTTTGTATCGGTATATGGGATTGATTAGGACAGTCGTATAACCTTGTTGACTCCGTCAAGGGTTATGCGGGTGGGTTTAATGCAATCTAGATAATGACAGGTTGAACTTGACTAGGACTCTTTGATTTGTTGACTCCGTCAAGATCACTTGGGTCCTAGGGGCAAAAATCACATCGGGAGTTTCAAAAGTACTGAAACTTGCAGATTTAGCATACCTTCTGGAGTGTGGTGACTAGAGTGGATTCCATCTAGGTCATCACACGGTGATAGTTGGATCCCGATCCCGCTGATGAGTTAGATTACTCTCGGGAGATTATTTCACTTAACAATCAATGCTATAAACCTAGTAGGTATCTAGAAAGGTGTTAGCGGGGTTACGCCCCCAGGAAAAAGAGGTTCTTAAATTAAGGAACTTCGCGAAAGCGTTGGAAAACCTCCCTCGAAGTACCGACACTAGCCTGGCTGAAAGGTTAAGCAAGTATTGTGACGTGAATTAAATCCCGGCTAGTTCTTCTTTTAAAAGGTTTTAAGAAGAATTTGAGGAAACAGTGGGAGACATCCTGGTTAGATAAATTAATAAACCAATCTAATCTTGCAAGAGCATACGCTGAGTGTTTCTTTTCTCCCTCTCCAGGTAGCAACCATTTCACGCCCTAATCAAGATAATAAAATATATCGCTTGACCGATCCGAATTCTTATTCGGGGCTGGGGAACGTTGGTTTTGCTCTATCTTGTGACAACAGTCATAAGTATGAGAATGGGAAAGGGGATTGTATGGATTTTCAGGATACCCAGTTGAAGAAGAAGCATGGTCTTGCATCTACTTCAGGTGTTCATGTAATTGAGAACTGTTTTACGGTCAGCCCTACCTCCTGGGTACTTGATACCGGATCAGGATCTCATATCTGTAATTTATTGCAGGGACTGAGAAAAAGTAGGAAAGTTGCACCGGGTGATATGTCGCTCAGAGTAGCGAACGGAGCACATGTTAATGCGGCAGCCGTCGGTGAATATCACCTAGTATTGCCAAATGGCAAGACTATGATTTTGAACGATTGCTACTATGTACCCTCCATGGTTTGCAACATCATATCAGTTTCTTTACTCGATAAAGATGGATATAACTTTGTTCTTGAAAAGAATATCATGAACATTTACCTTCATAAGGTACTGGTTGCAGAGGGTACACTGTGTAATGGTATCTACGTTCTAAATCAGAATACAGTTCTCAATGTACAAAACACACGCAAGAGGAAGAATTCAGATACGAATGAATCCTACTTGTGGCATTGTAGACTTGGTCATATCGGAGAGAAAAGACTGAGTAAGTTGCATAAAGATGGACTCTTGAATGCGTTCGAGTTTTCATCTTATGAAACTTGTCAGTCTTGTCTCAAAGGGAAGATGACCAAATCTCCGTTCACCGGACATGGAGAAAGAGCAGCAGAGCTCTTGGGACTCATACACAGTGATGTATGTGGTCCAATGTCTACACATGCAAGGGGTGGGTTCTCTTACTTCATCACATTCACTGACGATCTCTCTAGGTTCGGATATATGTATCTGATGAAACACAAATCTGAAGCTTTTGAAAAATTCAAGGAATTCAGAAAGGAAGTAGAGAACCAGATTGGCAAAAGTATCAAGATCCTCCGGTCTGATAGAGGAGGGGAGTACTTAAGCACGGAATTCCTAGATTACTTAAAAGAGAATGGTATTCTCTCTCAGCTTACTCCTCCTTATACACCACAGCACAACGGTGTTTCGGAGCGGAGGAATCGTACCCTATTGGATATGGTTCGCTCCATGATGAGTAGTGCTGAGTTGCCTCTTTCATTTTGGGGACATGCGCTTCAGACAGCGGCATACCTATTGAATTATGTTCCATCCAAATCAGTGCCTAAGACTCCATATGAAATGTGGAGTGGAAGAAATCCGTATCTTAAGCGATTTAAGATATGGGGTTGTCCGGCCTATGTGAAAACACAGAAACTGGACAAGCTAGAGGCACGGTCAGTTCTGTGTAAATTTGTGGGATATCCTAAAGACTCACTAGGATATCTGTTCTACCACACTGAGGAACAGAAGGTGTTTGTATCTCGCCACGCTACCTTTTTAGAAAGGGAGTTTCTTGCAAAAGAAACTAGTGGGAGTTCGGTAGAACTGGAAGAAATTCAGCGACCACAAAATATAACTGAAAATTTGGAGGAACCGCTAGATTCAATAACCCCAAACGAACCTCAGCCACTCCGCAGATCTGGTAGGATTTCTCATCCGCCCGAGAGATACTACGATTTTCTCATTGACGGGGATCGAGAGGATTGCATCTTGGAAGAAGATGACCCTACCAGTTTCAGGCAGGCCATTATCAGTAGGGACTCTGATAAGTGGCAGGAAGCAATGCAATCCGAAATGGAGTCCATGTACGCCAATAAAGTGTGGACCTTGGATATTGCTCCACCTGGGGTAAAACCCGTTGGATGCAAATGGATCTACAAAAGGAAACTTGGTGTAGATGGGCAGGTGGAAACCTATAAAGCTAGACTCGTTGCAAAAGATTTTCGTCAAAGACCTGGTTTGGACTATGATGAAACTTTTTCTCCGGTGGCTATGCTCAAATCCATTCGGATCCTACTTGCCATTGCTGCCTTCCATGACTATGAAATCTGGCAGATGGATGTTAAAACGGCTTTCCTAAACGGTTGTTTGGAAGAGTGCATTTACATGGATCAACCAGAAGGTTTCGTAGACAGTGGGAGCAGCGGGAAGGTGTGCAAGTTGCTTAAATCCATTTATGGATTAAAGCAGGCATCGCGGAGCTGGAACATCTGTTTTGATGAGGCAATCAAGGAATTTGATTTCATCAAGAACGAAGATGAACCCTGTGTTTATAAGAAGATTGTAGGACGAACTGTCGTATTCCTAGTCATGTACGTGGACGACATTCTTTTGATAGGAAATGATATTCCTATGCTACAATCGGTCTAGCTATTTTTGTCACAACGGTTCTCCATGAAGGACCTGGGTGATGCCTCGTACATTCTGGGGATCAAGATCTATAGAGATAGATCCAAGAGACTACTGGGACTTTCGCAGTCCAGGTACATAGAGACCGTACTAAAGAGATTTAGTATGGAGGATTCCAAGCGCGGTAACATACCCGCATTGCACGGAATTACCCTCTCCAAGAAGATGTCTCCTAAGACTGACGAGGAGAGGGTTCGCATGAGCACTATACCCTACGCTTCGGCGGTAGGATCTATAATGTATGCGATGCTATGTACAAGACCAGATGTAGCTTACGCGCTAAGCGCGGTAAGCCGGTATCAGTCAGACCCAGGGGAGGACCACTGGACAGCAGTGAAGAACATTCTCATGTACCTGAGAAGGACTAAGGAGATGTTCCTGGTTTACGGTAATGGAGACCTCAGGGTCGAGTCCTTTACCGATTCAAGCTTCCAGAGTGACAAAGATGATAGCAAGTCTGTCTCGGGTTTTGTGTTTACCCTCAACAGAGGGGCGGTATGTTGGAGGATTTCCAAGCAGGATACCGTCGCAGACTCGACGATGGAGGCTGAATACATTGCTGCAAGCGATGCCGCAAAAGAGGCGGTCTGGATGAAGAAGTTCATTAGTGAAATTCAGGTGGTTCCGTCCATTGTTGACCCAATACCTTTGTATTGTGATAACAATGGGGCTATAGCTTTAGCGAAGGAACCAAGGTCCCATCAGAAATCCAGGCACATCTTAAGGCGGTATCACCTGATCAGGGAGATCATTGATCGCCAGGAGATCGAGGTGCGGAGAGTGGACACAAAGGACAACACTGCGGACCCATTCACGAAGGCTTTACCCCAGACTCAGTTCGAGCGGCTGATCGAGATGATAAGTCTTCGATACGCCAGTACATAGCCTTAGTGCAAGTGGGAGATTGTTAGTGTATATGCCCTAGAGGCCATTACTGTATCATACTAGTATGTATATTACTTGATGGAAGCTTGGGATATTCACAGTTGTACAGACAATCTTGCTCAATATAGTAGTATGCTACTTGGTTTGTCTCTGCTTTAATGTGTACATGTGTGTTTATTTATTATATCACCTATACGCATTAGTAGAGCCCTTAGGATCTTTAATTGATTACCGGTGTTGTGATGGCGATCACACTCGTGGGGGCTGGGTAATCTACAAGCACATCCTTATACACGTCTCTAGTCATGGGAGTATCGAGATAGGGCATCGATACTCCGGAGTAGACTAGCGTATGCGCTTCTCATCCCAGCAGGGGAGACGGTCTGTCCCACAGCCGTCGGTACGTCGTACTTGAGATAGTATGCGTGTGCTCGTTAGGTTACGAGTACACTGGACAGGACTCGTCGGGAACTGATGGTTGGTATTATACCTATCGTCAGTTATCAGTTCCCAGGTGACATGAGTACAGCTTAGTCCGCTGACTTGACACTGTCACTTCGCCTCGAGTGTGTTCCCACTGTTCTTTGATTACTACCCTACCACGGCTCTACTGAGTCATGCAAACAGGTAGTAGTTGGCAGCAGTCCCGAAGCACTTGGAGGCAGTGACGGTTAGACAGGATTCGTCTCTCCCGGTATTGGGGGTTGACATCGCGCTGTGTCTAGGAGAGCCATTACACGAGTAGTCCCTGGCCAGGGCAAGCGAGATATACTGGTAGGTTTCCAGTGTTATCTCAGGGTGTATTGGGCTTCACTCCGACACGACTTGTACCGCTATTAGGGGACTGACGTTTACCGCCCCCCTAGGCCCGCCATGCGATGTATCAGACGAACAGACCGGACTGTACGGAGATTGTCACATATAGACTCAGTAGGAGTTCGGATGGGTTCACCTCATCAGTCTTCTTATCGGCATCTACCTGGGGACCGTTACGTACAGCTAGTGCCGCTTGCGGTCTGTGGTTAACCCCACTTCCAGCGTAGTGTCGAGTCTTTAGAGTCCCACACAGAGGGTTACTCGCCTTTGGGCAAAACTGAGTAGAGGTCGCATGGTTTTGCGACAGGGTTCGTTCACATCCGCGCACTTGTGCACGTTTGGTGTCCGGACAGTCATTACTAGCGGGCTTTGGTTTGAGCCGGATCCTAGTATATGCTTTGGGGTTAGTTTTATCTCATTGTGTTCATGTTTCTCGGAACATGAATGCGGGTGTGTATGCACAGTTGATTGAGGCGGAGGAAGAGTTTGTTCATTAGGATTTTGGAACGGGTGTGTATGCACAGTTGACAGTCGTCTTTTTCCAAACCCTAATGATCTTGTGATTTATCAATTAATAATATTAATTAAATGAAATTGTGTCATGGTTGGGTTTGTTGACTTGTTGACCATGGTTGACTAGTTGACTAGGTTTGAAATATTGACCATCATCATTACCCTTTTTAGATGCTCTTTGATCTTTGCAAAATTCATTTATTGTGATATGATAATGGTCTCTTCAATCCATCCATCACCTTTTTCATTTTGAATTAATATTATTATTAGAAAATCACATATATGTTATGGCTGTAAAAATACCATATCATTCTATCATTTTGTTTCTCTCTCTTCACTTCATCTTCTTCCTCCTCTAGTTCAAGGAGAGCAAATCTCATGTGTTGAGAATCATCTCCTTGAAGATATAACACCCCAAAGCACACTCTACTCACTCTAAGGTAGAAGGTCTAGCAAGCCGAATACCTTAGTTCTCTCAAGATCGAGAAAGGAGCCCAAGGATGAAGCCCTCAGGTGGATCTATCTTCGGCAAAGAGGAGACGAGGAGGCGAAGCCATTCAAGCTACTACAAAGAGCAAGAAAGAAGAAGAACAACAAGAAGAGAAGGAGTTCAAGTTGAGGTATAACCCCTAACCGAGTAGATAAATCTCTAGTTAGGTTGCTAGTGTACTGTTTAGCAAAGATCCGGCTTTTACGGTCCATGTTGCCAAGTCCAGAAAATTTTTGTTTTTCCATTTCCGCAACCCCGAAAGTACCGGGAGAGGTAACGTGGACCTAACAGTACTGAGATACTCACCACCTCGATCTGATCGAAGCATCTTGATACTCAAGCCGGTTTGTTTTTCTACTTCTTGTTTATATTCAATGAATTTCTCGAAAGCTTCGGACTTGTGCTTTAATAAAAATACATGACCGAATCTTAAGAAATCGTCAGTGAATGTAATGAAGTATGAAAAACCTCCTCTAGCCTGTGTAGACATTGGCCCACATACATTACTATGTATGAGGCCTAGGAGCTGAGTAGCTCTTTCTCCGTGTCCGGTAAACGGAGTTTTGGTCATTTTACCCTTGATACAAGACAGGCAAGTTGCATAAGATTTATATTCAAAAGAGTTTAAATATCCATCTTTGTGTAACTTTTTTAGTCTTGTTTCGTTAATATGACCAAGTCTACAGTGCCAAAGAAAAGCTTCATTAAATTCTGAAAGTTTTCTTTTATTAGTGTGTTGTATACTGAAAACTGTGTGTTGATTTAGGACATATATTCCGTTATTAAGCGTACCATACCCAACCAACATTTGATTCAGGTGAATGTTCATAACATTGTTCTGCAATACAAAATTATATCCTTTATTGTCCAACAAAGAAACGGATATTATATTACATAGCATACTTGGTACAAAATAACATGGATTTAAAACCAAAATACATCCAGATGGCAACCCCAAGTGATACTCTCCCACTGCGACTGTATGTACATTGGAAGCATTTCCAACGCGGAGAGTATGGTCACCTGTCTTCAAAACCTTGCTATTTCTCAGCCCCTGCATAGAATTGCAAATGTGAGAACCTGAACCGGTATCTAATACCCAGGAAGCAGAGTTTATTGAAAAACAGTTTTCTGTCACAAACGCACCTGAAGCAAAAGCATCCCCATGCTTCTTCATGAGATTTAAGTACTCCGTGCAGTTGCGCTTCCAATGTCCTGTCTTGTGGCAATGAAAACATTCGCCCTTCCCCGAGTCTCCAGCCTTGGACTTTTCCTTTCCCTTCACCTTTTTAACTCCACCTTTAGGATTGGTGGGCTTCTTCTTTTTCTTTCCCTTGGCCTTAGCTTTCGGGCGAGAAGAAGAAGATTGTCCAACAGTCATAACGGGAGTTCTTGCTGACTTCATAGTGCTCTCTGCACTCCTTAACATGTTAAGGAGTTCAGGGAGTTCCTTCTCCATGCCATGCATGTTGAAGTTCACTATGAACTGAGCAAAGGTGGAGGGAAGGGACTGCAGAATAATATCTATATATTGTTCATTGTCCATCGTCCATCCAAGGTCCTCAAGCTTTTCTATAAGAGCTATCATCTTCAGAACATGGTCTCCTACTGGTGTGCCAGGGGCCATTCGCATCTGAAACAATTTTTTTGATGCTTCGTATCGTAATACGCGGGATTGCTCTCCATACAACTCCTTTGTATGGAGCAATATACCATGAATGTCCATATCCTCGTGCTGCTTTTGATGTGTATTATCCATCGATGCAAGCGCGAGGCATTTTGCCGTGGCACAGTCAGCGTCCTATGTCTTGCGGACTTCAATGTCCGCAACTGAGGATTTTGGCCCTGGGACGGGCGGGGCTGAAGCCGTGAGGACATATGATACTTTATCATAAGTCAAGGCGATTTTCAGATTCCTCAGCCAGTCTTTATAGTTGGTCCCATTCAGTTTGTTTTTATCTAGTAAAAGCTTGAGTCCAGTCATGAGTATCTGCCATTAAGAGAGAGAAAAGAATACACTCAGCGAAAGCTCTTGCATAGATCAGATTGGTTATTATCTTGTCTAATCGATGTTTCCTACTGCTTTTATCGAGTTTTTCTTTCAAATCTTAAAAAGAAAAACTAGCCAGGATTAATTACAGTCTACAACTTCGCTAACCGTTCAGCCAGGCCAGTGTCGGTACTTGAGGGAGGTTCCCCGTGCTTTCGTACGGACCTAATTAAAGTAAACCTCGTTTTCCCAGAGGCGGAGCCCCGTTAACACCTTTCTAGACACCTAATGAGTTAGCTAATTGTAAACTGTAAAACTCTCCTAGGAGCAACTATTGCCCACAGTGGGATCGGGATCCAACCATTACATGGAAGGTATGCAATCTCATTGCAAAATTCAACTATTGAAATTCCCGATGTGGTTTTTACCCCTAATACTCGTGACCTTGGCTAAGGTCAAAAAATCACGAGTACTAGTCAAGCTCAACCCGTCATTTCTTGATTAATTAGACCCGTTTACATGACCCTTGGCTAAGGTCAACAAAGTCATATGCCCGTCCTAATTAATCTGCATCATATGCATTTGTAGGAAGACATCACTTAGCTACCGTACACTACGCCTTGGCTAAGGTCAACAAACGTAGCATGAATACTAAGTACTCTACTTCCTAAAATGACGGAGGGTTGCGGATGATTTTTAAGAAATTCTTTAACGCTTTGAGCTTGATATCGTTGTAGAATCAAATGGTTTTCAAAAGGAGCGGCTTAAGCTCCGCAGTTTTGAAATATAGCTTTTTCATAAATAGCCGAGTGGTTTTTAAATCCGATCCTACAACATCTTTTTAGGTTTATTTTCTTTACATTAATCACATTAATGTAATCCCATCATTTAAGTCCTTAAGCCAATCACAGAAAAGAAACGAAAATAACACGTACGCTTATGCCATCCGCATTCGCCGCAATGTTCCGTTATGCAACGTTAGGTTACTTAACTAACGGCATACCGGGACGGGACTAGCGCGGGTGTAAAACATAAGCAACGTCTATTATATATCATATATATAATATGTCATTCGTCTCAGATATCACAGAACACAGGCAGCAGAAACATAGATATAAAGTGGGATATACTAGGACGTCCGTATTTAGTATTTAGCCAGAATAGAAAATACGGATTCCACAGTCGCGATGAATAGCCAAGCCCACACCCTGGACCCCTACGAGAGCGGCAAGTGACCCTACCAATTCTGGAGTTTAGGAGACCCGGTCTCGACTCCTCGAGATGGCCTCCCACTGAACCCCAGAACCCGGTCACCTGTGCTCCCCTCCTTGGGTCCATCCTAATGCGGAAAAGTAAATAATATACAACACTGGTGACACAAGCTCAACCCGGAAGTGCCCCAAATAAAAGAATATTACATTATATTTGAATTTACATGAATGAAAATATAAAACTCTCATCTCACATAAAAACCCCCGGCTATTTAATCGCGACAATCCTGCACATCATATCTCAGCAACACATAATATCTCATATCATCAACGTAAGTAAGTATGCATACCCCAATTGTCGTTGATGTATAGCAACGAAACCGGCGATATCGTACATACTACACTTACGGTCACAGAAAAGAAAGTGTAAAACTACAATATTTGGAATCCACATTCTCTTTAGACATCATAAATGCGAAATATCACATATTTCGTATTTCATGCCTAAACTATATGAATTCCACATATTGTATCACATTCCAGATAAACAGACAGTATTAAAGTTTTTCGAACGAAGGATCAAGTACTCAAGATTCACTAAAGCTCAACACTTGAGCAGGGTTCAAAAATCCGGAGTGTGACACAGTAGTAGCGGTCCGGCCGTAGAAGGGTCAAGCCAACGCCTCACATTTGGCACGCCGTACTGCCCCAAACCCTAAGGTTCATAGGGAAGTTCAAGACGGTCACATAATCGAGTTAAGGTTTGTTGTCTTCTAGAGGGACCACCACAAAAATACTTGCACGTATTTCCGAAGTATTTAAACCCCGTGAACAGTAAGCAAATGATACTCGTTCAAACACTTCAATACTTTCTAATTTACCCGGAAAAGCCACGAAATCAAAATTCCGATCGAATCGACGAGTCCAAAACCATCTCCAGAATTTTTCAAAACTAAATACAGATTAAAAATACCCTAAAAAATATACAAGCAGATTCCAGAATTACTGTAAAAAAATTATCCATGAATTAATGTATACGGCCGCGGAACAGCGGCCTAAGCAAGCTTAGGCCGTGTTTCCGCGGCAACAATTACTGTTCATTGAATAATTTTTGTACCGTAATCCTTATTTTTACCTGCTGAATTTTTTACATATTTTTAATTCTGAAAAATGTCAAATTTTAGAAAATTTCCAGAGAGCACTCTAAAATGCCGTATTTCGGTTCGATCGGAGTTTTAACTTCGTAAAAAGGTCGCCTAATGTTCTAGGTCGGCTCTGATACCAATGTAAGGTTTGTCTAGCACCCTATAATGAGTTTTGAAGCATCACATGTCCCAAACTTTAAATTTTGATGGTGCTAAACAAGCATGCAAAGGAATCGATCCTAGAAAATTAGGGTTATGAAACTTTAAAGCGAACAAAACTAGGGTTTTGAGACTACAACCTTTGTAGCTCCCTTTCGCTGGACTCCTTGGTGTCTTGGGAGTTGGAAGAAGGTCCTCTTGAAGTCCTCTCACGTCCACGACGATCCACCCGGAGTTCCCCGTCCAAGCTCGCAACTTCGAGAATCGAAGAGAACACTCTAAACAAGTTGTCTAAACTTGTGTAGAATGATGTTGTGGTTTAGAATCTCACTTCAAAAACCTTTCTTTAAGTGTGTTTTACTCACTAGAAAAAACTAGAGAGCAAATGGTGAAGGAGGATGAAGATGGTAGCTTTTCTTTTTAGCAAGAGTAAAAGATAAAAGATGACCCTTGAAAAAGAAATGAAATATATCCTTTTATATTTTATTCCTTCTTGCATCCAACCATGGTTAAGTGATGGAGAGTTTATTTAACTTGAGTTTTAAATCATAAAGAGAAGGATAACTCAAGGTTAGAGGTAGGTGAGCTTGGTTAGGTTAAAAGAAGAATGTAGAAGCTAGAAAGAATTATCCTTTTCTTTTCAATTTTGTTTTAAATACAAAATCAAATAAAAATCCATCACTTAATCCATGGTGTGAGTCTTGTATTGCCACCATTTCCATGTGTTAACAACCATGATAGATGGGTGTATGTATGTATGTATCTATGCACATCCATATGTGCATGAAACTAGAAAGAAAGAAGAAAATCATACATGCATGCATACATCCATCAACTACTAGAAAGGTTTCAAGTGAGAAAACTAATGGTTAGATGATAAATCAACACTTGATTTATCAATCCGGTCATATCTCATATGACCCCACCAAAAGCAGGCAGCCCGATCAATGTTCGGTATCAAATACGCACATTTTAATCGGGTGCATGCGCATATCGCATACGCGCACCACAACGTTTCGCCTGGACTGGGTAACTCCTTTGTGGGACTCTAAGACTCGTCAATACGCCGGCAGAGGGTGATGATCATATCAGGTACCCCCAAGCCGCAAGCGGTCAGCTAAACGTAACGGCCACCCGGGTATTGAGCGATCAGAAGAAAACAAGCGAACCTGCTACAACTCCTGTCGAGCCAACCCGCAACACTACCATACAGTCCGGTCTCTTCGTCAGATATGCTGCATATTGAGCCTATGGATGGTCACGTCGACCCTAATAACTCAATAAGTCATGCCAGTGAATGGTCTATAACAGATCGAGAAACTACTGATAACACTTATCAGCAAATCTCAGCAGCCCTGGCCAGGGACTTACTGATATAACCAGTCGGGCACAGTACAGCATCAACTCCCAATACCGGGAGAGACGAAACCCTTCCTATCGCTCATTGCCTTCATGTGTCTCGGAACTGTACCCAACGGCCACCTGTTTGCACGACTCAGTAGAGCCGTGGTAGCGTGGCAATCAAAGTACAGTGGGAGAACACACAAGACTCCATGACGATCTCGGGTCTACAGACTAACCTGTACCAGTGTCACCTGAGAACTGCTATCCGACGATAGATATAATTCCATATAGGAGTTCTCGGTGAGTCCGTCCGGTGAGTCCGTCCAGTGTACCCAGTCAGCACTGAGCACCCGTATATGATCTTGATGTCAAACATCGATGAATGTGGGAACATCCATCGCCCATCGTATGGGTCTAGTATCATATACGCTAGTCTACACTGGTATATCAATGCCCCGTCTCGATATACCTACGACTAGGGACTTTCCAGGATATGCTTATAGACTATAGATGTCCCATTAGTATGATCTCCATCATAATCAGAGTAGTCAAGCCGATATCCTTAGGGCTTTATCAGCATGTATGAATGAATAAAAGCATGATCAGATCATCATGTCAGATAAAGAAGAACCAGATAGCATACTATCATGTCGAGCAAGAATGCATACTGAATATATATACATGTATAGATACATCCACTATCACATAATGGCCTCTAGGGCATACATATATCCAACACAAACATACAGGAAACTTGCCAGGCTTGCGCATACCTTCTGGAGTATGGTGACTTGAGTGTCTTCCATCAAGTTATCTTGCGATGATAGTTGGATCCCGATTCCCACTGATGAGTAGGATTACTCCTCGGTTGATTCCGACTAATTCTCCTTTTGGGTTTGGAGGAGAATTCGAGGAAACAGTGGGAGCCATCCAGATTAGGTAAAATGATTAACCATTCTAATCTAGGTTAGAGTGCACGCTGAGTGTTTCTTCTCTCTCTCTCTCTATGGCTACGACTATGACCCGACCTTTGACTAAAACTCATGAAACCAAATTGACCGAACCTTCTTAAAACACTTTGGCTTTTGGAATGTCACGGTGTCACATACATCATTGCCACTTCTATATCACCTTTTCTTTTCTCCAGAATACCCCGTATTATTACGAACATCCACTTCTATTGGATAAATCCATCGTATGGTTATATACGAACTCGAAGGAACTTTTTCGAGGATGGATTCTGGTTCTAGAGAGTTTGAATAGGATTATTCGGTTGTCCTTTCCCTTTACCTTCTCTCAGGTCGTGAGGGCTCCTAGGATTAGGAGAGGGTACACCTATTGAGCTTATTGGATAGTCTTCCTCCAAACCATAGGCAGGTGCCGAACGGAAGGGAATGAAGAAAACCAACAAGCTTAACTGTGGTTTACAGAAGGTAATAAGTAAAGACATATAAAGGGATTAGAATAATGGCAAAGAAAATTGTGATCACCATCTTTCACGACGAAACCAGGTATACCCTTGCCACTCCTACATCCACTTTGCATTTCTCTAGGACACTCCGTATCACTACGGATATCCACTTCCATTGGATAAATCCATCGTATAATTACATACGAACTCGAAGGAACTTTTTCGAGGATGGATTCTGGTTCAGGAGAAAAAGAATAGGATTATTCAGATGTCTTTTCTCTTTACCTTCTCTCAGGTTGCGAGGGCTCCTAGGATTAGGAGAGTACATTTATTGCGTTTATTGGATAGCCTTCTTCCAAACCTCAGGCTGGTGCCGAAGGGTAGTGAATGAAGAAAACCTATTAGCGTAAAGGAGGTGTACAGAAGGTAATAAATAAAGACATAACAAAGGGATTGTGGTTAGGGCAGGTAAGTATATGGTTACTGTCATGATTCAGGATAATGAAAGAGGCATTACTAGGAATACCAGTTAACCCTTTTGAAACATTTTCATGTTTCAGTTTCACTGTGCAATGTTAATTGAAATTTTTTTTCCCGATTGGAATCTAACTCCAGGGTATGTATTTACCAGATCAGTTTCTCACATCTGTATGTTATTGCAGATGGTGAATGGGAGTAAGATATTGGGAATTGGGTGATTAGATCCTTATTATATCGGAATTCGCTGTAATTGGTGATATTTCAGGAAATCATCTGGATTTTGCCGGATGACAAATATTTGGTTTTGAATATCCGTTGTTATACACCAATTTCAAACTGATATATCGGTACCTTTATTTTATAAAGTGAGATATAACTTTTTGATATTATGTCTGTGACATTTACCCATATCAGTTGGTGATTAGGTAAGGTGCATTCAACAGCGGTGTAATTCTTCTTAACCATAGTACCGTTTTTCAACCTACGACGCACAGGGTTTGAGTTATTGAACTCAGGGGACTTATACAAAGTATTGTATGTTGTCCAGTGTCCATTAGGACAAAAGGATTGGTACTCGTACTATATTTTGTTTACTTATGACTTCTCCAGTTCTGGACATGTATTTCGTTGAAATGCAAGGTCCAGATATTCAGAAGTTATAGGTTTAAGAATAAAGTAGAGAACCATCTGTTGTAAGTATCAGGATTCTTCGAGGAAGTCGAAGATGTAGATACTTGTGTTTGTTATTCAGTTAATAGTAATGGTCTTGAGAACTTGCTTCTCTTTCAGGTTACTCGTATATGGATGCACTCCTAGATGAGTAATGCTGATTGTCCTCTTTCCATTTGGTTGATATGCACTGGAGACATATGCATGTTTTTGAATTTGGTTCAAATTAGATTAGTGCTTTTGTTTCTATATTAGATTAATATCGAATCAATTTATATCTTAACGATGTTAAGGTATAGGGAGTTGTCCGGCTGATGCTTAAAACCAGAATCCGGATAAACTCAAGGCACATTTCAGTAATGGCTGTTTGTGGGTTATCTCGGGCATTGACGAGGGTTAACTTTCTACCATCAGGAAGATCAATATTTATATTGTTCTTGACTCGCCAGAGTTTTAGTAAAATGGATTTTTTCAGAAAACAGAAGTGGGGGTATGGTAGAACTGGAAGTTATTCAAGAACCATAAACGATTACTGGAAATTTAATAGAACCTAAGGATTCAATTGGATTTGATGTTCCATTAGCCACTCCGCAGATTTGGTGGGTAACCTCAGTCACCCGAGAAGTACTCGGTCTTCAAAGAGACGGTGAAAGGGAGGTTCTTGTTTACCTAGACTTGCCATTGCTGTTGTTCTAGACTATAAGACCCGGCAGGAGGATGAGTATAGCATCGTTCTAAACTAGTTTTAGAAGTGCACATGTATATGACTCTGCCAGCGGGTTGTTGTAGTTAGTGGGAGCAGCGGAAGCATAGTGGACAAGTTGCTTATGTCTATTTATAGACTAAAGCAGATATAGTGGAAATAGATCATCTATTTTTGATGTGACAGTCATAGGTGTTGACTTCATCAGAATAGGAGATGGATCTGCTAAGAAGGTAATAGAGAGTGATGTCTAGGTATTTTGGATGACATGCACTTGATAGGAAGAGATATTCCTATACTACAATCGGTTATACTGTGGTTGTCACAAAGTTGTTTTCTCCACGTAGGATAAGGATATAATATCAGGGTTTCTGGTTACTAGATCTATGGTTCTAAATCTAGATTTGGGAAGTATCCTAATCTGGGTACTTTGATATTAAATGGTCGACTCCTGGCATGGTGGAGTACCTGCAGGTGATGGAGTCACCCTCTCTAAAGGTGTCTTACAGACTGAAGGAGAGAGGGGTCTGCATGATTAGCACATCACTTGCTTATGCAATTGAGTTAATCAAGAAATGTCAAGTACCACACCAAATATTGCTTTTGCACTAGATGCAATAAACATATATATTAATCCAATCCTGGAGAAACATTGGTAAGCAGTTTATGAACATAAGTGAATGTTCTAGGGAAATGATTACGGCAGCTTCCTTCGGGTGACGGTTATCATTTCAGGCTTCCAAGGTGACCTGAATGACAGAGTGGCTGTCAGAGTTATAGTTTTCCCTCTTTTGGGGGACAGTATGTTGGACAGGTGGTCCAAGCGGATACTGTGGAAAGGCATGGCGCAGGATACTGATTAAATTTAGTGGACGATACAGTCTAAGTAGTTTTCTGGATTTGGAGTTCATTTGTGAACTGGGTCCCATCAGATATACAGACAAATTCTAAGACAGGTATTGCTCATTTCGGGAGATAGCTTTCTCTGCGAAGTTGAGATTAAGAGAGATACAGAAAGAAACATTGGAGCTGATCCACTCACTGAGGCTATTTCTCGAACGCAATCATTTTCGCAAACGGGTTTTGCGAAACTGATTAGTAGAGAAGTTGGATGTTCGGTATCACACGGGCTGTGAGTATGCGACATCGTAATAATTGGCCTTACGTGCAAGTGGGAGATTGTTGGCTATAGTGCCCTCAAAGCAATTATCATAGTTGCGGACTTGTGATTATGATGATTGAGTGAGGACCTATACCGATAAAACAGTCTTACTCAAGATGATAGGATGCTATCTGGTTTGTCTTTATCATCATGTTGATAAAGCCCATAGGATTCTTGCTTGACTGCCAACATTATGATGGCGATCATATATGTGGGAGCTGGGGTTTATAAGCACATCCTTAAATGTCCCTAGTCGTAGGAGTATCGAGACAGGGCATCGATACTCCAGTGTAGACTAGTGTATACTGATCGAGACCCCGACGAGGGGCGGCGGCCAGGTCTCACAAGCCATTGGTGTTAGTTTGTTCACCTAAGATAGTATACAGGTGCTCATTGGGTTATGAGTACACTGGACGGACTCGCCGAGAACCTGCTAGTTGGTATTATACCTATTGTCAGATAGCAGTTCCCAGGTGGCATTTGTACAGGTTAGTCTGTCGACCTGAGATCGTCATTTGTCTCGTGTGAGTTCCCACTGTGCTTTGATTACTACCCTACCACGGCTCAAAGGAGGTGCAAACAGGTTTTAGTTGGGTACAGTCCCGAGCCACATGGAGGCGGTGATCGGATCGTCAGGGATTCGTCTCTCCCGGTATTGGGGGTTGATGTCGCATTGTGTACGGATGGCCATCACCACAAATCCATGGCCATGGTAGACGAGGATTACCGATCCAGGATCGATAGTTTCTCAGGGGGTGATCGTTTACATGCGGACACTAAATATCACGTTGTTAGGGGTCTGACTTTATCCACCCCCTAGACTTGATATGCGATACTCTTAGATGAACAGACCGAACTGTACGGATATTGTCACTGACAGGCTCAGTAGGGGTTCAGGATGAGTTTGCTCATCAGCCTCCCTTTCGTTCAATACCTGGGCAGCCGTTACATACAGCTAGTGCCGCTGACGTGCTTATGGTTAAACCCACTGCCAGCGTATTGACGAGTCTTTAGAGTCCCACACAGAGGGTTTTCACGGTTCAAGCGATATGGTGTACATTAGGTATGATGATACATACAAATGTCCGATTAAATATGTGCACTTGCTGCGCAGACTTTAATTGGACAGTTGATAATACTAGCGGTTTAGGATTAAGCCATTTTATTAAATCAGGTTTTGATTTAATAATTTACATATGTATTTATATATATGTATTCTAGTATTATTGTTCGCTATTTATTTTCTCTCTCGGCTATTCGTATTTTTGTACGAATACGCGTATATGTATTTCGATACATGTACCGGAAGTATTCCGTATTTTATACGGAATAGCTTCTAGAAGTTTTTGCCACCTCATTATTTGATTTTTCATTTATGAAAATTCATTTTGTTTAATGATGAGGTGGAGGGTGTGAGGTGGCATGAACATGACTAAGGTATGGGTTTTGGGTATGGTTGTGAATTGTTTAATTGTAAAAAGAAAATATTTTTTTATGGGAAAGAGGGAGAGGGGCCGGCAACTAAGGATGAGGGCTCTTTTTCATTTGATTGATGATCACATTATTACATGGTGCTCTCTCTCACTCTCTCATTATCATGCTTCAAAAATACAAAGCCCATTTCCTTAGTTGTTCATGCCAAAAAACTTTCTCACCTCCATTGATCTTCTGTGGTTGCCTAATTGAGCTTTGGGTTTTGAGAGAAAATATAGTGACACACTACTACACCTCGACTCTCCATCGTTAGCAACTTTGGAGCGCCGGTAGCCTCGTTCGTCGAGCTGGAGCTTGCGCCGTTTCCCTCAGGTGGATCATCGGAGATGGAGGAAGACCGGCAACCAAACTGCGTCAAAGAACCGCTAGGAGCTTGGAATGAAGACCGAAGGACTTGGATCAACTCGGTATAACGATTCTAACTCTTAGCTAGTTTGCTAGTTTAGGGTTTAAGGTCGATCCGGAAATAGGGTAGCGGTAGCGCCGGTTTCAGAAATTTTTGTTCCGCATTTTGGCCGCGTTTCGACGGCCGGGGCGCTGCCGGGACCCTACAATACGAGTCTTCTTGCCCCGGGATACCTCACCGGGTCAACCATGTACCCGCAGACGGTGCCTACCACTCCTTGAATCGGGTTTCACATGCCACTCTCAGAACCGAGAAAACACATGGTGGACGCACTGAAATATCATATCAAGGGAACCGGGTTTTTAAAACATTACATACTCTCTTTTGAAATACCCACAGTTTCCAAATCCAGAAATATCATGGAAACAACATATCTCAATGCGTATAATCATAAAGCATGATGTATGCGACATGTAAAGGAAATATAAGCATATCGGCATATCATGCAGCAAGGAATAATAATATGCACATAATGAGGGAAACTGCTCTTTTGAAATGAATCAGTTTTAAAAATATCTTGCGGTTCCGAAATCTCTAATCAAGCCAGAATCATCTATGTATGTGCAAATATGTATGTACAATGAGTATGTGCACAAGTATGAGTGTACAATAGGTATGTGCACAAGTATGCCATGCAAGGAATCATATCCTGATGCAATAATTCTACTGTGTAGTGACATGGCAATTATCGATGATGAAGTGTGTGAGCCGGCAAGCAGGTGTACGTAGAACATACGCATCATCGATAATGGTGCCGGTGTCCTAACAACATGGTTTTAATACAACATTAAATATATTTAACATGCAATGCGATGCGAACAGCAAGAATATGCGGTAAATGAATAATAACCACCACAATGCAGAATCTACATCAATGTATCTATGTCATACGGTTCTGCCATTTGAAAGAAGACGAATCGGGGTTTTTAGGAGAATAAGGGCTACGGTGTTTTAAAGAAAAGATGCGTCCTTTGATAATATCCGTATAATCCCTTTGCCTGTCTTTAAAATACTCCCGATTCGTTAGTTTTGAAATAGGTATGACTCGGGTCTAGTCAAACATCTACAAGGTAACTACAGATCTAACAAATAAGCTAATGGAAAGGGTATGGAAACCACCCTAAATCTGAGTCGATACATATATACATATAATAGTCGGTGATCCCGCCTCAGTGGTACCGCGTACGATACAATATCATATGACATCCTCGAGTCATGAGTGCGGATCTATCATCAATATAAAGCTCGTACGGTAAATCATCGTACGACATCCCAAAAGCTGGGTACGGGTCAATATCACATTCATCTCATCAATTATCTGGTATCCTTATCATAATATCTCATGATCTGGGGTACTGGTCTAAGTCTAGTACAAATCGATACCATCTATATAAATACAAATGCGTGTTTGAAACATGTAAGGTTACTAGGCACACTAACAAGGCTCTACAAGGCATCGACCATGCCAAAATGAGATTTTTAGGTACCGAACAACCTTCAGCAAGATCGTATACTAGAGATTAGGCGAACAAAAGCAAGTAAATCACATTTACACTAAGTGAATACGAAATACAACCTTTGTAGATCTGTCCTTCACTTCATATGCTCCTTGATGTAGTCCCTTCACTGTGATCATCCAACTCCCGGACTCTTGGACGGCTCCATGAGAAATTGCAACGGTATTGCTCGAAGTCTTTGAGGCCGAAGATGATCTACGTCGAGGGAATACGAACTCAAGCTTCTACTTCACTAACTAGAGAATTAGTGAAGCAAACACCCTAAACTAAAGTGCTAGTCTAGTAGAGGATGGTGAGATAGGAAATGGGCACTCTTTAGAATTTGATTTCTCACTTTGGTTCTCTATCTTTTTCAAACCCTAGCATGAATATGAAGGAGGAAGAAGATGAGCTCAAAAATGAGAATGGAAAAAATGATCAAGAGAGAGAATAAGCTAACCATGGTGAGTGAGTATCATATACTAACTCATGTAGAGACATTACCATAGTTTAATTATAGTGGTTAGGTTTATGAATATGCTAAGTAAAAACAAAACTAGTTGACATTGGTCAATGCACTCACAAGCTTCATGAAGCTTCATGCACTTGAACAATTATTCACTAATTTTGTATTTACATTGTATATTAAAACCCCACCCATATAATTATAATGGTGTATGTCTCATACACCCATGTAGTGTGTATCAACAACCATGATACAATTTGTACACAAATAAATATATATCACATATATATTAACTTGTGCACAAGTGAGAAAAACAAATGCTTAAAGTGAACCAATGTTAGTTAATGTAAATTAGTATATGATATATACAATTATACACTAAATTATCAAATCAACACTTGACTTAATAATCGGGTTATATTTCATACAACCGACTAACATTCAATGTATCGACTTATCGAATCAACCCTTGATTCGATAACTTGGTTATATCGCATATAACCGATCGACACAAGCATCGCGAGAATAGAATACGGTATCAAATACACGTATTATTCTCGGTCCCGCACATATCACATATGCGCTCCTATCTCGTTTTGCCTGAGCCAGTACAACCTCTATGTAGGACTCTAAAGACTCATCAATACACCGGCAGTAGGTGATGATCATATCAAGCACCCACAAGCCGTCAGCGGTACTAGCTGGAAGTAACGGCTACCCGGGTATTGAGCGATCAGAATATCAGCAAGCAAGCCCGCTCCAACTCCTACAAAAAGCCTGACAGTGACACTACCGTACCGTCCGGTCTCCTCGTCTGATATGTCGCATATCAGTTCTAGGGGTGGTAAACGTCAGACCCCAATAACCGATAAGTCATGCCGATATGAGGCTCATAACGGGTCGAGAAACTACTGGTAACACTTACCAATACATCTCTAAACCAGCCCTGGCCAGGGACTTCCCTGTTATGGCCAATCGAGCATAGCGCAACATCAACCCCCAATACCGGGAGAGACGAAACCCCTCCTATTGCTCATTGCCTCCATGTGACTAGGGACTGTACCCAAAAACCACCGTTTTGCACGCCCTCTTGGACGTGGTAAGGTGGAAATTAAAGCACAGTGGGAATTACACAAGACTCTATGACGATCTCGGTTCTACAGACTAACCTGTACCAGTGTCACCAGAGAACTGCCATCTGACGTAAGGTATAATACCATCTGGGAGTTCTCGGCGAGTCCTGTTGGATATATGTATGCCCTAGAGGCCATTATGAGATAGTGTATGTACTGATATGTATATATATATTCATAGGACAGTCTTACTCGATATGATAGTATGCTATCTGGTTTTACTTTATCATATGTTCACTTGATCATGTTTATATTCATTTAGTGCATGTTTATAAAGCCCTAAGGATATTGGCTTGACTACTGGGATTATGATGCGGATCATACTAGTGGGAAGTCTGTAGTTTATAAGCATATCCTTGAAATGTTCCTAGTCGTAGGTATATCGAGATAGGGCATCGATATTCCAGTTTAGACTAGCGTATACCATTCTTGTTCCATATGATGGGCGATGGATGATCCCATATCCGTCTGGTGTGTTGACACCGAAGATAGTATACGGGTGCTCAGTGAGACTGGGTACACTGAACGGACTCACCGAGAACTCCTATATGGTATTATATCAGACGTCGGATAGCAGTTCTCAGGTGACACTGGTACAGGTTAGTCTGTAGAGCCGAGATCGTCATAGAGTCTTGTGTGTCCTCCCACTGTACTTTGATCTCCACCCTACTGCGGCTCTACTGAGTCGTACAAACAGGTGGATTTTCGGTATAGTCTCGAGGCATATGGAGGCAGAGAGTGATAGGAGGGGTTTCGTCTCTCCCGGTATTGGGGGTTGATGTTGTGCTGTGCACGATTGGCTATAACGGGAAGTCCCTGGCCAGGGCTGCTGAGATATTACTGATAAGTGTTATCAGCAAGTTTCTCGATCTGTTATAGACCATATACCGGATTGACTTATTGAGTTATTGGGGTCGACGATTCCATCCCTAGACTCGATATGCAGCATATCTGACGAAGAGACCGGACTGTACGGTAAGTGTTGCCGGATGGATTGACAGGAGTTTTGACAGATTCGCTTGTTCTTATACTGATCGCTCAATACCCGGGTGGCCGTTACGTTTAGCTGACCGCTTGCGGCTTGTGGGTGTTTGATATGATCATCATCTACTGCTGGCGTATTGACGAGTCTTAGAGTCCCACATATAAGTTTCTCGGCTCAGGCGAAACGAAGTGGTGCACATATGAGATATGTGTGGAGGCTCGATTAAATACGAGTATGTGATACTGTATTTTAGTCGGGCATATAATATTAGTCACGTCGTATAAGATATGACCGATTTATTAAATCAAGTGTTGATTTAATATTGACTTTTATATTATTTATTATTTATTTAAATCCTTTTCTTTTTATGGATACATGCATGTATATGTACATGGTGATGTGCATACACACATACATACATGAAATGTATCATGGTTGATGATACAAAGAGGATGGCAATATAAGAATCATATTGTAGATAAATAAATATATGGATATCTTCATTAAAGTTAAAGGTAAAAGAAAAACATTATTGAGTCATTCCTTCTACACATTTCTACACATTTCCATGGTTGAATTTAACTCAACCATGGTTCTTTTTCCTTTTGCCTTTAACCCAAATTAAAATATCTAGATATTATTTTAACTATAGTTATGGTTATGATAAGATATATCTCTCTCTTTCATTTTCTTTTTCATTCTTATCATTATTCACTCCAAACGAAAAAGAAAGAGAGCCATCTTCTTCCTCCAAACCCTAGCTCTCTTTTAATTATTAAAATAGAGTTAGAGAAATAAAAGAAAAGGTATTAAATAAGAATTGCAACCACTTCATCATCCTACACAACCTTTGCTATCTTGTGTAGGGTGTTGTGCTTCAAAGATTTTCAAAGATCGAAGGAAGCAACAAGCTTAGGGCAAAGAGCTTCGGGTGGATCGTCGTGGATGAGGAGTTGATCAAGCGAACCCTTCCAAAGCAAAGGAGTCTTCTAAAGAGTTCTACAAAGGTTGTAGTCTCATAACTTAGTATAATTTAAGTCTTAAAAATTGATACTATTAATAGTTACTTCATAAATTCTAGTTCGATTCATAGTATAGTTTGCTTAGCACCTCAAAATTTTATTGTTATAGCATGTGTGATACTTCAAACCCCTAATAAAGGTGTTAAGGAAACCCTACAGTGGTATCAGAGCAAAGCTAGAGCTTTGTAGTAATCTAGACGACGTTGAAAACATCGAACGGACGAAAAACGACACCCCGGAGGTGCTCTCTGGAAATTTTTTAAATCCTGGATTTTTTCAAATTAAAAATATGTAAAAAATTAAGCAGGGAAATATATGGGCCCACCAGAAATACGCTGCCCTAAATCGACCGTACGACCGCGGAACCGCGTCCAGAGTGGCCTAGTTGCAGCGGTTCCGCGGCTCCATAGGTGATTCCTCGACCGTAGTTTCTTGTGCTGGCCCGTATGTGTTTGCTTATGTTTCTGGTATTTTTTAAAACTGCTCAACTGTTGAGCTTTCTGAGCACTCTGTGGTTGTTTAATCGTTCGATCGGATATTTTAACTGCGCCTAGTTTAATAGTATGAGGTACAATAATTGGAATCTACAAATTTGTTTGTTGCGTGTAAATCTAGCAGTTCGGTCTCGGGATAAACGGAAATCTTGTTGAATTATCCGGTTTGGTTTGAAAAGGTGTTTTCTTGAATGAGACCCAAATGCGAGCTTTACATTATTTAGGCATGAAATCTTGTATATGTGATATTCCGGGTTTGTGTTGTCTAAAGGCAGTTAAAGATTCCAATTGTTGTATTTTTTTTCATTTTATTTCTCTGTGACCGTAAGTGTAGTATGTATTACCGGTTTTCGTTGCTATACGTCAACGACGATCGGTGTATGCATACTTACTTACGTTGATGATATTTGATATTATGTGTCGATGAGATTTGATGTGCAGGATTGTCGCAATGAATAGCCGGGTTTTTTTTTATCTGAGATGAGAGTTTTCTTTTCATTCATGTAAAATTAAATTGTATGTAATATTCTTTTATTTGGGGCACTTCCGGGTTGAGGTTGTTGTCACCAGTGTTGTATATTATTTAGTTTTCCGTATTAGGATAGACCCAAGGAGGAGGGCACAAGTGACCGGGTTCTAGGGTTCAGTAGGAGGCCATCTCGAGGAGTCGAGACCGGGTTTCCTAAACTCCAGAATTGGTAGGGTCGCTTGCTGCTCTCGTAGGGGTCTAGTGGTGTGGTCTTGGCTATTCATCGCGACCGTGGAATCCGTATTTTTATTGCTGGCTAAATACAAAATACGGACCTCCTAGATATCCTATATATGTGCTTCTGCTGCTTTTATTATCTGATGTGATCTTTTAATAGATATCTGAGATGAATGAAATATTATATATATATGATATATATTAGACGTTACTTATGTTTAGCACCCGCACTAGCCCCGTCCCGGTATGCCGTTAGTTAAGTAACCTAATGGTGCATATCAGGACACTGTGACGAATGCGAGTGGCATAAGTGTACGTTATATTTTCGTTTCTTTCTGTATTGGCTTAGGATTTAAATGATGGGACTACATTAATGAGATTAATGTAAAAGATAAATGAACCAAAAAAGATGTCGTGGAATCAGATTTTAAACATCCTCGGCCTTTTATGAAAAAGCAAGTTTCAAAATGCGGAGCTTAAGCCACTCCTTTTAAACCCATTAGATTCTACAACGACATCAAGTTCAAAGCGTCAAAAGTTTTCTTAAAAACTATCCGCAACCCTCCATCAATTTAGGAAGTAGAGTACTTAGTATTCGTGCTGCGTATTTTGACTTTAGTTAAGGCGCAGTGTACGGTAGCTGAGTGATGTCTTCCTACACTGCATATGATGCAGATTAGTTAGGACATTCATATGATTATGTTGACTTTAGTTAAGGGTCATATGGGTAGGTCTAGTTAATCACGAAATGACGGGAAGAACTTGACTAGTACTTATGATATGTTGACTTTAGTTAACGTCATAAGTACTAAGGGTAAAAATAATATCGGGAATTTCAAGAGTTGAAAATTACAATGAGATTGTATATCTTCTATATGATAGTAGGATCCCGATCCCACTGCGAGCAAATGTTGCTCCCGGGAGAATTTTACACTTTACAATTAGCTGACTCGGTAGGTGTCTAGAAAGGTGCCAAACGGGGCTATGCCTCTAGGACGACGAGGTTTACTTTAATTAGGTCCGTGCGAAAGCACGGGGAACCTCCCTCAAGTACCGGCACTGGCCCGGCTGAGAGGTTAGCGAAGTTGTGGAATGTAATTAATCCCGACTAGTTTTCTTTTTAAAGGTTTTAAAAAAAATTTGATAAAAAACAGTGGGAGACATCGGTTAGACAAGATAATAACCAATCTGATCTTTGCAAGAGCTTTCGCTAAGTGTATTTTTTTCTCTCTCTTAATGGCAGATACCTATGACAGGACTTAAGCTTTTATTAGATAAAAATAAGCTGAATGGGACCAACTATAAAGACTGGCTGAGGAATTTAAACATAGCTGTAACCCTTCGAAAATCGTTTAGGCAGTTTTTCGGTAATCTGCTAATTTTTCGGCTTCTTCCGTAAAAAGTCAAAATATGTATTTTTCATTGTAGAACTAATTATACAAAATTTAGATAAGATATTACTATAATTTTGTCACTAAAATGTCACTTATAATTTTCTAGTTAAATAAAAAAAAATTCGTAATTAATTATTTTAAGCCTTTTTAAATACATTAAATTAGGGATAAATACAAATTTAATTAGGTAAATTTCATAATTATGAATATTTATAAGCTAAAATATGGTGTTAATAAAATTATATCATGTCTTGCAAACTTTTGGTTTTAGGGTTGGAAATTTAATGGAAAAATGATGTAAAATGAGGGTTTTTTTGTAAATTGTTGATGTGAAAGCATTAAATGATAACATATGATGTTTATTGACCTAGAAACTTCTCCAAATTTCTCCACAACTCCCTCCCTCACCTGCTGGCCGAGCTCACTGCAGAAAATCCCCTCTCTTCTCACTTCATTTTGCTTCATTTTTCATGTCAAAATTCATACAAAATTCACAAATTTCCATCTCCATTCAACACTAAACCCTAATCCACTCTCTCTTCAACCCAAATTAGTTCAAAAACTTGATGAAAGGAGGCTTCTTGGTGACTTGATCAAGCTAGGATTCAAGCTTGTGAGGTGAAGATTCTAATCTTTTTGTTAACTTGTAGTTTAAATATGCTAGAATTGAAATTTGAAGCATTAGTTTAGTAGTAAATGTTTGTTTAGGAAAATCAAGAGAAGGATTTGATTTTAAAATTAGGGTTTGTAACATGGTGGTTGGATTAAGTTAGGGTTTTGTTATCTAATTGATTGGAGTGGTTAATTGTGTAGTGTTATGCTCTCTAAATCGATTAAATTTCGATGTTTGCATCGAATCGGTATTGAATTTGCTTACTAGATTTTTACGAAAATTAGAATGCGATCAAAATGCGTTATGTTAGCGATATAATTAGCTTCGTATAGGACTGTTAGAGTGCGTGAACGCGGGGTTTCGTCTAGTCGGGTTGTAGTTTTGTCGATTTCCCCGAAATGACGATTCTAGTTAAAGGTTAGCGATTTTCGTGCGTTTTCCCGCGCACCGAGTGTATGCTATGTTTAATTCGAGAGCGTGTATATTGTGACTTGCATCGTCTTAGGTTTTGTAATCTTATGCTTGATATTGTGCAAATATAGGATCGGTCGGGGAAACATCGGACACGGCGCGAAAAGGCAAGGCGGTGGCCGGATCGGATTAGCGGAGATTTCAGGTGAGTAGATGTATTCATCTATGGGGGAATCGTCTGAATGGCGCGAGGCGCCCCCCTAGTTAGGATTACCCTACTTTTTACAAGATTCATATTGTTAGCTAGCTTATCCATTCATGTACACTGCATACCCTTATAGCGAACAGTATATTAGATTGCATGGACATTCATCTATACTTATGCGATATCACTTTGTAGGACACGAACACCATTACCATTGGCATCTGTTGCATGCGCACTATTCATGTGACACACACGCCTTTGGTAATTGCCATGCCACGTGCACTATAGAACCTGTTTATTATAATATCGCCACTTGCATTCATACTTGATATATGAAATTGCATAGCATACGTATACCTCGCATCATCATCATATTTATATAGATTTCTAGCAAAATTCACATCGTATGCATTGATATCATAGACATTTATCATATATAACATGTGGATATTATGATTTTCTTGAGGATTTCAGTATTGCTGCGATTTCTGGGTTTTTGGGGAAAACCGCAAGAATTTAACAAAACCGTATATTTATCATTTTCAAAACAAAGTTGCGGTTTTCTCATGATGCATGTGTCGTCCACCATGAGTTTTCATGTTTTCTGTTGGATTTCGAGATCCGATTCGAGGAGTGGATGAACCGTTTCGGGTACATGGTGGGCCCGGTATGGTACCCCGGGGCAAGAAGATTGAGTTGTAGACGATGAGCCTGGCAGGGGAAGACTACCTACCGGTGATGTCTGGCGCGGCGGATATCCGGAGGATACCGACCGTTGTCGTGAGATTTATGATATGGGCCGATCCGGACTGACGGAGCCCGATATTGAGACAGATATGATTCCTATTTGGTGTCGATGCTTGACACGGGTTTTCAGATGATTTCTTGATGGTATTTAGCTATTGTACAGATATTCATGTTCTAAAGTTAAGAATTCAATACCCTTAGCATTTAAAACACTTAAAGACTTATTAATGACATTGCATACCTGTGCATGCATACTAGAGCTATTATAGCACATATGGACATGCATGTTGTTGTGCATTGCGTGCATTCTTACGATTGCCTTATTAGATGTTATATTTACTCACGAGCTGGCAACTCATCCCCGTTGTGCCACAGTGTCTTGCAGGTCGGACCCGTCAGTCTTGTAGCGGCGGGCTATCTTATCATCAGTTCCTTTTGCTCAGACTCGCGACATCGCCTGTAGGTGGTTTGCGAGCATACTTTATTTCTTTTGCTTTATCATTGTATCTAGTATTCTCCATCTACCACTTTATATTGTATATGCGACCTAGTGACGAGACTGAGAGGTTTGTATATTTGTGGTTTCTTTTGGGTCGAGCTCACTTGAGCCGACGTGTGTTTTTTGGTATTTTGCATTTCTTTTATGCTCTTTTTCTTGATATTACTATTATATTGCATGTGGTTGTGATCCGCCTTGGGCGAAGAGCTAGCTCCCGCTTGGGGATGCCATTTTATGATTACAGGTTTATTATCTTGTTGTACCCATTTTGGGGGATAGAAAATACAGGGGAGACTCTGCCGAAATTTTCAGAAATTTATGATGTTTTTAAAAAGGGATTCTTTGCAACTTAATTGATTTGAAAAATCGTTTTCATTAAAGGTTTTCCTTCACTCTCTTTTGATTTTGGTTTAGATTCTTCTGGGTTTTGGCTGGCTTAGGTTACGGTACGCCTTTAGACGTCTCGTAATCTAAGTGCCAGTCACGTTCCGTACTTTCGGGTCGTGACAAAGTTGGTATCAGAGCGTAGGTTTTACCTTTCTGAGTGTAGGACGACCTTGGTAGATGGAGTAGGTGACTTAAGCAGAGTGGCGTAGCGTGGGTATGATCCGCGGCATACTTACGATACGGTACTCCGCCTAAGTGACCATAGGACATAATTGCTTGTATTTCCTTTCTCGATTCCTTGCATTCCTTGATTCAATTGCAATGATCTTATCAGTCCTGTTTCTTATTCCAGCTTCGATGCCGCCAAAGACTACGAGTGCTCAGCGGGCTGCCGCTAGGGATGAGATTCGAGTGGGCTCGTCTGAGGCGAGGATCGAGCGGGAGGATACGCCTACCCCTCAGGGTCATACTGATCCGCCTTATCCTGACCGTATTGCCAGATTAGAGGCCGGCATGCAAGAGTTGCGGCAGATGATGGGATCTTTAGTAGAGTCCAGCCGGGCACAGAGATCCGAGGACGTTCCTTCCACCGCACAGACCACGATCGTACCTGCTGCACAGATGGTCACTCCTGCTGCTACTACGGAGACTATCCCTGTTTCACTACAGGAGTTCATGAGATTGAGACCTCCAGCTTTTACCGGTACAGATGCGACAGAGGACCCACAGGCATTTCTTGATAGGATGGCTCGGATTTGTCGTTCGTTGAGGTGTTCTGATGATAGATTGGTGGAGTTTGCGAGTTTTCGTCTGGAAGGTCTTGCCCAGACATGGTACGATTCAGTAGAGAGAGGCCGAGCTGCAGGTCTGCCTTCTATGACCTGGGATGAGTTTACATCTGCATTTCTTGCCCGTTTTCTTCCGGAGAGTGTCCGAGATGCTCGAGCCCGTAGTTTTGAGTCTTTGCGCAAGACTCCTGGGATGACAGTGTCGGAGTATGATATACAGTTTACCCAGTTGTCTCGATATGCTCCGTACCTAGTCGACACAGAAGAGAAGAGAATAAAGAGGTTTGTACGAGGGCTTGATACACAGCTATTCCTTGCCATCGGCACCCAGCACTTTGATACATACGCAGCCGCGATGGATGCAGCCTTACTTTTGGAGGAGCGTATTTCTGAGACTCCGGTCGTTTCTGGGCCGAAGAGGATCCGTACTGATACGCCAGCTCAGCGGCAGATGGGCAGACACCGCGATAGATTATTTCCGGGAGATGGTGGAGGCAGAGGATTGAGACGAGGTCAGTTATTTGGTTCATATCCACAGACCCAGTAGTCGTCTCCAGGATGTTTTCGGTGTGGGAGTCAGTACCACCGTGTCAGAGACTGTACCATGGGACGTCAAGGCGCGGCGACAGTCCCGCATGTGACCTTACTACCCTCACCACCTTCTCAGAGAGATTTACTTCCTACTCCTGATGATGCTCCACGTCAGTCAGATGCTTCTAGAAGCCGTGGGCGTGGCGGTCCAGTTCCGAGAGGACGAGGTGACAGAGGCAGAGGCAGAGGCCAAGGTAGAGGCAGAGGACAGACAGCTATTAGTGGTGGACAGGCCCGAGTGTTCGTGTTGACTCCTCAGGATGCACAGGCATCCAATGCCGTCATGACAGGTACTCTACCAATATGTTCTTTTGATGCACGGGTATTATTTGATCCAGGCTCCACACATTCCTATGTATCCACGTATTTTGCACCGAGGTTGGGCCGAGAGTCTTCTCCGTTAGATCAGCCGCTTGTCGTTATTACCCTGGTAGGCGAGTCTTTTGTTGCCCGTTTTGTGTACCGATCGTGTTCCGTTCGTATCGGGGAGAGAGATTCTTCAGTTGATTTGATTCTCCTCGATATGCTAGACTTCGGCGTTCTTCTTAGTATGGACTGGCTAGCCACCTGTTATGCATCCGTGGACTGCCGTGAAAAAGCAGTCAGATTCAGTTTTCCTGGTGAGCCGGTTCTTATTATTCAGGGAGATCGTAGTGCTACCCTTCCCAGCTTGATTTCTTCTCTTCGCGCTGGTCAGCTCTTAAGGAAAGGGTGTCAGGGATTCTTATCCTATATTTGTGATACTAGCTCCACAGAGGTTCCGTTGGACCAGGTCCCTATTGTGAGAGAGTTTCCTGATGTATTCCCTGACGAGCTGCCTGGCCTGCCACCAGAGCGCGAGATTGAGTTCTGTATTGACTTGATCCCCGGCACGGGGCCTATTTCTATACCTCCTTATCGGATGGCTCCGGCGGAGCTGAGAGAGCTAAAGGATCAGTTACAGGACTTGCTGGACATAGGGCTTATCAGACCGAGTGTGTCACCTTGGGGTGCTCCCGTCTTGTTTGTTAAGAAGAAGGACGGAAGTTTGCGTTTATGCATTGATTATCGTCAGCTGAACCGGGTTACTGTGCGGAACAGGTATCCCCTACCCCGCATTGATGACTTATTTGATCAGCTCTAGGGTGCAGGGTTCTTCTCGAAGGTTGATTTACGGTCAGGTTATCACCAGTTGCGAGTTCGGAAGGAGGATATTCCGAAGACCGCCTTCCGTACTCGATATGGTCATTACGAGTTCTTGGTGATGTCGTTCGGGCTCACCAATGCCCCGGCAGCTTTTATGGATTTGATGAACCGTGTATTCAGGCCGTATCTCGATCAGTTCATTATTGTGTTCATTGACGACATCTTGGTTTATTCTCAGAGCCGGGAGGAGCATGAGCAGCACTTACGTATCACATTGCAGACTTTGAGGGAGCATCAGCTGTTCGCCAAATTCTCCAAGTGCGCATTCTGGTTAGACAGTGTCGACTTCTTTAGTCATATGGTGACGAGAGACAGTATTTGTGTGGACCCGAGGAAGATCGAGGCAGTTCAGCATTGGCCTAGACCAGTATCAGTTACAGAGGTTCACAGTTTTCTAGATCTGGCCGGCTATTATCGACGTTTCGTCCAGGATTTCTCCCGCATTGCTGCACCATTGACCGGGTTGACCCGGAAGGGGGTTCCTTTTGATTGGACCCAGGCATGTGAGGATAGCTTCCAGCAGTTGAAGACTCGTCTGACTACTGCACCAGTGTTAGCATTGCCTTCAGGATCAGGCGGGTTCGTGGTATATTGTGATGCTTCTAGAGTGGGGCTGGGATGTGTATTGATGCAGCACGACAGAGTTATTGCGTATGCTTCTCGGCAGCTGAGGAAACACGAGCAGAACTACCCCACACATGATTTAGAGATGGCTGCAGTGGTATTTAGACTTAAGATCTGGAGACATCACCTATACGGTGAGTCGTGCCAGATATTCACTGACCACAAGAGTTTGAAGTATATTTTCCAGCAGCGAAATCTGAACCTGAGACAGCGCCGTTGGATGGAGCTGGTGAAGGATTATGACTGCGAGATTCTATACCATCCGGGCAAGGCGAATATGGTGGCAGATGCTTTGAGTAGGAGGCCCGGAGGTAGCTTATCTTGTTTGAGCGCAGTACAGATGCAGTCGTCGGCGGATTGGCAGGTGTTATGTGACAGCAGAGTGCAGTTCGAGTTTACTCCTACAGGGGGACAGCTGGCCCATTTCAGAGCACGCCCACAGTTACTTGACCGTATCCGCGAGGCACAGTCCGGCGATGCCCGTACATTAGAGATTATTGAGCAGATTCGGCATGTCAGAGTTTCTGAGTTCGTGATTGATGATCAGGGGATACTTCGATTTGGGACTCGACTGTGCATGCCAGATTCAGAGGGACTGAGGCGTGATATCCTCGAGGAGGCACATAGATCAGTATACAGTGTTCACCCAGGTTCCACCAAGATGTACCATGATTTGAGAGAGGTTTACTGGTGGGACGGGATGAAGAAGGATATTACAGACTTTGTGTCGAGATGCCTGACTTGTCAGCAAGTCAAGGCCGAGCACCAGAGGCTAGCCGGTGAGTTACAACCTTTGCCCATCCCTGAGTGGAAGTGGGAGCAGGTCTCCATGGACTTCATTGTGGGTCTACCCAGGACCAGTCGAGGGTACGACTCTATATGGGTGATTGTTGATCGACTGACGAAAGCGGCTCACTTCCTGCCAGTGAAGACCACTTTTGGATTTTTTCAGTACGCCCAGGTTTATATTGATGAGATAGTGCGACTGCATGGTGTTCCGACTTGCATCGTGTCCGACCGTGGCACCCAGTTTACCAGCCGATTGTGGCAGAAACTCCAGGAAGCTTTGGGCACCCGATTGAGTTTTAGCACAGCCTTTCATCCGCAGACTGACGGTCAGTCGGAGCGTACTATTCAGACTCTTGAGGACATGCTCAGAGCTTCTGTTTTAGATTTCGGTGGTAGATGGGATCGTCATTTGCCTTTGATCGAGTTTTCCTACAATAATAGCTTCCAGGAGACGATTCAGATGGCACCTTTCGAGACTTTATATGGGAGGAGATGTCGATCGCCTGTATGTTGGACAGAGCTTAGGGAGAGCAGTATTTTAGGGCCTCAGATCGTACAGGAGACGACCGAGAAGATACAGCTGATTCGGGACAGGATGAGAGCGGCACAGAGCAGGCAGAAATCTTATGCTGACAGGCGCCGTCGCCGACTCGAGTTCGCTGTTGGCGATCATGTTTTCCTGAAGGTCTTTCCGATGAAAGGTGTGATGAGATTTGGGCGGAAAGGGAAACTGAGTCCTAGATATGTTGGTCCTTTCGAGATCCTAGAGCGTGTTGGTCCAGTCGCTTATCGGTTAGCTCTTCCGCCCAGCTTCCCCGATGTTCACCCCGTATTCCATGTCTCGATGCTCCGCAAGTACCTTCATGATCCTTCCCAGGCGATTCAGCACCAGACGATCCAGCTAGAGTGTGATCTTTCTTTCACCGAGCAGCCGGTGATCATCTTGGATCGGCAGGTGAAGAAATTGAGGTCGAAGGTCATACCGTCTGTCAAGGTTCTTTGGCGTGGCCCGAACAGCGAGGAGGTCACCTGGGAGACCGAGGTCGAGATGAGGAAGAGATATCCCCATCTTTTTGAAGGTACGCGTAGTTAAATTTTAAATTCGGGGTCCGAATTTCTTTAAGGGGGGAAGATTGTAACCCTTCGAAAATCGTTTAAGCAGTTTTTCGGTAATCGGCTAATTTTTCGGCTTCTTCCGTAAAAAGTCAAAATATGTATTTTTCATTGTAGAACAAATTATACAAAATTTAGATAAGATATTACTATAATTTTGTCACTAAAATGTCACTTATAATTTTCTAGTTAAATAAAAAAAAAATCGTAATTAATTAATTTTTTTTATTATTTTAAGCCTTTTTAAATACATTAAATTAGGGATAAATACAAATTTAATTAGGTAAATTTCATAATTAGGAATCTTTATAAGCTAAAATATGGTGTTAATAAAATTATATCATGTCTTGCAAACTTTTGGTTTTAGGGTTGGAAATTTAATGGAAAAATGATGTAAAATGAGGTTTTTTTTGTAAATTGTTGATGTGAAAGCATTAAATGATAACATATGATGTTTATTGACCTAGAAACTTCTCCAAATTTCTCCACAACTGCCTCCCTCACCTGCTGGCCGAGCTCACTGCAGAAAATCCCCTCTCTTCTCACTTCATTTTGCTTCATTTTTCATGTCAAAATTCATACAAAATTCATAAATTTCCATCTCCATTCAACACTAAACCCTAATCCACTCTCTCTTCAACCCAAATTAGTTCAAAAACTTGATGAAAGGAGGCTTCTTGGTGACTTGATCAAGCTAGGATTCAAGCTTGTGAGGTGAAGATTCTAATCTTTTTGTTAACTTGTAGTTTAAATATGCTAGAATTGAAATTTGAAGCATTAGTTTAGTAGTAAATGTTTGTTTAGGAAAATCAAGAGAAGGATTTGATTTTAAAATTAGGGTTTGTAACATGGTGGTTGGATTAAGTTAGGGTTTTGTTATCTAATTGATTGGAGTGGTTAATTGTGTAGTGTTATGCTCGCTAAATCGATTAAATTTCGATGTTTGCATCGAATCGGTATTGAATTTGCTTACTAGATTTTTACGAAAATTAGAATGCGATCAAAATGCGTTATGTTAGCGATATAATTAGCTTCGTATAGGACTGTTAGAGTGCGCGAACGTGGGGTTTCGTCTAGTCGGGTTGTAGTTTTGTCGATTTCCCCGAAATGACGATTCTAGTTAAAGGTTAGCGATTTTCGTGCGTTTTCCCGCGCACCGAGTGTATGCTATGTTTAATTCGAGAGCGTTGATAATTGTATATTGTGACTTGCATCGTCTTAGGTTTTGTAATCTTATGCTTGATATTGTGCAAATATAGGATCGGTCGGGGAAACATCGGACACGGCGCGAAAAGGCAAGGCGGTGGCCGGATCGGATTAGCGGAGATTTCAGGTGAGTAGATGTATTCATCTATGGGGGAATCGTCTGAATGGCACGAGGCGCCCCCCTAGTTAGGACTACCCTACTTTTTGCAAGATTCATATTGTTAGCTAGCTTATCCATTCATGTACACTGCATACCCTTATAGCGAACAGTATATTAGATTGCATGGACATTCATCTATACATATGCGATATCACTTTGTAGGACACGAACACCATTACCATTGGCATCTGTTGCACGCGCACTATTCATGTGACACACACGCCTTTGGTAATTGCCATGCCACGTGCACTATAGAACCTGTTTATTATAATATCGCCACTTGCATTCATACTTGATATATGAAATTGCATAGCATATGTATACCTCGCATCATCATCATATTTATATAGATTTCTAGCAAAATTCACATCGTATGCATTGATATCATAGACATTTATCATATATAACATGTGGACATTATGATTTTCTTGAGGATTTCAGTATTGCTGCAATTTCTGGGTTTTTGGGGAAAACCGCAAGAATTTAACAAAACCTTATATTTATCATTTTCAAAACAAAGTTGCGGTTTTCTCATGATGTATGTGTCGTCCACCATGAGTTTTAATGTTTTCTGTTGGATTTCGAGACCCGATTCGAGGAGTGGATGAACCGTTTCGGGTACATGGTGGGCCCGGTATGGTACCCCGGGGCAAGAAGATCGAGTTGTAGACGATGAGCCTGGCAGGGGAAGACTACCTACCGATGATGTCTGGCCCGGCGGATATCCGGAGGATACCGACCGTTGTCGTGAGATTTATGATATGGGCCGATCCGGACTAACGGAGCCCGATATTGAGACAGATATGATTCCTATTTGGTGTCGATGCTTGACATGGGTTTTCAGATGATTTCTTGATGGTATTTAGCTATTGTACAGATATTCATGTTCTAAAGTTAAGAATTCAATACCCTTAGCATTTAAAACACTTAAAGACTTATTAATGACATTGCATACCTGTGCATGCATACTAGAGCTATTATAGCACATATGGACATGCATGTTGTGGTGCTTTGCGTGCATTCTTACGATTGCCTTATTAGATGTTATATTTACTCACGAGCTGGCAACTCACCCCCGTTGTGCCACAGTGTCTTGCAGGTCGGACCCGTCAGTCTTGTAGCGGCGGGCTATCTTATCATCAATTCCTTTTGCTCAGACTCGCGACATCGCCCGTAGGTGGGTTGCGAGCATACTTTATTTCTTTTGCTTTATCATTGTATCTAGTATTCTCCATCTACCACTTTATATTGTATATGCGACCTAGTGACGAGACTGAGAGGTTTGTATATTTGTGGTTTCTTTTGGGTCGAGCTCACTTGAGCCGACGTGTGTTTTCTGGTATTTTGCATTTCTTTTATGCTCTTTTTCTTAATATTATTATTATATTGCATGTGGTTGTGATCCGCCTTGGGCGAAGAGCTAGCTCCCGCTTGGGGATGCCATTTTATGATTACAGGTTTATTATCTTGTTGTACCCATTTTGGGGGATAGAAAATACAGGGGAGACTCTGCCGAAATTTTCAGAAATTTATGATGTTTTTAAAAAGGGATTCTTTGCAACTTAATTGATTTGAAAAATCGTTTTCATTAAAGGTTTTCCTTCACTCTCTTTTGATTTTGGTTTAGATTCTTCTGGGTTTTGGCTGGCTTAGGTTACGGTACGCCTTTAGACATCTCGTAATCTAAGTGCCAGTCACGTTCCGTACTTTCGGGTCATGACAATAGCCTTGACTTATGATAAAGTATCATATGTCCTTACAGCTCCAGCCTTGCCCCCCTAGGTCCTAAATATTCAGTTGCGGATAGGGAAATCCGCATGACATGGGACGCTGACTGTGCCATGGCAAAGTGCCTCGTGCTTGCATCGATGGATAACACACATCAGAAGCAGCACGAGAATATGGACGTAAAAGCCATATTTCTCCATACAAAAGAGTTGTATGGAGAGCAATCTCGCGTACTATGATACGAAGCGACTAAGAAACTGTTTCAGACGCGCATGGCCGCTGGCACAGCAGTAAGAGACCATGTTCTGAAAATGATAGCTCTCATAGAAGAGTTTGAGGACCTTGGGTGGACAGTGGACAATGAACAGTATACATATATTATTCTGCAGTCTATCCCCTCCACCTTTGCTCAGTTCATCGTTAACTTCAACATGCACAACATGGAGAAGGAACTGCCTGAACTCCTTAATATGTTAAGCAGTGCAGAGAGCACACTGAAGTCAGTGAAGACTCCCGTTATGAGTGTTGGGCAATCCTCCTCCTTTTACCCGAAGGCTAAAGCCAAGAGAAAGATGAAGAAGAAACCCACCAAACCTAAGGGTGGAGTCAAAAAGGTGAAGGGAAAAGGCAAGTCCAAGGTTGGGGAATCAGGGAAAGGTGAATATTTCCATTGCAAGAAGACAGGACACTGGAAGAGGAACTGTATTGAGAACCTAGCACTCAAGAAGAAGCATGGTGATGCTTCAGCTTCAGGTGTGTTCGTAATTGAAAACTGTTTTTCTATTAACTCTGCTTCCTGGGTATTGGATACCGGTTCGGGTTCTCATATTTGCAATTCTATGCAGGTGTTGAGAAATAGCAGAATTCTGAAGACATGTGATCATACTCTCCAAGTTGGAAATGGTTCCAATGTAAATGCAGTTTCAGTAGGAGAGTATCACCTAGGTTTACCTTCGGGTTGTATATTGGTTTTGAACCCGTGTTATTTTGTACCAAGTATGCTTTGTAATATTATATCTGTTTCCTTGTTAGACAATGAAGGGTATCATTTTGCTGTGCAACACAATGTTATGAACATTAGACTTAATCAAGAGTTGATTGGTTATGGTACATTAAATAACGGGATATACGTCCTTAATCAACATACAGTTTTCAACGTACAACACAAAAAAAAAAAGAAAATTTTCAGAGATAAATGAAGCTTTTCTTTGGCATTGTAGACTTGGTCATATTAATGAAACAAGACTAAACAAGCTTCATAAAGATGGATATTTAAATTCATTTGAGTATAAATCTTATGCAACTTGCCAGTCTTGTATCAAAGGTAAAATGACCAAAAACCCGTTTACAGGACACGGAGAAAGAGCTACTGAGCTTCTAGGCCTCATACATAGTGATGTATGCGGACCAATGTCGCGGTTTTTCATACTTCATAACTTTTACTGATGATTTCTCAAGAATTGGTCATGTGTATTTGATAAAGCCTAAATCTGAAGCTTTCGAGAAATTCAAGGAGTATAAACATGAAGTAGTAAACCAAACAGGAAAGAGTATCAAGATACTTCGATCAGATCGAGGTGGAGAGTACTTAAGTACTGAGTTCTTAGACTTCCTAAAAGAGAATGAGATTCTCTCTCAGCTCACTCCACCTTACACACCACAGCACAATGGTGTGTCAGAACGAAGAAACCGTACCCTATTAGATATGGTACGATCCATGATGAGTGATTCTGAGTTACCTTTCTCGTTTTGGGGGCATGCATTGGAAATATCAGCTTTTCTGTTAAACAAAGTTCCAACCAAGACCGTGTCTACCACTCCATATGAGATATGGCATGGGAAGAAACCATCTCTTAAAAGAGTTAAGATTTGGGGTTGTCCGGCTTTTGTTAAAAAGCAGAATCCAGACAAACTCGAGACACGATCAATCAAATGTATATTTGTAGGATATCCTAAACATTCGTTTGGGTATCTTTTCTACCACAAGGAGGAACAAAAAGTATTTGTTTCTCAGTATGCCACCTTTTTAGAAGATGAGATTTTTTCAAATAATACAAATGGTAATGTCGTAGATCTAGAACAGGTTTTAGAAACACAAATTACAAATGACGACTTGGCTGAACCTGAAGTTATAACAGAATCTAATGAACCTCAGCCACTCCGTAGATCTGGTAGGACTTCTCGCCCACCGGAGAGATACTACGGTTTTCTCATTGATGGTGATAGAGAAGATTGCATCATGGATGATGATGATCCTGCCAGTTTTCATCAGGCTATCACGAGTGGTGACTCTGTGAAATGGCTGGATGCCATGAGATCCGAAATGGAGTCCATGTACACCAACAAAGTATGGACTTTGGAAGATGTACCCTCTGGGATAAAACCTGTGGGTTGCAAATGGATCTTTAAAAAAAAGATCGGTGTAGATGGACAGGTAGAGACTTATAAGGCAAGGTTGGTAGCGAAAGGTTTTCGTCAAAGACCAGGTTTGGACTATGACGAGACTTTCTCTCTGGTAGCCATGCTTAAATCCATTCGGATCCTACTTGCTATTGCTGCTCACTATGACTATGAAATCTGGCAGATGGACGTTAAAACTGCATTCCTAAATGGTGATTTGGATGAATGCGTATATATGGATCAGCCAGAAGGCTTCATTGACAGTGGGAGCAGCGGTAAAGCATGTAAGTTGCTTAAATCCATTTATGGATTAAAGCAGGCATCACGGAGTTGGAACATCTGTTTTGATGATATTATCAAAGAGTTTGATTTCATCAAAAATCCAGATGAACCTTGTGTTTATAAGAAGACTGTAGGGAGAAATGTCGTATTCCTCGTATTGTATGTGGATGACATACTTCTGATAGGAAATGACATTCCTATGCTACAGGATGTCAAATCATTCTTATCACAAAGGTTCTCCATGAAGGACCTGGGTGATGCCACATACATATTGGGTATACGGATCTATAGGGATAGATCCAAACGGTTATTAGGATTGTCCCAAATCAAGTACATTAACACCATCCTAAAGAGGTTTAGTATGGAAGACTCCAAGCGGGGTGCCTTACCCACTTGCCACGGAGTCACTCTCTCAAAGGACGATTGCCCAAAGTATGATATAGAGAGAGCTCGCATGAGCATTATCCCCTATGCTTCGGCAGCAGGATCGATAATGTATGCGATGTTATGTACACGCCCTGATGATGCTTATGCACTTAGTGTAGTAAGCAATTATCAGTCAAACCCAGGGGAGAATCACTGGATTGCTGTGAAGAACATTCTTAAATACTTGCGAAGGACTAAAGAATTGTTCTTGGTGTATGGTAACGGGGATCTCCAAATGGAGGCTTTTACCGATTCGAGCTTCCAGAGTGACAAGGATGACAGCAAGTCTATCTCAGGGTTTGCATTTACCCTCAATGGAGGGACGGTGAGTTGGAAGAGTTCCAAACAGGATACCGTTGCAGACTCAACGATGGAAGCTGAATATATTGCTGCAAATGATGCTGCCAAGGAAGCCGTCTGGATGAGGAAATTCATCGTGGAGCTAGAAGTAGTTCCAACCATTATTGATCCAATACCTTTGTATTGTGACAATAATGGGGCTATGGCGTTGGCCAAAGAGCCCAGGTCCCATCAGAAGTCCAGACACATCCTGAGGCGATATCATGTGATCCGGGAGATAGTTGATCGCCGCGAGATCGAGATTAAGAGAGTAGACACAAAGAACAACGCTGCGGATCCATTCACCAAGGCCCTCCCTCAGCCGCAGCATGAGCGACTTTTTGAGATGTTGGGTATGAGATATGCCAATAACTGGCCTTAGTGCAAGTGGGACATTGTTGGATATATGTATGCCCTAGAGGCCATTATGAGATAGTGTATGTACTGATATGTATATATATATTCAGAGGACAGTCTTGCTCGACATGATAGTATGCTATCTGGTTTTACTTTATCATATGTTCACTTGATCATGTTTATATTCATTTAGTGCATGTTGATAAAGCCCTAAGGATATTGGCTTGACTAATGGGATTATGATGCGGATCATACTAGTGGGAAGTCTTTAGTTTATAAGCATATCATTGAAATGTTCCTAGTCGTAGGTATATCGAGATAGGGCATCGATATTCCAGTTTAGACTAGCGTATACCATTCTTGTTCCATATGATGGGCGATGGATGATCCCATATCCGTCTGGTGTGTTGACACCGAAGATAGTATACGGGTGCTCAGTGAGACTGGGTACACTGAACGGACTCACCGAGAACTCCTATATGGTATTATATCATACGTCGGATAGCAGTTCTCAGGTGACACTGGTACATGTTAGTCTGTAGACCCGAGATCGTCATAGAGTCTTGTGTGTCCTCCCACTGTACTTTGATCTCCACCCTACTGCGGCTCTACTGAGTCGTACAAACAGGTGGATTTTAGGTATAGTCTCGAGGCATATGGAGGCAGTGAGCGATAGGAGGGGTTTTGTCTCTCCCGGTATTGGGGGTTGATGCTGTGCTGTGCACGATTGGCTATAACGGGAAGTCCCTGGCCAGGGCTGCTGAGATATTACAGATAAGTGTTATCAGCAAGTTTCTCGATCTGTTATAGACCATATACCGGCATGACTTATTGAGTTATTGGGGTCGACGATTCCATCCCTAGACTCGATATGCAGCATATCTGACGAAGAGAATGGACTGTACGGTAAGTGTTGCCGGATGGATTGACAGGAGTTTTGACAGGTTCGCTTGTTCTTATTCTAATCGCTCAATACCCAGGTGGCCGTTACATTTAGCTGAACGCTTGCGGCTTATGGGTGTTTGATATGATCATCATCTACTGCTGGCGTATTGACGAGTCTTAGAGTCCCACATAGAAGTTTCTCGGCTCAAGCGAAACGAAGTGGTGCACATATGAGATATGTGCGGAGGCTCGATTAAAAACGAGTATGTGATACTGTATTTTAGTCGGGCATTTAATATTAGTCACGTCATATAAGATATGACCGATTTATTAAATCAAGTGTTGATTTAATATTGACTTTTATATTATTTATTATTTATTTAAATCCTTTTCTTTTTATGGATACATGCATGTATATGTAGATGGTGATGTGCATACACACATACATACATGAAATGTATCATGGTTGATGATACAAAGAGGATGGCAATATAAGAATCATATTGTAGATAAATAAATATATGGATATTTTCATTAAAGTTAAAGGTAAAAGAAAAACATTATTGAGTCATTCCTTCTACACATTTCTACACATTTCCATGGTTGAATTTAACTCAACCATGGTTCTTTTTCCTTTTGCCTTTAACCTAAATTAAAATATCTAGATATTATTTTAACTATAGTTATGGTTATGATAAGATATCTCTCTCTCTTTCATTTTCTTTTTCATTCTTATCATTATTCACTCCAAAAGAAAAAGAAAGAGAGCCATCTTCTTCCTCCAAACACTAGCTCTCATTTAATTATTAAAATAGAGTTGGAGAAATAAAAGAAAAGGTATTAAATAAGAATTGCAACCACTTCATCATCCTACACAACCTTTGCTATCTTGTGTAGGGTGTTGTGCTTCAAAGATTTTCAAAGATCGAAGGAAGCAACAAGCTTAGGGCAAAGAGCTTCGGGTGGATCGTCGTGGACGAGGAGTTGATCAAGCGAACCCTTCCAAAGAAAAGGAGTCTTCCAAAGAGGTCTACAAAGGTTGTAGTCTCATAACTTAGTATAACTTAAGTCTTAAAAATTGATACTATTAATAGTTACTTCATAAATTCTAGTTCGATTCATAGTATAGTTTGCTTAGCACCTCAAAATTTTATTGTTATAGCACGTGTGATGCTTCAAAACCCTAATAAAGGTGTTAAGGAAACCCTACAAGTCCGTCCAGTGTACCCAGTCTCGACTGAGCACCCGTATATCATCTCTGATGTCAAACACCAATGGATATGGGATCATCCATTGCCCATCTGTATGGGTCGAGAAGGCATACGCTAGTCTACTCTGGTATATCGATGCCCCGTCTTGATATACCCACGACTAGGGACCTTGAAGGATGTACCTATGGACTACCATGTCCCCACTAGTATGATCCGCATCATAGTCCAGGTTGTCAAGTACACATCCTAAGGGCTTTACCAACATGTGACAGAGAGACAATCAGTATACACGTTAAGGTAAAGGGTAACTAGATAGCATACTATCATGTCGAGCAAGAAAGTCCTCCCTATATATGTCCAAGCATCCACTACAATATACATCACATGTATAGTAATGGCCTCTAAGGCATACATATAACTAATAATCTCCCACTTACACTAGGGCCATCTGACAACAGTGGTTGTAGTATCTCATACTCAACCATCCCATAATAGTCTCTCTCTGGGAAAAGGCCTTTGTGAGTGGATCCGCCGTATTGTCCTCTGAGTCTACTCTCCTAACCTCGATCCCCTGGAGATCAACCATCTCCATGATCAGGTGATACTGCCTTAGAATATGTCTGGATCACTGATGGGACGGACATTCCTAGGCATAAGCCACAACTCCATTGTCACACAATGGTAGGAACGAAGTTCATCTCATGAACAAATATACACCCAGACTGCCTCTTTGGTAGCATCTTTGGTAACGATATATCTTGCCTTTATCGTCTAGTATGCCACGGTATTTAGCTTGGAACTCTTCCAACATACCGTCCCTTTACTGAGGGTAAAGACAATGCCTGCGACTGTCATTCAGTCGTTCATATCACCCTGGAACCTTTCCAGTGATTCTCCCCAGGATCAATTGATACCATTTCACTACATCTAGTGAGTATCCTAACATCCAATTAGATCTATCTCATAGATCCAAAACCCAGGATTTAGGAGGTATCATTTTGATCCTGTATCGAGAATCCTTATGATAAGCGGAGATTGATCGAGCGTAGCATAGGAAACTCCTTCCCTATCAAGAGTATGTCATCCACGTACTCTACGAGGATCACCACCATACTCTCTACTACCTTTTTGTATATACAAGGTCCATCTACCATTTTGATGAAGTCAAACTCTTTGACTAACTCATCAAAACAAACGTTCCAACTCCGCGATGCCTGCTTTATCACATAAAACATCTTGCACACGTTTCCGCTGCTCCCACTGTCTACGAAGCCCTCTGACTGTGTACTTATAGACTCTCCTTTCTAAATCATCATTTAGAAAAGCAGTCATGACACCCAACCGCCAGATATCGTAGTCATGGTATGTAGCCGTGGCAAGTAGGATCTGGACGGACTTAAGCATAGCTACTTAGAAAAGGTTTCATCATCAGCCATAATTCGTCTATGATGCAATCCTTTTAACAAGTCTAGCTTTGAAAGTCTCTACTTTTCCATGTACACCAAGTAATCTTCTCAAGATATACTTGCTCCTGATGGGGATTTAACCCTTCAGATAAAGCAACCAAAGTCCATACTTTGTTGGTGTATAAGGATTCCATCTCAGATCGCTAAGCATCCAGCCATTCTTACAGAGTCCTACTCCTGATGGCCTGGTCGAAACTAGTTGGGTCATCATCTCATGATGCAATTCTCGCTCCCACTGTCATAGAGAAACCAAAGTAACTCTCAGGTGGGTGAGGAACCCTACTAGATCAGCGGAGAGGCTGAGGTTCGTTGGAATCTACTGAATCCTTTGGTTCTACCAAATCATCTGCTGCAGTTTGTATAGCTGGAACTCATTCCAGTTCTACCTCACGACCACTAATTTCTTCTCAAGAAATTCCCTTTCACAAAAGTGGCATGTTTGAGAAACAAAACATTTTTGTTCCTCGGTTTGGTAGAAGATATTCCTTTTCTAATGCTTGGGATATCCTACAAACTTCCACAGAACTGACCTTGCCTCGAGTTTGTCCGGATTTTGCTTTTAGACATAGGCCGGACAACCACAAATCTTAACTGACTTAAGAGATGGGCTCTTCCCTTACCATATCTTATATGGAGTGGTAGGCATCTGATTTAGTTGGAACGCCATTCAATAGGTATGCAGCTTCACAAGTGCATAAGCCCCAAAAAGGAAACAGGAAACTCAGTAGTACAAATCATAGAGCACACCATATCATATAGGGTGCTGTTGCTCCGCCCCGATATACCATCGTGCTATGGTGTATACGGAGGAGTAATGCTGAGAGAGAATCTCATTCTCCTTTAGAATAATCCAGGAATTCCGTGCTCAAGTATTCTCCTCCCTGATCACATCAAAGGACATAATACTTATACCCGTTTTGGTTTTCTACTTCTACCTTATATTCTGTGAATATCTCAAAAGGTTCGAACTTGTGTTTCAACAGAAACATATGTCTGAATCTTGAGAGATCATCAGAGAATGTAATGAAGTATAAAGAACCGGTCTTGGTATGTGAAGACAGGGGACCTTCATACATCAACATGTATCATCCCAAGAGTTCACTAACTCTTTCTCTGCTTCCTATAAACAGAGCTATGATCATCTTATCTCTGTGACATGACCAGCAAGTTTCACAAGATGTAAATTCAAATTAGTTTAAATATGCAGCTATATGTAACTTCAGCTAGTCGGGTCGCATTGATATGACCTAGTCTACAATACCTCAAGTAGGATTCGTTCATTTCTGAACTCTTCCTCTTGTGTGTTCTGTATACTAAGAACTGTAGTTTGATTTAGAACTTCAATGCTTTTAGATAACGTGCCTGAACCGATCAACTCTTGATATAGGAAATGTTCAAAACATTATCCAACAACACAAAATTATATCCTTTCTTTACTAATAAAAAGACTGATATGATGTTGTATATCAGGTTCGGTATCTAATGATATTTGTTCAGAATCAATGTATTCTGGTAATACAGGGTGATAGTTACCAACAGACTTGGCTGCAACACTTGCACCGTTTTCTATCTCATGAAACTTATCACCTGTTCTCAGTTCTCTACCTGTTTGTAGCCCATGTAACAGATTACATATGCGGGATCCTGATCCGGTATCACATACCCAGGACGTAAAGGATACTGAGAAACAGTTCTCTGTAATGAACACACCCGAAGAAGATGCATCAGTATGCACTTTCTTCGTTTGGGCGGCACGGGAATTCTGGTAATCCCCAATTTCCTGCTCTGTCTTATAACAGTTATAAGTTGGAGCGGGACCAACGTTCCCCAGCTCAGTATAACAAGCGGGTTCGGTCAATACATCCGTATTATTATCTTGATTAAGGCGTGATATGGTCGCTACCTGGAGAGAGAGAGAAGAAAACACTCTGCGTGCGGTCTTGCAAGATCAGATTGGTTATTATTTTATCTAATCAGGATGTCTCCCACTGTTTTTATCAAATCTTCCTTCAAACCCTAAAAGGAAAGAAAAGCCAGGATTAATTACACCCTACAACTTCGCCAATCTTTCAGCCAGGCCAGTGTCGGTACTTTGAGGGAGGTTCCCCGTGCTTTCGCACGGACCTAATTAAAGTAAACCTCGTTTTCCCAGAGGCGTAACCCCGTTGACACCTTTCTAGACACCTACTTGATCGGCTAATTGTAATGTGTAAAACTCTCCCAGGAGTAACAATTACTCGCAGTGGGTATCGGGATCCAACTATCTCATAGAAGGTATGCAATCTCATTGCAAATTTCAACACTTGAAATTCCCGATAATTTTGCCCCAAACGATCTATGACCTTGACAAGGTCAACAAACCATAGACCGTAAGTCAAGTTCAACCCGTCATTTCTTGATTGAATTAAACCCACCCGCACGACCCTTGATAAGGTCAACAAGGCCGTACGACTACCCTAAAACAATCTGCATCATATGCATAAACAGATAAATACCGGTCAGCTACCGCACACTACGCCTTGACAAGGTCAACAAACGCGGCACGAATACTAAGCAGGACTTATCTGAAATGACGGAGGGCTACGACAGGTTTTTCTGAAAACCTATTGCGTAATGAACTTGATATCGTTGTAGAATCAAATGATTTTAATATGGAGTGTTTTTGAGGCTTTTACTAGTTTCGCTAAAGAGGTCACTCCCGGTGAAGGGATCTCGGCTCTTTCCTCGTCGAATGAGGTGCAGGATATATCATATACATCACTGTGCAAAGCAAGAACTAGAAAAGCAATCAAAAGCCAAACCGAGGGGTGTAGCATCTGCCAGTCATTGCTAAAGGGGTCACTCCCGGTGAAGGGATCTCGGCCCTTTCCTTATCGAATAAGGTGCAGGATGTTCTATAAGGAACACCGCGATGCAAAGCAAGAACTGTAGCTACCTGTTTTTGAAAATTCGATTCCACAACATCTTTTAGGTTTCTTTTTCTTTCATTAATCACATTAATGAAGTCCCATCATTTAAGTACCTAAACATCACAGATAAATACGACGTACACTTATGCCATCCGCATTCGCCTCGATGTCCCCTCGTGCACCGTTAGGTTAGGTAACTAACGGCAGAGCGGGGCAGGGCTAGCGCGGGTGTAAAACATAAGTAACGTCTATATAATATATCATATATACTATATACAGTATCTATCACAGAACATCAAATGATCACATCACGTATATCGCAGCAGAAGAAACATATGAAACATTGGATATACTAGGACGTCCGTGTTTTATTTTGAGCCTCTATAAAACACGGATTCCACGGTCGCGATGAATAGCCAAACCCACACCCCTAGACCCCTACGAGAGTGGCAAGCAACCCTGCCAATTCTAGAGTTAGGAGACCCGGACTTGACTCCTCGAGTTGGTCTCCCACTGGACTCTAGAACCCGGTTACTTGTGCTCTCCTCCTTGGGTCTATCCTAGTGCGGAAGAGTAAATAATATACAAATGGTGACATCAACCTCAACCCGGAAGTGCCCTAATAAAAGAATATTACATACATTTAAATTTACGTGAATGAAAATAAAAACCCTCATCTCACATAAAACCCCCGGCTATTCAAAACGCGACGATCCAATATAACATATCCAGCAACACATAACATCACATGTCATCAACGTAAGTAAATATGCGCATCCCAATTGTCGTTGGCATATAGCAACAAAACCGGCGATAACACATATTACACTTACGGTCGCAGAAAAGAAAGTGTAAAACTACAACAGTTGGAATCCGCAACCTTCTTAGACATCACATGCCTAACAATTATAAACCCCGCATTTTAGTCTCTATATCGAAAACACTTTTCAATATCAAGTCGGGCAATTCAACAAGATTCCCGATATGTGATCGAATGCTCGTCGCAAACTTTAGTAGACGGCCGCACCCCCGGATGCCGTCGACGAAATGCACTAAGGCGGAACACCGCTGCCGCAAGCACCCGAACGGATGCTTTCGGCGACGGGGTTCTCCTACAGTCACTTGATCGGGGCTATGGGGCATGTCTGTCTATTAAGTTTACTCGGCGAGTATCCGCGTACGCTACGTGATTGCGACGGACTTTTGATCGCATCAAAATTCCGTGGCATCCGATTATGTGAGACTAAACTGCTATGTTTATAACATCCAAATTAGTTATCTTATAACTATATATGGATTCCAAATATTGTATCACATTCCAGATAAATAGACAATGTTAAACTTTCCGATCGAATGATCAAACACCCAAGTTTTCCTTCTAGTTCTCAACACTTGAGGGGAGTTTAAAAACATCCATCACATGCCACAGTACCAATGGTCCAGCCGTAGAAGGGTCAAGCCAACGCCTCACATGTGGAACGCCGTACTGCCCCAAACCCTAAGGTTCATAAGGCAGTTCAAGACGGTCACATAATCGAGTTAAGGTTTGTTGTCTTCTAGAGGGTCCATTGTGTAACTTGCACGATTCAGACGTTCTTAAACTACGGAAAAATCCAACACTTGGAAATTTTCCAGGTCGGGAAAAAGCGAGTTATTGATATCCGCTCGAACCTTTTAACACTTACTAAATTATCCGGAAAAGATAACAAAATTAAATTCTCCGATCGAATCGACGATTACAAAATAAACCCCAAAATACTCAACACTTGAGTCAGGCTAAAAATACCCATAAAATAGAAAAAACAGAGAAAGGTATTACTGTGCAAAATATAAAACACAAGCTCACTGTACGGCCGTGGATCCGTGGCATAAGAAGGGTACTGCCGCGGTTCCGCGGCCATCCGTACGACTCACTTTGTCGTTTTGCACAATAATTCCTAAAATCACCTGCTGAATTTTTTAGGTATTTTTAATACAGAAAAATCCCAGTTTTGAAAAATTTTCCAGAGAGGGGGTATAATTTGACGTAACAGGTTCGATCGGGGTTTTAACTTCGTTAACACATCGCCTAATGTTCTAGTTAGGCTCTGATACCACTGTAGGGTTCCTAGGCACACTAACAAGGCTCTACAAGGCATCGACCATGCCAAAATGAGATTTTTAGGTGCCGAACAACCCTTAGCAAGATCGTATACTAGAGATTAGGCGAACAAAAGCAAGTAAATCACATTTACACTAAGTGAATACGAAATACAACCTTTGTAGATCGGTCCTTCACTTCATATGCTCCTTGATGTAGTCCCTTCGCTGCGATCATCCAACTCCCGGACTCTTGGACGGCTCCTTGAGAAATGGCAACGGTATTGCTCGAAGTCTTCGAGGCCGAAGATGATCTACGTCGAGTAAATACGAACTCAAGCTTCTACTTCACTAACTAGAGAATTAGTGAAGTAAACACCCTAAACTAAAGTGCTAGTCTAGTAGAGGATGGTGAGATAGGAAATGGGTACTCTTTAGAATTTGATTTCTCACTTTGGTTCTCTCTCTTTTTCAAACCCTGGCATGAATATGAAGGAGGAAGAAGATGAGCTAAAAAATGAGAATGGAAAAAATGATCAAGAGAGAGAATAAGCAAACCATGGTGAGTGAGTATCATATACTAACTCATGTAAAGACATTACCATGGTTTAATTATAGTGGTTAGGTTTATGAATATGCTAAGTAAAAACAAAACTAGTTGACATTGGTCAATGCACTCACAAGCTTCATGAAGCTTCATGCACTTGAACAATTATCCACTAATTTTGTATTTACTTTGTATATTAAAACCCCACCCATATAATTATAATGGTGTATGTCTCATACACCCATATAGTGTGTATCAACAACCATGATACAATTTGTACAAAAATAAATATATATCACATATATATTAACTTGTGCACAAGTGAGAAAAACAAATGCTTAAAGTGAACCAATGTTAGTTAATGTAAATTAGTATATCATATATACAATTATACACTAAATTATCAAATCAACACTTGACTTAATAATCCGGTTATATTTCATACAACCGACTAACATTCAATGTATCGACTTATCGAATCAACCCTTGATTCGATAACTTGGTTATATCGCATATAACCGATCGACACAAGCATCACGAGAATAGAATACGGTATCACATACACGCATTATTCTCGATCCCGCACATATCACATATGCACTCCTATCTCATTTTGCCTGAGCCAGTACAACCTCTATGTAGGACTCTAAAGACTCATCAATACGCCGGCAGTAGGAGATGATCATATCAAGCACCCACAAGCCGTTAGTAGTACTAGCTGGACGTAACGGCTACCCGGGTATTGAGCGATCAGAAGATCAGCAAGCAAGCCCGCTCCAACTCCTGCAAAAAGCCTGACAGTCACACTACCGTACAGTCCGGTCTCCTCGTCTGATATGTCGCATATCAGTTCTAGGGGTGGCAAACGTCAGACCCCAATAACCGATAAGTCATGCCGATATGAGGCTCATAACGGGTCGAGAAACTACTGTTAACACTTACCAGTATGTCTCTAAACCAGCCCTGGCCAGGGACTTCCCTATTATGGCCAATCGAGCATAGCGCAACATCAACCCCCAATACCGGGAGAGACGAAACCCCTCCTATCGCTCATTGCCTCCATGTGACTCGGGACTGTACCCAAAACCACCATTTTGCACGCCCTCTTGGACGTGGTAAGGTGGAAATCAAAGCACAGTGGGAATCACACAAGACTCTATGACGATCTCGGGTCTACAGACTAACCTGTACCAGTGTCACCAGAGAACTGCCATCTGACGTAAGGTATAATACCATCTGGGAGATCTCGGCGAGTCCGTCTAGTGTACCCAGTCTCCACTGAGCACCCGTATATCATCTCTGATGTCAAACACCAATGGATATGGGATCATCCATCGCCCATCTGTATGGGTCGACAAGGCATACGCTAGTTTACTCTGCTATATCGATGCCCCGTCTCGATATACCCACGACTAGGGACCTTGAAGGATGTACTTATGGACTACCATGTCCTCACTAGTATGATCCGCATCATAGTCCAGGTAGTCAAGTACACATCCTAAGGGCTTTACCAATATGTGACAGAGAGTCAATCAGTATACACGTTAAGGTAAAGGGTAACCAGATAGCGTACTATCATGTCGAGCAAGAAAGTCCTCCCTATATATGTCTAAGCATCCACTACAATATACATCACATGTATAGTAATGGCCTCTAGGGCTTACATATAACAAACAAAACGCACGTCCAAAGGCCCGCTAAAATCTCATGTCGTATCCCAAATACGAATCACATCATATCACCGATCTCATGGCGTTATGCCCAATCTCATCGACTCATCTCCAAACATCATACACTATCCTCATCATCCAGGTATAAGTATAACAAACAAGCAATGTATGGGTGTGGGTGTAAACCTATTCTAGGGTTCACAACTAGGGAACTATACTAGTTTACTTCTATACCCTAATCTATCCATAGTACACCTAAACACATCTAGAATATCCATATCACACTTAACGCTATCATACTTATATATATAGTATACTAAACATCGAACTGCGGGGGTACTATACGCCATCCACCCGACTTCCCCCGAAGATATAATCTACTCACCTCGCATCCTACGTGTTGGTGTCGACGTCGCCTTCATCTTCTTCATCATATGAAGCCCTCGTGAAGGTACCTACAAAGATAACATAATCGGAAAGCGTATTAAAATCACATCGCGAATACCAAAACGACACGCTAATGCCTATAGGTTAGAACCTATGGACTACGCTTTGAAAACCATCAAACAATCCTCGATATCATCGTACAAACGTCAAGTGATCGAAGTAAAACAAAAATACGCAAATCCAGAATTCAAAATACGAGAAACGAAAACACGAATCAAAACAGCAACTTAAGAAAAAGGTCTCAGATTCTACCCTAGGTCAAATCAGCCAATTTTGCATATGCCAGGGGTCTATTTTAATGACTAGGGGGGCCACAGAACCAACACGAGGCCAAATAGCCTAGGTCTGGCCGCAAATTAAGGCCAGGCAGAATAAATCTGCGGCTAAGGAATGGAACCAGGGGCTGGGGTCTTGGGGTTAGTTTCCTGGGTGCCTGCACATCTCTCTGTGTTCATAAAATGATTTTCATAGTCTTCTAGTGATAGCAGATTTTAAATAACCCTCACAGAGTCCACAAATTTCCGATATCGGCTTTTCTAAATCCGTATTCCGGGTTTCTAGACTCTGGTTTAGGCCTGAATTCTAGCACTAGGGGGTTTGTGTGGCCTCTACTGAGCTTAATTAACCATCACCACTCTCAATTCTCATTAACCCTAACTAGAGTTTTTCTAAGTCCACAAAATCACATGATATCGGTTCTATCATAACATGGGGGTAAAAGTAATGCAAATACTAAGCTAAAGGTTCAGAAATTAGCTCCTTTGGCAACTCAAGAATTTTCTTGAGTTGCTCATGTAAGTCTACGGTAGCACCCCGGCCGTCTTTCCGAGGCCAAAATGCGGAAACGACATCTAAAGTAAACTCGTGACGAATCACAAGGATACCTCTCACCTGTATATACATACCTGCATCCGCATTCCGACTGAATGCGAATGCGATGAGACTAAAGTAATCCAACAAATCTAATACTAGGATCCGGCTTAAACAAAAGCCCACTAGTATGATCCGTCCGATCATGATCCGTGCAATACGGTACGTATAAGATCGAACCCTGCCATATATCATACGGCCACTACAACGTTTCGCCCGAAACATGAGAAACTGTCTGTGGGGGACTCTAAAGACTCATCAATACTTTGGGTGTGGATTTAACCACTAGCACGTCAGAGGTATTAGCCGTATGTGACGGGCCACCAAGAATTGACCAAAAGGGAGGTCGATGAGCGAACTCATCCTGACACCCTACAGAGCCTGTCAGTAACAATATCCGTATAGTCCGGTCCGTTCGTCTATGAGCATCGCATGGCGGGCCTAGGGGGTTGGTAAAAGTCAGACCCCCAAAAGCGGTACAAGTCATGTCGGAGTGTAGCCCAGAACACCCTGAGATACTACTGGAATACTTACCAGTAAATCTCTTGCCTTGGCCAAGGACTTCGTGTAATGGCTCTCCTAGACACAGTGCGACCTCACCCCCAATACCGGGAGAGACGAAACCCTGCCGATCCGCTCACTGCCTCTATGTGGCTCGGGACTGTACCCAACTAAAACCTGTTTGCATGCCTCCTTTGAGCCGTGGTAGGGTACTAATCAAAGCACAGTGGGAACTCACACGAGACAAATGACGATCTCAGGTCGATGAATTAACCTGTACACATGTCACCAGGGAACTACTATCTGACGTCAGGTATAATACCAACTAGCATGTTCCCGGCGAGTCCTGTCCAGTGTACTCATAACCCAATGAGCACCTGTATACATCTTAGGTGATCCAACTGACACCAATGGCTTGTGAGACTGACCACCGCCCCTCGTCGGGGTTTGGACTGTATACACTAGTCTACTCTGGAGTATCGATGCCCTGTCTCGAATACTCCCACGACTAGGGACCACTTTAAAGATGTGCTTATAGACGCCAGATCCCACGTATATGATCGCCATCATACTGCTGGTAGTCAAGCAAGAATCTTAAGGGCTCTATCAACGTGTAATAGCGACTTGTAAGGTCACCTAAAGCAGTACACGATGATAAAGATAAACCAGATAGCATACTATCATCTCGAGTAAGACTGTCCTACCGGCACAGGTTCTCCCTCAATCATTGCAATCACGTGCCTGTGATCCAATAATTGACTCTGAGGGAACTATATCCAACAATCTCCCACTTGCACTCAAGGCTAATTATTGCGATGTCGCATACTCACAGCCCGTGTTATACCGAACACCCAACTCCTCTACAAATCAGTCTCACAAAGCCCGTTTGCGAAAGTATTGCGTTCGAGGAATAGCCTTAGTGAGTAGATCCGCCATGATGTTTCTTTCTATGTCTCACTTTATCTTAAGTTCGGGAAGAAAGCCATCTCCCGAAATGAGCAATACCTGTCTTAGAATATGTCTAGATATCTGATGGGACCTAGTTCATAAATGAACTCCAAATTCAAACTTCTTAGACTGTATCGTCAACTGAACTTAATCAGTATCCTGCGCCACACCTCCCTCAGTATCCGCTTGGACCACCTGTCCAAAATACTGCCCCTCGTCAGAGGGAAAACTATAACTCTAACAGCCACTCTGTCATCTAGGTCACCTTGGAAGCCTGGAATGATAATCGTCTCCGGAAAGAGGCTGTCGTTATCATATCCCTAGAACATCCACTTATGTTCTAAAACTGCTTCCGAACGTTTCTCCAGGATAGGATTGATATCAACTTATTGCATCTCGTGCAAAAACAATATCTGGTGTGGTACATGACATCTCATGATCAACTCAATTGCCTAAGCAAGTGATCTGCCAATCATGCACATCCCTCTCCCCTTTAGTCTGTAAGACACCTTTAGAGAGGGTGACTCCATCACCTGCAGGTACACTACCGTGCCAGGAGTCGTCCATTCTAAAACACCTTTAGAATGCTGTCTAACTAACCAGATTAGGAAACTACCCAAATCTAGATCTAAAACCATAGATCTAGTAACCAGAATGTCTGATATAATATCCAAGCTTTATGTGGAGAAACCACTGTGTGACAACCAAAGTATAACCGATCGCAGTATAGGAATTTCACTTCCTACTCTGTGTATGTCATCCAAATACCAAGACATCACACCCTACTACCTTCTTAACAGATCAATCCCCTATTCTGATGAAGTCAAACCTATGACTGTAACATCAGAAATAGATGATCTATCTCCGCTATATCTGCTTTAGTCCATAAATAGACATAAGCTACCTGTCCACTATGCTTCCGCTGCTCCCACTAACTACGACAACCCTCTGGCAGAGTCATATACACGTACACTTCTAAAGCTAGTTTAGAACGACGTTATACTTATCCTCCTGCCGGGTCTCATAGCCTGGAACAACAGTAGTGTCAAATCTGGGTAAACAAGAACCTCCCTGTCACCGTCTTTGAGCATACTGAAGTACCTCTCGAGTGCCTGAGATTACCCACCATATCTGCGGAGTGGCCAATAGAATGTCAAACCAGATTGAATCTTTAGGTTCTTATCAAATTTTCAGTAATCGTTTGCGGTTCTGGAACCACTTCCAGTTCTACCATACTCCCACTACTGTTATCTGAAAAAATCCATTTTACTAAAACTGTGGCGAGTCAAGAAAAATATCTTTATTGATCTTCCACATGGTAGAAAATCAACCCTCGTCATAGCCCTGGTCAACCCACAAACAACCATTACAGAAACGTGCCTTGAGTTATCCAGAGTCTGGTTTTAAGCATAAGCCGGACAACTCCCCGTACCTTAACATCGTTAAGATATGAACCGTTCTATATCCAATATAGAAAAAGAGGCACTGATTTAATTGGAACCAGATTCAAATCATGCAGCTGTCTCCAGTGCATGTAAACTAAATTGATAGAGGCCGATCAGCATAATCAACTTAGGAATACAGCCGGATATGAGTAACCTGAAAGCGAAGCAAGTTCTCATAATCATTACTATTAACTGAATACCATACACAAGTATCTACATCTTCGATCACCTTGAAGAATCCTGATACTTGCAACGCCTGGTTCTCTACTTTATTCTTATACCTATAACTTCTCAAAACTTAGACCTTGCATTTCTACGAAACACATATCTAAGAACCAGAGAAGTCACAAGTAAACAGAATATAGTACGAGTACCAACCCCTCTGTCCTTATGGACACTGGACAACATACAATGCTCTGTATAAGTCCCTTGAGTCTAATAACTCATTCCCTGTGTGTCGTAGGTTGAAAACTGTACTTATGGTTAAGAAGAATTACACCGATGTTTAATGCTCCTTACCTAACCATCCACTAATATAGGTAAATGTCATGGACATAATTTCAAAAAATTATATCTCACTTTATAAAAATAAACGTACAGATATATCAATTTGAAATTGATGCATAACAACGGATATTCAAAACCAAATATTTGCCGTCCGGCAAACAACCCAGGTGATTTCCTCAAATATCACCAATTACAACGAATTCCAATATAATGAGGATGATCACCTAGTTCCCAATAACTTACTCCCACTCATCATCTGTAAAACCATACAGATGTGAGAATCATACCTGGTAAATACATACCCTGGAGCAAGTGTCTAATTGGGAAATCAGTTTTTTTTAACAATACACAGTGAAACTGAAACATATAAATGTTTCGAAGGGTATCTGGGTATTCTTAGTAATGCCTCTTCCATTATCAGATTCACAACTGTAACCGTATATTTCTTAGCCATCTCTCCAAATCCCTTTATATGTCTTTAGTCATTACCTTCTGTACACCCCTTTAGGCTAAATGGTTTTCTTCCTTCCCTACCGTTCGGCACCAGCCTATGGTTTGGAAGAAGACTATCCAATAAGCATAATGGGTGTACTCTCCTAATTCTAGGAGTACTCGTAACCTGAGAGAAGGTGAAGATAAAAGACAACCGAATAAAACCTTATTCCTATTTCTCCTGAACCAGAATCCATCCCCAAACTGGAATAAGTTCCTTCGAGTTCGTATATAACCATACGATAGAGTATCCAAATAACTGTGGATCTTCGTAGTGATACGGAGTGTTCTGGAGAAATACAAAGGTGAAGTAGGAGTGGAGATGAAATACTTGGTTTGGTCGGGAATAGCAGTCGCAATTTACTTTTCCCTCTTACTAATCCCTTTATTTGTTTTTACTTAATACCTTCTGTACACCATCGCTAGGCTAATTGGTTTTCTTCATTCCCTACCGTTTGGCACCTGCCTATGGTTAGGAAGAAGACTATCCAATAAGCGTAATAGGTGTACTGTCCTAATCCAAGGAGCACTCGCAACCTGAGAGAAGGTAAAAGGAAAAGACAACTGAATAGTCCTATTCGTTTTCTCCAGAACCGGAAACCATCCTCGAATCTGGAACAAGTTCTTTCGAGTTCGTTTATAACCATACGATGGTTTTATCCAATGGAAGTGGATATTCGTAGTAATACGGGGTGTTCTGGAGAAAAGGGTAAAAGTAGGAGTGGCAATGAGGTATGCAACTCTGACAATCCAAAAGCCAGTGTTTAAGAAGGTTTGGTCAACTTGGTCACTGAGTCATAGTCAAGGGTCTGGTCATGATCACTGCCAAAGAGAGAGAGAAAAGAAACACTCAGCGTGCACTCTAACCTAGATCAGAATGGTTATCACTTTATCTAATCAGGAAACCTCCCACTGTAACCTCAAATTCTCCTCCAAACCCGAAAGAAGAATTAGTCGGGATCACCCGAGGAGTAAACCAACTCATCTGTGGGAATCGGGATCCAACTATCATCGCATGATAACGTGATGGAATCCACTCACGTTATCACACTCCAGAAGGTATGCGCATATTTGGCAAGTTTCAGTTTCTTTAGAAACTCCCGATGTGATTTTTACCCCATGCTCTTATGACCTTGACGAAGGTCAACAAATCATAAGTTACATGTCAAGTTCTACCCGTCATTGTCCAAGTTAATTTGAACCCACCCGTACAAGCCCTTGACGAAGGTCAACAAGGCTATACGACTGTCCCAAACCAACGCATCTATCAATGCAGTAGAAAGGTAACAAGCAGCTACCATTCACTATGCCTTGACGAAGGTCAACAAACATAGCATGAATACTAAGTGCGACCCGTCTGAAATGACGGAGGGCTACGAATGGTTTTTGGCGAAAAACCTTTCATATAATGAACTTGATATCGTTGAAGGAACCGGATAGCTTTTTATAAAAATATAGTGGCGAAAACCTTTGCTAAAGAGGTCACTCCCGGTGAAGGGATCTCGGCTCTTTCCCCGTAGAATGATGTGCAGGATATTCCAACTGAATACCACGATGCAAAGCAAAATTAATCGGCTATAGTGAAGTTATTACCCTGACGCAAACTTCTGTCCAAGGGGTCACTCCCGGTGAAGGGATCTCGGCCCTTGCTTCGTCGACTGAGGTGCTGGATATTCATAACCGAATACCACTGTGCAAAACAAAATAGAACGTCCTTGCAATAACAGCTTTTTGAAAAATGTTCCAACAACATCAGAATAGGGTTGTTTAGCTTGCATTGATCCGAATCAATGCAGTCCCATCAATTGATCACACCAATAAAGAACGAAAATACGATGTACGTATATGCCATCCGCATTCGTCACCGGGTCCCGTCATCACCCGTTAGGTTACTTAACTAACGACAGAGCGGGGACTGGACTAGCGCGGGTGTAAACATATACAACATCTACTAGTATATATATCAATATATAATATTCGCTCAAGGCGTGATAAAATGCAACATCACAGAGAGTAAAAAGCATCACAGAACAATACGGATAATCTGGGATCCCCGGGTGTCATAGAGCCGCTACTGAAACCCGACGTTCCCCTGGTCGTGTGGATAGCCTGTGCAATGAAATCCTAGACCCCGACGGGTGCAGCAAGTTACCCGCCAAAACCTGAAGCGAGGCAGCCCCCTTCAACAACGTGAATGGACCACCCAGCACTTCACGGAATCCGGTAACTTGAGCACCCCTTCTTGGGTCAACCTGTACCCCCTACGAGTGCGGCGAATAGCCCGCCAATTCTAGAGTGAAGCCCCCTCCGTCTCAAAGCCATGAGATGCGGGCCCGTTGCCCTCTAGAATCCGGCTATCCGTGCACCCCACCGCGGGGTAATCCTAGTACATAAAGTAAAATATACAACGGGTACATCGACCTCAGCCCGGTCGTGCCCCAAAAGAATAATATACAAACAGGCAGTGACAGCAGTCCACATGTCGGACGCTCGCCCCGCAATATCAAATGTACAAATACAACCAAACTGTACTATCATTGCATCCAGGCTATCTACCACGAAAAATCCGCAACATCACAGCACAACACAGAACATCAACGTGAATGTCACGTTCGCAAATCCGTTTAAAAGGGCTATAGCAATTAGACAGGATTTACCGATCAAATGACATTCACGGTCGCAGATATACTGTAAATACTGTGAACTAACATGTTTAAAATTTTCGATCAACAAAAATTCTCGAAGTGGGCCCCAAGTACAATACCCAGTACTCAGATAAATCTGGGCCCAAACAAAAAATACCAGAAACCCCATTTCCATGTCAGAAAGTACTGTAGAAATTTTGGTGCAGTGAGGGCACAGAATGGCGGTGGAACCGCGGCCAGAACAGGGTCATTGCCGCGATTCCACGGCGGAACCGTACGATCATGCAACCAAAATTTCTCAGAACTCCTAAAAAACCCTGCCTGATTTTCTGCAGCACTCAAAATAATTTTTTGACAACAAAATAAAATCGACAGAAACTCAGAATTTGGAAATGCAGTTTTTGGAAATTCCGTCCGATCAAAATTCTAAACACGTTAGAGCAAGCTAGTAAAGGTTAATGGCGTGGCTCTAATACCATGTAAGTCTACGGTAGCGCCCCGGTCGTCTTTCCGAGGCCAAAATGCGAAAGCGAAAAACTTTTTCGAACTAGAAAACCGGCGCTATCGTATGCTTAAATCCCGGATCGAACCATTAACCTACAACTAGCTATCTAGAGAAGGGATAGAATGCTATACCGATCGATCCGTGTCCTTCGGTCTTTGGACACCATCCCAAGCTCCTCGCGGCATCTCCGGTCTCGATCTCCTCGTCGGAAAAGGGCACCACATCTACGAGTCTTTTTACGGGCTCCCGCTTCATCCGAAGCAACTCAGGCACGAAGTGTGCTGGCCGACGTTTCCAAGGTGTTGTAGAGAATGTTTGTGATCACTTTGTCTCTTGTATCCATGGCTTGGATGGAGGTTAAAGGTGTTGCCATTGATGGAGATAAAGAGCTAGAGGAAGAAGAAGAAGAAGTGGTTTCTTTTTCCTTTTCTTTTCTTTTGTGATGGAATGCCAGTGAGAGAGTGTGAACAATAATATGAGAGCTAGCCCTTGGCTGCCCCTCTCTCTCCTCTCATCAAATCAACTCACTAATCAATCACATAATGTGATATTTGCACAAGAAATGATACCATGACTCACCCATGAAGTATATGTATCATTTAATGCACAAAATGATGAATTCTAGCTCATTATTTCCGCTATCCAAATATTAATCCAAATGTTTGGTCCAACAAAAAGATCCGGCAACATCTAAAGTAAACTCATGACGGATTACAAGGATACCCCTCACCTGTATATACCTACCTGCATCCGCATTCCGACTAAATGCGAATGCGATGAGACTAAAGTAATCCAACAAATCTAATACTAGGATCCGGCTTAAACCAAAGCCCACTAGTATGATCCGTCCGATCATGATCTGTGCAATACCACACGTATAAGATCGAACCCTGCCATATATCATACGGCCTCTACAACGTTTCGCCCGAAACTTGAGAAACTGTTTATGGGGGACTCTAAAGACTCGTCAATACTTTGGCTGTGGATTTAACCACTAGCACGTCAGTGGTATTAGCTGTACGTGACGGGCCACCAAGTATTGACCAAAAGGGAGGTCGATTAGTGAACTCATCCTAACACCCTACTGAGCCTGTCAGTGACAATATCCGTACAGTCCGGTCCGTTCGTCTATGAGCATCGCATGGTGGGCCTAGGGGGTTGGTAAAAGTCAGACCCCTAAAAGCGGTACAAGTCGTGTCGGAGTGTAGCCCAGAACACCCTGAGATACTACTGGAATACCTACCAGTAAATCTCCTGCCTTGGCCAAGGACTTCGTGTAATGGCTCTCCTAGACACAGTGCGACCTCACCCCCAATACCGGGAGAGACGAACCCCTGCCGATCCGCTCACTGCCTCCATGTGGCTCGAGACTGTACCCAACTAAAACCTGTTTGCACGACTCCTTTAAGCCGTGGTAGGGTAGTAATCAAAGCACAGTGGGAACTCACACGAGACAAATGACGATCTCAAGTCGATGAACTAACCTGTACACATGTCACCAGGGAACTGCTATCTGATGTTAGGTATAATACCAACTAGCATGTTCCCGGCGAGTCCTGTCCGGTGTACTCATAACCCAATGAGCACCTGTATACATCTTAGGTGATCCAACTGACACCAATGGCTTGTGAGACCGGCCACCGCCCCTCGTCGGGGTCTCGACTGTATACACAAGTATACTCTGGAGTATCGATGCCCTGTCTCGAATACTCCCACGACTAGGGACCACTTTAAGGATGTGCTTATAGACCCCAGCTCCCACGTATATGATCGCCATCATACTCTGGTAGTCAAGCAAGAATCCTAAGGGCTCTATCAACGTGTAATAGCGACTTGTAAGGTTACCTAAAATAGTACATGATGATAAAGATAAACCATATAGCATACTATCATCTCGAGTAAGACTGTCCTACCGGCATAGGTCCTCCCTCAATCATTGCAATCACGTGCCTGTGATCCAATAATTGACTCTGAGGGCACTATATCCAACAGCTTAAAGTCCTCATAATCTTCTCTTTCTTGGTCCAATGTGCTTCTCTTGAGCTTGTGCATCTTTTTTGTGAAATGGGATTTTGGTTTTGAGTTGATTTTCATGGAGCTTTTGGGGAGATGAAGAGGGGAGAGAGGGGCAGCAGCAGCAGCAATATAAGGGAGAGAGAGAGAAATAAGTGAAAACAATGAAGGAGGATGGCTCAAGACCAAGTCATACAAAATCTCTCACCTTTCTCTCTCATGCCCATGCCTACACATTCTATTCTTTTCCCTTTTCTTTTCTTTTTCAATAAATCAACAACCATGCTTAAAACATGAAGGAAAGCCATGGAAAAATATGTAACAAGTGTAAAATGATATGGTGCATGTTTTGCACAAAATATGCTAAAAATCCGATTAACGATTTTTAATCGCGATTAGCACTAAATTAGTGTCAAACTAATCATAAAAACTTAAAATTTGCATAATTCACATAAAACACTCTCTTTTAGTAATTTCTATAATTTTCCAAATTTTTCCCAATTTATCGGTATTTAATTATACCGAAATATTAAAATATTCATTTAAAATTAATATTAAATTATAAAAATTACCAAAAATAATATTTTATTTTTTTGAAATGTTACAATCTTCCCCCCTTAAAAAAAATCGGTCCCCGAATTTAAATTTAAACCCCTCAAATACAAAAACATTTCAGTAAAAGTCCAAGTCTTCGGGGTTCCGAAATCATCAATACATAAAACGCATTATAGCGCAATGCACGCACATGAGTAATGAGTAGATAACTCAAAATCAAAACTCCTTCAAGCATCCCGCAATCATCAGAGTCATGGTAAAAGCACAAATGTCAAATCCAAAATAAAACCAAAATGATATAAATCAGAACAATACATGTAAATATCTGAAGAAAATGCATGCTAAACCTTTTCATGTTGCTGTGCTATGCGCGTAGCACTGCACAGTGGCGGACGTCTAGCGTAAGAAAATAATCATATATGTATATATCTTTTGTTTAATACGTACGTTCCGCCGTTTTGAAAACAATTTAGAAGGGTTTTCTTGTTTTAAACGTTTCGTGTCATATAGATAAATACTGAGACTATAGCTCCCTTTTTTTTTGAAAATCCCTTCAATAACTATCGATGCATGCAAAACATATCCAGGTACTATCCTCTGACTGGTCCTGCTCAGTACGAAAACAAATAGAAAAATCATAAAAACGTACTGCTCCATAAGAAACCAATCCAAAATGTGTAAATGAATGCAACGTGCGTCTGGTGCGCACGGAAATCAAAATCCATATATGTGCCATACATGTGCACAGAAACATCATCTAGGTGCAACAGGTGTGCACGAAACATTTGCCAAGGGCAACGGGCGTGCCTGACAGCAAAATCAGGTGCATCTGACATGCACAAGGAATCTCGATTTAGCGCATCTGGTGTGCACCAAAATCGCATCTCATAACATGCGCCAAAAATCCAAATCAGGTGCATCCATCATGCACGAATAAAATATAAAGCATGTGCATCCGACGTGCACGAAATCATGAAATCCAATATCATAATCGAAATCGACGGTATACAATACAGCTCAATCGAGATCAGGTATACAGCGGTATATAATCTCACAACCATGTGTATCAGCGTGCACAAATCAAATCAGAACACTAAAAATGCATGAAAACTATGCCGAACTCTGGCCTGCTGGGTGTCCGCCATATGACCGCTCTTGGGTCCAAGTCTCCTCGTATAGTATTCCAGAAAGGTCCTGTCGAGGTCTCTCTCAAATATCGTTTTTGCCGAATTGCCCGGAAGTTACCACCCGTACTATATCTATTTCTCGTTCCGGAACGGCTGCATACTCATCGCGACTCCTTCTGGAAGGTATACCCATATACAACGCCTCTACATGCGTATCGCATCTCTAATGTCAGCGGAGTGGAATATCATCTTGTCGAAATCTCGTGCGAGCTCTTTAATCTACTCTGTTCCCATGTTGACTGATTCGGACTCGTCTCATCATGGCTGCATGGACTGTGCTCCAACGGCTATACTCGTGTCTGGAGTCTCCCAAGCAATGCATCCCATCATATGATATCCGATTAGCGATTATTAATCGCGATTCGCACTAAATTAGTGTCAAACTAATCATAAAATTTTAAAATTTGCATAATTCACATAAAACACTCTCTTTTAGTAATTTCTATAATTTTCCAAATTTTTCCCAATTTATCGGTATTTAATTATATCGAAATATTAAAATATTCATTTAAAATTAATATTAAATTATAAAAATTACCAAAATTAATATTTTATTTTTTGAAATGTTACAAAAAACATCTCAAAACCCAATACCCACTTCATTAAAAATGTGCATGAGCTCACTAGCAACACATTGGACCAAGAAAGCTTGCATTTTGGACACTTGGGGCAACTCAAGAAAATTCTTGAGTTTCCAAATGAGGTATTCTTTTAACCATTAATTTAGTATTTCCATTGCTTTTACATGTAAAATTAGAACCGATATTGTGTGGTTTTGGGTGAACTTTGAAAATTCTAGTTAGGGTTTAGGATGTGATTTAAAATGTGATGGTAATTAAGCATAGTAGAGGCCACACAAACCCCGTAGTGCTAGAATTTAGACCCAAACCAGAGACTAGAACCCAGGAATACGGATTTAGAAACCCGATATCGGAAGAATTGTGGATTCTGTGTGTGTATATTGAAATATGCTATCACCCGGAGCCTCTGAAAATTATTTAGCAAGTACAGAGGAGTGTGCAGGAACCTAGGAAGCTAACCCCAAGACCCCATCCCCTGACTCTACCCTTTGGCCGAAAATTTAATCCTTCTAGCGGTAAATTTCGGCCGGAGTAGGTTGGAATGGGTTCGTGTTTGGTCTGTAGCTTCATCTCCTATAAACTAGACCCTTGGCAGATGCAAAATTGACTAATTTGACTTAGGGTAAAATCTGGGACCATTTTCAAGAGTTGCTATTTTGATTCATGGTTTCGTTTTGCGTATTTTGAATTCTGGATTTTTGTAATTTGTGTCGTATTCGATTGCTTGACGTTTGTACGTCGAAATCGGGTGTTATTTGGTGGTTTTGAAAACGTGGTCCATAGGTTCTAACCTGTAAGGCTTAGCATGTTGTTTTGGTTTTCCGATATGATTTTAATACGCAATTGTGATACGTTATGATGTGTAGGTACCCCACGAAGACTTCAAAACGACAAGCAAGCGCGTAGCGACGTTGACAACGGAAAGCAAAGAGCAAGGTGAGTAGATTATATCTACGAGGGAAGTCGGGTGGATGGCGTATAGCACCCCCGTAGTTCGATGTTTAGTATGCTATATACACTATATATATGATAGCTTTATTTGTGACATGGATATCCAGGATATGATTAAGTGTTCAATGGTTAGGTTATGGTTTTTAGATGTGAACTAGTATAGCTTCTTAGTTTCGAAACCTACAATAGGTTTACACCCACACGTACACACAAGCTTACTTTTTATACTTGTGCGTATATGGGGATACGTATATATATATACACATGAAGGTATGGGACGCTGTATATATATACACGTATACCTACACTTGGATGATGAGGATAGTGGATGATTTTTGGAGATTAGTCGATGAGATTGGGCATGATGCCATGAGATCGGTGATATGTTTTGATTCGTATTATGAGTTACGACATGAGATTTTAGCGGGCCTTTAGGCGTGTGTTTTCATACACGGATATATATATGCAGATGGTATCAGTTTGTACTAGACTTAGATCAGTACCCTCAGTTCATGAGATATGATGATAAGGATACCAGATAATTGATGAGATATATATGATATTCGACCCGTACCCAGATTGGGATGTCGTACGAAGGATTTACCGTACGAGCTTTATATTGATGATAGATCCGCACTCTTGACTCAAGAATGCCATGTTATATATTGTATCGTATGTGATGCAATTGTGGCGGGATCACCGACTATTGTGTGTGTATGTGTGTATCGACTCAGATTTAGGCAGTTTCCATACCCTTTCGATTAGCTTGTTAGTTAGATCTGTAGTTTACTTAGTAGATATTAGATTAGACTCGAGTCTTACCGATTTCAAAAATAACGAATCGTGAGTATTTTAAAGACAGGCCAAGGGATTTTACGGATATTTTCAAAAGACGCATCTTTTCTTAAAAACATCGTAGCCCTTATTTTTCTAAACACCACGATCCGTCTTATTTCAAATGGCAAAACTGTATGACATTTAAATATTGATGTAGATTCTTCACTGTTGTGTTTATTATTCGATTTCCGCATATTCTTGCTTTTCGCATTGCATCGCATGTGTAAATGTGTTTATTGTTATATTAAACCCATGCTGTCAGGACACCAGCACCATTATCGATGATGTGTATGTTCCACGTACACCTACTTGCCGGCTCATACACTTCATCATTGATAATTACCATGTTACTACACAGTAGGATTGTTGCATTAGGATATGACTACTTGTATATACCTACTTGTGTTGGAGATAGTGCCCTCAGAGTCAATTATTAGGTCACAGGTACGTGATTGTAATGATTGATGGAGGACCTATCCCGGTAGGACAGTCTTACTCGAGATGATAGTATGCTATCTGGTTTACCTTTGTCATCGTGTACTGCTTTAGGTGACATGACACGTCGCTATTACACGTTGATAGAGCCCCTAGGATTCTTGCTTGACCACCAGCAGTATGAGGGCGATCATATAAGTGGGAGCTGGGGGTCTATAAGCTTATCCTTAAAAGGTCCCTAGTCGTGGGAGTTTCGAGACTGGGCATCGATACTCCATAGTAGACTAGTGTATACAGTCGAGACCCCGACGAGGGGCGGTGGCCGGTCTCACAAGCCACTGGTGTCAGTTGGATCACCTAAGATGTATACAGGTGCTCATTGGGTTATGAGTACACCGGACAGGACTCGCCGGGAACATGCTAGTTGGTCATATACCAGACGTCAGATGGCAGTTCCCTGGTGACATGTGTGCAGGTTAGTTCATCGACCTGGGGATCGTCATTTTTCTCGTGTGAGTTCCCACTGTACTTTGATTACTACCCTACCACGGCTCAAAGGAGTCGTGCAAACAGGTTTTAGTTGGGTACAGTCCCGAGCCACATGGAGGCAGTGAGCGTATCTTCAGGGGTTCGTCTCTCCCGGTATTGGGGGTGAGGTCGTGCTGTGTCTAGGAGAGCCATTACACAAAGTCCTTGGCCAAGGCAAGGAGATTTACTGGTAGGTATTCCAGTAGTATCTCAGGGTGTTCTGGGCTACACTCCGACACGACTTGTACCGCTTTTGGGGGTCTGACTTTTACCAACCCCCTAGGCCCGCCATGCGATACTCATAGACGAACGGACCGGACTGCACGGATATTGTCACTGACAGGCTCAGTTGGGTGTCGGGGTGAGCTTCCTCATCGACGTCCCTTTTGGTCAATAGCTGGTGGCCCGTCACGTATTGGCATATACCTCTGACGTGCTAGTGGTTAAATCCACAGCCATAGTATTGACGAGTCTTTAGAGTCCACCACAATTACTGTTACTCAGCTTTCGGGCGAAAGGTTGTAGAGGCCGTATGGAGATATGGCAAGGTCCGATCAGATACGTGCGGTATTGCACGAATCAGGATCGGACAGTCTGTACTATAGGCCGTATGGTTATATGGCAGGGTTCGATCAGATACGTGCGGTATTGCACGGATCATGATCGAACAGATATTACTAGCCGGTTTTGGTATAAGCCGGATCCTAGTATAGTACAGTGTAGATTTTGTCTCATTGCATTTGTATTTCGGTCGGAATACAAATGCGGGTGTGTATGCACAGTATCGGGGTTTTCCTGTAATTTATTACGGGACCAGTTTTCTGGAGTTGCCAGTTTGCTTTCCGTTTCGGCCGATTTCCATTGTTCCGTTCATTGGCCGAAGATTGGTGGAGGAGGGCTTATTTGCATTGTTGCAAATAGGCATTTGTGGAAGGGGGTCTTTGCATTTTGTTGTATCATGATAGCACCCTCCTTTGACTTGCTTGACTTCATACTTCATGATGGCTTGACTTTGTTAGCATCATGGTTGTTGATGATGGTTGTGGTTGTGTGTGGTTTTTGCTTGTGATCATATTCTTTCATGATGCCCTCTTGCATCATTGCTTCCACCCACCCCTTGACCTTGCTCTCTCTCTCTCTCTCCAATCACACATGAAGGGGGGGCGGCCATTCCTTGGAGGGAATGGGATTCATTTCATTTGATGTGTGGAGAAAAATATGATACATTCCTTCTTGAGTATGCTCCATTTTTCTCACCTCTCTCCAAGCTCTCTTTTCCTTCACCAATGGCAATTCCATAAACCCCAAAAATGAGACTTGCTCACTACATATTCTACAACGAACCTTGGGTACGTCGAGTAGCCGGCTTCGTGCCCGAGTTGCCTCGGCATTGAGGTGGGAGCCCGTAAATGATGTAGGCAACGTGGTGCACTTCCGGCGACGAGGAGGAGACGGACGGAGATCCCGCGAGGAGATCGGAGTGGAGATGAAGACCGGAGGACTTGGATCGTCGGTATATCTCTATTCCCTATCTTGTTAGTAGCTTGGACTAGTTAATGGTAACGATCCGGGTGTTTAGTGCGCGGTGGTGCCGGTTTGCTAAGTCCGCAAAATTTAAGTTTTTCACCGCTTCCGCATTCCGGCGTCGGATTGACGGCCGGGGCGCCGCCGTGCACTTACAGTGGTATCAGAGCCTCCCCATTAACTTAGTCTAGCTTTGTGTAATGTGTTTGCATTTCCGATCGATCAAAAAGTTCCAAAACCCGTATTTTGATCACATCAGTTTTCTGTTGGAAATTTTTGGTCTCGAAAAATTTTTCAGGTTGTAAAATATTGATTTACTGGAAAATCTAAGAGCTCTGTAAAAATTCGATGAGGTGACTCCACAGTGGGAGCGCGGAACCGCCGCGAAACCCCCCTTCCCGCCGCCCTTCCGCCGCACACTGTGGGGATCACTGCACCATTTTTTTCCAGTGGCTTTCTGGGGTTAAAAGTGGGGGTTTGGAATATTAAATTTGGGCCCAGGATTTCTTTAACTGCTGCAGTATTGTTTGTGGGCCCACTTGTTAAAGTTTGATCAATCGGAATATTTTAAACACATTTTTCATAGTATTTACATTATATCTGCGACCGTGAATGTCACTCGATCGGTAAATCCGGTCTAACTGCTATAGCCCGGTTAGACGGATTTGCGAACGTGACTTTCATGTTGATGTTCTATGTATTTGCTGTGATGTTGCGGATCGGTCGTGGGGGATAGCCTGGATGCAATGCTAGTACAGTTGTGGTGGTATTATGTACATTTGTTATTGCGGGGCGAGCGTCCGACATGTGGACTGCCGTCACTGCCTGTTTGTATTATTATTTTGGGGCACGACCTGGTTGCGGTCGATGTACCCGGTGTATGTATATTTTACTTTCTGTACTAGGATTACCCCGCGGAGGGGTGCACGGACAGCCGGGTTCTGGAGGGCAACAAGCCTACATCTCATGGCATTGAGACGGAGGGGGCTTCACTCTAGGATTGGCGGGCTATTCGCCGCACTCGTAGGGGGTAGAGGTTGACCCAGGAGGGGTGCCCAAGTTACCGGATTCCGTGAAGTGCTGGGTGGTCCATTCACGGTGCTGAAGGGGGCTGCCTCGCTTCAGGTTTTGGCGGGTAACTTGCCGCGCCCGTAGGGGTCTAGGTTTTCATTGCACAGGCTATCCACACGACCAGGGGAACGTCGGGTTTCAGTAGTGGCTCTGTGAAACCCGGGGATCCCAGATATCTGTATTGTTTCTGTGATGCTGTTCATTCTCTGTGATGTTGCATTTTATTCACGCCTTGAGCGAATATAATATATTGGTATATATTAGTAGATGTTGTATATGTTTTACATCCGCGCTAGTCCAGTCCCCGCTCTGTCGTTAGTAAGCTAACCTAACGGGTAATGACGGGACCCAGTGGCAAATGCGGATGGCATATACGTACATCAGTATATTTTCGTTCTTTTTGGTGTGATCAATTGATGGGACTGCATTGATTCGAATCAATGCAAGTTTAAAAACAAACCTAATCTGATGTTGTTGGAACACTTTTCAAAAAGCTGTTATTGCAAGGACGTTCACTTTTGTTTTGCATCGTGATATTCAGTTGGAATATCCTGCTCCTCAGTCGACGAGGCAAGGGCCGAGATCCCTTCACCGGGAGTGACCCCTTGGACAAAAAGTTTGCGTCAGGGCATTAACTTCACTATAGCCGATTACTTTTGCTTTGCACCGTGGTATTCATTTGGAATATCCTTCACCCCATTCTACGGGGAAAGAGCCGAGATCCCTTCACAGGGAGTGACCTCTTTAGCAACGGTTTTCGTCACTATATTTTTAAAAGCTATCCGTTCCTTCGACGATATCAAGTTCATTACGTTAAAGGTTTTCGCCAGAAACCATTCGTAGCCCTCCGTCATTTCAGTTAAATATTCGGTAGTATTCAAGCTATGTATTTTGACCTCACGCCAAGGCATAGTGATTGGTAGCTGCCGGGTATTTATCTGTTGCATAGATAGATGCGTTGGTTTGGGACAGTCGTACTACTATTTTGGCCTACGTCAAGGGTATGTACGGGTGGATTCAGATTAACCTGGATAATGACGGGCAGAACTTGACATGTGACTTATGATATTTTGACCTCACGCCAAGGTCATAAGAGCATGGGGCAGAAATCACATCGGGAGTTTCAAAAGTACTGAAACTTGCCAGATATGCGCATACCTTCTGGAGTGTGATACCGTGAGCGGATTCCGTCACGTTGTCATGCGATGAGAGTTGGATCCCGATTCCCACTGATGAGTTAGTTTACTCCTCGGGTAACCCCGACTAATTCTTCTTTCAGGTTTGGAGGAGAATTTGAGGTACAGTGGGAGGATTCCAGATTAGATAAATTGGTGACCATTCTGATCTAGGTTAGAGTGCACGCTTAGTGTTTCTTTTCTCTCTCTCTCTGGCAGCGACCATTTGACCCGACCCTAAGACTTTGACTCAGTGACCAAGTTGACCGAACCTTCTTAAACACTGGCTTTTGGATTGTCAGAGTTGCAGACCTCATTGCCACTCCTACTTTTACCCTTTTCTCCAGGACACCCCGTATTACTACGAACGTCCACTTCCATTGGACAAAACCATCGTATGGTTAGATACGAACTCGAAAGAATTTATTCGAGGATGGTTTCCGGTTCTGGAGAAAACGGATAGGATTATTCAGTTGTCTTTTCTTTTCACCTTCTCTCAGGTTGCGAGTACTCCTTGGTTTAGGAGTAGTACACCAATTACGCAAATTGGACAGTCTTCTTCCAAACCATAGGCTGGTGCCGACCGGTAGGGAATGAAGAAAACCAATTAGCCTAAACGGTGTGCAGAAGGTATTAAGATTAAGACAAAGCAAGGGATTAGTAAGAGGGCAAAGTAAATTGCAACAGGTATTCACGACCAAACCAAATATTTCGTTACCACTCCCACATCACCTTTGTATTTCTCCAGGACACTCCGTATCACTACGAAGATCCACAGTTTATTTGGATACTCCATCGTATGGTTATATACGAACTCGAATGGAACTTGTTCCAGTTCGGGGATGGATTCTGGTTCAGGAGAAATAGGAATAAGGTTTATTCGGTTGTCTTTTATCTTCACCCTCTCTCATTGCGAGTGTTCCTAGGATTGGGACAGTACACCCATTATGCTTATTGGATAGTCTTCTTCCAAACCATAGGCTGGTGCCGAACGGTAGGGAAGGAAGAAAACCATTTGGCCTAAAGGGGTGTGCAGAAGGTAATGACTAAAGACATATGAAGGGATTTGGAGAGGTGGCAAAGAACTATACGGTTACAGTCGTGAATCTGGAAGAGGCATTACTAGGAATACCAGGATACCCCATCGAAACATTTCAATGTTTCAGTTTCACTGTGTACTGTTAATAGAAAACTGATTTCCCGATTAGATACTTACTCCAGGGTATGTATTTACCAGATACGATTCTCACATCTGTATGGTTTTACAGATGATGAGTGGGAGTAAGTTATTGGGAATTGGGTGATTATCCTCATTATATCGAGATTCGTTGTAATCGGTGATATTTGAGGAAATCACCTGGGTTGTTTGCCGGTCGGCAAATATTTGGTTTTGAATATCCGCTGTTATGCACCAATTTCAAATTGATATATCTGTACGTCTATTTTCATAGAGTGAGATATACCTTTCTGAAATTATGTCTACGACATTTACCTATATCAGTGGATGGTTAGGTAAGGAGCATTAAACAGCGGTGTAATTCTTCTTAACCATAAGTACAGTTTTCAACCTACGACACACAGTGAATGAGTAATCAGACTCAAGGAACTTTTACAGAGTATTGTATGTTGTCCAGGGTCCATCAGGACAGAGGGGATGGTCCTCGTACTATATTCGGTTTACTTATGACTCCTCTATTTTTTTGGACAGGTGTTTCGTGGAAACACAGGGTCCGAATTTGGAGAAGTTATATGTATTTGAATAGAGTAGAGAACCAGGTATAGCAAGTATCGGGATTCTTCAAAGAGATCGAAGATGTAGATACTTGTGTATGGTGTTCAGTTGATAGTAATGATTAAGAGAAATTGCTTCTCTTTCAGGTTACTCATAATTGGAAGTATTCCTAAGTTGAGTAACGCTGATCTGGCCTCCTTCCATTTAGTTGACATGCACTGGAGACAGTTGCATGATTTGGATCTGGTTCAATTAAATCAGTGCCTCTGGTCCTATATGGGATATAGAACAGTTCATATCTTAACGATGTTAAGGTACGGGGAGTTGTCCGGTTTATGATAAAAACCAGACACTGGACAACTCAAGGCACGTTTCTGTAATGGCTGTTTGTGGGTTGACCCAGGCTATGACGAGGGTTGACTTTCTACCATCTGGATGAACAATAGCGATATTGTTCTAGACTCGCCACAGTTTTAATAAAAATGGATTTTTTCAGAAAACAGTAGTGGGAGTATGGTAGAACTGGAAGTGATTCCAGAACCACAAACGATTACTGAAGATTTGATAAGGAACCTAAAGATTCAATCTGGATTGACATTCCATTGGCCACTCCGCAGATAAAGTGGGTAACTTCAGGCACCCGAGAGGTACTCAGGTAGCCTCAAGGACGGTGACAGGGAAGTTCTTGTTTACCCACACTTGCCATTGTTGTTGTTCCAGGCTGCGAGACCCGGCAGGAGGATGAGTATAGCGTCGTTCTAAACTAGTTTTAGAAGTGCACGTCTATAAGACTCTGGCAGAGGGTTGTCGTAGTCAGTGGGAGCAGCGGAAGCATTGGTGGACATCAGGCTTATATCTATTTATAGACTAAAGCAGATGTAGCGGAGATAGATCATCTATTTCTGATGTGACAGTCATGGGTTTGACGTCATCAGAATAGGGGATGGATCTGTTGAGAAGATAGTAGGGTGTGATATCCTGGTATTTGGATGACATACATAGAGTAGGAAAGGAAACTCCTATACTACGATCGGTTATACTTTGGTCGTCACACAGTGGTTTCTCCACAAAGGAAGTGGATTTTATATCAGACATACTGGTTACTAGATCTATGGTTTTAGATCTAGATTTGGGTGGTTTTCCAATCTGGGTACTTAGACAGCATTCTAAGAGTATTTGGAATGGACGACTCCATGCACGGTAGTGTACCTGCAGAAGATGGAGTCACCCTCTCCAAAGGTGTCTTACAGACTAAAGGGGAGAGGGACGTGCATGATTGGCAGATCACTTGCTCAGGCAATTGAGTCAGTCATGAGATGTCAAGTACCACACCAGATGCTGTTCTTGCACTAGATGCAATAAGTTGACATTAATCCAATCCTGGAGAAACAGTCGGAAGCAGTTTTAGAACATAAGTGGATGTTCTAGGGATATGATAACGACAGCCTCATTCAGGAGACAGTTATCATTCCAGGCTTCCAAGGTGACATGGACGACAAGGAGGTTGTCAGAGTTATAGTTTTCCTTCTGATGAGGGGCAGTATTTTGGACAGGTGGTCCAAGGCAATACTGAGGGAGGCATGGCGCGCAAGATACTGATTAAGTTCAGTTGACGATACAGTCTAAGAAGTTTGTATTTGGAGTTCATTTATGAGCTAGGTCCCATCAGACATCCAGACATATTCTGAGACAGGTATTGCTCTTTTCGGGAGATGGATTTCTCCGCGAACTTGAGATATAGAGAGACATAGAAAGAAACAACTAAGCGGATCCACTCACTGAGGCTATTCCTCGAACGCAATAGTTCCGCAAACGAGCTTTGTGAGACTGACTAGTAGAGGAGTTGGATGTTCGGTATCACACGGGCTGTGAGTATGCGACATCGCAATAATTAGCCTTGAGTGCAAGTGGGAGATTGTTGGAGATAGTGCCCTCAGAGTCAATTATTAGGTCACAGGTACGTGATTGTAATGATTGATGGAGGACCTATCCCGGTAGGACAGTCTTACTCGAGATGATAGTATGCTATCTGGTTTACCTTTGTCATCGTGTACTGCTTTAGGTGACATGACACGTCGCTATTACACGTTGATAGAGCCCCTAGGATTCTTGCTTGACCACCAGCAGTATGAGGGCGATCATATAAGTGGGAGCTGGGGGTCTATAAGCTTATCCTTAAAAGGTCCCTAGTCGTGGGAGTTTCGAGACTGGGCATCGATACTCCATTAGTAGACTAGTGTATACAGTCGAGACCCCGACGAGGGGCGGTGGCCGGTCTCACAAGCCACTGGTGTCAGTTGGATCACCTAAGATGTATACAGGTGCTCATTGGGTTATGAGTACACCGGACAGGACTCGCCGGGAACATGCTAGTTGGTCATATACCAGACGTCAGATGGCAGTTCCCTGGTGACATGTGTGCAGGTTAGTTCATCGACCTGGGGATCGTCATTTGTCTCGTGTGAGTTCCCACTGTACTTTGATTACTACCCTACCACGGCTCAAAGGAGTCGTGCAAACAGGTTTTAGTTGGGTACAGTCCCGAGCCACATGGAGGCAGTGAGCGTATCTTCAGGGGTTCGTCTCTCCCGGTATTGGGGGTGAGGTCGTGCTGTGTCTAGGAGAGCCATTACACAAAGTCCTTGGCCAAGGCAAGGAGATTTACTGGTAGGTATTCCAGTAGTATCTCAGGGTGTTCTGGGCTACACTCCGACACGACTTGTACCGCTTTTGGGGGTCTGACTTTTACCAACCCCCTAGGCCCGCCATGCGATACTCATAGACGAACGGACCGGACTGCACGGATATTGTCACTGACAGGCTCAGTTGGGTGTCGGGGTGAGCTTCCTCATCGACGTCCCTTTTGGTCAATAGCTGGTGGCCCGTCACGTATTGGCATATACCTCTGACGTGCTAGTGGTTAAATCCACAGCCATAGTATTGACGAGTCTTTAGAGTCCACCACAATTACTGTTACTCAGCTTTCGGGCGAAAGGTTGTAGAGGCCGTATGGAGATATGGCAAGGTCCGATCAGATACGTGCGGTATTGCACGAATCAGGATCGGACAGTCTGTACTATAGGCCGTATGGTTATATGGCAGGGTTCGATCAGATACGTGCGGTATTGCACGGATCATGATCGAACAGATATTACTAGCCGGTTTTGGTATAAGCCGGATCCTAGTATAGTACAGTGTAGATTTTGTCTCATTGCATTTGTATTTCGGTCGGAATACAAATGCGGGTGTGTATGCACAGTATCGGGGTTTTCCTGTAATTTATTACGGGACCAGTTTTCTGGAGTTGCCAGTTTGCTTTCCGTTTCGGCCGATTTCCATTGTTCCGTTCATTGGCCGAAGATTGGTGGAGGAGGGCTTATTTGCATTGTTGCAAATAGGCATTTGTGGAAGGGGGTCTTTGCATTTTGTTGTATCATGATAGCACCCTCCTTTGACTTGCTTGACTTCATACTTCATGATGGCTTGACTTTGTTAGCATCATGGTTGTTGATGATGGTTGTGGTTGTGTGTGGTTTTTGCTTGTGATCATATTCTTTCATGATGCCCTCTTGCATCATTGCTTCCACCCACCCCTTGACCTTGCTCTCTCTCTCTCTCTCCAATCACACATGAAGGGGGGGGGGGCCGGCCATTCCTTGGAGGGAATGGGATTCATTTCATTTGATGTGTGGAGAAAAATATGATACATTCCTTCTTGAGTATGCTCCATTTTTCTCACCTCTCTCCAAGCTCTCTTTTCCTTCACCAATGGCAATTCCATAAACCCCAAAAATGAGACTTGCTCACTACATATTCTACAACGAACCTTGGGCACGTCGAGTAGCCGGCTTCGTGCCCGAGTTGCCTCGGCATTGAGGTGGGAGCCCGTAAACGATGTAGGCAACGTGGTGCACTTCCGGCGACGAGGAGGAGACGGACGGAGATCCTGCGAGGAGATCGGAGTGGAGATGAAGACCGGAGGACTTGGATCGTCGGTATATCTCTATTCCCTATCTTGTTAGTAGCTTGGACTAGTTAATGGTAACGATCCGGGTGTTTAGTGCGCGGTGGTGCCGGTTTGCTAAGTCCGCAAAATTTAAGTTTTTCACCGCTTCCGCATTCCGGCGTCGGATTGACGGCCGGGGCGCCGCCGTGCACTTACAACTTGTACATACATATTGTACACTCATACTTGCGTACACATATATTGTACACCCTTACTTGCATACATACGTATTTGCATATACATAGATGATTCTGGCTTGATTTTGGAGATATGGGAACCGCAAAATATATTTTAAAACTGGATTCATTTTAAAGAGCGGTTTTCCCTTGATATGTGCTTATTACTGTTCCATGTTGCATGATATACGGATATGCTTATATTTCTGTTATATGTTGCATACATCATGATTTATGATTTTACGTATTGAGATATGCCGTTTTCATGAGATTTCTGGATTTGAGAACCGTGGTCATTTTAAAAGAAAGTATGCATTGTTTTAAAAAAAACTGGTCTCTCTTGATATGATATTTCAGTTCGTCCACCATGAGTTTTATCGGTTCTGATATGTATATACCCCATGCGAGGAGGAGTCGTGAGCCGTGTGCGGGTACATGGTGGGGCTCGGTATGGTAGCCCGGGGAAAGAAAGGGGTGCTGTGTATACAGACGGTGAGCCTAGCAGAGGGACCACTACCTACCGGTGATTGTATTTGAGCTCGGCGGATATCCGGAGGATACTGACCGGAGTCGAGAGATGATATGGGCCGATCCGGACTGACGGAGCCGGATATATGAGGATTTACATGCCGATGCTGGGTATGGATTTCATGATGTTTTTGAGTTTCGATGCTAGACACTCAGGTTCCATGATTTTGATATGTCGCGAGGGACACATGTTGATTTATATCCTCATACTTTCATGAATATGCTTTAATGACTTTTACATGTATGATGTTGTTATGTCATTGGTTGACACGTGGACGAGATCCACATACATACAGACATTGATTACATAGTTGGATGATATCCACATACTCATAGACTTCATGATATAGTTGACACTGATTACATTGATCATACCTCATATTCATGATATGTTGCTACCTGAGGCACTGACACTTGGTACTACACTTATGTATAGATGTTTACCCTTGCCACCTTATCATGCTTCAGACTTATTTCTTTGAGGTTTATATATTATATTTGATCGTATTGACCTAGGATGAGTCATACATACGATTTCTGCTCTGTGATGTTTTCTACTCACGAGTTGGCAACTCACCCCTGTTGTGCCACAATTCTTGCAGGTTTTTGCCGTACAGGTTTTATTGCGGCTTTCTGGCACACTGCTTCCTTTCTGGGTGATTGCTTTGGTAGGTGGGTTCACTCGCATCGTGGCCACCCTTGTATTTATTTTAACCTGTTGAATCTAGTAATTCCATCAACCAAACTTGTATATTTATTTCAGACTTAGAAACCAGTTGTGTATTATTTCGACCTTAGAGTCGCGCGTTGTAGTATTATGGTTTTCATGATGATTTTGAGTTTCCTTTTGAGTTTTGATCCTCGCCCTTCGGCGTTGTATATTATATTTCTTGCGTGGTTGTGACCGTCGATTGACGAAGAGCTACCACCTGCTTGGGGATGCCTTTTATCATCATGTATATATTATTCTTGTTGTACCCCGTTTGGGGCCAGTATTTACAATGGAAACTCTGCCGAAATTTTCAGAAAAGACTTGAGAATTTAAAAATGCATATTCGGTTTACTTATTTAAAAACCTTGTTTTTACAAAATGTTTTCTTCACTTCTTTGAAACTAGTTTTCCTTCATTTATTATTTAAAATGGTTTTAGAATTCTGGGCTTTTGGCTTACTTGAATTAGATGAGGTCCTATAGACTTCATATGATTCAAGGGCCAGTCATGTGCTATTTCAGGTCGTGACAAACTTGGTATCAGAGCGCTAGGTTAATCTTGGTTCGAGTCTAAGTTTGACTATGCGGAGCCTAGAGCGTTTGTATATATACGGAACTTAGGCTTGACCTTATGAAACTTAGACTTAGTCGAGGCGGTATTAGACCCGAACTTTCATCGCATATGTTGACCTTGGATGATGGAGTAGGTGACTTGAGGAGAGTGGCGTACCGTGTGTATGTTCCGCGGCATACTTACGATACGCCACTCCGCTTATGGAGCCTTAGGATGTACATTTCCTTGCACAATATTATATTCATTCCAATGATCTATCCTCATCGATATTGGTTATAATTTTGCTGCCACGATTACACGGGCAGAGAGAGCTACGACTAGAGTTGCGTTAGCATGAGCTCGTCACGGATGAGGACTGACCGGAGCGTGATTCCAGAGATATACGATTGCATACGGGCGTCGTTTTATTGTGTTTTTGCGCCATGAGCGTTTGATGGATCGCTTTTACGAGATTTCTCGAACGTGCAGATCAGCACCAGAGGATCAGGCTACTGCTAGAGGCCAGCCAGAATGTGATGACCATTGATGTATCATTTATTCATGATGATTGAGGCACTGTTCAGCATGCAGACGAATGAGCCAGTTGCTGGTGCAAATGACGAGATATCGCCGAGATGTTGGAGCTACTGCAGCATGAGTATATACTTAGAGACATGATGGAAGGTCGCTAGTCACCCGAGGATGAATGACTAGGACATGTGGTTCGTTCGCTTACCCCGATGCGAGGTCATCAGATAGATTGATTCCAGCTAAAGACGACTTCACGCAGGTACGTTGAGAGTCGATGGAGACGATCGAATGTCAGGAGCCCATTTTCCAAGTTTAAAGTATTCAGAGACAAATGCAAGTAATGCTATGGACCCTCTAGAAGAATGAAACCCTAACTCGATGTAATGACCATAGAACGCCTTTGAACTTTAGGGTTTGCGGCAGTTTAGCGATGCCATTTGTGAGGCTTGGGTTTGCCCTTCTATGGTTGGTCCACAGGTGTTGTGGCATGTACTGGAGTACTATTAAACTGTACCCAAGATGTTTAGCTCTTAGGGGAATTATGGAACCTTGATGAATCGATCGAAAGTCTTGACTCTTCCGGATATCATGTGATGGGATGCATTGCTTGGGAGACTCCAGATACGAGTATAGCCGTTGGAGAACACTCCATGCAGCCACGATGAGACGAGTCTGAAGCAGTCGACGGCAGAGAAAAGTGGAGTAAGAGGATCGTACGAGATCTTGACGAGATGACGTTCCACTCCGCTGATATTAGAAATGCGATACGCATGCAGAGGAGTTGATTGTTGATATATCTTCCAGAAGGAGTCGCGATGAGAATGCAGCCGTTTCGGAATAAGAAACAGATAAAGTAAAGGGTGGTAACTTCTGAGCAATTCGGCAGAAACGAGATTTGAGAGAGACTTCGACGGGACCTTTCTGGAATACTATACGAGGAGACTTAGACCCAGGAGCGGTCATATTGCGCACACCCAGCAGGCCAGAGTTCGGCACCGTCGACGAGATAGTTGGCCAGAGATCTGTAGAAGATGTGCCAGAGTGGGACTGTTTCCGTCGTCATTCCATATTGGGCCGTTGAGCCGAGGAGCTATATATCTAGCAATGCACAGTGAGAGACAAGAGCCTAAAAGCACCAGGTGCCAGACCACGAACAAGAGGCAAGTAGATATCTTGCTCTGCTAGTATTGGATGCACCGACACCTTCTAGACTTTGAAGGAGGAACTATCGACGACGGTATCTATGATTTGTGATTTGGTGATTCGATTATCACGTATCCGTCACCTAGGATTTCGGTATTTTGGGCAATCTATTCGCATGATTTAGTCTTGATGACTGAGTTTCATGGTATTTATTTTCTACACCACGGTTGCACCTGACTTCGGTTTGATGTCATTCGATATACTGATTTTGATTTCATGCCTATGTTATGCATGTGATTTGACTTATGCTCTCGGCATAGTTTTCATGCACTTTAGTGTTTTGATTTGGTTTGTGCACGCTGATGCACATGATTGTGAGATTATATACCGCGGTATACCAGATTTGGATTGAGCTTTATTATTTACCGTCGATTTTGATTCTGATATTGATGTTGATTTCATACACTCTGTGCATTTGATTTGGATTCTTGCGCATACTTGGCACGCTTGGAATGGATTTTGCTCATGTCCGGCGCTTGATATTGGATTTTGTGATTTCGTGCATGTTGGATGCACATGATTTAGATTTTATTCGTGCATGATGGATGCACCTGATTAGGATTTTCGTGCGTGTTGAGCGCATGTTTTGAGATGCGATTTTGGTGCACACCAGATGCACTAAATCGAGATTCTTCGTGTATATCAGATGCACCTGATAATTGTTGTCAGGCACACCCGTTGCCTTTGACAGGTGTTTCGTGCACACCCGTTGCACTTAGAGGTTGTTTCTGTGCACATGTATGGCACATATATGGATTTTTATTTCCGTGCACACTAGACGCACGTAGCATTCTTATGAACATTTTGGGATTGATTTCTTATGGAGCTGTACGTTTTTATGATATTTGCTATTTGTTTTCGTACTAAGCAGGACTGGTCAGAGGACAGTACCTGGATATATTTTGCATGCATTGATAGTTATCGAAAGGATTTCCAAAAAGGGAGCTATAGTCTCAGTATTTACCTACGTGTATGATATTACACGAAACGTTTAAAACAAGGAAACCCTTCTAGATTGTTTTCAAAATGGCGGAATGTACATATTAAACAAAAGATATGTATATTTATAGTTATTTTCTTACAATAGATATCCACCACCGTGCAGTGTTATGCTCATCGCACAGTGACTTAAAAAGGTTGGGCATGCGTTTCCTTCAGATATCTACATGTATAAATTTGATGTTTACATGTATAGTTCTGATTTATATCATATTGGTTTTCATATTGGATTTGACATTCGTGTCTTCACCATGACTCCGATGATTGTGGGATGCTTGATGGAGTTTTGATTTTGAGTTATTTTCTCATTGTTCATGCGCATGCATTGCGCTATGATGCGTTTTATGTATTGATGATTTCGGAGCCCCGACGATTTAGTCTTTTACTGAAATGTTTTAGTATTGAGGGATTTAAATTTAAATTCGGGGACCGAATTTCTTTAAGGGGGTAAGATTGTAACATTTCAAAAAAAAATATTTAATTTTGGGAATTTTTATAATTAAATAATAATATATTGAATATTTTAATAAAGCGGTATAATTAAATACCGATAAATTGGGAAAAATTTGGAAAATTTTGGAAATTACTAAAAAAGAGGGTGTTTTATGTGAATTATACAAATTATAAGTTTTTATGATTAATTAAACACTAATTTAGTGCAAATCGCGATTAAAAATCGCTAATCAGGCTTTAAGCGTGTTTTGTGCAAAACATGCACATATCTTCTTTTTTTACACTTGTTACATTTTTATCATGGCTTTTCTTCATGTTTTTTTTATCATGGTTGTAAATTAAAGTGGGGAAAAGAAAAGAAAAAGGTAAAAGATTAGAATAATAGGTATGGGTGAGAGAGAGAAAGGTGAGGCTTATCTTTGACTTGGTCATTCCATCATCTTGCCATCTTCATCACATTCTCTCCTCTCCCTCACTCTCTTGCTGCTGCTGCTGCCCTCACTCCCTCCCCATCTTCAATCCACTCAAACACCATTAAAAACATCTCAAAACCCAATACCCACTTCATTAAAAATGTGCATGAGCTCACTAGCAACACATTGGACTAAGAAAGCTTGCATTTTGGACACTTGGGGCAACTCAAGAAAATTCTTGAGTTGCCAAATGAGGTATTCTCTTAACCATTAGCCTAGTATTTCCATTGCATTTACATCCTTGTTAAATTAGAACCGATATTGTGTGGTTTTGGGTGAACTTTGAAAATTCTAGTTAGGGTTTAGGGTGTGATTTAAAATGTGATGGTAATTGAGCTTAGTAGAGGACACACAAACACCCCAGTGCTAGAATTCAGACCCAAACCAGAGACTAGAACCCCGGAATACAGATTTAGAAAGCCGATATCGGAAGAATTATGGATTCTGTGTGTGTATATTGAAATCTGCTATCACCCGGAGCCTCTGAAAATTATTTAGCAAGTACAGAGGAGTGTGCAGGCACCTAGGAAGCTATCCCCAAGACCCCAGCCCCTGACTCCAACCTTTGGCCATAGATTTAATCCTTCTGGCCGCAAATTGCTGCCAGAGTAGGTTGGAATGGGTTCGTGTTTGGTCTGTAGCTCCATCTCCTGTAAACTAGACCCTTGGCATATGCAAAATTGACTAAGTTGACCTAGGGTAAAATCTGAGACCATTTTCAAGAGTTGCTGTTTTGATTCGTGGTTTCGTTTTGCGTATTTTGAATTCTGGATTTTTGTGATTTGTGTCGTATTCGATCGCTTGACATTTGTACGTTGAAATCGGGTGTTATTTGGTGGTTTTGAAAGCATGGTCCATAGGTTCCAACCTATAGGCCTTAGCGTGTTGTTTTGGTTTTCCGATGAGATTTTAATACGCAATTGCGATATGTTATGATGTGTAGGTACCCCACGAAGACTTCGAGACGACAAGCAAGCGCGTGACAACGTCGGCAATGGAAAGCGAAGAGCAAGGTGAGTAGATTATATCTACGGGGGTGTCACGACCCGAAAGATACGAAACGTGACTGGCACTTAAATTACGAAAAGTCTCAAGGCGTCCGTAAAATAAGTAAGCCAAAGCCCAGAAATCAAAACCAAATAAGCTGAAGAGTGAAGGAAAACCAATCAATTGAAAGCGGGTTTATCAAATAAGTCATATCAAGCCTTTTTTTTATAAATAATATCAATTTTTTCCGAAAATTTCGGCAGAGTCTCCTTTGTAAATACTAGCCCCCAAAATGGGTACAACAAGAATATATATGAATACAACAAATAAGGCATCCCCAAGCGGGAGCTAGTTCTTCGCCACAAGGCGGTCACAAATCACACGCAATGTAAATCAGCAATGTGCATAAATAAACATAAGAAGCGCAAGCAAAACATCTTGTCGACTCGAGTGAGCTCGACCCCAAAATACAACATAAAAAGCCCACAAATCTCACAGTCTAGTCTCTAGGTCAATATACAACAATACTGGTAGATACAGTAGATGGAGTAATCTAGATACAAAGAATATACAAGGTGGTACAAAAATAATAATACAACCCACCTACGAGCAAAAGCCTCGAGTCCAGGCAAAAGAGGCAAAAGAAGAAAGTGCGCCCGCCGCTACTGTACTGACGGAGCGGACCTTCAAAAGGCTGTAGCACAACAGGGTTGAGTTGCCAACTCGTGAGTAATAAATAACATCTATATAGGCTATCGCAAGCATGCACACAAGCATCCTAGCATCTATAATACAGGTATGGCAGGATATACTAGCAGGTATGTATGCAACATGAAGGTACTAGCAGGTATGAATGCAATATGAATCAACTCGTGATCTGAATATATAGGTACAAGAAGTCATATTTATCTTTTAGGAATATCTTTTCTTTTAAAATATCAGCACAATACTAAAAGAATCAACAAGAATCCGTGTCCAGCATCGACACCTCAAAACTGTCTCAATCTCATGTATCCATATCATAGTATCTCTGGCCTCAGCCGTCCGGCTGACCCATCTCAAATGTCAATATCTCATCATCTCGCGGCCACGGTCGGTATCCTCTGGATATCCGCCGTGCCAAAAAGTCACCGGTAGGTAGTCTATCCCCTGCCAGGCTCAACGTCAGCAACACGACCTTCTTACCCAGGGGTACCTTACCGGGCCCACCATGTACCCATGATGGTTCATCCAACTCCTCGAAACGGGTCTCGAAAACCACAGCAAACTCATGGTGGACGACACTTACATCACTAGAAAACCGCAATTTGCATATTTAAAAAAAGTAGTAAGTTTTAGAAATTCTGCGGCTTTCCCCCGAAATCCAGAAATATCATAAATCTCAAGAAATCCTCATAAGTGCATATGTCAATGATAATGAATGCATATGGTATTAATAATCAAGTTGCGATGTATGGTTAATAGACTTGGCATGAACATATGATATGATGAGGTACATGCACATGAATAGCAATCCTACGATTTCATTTTAAGGATTTAAAGGCAATAGCACAGGTTTAAGCATCAATTATAGTAAAAAGGTTTCAAATTATAGGTTATCTAGTGTGGTGGCATAGAAATTACCACGGTGTGTGTGTACGCATGAATAGTGCTCGTGCTGCATATAAAACCCTGGCAATGGTGCAGATGTCCTATAGAATGGGTTCGCATATGTACGTCAAAATAAAGCATGGATGTAGTTACTAATTTCACTAGAAATCTTTAACTACTTAAACTATTGTGCGACATGCGCCCTCCAAACGATAGTCCCCCGTAGATGTTAAATCTACTCACCGGAATCCCCAGCTAGCTATGTCCAATCACCGCCTTTCCTTTTCGTGCCGGGTCCGAAGTCTCCGTGACCGAACCTGGAATTTGCACCAATACAAAACATAAGGTTACATATCATGAAATGATGCAAATCCCAAACAAAAACATCAACGTTCACGAGTTAGGCACAACGTGCGCGGAACACACACGAAAATCACAAAAACTAACTATAACCGTCATTTTGGGCGCCCGGCAAAGCTAAAACCCGATAAAACAAAAAATCCGCATTTACACACCCTAAAAGTCGTAGGAGATGCCAATACAATCATCAAGATATCACAAAAGATTCATCACATAATTTTATAAAAAAAACTAGTAAGCATTTACATTCCAAAATCGGTGCAAACATCGCCGATTTGCGACAAAAAAGACTACAATCTAGCATAATCACCCAAGTCACTCCATTAGATAGCCACTAAACAAAATTTTAACACATTAACCATGCTTCAAAACCTATATTCCATAAATAACCCTTTCTTGATTTTTATAACTAACAAAATCCAACCCAAACTATACATGAAACACCAAATTAGCACTAATTTGAAGCCCAAAAAGCAAAGTGACCACTTAGATTAGGCTAACAAAACAACTAGATAGCAAATATAATTTAATTAGCTTACTAATGGTTTTCTAAACCCTAATTAAAAGTCAAGCCATGAACTAAAAAAAACTAGATTAGAAATTAACACTAAAACAATTTTCAAAGTTCTAATTAGCACACTTTAAACTACAATTTAACCAAAGATTGAAATTATACCTCACAAGCCCAAACCCTATGTTGCTAAAGTCTCCTAAGATGCCATCTTTCTCCAAGATTTGAACCAATTTAGGTTTGAGAAGAGAGGGAATAAGGTTTTTCTTTGAAATTGTGAAGGAAATTGTTGGTTTCAATGAATTTTGATGGAATTTTCTTGATGAAAATGAGAGAAAAGAGAAGGAAAAAAATAATAGAGGGGGGGGGGGGTGAGCTGTTCTCGGCCAGAAGTGGGATGGGGAGGTGTGTGGGTGATTTTTGGGGAAATTTCAAAGTCAAACCCCTCTCATAACAAGTACACCATACCTCCAAAATTAACATATTATAAACCCTTTTAAAACACATCAATTCAGCACATGATTAAAAGTCAAAAAGAGGCAAGGAAATTTTCTTGAGCTGCTGATGGTGGGGCCGGCCTAGGGGTGAGGAATGAGTGAGAGAGATTTTACAAAGAAATTCTATGCAAAAAGCCCCCCCACAATATCATATTTGCAAGTTTTAGTTCAAAATAAATATATTTTTGTTTTCCATAATAAAAACCCATTAAAACTTGAAATAAAATACTAAAAATTTATATTACAACTAGATTTTAATTAACATGATTTTAAAGATTATAATTAGCCCATTTAAATTTGTATTTATCGCTAATTTAAAGTATTTTTTTTTACCGGTATAAAATAATATTAAAAATTGAAAAATTAGGGGAAATTTTTAAATGACCAGAAATTTATAAGTAACTCATTAGCTACTAAAAACTAGAAATTACCTATCCAAATTAGGTATAATTAGTCCTAAACTGCAAAATAACAAAAAAGACGATTTACGGAAAAATACCAAATTTTCACCGATTTTCGGGAAAACACCAAAACGACTTTTCAAGGCGTTACAATCTTCCCCCCTTAAAGAAATTCGGTCTCCGAATTTAAAAATCTAGCTACGCATACCTTTAAAGAGATGGGGATATTTCTTCCTCATCTCGTCCTCGGTCTCCCAGGTGACCTCCTCGCTGCTCGGGCCACTCCAAAGGACCTTGATGGTCGGTATAACTTTCGATCTCAATTTCTTCACCTGTCAATCCAGGATGACCACCGGCTTCTCTGCAAAAGAAAGGTCGCGCTCTAGCTGGACTGTCGGGTGCTGAATCGCATGCGAAGGGTCGTGAAGGTACTTGCGGAGCATCGAAACATGGAAGATGGGGTGAACATCGGTAAAGCTGGGTGGAAGAGCCAAACGATATGCAACTGCACCGACACGCTCGAGAATCTCGAAGGGACCCACAAATCTGGGACTAAGCTTTTCTTTTCGCCCAAATCGCATCACACCCTTCATCGGAGAGACCCTCAGAAAAACATGATCGCCAACTGCGAACTCTAGCCTGCGACGGCGCCTGTCTGCATATGATTTCTGCCTGCTCTGAGCCGCTCTCATCCGGTCTTGAATCAACTGTATCTTAGCGGTCGTCTCCTCAACAAGCTGCGGCCCCAATATACTGCTCTCGCTGAGCTCTGTCTAACAGACGGGCGATCTGCATCTCCTCCCATACAATGCCTCGAAAGGTGCCATCTGAATAGTATCCTGGAAGCTGTTGTTGTAGGAGAACTCCACTAAGGGTAAATGATGATCCCAGCTACCTCCGAAGTCTAAAACGCACGCTCGGAGCATGTCCTCAAGAGTCTGAATGGTCCGCTCTGACTGGCCATCGGTCTGCGGATGAAATGCTATGCTGAAACTCAAACGGGTGCCCAATGCCTCCTGAAGTCGCTGCCATAGTCGGCTGGTAAAATGGATGCCTCTGTCGGACACGATACACGTCGGTACGCCATGCAACCGCACGATCTCGTCGATGTAAATCTAGGCATACTGAGCAAAACCGAAAGTCGTCTTCACCGGCAGGAAGTGAGCCGCTTTCGTCCATCGATCCACGATCACCCAAATGGAGTCGTACCCTCTCCTGGTCCTGGGTAGACCCATAACGAAGTCCATAGAAATCTGCTCCCATTTTTACTCCGGAATGGGCAAAGGCTACAACTCTCCTGCTGGCCTCTGGTGCTCGGCCTTGACTTGCTGACAAGTCAGGCATCTCGATACGAAGTTTGTGACGTCCTTCTTCATCCCGTCCCACCAATAGACATCTCTCAAATCGCGGTACATCTTGGTGGAACCCGGATGAACGCTGTATGTCGATCTATGCGCCTCCTCAAGAATCTCACGCCGCAGTCCCTCAGAATCTGGTACGCACAGTCGAGTCCCAAATCGCAGTACTCCCTGATCATCGATCACGAACTCAGAATCTCTTCCCTGCCTAATCTTCTCCATGATCTCTGAAAGACGGTCATCGCTAGGCTGTGCCTCTCGAATACGGTCAAGTAACTGCGGACGTGCACGAACATGCGCAAGCTGTCCCCCTGTCGGAGTGAACTCGAACTCAACCCGGCTGTCGCATAAAGTCTGCCAATCTGCCGACGACTGCCTTTGTACTGCGCGCAAACAAGATAGACTACCCCCGGGCCTCCTGCTCAAAGCATCCGCCACTACATTAGCCTTGCCCGGGTGATACAAAATCTCGCAATCGTAGTCCTTTACTAGTTCCATCCAACGGCGCTGTCTGAGATTTAGGTCTCGCTGCTGAAATATATACTTTAAGCTCTTGTGATCAGTGAATATCTGACACGACTCGCCGTATAGGTAATGTCGCCAGATCTTATGTGCAAAGACCACTGCAGCCATCTCCAAATCGTGAGTGGGGTAGTTCTGTTCATGTTTCTTCAACTGCCGTGAAGCATTCGCGATCACCCTGTCATGCTGCATCAATACGCACCCTAGCCCCATTCGTGAAGCGTCACAATAAACCACGAATCCGCCTGATCCTGAAGGCAAAGATAACACCGGCGCCGTAGTCAAACAAGTCCGTAGCTGCTGGAAACTGTGCTCGCACTCCTCCGTCCAAACGAAAGGAACTCCCTTCCGGGTCAATCCGGTCAAAGGTGCAGCAATACGGGAGAAGTCCTGAACGAATCGCCTGTAGTAGCCAGCCAGGCTTAGGAAACTGCGGATCTCCATAACTGATGTCGGTCTGGGCCACTGCTGAACAGCCTCGATCTTCTTCGGGTCCACACATATGCCATCTCTCGTAATCACGTGACCCAAGAAACCAACGCTATCCAGCCAGAATGCACACTTAGAAAATTTTGCGAAAAGCTGGTGCTCCCTCAAAGTTTGCAACGTAATCCGCAAGTTCTGCTCGTGCTCCTCTCGGCTCCGGGAATACACCAAAATATCGTCGATGAACACGATGATGAACAAGTCGAGATACGGCCTGAATATACGATTCATCAAATCCATGAATGCTGCTGGGGCGTTGGTGAGTCCGAACGACATCACCAAAAACTCATAGTGGCCGTAGCGCGTGCGGAAAGCTGTCCTCGGTATATCCTCCTGTCGAACTCGTGGCTGATGGTATCCTGATCGCAAATCGATCCTCGAAAAATATCTCGCACCCTGAAGCTAGTCGAACAAATCATAAATGCGTGGTAAGGGATACCTGTTCCGCACGGTAACTTTGTTCAGCTGGCGGTAGTCGATACACAAACGCAAACTGCCGTCTTTCTTCTTGACGAACAGGACAGGAGCACCCCATGGGGAAATGCTAGGTCTAATAAGCCCCTTATCTAACAAATCCTGCAACTGATCCTTCAGCTCTCGAAGCTCCGCCGGGGCCATCCGATAAGGCGGTATAGAAATATTCCCCGAGCCGGGAATCAAGTCAATGAAGAACTCAACATCGCGCTCAGGTGGTAACCCAGGCAGCTCGTCAGGGAAAACATCAGGGAACTCACAAACAATCGGGACCCAGTCCAAAGGAACCTCTGCAGCTCGAGTATCATAAATATACGTTAAGAATACCTGACATCCCTTCCGCAAGAGCTGACCAGCGCGAAGAGACGAAATCAAGCTGGGAAGGGTGACGCTGCGGTCTCCCTGAATAACAAGGACTGGCTCTCCCGGAAAGCTAAATCTGACTGCCTTCTCACGGCAGTCCCCAGAAGCATAACAAGTGGCTAGCCAATCCATGCCCAGAAGCACATCAAAGTCCAACATATCGAGGAGAATCAAATCAACCGACGAATCCCTTCCCCCGATACGAACGGAACACAAACGAAACACAAAACGAGCGACAAACGACTCGCCTACCGGGGTAATAACAACAAGCGGCTGATCTAACGATGATGACTCACGGCCCAACATCGGTGCAAAGTGTGTAGATACATATGAATGTGTGGAACCTGGGTCGAATAATACCCGTGCGTCGAAAGAGCAAACTGGTAAGGTACCTGTCACAACGGCGTTGGATGCCTGCGCATCCTGCGGCGTCAAAGCAAAAACTCGGGCCTGACCCCCACCAATAACTGGCTGTCCTCGGCCTCGGCCTCGGCCTCCTCTTCCTCTCTGGATCGGACCGCCACATCCACGGCCTCTGGGTGCATCGAACTGTCGTGGAGCATCGCCAGTGGTAGGAAGTAGGGCTCTCTGGGGAGGAGGTGGTGATGGTGGTAGGGTAACATGTGGCACTGTCGCCGCTCCCTGTTGTCTTGCTGGACAGTCCCTGATACGATGGTGCAGACTCCCGCACCCATAACATCCTGGCGACGGCTGCTGTCCCTTAAGATACGAACCATACAGCTGACCTCGTCCAAATCCTCTGCCAGGCCCATTTCTCGGAAAGAATCTGGCGCGCTGCCTCTGCGACGGCACATCGGTGCGAATCCTCTTCGGCCCAGAAACGGCCGAAGTCTGTGATATGCGTACCTCCATCCGTAATGCCGTATCTATAGCAGCTGAATAGGTGTCGAAGTGCTGGGTGCCAATAACAAGAAATAGCTGGGTGTCAAGTCCCTGCACGAACCTCTTCACCATCTTTTCTTCAGTATCCACCAAATACGGAGCATATCGGGATAACTGCGTGAACTGGACGTCATACTCAGACACCGTCATCCTTGGGGTCTTGATCAAGGCCTCAAAACTACGAGCCCTAGCGTCACGAACGCTCTCTGGGAGGAAACGAGCTAGAAAGACTGCTGTAAACTCGGCCCAAGTCATAGGCGGTAGACCTGCAGCTCGACCTCTCAAGACTGACTCCCACCATGTCTGCGCGAGGCCCTCTAGATGAAAACTCGCAAGCTCCACCCATCGATCGTCAGAACATCTGAGCGAACGGAAGATCCTGGCTAAACTGCCAAGAAATGTCTGCGGATCCTCTGCTGCATCGGTGCCCGTGAAGACTGGAGGTCTCAGCCTCATGAAATCCTGTAGCGATACTGGGATAGCCACTGTGGTAGTAGTAGCAACTGTCTGGGCAGCAGGCACCATGGTAGTCTGTGATGTGGTAGGTACATCCTCTGATCTCGGTGCACGACTGGCCGCTACTAAGGATCCCACCATCTGTCGTAACTCCTGCATACCTCCCATCATGTGTCGTAGCTCCTCCATACCAGACTCTAGCCTGTCCATACGGCCTGGGGAATGCGGATCAGTCTGTCCCTGAGGCGTAGGTACACCACCCAGCTCGGTCCTCGTCTCGGACGAGCCTGCTCGGATCTCATCTCGGGCGGCAGCCCTCCGCGCTCTCGTAGCCTTCGGCGGCATAGTGGCTGTTACAAGAACAGGATAATAAGAATAGAATCATAGGATACACGGAATTGAAGAAGGAATTTCAAGCAAGTATATCCTAAAGTCACCTAGGCGGAGTACCGTATCGCAAGTATGCCGCGGACATACGCACGCTACGTTACCCTGCTTAAGTCACTTACTCCATCTACCAAGGGTCATCCTACACTTAAAAAGGAAAAACCTATCGCTCTGATACCAACTTTGTCACGCTCCGAAAGGTACGGAACGTGTCTGGCACTTAAATTACAAAACGTCACAAGGCATCCGTAAAATAAGAAAGCCAAAGCCCAGAAATCAAAACCAAATAAGCAGAAGAGTGAAGGAAAGCCAATCAATTGAAAGAGAGTTTATCAAATAAGTCATATCAAGCCTTTTTTTATAAACAATATCAATTTTTTCCGAAAATTTCGGCAGAGTCTCCTTTGTAAATACTGTCCCCCAAAATGGGTACAACAAGAATATATATGAATACAACAAATAAGGCATCCCCAAGCGGGAGCTTGCTCTTCGCCACAAGGCGGTCACAAATCCCACGCAATGTAAATCAGCAATGTGCATAAATAAACATAAGAAGCGCAAGCAAAACATCATGTCGACTCGAGTGAGCTCGACCCCAAAATACAGCATAAAAAGCCCACAAATCTCATAGTCTAGTCTCTAGGTCAATATACAACAATACTGGTAGATACAGTAGATGGAGTACTCTAGATACAAAGAATATACTAGGTGGTACAAAAATAATAATACAACCCACCTACGAGCAAAAGCCTCGAGTCCAGGCAAAAGAAGCAAGTGCGTCCGCCGCTACTGTACTAACGGAGCGTACCTGCAAAAGGCTGTGGCACAACGGGGGTGAGTTGCCAACTCGTGAGTAATAAATAACATCTATATAGGCTATCGCAAGCATGCACACAAGCATCCTAGCATCTATAATACAGGTATGGCAGGATATACTAGCAGGTATGTATGCAACATGAAGGTACTAGTAGGTATGAATGCAATATGAATCAACTCGTGATCTGAATATATAGGTATAAGAAGTAATGTTTTTCTTTTAGGAATATCTTTTCTTTTAAAATATCAGCACAATACCAAAAGAATCAACACGAATCCGTGTCCAATATCGACAACTCAAAACTGTCTCAATCTCATGTATCCATATCATAGTATCTCTGGCCTCAGCCGTCCGGCTGACCCATCTCAAATGTCAATATCTCATCATCTCGCGGCCACGGTCGGTATCCTCTGCATATCCGCCGTGCCAAAAAGTCACCGGTAGGTAGTCTATCCCCTGCCAGGCTCAACGTCAGCAACACGACCTTCTTGCCCAGGGGTACCTTACCGGGCCCACCATGTACCCATGACGGTTCATCCAACTCCTCGAAACGGGTCTCGAAAACCACAGCAAACTCATGGTGGACGACACTTACATCACTAGAAAACCGCAATTTGCATATTTAAAAAAAGTAGTAAGTTTTAGAAATTCTGCGGCTTTCCCCCGAAATTCAGAAATATCATAAATCTCAAAAAATCCTCATAAGTGCATATGTCAATGATAATGAATGCATATGGTATCAATAATCAAGTTGCGATGTATGATTAATAGACAAGGCCTGAACATATGATATGATGAGGTACATGCACATGAATAGCAATCCTACGATTTCATTTTAAGGATTTAAAGGCAATAGCACAAGTTTAAGCATCAATTATAGTAAAAAGGTTTCAAATTATAGGTTATCTAGTGTGGTGGCATGGAAATTACCAGGGCGTATGTGTACGCATGAATAGTGCTCGTGCTGCATATAAAACCCTGGCAATGGTGCAGGTGTCCTATAGAATGGGTTCGCATATGTACGTCAAAATAAAGCATGGATGTAGTTACTAATATCACTAGAAATATTTAACTATTTAAACTATCGTGCGACCTGCGCTATCCAAACGATAGTCCCGCGTAGATGTTAAATCTACTCACCGGAATCCCCAGCTAGCTATGTCCAATCACCACCTTTCCTTTCCGTGCCGCGTTCGAAGTCTCCACGACCGAACCTGGAATTTGCACCAATACAAAACATAAGGTTACATATCATGAAATGACGCAAATCCCAAATGAAAACATCAACGTTCACGAGTTAGGCACAACGTGCACAAGGTGCGCGGAACACACACGAAAATCACAAAAACTAACTATTACCGTCGTTTTGGGCCCCCGGCAAAGATAAAACCCGATAAAACCAAAAATCCGCATTCACACACCCTAAAAGTCGTAGGAGATGCCAATACAATCATCAAGATATCACAAAAGATTCATCACATAATTTTATAAAAAAACTAGTAAGCATTTACATTGCAAAATCGGTGCAAACATCGCCGATTTGCGACAAAAAAGACTACAATCTAGCATAATCACCCAAGTCACTCCATTAGATAGCCACTAAACAAAATTTTAACACATTAACCATGCTTCAAAACCTATATTCCATAAATAACCCTTTCTTGATTTTTATAACTAACAAAATCCAACTCAAACTATACATGAAACACCAAATTAGCACTAATTTGAAGCCCAAAAAGCAAAGTGACCACTTAGATTAGGCTAACAAAACAACTAGATAGCAAATATAATTTAATTAGCTTACTAATGGTTTTCTAAACCCTAATTAAAAGTCAAGCCATGAACTAAAAAAAACTAGATTAGAAATTAACACTAAAACAATTTTCAAAGTTCTAATTAGCACACTTTAAACTACAATTTAACCAAAGATTGAAATTATACCTCACAAGCCCAAACCCTATGTTGCTAAAGTCTCCTAAGATGCCATCTTTCTCCAAGATTTGAACCAATTTAGGTTTGAGAAGAGAGGGAATAAGGTTTTTCTTTGAAATTGTGAAGGAAATTGTTGGTTTCAATGAATTTTGATGGAATTTTCTTGATGAAAATGAGAGAAAAGAGAAGGAAAAAAATAATAGAGGGGGGGGGGGGGTGAGCTGTTCTCGGCCAGAAGTGGGATGGGGAGGTGTGTGGGTGATTTTTGGGGAAATTTCAAAGTCAAACCCCTCTCATAACAAGTACACCATACCTCCAAAATTAACATATTATAAACCCTTTTAAAACACATCAATTCAGCACATGATTAAAAGTCAAAAAGAGGCAAGGAAATTTTCTTGAGCTGCTGATGGTGGGGCCGGCCTAGGGGTGAGGAATGAGTGAGAGAGATTTTACAAAGAAATTCTATGCAAAAAGCCCCCCCACAATATCATATTTGCAAGTTTTAGTTCAAAATAAATATATTTTTGTTTTCCATAATAAAAACCCATTAAAACTTGAAATAAAATACTAAAAATTTATATTACAACTAGATTTTAATTAACATGATTTTAAAGATTAAAATTAGCCCATTTAAATTTGTATTTATCGCTAATTTAAAGTATTTTTTTTTACCGGTATAAAATAATATTAAAAATTGAAAAATTAGGGGAAATTTTTAAATGACCAGAAATTTTTAAGTAACTCATTATCTACTAAAAACTAGCAACTACCTATACAAATTTGGTATAATTAGTCCTAAACTGCAAAATAACAAAAAAGACGATTTACGGAAAAATACCAAATTTTCACCGATTTTCGGGAAAACACTAAAACGACTTTTCAAGGCGTTACAGGGGGAAGTCGGGTAGATGGCGTATAGCACCCCCGTAGTTCGATGTTTAGTATGCTATATACACTATATATATATGATAGCTTTATTTGTGACATGGATATTCAGGATACGATTGGGTGTTCAATGGTTAGATTAAGGGTTTTAGAATTGAACTAGTATAGCTTCTTAGTTGAGAACCCTAGAATAGGTTTACACCCACACGTACACACATGCATACTTTATATACTTGTGCGTATATGGGGATACGTATATATATACACATGTAGGTATGGGACGATGTATATATATACATGTATACCTACACTTGGATGACGAGGATAGTGGATGATATTTGGAGATGAGTCGATGAGATTGGGCATGATGCCATGAGATTGGTGATATGTTTTGATTCGTATTTTGAGATACGACATGAGATTTTAGCGGGCCTTTAGGCGTGTGTTTTCATATACGCATATATATATGCAGATGGTATCAGTTTGTACTAGACTTAGATCAGTACCCTCAGTTCATGAGAAATGATGATAAGGATACCGGATAATTGATGAGATATATATGATATTCGACCCGTACCCAGATTGGGATGCCGTACGATGGATTTACCGTACGAGCTTTATATTGATGATAGATCCTCACTCTTGACTCGAGGATGCCATGTTATATATTGTATCGTATGTGATGCTATTGAGGAGGGATCACCGATTATTTTATATATATATATATATATATATCGACTCAGATTTAGGCGGTTTCCATACCCTTTCGATTAGCTTGTTAGTTAGATCTGTAGTTTACTTATTAGATGTTAGACTAGAACCGAGTCCATACCTATTTCAAAACTAACGAATCGTGAGTATTTTAAAGACAGGCCAAGGGATTCTACGGATATTTTCAAAAGACGCATCTTTTCTTAAAAACACTGTAGCCCTTATTTTTCTAAACACCACGATCCGTCTTATTTCAAATGGCAAAACTGTATGACATTTAGATATTGATGTAGATTCTTCACTGTTGCGTTTATTATTCGATTTCCGCATATTCTTGCTTTTCGCATCGCATTGCATGTGTAAATGTATTTATTGTTATATTAAACCCATGTTGTCCGGACACCAGCACCATTATCGATGATGCGTATATTCCACATACACCTACTTGCCGGCTCACACACTTCATCATCGATAATTGCCATGTCACTACACAGTAGGATTGTTGCATCAGGATATGACTACTTGTATATACCTACTTGTACATACATATTGTATACTCATACTTGCGTACAGACACATTGTACACCCTTACTTGCATACATACGTATTTGCATATACATAGATGATTCTGGCTTGATTTTAGAGATATGGGAACCGCAAAATATATTTTAAAACTGGATTCATTTTAAATAGCGGTTTTCCCTTGATATGTGCTTATTACTGTTCCATGTTGCATGATATACGGATATGCTTATATTTCTGTTATATGTCACATACATCATGCTTTATGATTTTATGCATTGAGATATGCCGTTTTCATGAGATTTCTGGATTTGAGAACCATGGTCATTTAAAAAGAAAGTATACATTGTTTAAAAAAAAACAGTTTCTCTTGATATGATATTTCAGTGCGTGCACCATAAATTTTATCGGTTCTTTAGTGTATATACCCCATGCGGGGAGGAGTCGTGAGCTGTGTGTGGGTACATAGTGGGGCCCGGTATGGTACCCGGGGCAAGAAATGGATGCTGTGTATACAGACGGTGAGCCTGGCAGAGGGACCACTACCTACCGGTGATTGTATTTGAGCTCGGCGGATATCCGGAGGATACCGACCGGAGTCGAGAGATGATATGGGCCGATCCAGACTGACGGAGCCCGTGGGCCGATCCGGACTGACGGAGCCCGATATATGAGGATTTACGTGCCGATGCTGGGCACGGATTTCATGATGTTTTCGAGTGTCGATGCTAGACACTCAGATTCCATGATTTTGGTATGTCGCGAGGGACACATGTTGATTTATATCCTCATACTTTCATGCATATGCTTTTATGACTTTTACATGTATGATATTGTTATGTCATTGGTTGACACGTGGACGAGATCCACATACATACAGGCATTGATTACATAGTTGGATGATATCCACATACTCATAGACTTTATGATATAGTTGACACTGATTATGTTGATCATACCTCATATTCATGATATGTTGCTACCTGAGGCACTGACACTTGGTACTACACTTATGTATAGATGTTTACCCTTGTCACCTTATCATGCTTCAGACTTATTTCTTTGAGGTTTATACATTATATTTGATCGTATTGACCTAGGATGAGTCATACATACGATTTCTGCTCTGTGATGTTTTCTACTCACGAGTTGGCAACTCACCCCTGTTGTGCCACAGTTCTTGCAGGTTTTTGCCGTACAGGTTTCATTGCGGCTTTCTGGCACACTGCTTCCTTTCTGGGTGATTGATTTGGTAGGTGGATTCACTCGCATCGTGGCCACCCTTGTATTTATTTTAAACTGTTGTATCTAGTAATTCCATCAACCAAACTTTTATATTTATTTCAGACTTAGAAACCAGTTGTGTATTATTTCGACCTTAGAGTCGCGCGTTGTAGTATTATGGTTTTCATGATGATTTTGAGTTTCCTTTTGAGTTTTGATCCTCGCCCTTCGGCGTTGTATATTATATTCCTTGCGTGGTTGTGACCGTCGATTGACGAAGAGCTACCACCTGCTTGGGGATGCCTTTTATCATCATGTATATATTATTCTTGTTGTACCCCGTTTGGGGCCAGTATTTACAATGGAAACTCTGCCGAAATTTTCAGAAAAGACTTGAGGATTTAAAAATGCATATTTGGTTTACTTATTTAAAAACCTTGTTTTTAGAAAATGTTTTCTTCACTTCTTTGAAACTAGTTTTCCTTCATTTATTATTTAAAATGGTTTTAGAATTCTGGGCTTTTGGCTTACTTGAATTAGATGAGGTCCTATAGACTTCATATGATTCAAGGGCCGGTCACGTGCTATTTCGGGTCGTGACAAGGGCCTACGGTGTTTTTAAGGAAAAGATATCATTTGAAAATCGGCAACATCCCTCAAGGTATCAGTTTAAATTATGTATACGATTCTTCAGTTTGGAAATAGGTAAGGTTCGGATGACACATCTACGTCGACTATCTAGTCCTATAGTACCCTAAACGGCAATATCATCAAATATCATCCTCAAGTCCCGTCATCACATACTAGTCGTATTATATCACTTCTAACTATCTTAATATAGTTCTCTAACTATCTTTTAACTCTATCTATAGTTTTCTATTAAAGGTTTCCTTAACCATATACTATGAATCGGTTTCCATCAAAGTGTGTGGGGGTGCTATACACCATCCACCCGACTTCCCCCATGGATATAGATACACTGACCTTGCTTTTTGCTTGCCGAAGTCGATGACGCCACACTACGTCGCCTCGGAATCCACGTGAAGGTACCTACAATAATAACACATATCGCAACGCTATTCAAATCAAGTTCTGAAAACCGAAACGGCACACGGATCGCCTATAGGTTAGAACCTATTGCCCACGCATGGAAAACCAACGAATTACCCTTAGTCGTTGATGTACAAACATCCAACAACCAAACACAAATCCAAATAGGAAAACCTAGCAATCCAAAATACGGAAAACATATCCCCAAAACACCCCAATGTGATCCCAGATTCTCTCTCAGGTAAAATTGGCCAATTCTGCACATATAGGGGGTTAATTTACTGAAGATAAAGCCCTGGAACAAACATGGACCAAATCAACCCTACTATGGCCGCAAATTACGGCCAGAATGATTAAATCTATGGCCTATAGGTGGAGTTGGGGTCTCGGGTCTCTGTGGTAGCTTCCTGGGTGCCTGCATGTGTCACTGTGTTCGCTAAATAATATTCCAGGTCCCCGAGTGTTAGCAGATTCCAAAATACCCTCACAATTCACATAATTACCCGATGTTGGGGTTTCTAAGTTCGTATTATGGGGGTTAAGTCTCAAGTTTTGGTTAGTATACGATCCCTACAGGGGTTATAAGGTCTCTACTAACCTCAATTACACATCACCACTCAAGATTCCCTCAAACCCTAACTTGAAATTTTCAAAGCTCACAACATAACACTATATCGATTCTAAACATGTATAGGTGCTAATGTGAATGAAATACAATACAATTGGTGTTGAAATTAACTCATTTGGGCAACCCAAGAAAAACCCTAGTTTGCCAATGTTGTCAAAATCCTACTTTGCTTGGTCCATTGTGTAAAGGGTGAAGAGGGCATCACTTTTAATGAAAGGGGTTTAGGGTTTTAATGGAGATTTGGAGATGATTTCTCGGGGTGAAGGTGGAGGGAGATGAGGTTGAAGACGGATAAGAAAATGATGTAAAATAAATGGGGGAATGAAATGAAGCGGTCCCTCTCTCTCTCTCTCACTTATTCTCATTCTCTCTCTCTCTCCAATCATTCTAAACATTAACCCTTTTTCTCTTTTTCTTTTCTATTTAAAACCCAAACCATATAATACCAATAAAACAACACAAATGTGACAACATGTAACCAAATTCAACATGACATGGTGCACTAGCTACGGAAAACTGTAAAAACACGGATTTGTCTTAATCGCGATTAGTAGTGCACTAATCAAGTTTTTATCCAAACTGCATATAACAAATTTTAAAAATGCCAAATCCTTTATATATATTTTTAAATGAATAAATAATTTTAATTTCCAATTATTTCACAATTATTGGTATATATTTATACCCTTTTTTCGAAAACCCCAATTTCGCAAATCGGGCATTTTTCGAGAAATATATTATTTTAATAATAAATTCCAAAAATAATATTTTATATTTTCTGAAATATTACATGAATAAAATTAAGACATGGTCTCTTCCCATTCCATATCTCATATGGAGTGATAGGCACTGATTTAGAAGAAACTCTATTCAATAGGTATGCAGCTGTCTCAAGCGCATAACTCCAAAAGGAAATAGGCAACTCAGCAGTGCTCATCATAGAGCGCACCATATCTAATAGGGTGCTGTAATGTTTTAAAAATAAATAAATGAATAAAAATCCTTTAGGTGAATTTTCTGATAATCGGTAAAATAAACCGTATTTTCCGTAAAACTCAACTACAGTTATTTTTCAATATAGATTTAAATACGCCTATTTTAACTATGTAATTACTAGTAAATGGTGTTTATTTAGTGAATTATAAATTATTCGTTTACTTAAATATTTTTCCTTAATTAATTATTTCTAATATTAATATAAGCTTTTAATTATACATTAAATTAGTGTAAATTGCAAATTGGAATGGGTTGATTTTACAAAAGTGCACCATGACAATTTAAACATGTGTGTATCATGCAAAATTCCTTCTCAAAATTCTCCATGGTTCTAGAATTTTTCTAGGTTTTATTTAGAAAGAAAATGCATAAAAATCAAAATAAAATTCCACAAAAACCCAAATCCAATCTTTACCCATTATTCCTTGGCCAATATAGCATGGATCTTGGAGCATGGAAGTAAATTTGGGAGTCTAGGTTGCATGTAGATCTACAAATCTTGGTGGTATAAATCTTAACACTTTAGTGAAATTGTTGTTTAATTGCTTTAATCGAGCATACTTAAGTGTTAAATTGGTTCTATTTGCTAAGTTGATGATTCAAGAGAAGGAGTTTGGAAATTCAAGTTAGGGTTTATCATTTAATCATGATTCCAATGGGTAATGCAACATCTTATGCAATGCAAAATGTAATCTACTTGCTAATTTGTAAATTATTGTATTTAAATTATCCTAAATAGGATTTTTGCAAACTAGGTTTTTTAAAATTATATATGTATGTGAGAGTTTTTATTATTAGATTATGGTTTTAATGAGTAGTTTAACATGTTAGTGGAATGCAAAGCCTAATCTAGTTACTAGTTGCTAATTGTTAGTTTAAAATTATGCTAATTTTGCTAACTAGGTTTTTGGAAATTGATAAAATAATTGAGATTAAAATCTAATTAGGGTTTTTAGGACATTATCAACATTTTAAATTATAGTTTAATACTTTTGTTCATGCAAAACCAAGCTTATTTGTTGAATTGTGAATTTTGCTTTAGAAGTTTTAAAATTGGATATTTTTGCAAACTAGAATTTTAGATTTCATACAAATTGATGAGATTAAATTATAGAAATGATTTATATGACCTAGTTATGATATTTAGTGAATATTATGGCCATTAGTTTTGTTAAATTGTCAAGTTTCGAATTAAAACGGTAATTAAGTGCTTTCTAGGTTTTTGTGAAATAAATCGATTTGATTCATTTTAAGGTTTGGATGATTTAAACCCTATTTTATATTAGAATTAGTGAGTTTTGGAACTACGATTTGTACGTTTGTGTTTTATCTCGATCAATCGGCGTTTGTACTCAGATGTCGAGGGTTATTTGGTTATTTTGCACGAGCGGGTCATAGGTTTTAACCTATGCGCGTTTCGTGCGCCGTTTTAGTTTTGTCCACGATTTCGGTTTACGATATTATATATGTTTGCGTATAGGTACCCCTTACGTGAACTTCGGACGATGAAGAAGAGGATGGCGGCATCGACTTCGGCAGACAAGGACCAGGTGAGTAGATGTATATCTATGGGGGAAGTCGGGTGGATGGCGTATAGCATCCCCGCAAACGTAGAATAAAGATATTATGTACTATTATTAGGAAGTCGGACGTGACCTTAGATTCTTGGCGAGTAGGATACTATTGAAGACTTTAAGTTGGATTAGACTGATTTAGAAAGACTTAACTAGAGGATGATTGTCTTGGAGGGAATTCATAGGTTTCATGTAGACACACACATGCACACACACATACACTTGACTTGGTGTATATGTATGTGTGTGTGTGTGTGTGTGTGTGTATGAATGTGTGTAGGTTTCTATATGTATGTATGTGTTTATATATATATATATATATATATATATACATATACACGTGATATGAGGATGTTATATGATACCTGGGGATGAGTCGGTATGACTGGGCATGATGCTGTGAGATATTAGATATACGATAGAGTTATGATATGAGATGTGTTATGATATTAGCGGATCGTTGGGAAATGAGAAAATGTATATTTATACATAAACGATAATAGGTGATGATGACATTGAAATGTACGAGAGTCTAGAATAGAACCCGGATTGTAATATGTGACTTAATCACGATATGACATATGACATGATGTTTTAGTGGATCATTTGGCGATGTATATTTACATAGACGATGTTTTATGTTTGATGATATTGGGATGTATGTGATATAGTACTGTACCCTTGATCATGATATTGTTTGATGATGATACTATACGAACGATGATGTATATATGTGATAGTTGACCCGTACACCGATTTTGGGATGTCGTACGATGGATTTTACCGTATGAGGCATAGATGTGATGATTGATCCGCACTCTTGACTCGAGGAAGTCGTACTATGTACATGACGCTATTAAAGCTGGATCGTCGACTACTAGAGATATCGACTCAGACTTTAGGAGGATTTTTCTTACCTTTCGACTAGTGTCTTTAATTAGTTTCTTAGTTGGTTAGGTAGATCTTAGTTTAGGCTCGAGTCATACTTATTTTCAAAACTAATGAATCGTGTTTTTTTAAAACAACAAACTGTATGACTCGTAATTAGTATGTATTTCTCTAGTTGTGCGTTTACTACACATTCACCTTTATATTCATGTTGTATTCACCGCATTGCATATTCATACATATATTTCTTTAGCTAATATGAAACTCTGCCTGTTAGGACACCAGCACCATTACCGATGATGCGCATGTTCCACGTACACTTATTTGCCGGCTCACACACATCATCATCGGTAATTTCCATGTCACGTACACTTCAGAACATATTATCTTTTATTGATATAATCAGCTAAATGCAAGACTAATATAATATTGTGTGATTACTCTCATGTGTTCGTTTAGACATTGCATTTATTACCTAGACACTTCATGCATTCACATATTCATATTATTATGCAGTATTGTAGGGCTTATGCCGATATTCATTATTTACTTACTCATGATTTTGGGATTTTGGATTTCTATGAGATTTCTGGATTTTGGAGGAAAACGGCAAGAATTTAATAAAAGCTTAGTATCATCATTTTTAAAAAAATGCAAGTTGCGGTTTTCTGGTGATGTATGTGTCGTCTACCATGAGATTTCATGTTTTCTGTTGGATTTCGAGACCCGATTCGAGGAGTGGATGAACGGTCTTGGGTACATGGTGGGCCTGGTATGGTACCCCGGGGCAAGAAGCTCGAGTTGTAGACGATGAGCCTGGCAGGGGAAGACTACCTACCGGTGATGTCTGGCGCGGCGGATATCCGGAGGATACCGACCGTTGTCATGAGATTTGATGATATGGGCCAATCCGGCCTGACGGAACCTGAGATATTGAGACTATGAGATATTGAGACTATGAGGTATCGAGACTTTGAGATTTACATGTTTTGTGTCGATGCTTGACACGGATTTCCAAGGATTTCATTGATGATGTTTCAGATTACCATACAAATTTTACTATGATAAAAGTAAAGATCTCTTATACAGATATATCCATATTTCATGGTTGATTGTTTTACATTCATGATGCATGCATACTCATAAATTTGACATGTTACTACTTGAGGCACTGACACGAGCACTGAGTATTGCACTTATGCATAGGTTCTTACCCTGTCACTACTAGATGTCTAGTGTTATGTTAAGCATATTATTGTGACCTAGGAGATCGTTGTGCATGCGATTTCTACTCGCAGATGTCTTCTACTCACGAGTTGGCAACTCACCCCGTTGTGCCAAATTTTCTTACAGGTTTCGATGAACAGGTTTCCTTGGCAGCTTGCTGACACAATATTTTATTCAGGGTGATTGCTTTGGTAGGTTGGTTCACATGTATCGGGACCGCCATTGCACATTTATTATTTCATTTGTATCTAGTAAGCTCCATCAACCAGAATTGTATTACCTGATAAATTTAGAAGACAAGTAGTTTATTCTTTTGACCTTAGAGTCGCGCTTGTATTATGATGTTTTTCTGGTAGTTTTGATGGTTTTCTTTGAGTTTTGTTTCTCGCCCTTCGGCGTTGTATATTATATTGCTTGCGTGGTTGTGACCGCCAATTGGCGAAGAGCTAGCTCCCGCTTGGGGATGCCTTTTTATTATTGCTTATGTATATATTCTTATTTGTACCCGTTTAGGGCCAGTTTTTACAAAGGCGGCTCTGCCGAAATTTTTGAGAAAATTTGATGTTGCTTTTAAACAAGTTTTTCTTTACTTCTTCTTTTAATGGTTTAGATTTCTGGGCTTCGGCTTGCTTAGATTACGTTATACCTCTAGACGTTTCGTAATTTAAGTGCCGGTCACGTTCCGTACTTTTGGGTCGTGACAGGTGCGATTCCTCCGCTCCGATACACCGTTGTGCTGTGGTGTATACGGAGGAGTAAGCTGAGAGAGAATCCCATTCTCTTTTAGATCGTCTAGGAACTCATTTCTCAAGTATTCTCCTCCTTGATTAGATCGAAGTATCTTATTACTTTTACCAATTTGGTTCTCGATTTCATGCATATATTCTCTGAATTTCTCAAAAGCTTCAGACTTGTGTTTCATCAGGAACACATGTCCGTATCTTGAAAGATCGTCAGTGAATGTAATGAAGTATGAGGAACCATTCCAGGCATGTGTAGACATAGGATCGCATACATCACTATGTATCAGTCCCAAGAGTTCCGTAACTCTTTCTCCGTGTCTACTAAACGGAGTTTTGGTCATTTTGCCTTTGAGACATGACCGGCAAGTGTCATAAGATGAAAATTCTAACGGATTCAAATACCCATCCTTATGTAACTTAGCTAGTCGTGTCGCATTGATATGACCTAGTCTACAATGCCACAAGAAAGATTCGTTCATTTCTGAACTCTTCCTCTTGTGTGTGTTTTGTACATTAAGAACTGTGGTTTGGTTTAGAAAGTATATGCCATTATTTAACGAGCCTGATCCAATCAACTTTTGATTCAGGAAGATGTTCATAACATCATCATGTACTACAAAATTATAGCTTTCTTTACATAATAAAGAAACTGATCTAAGATTGCATATCAGGGTCGGTATGTAATAGCATTCGTTCAGAACCAATGTATTAACATTTGGTAACACAAGGTGATATTCGCCAACTGCTTTGGCTACAACATTTGCACCATTCCCTACTCTTATGGAACGATCGCCCTCTCCCAGTTCTCTACCTTTCTTTAGCCCATGTAACATATTACATATATGGGATCGTGATCCGGTATCTAATACCCAGGACGTAGAGTGAACTGAGAAACAGTTCTCAATAACAAACACACCCGAAGAAGATGCATCAACATGCTTATTCATTGTTTGGGCGGCGTGGGAATACGGATATTCCCCTATTTCCTGCTCTGTCTTATAACAATTATAATAGAGAACGGAAGCAACGTTCCCCTTCTCAGTATAACAAGAGGGTTCGGTCAATACATCCATATTATTATCTTGGTCAGACATGGTCGCTCTCTGGAGAGAGAGAGAAGAAAACACTTTAGCGTATGCTCTTGCAAGATTAGATTGGTTATTATCTTATCTAATCAGGATGGCTTCCACTGTTTTTATCAAATCTTCCTTCAAACCCTAAAAGATAAGACTAGCCGGGATTAATTACACCTTACAAGTTCGCCAATCATTCAGCCAGGCCAGTGTTGGTACTTTGAGGGAGGTTTCCCATTCTTTCGCACGGACCTAATTAAAATAAATCTCGTTTTCCGAGAGGCATAACCCCATTAACATCTTTGTAGACACCTACTTGATCGGCTAATTGTGATGTGTAAAAGTCTCCCAGGAGTAACTCTTACTCGCAGTGGGTATCGGGATGTAACTATCTCATAGAAGGTATGCAATCTCATTGCAAATTTCAACACTTGAAATTCCTGATAATATTTTTTTACCCCTAGCGTCCTATGACATTGACGGAGGCCAAACTACCCACAAGGCGCTAGTTAAGTTCAACCCGTCATTTCCTGATTAAAATAGGCCCACCCGCACGGCCCTTGACGGAGGCCAAACAACGTCGTACGAATACCCTAATTCAATCGCATCTCATGTTATAGATAAATACTAATTAGCTACCGTACACTACGCCTTGATGGAGGCTAAACTACCGTAGCATGAATACTAAGTATTACTTTTCTGAAATGACGGAGGGCTACGCCAGGTTTTTATGAAAACCTTTTGCGTAATGAACTTGATATCGTTGTAGAAACAAGTGATTTTGAAAAGGAGTGTTTTTGAGGCTTTTACTACTTTCACTAAAGAGGTCACTCCCGGTTAGTGGATCTCGGCTCTTTCCTTATCGAATAAGGTGCAGGATATTTCATAAATACCGCTATGCAAAGTAAGAACTATAGAAGCAATCAAAAACAAAACCGAGTGAGTTGTAGCATCTGCTGGTATCGCTAAAGAGGTCACTCCCGATGAAGGGATCTCGGCTCTTTCTTTATCGAATAAGGTGCTGGATATTCTACAAGGAATACCGCTACGCAAAGCAAAAACTAGAGCTACCCTTTTTATAAATTTGATTCTACAACATCTTTTAGGTTTCTTTTTCTTTCACTAATATCATTAATGACGTCCCATCATTTATGCTTCCTAAGCACTAAAGAAGAAACGAAAATACAACGTACGCTTATGCCATCCGCATTCACCACGGTTTCCCGTTATACACCATTAAGTTACTTAACTAACGGCATACCGGGACGGGACTAGCGCGGGTGCAAAACATAAGCAACGTTTATTATATATCATATATACAATAATAAAGCATTCGTCTCACGCATATAAAATGATCACATCACAGAATATCAGTAGCAGAAGATAACATATGAAAATATTGGATATACTAGGAGGTCCGTGTTTTATTTTGAGCCTGTATAAAACACGGATTCCACGGTCGCTATGAATAGCCAAACCTACATTCCTAGACCCCTACGAGAGTGGCAAGTAACCCTCCCAATTCTAAGGCTAGGAGACCCGGTCTCGACTCCTCAAGATGGCCTCCCACTGAACCCTAGAACCCGGTTTCTTGTGCTCTCCTCCTTGGGTCTATCCTAATGCGGAAAAATAAATAATATACAATGGTGACATCATCCTCAACCTGGAAGTGCCCCAATAAAAGAATATTACATACAATGAATTTTACATGAATGAAAATGAAAAACTCTCATCTCACATAAAACCCCCGGCTATTCAAATCACGACGATCTAATATAACATATCACAGTAACACATAACATCATATGTCATCAACGTAACTAAATATGCGTATCCCAATTGTCGTTGATGTATAGCAACGAAACCGGCGATACACCATATATTACACTTATGGTCGCAGAAAAGAAAATGTCAAACTACAACATTTGGAATCCACAATCACCTTAGACAATATAAACCCGAAATATCACATATTACGGATTTCATGCTTAACTATATGAATTCCAAATATTTTATCACATTCCATAAAAAGGTAGACGACGTTAAACATTCCGATCGAATCAACAAACACCCAAAATTTCCCAAAAAGCTCAACACTTGAGCGTAGTTTAAAAATACTCAGTACATGCCACAGTGCCAATGAACCAGCCGTAGAAGGGTCAACCAATACCTCACCTGTGGCACCGCTGAACCACCACAAATCCTAGGGTTTAGTGGCGGTTCTGACGGTCACAAAATCGAGTTAAGGTTTCGTTCTTCTAGAGGGTCCACCGCATCACTTGCACGATATTTGAATGTTCTTTAACTAAGGAAAAATCCAACTCTTGAAAATTTTCCGCTAAGGGTTAAAGTGGGTATTTGATATCCGTTCGAACTTTTTAACACCGTCTAAATTAACCCAAAAACAAACTAGAATTACGAATACGAAACACTCTGAATTGCCTTTGTAAAAAGATAACATCACATGCAAATTTAGGAAAAACAAACAACACCTGAAATACCAAACCCCAGAGACCGGAACACCAAACAATTTTCAAGCCCAAAATACACTGTACGGCCGAGCATGCCGGTTTTGGTACTGATGTGGCCGGCCAGATTAGGCCAAACTGCTTCAAAATTTCTTGGTGTTCATGTTATATCACATACAATATTCTGCAGCTGTTTAAAAATTTTTTTGACTCTCGGAAAACTTCATCAGAAACTAGGGTTCGTATTCGAGTGTTTCAGAGTTGTTTCGGTTTCGTAATCCTACACAATCCGTCTAATTCTCTAGCTAGGCTCTGATACCACTGTAGGGTTGTCTGGCACTGAAGCAAGGTTTCGGGTAGCATCATCCATGTCATTTTAAAAATTTTGCCGTTCTATCTAACCCTAACCCTAGATCGTTAACTAAAGAATCATACGGAATTGATAAATCAAACATCTTTACTTCTAAGTGATAGGGATTACAACCTTTGTAGTCTGTTCCTTCACTTCATAAGCTCCAATTAGTGGTCCCTTCGCTGCGATCCATGAACTCCCGGACTCTTGAGAGGCTCCACAAGTCGTATGATGCATCCTTGCTTATAGTCTTCAAAATCCAAGATGATCTACTTCGAGGAAACATGAATTCAAGCTATGACATCACTAATTAGGGATTAGTGAAGCTAACACACTAATCTATATGGCTAGTATAAAAGAGGATGATGAAGTAGGGATTTTTCCCTCTTTAGTTTTCTTTTTCTCACAATCTTTTATCACAAATGAAAAAGCTAGAAAAGCTTTTTGTGGAAGAAGAAGATGAAGTGATAAAAGAATAATTGTTGTGAGATTAGAAATGCAACCATGGGTTAAGAATGTCATGCTTAACCATTGTAGAGACTTAACCATGAGCTAGGGTTAAAGGTTAAGTCAAAAAATATTTTAAGCTAGACAAAAAGAGTGGACAAAGTCAAAAGAAGCCTACAAGCTTCTACAAGCTTTCACCAAATATCAACCATGACAAAATCCACAATATTTGAATTACTTAAAGATAAATATAAACCCTAACATTAACCCTAGCATGGTCTAAGTCTCATACACCCTTGTTGCATGTGTAACCTAGCATGTTACAATTATACATATCATATATATATAATATAGTAACAAAAGAAAAGAATACAATAAACATATATTACATATATGTTAAAAGTATCTAAAGTGAGAAAATGAAATACTTAAGTGAGCAAATATTAGTTAATGTAATTTAATTTATCAAATATATAATTATACATTAAATTATCGAATCAACACTTGATCCGATAATCCGGCTATATCACATATAACCGACTAATATAAAATGTATCATTTCATCGAATCAACACTTGATCCGATGACCAGGCTATATCATATATAACCGGCAGATATCACATATCGTGAGAATAGAATACAATATCACATACTCGTATCAATCTCGGTCCCGCACATATCACATATGTGCTCCTAATCCGTTTCGCCTGAGCCAGGAAACCTCTGTGTAGGACTCTAAAGACTCGTCAAAACGCTGGCAGTGGGTGATGATCATATAAAACACCCACAAGCTGCAAGCGGTCAGTTAAACGTAACAGCCGCACGGTATTGAACGATCAGAAGATCAACAAGCAAGCCTGCACACACTCCTGTGAATCTAATCAGTAACACTACTGTACAGTCCTGTCTCTTCGTCTGATATGTCACATATCCAGTCTAAGGGTGGTAAACGTCAGACCCCAGTAACCGATAAGTCGTGTCGATGTGAGGCTCATAACGGGTCGAGAGACTACTGATAACACTTACCAGTAGATCTCCATATCATCCCTGGCCAGGGACTTCCAGTTATAGCCAATCGAACACAGCGCAACATCAACCCCGAATACCAAGAGAGACGAAACCCGTCCTATCGCTCATTGGCTCTATGTGATTCGGGACTGTAGCCAAAAGCTACCGTTTTGCACGTTCTCATGAACGTGGTAAGGTGGAAATCAAAGCACAGTGGGAATCACAAAAGACTCTATGACGATCTCTGGTCTACAGACTAACATGTACCAGTGTCACCAGAGAACTGGTATCTGACGATAGGTATAATACCATCTAGGAGTTCTCGGCGAGTCCGTTCAGTATACCCAGTCTCCAGTGAGCACTCGTACACCATATTTTATGTCAAACACCAATGGATGTGGGATCAACCATCGCCCATCATATGGGTCAAGATGCGTATACGCTAGTATAATCTGGAGTATCGATGCCCTGTCTCGATATACCCTCTACTAGGAATAATTATAGGATGTACTCGTGGACTACCCTGGCCCCACTAGTATGATTTGCATCATAGTCCTAGTAGTCAAGTACATATCCTAAGGGCTTTATCAACATGTGAGAGTAAGACAGTAATACAATACAAGTCAACATGTTTAGACAAAGTGAAACCAGATAGCATACTATCATGTCGAGCAAGAAAGTGCTCTGTATATATATCCAAGCATCCAGTTTAATATACATCATATGTACAACAATGGCCTCTAGGGCATATACATAACTAACAGGATGCACTCCAAAGTTGAGTAATATTGATCGGCATCTCTCCATTTAGTTAACATGCACTGGAGATAGCTGCATGATTTGAATCTGGTTCCAATTAAATCAGTGCCTCTGTTTCTATATTGTATATTGAATGGTTCATATCTTAACGATGTTAAGGTTATGGAGTTGTCCGGCTTATTCTTAAAACCAGACTCTGGATAACTCAAGGCACATTTTTGTAATGCCAGTTTGTGGATTAACCCAGGCTATGACGAGGGTTAACTTTCTACCATCTGGAAGATCAATAGTGATATTGTTCTTGACTCGCCACAGTTTTAGTAAAATGGAATTTTTCAGAAAAACAGTAGTAGGAGTATGGTAGAACAGGAAGTGATTCGAGAACCACAGACGATTACTGAAAGTTTAATAGAACGTAAAGATTTAATCGGGTTTGACATTCCATTAGCCACTCCGCAGATATGGTGGGTAACCTCAGGCGCCCGAGAGGTACTTCGGTATCCTCAAAGACGGTGACAGGGAGGTTCTTGTTTACCCATACTTTCCATTTCTGCTGTTCTAGACTATGAGACCCTGCAGGAGGATGAGTATAGCATCATTCTAGACTAGCTTTAGAAGTGCACGTGTATATGACTCTGCCAGAGGGTTGTTGTGGTCAGTGGGAGTAGCAGAAGCATAGTGGACAAGTAGCTTATGTCTATTTATAGACTAAAGAAAATATAGCGGAGATAGATCATCTAATTTTGATGTGACAGTCGTAGGCTTTGACTTCATCAGAATAGAAGATGGATCTGTTAAGAAGGTAGTAGGGTGTGATGTCCTGGTATTTGGATGACATACATTTTGTAGGAAGTGAAATTCCTATACTATAATCGGTTATACTGTGGTTGTCACACAGTGGTTTCTCCACATAGGATATGGATATTATATCTGGCATTCTGGTTACTGGATCTATGGTTTTAGATCTAGATTTGGGTAGTTTCCCAATCTGGGAATTTAGATAGTATTCTAAAGGTATTTTAGAATGGAAGACCCCTGGCAAGGTGGTGTACCTGCAGGTGATAGAGTCACCCTCTCTTAAGGTGTCTTACAGACTAAAAGGGAGAGAGATATGCATGATTGGCATATCACTTGCTTAGGCAATTGAGTCAATCATGAGATATCAAGTACCATACCAGATGTTGTTTTTGCACTAGATGCAATAAGTTGATATATTAATCCAACCATGGAGAAACGTTCGAAAGCAGTTTATGAAGATAAGTAGATGTTCTAAGGATATGATAACGGCAACCTCCTTTGGGAGATGGTTATCATTCCAGGCTTCCAAGGTGACATGGATGACAGAGTGACTGTTAGAGTTATAGTTTTCCCTCTTTTGGGGGGCAGTAGTTTGGACAGGTGGTCCAAGCGGATAATGAGGGAGGCATAGCGCAGGATACTGATTAAATTCAGTTGACGATACAGTCTAAGAAGTTTACTGGATTTGGAGTTTATTTGTGAATTTGGTCCCATCAGATATCCAAACATATTCTAAGACCGGTATTGCTCATTTCAGGAGATGGCTTTCTCCGCAAACTTGAGATAAAGAAAGACATAGAAAGAAACATTGGAGCAGATCCATTCACTGAGGCTATTTCTCAAATGCAATAGTTTCATAAACGGGCTTTGTGCAACAGATTAGTAGAGAAGTTGGGTGTTCGGTATTACACGGGCTGTGAGTATTCGACACCGCAATAGTTAGCCTTAAGTGCAAGTGGGAGATGTTGGTTATAGTGCCCTCGAGTCAATTATTAGATCGCAGGCACGTGATTACAAGGATTGAGGGAGGACCTATACCGGTAGAACAGTCTTACTCGAGATGATAGTATGCTATCTGGCTTGTCTTTATCATCATGTACATGCTTCTGGTGACATTACAGATCACTATTACTGTTGGATATATGTATGCCCTAGAGGCCATTGTATGATAATGGATGTATCGGTATGTGTGTATATATATATATATTCAGAGGACATTCTTGCTCGACATGATAGTATGCTATCTGGTTGTACTTTATCTTGACATATTCATTTGATCGTGCATCTTACTCATTTGGTACATGTTGATAAAGCCCTTAGGATATATGCTTGACTACTGAGATTATGATGTGGATCATACTAGTGGGACATCTGTAGTTTATTAGCATAACCTTGAAATGTTCCTAGTCATGGGTGTATCGAGACAGGGCATCGATATTTCAGAGTAGACTAGTGTCTACGGTTCTTGTCCCATATGATGGGCGATGGATGATCCCATATCCATCTGGTGTACTGACACCAAAGATTGTATACGGGTGCTCAGTGGAGACTGGGTATACTGAACGAACTCGCCGAGAACTCCGATGTGGTATTATATCTCACGTCGGATAGCAGTTCTCAGGTGACACTGGTACAGTTAGTTTGTAGACCCGAGATCGTCATAGAGTCTTGTGTGTCCTCCCACTGTACTTTGATCTCCACCCTACCAAGGCGCTACTGATTCGTGCAAACAGCTGGATTTTGGGTACAGTCCCGAGGCACATTGGAGACAATGAACGATAGGAGGGGTTTCGTCTCTCTCGGTATTAGGGGTTGATGTTGTGCTATACTCGATTATCTATAACAGGAAGTCCCTGTCCAGGGCTGCTGAGATTTACTGATAAGTATTATTAGTAGTTTCTCGATCTGTTATGAGCCATATAACGGCATGACCTATTGAGTTATTGGGGTTGACGATGCCATCCCAAGACTCGATATGCATCATATCTGACAAAGAGACCGGACCGTACGTTAAGTGTTGCCAGTTGGCTCGATGGGAAATTTGGAAGGTTTGCTTGTTTTTCTTCTGATCGCTCAATACCCGGGTGGCCGTTACATTTAGCTGACCACTTACGGTTTGTGGGTGTTTGATTTGATCATCACCTACTACCGGTGTATTGACGAGTCTTAGAATCCCACACAGAAGTTTCCTAGCTAAGGTGAAACGATGTGTTGCGCATATGAGATATGCGCAGGAGCTCGATTAAATGCGTGTATTTGATACCGTATTTTAATCGAGCGTTTTCTACTGGTCGGGTCGTATGTGATATGACCGGGTTATTAAATCAAGTGTTGATTTAATAATATACTTTTGGCTCATTTAAATAAAACCTTTCTTTATATTGATGTATGCATGAAAGGGTGTATGTGTATATGTTGATGTGAATGTACACATACATGCATACATGGTGTCATGGTTGTTGATACATGGGAGATGGCAATGCAAGACTCACACGGTTCATTTATATATTTATATTTTGATATTGGATTAAAAGAAAATGGAAATTAAATCATAATTGGGTTTCTACACTCTTCTTTCCATTTGACTTAACTTTAACCCAAGGTTTGATTTTCATTTGGTATTTAACCAAACATCAAAATATCTTGATATTTGTTAAGCATAGTTATGGCATGACATAATTATATGGTTGTTATTTTATTTCTATGCTAATGATAATGATAATTGAGAATTATCTAAAAAGAGCTCTAGCTTTGCCATCTCCATCTTCTTCCTCCTTCATTCTCTCTTGAGATTTCTAGTGAGTGAGGTTTATAAAAAGAAAGGGTTTTTAAGTGAGCATAAAAACCACATCATTATTCTATACTAGTTTAGCCCATTAGTTTAGAGTGTTAGCTCCACTTCGTCATTGATCAAGTGAACCTAGGAGCTTTGAGCAAAGGGACTTCGGGCGGATCATCGTGGACTTGGATGGTCTCTAGCGAGCCGGTTCAAACTCTCAAAGATCCAAAGAGTCAAGAGAAGAGGTTTACAAATGTTGTATTCTCTTCACTTAGTTATAGTTTTCATCTAGTGTGTGATGCTAGTTAGATGTTACCCTAAAAATTCTAGTTCGATTCCTAGGTTAGTTTGCTTAGCACCCTCTTAAAATTTGTGTTGTGGCATGTGTGATGCTTCCAAATCCTAGGCAAGGTGCTAAGGAAACCCTATAGTAGTATTAGAGCCAAGCTAGAAATTTAGACACGGTGTTATAACTATTACGAAAACGAAAATAAATCCGAAAAATACGATATTTGAAACCATAAAATTGCTCTCTGTAAATTTTTTAAAAAGTCGTTTAAAAATTATTTAAGCAACTGCAGAAAACTGTATATGATACATAATGAACACACATGAAATACGAGGCCCTTTGCTCGGATTTGACCAAAGCAAACACCCCCAAAAACCTGCCTGGCCGGCCCCCTATGCTCCAAACCACTTCGTATTTCACCAGCGCTCTGTTCTGTTGGATTTAGGGTTTCAGGTATTGTTTTTTCAGCCAAAAATTTCATGTGATGTTTATTTTGATTAGGGGCTAATTCGTAGTGTTTCGTAGTCGTATATTTTAACACTGTAATGGTAACCTAGACAATGTTTAACAGCTCGAACGAACTTCAAACCCCACATCAAGACCCTCGCTGAAATTTTCAAGTGTTGGAATTTTCCCAAGTTGAACATATTCGGAAGATCGTGTAAGTATCCCTACGGATCCTCTAGAAGAACATAACTTTAATTCGATTCTATGTCCACGGAACCGCGACCGAACCCTTGGGTTTGCCGTAGTTCCGTGGTGCCATAGGTGAGGCATTGGTTGACCCTTCTACGGCTGGTCTATAGACACTATGGCACGTTTTTAGATATTTTAACTTTGCTCAAGTGTTGTGCTCTCGGGGTAATTTGTGGGTGTTTGTTGATTCGATCGAAACGTTTAACATCGTCTGGATATATGTGATAATTGCAATTGTTATTGTTTTCACTTTCTTTTCTGCGACCGTAAGTGTAGTATGTGGTGTATCGCCGGTTTCGTTGCTATACATCAACGACAATCGTGGTACGCATACTTACTTACGTTGATGATATGTGATATTATGTGTTGCTGAGATATGATGTGCAGGATCGTCGTGATTGAATAGCCGGGGGTTTTATGTGAGATGAGAGTATTTATTTTCATTCATGTAAAATTACATTGTATGTAATATTCTTTTATTTGGGGCACTTCCGGGTTGAGGATGATGTCACCATTGTTGTATATTATTTACTTTTCAGCATTAAGATAGACCCAAGGAGGGGAGCACAAGTGACCGGGTTCAAGGGTTCAGTGGGAGACCATCTCGAGGAGTCGAGACCGGGTCTCCTAAACTCTAGAATTGGTAGGATCACTTGCCGCTCTCGTAGGGGTCTAGGGGTGTGGGCTTGGCTATTCATCACGACCGTGGAATCCGTATTTTCTATTGCTGGCTAAATACAAAATACGGACCTCCTAGATATCCTATATTTTCATATGTGCTTCTGCTGTTGATATTCTGTGATGCGATCACTTTATATGCTGAGACGAATGGTATTGTATATATGATATACAATAAACGCTGCTTATGTTTTACATCTGCGTTAGTCCCGTCCCGCTATGCCGGTAGTTAAGTAACCTAACGGTGCATAACGGGACATTGAGGAGAATGCGAATGGCATAAGCGTACGTTCTATTTTCGTTTCTTTTCTATGATGGCTTAAGGACTTAAAAGATGGGACTACATTAATGAGATTAATGTAAAGAAAAATGAACCTAAAAGATGTCGTAGAATCGGATTTGAAACCTACTCGGCTTTTTATGAAAAAGCAAGTTTTCAAAGTGCGGAGCTTAAACCACTCCTTTTAAAACCCATTTGATTCTACAACGATATCAAGTTTAAAGCGTTAAAAATTTTCTTAAAAACTATTCACAGCCCTCCGTCATTTTAGGAAGTAGAGTACTTAGTATTCGTACTGCGTATTTGACTATAGTTAAGGCGCAGTGTACGGTAGCTAAGTGATGTCTTCCTACACCGCATATGATGCGATTAGTTAGGACATTTATATGATTATGTTGACTATATTTAAGGGTCATATGGGTGGGTCTATTAAATCACGAAATGACGGGAAGAACTTGACTAGTACTTATGATATATTGACTATAGTTAAGGTCATGAGTTGTAGGAGTAAAAAAAATATCGGGTGTTTCAAGAGTTGAAATTTGCAATGAGATTTCATACTTTCTATGTGATAGTAGGATCCCGATCCCACTATGAGCAAGAGTTGCTCTCAGGAGAGTTTTGCACTTTACAATTGGCTAACCCTTTAGGTGTCTAGAAAGGTGTCAACGGGGCTACGCCTCTGGGAAAACGAGATTTATTCTAATTAGGTCTGTGCGACAGCATGGGGAACCTCCTTCAAAGTACCGACACTGGCCTGGCTGAACGGTTAGCGAAGTTGTAGAATGTAATTAATCCCGGCTAATTTTCTTTTTAAAAGGTTTTAAAGAAATTTTGATAAAAGCAGTGTGAGACATCGATTAGATAAGATAATAACTAATCTGGTATTTGCAAGAGCTTTCATTGAGTGTATTCTTTTCTCTCTCTTAATGGCAGATACCAATGACAGGCCTTAAGCTTCTACTAGATAAAAAAAAGCTGACTGGACCGAACTACAAAGACTGGCTGAGAAATATTAACATTTCTCTCACATATGATAAAGTATCATATGTCCTCACTACCTCAGCCCCACCTACCCCAGGCCCTGAATCTTCTGTTACGGATAGGGAAATCCGCAAAACGATGGATATTGACTATGCCACTGCCAAATGCCTCGCTCTTGCATCGATGGACAATACACATCAATAGTAGCATGAGTAGATGAATGTCCAATCCATATTTCTCCATACAAAAGAGTTGTATGGGGAGAAATCTCGGACCCTGAGATACGAAGCATCTCGAAAGTTGTTTCAGATGCGGATGGCTCCTGGCACACCAGTAGGCGATCACGTGTTGAAGATGATAGCTCTTATAGAAGAGCTTGAGGACCTCAGATAGACAATGGATAACGAACATTATGCAGATATTGTTCTACAGTCTCTTCTCTCCGCCTTTGCTCTATTCATAGTAAACTTCAACATGCACAACATGGAGAAGTCACTACCCGAACTTCTCAATATGTTGAGAAGTGTGGAGAGCACACTTAAGGCGAAATCTCCCTCTCTGCTTGTTGGAAAATCTTCCTCTTCCGTCCTAAAAGCTAAGGCCAAGAGAAAGAATAAGAAGAAATCCACCAAACCGAGAGGTAGAATCAAGAAGGTGAAGTGGAAAGACAAATCCAAAGCTGCGGAGTCGGGGAAGGGAGAATGTTTTCATTGCAAGAAGACGGGGCACTGAAAGAACTCTTCTTCTATTAACTCTGGTTCATGGGTATTGGATACCGGTTCGGGTTATCATATCTGTAATTCTTTGCAGGCGTTGAGAAATAGTTGAGTTTTGATGACCGGTGATCATACTCTCCGAGTTGGAAACGGTTCCAATGTACATGCAGTTTCAGTGGGAGAGTATCACCTAGGGTTGCCGTCGGGTTGAAAATTGGTTTTGAACCCAAGTTATTTTGTACCAAGCATGCTTTGTAATATAATATATGTTTCTTCGTTATACAATGAAAGATATCATTTTGTATTGCAGCATAATGTTATGAACATTAAACAGAATCAAGAGTTGATTGGTTATGGTACACTAAATAACGGGATATACGTCCTAAATCAACACACAGTTTTCAACATACAACACACAAATAAAAAAAATTTCAGATATAAATGAAGCCTTCCTTTGGCATTGTAGACTTGGTCATATTAATGAAACAAGACTAAACAAGCTTCATAAAGATGGATATTTAAACCCTTTTGAATATAAATATTATGCGACTTGTCAGTCATGTATCAAAGGTAAAATGACCAAAACTCCGTTTACTGGACACGGAGAAAGAGCTACAGAGCTCTTAGGCCTCATACATGGTGATGCATGTGGGCCAATGTCTACACATGCGAGAGGCGATTTTTCTTACTTCATAACTTTTACTGATGATTTCTCAAAATTCGGTCATGTGCTTTTGTTAAAACATAAGTCTGAAGCTTTCGAGAAATTCAAGGATTACAAACTTGAAGTAGAAAAACAAACTTGAAAGAGCATCAAAATACTTCGATCAGATCGAGGTGGAGAGTATCTTAGTACAGAGTTTTCTAACTTCCTAAAAGAGAATGGGATTCTCTCTCGGCTCACTCCCCCTTACACACCACATCACAACGGTATGTCAGAGCGGCGGAATCGTATCCTTTTAGATATGGTATGATCCATGATGAGTGATACTGAATTACCTCTCTCCTTTTGGGGGCATGCATTGGAGACTGCAGCTTTTCTGTTGAACAAAGTTCCAACCAAGACCGTGTCTACCACTCCATATGAGATATGGTATGGGAAGAGACCATCTCTTAAACAAGTTATGATTTGGGGTTGTCCGGCTTTTGTCAAAAAGCAGAATCCGGACAAACTCGAGACACGATCAGTCAAGTGTATATTTATGGGATATCCGAAACATTCGTTTGGGTATTTTTTCTACACAAGGAGGAACTGTCACGACCCGAAATATTAGCTTGTGATCAGCACTTGAATCATGCAACGTCTAAAGGCGTAACGGAATTCAAGTAAGCTGAAACCCAGAAATCTAAACCTTTTAAGAAAAATAAAGGAGGTGAGGTTTTGAAATAAAGGTATAATGAAATCAAGCTTTCTTAATGCATAGAAAAGGAACATGAATGATGCAAGTGAAATTTACTAGTTTGAAAACGTGTTTCGTCTTTTAAAAATTTTGGCAGCACCTCCTTTGTATATTTTGATCCAAAACAACAAATACATAATAATGATAAAGGCATCCCCAAGCGGGAGCCAGCTCTTCGCCAAACGGCAGATCACAACCACGCAATACTGTAAAAATAAGTATACGACGTCCAACGGCGAAGTTCACCACAAAAAGATAAATAAATAAGCAAGACATCAAACCACAAGTAGCGAAAAACACTCGTTCTAAGTCTCGCAACCACAATCTCGACTAAATCTCATTACTTATACTATTTACTAATTTTGATTGATGGAGTTTGCTAGAAACAATATGAAATATAAATACAAGAGTGGGTACGATACAAGGTCCCACCTATCAAAGCAAAATACCCAAATGAAGCTGTGTGCCAGCGATACCGCTACTGATCCAAGCGGTCAACCTGCAAGAACTGTGGCACAACGGGGGTGAGTTTCCAACTCGTGAGTAGAAAAATATCAACAGATAGAAATCGAATAAACAACGACTCCTAGGTCAACTATATCATAAAGGTAACACTATGATATTTAGGGTGACCGGGTCTGTATGTGCCAACAAGGTAGTCAATACCTATATGCATGCGGATAACATCCAACAGTAATAATCAATGCATGTATGCATGTGGATCTCGTCCACCCATATAATAAATGTATGTATGCACGTAAATATCATAAAAGAGTGTGCATGAAAGTAAGAGGATATATATCAACGGTGTCCCTCACGACACATCAAAATCATGGTACCTGAGTGCCTAGCATCGACACTCGAAATATCATGAAAACCGTGCCCAGCATCGGCACATAAATCCTCATATATCGGGCTTCGTCAGTCCGGATCGTCCCACATCATCTCTTGACTCCGGTCGGTATCCTCCGGATATCCGCCGAGCCCAATACTATCACCGGTAGGTAGTATTACCTCTGCCAGGCTCACCGTCTATATACACAGCATCCCTTTCTTGCTTCGGGGTACCATACCGGGTCCACCATGTACCCACAATCGGCCTCATCCGTCTCCTCGAATCGGGTTTCACATGACGCTCTCAGATCCGAGAAAACACATGGTGGACGCACTGAAATATCATATCAAGAAAAACCGGATTTTTAAAACAACACATAATCTCTTTTGAATTGTCCACGGTTCTCAAATCCAGAAATCTCATTAAAACAGCATATCTCAATGTGTAAAATCATAGAGCATGATGTATGCGACATATAATTGAAATGTAAGCATGTCCGTGTATCATGCAACATGGAACAATGATATGACATATTAAGGGAAAACCGCTCTTTTAAAATGATTCCAGTTTTTTAAATATAACATGCGGTTCCCAATTTTCCAATAAAACCAGTTATCTATGTAGGCAGAATATGTATAGGCGCAAGTATAGCGGTACCAATATGTATATGCGCCAATATAGGTATGCAATATGCATAAGCGCAAATAAGAATGTATCAATGTATATGTGCACCAATATGAATATACAATGTGTATGTGCGCAAATAGGGATGTAACAAGGTATATGTGCACCAATATGAATATACAATGTGTATGTGCGCAAATAAGGATGTATCAATATATATAAGCCAGCAGGTTATGCGAAGAGTCATATCATGATGCAGCAATCCTACTCTGTAGTGACATAGCAATTATCGATGATGAAGTGTGTGGGCCTGCAGTCTGTGTGCGTGTAACATACGCATCATCGATAATGGTGCAGGTGTACTATCACAGGTATAAGTAGTACAATGTAAATAATATGAATACATCATAAGGTAAATCGTCAGCTAGAAACTATAAGGTATACATATCTAACATGATCGAGTCGGTGAATCTATCAATCGGCATCCAGCCTAACAATATCACGTACGGTAAAATCCATCGTATGACAACCTCTAGTCAAGGGTATGGATCAATCATCAAGTCAAACACATCACGCACGAAAAATCATCGTACGGCGGCATTAAGCTAATAGGGATCCTATCATCCTATACGACAAATGAGGGTACGGCCTAATATCACGTACGACGTATCATCAATGATTCACAACATTCTATATATATATATATATATATAAATCTCTATATACCTATGTCCCATGTCACATCCGCAATAATCTCATATGAGGGGACCGGCAGGGTATAAATCATCTCGATCGACTCGCATCCGTATACCAACATATCATCATATCATCATATTCGTCTTATATTCGTTCATCGCATTATATCTCACATCAAGTCGAGTTTACATAAACATTCTATCTCTACTAATAGTATAAGTATCTAATCTAACATACACACCGGAACCATACAAGCAGATTTTAAAAGAAGCGAATCATAGTTTTGAAAATAGGTGTTAGGGTGTTTTTAAGGAAAATATGCCATTTGAAAATCCGTAACGTCCCCCAAGGTATCTGTTTAAAAGATGCATACGATTCTTCAGTTTAGAAATAGGTATAGTTCGGATGACACATCTACGTCGACTATCTAGTCCTATAATACCCTAAACGGCAATATCGCTAAACGTCATCCTCAAATTCCGTCATCCTATGATAGTCGTAATATATCACTTCTAACTATACTCTAGTTTCTAATATGGTTTCATAGCTATCTTCATTCTAGCCCTAGTTTTCTAATCTAGGTTTCCCTAACCATAATCTATAAATCAGTTTTCCATCAAAGCTTTGCGGGGGTGCTATACGCCATCCACCCGACTTCCCCCGTGGATATAGATCCACTCACCTAGTCTTCGCTTGCCGAAATCGATGACTCCACGCTCCGTCTCCTCGTAATCCATGCGAGGGTACCTACAATAATAAACAATCGCAATGCGTATTAAAAATCAAGGCGGAAAACCAAAACGGCACGCGCATTGCTCATAGGTTAGAACCTATAGCTTACGCGTACAAAACACGACAAATAACCCTGGTCGTGGAAGTCAAAACGCCACATGATGGAGCACAATACCAAATACCAAATTTGAATTCATTAAAAGGAGCAAAACAATTCTAGAAACTAAGTGAAACACTCCCAGATTTTCCCCAGATGACAATTAGCCAATTCTGCATACATGAGGGGTCTAATTTAGTGCAAAAGGAGCCATGGACCAAACTTGAAATTCCATGCTCTGGCCGCAAATTCCGACCATAATGGATAAATCTGCGGCCTTGGGTTGGGGTATGGGGCAAGGGTTTCAGTGGTAGCTTCCTAGGTGCCTGCTCGACTCCCAGTAATTGCTAAATAATTTTTAGTGCCCCCGGGTTACTCCAGATTTCCCTGCACTCCCTTTATTTCCACAAAACCGATATGAACTCAAATCCTAAATCTGTATTTTGGTTTCTAGGCTATGGTCCAGGTCAAGAATCACCTCACAAGTCTCATTGACAGCCACAAAACATCACTAATTTCCCAAACCCTTCTCTTGGGATTTCAAAGTTCACACATCCCTCACTAAACGACATCTAAACTTAAAGAAAAGCTAGGAAATCACAATTACTCTAAATTAAAAAAGATATACCCGATGGTTACACCCAAACAAAACCCTAGAAGTCCCAATATTGTCAAAATCCGACTTTTCTTGGTTCATTGCGATGAGGGTCAGGAGGTGATCATTTTTTTGTGAAAGGGTATAGGGTTTTGGCAAGGTTTTTGGGGTGGATCAAGAGGGTAGAAGATGGAGGGAGATGAGGAAGAAGAAGAAGAGGAAAATGGTGGAGGAATGAAGATGGGGCAACACTCTCTCCCTCTCTCTCTTTCTCACTCTCATTCTTTCTCCTAGCATGCTCATCTCATCATTATGTCCCCTCTCTCTCTCTCCTCAATCATTTCTCTTTTCTTTTCTTTTCTTTTCTCACCCAAAAGCACAACCCTAACATAAAACACACAAATGAAATAACATGTAACATGTCATGGTGCACTAACCATGAAAACTGTAGAAACACAGATATGGCTTAATCGCGATTAGCAGTGCACTAATCGGGTTTTTATCGAAACTGCATATTATAAATTTTAAAAATGCCAAATCCTTAAAATATCTTTTTAAATGAATTAATCATTTTAATTTCTATTTATTTCACATTTATTGGTATATATTTATACCCTTTTTCCAAAACCCCAATTTCGCAAATCGGGCAGTTTTCGGGAAAAATATTATTTTAATATTAAATTCCAAAAGTAATATTTTATATTTTCTGAAATGTTATAATCTTCCCCACTTAAATAAATTCGGTCCCCGAATTTAATTTTAAACCCCCAAGATCTAAAATATTTCAGTAATCAGCTCAAATCAACGGGGCTCCGAAGTCATGGAAAACACAGAAATTGTAGGGTTACTAGGCACACTAAGGAGGCTCTACAAGGCATCGACCATGCCGGATTAAAAAAAATTAGGTGCCGAACAACCCTAAGCTAGATCGTTAAATAGAGATTAGGCGAAACATAAAGCTAGTAGATAACAATTATCACTAAGTGAAGGGACTACAACCTTTGTAGATCCTGCCCTCCACTTCCAAAGCTCCGTGACGACGTCCCTTCGCTGCGATCATCCAGCTCCCGGACTCTCGGACGGCTCCTTGATGAATTTGCAACGGGATCGCTTGAAGTCTTTGAGGCCGAAGATGATCTACGTCGAGGGAATACGGACTCAAGCTTCTACCTCACTAACCATAGAATTAGTGAAGCAAACACTCTAAACTAAAGTGCTAGTCTAGTAGAGGATGGTGAGATAGGAAGTGGGTACTCTTTAGATTTTGATTTCTCACTCTAAATCTTCACTTGAAATTTTCTAGCAAGCTATCTCTTTTTCTTCAAGAAGAAGAAGAAGAAGAAAAGAAAAGAATGAAAGAATAATCAATAATAGAAAATCAAGTGAAGACTTATCATAATGCAACCATGGGTGAGGTTAACTCATATAGAGAATAAACTAGGGTTTAGGTTGATGGTTAGGTTAAAGGATAAAAACAAAATGGTTGCACCCTTTTCAAAGATGCATGAAGCATCATGAAGCTTCTTGCAAAAGAACAAAATCAACCATTTAGTTTTTTAACCATAATAAATAAAATAAATAAAACCTAACCATTAACCTAAATTTGGGGTAAGTGATACACACACCCAAGTTTGCATGTATCATCAAACATGATACAAACTTGTGCACAAAAATATATCAAATATACAACTTGTGCACATCAAGTGAGAAAATCAATCTTAAGTGAACCAATACTAGTTAATGTAAAGTAATATATCAAATATATAATTATACATTAAATCATTAAATCAACACTTGATTTAACGATCCGGTCATATCGCATATAACCGACTAATATCCAATGTATCGACTTATCGTATCTATCCTTGATTCGATAACTAGGTTATATCGCATACAACCAATCGATACAATCATCGTGAGAATAGAATACGGTATCACATACTCGTATCATTCTCGGTCCCGCACATATCACATATGCGCTCCCATCTCGTTTTGCCTGAGCTAGTACAACCTCTATGTAGGACTCTAAAGACTCGTCAATACGCCGGCAGTAGGTGGTGATCATATCAAACACCCACAAGCCGTCAGCGGTACTAGCTTGACGCAACGGCTACCCGGGTATTGAGCGATCAGAAGATCAGCAAGCAAGCCCGCTCCAACTCCTACATAAAGCCTGACAGTGACACTACCGTACAGTCCGGTCTCCTCGTCTAATATGTCGCATATCAAGTCTAGGGGTGGTAAACGTCAGACCCCAATAACCGATAAGTCGTGCCGATATGAGGCGCATAACGGGTCGAGAAACTACGGGTAACACTTACCAGTAAATCTCTAAACCAGCCCTAGCCAGGGACTTCCCTGTTATGGCCAATCGAGCACAACGCAACATCAACCCTCAATACCGGGAGAGACGAAACCCCTCCTATCGCTCATTGCCTCCTTGTGACTCGGGACTGTACCCAAAAACCACCGTTTTGCACGCCCTCTTGGACGTGGTAAGGTGGAAATCAAAGCACAGTGGGAATCACACAAGACTCTATGACGATCTCGGGTCTACAAACTAATCTGTACCAGTGTCACCAGAGAACTGTCATCTGACGTAAGGTATAATACCATCTGGGAGTTCTCGGCGAGTCCGTCCAGTGTACCCAGTCTCCACTGAGCACCCGTATATCATCTCTGATGTAAAACACCAATGGATATGGGATCATCCATCGCCCATCTGTTTGGGTCTAGAAAGTATACGCTAGTCTACTCTGGTATATCGATGCCCCGTCTCGATAGACCCACGACTAGGGACCTTGAAGGATGTGCTTATGGACTACCATGTCCCCACTAGTATGATCTGCATCATAGTCCAGGTAGTTAAGTACACATCCTAAGGGCTTTACCAACATGTAACAGAGAGACAATCAGTATACACGTTAAGGTAAAGAGTAACCAGATAGCATACAATCATGTCGAGCAAGAAAGTCCTCCAAATATATGTCCAAGCATCCACTACAATATACATCAGATGTATAGTAATGGCCTCTAGGGCATAAATATAACTAACAATCTCCCACTTGCACTAGAGCCATCTGATAACAGTGGTTGTAGTATCTCATACTCAACCATCCCATAATAGTCTCTCTCTGGGTAAAGGCCTTTGTGAGTGGATCCGCCGTGTTGTCCTCTGAGTCTACTCTCCTAACCTCGATCCCTTGGAGATCAACCATCTCCATGATCAGGTGATGCTGCCTTAGAATATGTCTGGATCACTGATGGGACGGGTGTTCCTAGGCATAAGCCGCAACTCCATTGTCACACAATGGTAGGAACGAAGTTCATCTCATGAACTAATATACACCCAGACAGCCTCTTTGGTAGTATCTTTGGTAACGATGTATCTTGCCTTCAATCGTCTAGTATGTCACGGTATCTAGCTTGGAACTCTTCCAACATACCGTCCCTTTACTGAGGGTAAAGACAATGCCTGTGACTGACTTTCAGTCGTCCTTATCACCGTGGAACCATTACAGTGATTCTCTCCAGGATCGATTGATACCATCTTACTACAGCTAGTGATTATTCTAACACCCAATTAGATCTATCTTATAGATCCAAAATCCAGGATTTAGTAGGTATCACTTTGATCCTATATGGAGAATCCTTGTGATAAGCGGAGATTGATCGAGCGTAGTATAGGAAACTCTTTCCCTATCAAGAGTATGTCATCCACGTACTCTATGAGGATCACCACCATACTCCGTACTACCTTTTTGTTTATACAAGGTTCATCTACCATTTTGATGAAGTCAAACTCTTTGACTACCACATCAAAACAGACGTTCCAACTCCGCGATGCCTGCTTTATCCTATAAAACATCTTGTACACGTTTCCGCTGCTCCCACTGTCTACGAAGCCCTCTGGCTATGTGCTTATAGACGCTCTCTTCTAAACCATCATTTTAGAAAAGCAGTCATGACACCCAACCACCAGATATCGTAGTCATGGTATGTAGCCGTGACAAGTAGGATCTGGATGGACTTAAGCAAAGCCACTTAGAAAAGGTTTCAACAAAATCCATACCTGGTCAATGATGCAAACTTTTAACAAGTCTAGCTTTGAAAGTCTCAACTTTTCCAAGTACACCAAGTAATCTTCTCAAGATATACTTGTTCCTGATGGGGATTTAACCCTTCAGATAAAGCAACCAAAGTCCATACTTTTTTGGTGTATAAGGATTCCATCTCAGATCACTAAGCATCCAGCCATTCTTATAGAGTCTTACTCCTGATAGCCAGCTCGAAACTAGTTGGGTCATCATCTCATGATGCAATCCTTTCTCCCACTGTCATAGAGAAACTGAAGTATCTCTCAGGTGGGTGAGAAACCCTGCTAGATCGGCGGAGAGGCTGAGGTTCATTGGAATATACTGAATCCTTTGGTTCTACCAAATCATCTGCTGTAATTTGTATAGCTGGAACCTTTTCCAGTTCTACCTCATGACCACTAATTTCTTCTCAAGAAATTCTTATTCACAAAGGTGGCATGTTGAGAAACAAAACATTTTTGTTTCTCGGTTTGGTAGAAGATATTCCCTTGCTAATGCTTGGGATATCCAACAAACTTCCACAGATCTTACATTGCCTCGAGCTTGTCCGGATTATGCTTTTAGACATAGGCTGGACAACCCCAAATCTTAACTGACTTAAGATATGGGCTCTTCTCATTCCATATCACATATGAAGTGGTACGCATCAGATTTGATTTGAACCCTATTCAATAGGTATGCAACTTCACAAGTGCATTACTCCCAAAAGGAAATAGGTAACTCAGTAGTACTCATCATAGAGCACACCATATCAGATAGGGTGTTATTGCTCCGCCCCGATTTACCATCGTGCTATGGTGTATACGGAGGAGTAATGCTGAGAGAGAATCTTATTCTCCTTTAGAATAGTCCAGGAATTCCGTGCTCAAGTATTCTCCTCCCTGATCGCATCAAAGGACATAATACTTATATCCGTATTTTGGTTCCCTACTTCTAACTTATATTTCGTGAATATCTCAAAAGGTTCGGACTTGTATTTCAACAGGAACATATGTCTGAATCTTGAGAGATTATCAGAGAATGTAATGAAGTAAAAAGAACCTATCTTGGCATATGTAGACAGGGGACCTTCATACATCAGCATGTATCAATCCCAAAAGTTCACTAACTCTTTCTCTGTTTTCAATAAACAGAGCTGGTGTCATTATATCTTTGTGACATGACTGGTAAGTTTCACAAGATGTAAATTCAAACTGATTTAAACATGCATCTATATGTAACTTCAGCTAGTCGGGTCGCATTGATATGACCTAGTCTACAATGCCTCAAGAAGGATCCGTTCATTTCTGAACTCTTCCTCTTGTGGGTGTTCTGTATACTAAGAACTGTAGTTTGATTCAGAACGTCAATGCTTTTAGATAACGTACCTGAACTGATCAACTTTTGATATAGGAAATGTTCAAAACATTATCCAACAATACAAAATTATATCTTTTCTTTACTGATAAAGAGACTGATATGATTTTGTATATCAGGTTCGATATCTAATACCATTTGTTCAGAATCAATGTATTCTGGTAATACAGGGTGATAGTGACCAACAGACTTGGCTGCAACATTTGCACCGTTTTCTATCTCATGAAACTTATCACTCGTTCTCAGTTCTTTACCTATCTGTAGCCCATGTAACAGATTACATATGCGGGATCCTGATCCAGTATCATATACCCAGGACATAAAGGACATTGAGAAACAGTTCTCTGTAATGAACACACCCGAAGATGATGCATCATCATGCATTTTCTTCGTTTGGGCGGCACGGGAATTCTGGTATTCCCCAATTTCCTGCTCTGTCTTATAACATTTATAAGTTGGAGCGGGACCAACGTTCCCCAGCTCAGTATAACAAGTGGGTTTGGTCAATAATCCGTATTATTATCTTGATTAAGGCGTGATATGGTCGCTACTTGGAGAGAGAGAGAAGAAAACACTCAGCGTGCTCTCTTGCAAGAATAGATTGGTTATTATTTTATCTAATCAGGATGGCTCCCACTGGTTTTATCAAATCATCCTTCAAACCTTAAAAGGAAAGACTAGCCGTGATTAATTACACGCTACAAGTTCGCCAATCTTTCAGCCAGGCCAGTGTCGGTACTTTGAGGGAGGTGCCCCGTGCTTTCGCACGGACCTAATTAAAATAAATCTCGTTTTCCCAGAGGCGTAACCTCGTTAACACTTTTCTAGACACCTACTTGATCGGCTAATTGTAATGTGTAAAACTCTCCCAGGAGTAACTCTTACTCGCAGCGGGTATCGGGATCCAACTATCTCATAGAAGGTATGCAATCTCATTGCAAATTTCAAAACTTGAAATTTCCGATAATTTTGCCCCTAACGTGCTATGACCTTGACGAAAGCCAACAAACCATAGCCCGCTAGTCAAGTTCAACCCGTACATTTCTTGATTTAATTAAACCCACCCGCACGACCCTTGACGAAAGCTAACAAAGCCGCACGACTACCCTAATCCAATCGCATCGTATGCAGCAGATAAGCAGCATATAGCTACCGCACACTACACCTTGAAGAAAGCCAACAAATGTAGAACGAATACTATATACCACCTATCTGAAATGACGGAGGGCTACGACAGTTTTTTCTGAAAACCTATTGCGTAATGAACTTGATATCGTTATAGAATCAAATGGTTTTAAAATGGATTGTTTTTTAGGCTTTTCTAGTTTTGCTAAAGGGGTCACTCCCGGTGAAGGGATCGTCGGCCCTTTCCTCGTCGAATGAGGTGCGGGATATATCATATATATATCACTGTGCAAAGCAGAAACTGTAGAAGCAATCAAAAGACAAACCGAGTGTGTAGCATCTGCCAGTTATTGCTAAAGGGGTCACTCTCGGTGAAGGGATCTCGGCCCTTTCCTCATCGAATAAGGTGCAGGATGTTCCTTAAGGAACATCGCAATGCAAAGCAAGAACTGTAGCTACCTTTTTTTGAAAATTCGATTCCACAACATCTTTTAGGTTTCTTTTTCTTTCTTTCACTAATCACATTAATGAAGTCCCATCATTTAAGTACCTAAACATCACAGATAAATACGACGTACACTTATGCCATCCGCATTCGCCTCGATGTCCCCTCGTGCACCGTTAGGTTAGGTAACTGACGGCAGAGCAGGGCAGGGCTAGCGCGGGTGTAAAACATAAGTAACGTCTATATAATATATCATATATACTATATATAGTATCTATCACAGCACATCATATGATCACATCACACATATCGCAGCAGAAGAAACATATGAAACATTGGATATACTAGGACGTCCGTGTTTTTAATACGAGCCAGTATAAAACACGGATTCCACGGTCGCGATGAATAGCCAAACCCACACCCCTAGACCCCTACGAGAGCAGCAAGCAACCCTACCAATTCTAGAGTTAGGAGACCCGGACTCGACTCCTCGAGTTGGTCTCCCACTGGACCCTAGAACCTGGTTACTTGTGCTCCCCTCCTTGGGTCTATCCTAATGCGGAAAAGTAAATAATATACATCAACTGTGACATCTTCCGCAACCTGGAAGTGGCCCAATAAAAGAATATTACATACAAGTTTTTACATGAATGAAAATGAAAAACACTCATCTCACATAAATAAACCCCGGCTATTCAAACACGACGATCTAATATAACATATCCAGCAACACATAACATTACATGTCATCAACGTAAGTAAATATGCCCATCCCAATTGTCATTGACATATAGCAACGAAACCGGCGATATCACATATTATACTTACGGTCACAGAAAAGAAAGTGTAAAACTACAACAGTTGGAATCCGCAAACTCTTTAGACATCGCATTCCTAACCAAATGAATTCCTTAGACATCGCATGCCTAATAAATTATAAACCCCGCATTTTAGTCTCATTATCGAAAACTCTTTTCAATATCAGTCGGGCAATTCAACAAGATTCCCGATAAGTGATCGAATGCTCGTCGCAAACTTTAGTAGACGGCCGCACCCCCGGATGCCGTCGACGAAGTGCACTAAGGCGGAACACCGCTTCCGCGAGCACCCGAACGGATGCTTTTGGCGACAGGGTTCTCCTACAGTCACTTGGTCGGGGCTATGGGGCATGGCTGTCTATTAAGTTTACCCGGCGAGTACCCGCGTACGCTACGTGATTGCGACGGACTTTTGATCGCATCAAAATTCCGTGGCAACCGATCAAATGAGACTAAACTGCTATGTTTATAACAATCAAATTAGTTATCTCATAACTAGATGTGGATTCCAATTATTGTATCACATTCCAGATAAATAGACAATGTTAAACTTTCCGATCGAATGATCAAAACACCCAAGTTTTCCCAAAACAGCTCAACACATGAAATAAGTTTAAAAACATTCACTTCGCGCCACAGTACCAACGGTCCAGCCGTCGAAGGGTCAAGCCAACGCCTCACATGTGGCACGCCGTACTGTCCCAAACCCTAAGGTTCAAAGGGCAGTTCAAGACGGTCATATAATCGAGTTAAGGTTTGTTGTCTTCTAGAGGGTCCATCGCGTTACTTGCACTACTTCGAACATTCTTAAACCACGGAAAGATCCAATACTTGGAAATTTCCCGACAGCGGAAAAAGTGGATATTTATATCCGGTCAAACTTTTCAACATTTTCTAAAATTACCCAGAAAACAATAATGAATTTAAAATTCCCGATCGAATTAACGATTACAAAATAAACCCCAGAATACTCAACACTTGAGTCAGATTAAAAATACCCAGAAAATAGTAACCACAGAGACAAGAATTACTGTGCAAAAATCCGTCCCTAATACCCTTACCTTGCCGCGGAACCGCCGCCAATAGTGGCTTGTTGCCGCGGTTCCGCGGCCACGTTGAGGAATTGGGGGATCGTTTTTCACCATAATTCTTATATTAGCCTGCTGAATTTTTTAGATATTTTTAATTCTGGAAAAACCCAGATTTCAAAAAATGTACAGAGAGGGGTTTGAAATGTCGTATTCGGGTTCGATCGGGGTTTTAACTTCGTTAACACATCGCCTAATGCTTTAGCTAGGCTCTGATACCACTGTAGGGTTACTAGGCACACTAAGGAGGCTCTACAAGGCATCGACCATGCCGGATTAAAAAAAATTAGGTGCCGAACAACCCTAAACTAGATCGTTAACTAGAGATTAGGCGAAACATAAAGCTAGTAGATAACAATTATCACTAAGAGAAGGGACTACAACCTTTGTAGATCCTGCCCTCTACTTCCAAAGCTCCGTGACGACGTCCCTTCGCTGCGATCATCCAACTCCCGGACTCTCGGACGGCTCCTTGATGAATTTGCAACGGGATCGCTTGAAGTCTTCGAGGCCGAAGATGATCTACGTCGAGGGAATACGGACTCAAGCTTCTACCTCACTAACCATAGAATTAGTGAAGCAAACACCCTAAACTAAAGTGCTAGTCTAGTAGAGGATGGTGAGATAAGAAGTGGGTACCCTTTAGATTTTGATTTCTCACTCTAAATCTTCACTTGAAATTTTCTAGCAAGCTATCTCTTTTTCTTCAAGAAGAAGAAGAAGAAGAAAAGAAAAGAATGAAAGAATAATCAATAAAAGAAAATCAAGTGAAGACTTATCATAATGCAACCATAGGTGAGGTTAACTCATGTGGAGAATAAACTAGGGTTTAGGTTGATGGTTAGGTTAAAGGATAAAAACAAAATGGTTGCACCCTTTTCAAAGATGCATGAAGCATCATGAAGCTTCTTGCAAAAGAAGAAAATCAACCATTTAGGTTTTTAACCATAATAAATAAAATAAATAAAACCTAACCATTAACCTAAATTTGGGGTAAGTGATACACACACCCAAGTTTGCATGTATCATCAAACATGATACAAACTTGTGCACAAAAATATATCACATATACAACTTGTGCACATCAAGTGAGAAAATCAATCTTAAGTGAACCAATACTAGTTAATGTAAAGTACTATATCAAATATATAATTATACATTAAATCATTAAATCAACACTTGATTTAACGATCCGGTCATATCGCATATAACCGACTAATATCCAATGTATCGACTTATCGAATCAATCCTTGATTCGATAACTAGGTTATATCGCATACAACCAATCGATACAATCATCGCGAGAATAGAATACGGCATCACATACTCGTATCATTCTCAGTCCCGCACATATCATATATGCGCTCCCATCTCGTTTTGCCTGAGCCAGTACAACCTCTATGTAGGACTCTAAAGACTCGTCAATACGCCGGCAGTAGGTGATGATCATATCAAACACCTATAAGCCGTCAGCGGTACTAGCTGGACGTAACGGCTACCTGGGTATTGAGCGATCAGAAGATCAGCAAGCAAGCCCGCTCCAACTCCTACATAAAGCCTGACAGTGACACTACCGTACAGTCCGGTCTCCTCGTCTGATATGTCGCATATCAAGTCTAGGGGTGGTAAACGTCAGACCCCAATAACCGATAAGTCATGCCGATATGAGGCGCATAACGGGTCGAGAAACTACGGGTAACACTTACCAGTAAATCTCTAAACCAGCCCTGGCCAGGGACTTCCCTGTTATGACCAATCGAGCACAGCGCAACATCAACCCCCAATACCGGGAGAGACGAAACCCCTCCTATCGCTCATTGCCTCCATGTGACTCGGGACTGTACCTAAAAACCACCGTTTTGCACACCCTCTTGGATGTGGTAAGGTGGAAATCAAAGCACAGTGGGAATCACACAAGACTCTATGACGATCTCGGGTCTACAGACTAACCTGTACCAGTGTCACCAGAGAACTGCCATCTGACGTAAGGTGTAATACCATCTGGGAATTCTCGGCGAGTCCGTCCAGTGTACCCAGTCTCCACTGAGCACCCGTATATCATCTCTGATGTCAAACACCAATGGATATGGGATCATCCATCGCTCATCTGTATGGGTTGAGAAGATATACGCTATTCTACTATGGTATATCGATGCCCCGTCTCGATATACCTACGACTAGGGACCTTGAAGGATGTACTTATGGACTACCATGTCTCCACTAGTATGATCCGCATCATAGTCCAGGTAGTTAAGTACACATCCTAAGGGCTTTACCAACATGTAACAGAGAGACAATCAGTATACACGTTAAGGTAAAGAGTAACCAGATAGCATACTATCATGTCGAGCAAGAAAGTCCTCCCTATATATGTCCAAGCATCCACTACAATATACATCAGATGTATAGTAATGGCCTCTAGGGCATACATATAACTAACAGAAATAACACAGCGCGTCAAGTGCGCATAAAATCGAGTACAAAACTCAAAATTGAACTCCGTCAAGCGTCACACAAATCATCGGATATGCACGCATATCCTCGGAGTTATAATAGAGAAACAGATCTTGAAAGCCACTACTGAATCCAATATACACTAGTCAAATACTATAATACGTGTATAGTACGCATCTTTGAAAACTCCAAAATCTAAATAAAATACGTGCAAAATCTTTTCTAAATCGCCGCGCGAATGCGTAAGTCACGGCATAACTGACGGACGCTCATTTTAAAATTATACTATATGTCCATATATGTTTTCTTAAATACGCGTTCCGTCATTTTCAAAATATCCCAAAAGGTTTTCCTTTAAAAATGTTCGTGTTGCTCACGGACACGTAGGAAATAGCGAGACTATAGCTCCTCTTGAAAACCCTTTTGGTAATGTTTTAATGCATGCGGAGTACTCAGGTACTGTCTTCAGATCAGTCCTGTTTGGCTACTACACAATATAGTGCCCATCAAGAAAATAAGGTGCTCAAAAGCAAAATCAGCCTCAAAAGGCGTATCCAACAATCACGTGCGTCTGGTGCACACAGAAATCAAATCCAAATACAAGTGCCATAATATGCACAAAAGCAAATGTAAGTGCAACAGGTGTGCACGAAAACATCTGTCCAGTGCAACGGGTGTGCACGACAACAATATATGGTGCATCAATTGCACGAAATACAATCAATACTCAACGCATAAAAGCAACACCGAGTACACCAAGGTGTATAAAATAATAAACGTGTGCAAAATACATATCAATACACTGCAAGCACATATAATCTATACCGAGTGCAAAAATCACCTCATCCGCATGAAATCCATGAAATCATAAACATATGCTACGAAGGCACAAAATCGACATCAAATGCAATGGATATGCACAAATCGCAAACCAACACAACGGTGTATAAAATATATATCGGGTGTGATAACTATGCGCAAACATGCAAATACCCAGTAGGTGCAGCCATGGTGCACGAAATCAATATCAGGAAACTCGTCATCAAAACTCATATCCAAGCGATATAAGCGTGATATTCAGATCACAAACGCAAATCGCAACAAATGACATTGAGGTACACCTCCTACAATGTCGAAAAATATCGGGGCACCTAAAACTGGCAGGGCAAGAACAACTGTTTGCCTCCTGCTCATGGTCTGGCGTCCTCAGTCCCTAGGTCCTTATCTTCTCTGTGGATTTACCAATCTCGCAATCCATCGGCTCATCGGCCCTGTTAGGTGTGCTAACGGGAACGATTCCGTTCTGGCACTTCTCCGGTCATCTATCGGTCAATCATCACGACCACTCGTAGGGCAGCACGTCACTGGCGTAGGCCTCTGACTCTCTGAATACACGTGACACATCTGATCCTGGGTGCAAATCTCATTGCAGCAGTGCCCTGGAAGGAATCCTGCTCAAGGTCTCTTCCGATCTTGCCTACGCCGAACTTTAGGGAGGCTGGTACTCTTACATAATCTTTTCTCGTTTTCTGGACATCTGCGTGTTCCGCACACATTTCCTCGGAAACTGGCCATATCCCAACGCCTCTGTAATCATATCAGGTCTCTGATCTCGACGTGGAGTAATAACAGCTCGTCAGCGTCTTGCACGATTCTCTGGTTCCACTTGTCTTTATTGTCTCCCACTATGACGTCACGCCATGCTATCTGCGCACTGCAACTGTTCCTGGCCACGGTTAATCCGAAGTCTCTCGCACGGACTCGAAATCGCGTACTCTGTAGCTTCAGCACCCTGTAGAAGATATCTGGCTGAACACGTCATCGGGAACTCGTCCCAACCATCGGAGGAATACTGAATACTCGTCCGTCCTTGATCAACTCACAACGCATCTGGGTGAGGTGCTCCATCCAAAGCTGGTCAGCTTGCTGATCTTTTATCACATGATATCTGGACGACGTCAAACTTTTCGATCGAGTCATCGAGGTCCCAAAATTTCCCGAAGGCTCAACACCTGAGCGCGGTCTAAAAATATCTGGTACATACCACAGCACCTCTGGACCAGCCGTAGAAGGGAAAACTCAAGCCTCACTGATGGCACCGCTAAACTGCCACGAATCATAAGGTTCAAAGCGGTTCCATGGTCATCATGTCGAGTTAGGGTTTCATTCTTCTAGAGGGTCCACAGAATTACCTGCATGTTCCTCCGAAAACTTTAAACTTGGGGAAAATGGGTTCCTGACACTCGCTCGAACTTCTTAACTTCGCCTAGGCGACATGCGAATACCCTTCGTCCGCACGCTAAACAATGCCTCAATCCTCCAGGAAAGGCGATACACCGGCGGTCATCTCTGGATCGGTCTGCTCTAGATCTTAGTAAGACTCTCCACGCTGGAAATCTTCAACTCAACCTGGCCTGCGTCGCGTATCAATCTGCCGAATCACCTTCGTCTCTCAAATCGTGGTAGACTAGCTATCATCGGTCGCATTTCTGCCTGGATGCTCCGGCGATCTTTGATCGTAAGCTCTGGAAGTCGACATCCCATCATCTCATGTAACACCTTAGGATGTGTTTAGTGGCTAATTATATGTTAATATATGTTTTTTTAATAAAAAGTTTAACAAATTGAGTTTCAAATATTTTATCCTATTTAATGAGTATTTTATTAGAATTTTTCTTGGCTTGCACACACTTGTGCATGTAAACTAGGGTTAAAATGGGGTTGAACCATGATTAGCAACCATGGTGGTTTAAAACATGGGAATTAGGTTATTTGGGTTTTAATTAAGTTTAATTGGTTATTTTATTTAAGGGTAGTTTTTTTTTAAATGATTTGAATATGTTGACTTGGTGAGAGAGAGAGAGTGAGAATGGGCATCATGGCAAGTGCCATGCTTGTATTAAATGAAGAGAGAGAGAGAGAGAGAGAGAGAGAGAGGGGTTGACCATTGTGCTATCATTCCTAGCCTCTCATTTCTTTTTTCTTCTCACTTCACTCTCACTCACTCATACACACACACACTCTCTCTCTCACAGCAGCAGCCCAAGCATAAGCAGCAGCAGCAAGGGCATCAGCAGCATCACAAGAGGCAACAGCAGCAGCAAGCAGGCAGTAGCAGCAGCAGCAGTGAGCAACAACAACAACATCAGCTCCAGTTGTAGCAGCAGCAGTTCCAGCAAATGCAGCACCTTCTTCCCTTCCTCTTCTTCTCCTTTTCCTGCATCGTAGGGTTGAGTGAGGTATAATCTCTGAGCCTAGCTTCTTAGTTTGCTTAGTTTGTGTCGAAATAGCTTCGATTAGTATATAAAAGGGAGTTTTTGTGCTAAATATGGTGATTAGTGTGAAATTTGGTTAAGTGAGGTTAGTATTGGGTAGACTAACTTAATTAAGTCTTATTAGGGACACTTAAACCTAGGTAAACCCCAGATTGCACTAAAATACCCTAAGTTTTCAATTTGTGCAAAATTTAACCTTTTTAAGCAAAATCTTGGCTTTCTGTGATCTGCTATAGACCCGGGTACTTCAGAAAAAATCTGAGTTGACTGTAGCCTACTTGGGAGACCCTGACCACACCACCAGAGCACGAGACCGCTAACCCACCTTTAGGCCACCGGAATAATCCTTCTGGCCGCAAATTGCGGCCAGCCTTGGGAGATAGGTGCTAGCATTTGTTCTGTAGCTGTCTGCTACATTTCTAAGGTCTATGGTATATGCAATTTTGTAAGTTTTTAACCTGGATAGAATCTGGGACAGTATATCGTTTTTCAAGTACGTTTAGTTCGCGCGATACGTGAGTGGGTTCTGTGATCCAGCGTGTCACGACGTGTCGGGTTAGTTTTAGACGTGTATACACACGTTTCAGCGTATCGTACACACGCGTGTTAATTCACGACGCGAGTTTCTCGTTTTGTTTCGATATCGCGTTTTGCGAGATATTTGCTTATATATGGAATCTTTGTGTAAATTCCAGGTTCGCAGGCAGGTACGTCGGACGCCTCCAAGAAAGGGTAGCAAGTGGTCGGCTACGTGTAGCACGCGACCAGGTGAGTAGATTTAACATCTACGGGGAAATCGCCCGTATGGCGTTAAGCGTCAGAGCGTTATAGGATATTTTAGATTGCATGTGTTCGTATATATTTATATATATACTATAGTAACATACCATCTCCTATTGGATATAGAATTGGTAATATAGAACACTGCACTATCACTAATGGTTCAAGCTGCACGAGTACTATTTTTATGTTACACTCACACCGTTATTGATTGCCATGACACTTGCACTATAGGATTGCTACGCATCATACATATCGATTTGAGTGCCGCATCATTGCTGATTGTCATGACTTGTCGCATATTGACACATATATTGATATCTTCATACCTGCGCACATGCACACAGTATATTCATACCAGTGCACACATATATTGATATCTTCATAACTGCGCACTTGCACACTATATATTCATACCGGTACACACATATATTGATATCTTCATACCTGCGCACATGCACACTATATATTCATACCAGTGCACACATATATTGATATCTTCATACCTGCGCACATGCACACTGTATATTCATACCAGTGCACACATATATTGATATCTTCATACCTGCGCACATGCACACTGTATATTCATACCAGTGCACACATATATTGATATTTTCATACTTGCGTACATGCACACTGTATATTCATACCAGTGCACACATATATTGATATTTTCATACCTGCGCACATGCACACTGTATATTCATATCAGTGCACACATATATTGATATATTCATACCTGCGCACATGCACACTGTATATTCATACCAGCGCACACATATATTGATATCTTCATACCTACACACATGCACACTATATATTCATACCAGTGCACACATATATTGATATCTTCATATCTGCGCACATGCACACTGTATATTCATACCAGTGCACACATATATTGATATTTTTATACCTGCGCACATGCACACTTTATATTCATACCAGTGCACACATATAGTGATATCTTCATGCTTGCATGGATTTACGCATTGAGATATGTTGTTTCCATGATATTTCTAGATTTGGGAACCGTGGATATTTCAAAAGAGAATATGTAATTGTTGTAAAAAACCCGGTTACCCTTGATATGATATTTCAGTGCGTCCACAATGAGTTTTCTCGCTTCCAGAGAGCTTGTGTGAGTATACCCGATTCGAGGAGCGGTAGGCACCGATTGCGGGTACAAGGTGGACCCGGTACGGTACCCCGGGAAAAGAAGACTCGTATTGTTAGAGGGTGAGCCCAGCGGAGGGACTACTACCTACCGGTGATTGGTTGGACCTGGCGGTTATTCGGAGGATACTGACTAGTGATGAGAGATGGATATGGGCCGATCCGTACTGCCGGGGCCGAGGGCCGATTCCGCAGACGGAGCCCGATACTTGAGGATTTGCGTGTCGATGCTAGACACGATGATTCATGATATTTTAGTGTGCCGATGCTAGGCACCCATGATTCTATGAGACTTACAGGATTTGGGCATATGGATGGACACCGATTATTTTCCACGTTGATATTCCGTGTAGATATTATTATTCCCATGCCCAGCATTCAATATTTTATATCTCATCCTGTATCTGTTGTACTTGATAGATTTCACATGCTATGCACGATTATTGCATACTCTGCTCATTCTATATAGATGTCATTAGATTTCACATGCTATGCACGATTATTGCATACCCTGCTCATTCTATATAGATGTCATTAGATTTCACATGCTATGCCCGATTATTGCATACCCTGCTTATCATTTAGAGATGTTGTTAGATCGTACTTGATGCATGATTACTGCTCATATAGTTCATCATATAGATGTTATCTGTTGGCATAGGTTAGAGTATCGCAGCACGTGCATACTCGTGATTACTTTTACACGTTATCTACTATTCACGAGTTGGCAACTCACCCCCGTTGTGCCATAGTGTTTGCAGGTTGCCCCTCGGAGTAGTCGCGGCAGGCTGCTTTCGTACATCTTTTGACACAGATACCTTTGCAGTTGGCATACTAGCCCTTTTGCTGATAGGTGGGTTTTATGCGGTATCTGTTTATTTTCCAGTTTTATGCATCATTGTATCTAGTATTCTCCATCTACTACTTATGTATGGACTTAGAGACCATTTGTGAGGACGATGTATTATTTGGTTTCTGGTGTCGAGCTCGTTGTGAGCCGACTTTACTTATGCAGTTCTTATCTTGTGTGATGTTTTCCACTTACTGCTCTTTTCTTCTCTACGGCATCGTATATTGTTATCTTGGTGATTGTCTACTTGAGGTTTTCTTAATAGTTTAACAAATGTTTCTATTAAATGTTTAGACACTCTATTCTTTTACTGGTTTGATTTCTGGGTTTCGGCTTACTTAGTCGCGTTACGCCTGTAGACGTTACGTGGTTAAGTGCCGGTCACGGGCCAAACTTTGGGTCGTGACAAAGTTGGTATCAGAGCGTAGGTTTTACCTTCGGAGTGTAGGATGAACCTGGTATGATGGAGTTGAAGGGTTACCCAAGCGCCCTGGCCATCTCACGTGGCCAAATGCGGAACAAAATTTTTTCTTCCGATTAAAATTTGGCGCTAGACTAAACCCTTAAACCGGATCTTTCCATAAAACTGACTAGCTATACTAAGAGAGAGATCTACTATGATAGAAACCTCAACAAACGAACCAAGTCCTTTGGTCTTTTTTCTTCATCCTTAGCTCCTTGCATCCACCTTGAACATGCTTGAACTCCAACTCCGGCTCCAACGGTCTTACGGGATCGAGCTTGTTCTCCGGCCTCCTTTTGTCATAGATGATCCACCCGGAGAGTATGATCCATGGCTCTAGCTCCTAACTGTGTAACTAAAGGAGCAACTAGCTAGGATGTAGTGGAGGGTGTCTTAGTGTATAGCTATCTCTTTCTTGCCTCTTCACTTGATTCTCAACACATGAGAAGGTAGTGAAGAGGAAGAAGATGAAGGTGGAGGAAGCTAGAGAGCAAAGAGGAGATGAGAGCAAAAGAGAGCTCAAAGAAAATAATGAATCAACCATGAAAGAGAAAATATAGACAATGGTTTTGTATATCAATTCTTTCATTAAACAATTAGCAACCATGCTTCAATAGTAAACCCAAAATGAATTATAAATTCATTTGACTACTATTGAAGCATGGTCACCTCTTTTCCTCCCATACTCTTACTTTACATCTCATTTCCATTTATGAAATAAATGGAAAATACAAAATGAGGTGGCCACCTTCTAGAAGGAAAACTGTAATAAATACGGATTTCCAACTAGTGTACAAATATACCGGCAATCAGATAAAAATCCTAACGCCCAAAAGAGATAGAATAACACGAAGAACGTAATACTAGAATATATATATATCGAAATACATATACGCAAATTATTAAATCAATACCTGATTTAATAATCCGGCTCAAACCCGAGACGGCTGGTATTATAAACTGTCCGATCGAAAATCCGAGTACCAAGTACATCAATAGATCGAACCCTGCACGTATCTAATACGGCTACTACATCGTTTTGCCTGGATCAGGGAAACCCTCTGTGTGGGACTCTAAAGACTCGACAGTACTCTGGCGGTGGGTTTAACCACAAGCATGTCAGCGGCACTAGCTGTACGTAACGGCTGCTCAGGTACCTGTCGAAAAGAAAGGCCGATGAGCAAACTCATCCGGATCTCTTACTGAGCCTATCCGTGACAATATCCGTACTGTCCGGTCTCTTCGTCAAAGGGTATTGAATACCGGGTCTAGGGGATGGTGAACGTCAGACCCTAACAACCTGATAAGTCGTGCCGATGTGCCTTAGGACCAATCCGGGAAAACTACTGATCAGCCTATCAGTAGATCCCAACTGCCTTGGCCAAGGTCTTATGGTCCTGACCAATCGAATCACAGTGCGATATCGACTCCCTATACCGGGAAAGACGAATCCCCGACAATCGCTCACTGCCTCCATGTGGCTCGGGACTGAACCCAACCAAAACCTGTTTGCCCGACTCAGTAGAGCCGTGGTAGGGTAGTGATCAAAGTTCAGTGGGAACTCACACGAGACAAATGCCGATATCAGGTCCAAAGACTAACCTGTACACATGTCACCTGAGAACTTCTATCCGACGATAGGTATAGTACTATATAGAAGTTCTCGGCGAGTCCGTCCAGTGTACTCACGCCCAGTGAGCACCTGTATACGATCTTAGGTGCATCAGACCAATGGCTGCGGGACCAACCATCCCCTGACGGGGCAAGAAACGTACACACCAGTCTACTCTGGAGTATCAGTGCCCAGTCTCGATACTCACGCGACTAGGAACCATTTAAGGATGTGCTTATGGACTACCCTGCTCCTACAAGTATGATCGCCATCACAACGTGGGTAGTCAAGCAAGATCCTAGGGGCTTTATCAACATGTAACCGCAATATGTAATAACAAGTATGACAAATGCCATGTTAAGATAAAGACAAACCACATTAGTATACTTCCGTATCGAGTCTTTATCAATATGTGCAAACCAGATATAATAACAATACAAATAAATACACATATCCCGATAAAGACAAGTCAAATAATATACTATAAAACTGAGCAAGATTGTTCTGTACATACATATCCCTAGTATCCATATGTATACATATACAATACTGGCCTCTAGGGCATATACATCCAACAATCTCCCACTTGCACTAAAGGCCAGTGATTGGCGTACCGAATACTCAACGTCTGCTCTAAGGCCATCTGCTGGCGTACCGCATACCCAACATCCCAAAAAGTCGCTTGAACTGTGCTTGAGGGAGAGCCTTTGTAAATGGATCCGCCGTGTTCTCCTTCGTATCCACTCTTCGGACCTCGATCTCCTGGCGATCTATTATCTCCCTGATCAGGTGATACCGCTTTAAGATGTGCCTGGATTTCTGATGGGACCGTGGTTCCTTCGCTAAAGCTATAGCCCCATTGTTATCACAATACACTGGTATCGGATCAACAATGGACGGAACCACCTGAAGTTCATGTATGAACTTCTTTATCCAGACCGCCTCTTTTGCGGCATCACTTGCAGCAATGTATTCAGCCTCCACCGTCGAGTCTGCGATGGTATCTTGTTTGGAATTTTTCCAACATACCGCCCCTCCGTTGAGGGTAAACACAAAACCCGAGACAGATTTGCTGTCATCCTTGTCACTCTGGAAGCTTGAGTCGGTAAAGGACTGGACCCTGAGGTCTCCATTACCGTAAATCAGGAACATCTCCTTAGTCCTTCTCAGGTACTTGAGAATGTTCTTTACTGCTGTCCAGTGGTCCTCACCTGGGTCTGACTGATACCGGCTCAGCACGCTTAGTGCGTAAGCTACAACTGGTCTTGTACATAGCATCGCATACATTATAGATCCTACCGCCGAAGCGTAGGGTATAGTGCCTATGCGAACCCTCTCCTCGTCAGTCTTGGGAGACATCTCCTTGGAAAGGGTAATTCCGTGCAATGCGGGTATGTTACCACGCTTGGAATCTTTCATACTAAATCTCTTTAGTACGGTCTCTATGTACCTGGATTGTGAAAGTCCCAATAGTCTCTTGGATCTATCTCTGTAGATCTTGATCCCCAGAATGTACGAGGCATCACCTAGGTCTTTCATAGAGAATCTTTGTGATAAGAATAGCTTGACCGATTGTAGCATAGGAATGTCATTTCCTATCAAAAGAATGTCGTCCACGTACAAGACTAGGAACACGACAGTTCGTCCTACAATCTTCTTATAAATACAAGGCTCATCTTCGTTCTTGATGAAGTCAAAGTCCTTGACTGTCTCATTAAAACAGATGTTCCATCTCGGCGATGCTTGCTTCAATCCATAAATGGATTTGAGTAACTTGCACACCTTCCCGCTGCTCCCACTATCTAAAAAAACCTTCTGGCTGATCCATATAAACGCACTCTTCTAAACGTCCGTTTAGAAAAGCCGTTTTTACGTCCATCTGCCAGATTTCATAGTCATGGAAGGCAGCAATGGCAAGCAGGATCCTAATGGATTTGAGCATAGCTACTGGAGAAAAGGTTTCGTCATAGTCCACTCCTGGTCTTTGACGAAAACCTTTTGCAACAAGTCTAGCCTTATAGGTTTCCACCTGCCCATCTACACCAAGTTTCTTCTTGTAGATCCATTTGCATCCAACGGGTTTTACCCCAGGTGGAGAAACTTCCAGGGTCCACACTTTATTGGTGTACATGGACTCCATTTCAGATTGCATAGCATCCAGCCACTTATCAGAGTCCCTACTGATAATGGCATGCCTGAAACTAGTAGGACCATCTTCTTCCAAGATGCAATCCTCTTGATCCCCATCTATGAGAAAACCGTAGTATCTCTTGGGCGGATGAGAAATCCTACTAGATCTGCGGAGTGGCTGAGGTTCGTCCAGGACTATTGAATTTTCTGGTTCTACTAAATCCTCAGTTTGAGTTTGTGGATCCGATGTTTAATACAGTTCTACCGTGCTCCCACTTATTTCTTTTGCAAGAAATTGCCACTCTAAAAAAGTGGCGCGACGAGCAACGAACATCTTCTGTTCCTCAGTGTGGTAGAACAGATATCCGAAAGAATTTCTAGGATATCCCACAAATTTGGACAAAACTGATCGTGCCTTTAGCTTATCCGTATTTTGTAACTTTACATAGGCCGGACAACCCCATATCTTAATACGTTCAAGATATGGTCTTTTACCACTCCATATTTCATATGGTGTCATAGGCACAGATTTAGAAGGAACCTGATTCAACAAATACGCTGCTGTTCTTAGCGCAAGTCCCCAGAATGAAAGATCGGCATTACTCATCATGGAGCGAACCATGTCCAATAGGGTACGGTTCCTCCGCTCCGATACACCGTTGTGCTGTGGTGTATACGGAGGAGTAAGCTGAGAGAGAATTCCATTCTCTTTTAGGTAATCCAGGAATTCCGTGCTTAAGTACTCCCCTCCTCTGTCAGATCAGAGGATCTTAATACTCTTGCCAGTCTGGTTCTCTACTTCGTTTCTATATTCTTTGAATTTCTCAAAAGCTTCAGATTTGTGTTTCATAAGATACACATATCTGAATCTAGAGTGATCGTCAATGAATGTGATGAAGTACGAGAACCCACCCCTTGCATGTATAGACATTGGACCACATACATCACTGTGTATGAGTCCCAAGAGCTCTGCTGCTCTTTCTCCATGCCCAGTAAACGGAGATTTGGTCATCATTCCTTTGAGACAAGACTGACAAGTTTCATAAGATGAAAATTCGAACGTATTCAAGAGTCCATCTTTTTGTAACTTACTTAATCTTTTCTCTCCGATATGACCAAGTCTACAATGCCACAAGTAGGATTCGTTCGTATCTGAACTCTTCCTTTTGCGCGTGTTTTGTACATTGAGCACTGTATTCTGATTTAGAACATTGATACCATTACACAGTGTACCTTCTGCAACCAGTACCTTATCAAGGTAAATGTTTATGATATTTCTATCAAGAAAAAAGTTATATCCATCTTTATCAAGTAAAGAAACTGATATGATGTTGCAAAGCATGGAAGGTACATAGTAGCAATTGTTCAAAATCATAGTATTGCCATTTGGCAACACTAGGTGATATTCACCGACGGCTGCAGCATTAACTTGTGCTCCGTTCCCTACTCTGAGGGACATATTACCAGGTCTAACTATCCTACTTTTTCTCAGTCGCTGCAATAAATTACAGATATGAGATCCTGATCCGGTATCGAGTACCCAGGAGGTAGGACTGACCGAAAAACAGTTCTCAATAACAAGAACACCTGAAGAAGACGTAACGGTATGTTTCTTCTTCGATGGGGTTATCAAGGAATTGAAACTTCCCTCTTTCATATGCCCATACTTATGACTGTTGTCGTAAGTTAGAGCCGAACCAACGTTCCCCAGCCCCGAATAAGAATTCGGATCGGTCAAGCGATACATTTTATTATCTTGATTAGGGCATGAAATGGTTGCTACCTGGAGAGAGAGAGGGAAAACACTCAGCGTGCGCTCTTGCAAGATTAAATTGGTTATTTTTATCTAACCAGGATGGCTCCCACTGTTTCCTCAAATTCTTCTTCAAACCCTAAAAGAAGAACTAGTCAGGATTAATCGCACGTCGCAATACTTGCTTAACTTTTCAGCCAGGCCGGTGTTGGTACTTTGAGGGAGGTTTTCCAACGCTTTCGCGAAGTTCCTTAATTATATAACCTCTTTTCCCTGGAGGCGTATCCCCGCTAACACCTTTCTAGACACCTACTTGGTTTATAGCATTGATTGTTAAGTGTGATAATCTCCTGAGAGTAATCCTACTCATCAGTGGGATCGAGATCCTACTATCATTGTGTGATGCACTAGATGGAATCCACTCTAGCCACCACACTCCAGAAGGTATGCTAAATCTGCAAGTTTCCTGTATATTTGAAACTCCCGATGTGGTTTTTACCCCTAACGGCTTCATGACCTTGACAATGCCAACATATCATAAGCCGCTAGTCAAGTTCGGCCCGTCATTATCTTGATTAACTTAGACCCACCCACATATCCCTTGACAATGCCAACATGGCTATGCGACTGTCCTAAATAATCTGAAATAAAGCTACAAACAAGCAATACTCAGCTACAGATCACTACGCCTTGACAATGCCAAAATACGTAGCTCGAATACTAAGTAGTACTTATAGAAATTGACGGAGGGCTACGGCTGGGTTTTTGGCGAAAAACCCGTTAGAGTATTGAACTTGATATCGTTGAAGGAACCTGAGTATTTTTTTAAATATATAGTGGCGAAAAGTTCTGCTAAAGAGGTCACTCCCTGTGAAGGGATCTCGGCTCTTTCCTCGTCGAATGAGGTGCAGGATATTACAAACTGAATACCACGATGCAAAGCAAAAATAGTCGACTATGTTGAAGTTATTACCCTGACGCAAACTTTTACTCAAGGGGTCACTCCAGGTGAAGGGATCTCGGCCCTTGCCTCGTCGAATGAGGTGCTGGATATTCCAAAATGAATACCACTTTGCAAAGCAAAAGAGAACGTCTGTAATGTCAGTTTTTAAAATCTGGTTCCAACAACATCTTTTTAGGTTTTTATCTTGCATTAATTAAAATTAATGCGGCCTCATCAAATTTTTAACTTATCACACCAGAAAAGATCGAAAATAAAATGTACGTATATGCCATCCACATTCGCCACGGGGCCTCGTCATCACCCGTTAGGTTACTTAACTAACGACAGAGCGGTGGCTGGACTAGCGCGGGTGCAAAACATATACAACATCTACTAGTATATATATAAATATGTATAACATTCGTCCCAGGCATGATAAAAAACAACATCACAGATAATATTAAAGAATGGTGGATAGTCTTGGAGCCCCGGGTTTCATTTGAGCCGCAAATAAAACCCGACGTTCCCTGTCGTGTGGATAGCCTGTGCAATGAAAACCTGTACCCCCTACGAGTGCGGCGAATAGCCCGCCAGTTCTAGAACGAAGCCCCCTCCGTCTCAGCACCATGAGATGCGGGCTTGTTGCCTTCCAGAACCCGGCTATCCGTGCACTCCTCCATAGGGTAATCCTAGTACAGAATATTAAAAAAATATATACAACCGGTGACATCGTCCTCTGCCCGGTCGTGCCCTAAAATAATATACAAACGGCAAAGACGGCAGTCCACAAGTCGGACGCTCGCCCCACAATAACAAATGTACAATTGAATTATAAACTGTATTTCTAACATTGCACCACATGCTATCCACCACGACAATCCAACCACAATCACAGTACAAGCATACAACATCAACGCGAATGTCACGTTCGCAAAACCCGTCTAAAAGAACATATAGCAATCAGACGAGTTTTACCGATCGAGTGACATTCCCGGTCGCAGATAAAAGTGAATGTACTGATAATAAAACACGTATCTTAAAATTACGATCGACTAAACTTTCCAAGTGGGCCTCAAGTATTAAACCAACACTGTAAAAAATCTGGGCCCAAAAAGTAATTATTCCATAAACCACAATTTTCAATAAAAGAGGCCCAGAAGAAATTTGGTACATGTGGGCCCCAATGTTGCCGCGGAACCGCAGCAAATGGGGGGGTCACGCGGCGGATCCGCGGCTCTTTGGAAGGGTCACGTGACCAAATTTTTTCTGGGTTCTTAAAAAGGCCTGCATGATTTTCTGGGAGCAAAATATTGATATTTCTAGCACTTTTAAAATCGACAGAAACTGCAAAAATGAAACGTGGTTCTTGGAATTTTCGGTCGATCGTTATTCCAAACACGTTTGAACTAGCTAGTGTAAGTTTTATGGGTGGCTCTGATACCATGAAGGGTTACCCTATCGCCCCGGCCATCTCACGTGGCCAAATGCGGAACAAAATTTTTTCCTACGATTAAAATTTGGCGCTAGACTAAACCCTAAAACCGGATCTTTCCATAAAACTAACTAGCTATACTAAGAGAGCTATCTACTATGATAGAAACCTCACTAAACGAACCAAGTCCTTTGGTCTTCTTTCTTCATCCTTAGCTCCTTGGATCCACCTTGAACATGCTTGAACTCCAACTCCGGCTCCAACGGTCCTACGGGATCGAGCTTGTTCTCCGGCCTCCTTTTGTCGTAGATAATCCACCCGGAGAGTATGATCCATGGCTCTAGCTCATAACTATGTAACTAAAGGAGCAACTAGAGAACTTGGTTTGCTAAACCAAGTAGTCTAGGATGTAGTGGAGGGTGTCTTAGTATATAGCTATCTCTTTCTTGCCTCTTCACTTGATTCTGAACACATGAGAAGGTAGTGAAGAGGAAGAAGATGAAGGTGGAGGAAGCTAGAGAGCAAAGAGGAGATGAGAGCAAAAGAGAGCTCAAAGAAAATAATGAATCAACCATGAAAGAGAAAATATATACAATGGTTTTGTATATCAATTCTTTCATTAAACAATTAGCAACCATGCTTCAATAGTAAACCCAAAATGAATTATAAATTCATTTGACTATTATTGAAGCATGGTCACCTCTTTTCCTCCCATACTCTTACTTTACACCTCATTTCCATTTATGAAATAAATGGAAAATAAAAAATGAGGTGGCCACCTTCTAGAAGGAAAACTGTAATAAATACGGATTTCCAACTACTGTACAAATATACCGGCAATCAGATAAAAATCCGAACGCCCAAAAGAGATAGAATAACACGAAGAACGTAATACTAGAATATATATATCGAAATACATATACGCAAATTATTAAATCAATACCTAATTTAATAATCCGGCTCAAACCCGAGCCGGCTAGTATTATAAACTTTCCGATCGAAAATCCGAGTACCAAGTACATTAATCGATCGAACCCTGCACGTATCCAATACGGCTACTACATCGTTTTTCCTGGATCAGGGAAAACCTCTGTGTGGGACTTTAAAGACTCGACAGTACTCTGGCAGTGGGTTTAACCACAAGCACGTCAGCGGATCTAGCTATACGTAACGGCTGCCCAGGTACCTGTCGAAAAGGAAGGCCGACGAGCAAACTCAACCGGATCTCCTACTGAGCTTATCCGTGACAATATCCGTACCGTCCGGTCTTTTCGTCAAAGAGTATCACATACCGGGTCTAGGGGATGGTGAACGTCAGACCCTAACAACCTGATAAGTCGTGCCGATGTGGCTCAGGACCAATCCGGGAAAACTACTGATCAGCCTATCAGTAGATCCCAACTGCCTTGGCCAAGGTCTTATGGTCCTGACCAATCGAATCACAGTGCGATATCGACTCCCTATACCGGGAGAGATGAATCCCCGACAATCGCTCACTGCCTCCATGTGGCTCAGGACTGAACCCAACCAAAACCTGTTTGCACGACTCAGTAGAGCCGTGGTAGGGTAGTGATCAAAGTTCAGTGGGAACTCACACGAGACAAATGCCGATATCAGGTCCAAAGACTAACCTTTACACATGTCACCTGAGAACTTCTATCTGACGATAGGTATAATACCATATGGAAGTTCTCGACGAGTCCGTCCAGTGTACTCACACCCAGTGAGCACCTGTATACAATCTTAGGTGCATCAGACAATGGCTGTGGGACCAACCATCCCCCGACGGGGCAAGAAACGTACACACCAGTCTACTCTGGAGTATCAGTGCCCAGTCTCGATACTCACGCGACTAGGGACCATTTAAGGATGTGCTTATGGACTACCCTGCTCCCAAAAGTATGATCGCCATCACAACGCGGGTAGTCAAGCAAGATCCTAGGGGCTTTATCAACATGTAACCGCAATATGTAAAAATGAGTATGACATATGCCATGTTAAGATAAAGACAAACCACAATAGTATACTTCCGTATCGAGTCTTTATCAATATGTGCAAACCAGATATAATAACAATACAAATAAATACACATATCCCGATAAAGACAAGTCAAATAATATACTATAAAACTGAGCAAGATTGTTCTGTACATACATATCCCTAGTATCCATATATATACATATACAATACTGGCCTCTAGGGCATATACATCCAACAGGAGTAGGTAGCTGAAGCAGAGTGGCGTAGCATGCGTATGTTCCGCGGCATACTCACGACACGGTACTCCGCCTAAGCGACCTTAGGACTTACTGATTGAATTCCTTAATGATTGTATACATTTTTGCGATTCGATTTCCGTATCCTTATCGAATGCTACTTTCCTTTTCAGCCATTATGCCGCCAAAGACTACGAGGGCGCAGAGAGCGGCCGCGAGGGCCGAGATTCGAGTTGACTCGTCCGAGACCAGGACTGATTCGGGTAATACCCCTGTTGTACCAGAGCAGACTGTTCCTCTTTCGACAGACCAAACGATGGGATCCGGTATGCAGGAGATACGCCAGATGATGGGATCCAGTATGCAGGAGATGCGCCAGATGATAGGATCGCTAGTTGAGACGCTTCGAGCGCAGCGACCAGAGGTAGCTCCACCCGTCACAGGGACAGCGATGGTATCTACCGTATAGGCAGTTGCCCCTGCAGCCACGGAGGTGATTACAGTATCGTTATCAGAGTTCATGAGGCTGAAGCCTCCGGTCTTCACAGGCACCGATGCAGCCGAGGACCCACAGTCATTAATTGATAGGATGGCCCGGATATGCCGTTCGCTCAGATGCTCAGATGCGAGATGGGTAGAGTTCGCGAGCTTTCTCCTGGAAGGTCTTGCGCAGAAATGGTGTGAATCGGTTGAGAAGGGCAGAGCAGCCGGTCTTCCTCCGATGACCTGGACCGAGTTCGTGACGGTATTTCTAGCCCGCTTCCTTCCCCAGAGTGTCAGGAATGCCCGAGCACGCAGATTCGAGTCATTGCGCCAGACGCCAGAGATGACAGTGGCAGAGTACGACGTGCTATTTACCGAGTTATCAGTTTATGCCCTATATCTAGTGGCGACTGAGGAGATGCGAGTCAAGAGATTTGTCCGAGGTTTGCTTACACCACTGTTCCTTGCGATCAGCGCCTAGCATTGCGAGACGTATGCAGCAGCTGTAGACGCAGCCCTATTGGTCGAGGAGCACCTTGCAGAGATTTTGGTAGTTCGAGGGCCGAAGAGGGTTCATACTGATACAGCAGCACAGAGACATCCATTCGGACACCATGATAGACGTCGCACAGGTGGCAGAGACTGAGGGAAAGGTCAGATGTTTAGCTCATATCCCCAGGAGGGTCAGCAGTCGTCACGTGGATGCTTCGGATGTGGTGGTCCCCATCACCGCATCAGAGATTGTACCGAGATACGCCGGAGGGAGCCAGCAGTACCGCATGTCACACTTCCACCTTCACCACCTCAGAGGGCGTTGCCAGTTGTACCTACTGTTCCTCCTCGTCAGACTCATGCACAGAGAGGCCGTGGTCGCGGAGGGTTTGTTCCTAGAAGGCGAGGTGGCCGAGGCAGAGGACAGCCAGCTACCGGCAGAGTGCAGCTAGTTACTAGTAGGGGACCGCCAGTCGCAGGTGGAGGACAGGCGCGGGTTTTCGCGTTGACGCATCAGGACGCGCAGGCGTCCAATGCTGTGGTCTCAGGTACCCTATCAGTATGTTCTGTTGACGCACACGTATTGTTTGACCCAGGATCCACGCACTCGTACGTTTCCACACACTTCATGCCGAGTTTGGGAAGAGAGTCCGGTTTGCTTGACCAGCCGCTTGTTGTGACCACTCCTGTAGGAGATTCGTTTGTTGCTAGGCACGTGTTCCGATCCTGTGTTGTCCGTATTGGCGAGAGAAGGAGCTGCTTGTCGACTTGATCCTTCTTAAGATGTTGGACTTCGACGTTCTTTTGGGCATAGATTGGTTAGCTACGTGCTATGCGTCTGTGGACTGACGCGAGAAGACAGTTAGATTTTGTTTTCCCGGCGAGTCGGCTTTTTTGTGTAGGGGGACCGTGGTGCCGCCCCTCACATTTCAATTTTTTCTCTTCGCGCTGGACAGCTGTTGAGGAAGGGATGTCAGGGATTTCTAGCCTATGTTTGTGATACTAGAGCTACAGATGTTCCATTGGACCAGGTTCCAATGGTATGTGAGTTCCCTGATGTGTTCCCTGACGAGCTTCCTGGGCTACCGCCTGAGCGCGATATTGCCTTCTGTATTGATTTGATTCCCGGCACGGGGCCTATTTCTATGCCGCCTTATCGGATGGCCCCGGCGGAGCTTAGTGAGTTGAAGGGTCAGTTGCAAGATTTGCTAGATAAGGGACTTATTCGACCCAGTGTTTCTCCTTGAGGTGCTCCGGTCCTATTTGTCAAGAAGAAGGACGGCAGTTTGCGTTTGTGTATCGACTACCACCAGCTGAACAGGGTTACCGTGCGGAACAGATATCCTTTGCCACGCATCGACGACTTGTTCGACCAGCTTCACGGGGCAGGATATTTTTCGAGGATCGACTTGCGATCAGGCTACCATCAGCTGCGGGTTCGACAGGAGGACATTCCAAGAACAGCTTTCCGCACGCGGTGCGGCCATTATGAGTTTTTGGTGATGTCGTTCGGACTCACCAACGCACCAGCAGCATTCATGGACTTGATGAACCGTATTTTCCGGCCATATCTTGATTTGTTCATCATCGTATTCTTTGACGATATATTGGTGTATTCTCGGAACAGAGAGGAGCACGAGCAGCACCTGCGGATCACACTGCAGACCTTGAGGGAGCACCATCTTTTCGCAAAGTTCTCCAAGTGTGCATTCTGGCTTGACAGCGTAGACATCTTGGGCCACGTGATTACACGGGATGGTATATTTGTAGACCCGAGGAAGATCGAGGCCGTTCAGCGTTGGCCCAGGCCCACATCAGTTACGGAGATTCGCAGTTTTCTAGGATTGGCCGGTTACTACAGGCGATTTGTACAGGATTTCTCCCGTATTGCTGCACCTTTGACCGGATTAACCCGGAAGGGAGTTCCTTTCGATTGGACGGAGGAGTGCGAGCATAGCTTTCAGCAGCTACGGACGTGTTTGACTACGGAGCCAGTGTTATCATTGCCTTCAGGATCAGGCGGATTTATGGTCTATTGTGACGCCTCACGAGTGGGGCTAGGGTTCGTATTGATGCAGCATGACAGGGTGATCGCGTATGCTTCGCGGAAGTTGAAGAGACATGAACAGAACTACCCCACTCACGATTTGGAGATGGCCGCAGTGGTCTTTGGATTTAAGATCTGGCGACATTACCTATAGGCGAGTCGTGCCAGATATTCACTGATCACAAGAACATAAAGTATATATTTCAGCAGCGAGACCTGAATCTCCGACAGCGCCGTTGGATGGAGCTAGTGAAGGACTACGATTGCGAGATCTTGTATCACCCGGGCAAGGCAAATGTAGTGGCAGATGCTTTGAGCAGGTGGCCCGGGGGCAGTCTATCTTGTTTGAGCGCAGTGCAGAGGCAGTCGTCGGCAGATTGGTAGATATTATATGACCGCCAAGTGCAGTTCGAGTTCACTCCGATAGGGGGAAAGCTTGCGCATGTTCGTGCACGCCCACAGTTGCTTGACCGTATACATGAGGCACAGCACAATGATGACCGATGTTCAAAGATCATGGCGCAGATTGGACAGGGCAGATTTTCCGAGTTCGTGATCGATGATCAGGGGATACTGCGATTTGGGACTAGACTGTGCGTACTAGATACTGAGGGACTGCGGCGTGAGATTCTTGAGGAGGCACATCAATCGGTGTACAGTGTTCATCCGGGTTCCACCAAGATGTACCATGATATGAGAGATGTTTACTGGTGGGACGGAATGAAGAGGGACATTGCAGATTTCGTATCGAGATGCCTGACTTGTCAGCAAGTCAAGGCCGAGCACCAGAGGCCAGCGGGAGAGCTACAGCCGTTACCCATTCCAGAGTGGAAATGAGAACAGATTTCGATGGATTTCGTTGTGGGTATGCCCAGGACTAAGCGAAGGTATGACTCTATTTGGGTGATCGTGGATCGTCTGACGAAAGCGGATCACTTCCTGCCAGTGAAGACGACTTTCGGTTTTGCTCAGTATGCCCAGATATACATCGACGAGATTGTACGACTGCATGGAGTCCCGACGTGTATCGTGTCCGACCGAGGCACCCAGTTTACCAGCCGACTATGGCAGAGGCTTCAGAAGGCTTTGGGCACCCGCTTGAGTTTTAGCACAGCTTTTCATCCGCAGACCGACGGCCGGTCAGAGCTGACTATTCAGACTCTCGAGGACACGCTCCGGGCGTGAGTTTTAGATTTTGGTGGTAGCTGGGATCATCATTTACCCTTGGTGGAGTTCTTCTACAACAATAGTTTCCAGGATACTATTCAGATGGCTCCTTTCGAGGCTTTGTATGGGAGGAGATGTAGATCGCCCGTCTGTTGGACAAAGCTCAGTGAGAGCAGTATTTTGGGGCTACAGCTCGTATAGGAGACGACCGAGAAGATACAGCTGATTCGAGACAGGATGAGGACAGCTCAGAGCAGGCAGAGATCGTATGATGACAGGCGCCGCCACAGATTAGTGTTCGCAGTTGTAGATCACGTTTTTCTGAGGGTCTATCCGATGAAAGGAGTGATGAGGTTTGGGCAGAAGGGGAAGCTTAGCCCCAGATTCATAGGCCCCTTCGAGATCCTCGAGCGTGTGGGCGCAGTAGCATATCGTTTGGCTCTTCCACCCGACTTCCAAGATGTTCACCCCGTATTTCACGTGTCGATGCTTCGCAGATACCTACATGACCCTTCGCACATGATTCAGCATCAGACCGTTCAGCTCGAGCGCGATCTTTCGTTCACCGAGCAGCCAGTCGTGATATTGGACCGGCTGGTGAAGAAACTTAGATCGAAGGTCTTGCCATCAGTAAAGGTGCTTTGGCGCAGCCCGAATGGTGAAGAGGAGGCCGAGGGCGAGATGCTGAAGAAGTTTCCTCATCTTTTTGAAGGTATGCGCAGCTTTATATTTTAAATTCGGGGATGAATTTCTTTAAGTGGGGAAGATTGTAACACCTTAGGATGTGTTTAGTGGATAATTATATGTTAATATATGTTTTTTTTTTTAATAAAAAGTTTACCAAATTAAGTTTCAAATATTTAATCCTATTTAATGAGTATTTTATTAGAATTTTTCTAGGCTTGCACACACTTGTGCATATAAACTATGGTTAAATGGGGTTGAACCATGATTAGCAACCATGGTGGTTTAAAACATGGGAATTAGGTTACTTGGGTTTTAATTAGGTTTAATTGGTTATTTTATTTAAGGGTAGTTTTTTTTTAAATGATTTGAATATGTTGACTTGGTGAGAGAGAGAGAGAGAGAGTGAGAATGGGCATCACGGCAAGTGCCATGCTTGTATTAAATGAAGAGAGAGAGAGGGGTTGACCATTGTGCTATCATTCCTTGCCTCTCATTTCTTTTTTCTTCTAACTTCACTCTCACTCACTCATACACACACACACACTCTCTCTCACAGCAGCAGCCCAAGCACAAGCAGCATCAGCAAGGGCATCAGCAGCAGCACAAGAGGCAACAGCAGCAGCAAGCAGGCAGCAGCAGCAGCAACAGTGAGCAACAACAACAACATCAGCTCCAGTTGTAGCAGCAGCAGTTCCAGCAACTGCAGCACCTTCTTCCCTTCCTCTTCATCTCCTTTTCCTGCATCGTAGGGTCGAGTGAGGTATAATCTCTGAGCCTAGCTTCTTAGTTTGCTTAGTTTGTGTCGAAATAGCTTCGATTAGTATATAAAAGTGAGTTTTTGTTCTAAATATGGTGATTAGTGTGAACTTTGGTTAAGTGAGGTTAGTATTGGGTAGACTAACTTAATTAAGTCTTATTAGGGACACTTAAACTTAGGTAAACCCCAGATTGCACTAAAATACCCTAAGTTTTCAATTTGTGCAAAATTTAACCTTTTTAAGCAGAATCTTGGCTTTCTGTGATCTGCTATAGACCAGGGTACTTCATATAAAATCTGAGTTGACTGTAGCCTACTTGGGAGACCCTGACCACACCACCATAGCACGAGACCCCCAACCCACCTTTAGGCCGCCGGAATAATCCTTCTTGCCGCAAATTGCGGCCAGCCTTGGGAGATAGGTGCTAGGATTTGTTCTGTAGGTGTCTGCTACAGTTCTAAGGTCTATGGTATATGCAATTTTGTAAGTTTTTAACCTGGATAGAATCTGGGATAGTATATCGTTTTTCAAGTACGTTTAGTTCGCGCGATACGTGAGTGGGTTCTGTGATCCAGCGTGTCGCGACTTGTCGGGTTAGTTTTAGACGCGTATACACACGTTGCAGCGTATCGTACACACACGCGTTAATTCGCAACGCGAGTTTCTCGTTTTGTATCGATATCGCGTTTTGCAAGATATTTTCTTATATATGGAATCTTTGTATAAATTCCAGGTTCGCAGGCAGGTACGTCGGACACCGCCAAGAAAGGGAAGCAAGTGATCGGCTACGTGTAGCACGCGACCAGGTGAGTAGATTTAACATCTATGGGGAAATCGCCCGTATGGCGTTAAGCGTCAGGGCGTTATAGGATATTTTAGATTGCATGTGTTCGTATATATTTATATATATACTATAGGAACATACCATCTCCTATTGCATATAGAATTGGTAATATAGAACACTGCACTATCACTAACGGTTCAATCTGCATGAGCACTATTTTTATGTTACACTCACACCGTTAGTGATTGCCATGACACTTGCACTATAGGATTGCTACGCATCATACAAATCGATTTGAGTGCTGCATCATTGCTGATTGTCATGACTTGTCGCATATTGACACATATATTGATATCTTCATACCTGCGCACATGCACACTGTATATTCATACCAGTGCACACATATATTGATATATTCATACCTGCGTACATGCACACTATATATTCATACCAGTGCACACATATATTGATATCTTCATACCTGCGCACATGCACACTATATATTCATACCAGTGCACACATATATTGATATCTTCATACCTGCGTACATGCACACTGTATATTCATACCAGTGCACACATATATTGATATCTTCATACCTGCGCACATGCACACTGTATATTCATACCAGCGCACACATATATTGATATCTTCATTTCTGCGCATATGCACACTGCATATTCATACCAGTGCACATATATATTGATATCTTCATACCTGCGCACATGCACACTGTATATTCATACCAGTGCACACATATATTGATATCTTCATAACTGCGCACATGCACACTGTATATTCATACCAGTGCACACATATAGTGATATCTTCATACTTGCATGGATTTACGCATTGAGATATGTTGTTTCCATGTTATTTCTGGATTTGGGAACAGTGGATATTTCAAAAGAGAATATGTAATTGTTTTAAAAAACCCGGTTACCCTTGATATGATATTTCAGTTCATCCACCATGAGTTTTCTCGGTTCCAGAGAGCATGTGTGAGTATACCCGATTCGAGAAGCGCTAGGCACCGATTGCGGGTACATGGTGGACCCGGTATGGTACCCCGAGGCAAGAAGACTCGTATTGTTAGACGGTGAGCCCGGCGGAGGGACTACTACCTACCGGTGATTGGTTGGACCTGGAGGTTATCCGGAGGATACTGACTAGTGATGAGAGATGGATACGGGACGATCCGTACTGCCGGGTCCGAGGGCCGATTCCGCAGACGGAGCCCGATACTTGAGGATTTGCGTGTCGATGCTAGACACGATAATTCATGATATTTTAGTGTGCCGATGCTAGGCACCCATGATTCTATGAGACTTACAGGATTTGGGCATATGGATGGACACCGATTATTTTCTACGTTGATATTCCGTGTAGATATTATTATTCTCATGCTCAGCATTCAGTATTTTATATCTCATACTGTATCTGTTGTACTTGATAGATTTCACATGCTATGCACGATTATTGCATACCCTGCTCATTCTATATAGATGTCATTAGATTTCACATGCTATGCACGATTATTGCATACCCTGCTCATTCTATATAGATGTCATTAGATTTCACATGCTATGCCCGATTATTGCATACCCTGCTTATAATTTAGAGATGTTAGATCGTACTTGATGCATGATTACTGCTCATATAGTTCATCATATATATATTATTTGTTGGCATAGGTTAGAGTATCGCAGCACGTGCAAACTCGCGATTACCTTTACATGTTATCTACTATTCACAAGTTGGCAACTCACCCCCGTTGTGCCACAGTGTTTGCGGGTTTCCCCTCGGAGTAGTCGCGGCAGGCTGCTTTCGTACATCTTTTGACACAGATACCATTGCAGTTGGCATACTAGCCCTTTTGCTGATAAGTGGGTTTTGTGCGGTATCTGTTTATTTTTCAGTTGTATACATCATTGTATCTAGTATTCTCCATCTACTACTTATGTATGGACTTAGAGACCAGTTGTGAGGACGATGTATATTATTTGGTTTCTGGTGTCGAGCTCGTTGTGAGCCGACTTTACTTATGCAGTTCTTATCTTGTGTGATGTTTTCCACTTACTGCTCTTTTCTTCGCTACGGCGTCGTATATTGTTATCTTGGTGATTGTCTACTTGAGGTTTTCTTAACAGTTTAACAAATGTTTCTATTAAATATTTAGACACTCTATACTTTTACTGGTTTGATTTCTGGGTTTCGGCTTACTTTGTCGCGTTACGCCTGTAGACGTTACGTGGTTAAGTGCCGGTCACGGGCCAAACTTTGGGTCGTGACATCTCAGCAACAGCTGGGTCACCTGTCTGCATGGTAGGCGACATCAAAATCTCTGAGGTATTTTGTAAATCAACAGTCCTCTCGCAACTGGAAGCTCTAACAATGGCCCGATCATCCAGTGTAAAACTAAGCACTCGCCTCCACAAGAGGCCACAACATAACTCTACCTCGAGATGTTCCCATGTCACCAGAAAACACAATGGTCAGCCCTCATACCAGACGAGCTCGCCCTGATCGCAACACTAGCAGCAGCTCAAACTACGCTAAAACTATGGTGACAGGAACCTCAATCGAGTATCGACGAGAGCAGATCAACGGCAAGAAAGAAAACGACAGATCCAGAATGGATACATGATCATAAGAAGGAACAGCATCAATGAGAGTATGATCATGGAGACGAATAGAATCGAGGATCTCAAATGGATGTATAATCATGGGTATGAAGTGAATCATAAGTCTCAAAAATAAGTACATCCTAAGGTTTCTTAAGTGGAGTATCGTATCGTAAATATGACGCGGAACATACGTACGGTACGTCACTCTACTCAAGCTACCGACTCCATCAATCAGGGTCAGCCTATGAAACGAAAGTTCGGGTCTAATACCCCCCGTTCAATTCTAAGTTCCGTAAGGTCAAGCCAAGGTTCCGAAGTACGTACCCACCCTAGACTCCGCATAGTCAAATATAGACTCGAACAAAGGTTAAACTTAGCGCTCTTATACCAACTTTGTCACGACCCGAAATATCAGCTCGTGACCAGCACTTGAATCACGCAACGTCTAAAGGCGTAACGGAATTCAAGTAAGCTGAAACCCAGAAATCTAAACCTTTTAAGAAAAATAAAGGAGGTGAGGTTTTGAAATAAAGGTATAATGAAATCAAGCTTTCTTAATGCACAGAAAAGGAACATGAATGATGCAACTAAAATTTACTTGTTTGAAAACGTGTTTCGTCTTTTAAAAATTTTGGCAGCGCCTCCTTTGTATATTTTGATCCAAAACTACAAATACATAATAATGATAAAGGCATCCCCAAGCGGGAACTAGCTCTTCGCCAAACGGCGGATCACAACCACGCAATACAGTAAAAATAAGTATACGACGCCCAACGGCAAAGTTCACCACAAAAAGATAAATAAATAAGCAAGACATCAAAACCATAAGTAGCGAAAACCCCTCGCTCTAAGTCTCGCAACCACAATCTCGACTAAGTCTCAGTACTTATACAATTTACTAATTTTGATTGATGGAGTTTGGTAGATACAATATGAAATATAAATACAAGAGTGGGTACGATACAAGGTCCTACCTATCAAAGAAAAATACCTAAATGAAGCTGTGTGCCAGCGATTCCACTACTGATCCAAGCGGTCAACCAGCAAGAACTGTGGCACAACGGGGTGAGTTGCCAGCTCGTGAGTAGAAAAATATCAACAGATAGAAATCGAATAAACAACGACCCCTAGGTCAACTATATCATAAAAGTAACACTATGATATCTAGGGTGACCAGGTCTGTATGTGCCAACAAGGTAGTCAATACCTATATGCATGCAGATAACATCCAACAGTAATAATCAATGCATGTATGCATGTGGATCTCGTCCACCCATATAATCAATGTATGTATGCACGTATATATCATAAAAGAGTGTGCATGAAAGTATGAGGATATATATCAACGGTGTCCCTCACGACACATCAAAATCATGGAACCTGACTGCCTAGTATCGACACTCGAAACATCATGAAAACCGTGCCCAGCATCGGCACGTAAATCCTCATATATCGGGCTCCGTCAGTCTGGATCGGCCCACATCATCTCTCGACTCCGGTCGGTATCCTCCGGATATCCGCCGAGCCTAATACTATCAACGGTAGATAGTAGTCCCTCTGCCAGTCTCATCGTCTGTATACACATCATCCTTTTCTTACCCCGGGGTACTATACAGGGTCCACCATGTACCCGCAATCGGCCTCATCCGCCTCCTCGAATCGGGTTTCACATGACGCTCTCAGAACCGAGAAAACACATGGTGGACGCACTGAAATATCATATCAAGAGAAACCGGGTTTTTAAAACAACACATAATCTCTTTTGAAATGTCCACTGTTCTCAAATCCAGAAATCTCATGAAAACAACATATCTCAATGCGAAAAATCATAGAGCATGATGTATGCGACATATAATAGAAATGTAACCATGTCCGTGTATCATGCAACATGGAACAGTGATATGACATATTAAGGGAAAACCGCTCTTTTAAAATGATTCCAGTTTTTAAAATATAACATGCGGTTCCCAATTTTCCAACAAAACCAGTTATCTGTGTAGGCACAATATGTATATGCGCAAGTATAGAGGTACCAATGTTTATATGCGCCAATATGGGTATGCAATGTGCATAAGCGCAAATAAGGATGTATCAATGTATATGTGCACCAATATGAATATACAATGTGTATGTGCGCAAATAGGGATGTATCAATGTATATATGCACCAATATGAATATACAATGTGTATGTGCGCAAATAAGGATGTATCAATGTATATACACAAGCAGGTTATGCGAAGAGTCATATCATGATTCAGCAATCCTATTGTGTAGTGACATGTCAATTATCGACGATGAAGTGTGTAGGCCTATAGTCTGTGTGCGTGTAACATACGCATCATCGATAATAGTGCAGGTGTACTATCACAGGAATAAGTAGTACAATGTGAATAACATGAATGCATCATAAGGTAAATCGTCAGCTAGAAGCTATAAGGTATACATATCTAACATGATCGAGTCGGTGAATCTATCAATCGGCATCCAGCCTAACAATATCGCGTACAGTAAAATCCATCGTACGACAACCTCTAGTCAAGGGTATGGATCAATCATTAAGTCAAACACATCACGCAAGGAAAATCATCGTATGGAGGCATTAAGCTAATAGGGATCCTATCATCCTATACGACAAATAAGGGTACGGCCTAATATCACGTATGGCCTATCATCCATGATTCACAACATTATATATATATATATATATATAAATCTCTATATACCTATGTCCCAGGTCACATCCGCAATAATCTCATATGAGGGGATCGGCAGGGTATAAATCATCTCGATCGACTCGCATCCGTATACCAACATATCATCATAACATCATATCCGTCTTATATTCGTTCATCGCATTATATCTCACATCAAGTCGAGTTTACATAAACATTCTATCTCTACTAATAGTATAAGTATCTAATCTAACATACACACCCGAACCATACAGGCAGATTTTAAAGAAGCGAATCGTAGTTTTGAAAATAGGAGTTACGGTGTTTTTAAGGAAAAGATGCCATTTGAAAATCCGTAACGTCCCCCAAGGTATCTGTTTAAAAGATGCATACGATTCTTCAGTTTAGAAATCGGTATGGTTCGGATGACACATCTACGTCGACTATCTAGTCCTATAGTACCCTAAACGACAATATCGCTAAACGTCATCCTCAAATTCCGTCATCCTAAGATAGTCGTAACATATCACTTCTAACTATCCTCTAGTTTCTAATATGGTTTCATAGCTATCTTCATTCTAGCCCAAGTTTCCTAATCTAGGTTTCCCAAACCATAATCTATAAATCAGTTTTCCATCAAAGCTTTGCGGGGGTGCTATACGCCATCCATCCGACTTCCCCCGTGGATATAGATCCACTCACCTGGTCTTCACTTGCCAAAATCGATGACGCCACGCTCCGTCTCCTCGGAATCCATGCGAGGGTACCTACAATAATAAACAATCGCCATGCGTATTAAAAATCAAGGCGAAAAACCAAAACGGCACGCGCATTGCTCATAGGTTAGAACCTATAGCTTACGCGTATAAAACACAACAAATAACCCTGGTCGTGGACGTCTAAACTCCACACGACGGAAACACAATACCAAATATCAAATTCAAATTCATTAAAAACCGCAAAACAATTCCAGAAACTAAGTGAAACACTCCCAGATTTTCCCCAGGTGACAATTAGCCAATTCTGCATACAGGAGGGGTCTAATTTAGTGCAAAAGGAGCCATGGACCAAACTAATTCCCTGCTCTGGCCGCAAATTACGGCCAGAATGGATAAATCTGCAGCCTTGGGTTGGGGTATGGGGCTAGGGTTTCAGTGGTAGCTTCCTAGGTGCTTGCACGACTCCCAGTAATTGCTAAATAATTTTTAGTGCCCCCGGTTTACTCCAGATTTCCCTGCACACCCTTTATTTCCACAAAACCGATATGAACTCAAATCCCAAATATGTATTTTGGCTTCTAGGCTATGGTCCAGGTCATGAATCACCTCACAAGTCTCATTGATATCCACAAAACATCACAAATTTACCAAACCCTTCTCTTGGGATTTCAAAGTTCACACATCCATCACTAAACGACATCTAAACTTAAACAAAAGCTAGGAAATCATAATTACTCTAAATGAAAAAATATATACCTCATGGTTACACCAAAAAAAAACTAGAAGTCCCAATTTTGTCAAAATCCGACTTTTCTTGGTTCATTGCGATGAGGGTGAGGAGGTGATCATTTTTTTGTGAAAGGGTATAGGGTTTTGGCAAGGTTTTTGGGGTGGATCAAGATGGTAGAAGATGGAGGGAGATGAGGAAGAAGAAGAAGAATAAAATGGTGGAGGAATGAAGATGGGGCAGCACTCTCTCCCTCTCTCTCTTTCTCACTCTCATTCTCTCTCCTAGCATGCTCATTTTATCATTATGTCCCCCCTCTCTCTCTCCCCTCAATCATTTCTCTTTTCTTTTCTTTTCTTTTCTCACCCAAAAGCCCAATCCTAACATAAAACACACAAATGAAATAACATGTAACATGTCATGGTGCACTAACCATGAAAACTGTAGAAACACGGATTTGGCTTAATCGCGATTAGCAGTGCACTAATCGGGTTTTTATCGAAACTGCATATTATAAATTTTAAAAATGCCAAATCCTTAAAATATATTTTTAAATGAATTAATCATTTTAATTTCTATTTATTTCACATTTATTGGTATATATTTATACCCTTTTTCCAAAACCCCAATTTCGCAAATCGGGCAGTTTTCGGGAAAAATATTATTTTAATATTAAATTCCAAAATTAATATTTTATGTTTTCTGAAATGTTACAGGAACAAAAGGTGTTTGTTTCTCAGTATGCCACATTTTTAGAAAATGAGATTTTTCCAAATAATACCGATGGCAATGTGGTAGAGCTAAAAGAAGTTCTAGAGGCATAATTTACAAATGACGACTTGGTTGTACCTGATGTTGCAATATAATCTTATGAAACTCAGCCACTCCGTAGATCTGGTCAGACTTCTCTCCCACCGGAGAGATACTACGGTTTTCTCATTGATGGTGATAGAGAAGATTGCATCATGGATGATGATGACCCTGCCAGTTTTCTGCAGGCTATCACAAGCGGTAACTCTGTGAAGTGGCTGGATACCATGAGGTCCAAAATGGAGTCTATGTACACCAACAAAGTATGGAATTTGGAGGTTGTACCCTCTGGGGTAAAACCCGTAGGGTGCAAATGGATCTTTAAAAGAAAGATCGGTGTAGATCGGTAGGTAGAGATCTATAAAGAATGGTTGGTAGCGAAAGGCTTTCGTCAAAGACCAGGACTGGACTATGACGAGACTTTCTCTCCGGTAGCCATGCTTAAGTCCATTCGGATCCTACTTGCTATTGCTGCTCACTACGACTATAAAATCTGGCATATGGACGTTAAAACTGCATTTCTAAATGGTGATTTAGAAGAATCCGTTTATATGGATCAGCCAGAGGGTTTCATTGATAGTGGGAGCAACAGGAAAGCATGTAGGTTGCTTAAATCTATTTATGGATTAAAGCAAGTATCATGGAGTTGGAACATCTGTTTTGATGATGTTATCAAAGAGTTTGATTTCGTCAAAAATCCAGATGAACCTTGTGTTTATAAGAAGACTGTAAGGAGAACTGTCGCATTTCTCGTATTGTACGTGGATGACATTCTTCTGATAGGAAATGACATTCCTATCCTACAGTCGGTCAAATCATTCTTATCACAAAGGTTCTCCATGAAATACCTGGGTGATGCCACGTACATATTGGGCATACGGATCTATAGGGATAGATCCAAACGGTTATTGGGATTGTCTCAAAACAAGTACATCAATACCATCCTAAAGAGATTTAGTATGGAAGACTCCAAGCGGGGTGCCTTACCCACTTGCCATGGAGTCACTCTTTCTAAGGACTTTTGCCCAAAGTCTGATGAAGAGAGAGCTCGCATGAGCATTATTCCCTACGCTTTAGCCATAGGATCAATAATGTATGCGATGTTGTGTACAAGCCCTGATGTAGCTTATGCACTGAGTGTAGTAAACATGTATCAGTCAGACCTAGGAGAGAATCACTGGACTGCTGTGAAGAACATTCTTAAGTACTTACGAAGGACTAAAGAATTGTTCTTGGTGTATGGTAACGGGGATCTCTAAATGGAGGACTTTACCGATTCGAGCTTCCAAAGTGATAAGGATGACAGCAAGTCTATCTTAAGGTTTGCATTTACCCTCAACGGAAGGGCGGTAAGTTGGAAGAGTTCTAAGCAGGATATCGTTGCAGACTCTACGATGGAAGCTGAGTACATTGCTACAAATGATGCTGCCAAAGAAGCCGTCTGGATGAGGAAGTTCATCTCAGAACTAGGAGTAATTCCAACCATTATTGATCCAATACCATTGTATTGTGATAATAATGGGGCTGTGGCGTTGTCCAAAGAGCCCAGGTCCTATCAGAAGTCCAGACACATCCTGAGACGATATCATTTGATCCGGGAGATAGTTGAACGCCACAAGATCAAGATTAGGAGAGTAGATACAACGAATAACAACGCGGATCCACTCACCAAGGCCCACCCTCAGCCGCAACATGAGCGACTTTTTGAGATGTTGGGTATGAGATACGCCAATAATTAGCCTTAGTGCAAGTGGGAGATTGTTGGATATATGTATGACCTAGAGGCCATTATATGATAGTGGATGTATCGGTATGTGTGTGTGTGTGTGTGTGTGTGTGTGTGTGTGTATTCAGAAGACATTCTTGCTCGACATGATAGTATGCTATCTGGTTGTATTTTATCTTGACATGTTCATTTTATCTTGCTTCTTACTCATTTGGTACATGTTGTTAAAGCCCTTAGGATATATGCTTGACTACTGAGATTATGATGTGGATCATACTAGTGGGACATCTGTAGTTTATAAGCATATCCTTGAAATGTACCTAGTTGTGGGTCTATCGAGATAGGGCATCGATATTCCAGAGTAGACTAGCGTATATGGTTCTTGTCCCATATGATGGGCGATGGGTGATCCTATATCCATCTGGTGTGCTGACACCAAAGATTTTATACGGGTGCTCAGTGGAGACTGGGTGCACTGAACGGACTCGCCGAGAACTCCTATATGGTATTATATCTCACGTCGGATAGCAGTTCTCAGGTGACACGGGTACAGGTTAGTCTGTAGACCTAAGATCGTCATAGAGTCTTGTGTGTCCTCCCACTGTACTTTGATCTCCACCCTACCAAGGCTCTACTGAGTCATGCAAACAGGTGGATTTTGGGTACAGTCCCGAGGCACATGGAGACAATGAGCGATAGGAGCGGTTTCGTCTCTCCCGGTATTGGGGGTTGATTTTGTGCTATGCTCGATTCATTATAACAGGAAGTCCATAGCCAGAGCTGCTGAGATTTACTGATTAGTGTTATCGGTAGTTTCTCGATCTGTTATGAGCCATATACCGGCATGACTTATTGAGTTATTGGGGTCGACGATGCCATCCCTAGACTCGATATGCAGCATATCTCATGAAGAGACCGGACTGTACGTTAAGTGTTTTTAGTTGGCTCGATGGCAGTTTTGACATGTTTACTTGTTTTTCTTCTGATCGCTCAATACCGGGGTGGCCGTTACGTTAGCTGACCGCCTGTGGCTTGTGGTTGTTTTATTTGATTATCACCTACTGCCGGCGTATTGACGAGTCTTAGAGTCCCACACAGGAGTTTCCTAGCTCAGGTGAAATGATGTGGTGTGCATATGAGATATGCGCGGGAGCTCGATTAAATGCGTGTATTTGATACCGTATTTTAATCGAGCGTTTTCTAATGGTTGGGTCGTATGTGATATGAATGGGTTATTAAATCATGTGTTGATTTAATAATTGACTTTTGGCTCATTTAAATAAAACCTTTCTATATATTGATGTATGCATGAATGAGTGTATGTGCATATGTTGATGTGAATGCACACATACATGCATACAAGGTGTCATGGTTATTGATACATGGGAGATGGCAATGCAAGACTCAAATGGTTCATTTATATATTTATATTTCGATATTGGATTAAAAGAAAATGGAAATTAAATTATAATTAGGTTTCTACGCTCTTCTTTCCATTTGACCTAACTATAACCCATGGTTTGATTTTCATTTGGTATATAACCAAACATCAAAATATCTAGATATTTTTTAACCATAGTTATGGCATGACATAATTATATGGTTGATATTTTATTTCAGTGGTAATGATAATGATAATTGAGAATTATCTAAAAAGAACTCTAGCTTTGCCATCTCCATCTTCTTCCTCTTTCATTCTCTTTTGAGATTTCTAGTGAGTGAGGTTTATAAAAAGATAGGGTTTTTATGTGAGCATACAAACAACATCATCATTCTATATTAGTTTAGCCCATTAGTTTAGAATGTTAGCTCCACTTCCTCTATGATCAAGTGAAGCTAGGAGCTTTAAGCAAAGAGACTTCGGGTGGATCATCATGGACTTGGAAGGTCTCTAGCGAGCCGGTTCAAAATCTCAAGGATCCAAGGAGTCAAGAGAAGAGGTCTACAATGGTTGTATTCTCTTCACTTAGTGATAGTTTTCATCTAGTATGTGATGCTAGTTAGATGTTACCCAAAAAATTCTAGTTCGATTCCTAGGTTAGTTTGCTTAGCACCCCCTTAAATTTTTTGTTGTGGCATGTGTGATGCTTCCAAACCCTAGGCAAAGTGCTAAGGAAACCCTACAATTACATGTTGATAGAGCTTATAGGATTCTTACTTAAGTACCAGCAGTATGATGGCGATCATTTACTTGAGAGTTGGGTGGTCTATAAGCACATCCTATGGGCTCTATCAACACGTAATAGTGATCTGTAATGTCACCTGAAGCATGTACACGATGATAAAAACAAGGCGAATAGCATACTATCATCTCGAGTAAGACGGTTCTACCGGTATAGGTCCTCCCTCAATCATTGCAATCACGTGCCTGCGATCCAATAATTGACTTGAGGGAACTATAGCCAACACATACTACCATTTCGAGCAAGACCGTTACTATATCTGTGTATATCCCAAGCTCCCATTACGTAATATACATTCCAGTATGATACAATAATGGCCTCTAGGGCATATATCACTGACAAGAATGTTCTTCAATGCTGTCCAGTGCTTCTCCCCTGGGTTTGACTGATACCTGCTTACAACGCTCAGTGCGTAAGCTAAATCTGGTCTGGTACACAATATCACATACATTATAAAGCCTACCGCGGAAGCGTAGGGTATAATACTCATGCGACCCCTTTCCAAATCAGTCTTGGGAGATATCTTTTTGGAGAGGATGATTACGTGACAAACCGATAGATTACCGTGCTTTGAATCTTCCATAATAAATCTTTTCAGTACGGTGTCGATGTACCTTGACTGTGAAAGTCGCAACATCCGTTTAGATATATCACGATAGATCTGGATCCCCAGAATGTAGGAGGCATCACCCAAGTGCTTCATGGAGAACCTTTGTGACAAGAATCCTTTGACTGATTGTAGCATACGAATGTCAATTCCTATAAGGAGAATGTCATCCACGTACAAGACGAGGAATACCACAGTTCTCGCAACAATTTTACTATAGATACATGGTTCATCTGGACTTTTGATAAAGTCGAATTCCTTGACCGTCTCATCAAAACAGATGTTCCAACTTCGCGATGCCTACTTTAATCCATAAATGGATTTAACCAACTTGCACACTCTTTCGCTTCTCCCACTCTCTATGAAACCCTCCGGCTGATCCATATAAACACACTCTTCTAAATTTCTATTCAGAAAAGCGGTCTTTACATCCATCTGTCAAATTTCATAATCATGGAAGTCAGCAATAGCAAGAAGGATCCTAATGGATTTGAGCATAGCCACTGGAGAAAAGGTTTCATCATAGTCCAAACCAGGTATTTGACGATAACCTTTTCCAAGAAGTCTATCCTTATAGGTTTCAACCTGTCCATCTACACCATTCTTCTTTCTAAAGATCTATTTGCAGCCTATGGGTTTTACCCCTTCTGGAGAAATTTCCAAAGTCTATACTTTGTTGGTGTACATGAACTCCATTTCGGTCCGCATTGCATCCAGCCATTTTACCGAGTCTCTGCTCTCAATGGCTTGCTGGAAACTAGTTGGCTCATAATCGTCGATGATGCAATCCTCTCTATCCCCGTCTATAAGAAAACCGCAGTATCTCTCGGGCGGATGAGACTTACTAGTCCTGCGGAGTGGCGCAGGGATGTCCGGTTCATTCGAAACTTCTGGTTCCACCATGCTTTCAGTAATAGCTTATGGTTCTGGAATTTCTTCCAGTTCTGTTGCGCTCCCACTTATCTCTTATTCAAGAAATTGAGTTTCCAAAAAGTAGGCATGCCGAGAAACAAAGACCTTTTGTTCCTCTGCGTAATAGAAAAGATACCCCCTAGAGTTCTTTGTGTATCCCACAAAGTTACACAGTACTGAGCATGCCTCGAGCTTGTCCGCATGCTACTTTTTTACAAAAGCTGGACATCTTCATATCTTTAGATACTAAAGATAGGGTTTCTTCCTACTCCACATCTCATATGGCGTAGTAGGCACCAACTTAGTAGGAACCTTGTTCAAAAGATATGCCGCTGATTCTAGTGGATAACCCCAGAAGGATCGCGGTAACTCAGCATTACTCATCATGGAATGTACCATATCCAATAAGGTTCGGTTCCGCTATTCCGATACACCATTGTGTTGAGGTGTGTATGGAGGAGTAAGCTGAGAGAGAATTCCATTCTCTTTTAAGTAATCCAGGAACTCGGCACATAAGTATTCACCACCTCGATCAGATCTAAGTATCTTGATACTTTTTCCGGTTTGTTTTTCCACTTCATTCTTGTATTCCCAGAATTTCTCAAAGGCCTTGGATTTATGTTTCGTCAAGAATACATGTCCATATCTTGAGAAATCATCCATAAAAGTAATGAAATAGGAATAACCACTTCTTATATGTGTAGACATTGGACCAGACACGTCCTGTGTATGAGTCCCAAGAGCTCAGTTGCTCTTTCTTCGTGTCCAATGAACGGAGTCTTTGTCATCTTTCCTTTAAGACATGATTGACAAGTTGCATAAGACTGATATTCGAACGGATCCAAATATCCCTATTTATGTAACTTCGTCAACCGTGTTTCATTGATGTGACCTAATCTACAATGCCATAAGAAAGCCAGATTTAATTCTGGAAACTTTCTTTTAAGTGTGTTCTAGACGTTGAAAACCTGAGCTTGATTTAATACGTGTATACCGTTATCTAGTGTACCTAACCTAATCAAATTTGATTAAGGTGGATGTGGACCACATCGCTTACAAATGTAAAATCATAACCTACTTTAGAAAGTAAAGATACAAAAATGATATTACAAGCCAGACTAGGTACACATAAATAGTTACGCAAAATCAAAATCTGCCCACTTGTTAATCCGAAGTAATATTCCCTTACGGATATAGCATCCACGCTCATTCTGTTAGCAACCGTGAGAGTCATATCACCTTCCTTGATAACTCTACGGTTTCTCAGAGCCTGTAATGAATTACAGATATGAGATCCTGATCCGGTATCTAGTACCCAGGAAGTAGAGTTAATTGACAAACAGTTTTCAATTATAAAAACACCCGAAGCCGAAGCCACAAAGTGCTTCGAATCCTGGTTTCTGGCTTTCCAAGCCCTGCAGTCCTTCTGCCAATGCCGTTTCCAGTGATAATAGAAACATTCCTCCTTCCCTATTGTTAGTCCCGAAACTTTTTCCATGCACTTTTCCTCTACCTTACTGACACTGCCTATCGACTTGGTGGAGGCCTTCTTCTTCTCTCACTTAGCTTTCGCCTTGGATCTAGAAGAGGAAGATTCCCTAATTAGCAGAGCGGGTTTCTCCCTGGATTTCAGCAGGGTGCCCTCAGCGCTCCTCAACATGTTGAGGAGTTCTGGAAGTGAAACTTCCTTCCCTTGAATGTTGAAATTCAAGATAAACTGGGTATAAGTGGAGGGGGGGACTGTAGAATCAAGTCATTATATAACTCATTCTCCAACGTGGTCCCAAGGTATGCGAGCCTTTCAATATAGCTAATCATTATAAGGATGTGGTCCCTTATAGGTGACCCGACAGCCAACCTCGCCTGAAACAATTTCTTTGAGTTCTCATATCTTATGATAAGAGATTACTCTCCATATGAATCTTTGGTATGGAGGAAGATGGAAGCTAAGTCCATCTTCTCGTTGAAAGTGTTTGCTAGCACCACCATGAGGTCAAAACCGGCATCACACATGCAATATTAAAATTTCTTGGTGCTAATCAACACTCTAAACTTTTAAGGTTTCTATGATGATATCACAAGATTTAGACTAAGGGAAGGAGGCTACAACCTTTGTAGACCATGTACTTCTCTTATAAATCTCCAGGTTGTAGTCTACATGACTCCACTTAAAGGTTGAACGAACTTGCTTCAATGACCTTCGTGCCGAAGATGATCCACCCGAAGTCCGCTAATCCAATCTACCTCTTTACTAAACTCTTTAATGAAGGAAACACACTACACCAAAGCACTAATCTAGTGTAGGATGGTGAAGTAGGGGTGTTGTTTGGTCACTAGGGTTCTCACAATCTCAAGGGTTCATAACTCATGTGAGGGATTGAGTTTGGAGGTGGAGGTGAAGAAGAGAGCTAGAGAGCAACTCATCACATGAGCTCAACACAAGAAAATGGCTAAGTATGGAATGAAGTGTTGGATGGCTTCATAAATATCAACTCTCTTATTGAAGCATGGAATTCAATTCAATATAAAATTGAACCATGCTTTAATAGTAGATCCAAATCAATATAATATAAAGCAAAGCCATGCTTCACCCCTCCACAAAAGTCTCCCCATTTTCCACCTCAATTTCCATTTTCACAAAATAGAAAATCCTTGCCATGCTTCACATAATACACACACACACACACACACACACACACATTAATATATATATTATGAAGAATAATTAGTGAGCTAATAATATTAGTTAATATATAATTATATCAAATATAAATATATATCATATTATTAAATCAACAATTGATTTAATAATCCGGTTATATCACATATAACCAACTAATATAATTTATCTGTATACCATATTATCAAATCAACACTTGATTCAAAAATCCGGTTATATCATATATAACCTAACCGATAACAAATAACCGCCAGATTACAATACGGTATCTCATACTCGTATTTAATCAGGCCCCCGCACATATCAGCATATGTGCCCTATTTCGTTTCGCTTGAACCAGTAAACTTCTATGTGGGACTCTAAAGAATCGTCAATACGCCAGCATTAGGTGATGATCACATCAGTCACCCACAAACCGTCAGCGGTACTAGCTGGACGTAATGGTTACCCAGGTATTGAGCGAATAGAAGATCAACATGGAAGCTTATCTAAACTCCCATGAAGCCTATAAGTAACACTTACCGTACAGTCCGGTCTCTTCGTCTGATATGTCGCATATCGAGTCTGGGGATGGAATCGCCAGACCCCAATAACTGGATAAGTCATGCCGATGTAAGGCCTATAACGGTACGAGAAACTATTGATAACACTTACCATTAAATCTCATCAACAGCCTTGGCCAGGGAATTCCTGTTATGGCCAATCGAGCATAGCACAACATCAACTCCCTATAACGGGAGAGACGAAACCCCTCCTATCGCTCATTGCCTCCATGTGATTCGAGACTGTACCCAAAATCCAGCTGTTTGCACGACTCCTTTGAGCCGTGGTAGGGAGGAAATCAAAGCACTGTGGGAACCGCACAAGACTCTATGACGATCTCGGGTCTACAAACTAACCTGTACCAGTGTCACCAGAGAACTGCTATCTGACGAGAAGTATAGTACCATCGAGGAGTTCTCGGCGAGTCATGTTCGGTGTACCCATTCTCTAATGAGCACATGTGTGCAATCTTTGATGTCAAATACCAATGTCTATGGGATCAACCATCGCCCCATAAAGGGTCAACAAACGTACACAGTAGTCTACTCTGGAATATCGATGCCCTGTCTCGATATTCCCTCGACTAGGAACAATTGAAGGATGTGCTTGTGGACTACCCAGGTCCCAGTAGAATGATCTGCATCATAGTCATGGTAGTCAAGCCTACACCATAAGGGCTTTATCAACATGTATATGAGAGACAGTATAATAATACCAGTGAATACGTTAAGATAAAGACAACCAGATAGCATACTATCATGTCGAGCAAGAGAGCCCTCCATATATATGTCCAAGCATCCACTATATCATACAATAATAGCCTCTAGGGCATACATATCACTAACAATCTCCCACTTGCACTAAGGCCAGTTGTTGTAGTATCTCATACCCAACATCCTAAAAAGTCTCTCGAATAGCATCTGGGAGAAGGCCTTCGTGAGTGGATCCGCTGTGTCAACTCTCCTAACCTCGATCTCCTGGAGATCTACTATCTCCCTGATCAGGTGATGCCGCCTAAGAATATGTCTGGATCTCTGATGGGACCGGGGTTCCTTGGCCTAAGCCACAGTTCCATTGTTAACACAATACACAAGTATTGGATGCTCAATGGATGGAACCTCACCAAGTTCATCTTATGAACTTGTTCATCCAGACAGCCCCTTTGGCAACATCGTTGGTAGCGATGTATTCAGCCTTCATCGTCAAGTCTGCTACGGTATCTAGCTTGGAACTCTTCCAACATATCGTCCCTCCACTGAGGGTGAAGAAAAAACCCGAGACCGACTTACTGTCGTCCTTATCACTCTGGAAGCTCGAATCGGTAAAAGACTCCACCTGGAGTACACCGTTACCATAAACCAAGAACATCCCTTTAGTCCTTCTCAAGTACTTAAGAATGTTCTTTACAGCTGTCCAGTATATCTCTCCTGGATCTGATTGATACCTACTCACTACACCTAGTGAGTAAGCTACATCTGGTCTGGTACATAACATCGCATACATGATATACCCGAATGCCGAAGCATAGGATATCTCTTGCATGAGAGCCCTCTCCAAATCAGTCTTGGGAGACATCTCTTTAGAGAGAGTGATTCCTGAACAAGTGGGTAAATTACCACGCTTAGAATCTTCCATACTAAACCTCCTTAGTATGGTGTCAATATACCTGGATTGGGACAATCCCAACATCCGTTTAGATCTATCTCTATAGATCTTTATCCCCAGAATGTAGGAGGCATCACCAAGATCTGTCATGGAGAACTTATGTGATAAGAAGATCTTGACCGAGTGTAGCATATGAACATCGTTTCCTATCAAGAGTATATCATCCACGTACAATACGAGAAAGACAACCTTACTCTCTACTATCTTCTTATATATACAAGGTTCATCTACATTTTTGATGAAATCAAACTCATTGATAGCTTCATCAAAACAGATGTTCCAGCTCTGCGATGCCAGCTTTAATCCATAGATTGATTTAAGCAGCTTATACACGCTTCCGCTGCTTCCGCTATCTACGAAGCCCTCTGGCTGTGTCATGTACACACTCTCTTCTAAATCACCATTTAGAAAAGAGGTTTTGACGTCCATCAGCCAGATTTTGTAGTCATGGTATGCAACAATGGCAAGTATAATCCTGATGGACTTAAGCATAGCGACTGGAGAAAAGGTTTTATCATAGTCGACACCTGGTCGTTTGACGAAAAATTTTTGCTACAAGTCTAGCTTTGAAAATCTCAACTTTTCCATCTACACCAATTATCTTCTCAAGATCCACTTGCTCCCGATAGGTTTTACTCCTTCAGGAGCATCTTCCAAAGTCCATACTTTGTTAGTGTACTTGGATACCATCTCAGATCGCATAGCATCCAGCCATTTCATAGAGTCTTCACTTGTGATGGCCTGCTCAAAACTAGTTGGGTCATCATCTTCCATGATGCAATTCTCGCTCCCACCGTCTATGAGAAAATTGTAGTATCTCTCAAATGGATTAGGAACCCTACTAGATCTGCGGAGTGGCTGCGTTTCGTTGGGGACTATTGAATCCTCCGGTTCCACCAAATCGTCAGTTATAGTTTGTGTTGCTGGAACTTCTTCCGTTTCTACCTCATTTCCACTAATTTCTTTTACAAGAAATTCCTTTTCTAAAAAGGTGGTACGTTGAGAAACAATCACATTTTGTTCCTCGGTGTGGTAGAAGATATACCCTAGCGAATGTTTGGGATATCCTATAAACTTGCACAGAACTTACCTTGCCTTGAGCTTGTCCGGATTTTGCTTTTTAACATAGGCCGGACAACCCAAATCTTAACTCGTTTAAGAGATGGTCTCTTCCCATTCCATATCTCATATGGAGTAGTGGGCACGGATTTGGTCGGAACCCTATTCAATAGGAATGTAGCTATCTCAAGTGCATAACCCCCAAAGGAAATAGGTAACTCGGCAGTATTCATCATTGAGCGCAACATATCTAATAGGGTGCGATTCCTCCACTCCGAAAATCCATTATGCTGTGGTGTATACGGAAGAGTAAGCTGAGAGAGAATCCCATTCTCTTTTAAGTAGTCTCTGAATTCTGTGTTCAAGTATTCTCCTCCCCGAAGGATTTTAATAGTTTTACCCGTCTGGTTCCTAACTTCGTACTTACATTTCTTGAATTTCTCAGAAGATTCAGATTTGTGTTTTAACAAGAACACATGTCAATATCTTGAGAGATCATCAATCAATGTAATAAAGTACGAGAAACCATTTCTGGCATGTGTAGACATAGGAAGGTGATTGGGACGCTTTTGGCGTGTCGTATTTTAAAGTTCTAAAGTTAACCGCAATTTGGACGGTGTCGCGTGTAGTTAGCCGCGATGAGTACGGGTCATTCGCAGGGAGACGGTGCGTTTCAAGTTCTAGTTTTCACGAGTTAATGCGTGGGGTGAAATTGTTCGTATCTTACCTATGTGTTTATATGCAAGTATATGTTTGTTAGGAAATAGCTAGGTTAGTTTAAGTTATGGATTTCCGTACTAAATCCTTTGTGCCAAACTTGACTATTAAAGCTAGAGCAATCAGCAACAACATGGATTAGGGTACTTGAGCACGGTATTAGCGAAATCCGGCTTATTGACCCTTGTCCGTCCGTTCATTTCGCTTGGCTTTCGCCTCCGGCCAAACCGAATGCAACCGGTCGCGGTTAGTGATCACCAATACCTTGGTAGGGTAGGGTGCCTAACGGAGCGCTTGTGTAAGATTTGAGAAGAGTTCAATTGAAAAAATAGGGCAAAGGAAATGAGGAACGAAAACCGTAACTTACACAACCAATCTTTTTCCTAACAACAATATATTCACAAAACAAAAAAACAACAAAAGAAAGAGCAAAGGAAAAGATAAAAGAAAAGAATAAACAACATTACAAGAAAGTAAATTGCAAGGTAATAAAAGAGCAAGTAAGTAAAGGGCAAGAATTAAAATACATGTAAGTAAAGCAAGTAAGTAAATGAGATAGAAATACTAAGAACCCAAAGTGAAAAATGAAAAGATTTATTATGTCTAAGTGATACAAGCTTGAGTTCAAATACCAAAACTTAAACTTAAATGCTCAATGGAAAGGTTGCAAGATCAAGAGAAGGTAAGGAGCTCAAGGGAAACTAGCTATGTACAAGAACTAAAAGAGAACAAAAAGAGTATGAAGTATAGGATAAAATTATACAAAGCATGACAATCTAAGACCCCCTTTCCCTTGCTCATTGATCTGTCTTATATAGGCACAGAATCAGATTAAACAATTAATAAAAATATGATGACATGGCAGTAAGGAAGAGCCAGAACAAAAATGGGACTCATTGGGGCTAGGGGGACCGGCAAGATCGGCTTTTTCAAGGGTGTCACCGGTTTTATGTTAGACAATGGGGCTCGTGTTTTTTTGTGTCATGTTGTGTGCTCTCCACCATTCCACTGGTATTACTTGATTTCTTTATAGAATCCTGAATTGTACTTAATAGATTGGAGGGAGACATGATGATTTATATCACATCACAACTTTTTGCATTTATAACTCTTGTCCCCCATGTGCCCAATTCATCATATCATGTGTGCCATGGGCAGCCCTACAATGGTTCATGCCATCAAAGAGCTAGTGTACACTTGCTATGTGTTGGACCAAAATGTGTGTACACTAATTTATTTGCAAAAACTCTTTGAATATCGGTCAGTTTCCGGTTGCATTGTCGGCACATAAACGTTATATCCGTGATTTTGAGTGTGTTTCCAGTATTATATCATGGATACCTGTAATCTGTATTACTAAGCAGACACTGGTTAATAGTACCGATATATAACAAAATATATAATGAATGAGCGGTATTAAAATGCAGTTTTCTGAGATGAACAAATACCGCCAAGCTTATCTTTTGCTCGTCCTGAGCAAAACTAAATCCTAGCCTCACTTTCGCAGTGAACACGATTGCACTGAGCTCGTGCAACAAGCTATTAAACCTCTAGGTGTCCCTAGTAGGAGGAGTGTTGTCTCCTGAGGATTTTCAGCGAATTACACCCACAAAATCCTGTCAACCTAGTTTCATAAGTTAACTTCGATTCTACTCCTACAGTTTAGTATATATGTCAGAAATTCTAATATCCTAAGTTAGAAATATTCAACCCTTATGTTTCACGCCTCATATTTATTCAACCTCAGATCCTATTCATTTTTACAGTTTAGAAAGATTTCTGTATCTCTTGAGTTTTCCTTCTAAAGTGCGGTCTCTAATCAAGGATTTTTATCAGTTTTACGGAAAACATAAGTTTTATTCTTTATTCCTATCTTTCCTCCAAACATTGATTGTATACCCCTACGTGTGTGTATAATTTCACCCCTACACTTAAGAATTCAATTCAAGCTATAGTACCCTTATCCTAATACCAAATATTACTTTTTTCGTTAATGATGGACGGTTTTGCTCACACACCTTTCATGCGACTATTAATGCTTCTTGAGGCACTAACAGCCGATTACTGAATGTGTAAGTTTAAAGCGTAAATAGCAGTTTCCAGGTCTTGACTTAATTTATTTTATTTTATTTTTATTTTTCTTTATTTTTCTTTTTCAAGACCGGATATATTTTTCAATGATTCTCTTTTGGTGGTTAGCTTTAAATACCGTTTTTTCTTTCATGTTAGGTTTTCAGGCAAGAATATTTTTAGGTATCCTTTACTATCCCAAGTTTTAAGGTGCGTGTATGTGCAGTTTGTAAGGTATATACTTTCTGAATTTGGACTCAAGAATAGAAACCATTTTTCAGACTTATCCTTCAGTAAAGCTTTCAATACATTCCCTTCATCTCGACTTAACTCAAGAACTGAACTCAAGATTACCTACTTCTAAAAAAAACTGCAAGGGTGTATAATTACCAAGGTTAAAGAGAAGGAGGGTTATTTTTAGGGTTTTCAATTCCTAAGCCTAGGATTTAGTTATTTCTAACTTATCAACTAAACTTTCGGAATAAAAATCTAAGTTACCCTATTAGCTAACTTGATGACAAAGTTTTTATATTTTTGTAATTTTTTTTTATTTTTATGGGTTTCCAAATAAGTATGCAAATGCAAAATATACACATGAATGCCAAGGTAGAAAGCTTAACGACACACCCCCGAACTTATACTTGACAGTGCCCTCATTGTAAGGCTACACCAAGAGGGTCAAAATTGTCGGTGCTCCCGTGGTTATTTTTATTTTTTCATTTATATTTTTATTTTATTAACAGAGAAAGAACAAAATGTATATACACAAAAAGGTCCCCACCCCAAACTTAAGTGAAACGGTGTTTCCACTGTTAAGCGTTGAAGTTCAAGTTAGGAGGAGAGAACAGTATCAAGCTATACAAGGCCTTACACAGGCTAAAAGTTAACACCAACCATTCAAAAATTTTATCGCGATAGTGTGCCGGTTGGTGAAAGAATTCGGAGAGGAAGGAAATGGAGAAAACGCGAGACCGTATGGGGATAGAAGCGGAATCCAGTCTCGGTGGAGGAGAAGAATGGCGGAGGGGAGAATGAAATAGAGTACGAACTTGAGGGTAAAAATAAAGTGAATAAATTAGTACAATTTGTAATGACCGATGTGTAAAAAGCGATTGTACTAATCTATTAACCCGTCGAGAAATGGGGTCAAATCCTTCAAGATTCGTGAGAGAACATGGGTAGACCGAACTTAGTAAACGAGACACAGGAAATGAAATTGATACAGTGTCTTGCAAAGTCGGAACGATGGAAAGGATGGAGGGGAGTGATCGAGGAAGGGTACCAGGTAAAAGATCAGGAGGGTGTACACAGTCAATGAAAGGGACATGATGAATTGTAAAATCCGACTCATCAAGTAAAACTGTTTCATCCTAAAAAATTTCCTCAATATTTTCCTCAAAATTTAGCTTATATATGCCTTTATCATCAATATCTAGACGCATATAAAGTTCGGGAAAAACAGCTAATGACTCGGGTTGATGTCCACACGGAAGTGAAAGGACATGATGAACTGAAGAGAAAAACTCATCCAAAGCTGTGGGTTCATCATCCAAAATATTCCCAGCATTAATATCCTCAATCAAGTGAAAATCAATTTTCTCAGACACCTCATCAAAAGCATGGATTTCAATCAATTTAGGTTCTAGAGTGGAGGTGTAAAGGTCAACAGTATTAGGTATGGTTTCACTTGACAGGGTCCCTTCATAATCTGATAAATCAAACCCTACAAAGACGCACAACTCATCAAACGTTCTATCTTTAATCGGTGAATCATTTGGGACACTCGATAAACTTTCAAAACCAGAGTTGTGGAATTCAATTTGCAACGGGTAGGTTTGATTTGGAAGGATGTACTGCTCACTTTCACTATTCAAATTCTCAATCTGTCCTACCTCCTCATCATACATTGGAAAATTTGGAGCTAGTTGGAAACTAGCTACCGGGTCACTAGGTTGTATGAGGGCGGCCATGGACGCATTCAAATCCAACATTTGTTGATATGACGGTACCCGAAAGTATTCCAATGACTGTTCCAGACGAGACATAGGTTGTGGAGGGGTTTCAGTGAAAAATTCAAAGTTGTTTGGATACGTGAAACTCCCAAATGGCTGTTCAGAAGCAATATCTAGGGAAGGTGTAAAATTCGGGTATGATTGATAGGAATTGAATGGTTGGACAAGAGTAGGATCAACATTATGATAAGAAGGTGATTGGAAGTGTTGATCAAAAGAATTGGCAGTGGTAAAAGGAGTGAAAGATCGGCTACGGGATTGTTCAATTATGTCGGCAATGGACATGGGACGACTCGCAAAAGGGGTATCAACGTAAGAAGGTGGGGAAGGTTGAAACAGTTGATACAAAGTGGGTTACGGAGTCCAGTTGTTTGTCCTAGATGCGTCTATCTGATCTTTCAAAGAAATTTTGGGCATGGATGGATCGTTCGAAGTTCGACCAAAGCAAGAACCATATGAGTAATGTCTGGTTGTGGGTATCAAAGTTCGGCAAGAGTTTTTCTAGGTGGGGTACCCATGATATGAAGTGAAGAAGAAAAGAAAAGGAGAGGAAAAAGAATGTGGGGTTTATTTTTATTATATATATATATATATTTTAAAAGTTAGTTATCAACAAAAGAATGAAATATAAACACAAAAAAAATTAATCACGACACAAAATAGCACACACCTAATCGATCTAGGGTTCACCTAGGTCAACTAGACCTGCTCAAGAACTTGATTGTTGAAGTAAAACTGTGTCGAGAAACGGGCTCAAGATATACTGATCGCGAGGCCATGTAAGTGTAGAGATAAGGGGAGGTTTTCCAACGCTTTTGCGAAGGTCCTTAATTAGATAACCCTTTCTCTTTTGGTGGTTTCGCCGTGAACACTTTCCTAGACACCCCGAGAACGATATACCATTAAGCGGTGTTCTAAACACAATTAACTTCTCCTAATGAGCGTGATTTCCTTAAAGGCTTAAAGTATAGTTTCTTTTAAACTTGTGCGGGTAAACATTATGCTCAATTCATGATTTGTAGGCCACGGAAAAGGGGATGAAATCCATTGCCATATGTTGTGGGGTTCGCTTGCCCTTAATTCCGTATTAATGGATGCAATGCGCAATTTAATAAAAAATAATTATTCAAAGAATCAAACAATCGTTTTTTTACGTTTATGCACAGCACTGCAAGAAATACGGGTTAGTTGTTTTCAGCGTTTGACAACGAACTTGCAAAGAATCCTGCAAAGATATAATATTGGATGTGTCGGATTTGAGAAGAAGGTGTTAGTAAAGTACGTAGCGATAAATTTTCGGGTTAAGAAACTCTCGTTGAATTGAATCCGGTTTGCTTGAAAGTTCGCTTGCGCGGGGTCAAACAACCCGAATCATTGGCACTGTACTTTGCAATCACCTTAGCCTTGAATGTACACTTTGCTCCACACAATTGCAGTTCGCAAATCCGTCAAAATCTACAAATGTCAGAAAACGGATTTTTAGTACGAAAAAGCGATATGAATGCCCAAACTCCTGCACACTCAAAATTATAAAAATCAAACAATAAAATTAGGACAAAATTAGAACACTGGAGTATAGAAGAAAATTTTGGAGCAACAGAAGAAGATTGGGCCGGCGGTGCCGGAAATTTTGGGGATGTCGCCGGGCTAAGTTTTGAGTTTGGGCTCCAAACTTTTTCTGGTGTCTAAGTGTTCTATTAGTGTCTCAATGTTATTTTTTTATCTTTTTTAATTATTCCCAGAGTGCTTGCAGGTCAAAAATCCAGAGAGCAAAAATGTTAGGAAAGTTAATTTTTGTTTTGGTTTTGAATTTTTTTTATTTTTAGTTTGTTTTGTTTTTTAAAATGGTGTTAGTGATATAAACAAGATTAATCCGAAATAACAAGAATAAAAACGTTACCGTCTTTCCAGTAACGGCGCCATTTTATAGTCACGCTTTTGGCGTGTCGTATTTTAATGTCCTATAGTTAACCGCAATCAGGACGGTGTCGCATGTAGCCAGTCGCGATGAGTACGGGTCGTCCATAGGGAGACGGTGCGTTTCAAGCTCTTGTTTTCACGAGTTAATGCGCGGGGCAGAATTGTTCGTATCTAACCTATGTGTTTATATGCAAGAATAAGTTTATTAGGAAATAGCTAGGTTAGTATAAGTTATGGATTTCCGTACTAAATCCTTTGGGCCGAACTTGACTATTGAAGCTAGCGCAATCGGCAACAATGTGGATTGGGTACTTGAGCACGGTAGTAGTGAAATCCGGCTTATTGACCCTTATCCGTCCGTTCTTGTCGCTTGGATTTCGCCTCCGGCCAAACCGAATGCAACCGATCGCGGTTAGTGATCACCAATACCTTGGTAGGGTAGGGTCCCTAACGAAGCGCTTGCATAAGGTTTGGGCGGAATTCAATTGAAAATATCGGGCAAAGAAAATGAGAAACGAAAAGCGTAACTTATACAACCAATCTTTTTCCTAATAACAACATATTCAAAAACCAACAAAACAACAAAAGAAAGAGAAAAGGAAAGGATAAAAGAAAAGAATAAACAACATTGCAAGGTAATAAAATAGCAAGTAAGTAATGGGCAAGAATTAAAATGCAAGTAAGTAAAGCCAGTAAGTAAAAGAGATAGAAATACTAAGAACCCAAAGTGCAAAATGAAAAGCTTTATTATATCCAAGTGATTCAACCTTGAGTTCAAATACCAAAACTTAAACGTGCAAGCTCAATGAAGAGGTTGCAAGATCAAGAGAAGACAAGGAGCTCAAAGGAAACTAGCTATGTACAAGAACTAAATGAGAACAAAAAGAGTATGAAGTATAGGACAAAAGTATACAAAGCATGACAATCTAAGGCCCCCTTTCCCTTACTCACTGATATGCCTTATATAGGCATAAAATCAGATTAAAAAATTAATAAAAATATGATGACATGGCAGCAAGGAAGAGCTAGAACAAAAATGGGACTCATTGGGGCTAGGGGGACCGGCAAGATCGGATTTTTCAAGAGTGTCGCCGGTTTTATGTTGGACAAAGGGGCTCGTGTTTTTTTGTGTCATGTTGTGTGCTCTCCTCCATTCCACTGGTATTACTTGATTTCTTTGTAGAATCCTGAATTGTACTCAGTAGATTGGAGGGAGACATGATGATTTATATCACATCACAACTTTTTGCATTTATAACTCTTGTCCCCCATGTGCCCAATTCATCATATCATGTGTTCCATGGGCAGCCCCATAATGGTTCATGCCATCAAAGAGCTAGTGTACACTTGCTATGTGTTGGACCAAAATGTGTGTACACTTATTTATTTGCAAAAACTCTTTGAATATCGGTCAGTTTCAGGTTGCATTGTCGGCTCACAAACGTTATATCCGTGATTTTGAGTGTGTTTCCAGTATTATATCACGGATACCTGTAATCTGTATTACTGAGCAGATACTGGTTAATAGTACCGATATATAACAAAATAGATAATGATTGAGCGGTATTAAAATGCAGTTTTCTGAGATGAATAGACCACATACATCAGTATGTATCTGTCACAAGAGTTCAGTAGCTCTTTCTCCGTGTCCAGGAAACGGAGATTTGGTCATCTTGCCTTTGAGACATGACTGGCAAGTTTTATAAGATGTAAATTCGAACAGATTCAAATATGCATCCTTATGCAACGCAGCTAGTCTTGTCGCATTGATATGACCTAGTCTATAATGCCATAAGAAGACTTCGTTCATTTCTGAACTGTTCCACTTGTGTGTATTCTGTATACTTAGAACTGTGTTGTGATTTAGAACGTATATACCGTTGTATAACGTACCATACCCAATCAACACTTGATTTAGGAAAACATTCACAATATTTTTGGTACGAAATAACAGTCGCTCAGAATCATTGTGTTACCACTTGGTAATACAAGGTGATATTCGCCAACTGTTTTGGCTGCAACAATTGCACCATTCCATACTACTAGAGACTTATCACCATTTCCCAGTTATCTATCTCACTTTAGCCCTGTAACAAATTACATACATGGGATCCTGATCCGGTATCCAATACTCAGGACATAGAGCACACTGAGAAACAGTTCTCGGTAACGAACACACCCGAAGACAATACATCAACATGCTTATTCTTCGTTTGGGTGGCATGGGAATACGGATATTCCCCTATTCCTTGCTTAGACTTATGACAATCATAAGATAGAGCGGAATCTAGCCCAGTATAATAATTCGGTTCAGTCAATACATCCATATTATTATCTTGATTAAGGCGTATCATTGGTCGCTACCAGGAGGGAGAGAAGGATAATCACTTTTGCGTGCGCTCTTTGCAAAATTTGATTGGTTATTATTTTATCTAATCAGGATGGCTCCCACTATTTTTATCAAATCTTCCTTCAAACCCTAAAAGGTAAGATTAGCCGGGATTAATTACACCCTACAAGTTCGCCAATCGTTCGGCCAGGCAGGTATTGGTACTCCGAGGGAGTCTCCCCATGCTTTCGCATGGAACTAATTAAATAACTTCGTTTCCGCAAGGGCATCACCCCGTTAACACCTTTCTTAGACACCTAATTGATCGGCTAAATGTAAAGTGGAAAACTCTCCCAGGAGTAACTCTTACTCGCAGTGGGTATCGGGATCCAACTATAATATAGAAGGAATGCAATCTCATTGCAAATTTCAACACTTGAAATTCCCAATAATTGTTTTTACCCCTAGCAACTTATGACCTTAACAAGGTTAACAAATCATAAGCGCTAGCCAAGTTCAACCCGTCATTTCTTGATTGAATTAAACCCGCCCGTACGACCCTTAACAAGGTCAACAAAACCGTACGACTATCCTAATCCAATCGCACCACATGCGGCTGATAAGCACTAATCAGCTACCGCACCTTACGCCTTGACAAGGTCAACAAACGCAGCACGAATACTAAATAGTACTTATCTGAAATGACGGATGGCTACGACTGGTTTTTAAGAAAACCTTTAATGTAATTAACTTGATATCGTTGTAGAATCTAATGATTTTCAAAAGGAGTGGTTTAAGTTCCGCTTTTAAAATCGAGTAGTTTTGAAAAACAAACCGAATAGCTTTACTAGTTTTTTCTAAAGAGGTCACTCCCGGTGAAGGGATCTCGGCTCTTTCCTCATGGTGCTGGATATCCATCAAGGAATACCACTATGCAAATCATGAACTATGGAAGCTATGATGATAAACCGAGTGTGTTGTAGCATTTTCTAGTTTTGCTAAAGAGGTCACACACGGTGAAGGGATATCGGCTCTTTCCTCATCGAATGAGGTGTTGGATATTCATCAAGGAATACCACTATGGAAAGCAAGAACTAGAGCTACTTTTTTAAAAACTTTTGATTCTACAACATCTTTATGTTTCTTTTCTTTTCATTAATCTCATTAATGAAGTCCCCTCATTTAATGTTTCTTAAACATCACAGAAAATGAAACGAAAATAGAACGTATGCTTATGCCATCCGCATTCGTCATGGGGCCCGCCATGCACCGTTAGGTTACTTAACTAATGGCAGAGCGGGGGCTGGACTAGCGCGGGTGAAAAACATAAGCAACGTTTATTATATATATCATATATATATTGCATTCGTCTCACGCAGTATATGATCACATCACAGAACCAAGCAGTAGAAGTCAACATATGAAATATTGGATATACTAAAAGGTCCGTGTTTTAAATTAAGCCAATAATGAAAAACATGGATTCCACAGTCGTGATGAATAGCCAAACCCACATCCCTAGACCCCTACAAGAGCGGCAAGCAGCCCTGCCAATTTTAGAGTTAGGAGACCCAGTCTCGACTCCTCGAGATGGTCTCCCACTGGACTCTAGAACCCGGTTACTTATGCTCCCCGCCTTGGGTCTATCTTATTGCAGAAAAGTAAATAATATACATCAATGGTGTCATCATCCTCAACCCGGAAGTGTCCTACTAAAGGAATATTACATACAATTTTACATGAATAAAAATTAAAAAACTCTCATCTCACGCAAAACCACCCGACTATTCAATCACGACAATCCAATATAACATATCACAGCAACACATAACATCACATGTCATCGACGTAAGTAAAAATGCGCATCCCAAATTCCGTTCATATATAGCAACGAGATCGGGGATACACCACATATTACACTTATGGTAGCAGAAAAGAAATGAAAAACTACAATAATTAGAATCCGTATTTTCTTCGACATCATAAACCTGGAACTTCTCATATTCTGAATTTTATGCCTAACTAATAAACCTTGCATTTTAGTCTCAAATCGAAAACACTTTTCAATGACTTAGTTAGGCAATTCAATAAGATTCCCGACTACCCGATCGAATGCTCGTCAGAAACTTTAGGAGATGGCCGCACCCCCGATGTCGTCGACGAAGTGCACTTAGGCGGAACACCGTGGCCGCAAGCACCCAGGTGGATGCTTTTTGGCAACGGGGTTCTCCTACAGTCACTTGGTCAGGGCTATGGGGCGTGGCTACCTAGTAAAGTTATTCGGCAGGTATTCGCGTACGATACGCGATTGCGATGGAGCTTCGATCCAAATCAAAACTTCGTGGCAATTGATCAAAAGAGACGACAATGCTAAAATACTAAACAGTTTTCGCAAAACCAATTATTGTGGATTCCAAATATTGTATCACATATCATCATCATCTATACGACACTAAACATTTCGATCGATTTATCAAATACCCACAAATCACAGAGACCTCAACAACTTGAGTCTCATTACAAACATTCGGAAAGTGCATGATGACAAGATAGAGCAACATAAGAAAAATAAAGCCTAACACACCCCAAACCGCGGCGAAACCACGGACAAATTACTGTTTAGGCCGCAGTTCCGCGGTGCATTTAAGGAGTTAGAGTTTCAAATTTCTTCTAGCACCATAAAAAGGCCTGCACGATTGTATGCATATTTTTAATCATGAAAATTTCAACTTGAAAAATCGACATAAACTTCACAAGTTTCTGCTTCGAAAAATCGATCGAACACTTTAAAAACATAAAGACTTTCCCTAATTGTCATGACCCGTAATTTAGCACGTGACCGGCACTTAAGTCATGCAATGTCTAAAGGCGTAATGTAATTCAAGTAAGCCGAAGCCCAGAAAATCTAAATCTTTTTTTGGAAAATAGTGGGGTGTGCAATTTTGAAACATTGTCATTAGAAATTCAAGCCTTCATTTTTAAAGAGTATAAGTCATATAATATAAAAACGCAATGAATGTATACTATCGTTGAAAAACATTTTCGTCATTGAAATTTCGGGCAGCACCTCCCTTGTATTTTTTAATCCAAAACCATATACATAGCAATATATAGGCATCCCCAAGCGGAAGCTAACTCTTCGCCAATCGGCAGAAACACAACCACGCAAATAAGCAAGATATATATACGACGCCCAATAGCGAAGATCAACACAGAAGGATTAATAAAGCAAGACATAAAAAAACTCCATGAAGCGAACATACACCCATCGCTCTAAATCTCTTAACTCAATTCTTCTAGTCAACTAATATACAAATTCTAGTTTCTGATTGATGGAGTTTATCTAGATACAATAGAATAATAAGTACAAGAGTGGGCGCGATCCAATGTGTCCCACCTACCATACCAATGTAGGGTTCCGTAGGGCTGCCACTGGGTTTCGGGAGTTATCGACCATGCCGTTTTCAAAAATTGGCGCGCTAAAGAACCCTAATCTAGAATCTTAATTAGAGAATTAGACGAAACTAGAATGTAAACATCTTTACATCTAAGTGAATAAGAAATACAACCTTTATAGACCGGTCCTTCACTTCAATAGCTCCGTTTAGTAGTCCCTTCGCTCCAAGTAGTGAACTCCCGAACTCTAGAAAGGCTCAACAAGATGAAATGAACAAGCTTGCTTGAAGTCTTCGAGGCCGAAGATGATCTACATCGAGGAGACACCAACTCAAGCTATCTCTTCACTAATATGGAATTAGTGAAGCAAACACCCTAAACTAAATGGCTAGTCTAGTAGAGGATGATGAAGTTGGATTTTTGCTCACTTTAGAAATAATTTTCTCACCCATTTTCTTCACTTCCCAAAAAGCTAGAGAGCTTGAGGAAGAAGATGAAGAAAAGCAACCATGGAAAAAATCTAGTGTAGAATGGCAACCATGGGTGAGTTAATATCTCATACTAACTCATGTACAGACTTAACTATGGCTTGGGATAATGGTTGGGTTAACAAATATCTCAAGTAAAAAAAATTGTGGACTTAGTCAATGATTCTACAAGCTTCCACTAAGCATCAACCATGTGACTAATTTCCACCCAATTTTGAATTACTTTAAATAAATAAAACCCATCATTATGATAAGCATGGTGTGAGTCTCATACACCCATGTCTCATGTATCATCTAGCATGACACAAAAGAATGTATATTAATATATATCACATATATACTAAGTGTACTCAAGTGAGAAAAAGAAATGCTTAAGTGAGCTAATATTAGTTAATGTAAATTAATTTATAAAATATATAATTATATATTAAATTATTAAATCAACACTTGATTTAATAATCTGGCTATATCACGTATAACCGACTGATATCATATGTATCAACTTATCGAATCAACACTTGATTCGATAACCCGGCTATATCACATATAACGGACCGATATCACATATCGCGAGAATAGAATGCGGTATCACAAACACGTATCAATCTCGGTCCCGCACATATCACATATGTGCTCCTACATCGTTTTTCCTGAGCCAGGAAACCTCTGTTTAGGACTCTAAAGACTCGTCAATACGCCGGCAGTAGGTGGTGATCATATCAGTCACCCACAAGCCGCAAGCGGTATACTAAACGTAACGGCCACACGGGTATTGAGCGATCTGAAGATCAACAAGCAAGCCTGCTCATACTCCTGCGAATCCAATAAGTAACACTACCGTACAGTCCGGTCACTTCGTATGATATGTTGCATATCTCAGCCTGGGGGTGGTAAACCTCAGACCCCAATAGCCTGATAAGTCATGCCGATGTGAGGCTCATAACGGTTCGAGAAACTACTGATAACACTAACCAGTAGATCTCAGCAACCCTGGCCAGGGATTTCATGTTATGACCAATCAAGCATAGCGCAACATCAACCCCCAATACCGGAAGAGACGAAATCCCCTCTTATCGCTCATTGCCTCCATGTGACTCGGGCCTGTACCCAAAAACCACCGTTTTGCACGATCTCTTGAACGTGGTGTAAGTGCACGGCGGCGCCCCGGTCGTCAATCCGACGGCCAAATGCGGAAACGGTGATAAACTTGAATTTTGCGAACTTAGCAAACCGGCACCACCGCGCACTAAACCCCGGATCGGGCCATTAAACTAGATCTAGCAACAACAAGACGGGTTAGAGATATACCGAGTGATCCGAGTCCTCCGGTCTTCTCGTCATCGTCCTGATCTCCCGCGGAAACTCCGGCCGTCGCCTCCTTGCCGGAAGGGCACCACATCATCTGTATCTTTTACGGGCTCCCACCTCAATGTCGAGGCAACTCGGGCACGAAACTGGCAAGTCGACGTGCCCAAGAAGTGCTATAGAATGTGTTGTGCTTTGTCTCTTTGGGGTTAGGTTGCCTTGATGGAGGAATCAACAAGATATGAACTTGGGGATTTTGGTAGCAATGGAAAATGAGATGGATGATTAATTTCCCACCAAAAATGAAAACTCTCATTTTTCTCTCCTCTCCAAAATTGTGGTCGGCCATACAATGGGGTGGAAAATGGTGGAGGGCAAAACAAATACAAGAGGGAGGTGATGGTAGTAAAAGGTGAAGGGGTGACCACAACCAAAACATAATCATTACAAACTTACATCAAACCCATATCCTTTCTAATCTCATTTAATGCACCATCATGGATGAAAGATGCTAAACATATCATAATGAATACATTTGCAAGAAACCCCCTCCACAAATGTTATTTGCACAATTGCAAATAACCCCCTCCATCGGAAAAGTCCGGCCGGGAAAGAACAAAGGAAAACCGGCCGGAACGGAATGCAAACTGGCAACTCCAGAAAAGTGGTCCCGTAATAAATTACAGGAAAACCCCGATACTGTGCATACACACCCGCATCTGTATTCCGTCCGGATACAAATGCAAAGAGACAAAATCTACACTGTACTAAACTAGGATCCGGCTTAAACCAAAACCGGCTAGTAATGTTCGTCCGATCCTGATCCGTGCAATACCGCACGAATCTGATCGAACCCTGCCATATAACTATACGGCCTCTAGTACAAACCGTCCGATCCTGATCCGTGCAATACCGTACGTATCTGATCGGACCCTGCCATATCTCCATACGGCCTCTACAGCGTTTCGCCCGAAAGCCTGAGTAACTGAAAGTGTGGTGGACTCTAAAGACTCGTCAATACAATGGCTGTGGATTCAACCACTAGCACGTCAGAGGTATAAGCCAATACGTAACGGGCCACCAGCTATTGACCAAAAGGGACGTCGATGAGCGAACTCATCCTGACACCCTACTGAGCCTGTCAGTGACAATATCCGTACAGTCCGGTCCGTTCGTCTACGAGCATCGCATAGCGGGCCTAGGGGGTTGGTAAAAGTCAGACCCCCAAAAGCGGTACAAGTCGTGTCGGAGTGTAGCCCAGAACACCCTGAGATACTACTGGAATACCTACCAGTAAATCTCCTGCCTTGGCCAAGGACTTCGTGTAATGGCTCTCCTAGACACAGCGCGACCTCACCCCCAATACCGGGAGAGACGAACCCCTGAAGATCCGCTCACTGCCTCCATGTGGCTCGGGACTGTACCCAACTAAAACCTGTTTGCACGACTCCTTTGAGCCGTGGTAGGGTAGTAATCAAAGTACAGTGGGAACTCACACAAGACAAATGACGATCCCCAGGTCGATGAACTAACCTGTACATATGTCACCAGGGAACTGCTATCTGACGTCAGGTATAAGACCAACTAGCATGTTCCCGGCGAGTCCTGTCCGGTGTACTCATAACCCAATGAGCACCTGTATACATCTTAGGTGAACCAACAGACACCAGTGGCTTGTGAGACCGGCCACCGCCCCTCGTCGGGGTCTCGACTGTATACACTAGTCTACTCTGGAGAATCGATGCCCTGTCTCGAAACTCGCACGACTAGGGACCATTTAAGGATGTGCTTGTAGACCCCAGCTCTCACGTATATGATCGCCCTCATACTGCTGGTCGTCAAGCAAGAATCCTAGGGGCTCTATCAACGTGTAATAGCGACCTGTCAGGTCACCTAAAGCAGTACACGATGGTAAAGGTAAACCAGATAGCATACTATCATCTCGAGTAAGACTGTCGTACCGGGATAGGTCCTCCCTCAATCATTGCAATCACGTTCCTGTGATCCAATAATTGACTCTGAGGGCACTATCTCCAACAATCTCCCACTTGCACTCAAGGCTAATTATTGCGATGTCGCATACTCACAGCCCGTGTGATACCGAACACCCAACTCCTTTACTAGTCAGTCTCACAAAGCCTGTTTGGAAGACTATTGCGTTCGAGGAATAGCCTCTGTGAGTGGATCCGCCTTGAAGTTTCTTTCTATGTCTCTCTATATCTCAAGTTCGCGGAGAAAGCCATCTCCCGAAATGAGCAATACCTGTCTTAGAGTGTCTGGATGTCTCATGGGACCGAGCTCATAAATGAACTCCAAATCCAAACTTCTTAGACTGTATCGTCAACTGAACTTAATCAGTATCCTGCGTCATGCCTCCCTCAGTATTGCCTTAGATCACCTGTCCAAAATACTGCCCCTCGTCAGAGGGAAAACTATAACTCTGACAACCTCCTTGTCGTCCATGTCACCTTGGAAGCCTGGAATGATAACTGTCTCCCAAATGAGGCTGTCGTTATCATATCCCTAGAACATCCACTTATGTTCTAAAACTGCTTCCGACTGTTTCTCCAGGATTGGATCAATGTCAACTTATTGCACCTAGTGCAAGAACAACATCTGGTGTGGTACTTGACATCTCATGATTGACTCAATTACCTAAGCAAGTGATCTGCCAATCATGCACATCCCTCTCTACTTTAGTCTATAAGACACCTTTAGAGAGGGGTGACTCCATCACCTGCAGGTACACTACCGTGCCAGGAGTCGCCCATTCTAAATACTCTTAGAATGCTGTCAAAGTACCCTGATTGGGAAACCACCCAAATCCAGATCTAAAACCATAGATCTAGTAACCAGTATGTCTTTTATAATGTCCAAATCCTTTGTGGAGAAACTACTGTGTGACGACCAAAGTATAACCGATCGTAGTATAGGAATATCACTTCCTACTTTGTGTATGTCATCCAAAACCCGGATATCACACCCTACTACCTTCTCAACAGATCCATCCCCTATTCTGATGACGTCAAACCTATGACTGTCACATCAGAAATAGATGATCTATCTCCGCTATATCTGCTTTAGTCTATAAATAGACATAAGCCTGATGTCCACCAATGCTTCCGCTGCTCCCACTGACTACGACAACCCTCTGGCAGAGTCATATAGATGTGCACTTCTAAAGCTAGTTTAGAACGACGCTATACTCATCCTCCTGCCGGGTCTCGCAGCCTGGAACAACAACAATGGCAAGTGTGGGTAAACAAGAACTTCCCTGTCACCGTCCTTGAGGCTACCGGAGTACCTCTCGGGTGCCTGAAGTTACCCACCTTATCTGCGGAGTGGCCAATGGAATGTCAAATCAGATTGAATCTTTAGGTTCCTTATCAAATCTTCTGTAATCGTTTGCGGTTCTGGAATCACTTCCAGTTCTACCATACTCCCACTATTGTTTTTGAAAAAATCCATTTTTAATAAAACTGTGGCGAGTCTAGAACAATATTTCTATTGATCTGCCAGATGGTAGAAAATCAACCCTCGTCATAGCCTGGGTCAACCCACAAACAGCCATTACAGAAACGTGCCTTGAGTTGTCCAGTGTCTGGTTTTAATCATAAGCCGGACAACTCCCCGTACCATAACAACGTTAAGATATGAACTGTTCTACATCCAATATAGAACCAGAGGCACTGATTTAATTTAACCAGATTCAAATCATGCAGCTATCTCCAGTGCATGTCAACTAAATGGAGAGAGGCCGATCAGCGTTACTCAACTTAGGAATGCTTCCAATTATGAGTAACCTGAAAGAGAAGCAATTTCTCTTTATCATTACTATCAACTGAATACCATACACAAGTATCTACATCTTCGATCACTTTGAAGAATCCTGATACTTGCTACACCTGGTTCTCTACTCTATTCAAATACCTATAACTCCTCAAAACTTAGACCCTGTGTTTCTACGAAACACATGTCTAAGAACTAGAGAAGTTAAAAGTAAACAGAATATAGTATGAGGACCAACCCCTCTGTCCTAATGGACACCGGACAACATACAATACTCTGTATAAGTCCGCTGAGTCTAACAACTCTTTCACTGTGTGTCGTAGGTTGAAAACTGTACTTATGGTTAAAAAGAATTACACCGCTGTTTAATGCTCCTTACATAACCATCCACTGATATAGGTAAAAGTCATCGACATAATATCAAAAGGTATATCTCACTCTATCAAAATAGACGTACAGATATATCAATTTGAAATTGGTGCACAACAGCGGATATTCAAAACCAAATATTTGCCGACCGGCAAACAGCCCAGATGATCTCCTCAAATATCACCGATTACTACGAATCCCGATATAATGAGGATGATTACCCTATTCCCAATAACTTACTCCCACTCACCATCTGTAAAACCATACAGATGTGAGAATCAAACCTGGTAAATACATACCCTGGAGCAAGTGTCTAATCGGGAAATCAGTTTTCTTTTAACAGTACACAGTTGAACTGAAACATTGAAATGTTTCGATGGGGTATCCTGGTATTCCTAGTAATGCCTCAACCATTATCCAGATTCATAACTATAACCGTATAATTCTTTGCCACCTCTCCAAATCCCTTTATATGTCTTTAGCCATTACCTTCTGCACACCCCTTAGGCCAAATAGTTTTCTTCCTTCCCTACCATTCGGCACCAGCCTATGGTTTGGAAGAAGACTATCCAATAAGCATAATGGGTGTACTGTCCTAGTCCTAGGAGCACTCGCAATGCGAGAGAAGGTGAGGATAAAAGACAACCGAATAAACCTTATTCCTATTTCTCCTGGACCAGAATCCATCCCCGAACTGGAACAAGTTCCTTTCGAGTTCGTATATAACCATACGATGGAGTATCCAATAAACTGTGGATCTTCGTAGTGATACGGAGTGTCCTGGAGAAATACAAAGGTAATTTAGGATTGGCGAAGAAATACTTGGTTTGGTCATGAATATCAGTCGCAATTTACTTTGCCCTCTTACTAATCCCTTGCTTTGTCTGAACTTAATACCTTCTGCACACCATCGTTATGCTAATTGGTTTTCTTCATTCCCTACCGGTCGGCACCAGCCTAAGGTTTGGAAGAAGACTATCCAATTTGCGTAATAGGTGTACTATCTCCTAAGCCAAGGAGTACTCGCAACCTGAGAGAAGGTAAAAGGAAAAGACAACTGAATAATCCTATCCGTTTTCTCCAAAACCGGAAACCATCCTCGAATAAATTCCTTCGAGTTCGTATCTAACCATACGATGGTTTTGTCCAATGGAAGTGGACGTTCGTAGTAATACGGGGTGTCCTGGACAAAAGGGTAAAAGTAGGAGTGGTAATGAGGTCTGCAACTCTGACAATCCAAAAGCCTGTGTTAAGAAGGTTCGGTCAACTTGGTCACTGAGTCAAAGTCTAGGGTCGGGTCAATGGTCGCTGCCAAAGAGAGAGAGAAAAGAAACACTCAGCGTGCACTCAACCCTAGATCAGAATGGTTACCAATTTATCTAATCAGGAAACCTCCCACTGTACCTCAAATTCTCCTCCAAACCTGAAAGAAGAATTAGTCGGGGTCACCCGAGGAGTAAACTAGCTCATCAGTGGGAATCGGGATCCAACTCTCATCGCATGATAAAGTGACGGAATCCGCTCACGTTATCACACTCCAGAAGGTATGCGCATATCTGGCAAGTTTCAGTTCTTTTGAAACTCCCGATGTGATTTTTACCCCATGCTCTTATGACCTTGACTTTGGCCAACAAATCATAAGTCACATGTCAAGTTCTACCCGTCATTCTCCAGGTTGTTTTTAATCCACCCGTACCTACCCTTGACTTTGGCCAAGAAGGCAGTACGACTGTTCCAAACCAACGCATCTATCTATGCTGCATATGAATAACCAACAGCTACCAAACACTGTGCCTTGACTTTGGCCAACAAACACAGCTTGAATACTATTGACTACCCATATGAAACGACGGAGGGCTACGAATGGTTTCTGGCGAAAACCTTTAACGTAATGAACTTGATATCGTTGAAGGAACGGATAGCTTTTTAGAAAATATAGTGACGAAAACCTTTACTAAAGAGGTCACTCCCGGTGAAGGGATCTCGGCTCTTTCCCCGTAGAATGGGGTGCAGGATATTCCAAATGAATACCACGATGCAAAGCAAAAGTAATCGGCTATAGTGAAGTTAATGCCCTGACGCAAACTTCTGTCCAAGGGGTCACTCCCAGTGAAGGGATCTCGGCCCTTGCCTCGTCGACTGAGGAGCAGGATATTCCAAATGAATACCACGATGCAAAACAAAAGTGAACGTCCTTGCAATAACAGCTTTTTGAAAAGTGTTCCAACAACATCAGAATAGGTTTGTTTATCTTGCATTGATCCGAATCAATGCAGTCCCATCAATTGATCACACCACAAAGAACGAAAATATACTGACGTACGTATATGCCATCCGCATTCGCCACTGGGTCCCGTCATAACCCGTTAGGTTAGCTAACTAACGGCAGAGCGGGGACTGGACTAGCGCGGATGAAAAACATATACAACATCTACTAATATATATACCAATATATTATATTTCGCTCAAGGCGTGAATAAAATGCAACATCACAGAAATGTACAGCATCACAGAACAATACAGATATCTGGGATCCCCGGGTTTCACAGAGCCACTACTGAAACCCGACGTTCCCCTGGTCGTGTGGATAGCCTGTGCAATGAAAACCTAGACCCCTACGGGCGCGGGAAGTTACCCACCAAAACCTGAAGCGAGGCAGGCCCCTTCAGCACCGTGAATGGACCACCCAGCACTTCACGGAATCCGGCAACTTGGGCACCCCTCCTGGGTCAACCTGTACCCCCTACGAGTGCGGCGAATAGCCCGCCAATCCTAGAGTGAAGCCCCTTCCGTCTCAATGCCATGAGATGCGGGCTTGTTGCCCTCCAGAACCCGGCTATCCGTGCACCCCACCGCGGGGTAATCCTAGTACAGAAAGTAAAATATACATACAATGGGTATATCGACCGCAACCAGGTCGTGCCCCAAAATAATAATACAAACAGGCAGTGACGGCAGTCCACATGTCGGACGCTCGTCCCGCAATATCAAATGTACATAATACAACAGAAACTGTACTAGCATTGCATCCAGGCTATCCCCCACGACCGATCCGCAACATCACAGCAAAACACAGAACATCAACGTGAAAATCACGTTCGCAAATCCGTCTAACCGGGCTATAGCAGTTAGACTGGATTTACCGATCAAGTGACATTCACGGTCTCAGATATAATGTAAATATTGTGAAATAATGTGTTTAAAATATCCGATTGATCAAAAATTAACAAGTGGGCCCCCAAGCAATACTGTAGCACTCACAGAAATTCTGGGCCCAATTTTAATATTCCAAAACCCCTATTCTCAGCCCACCAGCCCATGGGAAAATTTTGACGCATTGATCCCTCAAAACGGCGGCGGAACCGCGGCAACAAGGGGGGTTTTTCCGCGGTTCCGCGCTCTACCTGAGAGATCAATGTCTCGAATTTTCCCAGAACTCTTAGAACTTCTTGTACATCAGTTTTCAACAACCTGAAAAATTTTTAGAGCCATAAAAAATTCGACAGAAAACTGATGTGAGGAAAATGTAGATTTTGGAATTTTGGTCGATCGGAAATGCAAAACACATCAAACGAAGCTATACGAAGTTAATGGCGAGGCTCTGATACCACTGTAAGTGCACGGCGGCGCCCCAGTCGTCAACCCGACGACCAAATGCGGAAACGGTGATAAACTTTAATTTTGCGAACTTAGCAAACCGGCACCACCGCGCACTAAACCCCGGATCGGGCCATTAAACTAGATCTAGCAACAACAAGACGGGTTAGAGATATACCGAGTGATCCGAGTCCTCCGGTCTTCTCGTCATCGTCCCGATCTCCCGTGGAAACTCCGGCCGTCGCCTCCTTGCCGGAAGGGCACCACATCATCTGTATCTTTTACGGGCTCCCACCTCAATGCCGAGGCAACTCGGGCACGAAGCTGGCAAGTCGACGTGCCCAAGAAGTGCTATAGAATGTGTAGTGCTTTGTCTCTTTGGGGTTAGGTTGCCTTGATGGAGGAATCAACAAGATATGAACTTGGGGATTTTGGTAGCAATGGAAAATGAGATGGATGATTAATTTCCCACCAAAAATGAAAACTCTCATTTTTCTCTCCTCTCCAAAATTGTGGCCGGCCATACAATGGGGTGGAAAATGGTGGAGGGCAAAACAAATACAAGAGGGAGGTGATGGTAGTAAAAGGTGAAGGGGTGACCACAACCAAAACATAATCATTACAAACTTACATCAAACCCATATCCTTTCTAATCTCATTTAATGCACCATCATGGATGAAAGATGCTAAACATATCATAATGAATACATTTGCAAGAAACCCCCTCCACAAATGTTATTTGCACAATTGCAAATAACCCACTCCATCGGAAAAGTCCGGCCGGGAAAGAACAAAGGAAAACCGGCCGGAACGGAATGCAAACTGGCAACTCCAGAAAAGTGGTCCCGTAATAAATTACAGGAAAACCCCGATACTGTGCACACCCGCATCTGTATTCCGTCCGGATACAAATGCAAAGTGACAAAATCTACACTGTACTAAACTAGGATCCGGCTTAAACCAAAACCGGCTAGTAATGTTCGTCCGATCCTGATCCGTGCAATACCGCACGAATCTGATCGAACCCTGCCATATAACTATACGGCCTCTAGTACAAACCGTCCGATCCTGATCCGTGCAATACCGCACGTATCTGATCGGACCCTGCCATATCTCCATACGGCCTCTACAGCATTTCGCCCGAAAGCCTGAGTAACTGAAAGTGTGGTGGACTCTAAAGACTCGTCAATACAATGGCTGTGGATTCAACCACTAGCACGTCAGAGGTATAAGCCAATACGTAACGGGCCACCAGCTATTGACCAAAAGGGACGTCGATGAGCGAACTCATCCTGACACCCTACTGAGCCTGTCAGTGACAATATCCGTACAGTCCGGTCCGTTCGTCTACGAGCATCGCATGGAGGGCCTAGGGGGTTGGTAAAAGTCAGACCCCCAAAAGCGGTACAAGTCGTGTCGGAGTGTAGCCCAGAACACCCTGAGATACTACTGTAATACCTACCAGTAAATCTCCTGCCTTGGCCAAGGACTTCGTGTAATGGCTCTCCTAGACACAGCGCGACCTCACCCCCAATACCGGGAGAGACGAACCCCTGAAGATCCGCTCACTGCCTCCATGTGGCTCGGGACTGTACCCAACTAAAACCTGTTTGCACGACTCCTTTGAGCCGTGGTAGGGTAGTAATCAAAGTACAGTGGGAACTCACACGAGACAAATGACGATCCCCAGGTCGATGAACTAACCTGTACACATGTCACCAGGGAACTGCTATCTGACGTCAGGTATAAGACCAACTAGCATGTTCCCGGCGAGTCCTGTCCGGTGTACTCATAACCCAATGAGCACCTGTATACATCTTAGGTGAACCAACAGACACCAGTGGGTTGTGAGACCGGCCACCGCCCCTCGTCGGGGTCTCGACTGTATATACTAGTCTACTCTGGAGAATCGATGCCCTGTCTCGAAACTCCCACGACTAGGGACCATTTAAGGATGTGCTTGTAGACCCCAGCTCTCACGTATATGATCGCCCTCATACTGCTGGTCGTCAAGCAAGAATCCTAGGGGCTCTATCAACGTGTAATAGCGACCTGTCAGGTTACCTAAAGCAGTACACGATGGTAAAGGTAAACCAGATAGCATACTATCATCTCGAGTAAGACTGTCGTACCGGGATAGGTCCTCCCTCAATCATTGCAATCACGTGCCTGTGATCCAATAATTGACTCTGAGGGCACTATCTCCAACACGTGGTATGGTGAAAATCAAAGAACAGTGGGAATCACACAAGACTCTATGACGATCTCGGGTCGACAGACTAACCTGTACCAGTGTCACCAGAGAACTGTTATCTGACGATAGGTATAATACTATCTAGGAGTTCTCAGCGAGTCCGTTCAGTTTACTCAGTCTCCACTGAGCACCCGTATACCTTCTCTGATGTCAAACACCAATGGATGTGGGATCATCCATCGCCCATCACATGGGTCAAGAAGCGTATATGCTAGGCTACTCTATAATATCGATGCCACGTCTCGATACTCCCACGACTAGAAATATTTAAAGGTTGTACTTACCGTCTACCTCTGCCATACTAGTATGATCTGCATCATAATCCTGGTAGTTAAGTACTCATTGTAAAGGCTTTATCAACATGTAATAGAGAGACAATAAGTGTACATGTTAAGATAAAGAGCAACCAGATACCATACTATCATGTCGAGCAAGAAAGTCCTCCCTATATATGTCCAAGCATCCACTATACTATACATCACATGTATAATAATGGCCTCTAGGGCATACATATAACTAACAATCTCTCACTTGCACTAAGCCCATTTGTTGTAGTATCTCATACTCAATGCCCCATAAAAGTCACTCTAGGGAAAGGTCTCTGTGAGTGGATCCGCTGTGTTATCCTTCGCGTCAACTCTCCTTACCTTGATCCTCTGGAGATCAACCATCTCCCTGATCAGGTGATACTTGCCTAAGAATATGTATGGATCGCTGGTGGGACCGGTGTTCCTAGGCCAAAGCCACAACTCCATTGTTGTCAAAATAATAGTTATTGGACGCTCAATGGTAGGAACCATGTTCATGTCATGAACAAGAAATATCTAGACATCCACTTTGGTAGCATCGTTGGTAGCGATGTATTTAGCCTTTATCATTTAGATTTCCTCGGTATCTAGCTTGGAACTCTTCCAACATACCGTCCCTCCACTGAGGGTATAAACAAAGCCTGTGACTGACTTTCAGTCGACCTTATCACTCTGGAAGCTCGAATTGGTAAAGGACTTCTACTGGAGTTTACCGTTACCAAACCCCAAGAACATTTCTTTAGTGCTTCTCAAGTACTTAAGAATGTCCTACAAAGCTATCCATTGATTTTCCCAAGATCCGATTGATTCCTTATCACTACACTTAGTGAGTTAGCTACATCTGGTCTGGTAAATAACATCGCATATATGATAGAGCCTACTGCCGAAGTATAGGGTATCCCTTGCACGCGAGCTCTCTTCAAATCAGTCTTGGAAGACATCATTTTGGAAAGAGTGATTCCGAGTATGTGGGCGAACCACCACGCTTAGAATCTTCCATACTAAACCCGTTTATTATGGTGTTAATGTACTTGGATTTGGGACACTCTCAACATCTACTTAGATCTATCACCATAGATCATAATCCACAAGATGTAGTAGGTATCATCTAGATTTTCCATGGAGAATCCTCATGGTAAGAGGAGATTGACCGAGTGTAGCATAGGAAACCATTTCTTATCAAGAGTATGTCATCTACGTAGAATACATGAAAGACAACCTTACTCTCTACAACCTTCATGTATATACAAGGTTCATCTACCTTTTTGATGAAGTCAAACACTTTTACTGCCACATCAAAATAGATGATCCAACTTCACGATGCGTGCATTAATCCTGATGGACTTAAGCATAGCCACTGGAGAATGTAAGTCCACGTTGCCCACCCCGGTACTTGCGGGGAGGCGGAAAACGGAATAAAAATCGAATTTTTATGAACTTAGGCAACATAGACTAGACTATAAAGGATCTTTGCTAAAAAAAAAACAAGCTAAAGCTAACTAGAAACTAGCTAAGTGCTAGAAAGGTTATACCTTGGGCATTATGTTCTTCTCTCCTTGCTCCTTGGAGTAGTGGAAGGAGGTCACCTTTGTCGTCTACTCACGTCGAAGAAAGATCCACTCGAAAGCCTCGATCTTTGGCTTCAACTCCAAGCTAGAAGTAACTAGGGTGCAAGAAGTGCTAGTCCTTGAACCCTAGATGAGAGTAGAGATTATCAAGAAAGGGTTTTTCTCAAGCTCAAGTGTTTCTCAACACATGAGAGGGGAGAGCTTGAGGGAGAGGAAGAACAAGAGAGAGAAAGTGAATGATAGAATGAGAATAAAATGAACCATTCTCACATATATGTGTGTATTATTTTAATTAGATAATTAGTAAGATAATTGTCATGGCTTAATCAAGACATGACCATTATCATTTCATTTTTAATGCAAATTGCAAGGATCAAAAAGAATCTTCCAAATGAAATGATGATGGTTAAAGTGTCAACCAAGGTCAATAAGTCAAGAAGGTCAAATGGTCAACAACCATAACCATGCACAATTATTAAACTAATATTAATTAACCATAATACACACATAAGCATTAGGGTTAATAAAATGACAATGGTCATTAACCCTAATCAAAGTCCTCTCCCTCTGTCTCAAGCAACTATGCATACGCACCCGTATTCGTAATCCGAGGAATACGAATACAATGAGAAAAACCAATCCCAAATCATATACTAGGATCCGGCTTAAACCAAAACCCGCTAGTATAAGCTGTCCGGATAGCAAACGTGCACAAGTGCGCGGATGTGAACGAACCCTGTCGCAAAACCATGCGACTTCTACTCATTTTGCCTGAAGGCGAATAGCTCTCTGTGTGGGACTCTAAAGACTCGACACTACGCTGGCAGTGGGTTTAACCACAGACCGCAAGCGGCACTAGCTGTACGTAACGGTCCCCAGGTAGATGTCGATAAGAAGACTGACGAGGTGAACCCCATCTGAACTCCTACTGAGCCTGTATGTGACAGTCTCCGTACAGTCCGGTCTGTTCGTCTGATACATCGCATGGCGGGCCTAGGGGGTGGTGAACGTCAGTCCCCTAATAGCGGTACAAGTCATGTCTGAGTGTAGCCCAGAACACCCTGAGATAACACTGAAAACCTACCAGTATATCTCGCTTGCCCTGGCCAGGGACTACTCGTGTAATGGCTCTCCTAGACACAGCGCGATGTCAACCCCCAATACCGGGAGAGACGAATCCTGTCTAACCGTCACTGCCTCCAAGTGCTTCGGGACTGCACCCAAAAACTACCTGTTTGCACGACTCCTTTGAGCCGTGGTAGGGTAGTAATCAAAGTGCAGTGGGAACACACTCGAGGCGAAGTGACAGTGTCAAGTCAACGGACTAAGCTGTACTCATGTCACCTGGGAACTGATAACTGACGATAGGTATAATACCAAACAACAGTTCCCGACGAGTCCTGTCCAGTGTACTCGTAACCTAACGAGCACCCGCATACTATCTCAAGTACGACGTACTGACGGCTGTGGGACAGACCGTCTCCCACGCTGGGATGAGAAGCGCATACGCTAGTCTACTCCGGAGTATCGATGCCCTGTCTCGATAGTCCAACGACTAGGGACCTGTATAAGGATGTGCTTATAGATCACCCAGCTCCCACGAGTGTGAGCGCCATCACAACGCTGGTAATCAAGCAAACATCCTAAGGGCTCTACTAATATGTATATCAGCAATATGCTAAAAGAAACACATGCACATATTGAAGTAGAGACAAACCAGGTAGCATACTACCATTTCGAGCAAGATTGTATATACAACTGTGAATATCCCAAGCTTCCATCAAGTAATATATAAACTAGTATGATACAGTAATGGCCTCTAGGGCATATACACTAACAATCTCCCACTTGCACTAAGGCCATGTACTGGCGTATCGAAGACCTATCATCTCGATCAGCCGCTCGAACTAAGTCTGGGGCAAGGCCTTGGTGAATGGATCTGCTGTGTTATCTTCTGAAGCAACCCTCCGGACCTCGATCTCCTGGCGATCCACGATCTCCCTGATCAGGTGATACCGCCTCAAGATGTGTCTGGATTTCTGATGGGGCCTGGGTTCCTTTGCTAAAGCTATAGCCCCGTTGTTGTCGCAATACAGAGGTATTGGGTCAACAATGAACGGAGCCACCTGAAGTTCTCTCAAGAACTTCCTCATCCAGACAACTTCTTTTGCGGCATCAGATGCAGCGATGTATTCCGCTTCCATAGTCGAGTCAGCAACGGTTTCCTGTTTGGAGCTCTTCCAACACACCGCCCCTCCATTGAGGGTAAAGACAAAACCCGACATGGACTTGGAGTCATCCTTGTCACTCTGGAAGCTGGAGTCAGCAAAGGCCTCAATCTGGAGGTCTTTTCCGCCATACACCAAGAACATCTCCTTAGTCCTTCTCAGGTACTTGAGAATGTTCTTTAATGCTATCCAATGTTTCTCCCCAGGGTTTGACTGATACCTGCTTACCACACTCAGTGCATAAGCCACATCCGGTCTGGTACACAACATCGCATACATTATAGAGCCTACCGCAGAAGTGTAGGGTATGATAGACATGCGATCCCTCTCCAAATCAGTCTTGGGAGACATCTCTTTGGAGAGGGTGATCCCGTGACAAGCCGGTAAATTATCGCGCTTGGAATCTTCCATACTGAATCACTTCAGTATGGTGTCGATGTACCTGGACTGCGAAAGTCCTAATATCCTCTTGGATCTGTCACGGTAGATCCGGATACCCAGAATGTATGAGGCATCACCCAGGTCTTTCATGGAGAACCTGTGTGACAAGAACCCCTTGACAGATTGCAGCATAGGAATATCATTTCCTATTAAGAGAATGTCATCCACGTATAAAACGAGGAATACTACAGTTCTCGCTACAAATCTACAATAGATGCATGGTTCATCTGGATTTTTGATAAAGCCAAATTCCTTGACCGTCTCATCAAAACAGATGTTCCAACTCCGCGAGGCCTGCTTTAGTCCATAAATGGACTTAAGCAACTTGCACACCTTTCCGCTGCTCCCACTCTGAATGAAACCCTCTGGCTATTCCATATAGACACACTCCTCTAAATGTCCATTTAGAAAAGCCGTCTTTACGTCCATTTGCCAAATCTCATAATCGTGGAAGGCAGCAATGGCAAGAAGGATCCGAATGGATTTCAGCATAGCTACTGGAGAAAAGGTTTCGTCATAGTCCAAACCAGGTCTTTGACGAAAACCCTTTGCAACCAGTCTAGCTTTATAGGTCTCAACCTGTCCATCTACACCAATCTTCCTTTTGAAGATCCACTTGCATCCTACGGGTTTTACCCCATCTGGAGCAATGTCCAACGTCCATACTTTGTTGGTGTACATGGACTCCATTTCGGTCCGCATTGCATCCAGCCATTTTACCGAGTCGACGCTCTGAATGGCTTGCTGGAAGCTAGTAGGCTCATCACAATCTATGATGCAATCCTCTCTATCCCCGTCAATGAGAAAACCGTAGTATCTCTCGGGCGGATGAGACTGCCTACTACTCCTACGGAGTGGCGTGGGAATGTCCTGATCTTTCGAACCCTCTGGTTCTACTAAGCTTTCAGTAATAGCTTATGGTTCTGGAATTTCTTCCAGCTCTATTGCGCTCCCACTTAATTCTTTTTCTGTGAACTGGTGTTCTAGAAAGTGGGCATGGCGAGAAACAAACACCTTTTGTTCCGCTTCGCAATAGAAGAAATATCTCTTAGAGTTCTTTGGATATCCCATAAACTTGCACTGTACTGAGCGTGCCTCGAGCTTGTCCGTGTAGGGTTCCTAGGCACACACTAGAGGTCTCACAAGGCATCGAACATGCCAATTTCAAATTTTAACGGTGCCGAGAAACCCTAATACGGATCGTTGGCTAGAATTCTAGGCGAAAAGTAAACTAGTTAACACTTAACTATAAGAATACGGAAATACAACCTTTGTAGATCCGGTGCTCCACCTCCACGGCTCCGCAATGAAGTCATCTCCGCTGTCCAAATCAAAATCCGGGCTCTAGCATCGGCTTCATCGGAGAAAGAGCGGGCAAGGTCGTCGGCTTCGTGCCGAAGATGATCTACGTCGAGGTATCGCTAGATCAAGCTCCAACTTCACCAAGTCAAGAAAACTTATGAAGGAAACACACTCTACTACTTGGCAAGAGATAGAGGATGAAGGAATAGGAAGTGGGTAGACTTTAGAATTGGATTTCTCACTTGTTTTCATCAATCACCATTGATGAAGCAAGCTTCTTCATGTGATGAAGAAGAAGAAGATGAAAGAAATGAATATGATAAGTTAATTTAAATCCAAAAGAAATATGAATACTTATCATATTCAAACCATGGTAATGTGTAGAGAGTTAATCATGGTTAAATGGAATGGTTAGGGTTAAGCATGAGACAAAATGGTCACTTGGTCAAAGTCTTCAAGAAGCTTCAACAACAAACAAAGATAGCCACCATTTTCTTTTCATGCTTATCATTTCCAAAAATGAATAAACAAATAAATAAATGAATAAGCAAATAAAATCATAACCCTAACCATCACATAACCATGGTTTAATCTTAACATACACTTAAACAATCATGTATCATCAAACATGATACAATCAAAAGTACAAATGTATATCATATATACAATGTGCACAATCCAAGTGAGAAAATCCATATAAAGTTAACCAATACTAGTTAATGCAAAGTAATATATCAAATATATAATTATGCATTAAATCATTAAATCAACACTTGATTCAATGATCCGGTCATGTCGCACACAACCGACTAGTATACAATGTATCGGCTTATCGAATCAATCCTTGATTCGATAACTAGGTTATATCGCATACAACCATTCGACACATTCATCGCGAGAATAGAATACGGTATCACATACACGCATTATTCTCGGTCCCGCACATATCTCATATGCGCTCCTATTTCGTTTCGCTTGAGCCAGGAAACCTCTGTGTAGGACTCTAAAGACTCGTCAATACGTCGGCAGCAGATGATGATCATATCAAACACCCACAAGCCGCAAGCGGTCTGCTAAACGTAACGGCCACCCGGGTATTGAGCGATCTGAAGATCGACGAGCAAGCCCGCTCACACTCCAGTGAATCCAACCAGTAACACTACCGTACAGTCCGGTCTGATCGTCTGATATGTCGCATATCTCGCCTAGGGGTGGTAAACGTCAGACCCCAATAGCTCGATAAGTCGTGTCGATATGAGGTCTATAACAATTCGAGAAACTACTGGTAACACTTACCAGTAAATCGCAGCAACCCTGGCCAGGGATTTCCTGTTATAGCCAATCGAACACAGCGCAACATCAACTCCCTATACCGGGAGAGATGAATCCCCTCCTATCGCTCATTGCCTCCATGTGACTCGGGACTATACCCAAAAACCACCGTTTTGCACGCCCTCTTGGACGTGGTAAGATGGAAATCAAAGCATAGTGGGAACCACACAAGACTTTATGACGATCTCGGGTCAACAGACTACTCTGTACCAGTGTCACCAGAGAACTGCCATCTGACGTAAGGTATAATACCATCTGGGAGTTCTCGGCGAGTCCGTCCAGTGTACCCAGTCTTCACTGAGCACCCGTATATCATCTCTGATGTCAAACACCAATGGATATGGGATCATCCATCGCCCATCTGTATGGGTCGAGAAGGTACACGCTAGTCTACTCTGGTATATCGATGCCCCGTCTCGATACACCCACGACTAGGGACTTTGAAGGATGTACTTATGGACTACCATGTCCCCACTAGTATGATCCGCATCATAGTCCAGGTAGTCAAGTACAGATCCTAAGGGCTTTACCAACATGTAACAGAGAGACACCCAGTATACACGTTAAGGTAAAGTTCAACCAGATAGCATACTATCATGTCGAGCAAGAAAGTCCTCCCTATATATGTCCCAGCATCCACTACAATATACATCCTATGTATAGTAATGGCCTCTAGGGCATACATATAACTAACAATCTCCCACTTGCACTAGGGCCATCTGATAGCAGTGGTTGTAGTATCTCATACTCAACCATCCCATAAAAGTCTCTCTCTGGGAACAGGCCTTTGTGAGTGGATCCGCTGTGTTGTCCTCTGAGTCTACTCTCCTAACCTCGATCTCCCTGAAGATCAACCATCTCCATGATCATATGACACTGCCTTAGAATATGTCTGGATCACTAATGGGACAGACGTTCCTTGGCTTAAGCCACAACTCCATTGTCTCACAATGGTTGGAACGTAGTTCATCTCATGAACCAATATACACCCAAACATCCTCTTTGGTAGCATCTCAAATAGCGATGTATCTAGCCTTTATCATCTAGTATGCCACGGTATCTAGCTTGGAACTCTTCCAACATACCGTCCCTTTACTGAGGGTAAAGACAATGCCTGTGACTGACACTCAGTCGTCATTATCACCCTGGAACCCTTCCAGTGATTCTCCCCAGGATCAACTGATGCCATCTCACTACAACTAGTGAGTAGCCTAACATCCAATTAGATCTATCTCATAGATCCAAAATCCAGGATTTAGTAGGTATCATTTTGATCCTATCTGGAGAATCATTGTGATAAGCGGAGATTGATCGAGCGTAGCATAGGAAACTCCTTCCCTATCAAGAGTATGTCATCCACGTACTCTACGAGGATCGTCACCATACTCCCTACTACCTTCTTGTTTATACAAGGTTCATCTACCATTTTGATGATGTCAACTTCTTTGACTGCTTCATCAAAACAGATGTTCCAACTCCGCGATGCCTGCTTTATCCTATAAAGCATCTTGCACACGTTTCCGTTGCTCCCACTATTTACGAAGCCCTCTGGCTGTGTACTTATAGACGCACTCTTCTAAAATATCATTTAGAAAAGCAGTCATGACACCCAACCGCCAGATATCGTAGTCATGGTATGTAGCCGTGGCAAGCAGTATCTGGATGGACTTAAGCATAGGTACTGGAAAAGGTTTCATCATTATCCACGCCTGGTCGATGACGAAAACCTTTAATAAGTCTAGCTTTGAAAGTCTCAACTTTTCCATGTACACCAGGTAATCTTCTCAAGATATACTTGCTCCTGATGGGGATTTAACCCTTCAGATATAGCAACCAAAGTCCTGTTAGTGTATATGCCCTAGAGGCCATTACTGTATCATACTGGTTTGTATATTACTTAATGGATGCTTGGGATATTCACCTTGTATATACAATCTTGCTCAAAATAGTAGTATGCTACTTGGTTTGTTTCTACTTCAATGTGTACATGTGTTTATTTTTGTATATCGCCTATACACATTAGTAGAGCCCTTAGGATCTTTGCTTGATTACCAGCGATGTGATGGCCGTCACACTAGTGGGGCTGGGTAATCTATAAGCACATCCTTATGCAGGTCCCTGGTCGCAGGACTATCGAGACAGGGCATCGATACTCCGGAGTAGACCAGCGCATGCGCTTCTCATCCCAGTGTGGGAGACGGTCTGTCCCACAGCCGTCAGTACGTCGTACTTGAGATAGTATGCGGGTGCTCGTTAGGTTACGGGTACACTGGACAGGACTCGTCGGGAACTGACTAGTTGGTATTATACCTATCGTCAGTTATCAGTTCCCAGGTGACATGAGTACAGCTTAGTCCGCTGACTTGACACTGTCACTCCGCCTCGAGTGTGTTCCCACTGTACTTTGATCACTACCCTACCACGGCTCAAAGGAGTCGTGCAAACAGGTAGTGGTTGGGTGCAGTCCCGAAGCACTTGGAGGCAGTGACGGTTAGACAGGATTCGTCTCTCCCGGTATTGGGGGTTGACATCGCGCTGTGTCTAGGAGAGCCATTACACGAGTAGTCCCTGGCCAGGGTAAACGAGATATACTGGTAGGTTTCCAGTGTTATCTCAGGGTGTTTTGGGCTTCACTCCGGCATGACTTGTACCGCTATTGGGGGACTGACGTTTACCGCCCCCTAGGCCCGCCATGCGATGTATCAGACGAACAGACCGGACTGTACGGAGAATGTCACACTCAGGCTCAGTAGGAGTTCAGATGGGTTTCGCCTCGTCGGTCTTCTTGTCGGCATTACCTGGGGACCGTTACGCACAGCTAGTGCCGCTTGCGGTCTGTGGTTAAACCCACTGCCAGCGTAGTGTCGAGTCTTTAGAGTCCCACACAGAAAGCTTTTCGCCTTTAGGAAAAAGAGTAGAGGTCGCATGGTATTGCGACAGGTCGCATGGTTTTGCGACAGGGTTCGGTCACATCCGTGCACTTGTGCACGTACAGTGTCCGGACAGTTTAAACTAGCGGGCTTTGGTTTAAGCCAGATCCTAGTGTACCTTATGGGATTGGATTTATCCAGTTTGCATTCGTGTTCCTCGGAACGCGGATGCGGGTGTGTATGCACAGTTGACAGGGAGGCAGAGGCGGCGGATTCTCATTAGGGTTGTTGACTGTTGACCGTTGACTATTTGACTTTATGCTCAACCCTAATGAGAATATGATATGTGATTAACTATTATATTAATTAAGTATTATGGTGATATGGTTGTTGACTTGTTGACTTTTGTTGACTTGTTGACTTTGTTGACTTGTTGACCGGTTGACTAGGCTTGACTAGTTGACCATCATGATAACCATGGTTATCATTTCATGCCAAAGACTTTTTCTTGCTTGCTCATTTGAGTAAAATGAGTGCATGACATGATAAGGTTATGGTTGCTTCTAACCATCACATAAGACTTTTTTGATATGATGAGTTATGATCACTTTGGATTATGAGAGGGTGAAAGGCAAAAGAGTTGCTCATTCTTTCTTGCTCATTCTCTCTCTTGTTCTTGAGCTCTCCTCTTGCTCTCACCCTCAACCTCTTGCTCCCTCTCTTGATCTATGGTTCTCTTGTCTCATGAGTTGAGAATCAAGAACCATAGATAAAATCCCATTCTAAATCATCTCTACTCATTCTAGTTCACTAGGTTTAGCAAACCAAGTGAACTAGTTTCTTCAAAGAACGAAGAAGGAGCTAAAGGTTGGAGCTTTCAAGTGGATCTATCTTCGGCGTACGGAGACAACGAGAAGGAGCCATCGAACCACCATCGGAGCTTGAAGAGAAGGAGTTCAAGTTTAGGTATAACCATCTTCATCCGAGTAGCTAAATATCTTTAGCTTAGTATGCTAGTTTTAGTTTAGGTAAAGATCCCGACCTAGCTTAGTCCATGTTGCCTCTTGCGTTAAAATTTTGATTTTATACCGTTTCCGCCTTCCCGTAAGAACCGGGGGTCGCAACGTGGACTTACAGTGGTATCAGAGCCTAATTAAACTTAAACTAGCTTGGTAGTGAAGTGTAACGAAGTTCGGAACCGGAAAAATCCAAAAACCAAACTTTTACAAAAACTGAGTTTCTGTTGAAATTTTTTTGGCTCAAAATGAAAAACTTTATACTTGTAAATTCGGCTCAGGGTTTTGTGTGAACACCCAACAAAAACGATACAGTAATTCGTCGAAACCGCCGCCCTTCCGCCGCGCGAGCTAGGCAGCCGCCGCGGAACCGCCGCGCTTTGTCGTCTTCTGTGCATCGTTTTTCGTGCAGTGTGTGTCTGTGTTGGTTTTGGGATTTTTGGAATATATTATATGTGCCCAGATTTTCCAGAAAAGAAATTTCCTTTTGGGGTCCTATAATTCCGTATTTTTTCCGAACTTCACTGCACTTTGACTATGATGGTTATATCTGTGATGTTTGCATGTATTGAACGTCGGCTAATCGCTATAAGTCGATTGGTCGGGGTTATACATGATCTGTAATGTGCTGGAATGTGTATATAAATATGTTGGATTGTCGCGGGTGAATAGCCGGGGGTTGTGAGACGAGAGTTTTCTTTTCTTGCAATTCATGTAAATTTGTAAATTGATGTAATAATTATTTGTATGGCCGCACAACCGGGAAGGGGTTGTAGCCGTCATTGTATAATTTCTTTTTACTGTTTTTGCTCCTAGGATAGACCCATGGAGGGGTGCACAAACTACCGGGTATGCCGAAGTGTCGAGTGGCCTACTCATGGAGATGAGGGAGGTTGCTACGCTTCGGGTACTTGGCGGGTAGTTTGCCGCACCCGTAGGGGTCTTGGGTGGGGTTTTGGCTATTCACCGCGACCGTGTTATCTGTTTTTGTTACAGGCTCGTACAAATTACAGATTGCTAGTATATCCAATGTATTTATCTGTGATCTGAAATGTTTATCATTGCAGTATATCTATATATGATATTATTTAGGCGTTGCTTATGTTTTACAGACGCGCTAGCCCAGCCCCCGCTCTGTCGTTAGTTAAGTAACCTAACGGGTAATGACGGGGCCCCGTGGCGAATGCGAATGGCATAAGCGTACGTCATATTTTGGTTGTTTTCTGCAATGGTAGGATTAAATGATGGGACGCATTAAAAGAACTAATGCAAGAATATCACGCATTAAAAGAACTAATGCAAGATAATAAACCAAGTTAAAGTCGTTGGAACACTTTCGAAAAACCACTCGGTTCTTTTCAAAACAAACTTTTAAAATACGGAGTTTGAGCCACTCCATTTAAAAGCTATCTCGTTCCATCGACCAAATCAAGTTCACTACGTTCACGGTTTTGCCAAAACCATCCGTAGCCCTCCATCATTTCAGTTAAATATTCGGTAGTATTCAAGCTATGTATTTTGACCTCACGCCAAGGCATAGTGATTGGTAGCTGCCGGATATTTATCTGTTGCATAGATAGAATGCGTTGGTTTGAGACAGTCGTACTGCCATTTTGGCCTACGTCAAGGGTATGTACGGGTGGGTTCAAATTAACCTGGATAATGATGGGACGAACTTGACATGTGACTTATGACATTTTGACCTCACGCCAAGGTCATAAGAGCATGGGGCAAAAATCCACATCGGGAGTTTCATAAGTACTGAAACTTGCTAGATTTGCATACCATTTGGAGTGTGATGATTCTGGTAGGATTCCTTCAGTTTCGTCACGCGATGATATTTGGATCCCGATCCTACTGTGAGTATATGCTACTCCTCCGGAAATTTCTCACTTAACGATCAATGCTATAAACCTAGTAGGTGCCTAGAAAGGTGTTAGCGGGGCTACGCCCCCAGGGAAAAGAGGTTCTTTAATTAAGGAACTTCGCGAAAGCGTTGGAAAACCTCCCTCGAAGTACCGACACCGGCCTGGCTGAACGGTTAAGCAAGTATTGTACGGTGGGATTGATCCTGACTAATTCTTCCTTTATGGTTTGAGGAGGGATTCGAGAAACAGTGGGAGCCATCCTGTTTAGACAAACTAAAAACCACTCTAAACTTGCAAGAGCATCATGCTGAGTGTTTCTTCTTCTCTCTCCTAATTGCAGCGACCAATCAACATGACTGGACTTAAGTTACTCCTAGATAAAAACAAACTGACAGGGCCAAACTACAAAGATTGGCTCAGGAATGTCAAGATAGCAATCACTTATGACAAGCTGGGGTATCTTCTTACCACCAAAGCTCCCCCTGTCCCTGGTCCAACTTCCAGTGTCGCGGATAAGGAAATCCGCAAGACTTGGGAGATTGATAGCGCGAAGGCCAAGTGCCTCCTGCTTGCCTCGATGGACAACGAACATCAGAGGAGGCATGAGAATATGGACATGGAGTCCATATTGCTCCATACAAAAGAACTGTATGGAGAGCAATCACGTATCGCAAGATACGAAGCGTCGAAAAAGTTATTTTCGACAAGAATGGCCGTCGGATCATCAGTAGCCGAGCACGTGCTAAAGATGATCGGCTTCATTGAGGAGCTTGCTGACCTAGGGATCACATTGGAGAGTGAGCTATATACGGATATAGTTCTCCAGTCCCTTCCTTCCACTTACGCCCAGTTTATACTGAACTTCAACTTACAAGAAAAAGAGGTTGAACTTTCAGAGCTCCTCAACATGCTGAGGAGCGCAGAGGGCACCCTACAGAAAAGTAGGGATACATCCACTTTGTTTGTAGGAGGATCATCTTCTTCTAGGTCCAAGGCGAAAGCCAAGGGAAAGAAGAAGAAGGCCCCCGCCAAACCAAGGGGCGGTGTTAGTAAAGTGGATACGAAGGGAAAAGGAAAAGCAACAAAGATAGCGGGGAAGCTTGTGGATAAGGAAGAATGCTTCTATTGTCATAAGAAAGGACACTGGAAGAATGATTGCAGGGCCTGGAAGGCCAGAACACAGGAATTGAAGCAGGTTGCAGCTTCAGCTTCAGGTGTGTATGTTATTGAAAACTGTCTTTCAATAAACTCTACTTCCTGGGTATTGGATACCGGATCAGGATCTCATATCTGTAATTCTTTGCAGGCGTTGAGAAACCGTAGGGTTTTGAAGGCAGGTGACATGACCCTCAGAGTTGCAAACGGAGCTAGCATGGATGCTAAAGCCGTGGGGGACTATCACCTGGGAATGTCAGATGGACATGTTTTGGTTTTGCGTAATTACTTTTTTGTACCCAACGCAACTTGTAATATCATTTCTGTATCTTTAGTTTCTAAAGAAGGTTATGAATTTGCGTTTGTATGTAATGTTGTAAACATTCACCTTAATCAAGTTTTGATTGGGTCAGGTACATTGAGTAATGGTATATACGTGTTAAACCAACCGCAGATTTTTAATGTCCAGAATACACACAAAAGAAAGTCTCCAGAAATAAATCAGACTTTCTTATGGCATTGTAGATTGGGTCACATCAATGAGAGAAGGTTGACTAAGTTACATACAGAAGGATATTTGAATGCGTTCGAATATCAATCGTATGCCACTTGTCAATCTTGTCTCAAAGGAAAGATGGCAAAGACTCCGTTTACTGGACAAGGAGTAAGAGTGAGCGAGCTCTTGGGACTCGTACACAGTGACGTGTGCGGTCCAATGTCTACACATGCCCGAAGCGGACATTCTTACTTCATTACTTTTACGGATGACTTCTCAAGGTACGGTTATGTCTTCTTAATGAAACATAAGTCCGAGGCCTTTGGAAAATTCCAGGAGTATAAGAATGAAGTAGAGAAACAGACTGGCAAAAGTATTAAGATTCTAAGATCGGATCGAGGTGGAGAATACTTAAGTGCCGAGTTCCTGGACTATTTAAAAGAGAACGGAATTCTCTCTCAGCTTACTCCTCCATACACCCCGCAACATAATGGTGTATCGGAGAGACGGAACCGCACCCTATTGGATATGGTGCGGTCCATGATGAGTAACGCTGAGTTACCGCGATCGTTCTGGGGGTATGCGCTAGAATCAGCTGCATACCTTTTGAACCGAGTTCCGACTAAGACTGTGCCTACCACCCCATATGAAATGTGGAGTGGGAAGAAACCCTATCTTCAATATCTGAAGATCTGGGGATGTCCAGCTTTTGTCAAAAAGCAGCATGCGGACAAACTCGAGGCACGCTCAGTACTGTGCAAGTTTGTGGGATACCCAAAGAACACCAGGGGGTATCTTTTCTACTACGCAGAGGAACAAAAAGTCCTTGTTTCTCGTAATGCCCACTTTCTAGAACACCAGTTCTTGGAAAAGGAAATTAGTGGGAGCGCAGTAGAACTGGAAGAAATTCCAGAACCACAGACTATTACTGAAAGGTTAGTGGAACCAGAGGGTTCAACAGAACAGGACATTCCTACGCCGCTCCGCAGGAGTAGTAGGCAGTCTCATCCGCCCGAGAGATACTGCGGTTTTCTCATAGACGGGGATAGAGAGGATTGCATCATAGATTATGATGAGCCTACTAGCTTCCAGCAGGCCGTTCAGAGCGTTGACTCAGTGAAATGGCTGGATGCAATGCGGACCGAAATGGAGTCCATGTACACCAACAAGGTATGGACGTTGGACATTGCGCCAGACGGGGTAAAACCCGTAGGATGCAAGTGGATCTTCAAAAGGAAGATTGGTGTAGATGGACAGGTTGAGACCTATAAAGCTAGGCTGGTAGCAAAGGGTTTTCGTCAAAGACCTGGCTTGGACTACGACGAAACCTTTTCTCCAGTAGCCATGCTGAAATCCATTCGGATCCTTCTTGCCATTGCTGCCTTCCACGATTATGAGATCTGGCAAATGGACGTAAAGACAGCTTTTCTAAATGGAAATTTAGAGGAGTGTGTCTATATGGACCAGCCGGAGGGTTTCATTCAGAGTGGGAGCAGCGGAAAGGTGTGCAAGTTGCTTAAGTCCATCTATGGACTAAAGCAGGCGTCGCGGAGTTGGAACATCTGCTTTGATGAGACGGTCAAGGAATTTGGCTTTATCAAAAATCCAGATGAACCATGTATCTATAGTAGATTTGTAGCGAGAACTGTAGTATTCCTCGTTTTATACGTGGATGACATTCTCTTAATAGGAAATGACATTCCTATGCTACAATCTGTCAAGGGGTTCTTGTCACACAGGTTCTCCATGAAAGACCTGGGTGATGCCTCATACATTCTGGGTATCCGGATCTACCGTGACAGATCCAAGAGGATATTAGGACTTTCTCAGTCCAGGTACATCGACACCATACTGAAGAGATTCAGTATGGAAGATTCCAAGCGCGGTAACCTACCGGCTTGTCACGGGATCACCCTCTCTAAAGAGATGTCTCCCAAGACTGATTTGGAGAGGGATCGCATGTCTATTATACCCTACGCTTCTGCGGTAGGCTCTATAATGTATGCGATGTTGTGTACCAGACCGGATGTAGCTTATGCACTGAGTGTGGTAAGCCGGTATCAGTCAAACCCTGGGGAGAAACACTGGATAGCGGTAAAGAACATTCTCAAGTACCTGAGAAGGACTAAGGAGATGTTCTTGGTGTATGGCGGAAAAGACCTCCAGATCGAGGCCTTTGCTGACTCCAGCTTCCAGAGTGACAAGGATGATTCCAAGTCCATGTCGGGTTTTGTCTTTACCCTCAATGGAGGGGCGGTGTGTTGGAAGAGTTCCAAACAGGAAACCGTTGCAGACTCGACGATGGAAGCGGAATACATCGCTGCATCTGATGCCGCAAAAGAAGCTGTCTGGATGAGGAAGTTCTTGAAAGAACTTCAGGTGGTTCCGTCCATTGTTGATCCAATACCTCTGTATTGCGACAACAACGGGGCTATAGCTTTAGCGAAGGAACCCAGGTCCCATCAGAGATCCAGGCACATCTTGAGGCGGTATCACCTGATCAGGGAGATCGTGGATCGCCAGGAGATCGAGGTTCGGAGAGTCGCTTCAGAAGATAACACTGCTGATCCATTCACCAAGGCCCTGCCCCAGACTCAGTTCGAGCGGCTGATCGAGATGATAGGTCTTCGATACGCCAGTACATGGCCTTAGTGCAAGTGGGAGATTGTTAGTGTATATGCCCTAGAGGCCATTACTGTATCATACTGGTTTGTATATTACTTAATGGATGCTTGGAATATTCATCTTGTATATACAATCTTGCTCAAAATAGTAGTATGCTACTTGGTTTGTTTCTACTTCAATGTGTACATGTGTTTATTTTTGTATATCGCCTATACACATTAGTAGAGCCCTTAGGATCTTTGCTTGATTACCAGCGATGTGATGGCCGTCACACTAGTGGGGCTGGGTAATCTATAAGCACATCCTTATGCAGGTCCCTGGTCGCAGGACTATCGAGACAGGGCATCGATACTCCGTAGTAGACCAGCGCATGCGCTTCTCATCCCAGTGTGGGAGACGGTCTGTCCCACAGCCGTCAGTACGTCGTACTTGAGATAGTATGCGGGTGCTCGTTAGGTTACGGGTACACTGGACAGGACTCGTCGGGAACTGACTAGTTGGTATTATACCTATCGTCAGTTATCAGTTCCCAGGTGACATGAGTACAGCTTAGTCCGCTGACTTGACACTGTCACTCCGCCTCGAGTGTGTTCCCACTGTACTTTGATCACTACCCTACCACGGCTCAAAGGAGTCGTGCAAACAGGTAGTGGTTGGGTGCAGTCCCGAAGCACTTGGAGGCAGTGACGGTTAGACAGGATTCGTCTCTCCCGGTATTGGGGGTTGACATCGCGCTGTGTCTAGGAGAGCCATTACACGAGTAGTCCCTGGCCAGGGCAAACGAGATATACTGGTAGGTTTCCAGTGTTATCTCAGGGTGTTTTGGGCTTCACTCCGGCACGACTTGTACCGCTATTGGGGGACTGACGTTTACCGCCCCCTAGGCCCGCCATGCGATGTATCAGACGAACAGACCGGACTGTACGGAGAATGTCACACTCAGGCTCAGTAGGAGTTCAGATGGGTTTCGCCTCGTCGGTCTTCTTGTCGGCATTACCTGGGGACCGTTACGCACAGCTAGTGCCGCTTGCGGTCTATGGTTAAACCCACTGCCAGCGTAGTGTCGAGTCTTTAGAGTCCCACACAGAAAGCTTTTCGCCTTTAGGCAAAAGAGTAGAGGTCGCATGGTATTGCGACAGGTCGCATGGTTTTGCGATAGGGTTCGGTCACATCCGTGCACTTGTGCACGTACAGTGTCCGGACAGTTTACACTAGCGGGCTTTGGTTTAAGCCATATCCTAGTGTACCTTATGGGATTGGATTTATCCAGTTTGCATTCGTGTTCCTCGGAACGCGGATGCGGGTGTGTATGCACAGTTGACAGGGAGGCAGAGGCGGCGGATTCTCATTAGGGTTGTTGACTGTTGACCGTTGACTATTTGACTTTATGCTCAACCCTAATGAGAATATGATATGTGATTAACTATTATATTAATTAAGTATTATGGTGATATGGTTGTTGACTTGTTGACTTTGTTGACTTGTTGACCGGTTGACTAGGCTTGACTAGTTGACCATCATGATAACCATGGTTATCATTTCATGCCAAAGACTTTTTCTTGCTTGCTCATTTGAGTAAAATGAGTGCATGACATGATAAGGTTATGGTTTCTTCTAACCATCACATAAGACTTTTTTGATATGATGAGTTATGATCATGGATTATGAGAGGGTGAAAGACAAAAAAGTTGCTCATTCTTTCTTGCTCATTCTCTCTCTTGTTCTTGAGCTCTCCTCTTGCTCTCACCCTCAACCTCTTGCTCCCTCTCTTGATCTATGGTTCTCTTGTCTCATGAGTTGAGAATCAAGAACCATAGATAAAATCCCATTCTAAATCATCTCTACTCATTCTAGTTCACTAGGTTTAGCAAACCAAGTGAACTAGTTTCTTCAAAGAACGAAGAAGGAGCTAAAGGTTGGAGCTTTCAAGTGGATCTATCTTCGGCGTACGGAGACAACGAGAAGGAGCCATCGAACCACCATCGGAGCTTGAAGAGAAGGAGTTCAAGTTTAGGTATAACCATCTTCATCCGAGTAGCTAAATATCTTTAGCTTAGTATGCTAGTTTTAGTTTAGGTAAAGATCCCGACCTAGCTTAGTCCATGTTGCCTCTTGCGTTAAAATTTTGATTTTATACCGTTTCCGCCTTCCCGTAAGAACCGGGGGTCGCAACGTGGACTTACAAGTCCATACTCTGTTGGTGTATTAGGATTCCATCTCAGATCACTAAGCATCCAGCCATTCTTATAGAGTCTTACTCATGATGGCCAGCTCGAAACTAGTTGGGTCATCATCTCATGATGCAATCCTCGCTCCCACTGTCATAGAGAAACCGAAGTATCTCTCAGGTGGGTGAGGAACCCTACTAGATCGGCGGAGAGGCTGAGGTTCGATGGAATCTACTGAATCCTTTGGTTCTATCAAATCATTAGCTGCAGTCTGTATAGCTGGAACATTTCCAGTTCTACATAACAGACCTTGCCTTGAGCTTGTCGGGATTTTGCTTTTAGACAAAGGCTGGACAACCCCAAATCTTAACTAGCTTAAGATATGGGCTCTTCCCTTTCCATATCACATATGAAGTGGTAGGCAACTGATTTGATTCGAACCCTATTCGATAGGTATGCAGCTTCTCAAGTGCATAACTCCCAAAAGGAAATAGGTAACTCAGCAGTACTCATCATAGAGCACACCTTATCATATAGGGTGTGATTGCTCCACCCCGATATACCATCGTGCTATGGTGTATACGGAGGAGTAATGCCGAGAGAGAATCTCATTCTCCTTTAGAATAGTCCAGTATTTCCGTGCTCAAGTATTCTCCTCCCTGATCACATCAAAGGACATAATACTTATACCCGTATTGGTTCTCTACTTCTCGCTTATATTCTGTGAATATCTCAAAAGGTTCGGACTCATGTTTCAACAGGAACATATGACTGAATCTTGAAAGATTATCAGAGAATATAATGAAGTATAAAGAACCAGTCCTGGCATGTGTAGACAGGGGACCTTACATACATCAACATGTATCATCGCAAGAGTTTACTAACTCTTTCTCTGTTTCCATTAAACAGGGCTATGGTCATTTTATCTCTGTGACATGACTGGCAAGTTTCATAAGATGTAAATTCAAACTTATTTAAATATGCATCTAAATGTAACTTCAGCCAGTCGGGTCGCATTGATATGACCTAGTCTACAATGCCTCAAGAAGGATCCGTTCATTTCTGAACTCTTCCTCTTGTGTGTTCCATATACTAAGAACTGTAATTTGATTTAGAACATCAATGCTTTTAGATAACGTGCCTGAACCGATCAACTTTTGATATAGGAAATGTTCAAAACATTATCCAACAATACAAAATTTTATCATTTCATTACTTATAAAGAGACTGATATGATTTTGTATATCTGGTTCGGTATCTAACAACATTCGTTCAGAATCAATGTATTGGTAATACAGGGTGACAGTGACCAACAGACTTGGGTGCAACACTTGCCCCGTTTTCTGCCTCATGAAACTTATCACTCGTTCTCAGTCCTCTACCTTTCTGTAGCCCTATGTAACAGATTACATATCTGGGATCCTGATCTGGTATCACATACCCAGGACGTAAAGGATACTGAGAAACAGTTCTCTGTAATGAACACACCCGAAGATGATGCATCAGCATGCACTCTCTTCGTTTGGGCGGCACGGGAATTCTGGTAATCCCCTATTTCCTGCTCTGTCTTATAACAATTATAAGTTGGAGCGGGACCAACGTTCCCCAGCTCAGTATAACAAGCGGGTTCGGTCAAAAATATCCGTATTATTATCTTGATTAAGGCGTGATATGGTCGCTACCAGGAGAGAGAGAGAAGAAAACACTCAGCGTGCGCTCTTGCAAGAATAGATTGGTTATTATTTTATCTAATCAGGATGGCTCCCACTGCTTTTTATCAAATCTTCCTTCAAACTCTAAAAGGAAAGACTAGCCGGAATTAATTACACACTACAAGTTCGCCAATCTTTCAGCCAGGCCAGTGTCGGTACTTTAAGGGAGGTCCCCCGTGCTTTCGCACGAACCTAATTAATGTAAACCTCGTTTTCCCAGAGGCGTAACCTCGTTAACACCTTTCTAGACACCTACTTGATCGGCTAATTGTAATGTGTAAAACTCTCCCAGGAGTAACTCTTACTCGCAGCAGGTATCGGGATCCAACTATCTCATAGAAGGTATGCAATCTCATTGCAAATTTCAACACTTGAAACTCCCGATAATATTTTGCCCCGAACGATCTATGACCTTGACAAGGTCAACAAACCATAGACCGCAAGTCAAGTTCAACCCGTCATTTCTTGATTGAATCAAACCCACCCGCACGACCCTTGATAAGGTCAACAAGGCCGCCAGACTACCCTAACCCAATCTGCATCATATGCATAAGCAGATAAATACTGGTTAGCTACCGCACACTGCGCCTTGACAAGGTCAACAAACGCAGCACGAATTCTAAACAGGATTTATCTGAAATGACGGAGGGCTACGACAGGTTTTTCTGAAAACCTATTGCGTAATGAACTTGATATCGTTGTAGAATCAAATGATTTTAAAATGGAGTGCTTTTGAGGCTTTTCTAGTTTTGCTAAAGGAGTCACTCCCGGTGAAGGGATCGTCGGTCCTTTCCTCGTCGAATGAGGTGCGGGATATATCATATATATCACTGTGCAAAGCAAAAACTCTTAAAAGCAATCAAAAGACAAACCGAGTGTGTAGCATCTGCCAGTTATTGCTAAAGGAGTCACTCCCGGTGAAGGGATCTCGGTCCTTTCCTTATCGAATAAGGTGCAGGATATATCATACATACCGCTGTACAAAGCAAGAACTGTAGCTACCTGTTTTATTTTGAAATTCGATTCTACAACATCTTAGGTTTCTTTTATTTCATTAATCATATTAATGAAGTCCCATCATTTAAGTACCTAAACATCACAGATAAATACGACGTACACTTATGCCATCCGCATTCGCCTCGATGTCCCCTCGTGCACCGTTAGGTTAGGTAACTAACGACAGAGCGGGGCAGGGCTAGCACGGGTGTAAAACATAAGTAACGTCTATATATAATATATCATATATACTATATATTGTATCTATCACAGAACATCACATGATCACATCACAGATATCGCAGCAGAAGAATCATATGAAATATTGGATATACTAGGACGTCCGTGTTTTCAATACGAGCCAGTATAAAACACGGATTCCACGGTCGTGATGAATAGCCAAACCCACTCCCCTAGACCCCTACGAGAGCGGCAAGCAACCCTGCCAATTCTAGAGTTAGGAGACCCGGACTCGACTCCTCGAGTTGGTCTCCCACTGGACTCCAGAACCCGGTTACTTGTGCCCTCCTCCTTGGGTCTATCCTAGTGCGGAAAAGTAAATAATATACAAAGGGTGACATCTTCCGCAACCTGGAAGTGCCCCAATAAAAGAATATTACATACAAGTTTTTACATGAATGAAAATGAAAAACACTCATCTCACATAAAAAACCCCGGCTATTCAAACACGACGATCCAATATAACATATCCAGCAACACATAACATCACATGTCATCAACGTAAGTAAATATGCGCATCCCAATTGTCGTTGACATATAGCAACGAAACCGGCGATATCACATATTACACTTACGGTCACAGAAAAGAAAGTGTAAAACTACAACAGTTGGAATCCGCAACCTCCATAGACATCGCATGCCTAATCAAATGAATTCCTTAGACATCACATGCCTAACAATTATAAACCCCTCATTTTAGTCTCAAAATCGAAAACACTTTTCAATATCAAGTCGGGTAATTCAACAAGATTCCCGACATCCTGATCGAATGCTCGTCGCAAACTTCAGTAGACGGCTGCACCCCTGATACCGTCGACGAAGTGCACCAAGGCGGAACACCGCTACCGCGAGCACCCGAACGGATGCTTTCGGCGACGGGGTTCTCCTACAGTCACTTGGTCGGGGCTATGGGGTGAGGCTGTCTATTAAGTTTACCCGGCGAGTATCCGCGTACGCTACGTGATTGAGACGGACTTTTGATCACATCAAAATTCCGTAGCAACCGATCAAGTGAGACTAAACTGCTACGTTTATAATATTCATTCAGTTATCTCATAACTCTTTGTGAATTCCAATTATTGTATCCCATTCCAGATAAAATAGAAAATGTTAAACTTTCCGATCGAGCAATCGAATACCCAAATTTTCCCGAAACAGATCAACACATGAAATAAGTCTAACAACATTCAGTTCGTGCCTCAGTACCAACGGTCCAGCCGTAGAAGGGTTAAGCCAACGCCTCACATGTGGCACGCCGTACTGCCCCAAACCCGAAGGTTCAAAGGGCAGTTCAAGACGGTCACATAATCGAGTTAAGGTTTGTTGTCTTCTAGAGGGACCATCGCGTTACTTGCACTACTTAGAACGTCTTTAGACTACGGAAAAATCCAACACTTGGAAATTTCCCGACAGGGGAAAAATTGGGTATTTATATCCGGTCGAACTTTTTAACATATTCTAAAATTTATCCGGAAAGCCACATAGACAAAATTTGATACTCCGATCGAAACACCGAATCCCCAAAACAACCCCAGATTATTCAACTCTTGAATAAAAATTAAAAATACCCAGAGAACTCATCACTGTTAAATAGGAGTTACTGTGCAAAAGTCAACGCAAGAGGGGACCATGAGGCCGCGGAACCGCCGCACATGCCAAGCTCGTGCCGCGGTTCCGCGGTGGTTTAATTGAATTAGGCCCCCGTATTTCACAGTAATTCATATAAAACCCTGCTTAATTTTCTGCATATTTTTAATTCACAAAAATCCCTGTTTTTAGAAAAAGGACAGAGAGCATGTTTGGAATTGGGTTTCGGGTTCGTTCGGACTTCAAATTGCGTCTAGACTTCGCCTAAGGCTCTAGCTAGGCTCTGATACCACTGTAGGGTTTCTAGGCACACACTAGAGGTCTCACAAGGCATCGAACATGCCAATTTCAAATTTTAACGGTGCCGAGAAACCCTAATACGGATCGTTGGCTAGAATTCTAGGCGAAAAGTAAACTAGTTAACACTTAACTATAAGAATATGGAAATACAACCTTTGTAGATCCGGTGCTCCACCTCCACGGCTCCGCAATGAAGTCATCTCCGCTGTCCAAATCAAAATCCGGGCTCTAGCGTCGGCTTCATCGGAGATAGAGCGGGCAAGGTCATCGGCTTCGTGCCGAAGGTGATCTACGTCGAGGCATCGCTAGATCAAGCTCCAACTTCACCAAGTCAAGAAAACTTGTGAAGGAATCACACTCTACTACTTGGCAAGAGGTAGAGGATGAAGAAATAGGAAGTGGGTAGACTTTAGAATTGGATTTCTCACTTGTTTTCATCAATCACCATTGATGAAGCAAGCTTCTTCATGTGATGAAGAAGAAGAAGATGAAAGAAATGAATATGATAAGTTAATTTAAATCCAAAAGAAATATGAATACTTATCATATTCAAACCATGGTAATGTGTAGAGAGTTAATCATGGTTAAATGGAATGGTTAGGGTTAAGCATGAGACAAAATGGTCACTTGGTCAAAGTCTTCAAGAAGCTTCAACAACAAACAAAGATAGCCACCATTTTCTTTTCATGCTTATCATTTCTAAAAATGAATAAACAAATAAATAAATGAATAAGCAAATAAAATCATAACCCTAACCATCACATAACCATGGTTTAATCTTAACATACACTTAAACAATCATGTATCATCAAACATGATACAATCAAAAGTACAAATGTATATCACATATACAATGTGCACAATCCAAGTGAGAAAATCCATATAAAGTGAACCAATACTAGTTAATGCAAAGTAATATATCAAATATATAATTATGCATTAAATCATTAAATCAACACTTGATTCAATGATCCGGTCATGTCGCACACAACCGACTAGTATACAATGTATCGGCTTATCGAATCAATCCTTGATTCGATAACTAGGTTATATCGCATACAACTATTCGACACATTCATCGCGAGAATAGAATACGGTATCACATACACGCATTATTCTCGGTCCCCCACATATCTCATATGCGCTCCTATTTCGTTTCGCTTGAGCCAGGAAACCTCTGTGTAGGACTCTAAAGACTCGTCAATACGCCGGCAGCAGATGAAGATCATATCAAACACCCACAAGCCGCAAGCGGTCTGCTAAACGTAACGGCCACCCGGGTATTGAGCGATCTGAAGATCGACGAGCAAGCCCGCTCACACTCCAGTGAATCCAACCAGTAACACTACCGTACAGTCCGGTCTGATCGTCTGATATGTCGCATATCTCGCCTAGGGGTGGTAAACGTCAGACCCCAATAGCTCGATAAGTCGTGTCGATATGAGGTCTATACCAATTCGAGAAACTACTGGTAACACTTACCAGTAAATCTCAGCAATCCTGGCCATGGATTTCCTATTATAGCCAATCGAACACAACGCAACATCAACTCCCTATACCGGGAGAGACGAATCCCCTCCTATCGCTCATTGCCTCCATATGACTCGGGACTGTACCCAAAAACCACCGTTTTGCACGCCCTCTTGGACGTGGTAAGATGGAAATCAAAGCACAGTGGGAACCACACAAGACTCTATGACGATCTCGGGTCAACAGACTACTCTGTACCAGTGTCACCAGAGAACTGCCATCTGACGTAAGGTATAATACCATCTGGGAGTTCTCGGCGAGTCCGTCCAGTGTACCCAGTCTTCACTGAGCACCCGTATATCATCTCTGATGTCAAACACCAATGGATATGGGATCATCCATCGCCCATCTGTATGGGTCGAGAAGGTACACGCTAGTCTACTCTGGTATATCGATGCCCCGTCTCGATACACCCACGACTAGGGACTTTGAAGGATGTACTTATGGACTACCATGTCCCCACTAGTATGATCTGCATCATAGTCCAGGTAGTCAAGTACAGATCCTAAGGGCTTTACCAACATGTAACAGAGAGACACCCAGTATACACGTTAAAGTAAAGTTCAACCAGATAGCATACTATCATGTCGAGCAAGAAAGTCCTCCCTATATATGTCCCAGCATCCACTACAATATACATCCTATGTATAGTAATGGCCTCTAGGGCATACATATAACTAACTGTCCGCATGCTGCTTTTTTTACAAAAGCTGGACATCCCCATGTCTTAATGTGATTAAGATAGGGTCTCTTCCTACACCACATCTGATATGGTGTAGTAGGCACAGTCTTAGTTGGAACTCGGTTCAAAAGGTATGCAGCTGATTCTAGCGCATATCCCCAAAACGATCGCGGCAACTCAGCGTTACTCATCATGGACCGTACCATATCCAATAGGGTTCGGTTCCGTCTCTCCGATACACCGTTATGTTGCGGAGTGTATGGAGGAGTAAGCTGAGAGAGAATTCCATTCTCTTTTAAGTAACCCAGGAGCTCGGCACTCAAGTATTCACCACCTCGATTAGATCTTAGTGCCTTGATACTTTTGCCTGTTTGTTTTTCTACTTCATTCTTATTCCTGGAATTTTTCAAAAGCCTCGGATTTATATTTCATTAAGAAGACATAACCGTACCTTGAAAAGTCATCCGTAAAAGTAATGAAGTAAGAATAACCGCGTCTTGCATGTGTAGACATTGGACCGCACACGTCGCTGTGTACGAGTCCCAAGAGCTCGCTCGCTCTTACTCCGTGTCCAGTGAACGGAGTCTTTGTCATCTTTCCCTTGAGACAGGATTGACAAGTTGCATACGATTGATATTCGAACGGATCCAAATATCCTTCTGTATGTAACTTAGTCAACCTTCTCTCATTGATGTGACCCAGTCTACAATGCCATAAGAAAGTTTTATTGATTTCTGGAGACTTTCTTTTGTGTGTATTCTGGACATTGAAAATCTGTGGTTGGTTTAACACGTATATACCGTTGTTCAATGTACCTGACTTAATCAAAACTTGATTAAGGTGAATGTTCACTACATTACTTACAAATGCAAATTCATAACCTTCTTTAGATAATAAAGATACAGAAATGATATTACAGGTTGCATTTGGTACATAATAACAACTACGTAAAACCAAAAAGTGTCCATCCGACAATCCCAGGTGATAGTCCCCCACGGCCTCAGCATCCATGCTAGCACCGTTTGCAACTCTGAGGGTCATGTCACCTGCCTTCAAAACTTTACGCTTTCTCAATGCCTGCAAAGAATTACAGATATGAGATCCTGATCCGGTATCCAATACCCAGGATGTAGAGTTTATTGATAGACAGTTTTCAATAACATACACACCTGAAGCTGAAGCCGCAACTCGCTTTAAATCCTGTGTTCTGGCCTTCTAAGCCTTGCAATCCTGTTTCCAGTGACCACTTTTGTGACAATAGAAGCATTCTTCCTTCCCCACCAGCTTTCCCGCTACCTTTGTTGCTTTTCCTTTTCCCTTCGTATCCACTTTACTGACACCGCCTCTTGGTTTGGCGGGGGCTTTCTTCTACTTACCCTTGGCTTTCGCCCTGAATCTAGAAGAGGAAGATCCTCCTACAAACAAAGTGGATGTCTCCCTACTTTTCTGTAGGGTGCCCTCAGCACTCCTCAACATGTTCAGAAGTTCGGAAAGTTCAACCTCCTTTCCTTGCATGTTGAAGTTAAGGATAAACTGGGCGTAAGTGGAAGGAAGGGACTGGAGAATCAAGTCCGTATAGAGCTCATTCTCCAACGTGGTCCCAAGTTCTGCGAGCTCCTCTATGTAGCCAATCATCTTAAGCACGTGTTCCGCTACCGATGATCCGACAGCCAACCTTGCCAAAAACAACTTCTTCGACACTTCGTATCTTGCGATACGAGACTGCTCTCCATACAGTTCTTTTGTATGAAGAAATATGGACTCTAGGTCCATATTCTCGTTCCTCCTCTGATGTTCATTGTCCATCGAGGCAAGTACGAGGCATTTGGCCTTCGCGCAATCTATTTCCCAGGTCTTGTAGATTTCCCCTATCTACGACACTGGTTTTGGGACCTGGGACAGGGGGAGCTTTGGTGGTAAGGAGATACCCCAGCTTGTCGTAAGTGATTGCCATCTTGACATTCCTGAGCCAATCTTTGTAGTTTGGCCCTGTCAATATGTTTTTATCTAGTAATAACTTAAGTCCGGTAATGTTGAATGGTCGCTGCAATTAGGAGAGAGAAAAGAAACACTTTAGCATGATGCTCTTGCAAGTTAAGAGTGGTTTTTAGTTTGTTTAAACAGGATGGCTCCCACTGTCTCTCGAATCCCTTCTCAAACCGTAAAGAAAAGATTAGTCAGGATCAATCTCACCGTACAATACTTGCTTAACCGTTCAGCCAGGCCAGTGTCGGTACTTCGAGGGAGGTTTTCCAACGCTTTCGCGAAGTTCCTTAATTAAGTAACTTCTTTTCCCTGTGGGCGTAGCCCCGCTAACACCTTTCTAGACACCTACTAAGTTTATAGCATTGATCGTTAAGTGAGAGTTTTCCCGAGGAGTAGCATATACTCACAGTAGGATCGGGATCCAAATATCATCGCGTGATAAAACCGAAGGAATCCTACCAGAATTATCACACTCCAAATGGTATGCAGCGCTAGCAAGTTTCAGTACTTATGAAACTCCCGATGTGGATTTTTGCCCCATGCTCTTATGACCTTGACTTTGGCCAAAATATCATAAGTCCCATGTCAAGTTCTACCCGTCATTCTCCTGGTTAATTTGGACCTACCCGTACCTACCCTTGACTTTGGCCAAAATGGCAGCACGACTGTCCCAAACCAACGCATCTATCTATGCTGCACATGAATACCCAATAGCTACCAATCACTATGCCTTGACTTTAGCCAAAATACATAGCTTGAATACTTTTTGACCATTCATGTGGAATGACGGAGGGCTACGAATGGTTTTGGCGAAACCGTGAACGTAGTGAACTTGATATAATCGATGGAACGAGATAGCTTTTAAAAGGAGTGGTTCAAGCTCCGCGTTTAAAAGTTTAGTTTTGAAAAGAACCGAATGGTTTTCAAAGTGTTCCAATCGATTTTTACTTGGTTTATTTTCTTGCATTAGTTCTTTTAATGCGTCCCATCATTTAAACCTACCATTGCAGAAAACAACCAAAATATGACGTACGCTTCGCCACGGGGCCCCGTCATCACCCGTTAGGTTACTTAACTAACGACAGAGCGGGGGCTGGGCTAGTGCGGCTGTAAAACATAAGCAACGCCTAAATAGTTATCATATATAAATATATAGCAATGATGGACATTACAGATCACAGATGAATACATTGGATATACTAGGAATCCGCAATTCGTTTGAGCCTGCAACGAAAAGCGGATTACACGGTCGCGGTGAATAGCCAAATACCCCACCCAAGACCCCTACGGGTGCGGCAAACTATCCGCCAAGTACCCGAAGCAAAGCAACCTCCCTCACCACCGTGAGTAGGCCACTCGGCACTTCGAGATACCCGGTAGTTTGTGCACCCCCTCCATGGGTCTATCCTAGGAGAAAAAACAGTAAAAAGAATTATACAATGACGGCTACAACCCCGACCCGGTTGTGCGGCCAAACAAATATTATTACATCAATTTACATATTACAATGAATGAAAGAAAAAGCAACACTCATCTCTCATCCACCCCGGCTATTCATCCGCGACAATCCAACCCATTCATATACACATACCATCATCAATCACAGATCACAGATATGTATAACCCCGACTAATCGACATATAGCGATTAGCCGACGTTGAATACATATAAACATCACAGATATAACCTTTTAGTCAAAGTGTATTGAAGTTCGATAAAAAATACGGATTTATAGGCCCCCAAAAACAAATTTCTATTCTGGAAAATCTCGGCACATATAAACCATCTTAAAAATCCCAAAACCAAGCCAGAAATACACTGCACCAAACTCGACCCAGTGAAGAGCCAAGACGGCCGCGGTTGCGCGGCAATAGCTTTCTATTGCCGCGGAACCGCGGCTCTTTGGTCGAATCACTGGATCGTTTTTGGTGGCTTTCTTCATAAAACCCCGAGATGATTTTTGGAGTATGATTTATTTTGTTTTGAACAGAAAAAATTTTAACAGAAACTTAGGGTTTTGAAAACTCAGTTTTTCGATTTTTCCGATTTGAACTTCGATACACTCTACTACCTAGCTAGTTTATGTTTAACCTGGCTCTGATACCACTGTAAGTCCACGTTGCCCACTCCGGTACTTGCGGGGAGGCGGAAAACGGAATAAAAATCGAATTTTTATGAACTTAGGCAACATGGACTAGACTATGAAGGATCTTTGCTAAACAAAAACAAGATAAAGCTAACTAGAAACTAGCTAAGTGCTAGAAAGGTTATACCTTGGGCTTTATGTCCTTCTCTCCTTGCTCCTTGGAGTGGTGGAAGGAGGTCACCTTTGTCGTCTACTCACGTCGAAGAAAGATCCACCCGAAAGCCTCGACCTTTGACTTCAACTCCAAGGTAGAAGTAACTAGGGTGCAAGAAGTGCTAGTCCTTGAACCCTAGATGAGAGTAGAGATTATCAAGAAAGGGTTTTTCTCAAGCTCAAGTGTTTCTCAACACATGAGAGGGGAGAGCTTGAGGGAGAGGAAGAACAAGAGAGAGAAAGTGAATGATAGAATGAGAATAAAATGAACCATTCTCACATATATGTGTGTATTATTTTAATTAGATAATTAGTAAGATAATTGTCATGGCTTAATCAAGACATGACCATTATCATTTCATTTTTAATGCAAATTGCAAGGATCAAAAAGTATCTTCCAAATGAAATGATGATGGTCAAAGTGTCAACCAAGGTCAATAAGTCAAGAAGGTCAAATGGTCAACAACCATAACCATGCACAATTATTAAACTAATATTAATTAACCATAATACACACATAAGCATTAGGGTTAATAAAATGACAATGGTCATTAACCCTAATCAAAGTCCTCTCCCTCTGTCTCAAGCAACTGTGCATACGCCCCCGTATCCGTGATCCGAGGAATACGAATACAATGAGAAAATCCAATCCCAAATCATATACTAGGATCCGGCTTAAACCAAAGCCCGCTAGTATAAGCTGTCCGGACAGCAAACGTGCACAAGTGCGCGGATGTGAACGAACCCAGTCGCAAAACCATGCGACCTCTACTCATTTTGCCTGAAGGCGAATAGCTCTCTGTGTGGGACTCTAAAGACTCGACACTACGCTGGCAGTGGGTTTAACCACAGACCGCAAGCGGCACTATTTGTATGTAACGGTCCCCAGGTAGATGTCGATAAGAAGACTGACGAGGTGAACCCCATCTGAACTCCTACTGAGCCTGTATGTGACAGTCTCCGTACAGTCCGGTCTGTTCGTCTGATACATCGCATGGCGGGCTTAGGGGGCGGTGAACGTCAGTCCCCTAATAGCGGTACAAGTCGTGTCGGAGTGTAGCCCAGAACACCCTGAGATAACACTGGAAACCTACCAGTATATCTCGCTTGCCCTGGCCAGGGACTACTCGTGTAATGGCTCTCCTAGACACAGCGCAATGTCAACCCCCAATACCGGGAGAGACGAATCCTGTCTAACCGTCACTGCCTCCAAGTGCTTCGGGACTGCACCCAAAAACTACCTGTTTGCACGACTCCTTTGAGCCGTGGTAGGGTAGTAATCAAAGTGCAGTGGGAACACACTCGAGGCGAAGTGACATTGTCAAGTCAACGGACTAAGCTGTACTCATGTCACCTGGGAACTGATTACTGACGATAGGTATAATACCAACTAACAGTTCCCGACGAGTCCTGTCCAGTGTACTCGTAACCTAACGAGCACCCGCATACTATCTCAAGTACGACGTACTGACGGCTGTGGGACAGATCGTCTCCCACGCTGGGATGAGAAGCGCATACGCTAGTCTACTCCGGAGTATCGATGCCCTGTCTCGATAGTCCAACGACTAGGGACCTGTATAAGGATGTGCTTATAGATCACCCAGCTCCCACGAGTGTGAGCGCCATCACAACGCTGGTAATCAAGGAAAGATCCTAAGGGCTCTACTAATATGTATATCAGCGATATGCTAAAAGAAACACATGCACATAATGAAGTAGAGACAAACCAGGTAGCATACTACCATTTCGAGCAAGATTGTATATACAACTGTGAATATCCCAAGCTTCCATCAAGTAATATACAAACTAGTATGATACAGTAATGGCCTCTAGGGCATATACACTAACAGAGAAAAGGTTTCATCATAAACCATACCTGGTTATTGAAGAAAACCTTTTACTACATGTCTAGCTTTGAAAGTCTTAACTTTTCCATCTACACCAAGAATCTTCTCAAGATCCACTTGCTCCCGATGGGTTTTACCCCTTCAGGTGCAACATTCAAAGTCATACTTTGGCGGTGTACATGGATTCCATCTCTGATTGCATAGCATCCATTCAATTAACTAAGTCCCCACTCGTGATAGCCAGCTTGAACCTTAGTTGGGTCATCATCTACCATGATGCAATCCTCTCTCCCACCGTCACCGAGGAAACCGTAGTATCTCTTAGGTGTATGAAGAACCCTACCAGATTCGTGGAGAGGCTGAGGTTCGTTGGAGACTATTAAATCCTTTGGTTTCACCAAATCATCAGCTGTTAGTTTGTCTAGTAATTCACAAGAAATACCTTTTCTAAAAAGGTGGCATGCTAAGAAACAAAACACCTTTTGCTCCTTAGTGTGGTAGAAGATATACCCTCGCAAATGTTTGAGATATCCAACAAACTTATATAGAATTGAACTTGCCTCGAGCTTGACCGGATTGTGCTTTTCAACATAGGCCGGACAACCCCATATCTTAACTCGTTTAAGACATGGTCTCTTCCCATTCCATATCTCATATGGAGTGGTAGGCACAGATTTGGATGGAACCCCATTCAATAGGTATGCAAATTCTCAAGTGCATAACCTCCAAAAGGAAACAGGCAACTCAGCAATACTCATCACAGAGCGCACCATATCTAATAGGGTGCGATACCAGCACCCCGATACAACGTTGTGCTGTGGTGTACTCGGAGGATTAAGCTGAGAGGGAATCCTATTCTCTTTTAAATAATCCAGGAACTCCGTGCTCAAGTATTCTCCTCCCCGATGATATCGAAGGACTTTAATACTTATACCCGTCTGGTTCTCAACTTCAATCTTATATTCCTCGAATTTCTCAAAAGTTTCAGACTTGTGTTTCAACAGGAACATATGTCCAAATCTTGAGAGATGGTCAGTGAATATAATGAAGTACGAGGAACCGGCCCCGGCATATGTAGACTTAGAACCTGTGTACATCATCATGTATCAGTCCCAAAGGTTTAGCAACTCTTTTTCCATTTCCAGCAAACGGAGTTTTGGTCATTGTACCTTTGAGACAAGACTGGCAAGTATCATAAGATGAAAATTCGAACGGATTCAAATATTCATCCTTATGTAACTTAGTTAGTCATGTCGCATTGATATGACCTAGTCTACAATGCCACAAGAAAGATTCGTTCATTTCTGAACTACTCCTTTTGTGTGTGTTCTATATACTTTGAACTGTGGTTTGATTTAGAACATATATGCCATTACATAACGTGCCTGATCCAATCAACTCTTGATTAAGGAAAAATGTTCACAACATTATCCATGTAGGGTTACTAGGCATACTAACAAGGCTCTACAAGGCATCGACCATGCCAAAATTAAATTTTTATGTGCCGAACAACCCTAAGATAGATCGTATACTAGAGATTAGGCGAATAAAATAGCAAGTAAACAACTTTACTACTAAGGGTATGCAAAATACAACCTTTGTAGATCGGTCCTTCACTTCTAAGGCTCCTTGTCGTAGTCCCTTCGCTGCGATCATGGTTCTCCCGGGCTCTTGCATGGCTTCACGAGGCGAAAGACACGTCCTTGCTTGAAGTCTCCGAGGCTGAAGATGATCTACGTCGAGGGAATACTGACTCAAGCTACTACTCCACTAACTAGAGAATTAGTGAAGCAAACACCCTAAACTAAAGTGCTAATCTAGTAGAGGATGGAGAAATAGGAAGTGGGCTCTCTTTGGAATTTTATTTCTCACAATGATTCTCACTTTGGATCAAACCCTAGCAAGCCTTTTTCTTTTGAACTCAAGAAAGAAGATGAACAAAAGAAAGAGAAGAGGATAATGATCAAGTGAGTGAGCTAACCATGGTGAGTGAGTATCATATACTAACTCATGTAGAGACATTACCATAGCTAAGTGTGATGGTTAGGTTAAAGTCCAAAGTAAAAACAAATTTAGTGGACTTTAGTCAATGCATCCATAAGCTTCCACAAGCTTCATGCATTTTCTAATTTTCCACTAATTTTGTAATTACTTTTAAACTTTAAATCCAACATAACAAATAGGATGGTGTATGTATCATACACACATGAATGTTGTATCATCAACCATGATACAAAAAGAAAACACATTTTAATATATAACACATATATATTAAAGTTGTGCTTGTGTGAGAAAAATCCTAAAGTGAACATGTGTTAGTTAATGTAAACTAGCATATCAAATATACAATTATACAATAAATTATTAAATCAACACTTGACTTAATAATCCGGTCATATCACATATAACCGACTAACATCCAATGTATCGACTTATCGAATCAACACTTGATTCGATAACCCGGCTATATCACATATAACCGACCGATACAAAAAGTCGCGAGAATAGAATACGGTATCACATACACGCATCATTCTCGGTCCCGCACATATCACATATGCGCTCCTATTTCGTTTTGCCTGAGCCAGTAAAACCTCTGAGTAGGACTCTAAAGACTCGTCAATACGCCGGTAGTAGGTGATGATCACATCACGCACCCACAAGCCGTCAACGGTACTAGCTGGACGTAACGGCTACCCGGGTATTGAGCAATCAGAAGATCAGCAAGCAAGCCCGCTCCAACTCCTGTAAAAGCATGCCGGTAACACTTCCCGTACAGTCCGGTCTCCTCGTCTGATATGTCGCATATCAAGTCTAGGGGTGGTAAACGTCTAACCTCAATAACCGATAAGTCGTGCCGATGTGAGGCACATAACGGGTCGAGAAACTACTGGTAACACTTACCAGTAAATCTCTAAATCAGCCCTGGCCAGGGACTTCCCTGTTACGGCCAATCGAGCACAGCGCAACATCAACCCCCAATACCGGGAGAGACGAAACCCCTCCTATCGCTCATTGCCTCCATGTGACTCGGGACTGTACCCAAAAACCACCGTTTTTCACGCCCTTATGGACATGGTAAGGTGGAAATCAAAGCACAGTGGGAATCACACAAGACTCTATGACGATCTTGGGTCTACAGACTAACCTGCACAAGTGACACCAGAGAACTGCCATCTGACGTGAGGTATAATACCATCTGGGAGTTTTCAGCGAGTCCGTCCAGTGTACCCAGTCTCCACTGAGCACCCGTATACTATCTCTGATGTCAAACACCAATGGATATGGGATCATCCATCGCCCATCTCATGGGTCGAGAAGCGTATACGCTAGTCTACTCTGGTATATCGATGCCCTGTCTCGATACACCCACGACTAGGAACATTAAAGGATGAACTTATGGACTACCATGGCCCCACTAGTATGATCTGCATCACAGTCCAGGTAGTCAAGTACACATCCTAAAGGCTTTATCAACATGTAGCTATAAGACAGTATCAAGAGACTAGAATACATGTTAAGATAAAGAGTAACCAGATAGCATACTATCATATCGAGCAAGAAAGTCCTCTCTATATATGTCCAAGCATCCAATATAATATACATCATCTGTACAATACTGGCCTCTAGTGCATACATACAACTAACAATCTCCCACTTGCACTAGGGCCAGCTGCTGTAGTATCGCATACCGAGCATCCCGAAGAGTCTCTCAAACTGTATCTGGGGAATGGCCTTCGTGAGTGGATCCGCTGTGTTGTTCTCTGTGTCAACCCTCCTGACCTCGATCTCCCGGCGATCAACTATCTCCCGGATCAGGTGATACCGCCTCAGAATATGCCTGGATCGCTGATGAGACCTGGGTTCCTTGGCCAAAGCCACCGCTCCATTGTTATCGCAATACAAAGGTATTGGATGCTCAATGGATGGAACCACTCCAAGTTCAGTAATGAACTTCTTGATCCAGACAGCCTCTTTGGCAGCATCGTTGGCAGCGATGTATTCAGCCTCCATCGTCGAGTCTGCCACGGTTTCCTGCTTGGAACTCTTCCAGCTAACCGCCCCTCCGTAGAGGGTAAAGACAAATCCCGAGTGTGACTTAGAGTCGTCCTTATCACTCTGGAAGCTCGAATCGGTAAAGGACTCCCCTTGGAGTTCTCCGTTACCATACACCAAGAGCATCTCTTTAGTCCTTCGTAAGTACTTGAGAATGCTCTTCACAGCTGTCCAGTGACTCTCTCCAGGATCAGCTTGATACCTACCACTACACTTATTGAGTATGCTACATCGGGTCTGGTACATAGCATCGCGTACATGATAGAGCCTACTGCCGGAGCATAGGGTATCCCTTGCATGCGAGCTCTCTCCAAATCAGTCTTGGGAGACATCTCTTTGGAGAAAGTGAGCCCTGAGATCGTAGGTAAAAACCCACGTTTGGACTCTTCCATACTAAACCTCTTAAGTATGGTGTCAATGTACCTGGATTGGGACAATCCCAATATCCTTTTAGATCTATCTCTATAGATCATAATTCCCAATATGCAGTAGGCATCACCAAGATCTTTCATTGAGAATCTTTGTGATAAGAAGAGCTTGACCGATTGCAGCATAGGAATGTCATTTCCTATCAAGAGTATGTCGTCCACGTACAATATGAGGAAGACAACCTTAATTTCTGCCACCTTCTTATATATACAAGGTTCATCTATGTTTTTGACGAAATCAAACTCTTTGATAACGACGTAAAAGCAGATGTTCCAACTCCGCGATGCTTGCTTTAATCCATAAATGGATTTAAGCAGCTTGCACACCTTCCCGCTTCTCCCACTATCTACGAAGCCCTCTGGCTGAGTCATGTACACGCACTCTTCTAAATCACTGTTTAGAAAGGCGGTCTTAACATCCATTTGCCATATTTCGTAGTCATGGTATGCAGCAATGGCAAGCATTATCCGGATGGATTTAAGCATAGCCACTGGAGAAAAGGTTTCGTCATAGTCCACACCTGGTCTTTGACGAAAACCCTTTGTAACAAGTCTAGCTTTGAAAGTCTCCACTTTCCCATCTACACCATGTTTTTTCTTGAAGATCCACTTGCTCCCAATGGGGTTTACCCTTTCAGGAGCAACTTCCAAAGTCCATACTTTGTTGGTGTACATGGATTCCATCTCGGACCGCATTGCATCCAGCCATTTCACTGAGTCACCACTCGTGATGGCCCGCTCGAAACTAGTTGGGTCATCATCCTCCATGATGCAATCCTCGCTTCCACAATCAATGAGAAAACCGTAGTATCTTTCAGGTGGATGAGAAACCCTACCAGATCGGCGGAGAGGCTGGGGTTCGTCGGGTGCTACTGAGTCCTCTGGTTCTACCAAGTCTTCTGTTATAGTTTGTGTCGCTGGAACCTCTTCCAGTTCTACCTCAATGCCACTAATCTGTTTCATAAGAAAACCTTTTTCTAAGAAAGTGGTATGTCGAGAAACAAACACCTTTTGTTCCTCGGGGTGGTAGAAGATATACCCTTGTGAATTTTTGGGATATCCTATAAACTTACATAAGACAGATCTTGCCTCGAGTTTGTCCGGATTTTGTCTTTTGACATAGGCCGGACAACCCCATATCTTAATGTAATTAACATGTGGTCTCTTCCCTTTCCATATCTCATATGGAGTGGTAGGCACAGATTTGGTAGGAACTCTATTCAATAGGTCTATGGCTGTCTCAAGCGCATATTGCCAGAAGGAAATAGGTAACTCAGCTGTACTCATCATTGAGCGTACCATATCTAATAGGGTGCGGTTCCTCCGTTCCGATACACCGTTGTGCTGTGTTGTATATGGAGGAGTTAGCTGAGAGAGAATCTCATTCTCTTTTAGGAAGTCCAGGAATTCATTGCTCAAGTATTCACCTCCTCGATCAGATCGAATGATTTTAATACTTTTGCCCGTTTGGTTCTCTACTTCGTGCTTATATTCTCTGAATTTCTCAAAAGCTTCATACTTGTGTTTCATCAAGAATACATGTCCGAATCTTGAGAGATCGTCAGTGAATGTAATGAAGTAGGAAGAACCGTTCCTGGCGTGTGTAGACATGGGACCGCATACATCACTATGTATCAGCCCTAAGAGTTCCGTAACTCTTTCTCCGTGTCCACTAAACAGAGCTTTGGTCATTTTTCCGTTGAGACATGAATGGCAAGTATCATAAGATGATAATTCGAACGGATTCAAATATCCATCTTTATGTAACTTAGCTAGTCCTGTCGCATTGATATGACCAAGTCTACAATGCCACAAGAAAGATTTGTTCATTTCTGAACTCTTCCTCTTGTGTGTGTTTTGTAAATTGAGGACTGTATTTTGATTGAGAATGAATATGCCATTATGTAACGAGCCTGATGCAATCAACTTTTGATCTAGGAAGTTGTTCATAAAATTATCCTTTACTACAAAATTATATCCTTCTTTACTCAGTAAAGAAACTGATATAATGTTGCACATCATGTTCGGTATATAATAGCACTCATTCAGAATCAGTGTATTACGACTTGGTAATACAAGGTGATATTCGCCCACTGCTTTGGATGCAATACTTGCACCATTCCCTACTTGAACGGAATGATCACCTTTTCCTAGTTCTCTACCTTTCCGTAGCCCATGTAATAGTTTACATATGTGGGATCCTGATCCGGTATCTAATACCCAGGACGTAGGGTGAACTGAGAAACAGTTCTCAATGACTAACACACCCGAAGAAGGTGCATCAACATGCATGTTCTCCGTCTGGGCGGCGTGAGAATCCAGATATTCTCCTTTTTCCTGTTCAGTCTTATAACACTTATAAGATAGAACGGGTCCAACGTTCCCCTGCACAGTATAACATGCGGGTTCTGTCAATACACCCATATTATTATCTCTATTAAGGCATGATATGGTCGCTACCGGGAGAGAGAGAGAAGAAAACACTTTAGAGTATACTCTTGCAAGATCAGATTGGTTATTATTTTATCTAATCAGGATGGCTCCCACTGTTTTTATCAAATCATCCTTCAAACCCTAAAAGGAAAGACTACCCGGGATTAATTACACCCTACAATTTGGCCAATCTTTCAGCTAGGCCAGTGTCGGTACTTTGAGGGAGGTTCCCCGTGCTTTCGCACGGACCTAATTAAAGTAAACATCGTTTTCCCAGAGGCGTAACCCCATAGACACCTACTTGATCGGCTAATTGTCCTGTGTAAAACTCTCCCAGGAGTAACAATTACTCGCAGTGGGTATCGGGATCCAACTATCTCATAGAAGGTATGCAATCTCATTGCAAATTTCAACACTTGAAATTCCCGATAATATTTTTACCCCTAGCGTGCTATGACCTTGACGCATGCCAAACAACCCATAGTCCGCTTGTCAAGTTCAACCCGTACAATTCATGATTGAATTAAACCCACCCGTACGACCCTTGACGCATGCCAAACAACGCCGTACGAATACCCTAATCCAATCGCATCTCATGCTACAGATAAGTAATAATCAGCTACCGTACACTACGCCATGACGCATGCCAAACTACCACAGCACGAATACTAAATATTACTTATCTGAATTGACGGAGGGCTACGCAGGTTTTTCAGAAAACCATGAGCGTAAAGAACTTGATATCGTCGTAGAATCGAGTGAATTTTGAAATGGAGTGATTTTGAGGTTTTCATTAGTTTTGCTAAAGAGGTCACTCCCGGTGAAGGGATCTCGGCTCTTTCCTCATCGAATAAGGTGCAGGACATATCATATATATCACTATGCAAAGCAAAACTCCAAAAGTAATCAAAAACCAAACCGAGTTTTGTAGCAACTGCCAGTTTTGCTAAAGAGGTCACTCCCGGTGAAGGGATCTCGGCTCTTTCCTCATCAAATAAGGTGCAGGATATATCATATATATCACTATGCAAAGCAAAACTGTAGCTACCCTTTTTTTTGAAAAATTTGATTCTACAATATCTTTTAGGTTTCTTTTCTTTCATTAATCACATTAATGAAGTCCCATCATTTAAGTCACCTAAACATCACAGATAAATACGGCGTACACTTATGCCATCCGCATTCGCCTCGATGTTCCCTCGTGCACCATTAGGTTAGGTAACTAACGACATAGCAGGGCAGGGCTAGCGCGGGTGTAAAACATAAGTAACGTCTATATAACATATCATATATACTATATACAGTATTTATCACAGAACATCAAATGATCACAACACAGATATCGCAGCAGAAGAAATATATGAAACATTGGATATACTAGGACGTCCGTGTTTTATTTTGAGCCTCTATAAAACACGGATTCCACGGTCGCGATGAATAGCCAAACCCACACCCCTAGACCTCTACGAGAGTGGCAAGCAACCCTACAAATTCTAGAGTTAGGAGACCCGGACTCGACTCCTCTAGTTTGTCTCCAACTGGACTCTAGAAATCGGTTACTTGTGTTCTCCTCCTTGGGTCTATCCTAGTGCGGAAAAGTAAATAATATACAAATGGTGACATCGACCTTATCCCGGAAGTGCCCCAATAAAAGAATATTACATACATTTAATTTTACATGAATGAAAATAAAAACTCTCATCTCACATAAAACCCCCCGGCTATTCAGAACGCGACGATTCAATATAACATATCCAGCAACACATAATATCACATGTTATCAACGTAAGTAAATATGCGCATCCCAATTGTCGTTGACATATAGCAACGAAACCGGCGATATCACATATTACACTCACGGTCACAGAAAAAAAGTGTAAAACTACAACATTTGGAATCCACAATCTATTTAGACATCATAAATCCGAAATATCACATACTTCGCATTTCATGCCTAACCGTATGAATTCCACATATTGTATCACTTTCCAGATAAATAGACAGTATTAAACTTTCCGATCGAATAATCAAATACCCAAGATTTCCTTAATAGCTCAACACTTGAGCGGAGTTCAAAAAATTCCAGAATACGTCACAGTAGCAATGGTCCAGCCGTAGAAGGGTCAAGCCAACGCCTCACATGTAGCACGCCGTACTGCCTCAAACCCTAAGGTTCAAAAGGCAGTTCAAGAAGGTCACATAATCGAGTTAAGGTTTGTTGTCTTCTAGAGGGTCCATCGCGTCACATGCATGTTTTTCCGAAAGATTTAAACCCGAGAAAAATTCAACACTTGAATGTTTTTCGTGCCGGGAAATAATGAGTTAATGATATACGTTCGAACATTTGAATACTTTCTAAATTATCCGGAAAACAATAACGAACTTAAAATTCCCGATCGAATTAACGAATACAAAATAAACCCCAGAATACTCAACACTTGAGTCAAAATAAAAATACCCATAAAGATCCAATAACAGAAGTGAACATTACTGTACAAACTGAAAATCCCAATGTCACTATACGGCCGCGGTTCCACGGCACAAGCAGGGTCTTGCCGCGGAACCGCGGCGGTTCGTACGATTTAGGTTCTCGTTTTGCACAGTGATGCTTAGAAAACCCTGCTGAATTTTTAGGTATTTTTAATTCAGAAAAAACACAGTTTTGAAAAAATGTCCAGAGAGGGGGTTAACTTTGACGTTTTCGGGTTCGATCGGGGTTTTAACTTCGTTAACACATTGCCTAATGCTTTAGCTAGGCTCTGATACCACTGTAGGGTTACTAGGCACACTAACAAGGCTCTACAAGGCATCGACCATACCAAAATTAAATTTTTATGTGCCGAACAACCCTAAGCTTGATCGTATACTAGAGATTAGGCGAATAAAATAGCAAGTAAACAACTTTACAACTAAGGGTATGTGAAATACAACCTTTGTAGATCGGTCCTTCACTTCTAAGGCTCCTTGTCGTATTCCCTTCGCTGCGATCATGGTTCTCCCGGGCTCTTGCATGGCTTCACGAGGCGAAAGACACGTCCTGGCTTGAAGTCTCTGAGGCCGAAGATGATCTACGTCGAGAGAATACTGACTCAAGCTACTACTTCACTAACTAGAGAATTAGTGAAGCAAACACCCTAAACTAAAGTGTTAATCTAGTAGAGGATGGAGAAATAAGAAGTGGGTTCTCTTTGGAATTTTATTTCTCACAATGATTCTCACTTTGGATCAAACCCTAGCAAGCCTTTTTCTTTTGAACTCAAGAAAGAAGATGAACAAAAGAAAGAGAAGAGGATAATGATCAAGTGAGTGAGCTAACCATGGTGAGTGAGTATCATATACTAACTCATGTAGAGACATTACCATAGCTAAGTGTGATGGTTAGGTTAAAGTCCAAAGTAGAAACAAATTTAGTAGACTTTAGTCAATACATCCACAAGCTTCCACAAGCTTCATGCATTTTCTAATTTTCCACTAATTTTGTAATTACTTTTAAAATTTAAATCCAACATAACAAATAGGATGGTGTATGTATCATACACACATGAATGTTGTATCATCAACCATGATACAGAAAGAAAACACATTTTAATATATAACACATATATATTAAAGTTGTGCTTGTGTGAGAAAAATCCTAAAGTGAACATGTGTTAGTTAATGTAAACTAGTATATCAAATATACAATTATACAATAAATTATTAAATCAACACTTGACTTAATAATCCGGTCATATCACATATAACCGACTAACATCCAATGTATCGACTTATCGAATCAACACTTGATTCGATAACCCGGCTATATCACATATAACCGACCGATACAAAAAGTCGCGAGAATAGAATACGGTATCACATACACGCATCATTCTCGGTCCGGCACATATCATATAAGCTCTCCTATTTCGTTTTTCCTGAGCCAGTAAAACCTCTGTGTAGGACTCTAAAGACTCTTCAATACGCCGGCAGTAGGTGATGATCACATCACGCACCCACAAGCCGTCAGCGGTACTAGCTGGATGTAACGGCTACCCGGGTATTGAGCGATCAGAAGATCAGCAAGCAAGCCCGCTCCAACTCCTGTAAAAGCCTGCCGGTAACACTTCCCGTACAGTACGGTCTCCTCGTCTGATATGTCGCATATCAAGTCTAGGGGTGGTAAGCGTCAGACCCCAATAACCTATAAGTCGTGCCGATGTGAGGCTCATAACGAGTCGTGAAACTACTGGTAACACTTACCAGTAAATCTCTAAATCAGCCCTGGCCAGGGACTTCCCTGTTACGGCCAATCAAGCACAGCGCAACATCAACCCCCAATACCGGGAGACCTCCTATCGCTTATTGCCTCCATGTGACTCGGGACTGTACCCAAAAACCACCATTTTGCACGCCCTCATGGACGTGGTAAGGTGGAAATCAAAGCACAGTGGGAATCACACAAGACTCTATGACGATCTCGGGTCTACAGACTAACCTGCACAAGTGTCACCAGAGAACTGCCATGTGACGTGAGGTATAATACCATCTGGGAGTTCTCGGCGAGTCTGTCCAGTGTACCCAGTCTCCACTGAGCACCCGTATACCATCTCTGATGTCAAACACCAATGGATATGGGATCATCCATCGCCCATCTCATGGGTCGAGAAGCGTATACGCTAGTCTACTCTGGTATATCGATGCCCTATCTCGATACACCCACGACTAGGAACATTAAAGGATGTACTTATGGACTACCATGGCCCCACTAGTATGATCTGCATCACAGTCCAGGTAGTCAAGTACACATCCTAAGGGCTTTATCAACATGTAGCTATAAGACAGTATCAAGAGACTAGAATACATGTTAAGATAAAGAGCAACCAGATTGCATACTATCATATTGAGCAAGAAGGTCCTCTATATATATGTCCAAGCATCCAATATAATATACATCATCTGTACAATACTGGCCTCTAGGGCATACATACAACTAACAATCCAGCAATACAAAATTATATTCTTCTTTAACTTAATAAAGAAACTGATGTAATGTTGTATATCGGGTTCGGCATGTAATAACATTTGTTCAGAATCAATGTATTTACCATTTGGTATTACAAGGTGATATCTGCCAACTGATTTCGCTGCAACAATTGCACCATTCTCTAACACTTAGAGACATATCACCCAATCCCAGTTCTCTACCTTTCTGTAGCCTATGTAACAAATTACTTATATGGGATCCTGATCCGGAATCTCATACCCAGGACGTAGATTATACTGAGAAATAGTTCTCGGTAATAAACACACCCAAAGAATATGCATCATCATGCTCATTCCTCGATTGGGTGGCAAGGGAATCCTAGTATTCCCTTATTTCCTACTCGGACTTATAACAATTATAAGATGGAGCGGAACCAACGTTCCCAAGCATAGTATAATAAGCAGGTTCGGTCAATGCATCCATATTATTATCTTGATTAAGGCGTGACATGGTCGCTACCAGGAGGGAGAGAGAAGAAAACACTCAGCGTATGCTCTTGCAAGATCAGATTGGTTATTATTTTATCTAATCAGGATGGCTCCCACTGTTTTTATCAAATCTTCCTTCAAACCCTAAAAGGTAAGACCAGCCGGGATTAATTACACCCTACAAGTTCGCCAATCTTTCGGCATGAACAGTGTTGGTACTTTGAGGGAGGTTCCCCGTGCTTTGGCACGGACCAAATTAAAATAAACCTCATTTTCCCAGGGGCGTAACCCCGTTAACACCTTTCTAAACACCTACTTGATCGTCTAATTGTAATGTGTAAAACTCTCCCAGGAGTAACTCTTACTTGCAGTGGGTATCGGGATCCAACTATCTCATAGAAGGTATGCAATCTCATTGCAAATTTCAATACTTGAAATTCCCGATAATATTTTACCCCAAGCGTCCTATGACCTTGACGGAGGCCAACAAACCATAGGCTGCTAGTCAAGTTCAACCCGTACATTTCATGATTGAATTAAACCCACCTGCACGACCCTTGAGGGAGGCCAACAAAGTCGCACGACTGCCCTAATCTAATTTCATCTTATGTTGCAGATAAGCACTAGTTAGCTACCGCACATTACGCCTTGACGGAGGCCAACAAACGTAGCACGAATACTAAGTAGTACTTATCGGAAATGACGGAGGGCTGCGACAGGTTTTAAGAAAACCTTTTGCGTAATGAACTTGATATCGTTGTAAAATCGAGTGATTTTGAAAAGGAGTGTTTTTGAGGCTTTTGCTAGTTTTGCTAAAGAGGTCACTCCCGGTGAAGGGATCTCTGCTCTTTCCTCATCGAATGAGGTGCTGGATATTTCAGAAATACCACTTTGCAAAGCCTGAACTAAAAAGGAATCAAAAACAAAACTGAGTGGGTTGTAGCATCTTCCAGTTTCTCTAAAGTGGTCACTCCCGGTAAAGGGATCTCGGCTCTTTCCTTATCGAATAAGGTGCTGGATATTCTACAAGGAATACCGCTATGCAAAGCAAGAACTAGAGATACCAGTTTTTAAAACAAGATTCTACAACATCTTTAGGTTTCTTTTATTTCATTAATCTCATTAATGAAGTCCCATCAATTATGCTTCCTAAGCATCACAGAAGAAACGAAAGCAACAATATTTATTATATATCATATATATAATATAAGTATTCGTCTCAACATGTAAAGTGATCACATCACAGAATATCAGCAGCAGAAGAACACATATGAAATATTGGATATACTAGGAATTCCGTATTTTAAATTAAGCCAGTATAAAACAAGGATTCCACGGTCGCGATGAATAGCCAGACCCACATCCCCTGACCCCTACGAGAGCGGCAAGCAACCCTACCAAGTTTGGAGTTAGGAGACCCGGTCTCGACTCCTTAAGATGGTCTCCTACAAGACCATAGAACCCGATTACTTGTGCTCTCCTCCTTGGGTCTATCCTAATGCGGAAAAGTAAATAATATACATCAATGGTGACATCATACTCAACCCGAAAGTGCCCCAATAAAATAATATTACATAGAAGTTTTTACATGAATGAAAATGAAATACTCTCATCTCACATAAAAAAAAAACCCGGCTATTCAAAACACGACGATCCAATATAACATATCACAACAACACATAACATCACATGTAATCAACGTAAGTAAATATGTGTATCCCAAATGTCGTTGACATATAGGAACGAAACCGGCGATACGCCACATATTACACTTACGGTCGCATAAAAGAATATGAACTACAACAATTGGAATCCGCAACCACCTTAGACATCATAAACCCAATGTGTCACATACTTTGGATTTCATGCCTAACTAAATGAATTCCTTAGACATCGCATGCCTAACAATTATAAACCCCGCATTTCAGTCTCGATATTGAAAAAACTTTTCAATAACCAGTCGGGTAATTCAACAAGATTCCCGACAACCTGATCAAATGCTTGTCGGAAACTTTAGTAGACGGCCGCACGCCCGATGCCGTCGACGAAGTGCACTTATGAGGAACACTGAGGCCGCGAGCACCCGAACGGATGCTTTTGGCGATGGGGTTCTCCTACTGTCATTTTTTCAGGGCTATAGGGTGGGGCTATCTAGTAAGGTTACCCGGCGAGTATCCGCGTACGCTACGTGATTGCGACGGACTTTTGATCCATATCAAAATCCCGTGGCAACCGATCAAATGAAACTGAATTGCTAGATTTATAAAATTCAAATTAGTTTTCATAAAACTAAATATTGTGGATTCCAAGTATTGTATCACAATCACAAAAATCTAGACGATGTTAAATTTTTCGATCGAATCAACAAACACCTAAAATTTCCCAGAGAGCTCAACACTTGAGCACAGTTTAAAAAACACCCAGAACATGGACCTATGGACCAACCGTAGAAGGGTCTACCCTTGCCTCACCTATGGCGCCACGGAACTACCGCAAACCCTAAGGTTTGGTGGTGGTTCCGGCGGTCATATAATCGAGTTAGAGTTTCGTTCTTCTAGAGGGTCCATAGAAAACACCTGCATGATTTTCTGATGATTTTAAACTAGGAAAAATCCAACTCTTGGAATATTTCCAGCGAGGGAGAAAATGGGTTATTGATATCCGTTCGAACTTTTTAACGTCGTCTAAATACCCCGAAATGATGTTAGAATTACGACTACGAAACACTCCGAATTGCCTTTGCACAAAGATAGCATCACATGCAATTTTAGCAAAAAAAAGCAACACCAGAAACACCAAAACACAGAGACTGGAACACCATAAAAATTTGAAGCCAGAAGCCCACTAAAAAACCAGTGAGCTCGGATTTTCAACACATGTCGCTGGCCAAAATCCGGCGAGGAGGGCTCAAATTTCTGTGGTGTTCATGTTACATCTCATATAACATTCTGCAATTGCATAAAAAAAATTTAGACACCTTAAAAATTTCGACAGAAACTTGATTTTTATTTCGAGTGTTTCGGAGTTGTTCCGGTTTCGTAATTCTACAAATATCGTCTAATTCTCTAGCTTGGCTCTGATACCACTGCAGGGATCCCTAGGGCGGCCGCTGGGTTTCGGGAGGCATCGACCATGCCGTTTTCAAAAATTGGCGTGCTAAAGAACCTTAACCTAGAATCTTAACTATAGAATTAGACGAAACTAGAACGTAGACATCTTTACATCTAAGTGAACAAGGAATACAACCTTTGTAAACCGGCCCTTCACTTCAATAGCTCCGTGTAATAGTCCATTCGCTCGAAGTAGTGAACTCCCGGACTCTAGAAAGGCTTCACAAGATGAAATGAACAAGCTTGCTTGAAGTCTTCGAGGCCGAAGGTGATCTACGTCGAGGAGACACCAACCCAAGCTACTTCTTCACTAATATGGAATTAGTGAAGCAAACACCCTAAACTAAATGACTAGTCTATTAGAGGATGATGAAGTAGGATTTTTGCTCACTTTAGAAATATTTTTCTCACTCATTTTCGTCACTTCCTAAAAAGCTAGAGAGCTTGAGGAAGGAGATGAAAAAAAGCAACCATGGAAAACATCTAGTGTAGAATGGCAACCATGGGTGAGTTACTATCTCATACTAACTCATGTAGAGACGTAACCATGGCTCGGGATAATGGTTGGGTTAACAAATATCTCAAGTAAAACAAAATTGGTGGACTTAGTCAATGATTTTACAAGCTTCCACTGAGCATCAACCATGTGACTAATTTCCACCCAATTTTGAATTACTTTAAATAAATAAAACCCATCATTATGATAAGCATGGTGTGAGTCTCATACACCTATGTCTCATATATCATCTAGCATGACACAAAAGAATGTACATTAATATATATCACATATATACTAAGTGTACTCAAGTGAGAAAAAGAAATGCTTAAGTGAGCTAATATTAGTTAATGTAAATTAATATATCAAATATATAGTTATAAATTAAATTACTAAATCAACACTTGATTTAATAATCCGGCTATATCACATATAACCGACTAATATCATATGTATCAACTTATCGAATCAACACTTGATTCGATAACCCGGCTATATCACATATAACCGACCGATATCACATATCGTGAGAATAGAATGCGGTATCACATACACGTATCAATCTCGGTCCCGCACATATCACATTTGTGCTCCTACTTCATTTCGCCTGAGCCAGGAAACCTCTGTGTAGGACTTTAAAGACACGTCAATACGCCGGTAGTAGGTGGTGATCATATCAGTCACCCACAAGCCGCAAGCGGTCTGCTAAACGTAACTGTTAGATATATATGCCCTAGAGGCCTGTATTGTATAGGATGCTAGCCATGTATATGTACAGAAACAAATTTTGCTCGAAATGATAGTATGCTATCTGGTTTATCTTCATCTTAACGTGTGATGTGTTGTATTTCATATCTTTATATACATGTTGATGAAGCCCGTAGGATTATGCTTAACTACCGGGATTATGATGTAGATCATACAAGTGGGGCCTGGGCAGTCTATAAGCATATCCATTAATAGTTCCTAGTCGAGAGTATATCGAGACAAGGCATCGATATTACCAGAGTAGACTAGTGTGTACGTTTCTTGACCCTGGGGGCGATGGTTGATCCCACAACCATTGGTGTTTGACATCAAAGATTGTATACAGGTGCTCATTGGAGAATGGGTACACCGAACAGGACTCGCCGAGAACTCCTAGATATTAAATATACCAATTGTCAGATAGCAGTTCTCTGGTGACACTTGTACAGGTTAGTCTGTAAAGCCGAGATCGTCATAGTATCTTGTGTGATTCCCACTGTGCTTTGATTTCCTCCCTACCACGGCTCTACTGAGTGGTGCAAATAGGTGGATTTTGGGTACAGTCCTAAATCATATGGAGGCAGTGAGCGATAGGAGGGGTTTCTTCTCTCCCGGTATAGGGAGTTGATATCGCGCTATGCTTGATGGGCCATAACAGCAAATCCCTGGCCAGAGTTCTCGAGATTTAATGATAAGAGTTATCAGAAGTTTCTCGAACCGTTATGGGCCGTAAATCAGCATGACTTATAAAGTTACTGGGGTCTGACATTTACCACCCCTAAACTTCATATGCGACATATCAGACAAAGAGACCGGACTGTACGGTAAGTATTGCTTATAGGCTTGTTAGGGTTGTGATGAGTTCGCTCGTCGGCTATCTTTTCGTCATGTACCTTGGTAGCCGTTACGCATAGCTAGTGCCGCCGAAGTGCTTATGGTTAAACCCACTGCCAGCGTACTGTCGAGTCTTTAGAGCCCCACACAGAGGGTTTCCTGGTTCAGGAAAAAGATGTAGAGGTCGTAATTTGTTACGGCAGGGTTTTGATCATGTTTGTGTAATTATTACAGGAATAATGATCGGAAGGATAATACCGGTACGCTTTGGTTTAAGTCGGATGTCGGTATTATATTATTGGATTATGTGTATTCGTATTTTTCGGAATTCCGATACGGGTATACTTATACGGTATACGGTGGAGGAGTATTCTTGTAATTGTTACAAGAATACCTTCTAGATGAAGACACGTCATAAATGGATATTTATTTTGTGAAAATAAATAAATGAGGTGGAATTTGGAGAAAGTTTAAGCATGGATTAATGAATGGCTTGTTTCATTTTTTATTCATTTGGAGTTACTATTGAAGCATGGTGTAATTTTTTATTGCAAGCTTCAATTATTTTCATTTGAGCCATATCTTTTTTCCATGCTTGATTTTTTCATTCATCACATTCACATTCTCTCTCCTCATTATCTCCTTATTCCTCCTCTTTGCTTTAAGCTTCACATGAGTTGTGAATCAAAAGCTTAGAGCAAAAAGATAATCCAATACTTGATCTCTACATCATCTAAGTGATCTTTCACGATCAAAAGGTACGGAACGTGACTTGCACTTAAATTACGAAACGTCTCAAGGTGTAACGTAATCTAAGTAAGCCAAAGCCCAGAAATCTAAACCGTTTAAAGAAATAGAGTAAAGTAAAACTTAGCTTAAAAAGAAGATGTAGTAAAATAAAGTCATATTAAAGCATTTCAAAAAATCCAATTTTCCTGAAAACGGCAGAGTCTCCTTTGTAAATACTTGCCCCCAAACGGGTACAACATGTGAAAATACATATAAATAATGAATAAAGGCATCCCCAAGCGGGAGGTAGCTCTTCACCAATGGTGGAATCACAACCACATGCAATATGTATATCAAAGTGCGAAATAAGCATCTCAAAGCAAGAAATGAGAAACACCATGTCGGCTAAAGTGAGCATCGATACCAAACATCACAAATACAAGTCTCACGAGTCTCACCGTCTAGTTTAATATACAAGGGTAGATGGAGTACACTAGATACAAATAATAATACAAGATGGAATAAAAGTATCCTCGCAACCTACCTATGAGCAAAACTGCAAATCGATGCAAAGAAACAAAAAGAGGAAGTACGCCCGCCACTACCGTGCTGACGGGTCAGACCTGCAAGATACTGTGGCACAACGGGAGTGAGTTGCCAACTCGTGAGTAGTAAGTAGCATCTAATAAGGCTATCGTAAGCATGCAGGCAAATGCGTCACAGCCTACATATACTAATATGATACGATGTACTAGCATGAATGCAGAATCAAACACGAAACCTGAACACGCCTGGTATGAGAAAATCTTTATTCTTATCTTAGAAAAACCTCCGTCCAATAAATTGAAGCATCACCAATGAAATCAACAGAAAAACCGTGTCAAATATCGACACAATATATACATATCCCAATAACTCAATGTCTCAACATCTCAATATCTTAATGTCTCAATATCTCAATATCTCGGGCTCCGTCGGTCCGGATCGGCCCATATCATCAAATCTCACGACCACGTCGGTATCCTCCGGATATCCGCCGCGTCAGACATCACCGGTAGGTAGTCCGCCCCTGCCAAACTCATCATCATACCCACGAAAACACTCTCGCCCCGGGGTACCATACCTGGTCCACCATGTATCCGAGACGGTTCATCCTACTCCTCGAATCGGGTCTCCAAAACAAACAGAAATCATGAAAACTCATGGTGGACGACATATACATCATATCACGAGGAAACCGCAACTTGCATTTTAAAAAAGATAATAAGTTTATAAAATTCTTGTGGTTTTCCCAAAAATCCAGAAATCTCATAAGTATTGAAATCCTCAAGAAGAATCACATTATGTAAACTTGTCGGTGAAGATGAATGTCCATGGTATCACTAATATGTTATACGATGTGTGACTAGAAAATGATGCATGGATGATGATGCAATAAGATATATACATATGACTAGCAATCTTATGTATCCATCTTAATGAAATGAATATACAACAAGTTACATATCATAATTAATGAGATGTTCAGAAACTGATTTAAACAAGTTCTAGAGTGCTCGTGACATAGCAATTACGAAAGGCGTGTGTGTTCGCTGAATAGTGCACGTGCGACATGATCCAATGGTAAAGGTGCAAGTGTCCTAGGTAATAATATCATATGTAAGAAGATGATGCAATGTAATAAGATGAAAGACTAGGAGACTACGCATATAAATACAAGCACTACTAGTAATCCTAACTATCGGGCGCCTCGCGCCATCCAGATGATCCCCCATATATGTGTACATCTACTCACTGGGACGCCTCGGCTAATCTGATCCGATCTCAGCGTTGCCTTTTTCGCGCCACATCCGACGCCTCTGCACCCGATCCTAGAAACACACACAAGTAAATAAGAGAATAGATATATAAATTGTAGGGTTCCTAGGCACTCTTACATGGGTTAATAAGGCATCAACCATGCCCGAATAAAAATTTAGACGTGCCGAACAACCCAAAGCCGGGATCTTTTCTAGATTATTAGGGTTTAACATGCAAGTAAACATCTTTACAACTAAAAGTGAGGGATTACAACCTTTGTAGTCCGCTCCTTCGCTTCATAAGCTCCGAGTAGAAGTCCCTTCGCCGCGATCCACGATCTCCCGGACTCAAGAGAGGCTCCACAACTCGAACGATCCATGCTAGCTTGTAGTCTTCCTTTTCTCCGATGATCTACGTCGAACTTTCTATAACTCAAGCTCTCTCTCTCTAATGAGGTGAACACCCTAATCTAATTGGCTAGATTAGATGAGGAAGATGGAGTAGTATTTATGCTTTCTTTTTATATCAAATTCTCACACTTAAACATCACAAAATGAAAACCTAGTAAGCTTTCTCAAAGCTCAAGGTTGAAGAAGAAGAAGAAATAATGCATAAATCCTTTTGTGATGAATAATGAAATGATATATGATTAATAATGTAACCATGGTCAACCATGACTAGGCAAACCCATGTAAAGAATTAACTAAGGCAAGGCTTTGGGTTGGGTTAAACATTGAGTCATAAGAAAATATCAACCATAATATCTTAACTCATGACAAAAGAAAAGCTTCTAGAATGTTCATGAAAGAACTAACCCAATTCAAACCTTAACCTAGTTTAATCTCTACTAAACATGTAGCATTAGTAATCATATTATGTTACAATATTATATATCACATATATAAGATATTATATAACAAAAGAAAATAATACAATTAATATATATCGCATATATATCAATGTATTATCCGGTGAGAAAATGAAATAATAAAGCGAGCCAATATTAGATAATGTAATGCAATATATCATTTATATTATTATACATTAAATTATCGAATCAACACTTGATCCGACAATCCGGCTATATCGAATATAACCGACTAATATATCATGTACCGATTCATCGAATCAACACTTGATCCGATGACCCGGCTCATATCTAAATGTCGCGAGAATATAATATGGTATCTCATATCGTATCATCCTCGGTCCTGTACATATCACATATGTGCCCCTACTCTGTTTTGCCTGAGTCAAGAAACCTCTGTGTAGGACTCTAAAGAATCGTCAATACGCCGGTAGCAGGTGATGATCATATCAAACACCCACAAGCAGCAAGCGGTCAGCTAAACGTAACATCCACCCAGGTATTGAGCGATCAGAAGATCAACAAGCTAGCCTGTACATTCTCCTGTGAATCCAATCAGTAAAACTCCCGTACAGTCCGGTCTCTTCATCTGATATGTCGCATATCAAGTCTAGGGGTGGTATACGTCAGACCCCAGTAACCGATAAGTCGTGTCGATGTGAGGCTCATAACGGGTCGAGAAACTACTGGTAACACTTACCAGTAAATCTCTATATCAGCCCTGGCAAGGGACTTCCAGTTATAGCCAATCGAACACAGCACAATATCAACTCCCTATACCGTGAGAGACGAATCCCCTCCTATCGCTCATTGCTTCTATATGATTCAGGACTGCACCCAAAAGCCACCGTTTTGCACACCCTCTTAGACGTGGTAAGGTGAAAATAAAAGCACAGTAGGAATCACACAAGACTCTATGACGATCTCGGGTCTACAGACTACCCTATACCAGTGTCACCGGAGAACTGCCATCTGACGTGTGGTATATCACCATCTGGGAGTTCTCGACGAGTCCGTCCAGTGTACCCAGTCTCCACTGAGCACCCGTACACCATCCTTGATGTCAAACACCGATGGATATGGGATCATCCATCGCCCATCATATAGGTCAAGATGCGTATACGCTAGTCTACTCTGGTGTATCGATGCCCTGTCTCGACACACCCTCGACTAGGAACAGTTATAGGATGTACTCATCGACTAGCGTGGCCCCACTAGTATGATCTCATCATAGTCCCAGTAGTCGAGTACAGATCCTAAGGGCTTTATCAACATGTGAGAGTAAGACAGTAAACATATACAAGTCAACATGTTAAGATAAAATGAAACCACATAGCATACTATCATGACGAGCTAGAAAGTCCTCTCTATATATATCCAAGCATCCATTATAATATACATCATATGTACAACAATGGCCTCTAGGGAATATACATAACTAACAATCTCCCACTTGCACTAAGGCCGGCTGCTGTAGTATCTCATACCTAGCATCCCGAATAATCTCTCAAACTGTATCTGGGGAATGGCCTTCGTGAGTGGATCCGCAGTGTTGTCCTTCGTATCTACTCTCCTGACCACGATCTCCCGGCGATCAACTATCTCTTTGATTAGGTGATACCGCCTCAGAATATGTCTGGACTTTTGATGGGACCTGGGTTCCTTGGCCAAAGCCACAGCTCCATTGTTATCGCAATACAGAGGTATTGGATGTTCAATGGATGGAACCACACCAAGCTCACTAATGAACTTCTTTATGCAGACAGTCTCTTTGGCAGTATCGTTGGCAGCGATGTATTCAGCCTCTATCGTCGAGTCTGCAACGGTATCCTGTTTGGAACTCTTCCAACATACCGTCCCTCCATTGAGGGTAAATACAAATCCCAAGTGCGACTTAGAGTCGTCCTTATCACTTTGGAAGCTCGAATCGGTAAAGGTCTCCACCTGGAGTTCTCCATTACCATACACCAAGAACAACTCTTTAGTCCTTCGTAAGTACTTGAGAATGCTCTTCACAGCGGTCCAATGACTCTCTCCAGGATCTGCTTGATACCGACTCACTACACTTAGTGAGTATGCTACATCGGGTCTCGTACATAGCATGGCATACATGATAGAGCCTACTGCCGAAGCATAGGGTATCCCTTGCATGCGAGCTCTTTCCAAATCAGTCTTGGGAGACATCTCTTTGGAAAGAGTGAGTCCAGAGATCGTGGGTAGGTTCCCACGCTTGGATTCTTCCATACTAAACCTCTTTAGTATGGTGTCAATGTACCTGGATTGGGACAATCCCAGTATCCGTTTAGATCTATCTCTATAGATCATGATTCCCAATATGCAGGAGGCATCACCTAGATTTTTCATTGAGAACCTTTGTGATAAGAGGAGCTTGACTGATTGCAGCATAGGAACATCATTTCCTATCAAGAGTATGTCATCCACGTACAATACGAGGAATACAACCTTACTCTCTACAACCTTCTTATAAATACAAGGTTCATCTATATTTTTGATGAACTCAAACTCTTTGACTACAACATCAAAACAGATGTTCCAACTCCGCGATGCTTTCTTTAACCCATAAATGGATTTAAGCAGCTTGCACACCTTTCCGCTGCTCCCACTATCTACGAAGCCCTCTAGCTGAGTCATTTACACGCACTCTTCTAAATAACCGTTTAGAAAGGCGGTCTTAACATCCATTTGGCAGATTTCGTAGTCAAGGTATGCAGCAATTGCAAGTAAGATCCGGATGGACTTAAGCATAGCCACTGGAGAAAAGGTTTCGTCATAATCCACACCTGGTCATTGACGAAAACCCTTTGCAACAAGTCTAGCTTTGAAAGTCTCAACTTTTCCATCTACACCAATTTTCTTTTTAAAGATCCACTTTCTCCCAATGGGTTTTACCCCTTCAGGAGCATTTTCCAAAGTCCATACTTTGTTGGTGTACATGGATTCCATCTCAGATCGCATTTCATCCAGCCACTTCACAGAGTCCCCACTCATGATGGCCTGCTCGAAGCTAGTTTGGTCATCATCTTCCATAATGCAATCTTCGCTCCCGCCATCTCTACTTCGTGCTTATATTCTATGAATTTCTCAAAAGCTTCAGACTTATGTTTCATCAGGAACACATGTCCGTATCTTGAGAGATCGTCAGTGAATATAATGAAGTAGGAAGAACCGTTCCTGGCGTGTGTAGACATGGGTCCGCATACATCACTATGTACCTGTCCTAAGAGTTCCGTAACTCTTACTCCGTGTCCGCTAAACGGAGTTTTGGTCATTTTACCTTTAAGACATGAATGGCAAGTATCTTAAGATGATAATTCGAACGGATTCAAATATCCATCTTTATGTAACTTAGCTAGCCGTGTCGCATTGATATGACCAAGTCTACAATGCCACAAGAAAGATTCGTTCATATCTGAACTTTTCCTTTTGTGTGTGTTTTGTATATTAAGGACTGTATTTTGATTGAGAATGAATATGCCATTATGTAACGAGCCTGATCTAATCAACTTTTGATCTAAGAATATGTTCATAACATTATCATGTACTACAAAATTATATCCTTCATTACTTAATAAAGAAACTGATATAATGTTGCACATCATGTTCGGTATATAATAGCACTCATTCAGAATCAGTGTATTACTACTTGGTAATACAAGGTGATATTCGCCAACTGCTTTGGCTGCAATACTTGCACCATTCCCTACTTGTACGGAATGATAACCTTTTCCCAGTTCTCTACCTTTACGTAGCCCACGTAACAATTTATATATGTGGGATCCTGATCCGGTATCCAATACCCAGGACGTAGGGTGAACTGAGAAACAGTTCTCAATAACTAACACACCCGAAGAAGATGCATCAGCATGCATGTTGTTTGTTTGGGCTGTATGAGAATACAGATATTCTCCTGTTTCCTGTTCAGTCTTATAACTCTTATAAGAAAGAACGGGACCAACGATCCCCTTCTCAGTATAATAAGTGGGTTCAGTCAATACATCCATATTATTATCTTGATTATGGCTTGACATGGTCATTACCTGGAGAGAGAGAGAAGAAAAACATTTTAGCGTATGCTCTTGCAAGATTAGATTGGTTATTATCTTATCTAATCAGCATGTCTCCCACTGTTTTTATCAAATCTTCCTTCAAACCCTAAAAGGTAAGATTAGCCTGGATTAATTACACCCTACAATTTCGTCAATCTTTCAGCCAGATCAGTGTCGGTACTTGAGGGAGGTTCCCCGTGCTTTCGCACGGAACTAATTAAAATAAACCTCGTTTTCCCAGAGGCATAACCCTGTTAACACCTTTCAAGAGACCTACTTGATCGGCTAATTGTCCTGTGTAAAATTCTCCCAGGAGTAACTCTTACTCGCAGTTGGTATCGGGATCCAATTATCTCATAGGAGGTATGCAATCTCATTGCAAATTTCAACACTTGAAATTCCCAATAATAATTTACCCCTAGCAACTCATGACCTTAACATGGTCAATAAACCATAAGAGCTAGCCAAGTTCAACCCGTCATTTCCCGATTGAATTAAACCCACTCGTACGACCCTTAACATGGTCAACAAAGTCGTACGACTACCCTAATCCAATCACATCACATGTTTTAGCAGATAAGCACTAATTAGCTACCGCACACTAGGCCTTAACATGGTCAACAAACGTAGCACGAATTCTAAGTAGTACTTATCTGAAATGACGGAGGGCTACGCAGGTTTTTCAGAAAACCATGAGCGTAATGAACTTGATATCGTTGTAGAAACAAGTGATTTTCAAAAGGAGTGTTTTTGAGGCTTTTCTAGTTTCGCTAAAGAGGTCACTCCCGGTGAAGGGATCTCGGCTCTTTCCCCATCGAATAAGGTGCAGGGTATATCATATATACCGCTGTGCAAAGCAAGAACTATATTGGCTGTCAAAAACTAAACCGCGAGTTTGTAGCATCTTCCAGTTTAGCTAAAGAGGTCACTCCCAGTGAAGGGAACTCGGTTCTTTCCTCATCGAATAAGGTGCAGGGTATATCATGTATACCGCTGTGCAAAGCAAGAACTATAGCTACCCTTTTTATAAAGTTTTGATTCTACAACATCTTTTAGGTTTCTTTTCTTTTTATTAATCTCATTAATAAATCCCATCAGCTTATGCTTCCTAAGCATCACAGAAGAAACGAAAGCAGTAATATTTATATATCAGCATATATATATATATAGTATAAGCATTCGTCTCAGGCAGTAATATGTGTAGGGTTCCTAGGCACTCCCAAGAGGTCTCACAAGGCATCAACCATGCCAATTTCAAATTTTAACGATGCCGAGAAACCCTAATACGGATCGTCGGCTAGAATTCTAGGCGAAAAAGCAACTAGTTAACACTTAACTACAAGAATACGGAAATACAACCTTTGTAGATCCGGTGCTCCACCTCCATAGCTCCGCAACGAAGTCCCCTCGCTGTCCAAATGAATTCCCGGGCTCTAGCGTCGGCTTCGTCGGAGAAATGGCGAGCTAGGTCGTCGATGTCCATGCCGAAGATGATCTACGTCGAGGCATCGCTAGATCAAGCTCCACCTTCACCAAGCCATGAAAACTTGTGAAGGAAACACCCTATACTACTTGGCAAGAGGTAGAGGATGAAGAAATAGGAAGTGGGTTCACTTTAGAATTGGATTTCTCACTCTTTATCATCACTTGCCATTGATGGAGGCAAGCTTTCTTCACATGAAGAAATGAAGAAGAAGAAGAAGAATATTGTTATGATAAGTTAATTAATATTGAAAAGAAAATCAATACTTATCATATAATGAACCATGGTCAAGTGTAGAGATTTAATCATGGTTGAAAGGAATGGTTAGGGTTAAGCATGAGACAAAAATGGTCACTAGGTCAAAGCTTCATGAAGCTTCAATATGAAACAAAATTAGCCACCATTTTCTCTTTATGCCTTTTTATTTATTTCCAAAAAGAATAAATAGATAAATAAATGAGAAAAGGAAATAAAACCCTAATCATAAGTTTAACCATGGTTTAATTCTATACACTTAACCAAGTAAACATGTATCATCAAACATGATACAATCAAGTGCACGAAAGTATATCACATATACAATGTGTACATCCGAGCGAGAAAATCCATTTAAAGTGAACCGATACTAGTTAATGCAAAGTAATATATCAAATATATAATTATACATTAAATCATTAAATCAACACTTGATTCAATGATCCGGTCATATCGCATATAACCGACTAGTATTCTATGTATCGATTTATCGAATCAATCCTTGATTCGATAACTAGGTTATATCGCATACAACCAATCGACACATTCTTCGCGAGAATGAAATACGGTATCACATACACGCATTATTCTCGGTCCCGCACATATCTCATATGCGCTCCTATTTCGTTTCGCTTGAGCCAGGAAACCTCTGTGTAGGACTCTAAAGACTCGTCAATACGCCGGCAGCAGATGATGATCATATCAAACACCCACAAGCCGCAAGCGGTCTGCTAAACGTAACGGCCACCCGGGTATTGAGCGATCAGAAGATCGACGAGCAAGCCCGCTCACACTCCAGTGAATCCAACCAGTAACACTACCGTACAGTCCGGTCTGATCGTCTGATATGTCGCATATCTCGCCTAGGGGTGGTAAACGTCAGACCCCAATAGCTCGATAAGTCGTGTCGATATGAGGTCTATAACATTTTAAGATACTACTGGTAACACTTACCAGTAAATCTCAGCAACCCTGGCCAGGGATTACCGGTTATAGCCAATCGAACACAGCGCAACATCAACTCCCTATACCGGGAGAGACGAATCCCCTCCTATCGCTCATTGCCTCCATGTGACTCGGGACTGTACCCAAAAACCACCGTTTTGCACACCCTCTTGGACGTGGTAAGATGGAAATCAAAGCACAGTGGGAACCACACAAGACTCTATGACGATCTCGGGTCAACAGACTACTCTATACCAGTGTCACCAGAGAACTGCCATCTGACGTAAGGTATAATACCATCTGGGAGTTCTCGGCGAGTCCGTCCAGTGTACCCAGTCTCCACTGAGCACCCGTATATCATCTCTGCTGTCAAACACCAATGGATATGGGATCATCCATCGCCCATCTGTATGGGTCGAGAAGGTATACGCTAGTCTACTCTGGTATATCGATGCCCCGTCTCGATATACCCACGACTAGGGACTTTGAAGGATGTACTTATGGACTACCTGTCCCCACTAGTATGATCCGCATTATAGTCCAGGTAGTCAAGTACACATCCTAAGGGCTTTACCAACATGTAACAGAGAGACAATCAGTGTACACGTTAAGGTAAAGAGCAACCAGACAGCATACTATCATGTCGAGCAAGAAAGTCCCCCCTATATATGTCCCAGCATCCACTGCAATATACATCCTATGTATAGCAATGGCCTCAAGGGCATACAAATAACTAACAATCTCCCACTTGCACTAGGGCCATCTGATAGCAGTGGTTGTAGTATCTCATACTCAACCATCCCATAAAAATCTCTCTCTGGGAACAGGCCTTTGTGAGTGGATCCGCTGTGTTGTTCTCTGAGTCTACTCTCCTGTCCTCGATCCCCTGGAGATCAACCATCTCCATGATCAGGTGATACTGCCTTAGAATATGTCTGGATCACTGATGGGACCTGCGTTCCTTGGCATAAGCCACAACTCCATTGTCCCACAATGGTGGGAACGTAGTTCATCTCATGAACCATTATACACCCAAACAGCCTCTTTGGTAGCATCTTAAGTAGCGATGTATCCTGCCTTTATCGTCTAGTATGTCACGGTATCTAACTTGGAACTCTTCCAACATACCGTCCCTATACTTAGGGTAAAGACAATGCCTGTGACTGACATTCAGTCGTCTTTATCACCCTGGAACACTTCCAGTGATTCTCCCCAGGATCGATTGATACCATCTCACTGCAACTAGTGAGTATCCTAACATCCAATTAGATCTATCTCATAGATCCAAAACTCAGGATTTAGGAGGTATCATTTTGATCCTATGTGGAGAATCATTGTGATAAGCGGAGATTGATCGAGCGTAGCATAGGAAACTCTTTCCCTATCAAGAGTATGTCATCCACGTACTTTACGAGAATCGCCACCATACTCCCTAGTACCTTTTTGTATATACAAGGTTCATCTACCATTTTGATGAAGTCAAACTTTTTGACTACGACATCAAAACAGATGTTCCAACTCCGCGATGCATGCTTTATCCTATAAAGCATCTTGCACACGTTTCCGCTGCTCCCACTATCTACGAGGCCCTCTGGCTGTGTACTTATAGACGCTCTCTTCTAAAACATCATTTAGAAAAGCAGTCATGACACCCAACCGCCAGATATCGTAGTCATGGTATGTAGCCGTGGCAAGTAGGATCTGGATGTACATAAGCACAGACACTTGAAAAGGTTTCATCATTGTCCACGCCTGGTCGATGACGAAAACCTTTAACAAGTCTAGCTTTGAAAGTCTCAACTTTTCCATCTACACCAAGTAATCTTCTCAAGATATACTTGCTCCTGATGGGGATTTAACCCTTCAGATATAGCAACCAAAGTCCATACTTTGTTGGTGTACATGGATTCAATCTCAGATCGCTAAGCATCCAGCCATTCTTACAGAGTCCCACTCCTGATGGCCAGCTCGAAACTAGTTGGGTCATCATCTCATGATGCAATCCTCGCTCCTACTGTCATAGAGAAACCGAAGTATCTCTCAGGTGGGTGAGGAACCCTACTAGATCGGCGGAGAGGCTGAGGTTCGTTGGTATCTACTGAATCCTTTGGTTGTACCAAATCATCTGCTGTAGTTTTTATAGCTGGAACCTTTCCAGTTCTACATTACAGACCTTGCCTCGAGCTTATCCGGATTTTGCTTTTAGACATAGGCCGGTCAACCCCAAATCTTAACTAGCTTAAGACATGGGCTCTTCCCTTTCCATATCACATATGAAGTGGTAGGCAACTGATTTGATTGGAACCCTATTCAATAGGTATGCAGCTTCTCAAGTGCATAACTCCCAAAAGGAAACAGGTAACTCAATAGTACTCATCATAGAGCACACCATATCATATAGGGTGTGATTGCTCCGCCCCGATATACCATCGTGCTATGGTGTATCCGGAGGAGTAATGCCGAGAGAGAATCTCATTCTCCTTTAGAATAGTCCAGGAATTCCGTGCTCAAGTATTCTCCTCCTTGATCACATCAAAGGACATAATACTTTTACCCGTTTTGGTTCTCTACTTCTAACTTATATTCTGTGAATATCTCAAAAGGTTCGGACTTGTGTTTCAACAGGAACATATGTCTGAATCTAAAGAGATTATCAGAGAATGTAACGAAGTACAAAGAACCAGTCTTGGCATGTGTAGACAGGGGACCTTCATACATCAACATGTATCATCCCAAGAGTTCCCTAACTCTTTCTCTGTTTCCAATAAACAGAGCTGTGGTCATCTTATCTCTGTGACATGACTGGCAAGTTTCACAAGATGTAAATTCAAACTCATTTAAATATGCATCTTTATGTAACTTCAGCTAGTCGGGTCACATTGATATGACTTAGTCTACAATGCCTCAAGAAGGATTCGTTCATTTCTGAACTCTTCCTCTTGTGTGTGTTCCGTATACTAAAGAACTGTAGTTTGATTTAGAACTACAATGTTTTTAGATAACGTGCCTGAACCGATCAACTTTTGATATAGGAAATGTTCAAAACATTATCCAACAATACAAAATTTTACCGTTTCTTTACTAATAAAGAGACAGATATGATTTTGTATATCAGGTTCGGTATCTAATAACATTCGTTCAGAATCAATGTATTTGTAATACAGGGTGACAGTGACCAACAGACTTGGCTGCAACATTTGTCCCGTTTTCTGCCTCATGAAACTTATCACCCGTTCTCAGTTCTCTACCTTTCTGTAGCCCTATATAACAGATTACATATCTGGGATCCTGATCTGGTATCACATACCCAGGACGTAGAGGATACAGAGAAACAGTTCTTTGTAATGAACACACCCGAAGATGATGCATCAGCATGAACTCTCTTCGTTTGGGCTGCACGGGAATTCTGGTATTCCCCAATTTCCTGCTCTGTCTTATAACAATTATAAGTTGGAGCGGGACCAACGTTCCCCAGCTCAGTATAACAAGCGGGTTCGGTCAAAATTTCCGTATTATTATCTTGATTAAGGCGTGATATGGTCGCTACCTGAAGAGAGAGAGAAGAAAACACTCAGCGTGCGCTCTTGCAAGAATAGATTGGTTATTATTTTATCTAATCAGGATGGCTCCCACTGCCTTTTATCAAATCTTCCTTCAAACCCTAAAAGGAAAGACTAGCCGGGATTAATTACACACTACAAGTTCGCCAATCTTTCAGCCAGGCCAGAGTCGGTACTTTGAGGGAGGTCCCCCGTGCTTTCGCACGAACCTAATTAATGTAAACCTCATTTTCCCAGAGGCGTAACCTCGTTAACACCTTTCTAGACACCTACTTGATCGGCTAATTGTAATGTATAAAACTCTCCCAGGAGTAACAATTACTCGCAGCGGGTATCGGGATCCAACTATCTCATAGAAGGTATGCAATCTCATTGCAAATTTCAACACTTGAAATTCCCGATAATATTTTGCCCCTAGCAGCTATATGACCTTAACATAGTCAACAAATCATAAGTGCTAGTCAAGTTCAACCCGTCATTTCCCGATTGAATTAAACCAACCCGCACGACCCTTAACATAGTCAACAAAGTCGCACGACTACCCTAATCCAATCACATCATATGCTTTTGCAAATAAGCACTAATTAGCTACCGCACACTACGCCTTAACATAGTCAACAAACGTAGCACGAATACTAACTAGTACTTATCTGAAATGACGGAGGGCTACGACAGATTTTTCTGAAAACCTATTGCGTAATGAACTTGATATCGTTGTAGAATCAAATGATTTTAAAATGGAGTGCTTTTGAGGCTTTTCTAGTTTTGCTAAAGGAGTCACTCCCGGTGAAGGGATCGTCGGTCCTTTCCTCGTCGAATGAGGTGCAGGATATATCATATATATCACTGTGCAAAGCAAAAAACACTTAAAAGCAATCAAAAGACAAACCGAGTGTGTAGCATCTGCCAGTTATTGCTAAAGGAGTCACTCCCGGTGAAGGGATCTCGGTCCTTTCCTCATCGAATAAGGTGCAGGATATATCACATATACCGCTGTGCAAAGCAAAAACTGTAGCTACCTGTTTTATTTTGAAATTCGATTCTACAACATCTTAGGTTTCTTTTATTTCATTAATCACATTAATGAAGTCCCATCATTTAAATTACCTAAACATCACAGATAAATACGACGTACACTTATGCCATCGGCATTCGCCTCGATGTCCCCTCGTGCACCGTTAGGTTAGGTAACTAACGGCAGAGCGGTGCAGGGCTAGCGCGGGTGTAAAACATAAGTAACGCCTATATAATATATCATATATACTATATACTGTATCTATCACAGAACATCACATGATCACATCACAGATATCGCAGCAGAAGAAACATATGAAATATTGGATATACTAGGACGTCCGTGTTTTCAATACGAGCCAGTATAAAACACGGATTCCACGGTCGTGATGAATAGCCAAACCCACATCCCTAGACCCCTACGAGAGCGGCAAGCAACTCTACCAATTCTAGAGTTAGGAGACCCGGACTCGACTCCTCGAGTTGGTCTCCCACTGGACTCCAGAACCCGGTTACTTGTGCTCCCCTCCTTGGGTCTATCCTAGTGCGGAAAAGTAAATAATATACAAAGGGTGACATCTTCCGCAACCTGGAAGTGGCCCAATAAAAGAATATTACATACAAGTTTTTACATGAATGAAAATGAAAAACACTCATCTCACATAAAAAACCCCGGCTATTAAACACGACGATCCAATATAACATATCCAGCAACACATAACATCATATGTCATCAACGTAAGTAAATATGCGCATCCCAATTGCCGTTGACATATAGCAACGAAACCGGCGATATCACATATTACACTTACGGTCACAGAAAAGAAAGTGTAAAACTACAACAGTTGGAATCCGCAACCTGTATAGACATCGCATGCCTAATCAAATGAATACCTTAGACATCACATGCCTAACAATTATAAACCCCGCATTTTAGTCTCAAAATCGAAAACACTTTTCAATACCAAGTCGGGCAATTCAACAAGATTCCCGACATCCTGATCGAATGCTCGTCGCAAACTTCAGTAGACGGCCGCACCCCCGATACCGTCGACGAAGTGCACCAAGGCGGAACACCGCTACCGCGAGCACCCGAACGGATGCTTTCGGCGACGGGGTTCTCCTACAGTCACTTGGTCGGGGCTATGGAGTGAGGCTGTCTATTAAGTTTACCCGGCGAGTATCCGCGTACGCTACGTGATTGCGACGGACTTTTGATCACATCAAAATTCCGTGGCAACCGATCAAGTGAGACTAAAGTGCTATGTTTATAACATTCATTTAGTTATCTCATAACTCTTGTGAATTCCAATTATTGTATCCCGTTCCAGATAATTAGAAAATGTTAAACTTTCCGATTGAACATTCGAACACCCAAGTTTTCCCGATACAGATCAACACATGAAACAAGTCTAAAAACATTCAGTTCGTGCCTCAGTACCAACGGTCCAGCCGTAGAAGGGTCAAGCCAACGCCTCACATGTGGCACGCCGTACTGCCCCAAACCCAAAGGTTCAAAGGGCAGTTCAAGACGGTCACATAATCGAGTTAAGGTTTGTTGTCTTCTAGAGGGTCCATCGAGTTACTTGCACTACTTAGAACGTCTTTAGACTACGGAAAAATCCAACAATTGGAAATTTCCCGACAGGGGAAAAATTGGGTATTTATATCCGGTCGAACTTTTTAACATATTCTAAAATTTATCCGGAAAGCCACACAGACAAAATTTGATACTCCGATCGAAACACCGAATCCCCAAAACAATCCCAGAAAATTAAACTCTTGAATAAATATTAAAAAATCCCAGAAAATCCTGCACCCGAAACCATGAATTACTGTATAAAAATTATAGGATAATACAATAATACGGCCGCGGAACCGCCGCATAAGCAGGGCTTATGCCGCGGTTCCGCCGCGTTCTGGAAGCTTCAATGGAAAAATTTTGTATCGTAATTCTTAGTTTTTCTTGCTGAATTTTTTACGAATTTTTAATTTGGAAAAATCCACGTTTTCAGAAAACGTCCAGAGAGCACATTTGAGTTGGGGTTTCGGGTTCGTTCGGGTTTCAAACTTCGTCTGGACTTCGCCTAAGGCTCTAGCTAGGCTTTAATACTACTGTAGGGTTCCTAGGCACTCCCAAGAGGTCTCACAAGGTATCAACCATGCCAATTTCAAATTTTAACGGTGCCGAGAAACCCTAATACGGATCGTCGGCTAGAATTCTAGGCGAAAAAGCAACTAGTTAACACTTAACTACAAGAATACGGAAATACAACCTTTGTAGATCCGGTGCTCCACCTCCATAGATCCGCAACGAAGTCCCCTCGCTGTCCAAATGAATTCCCGGGTTCTAGCATCGGCTTCGTCGGAGAAATGGCGAGCTAGGTCGTCGATGTCCATGCCGAAGATGATCTACGTCGAGGCATCGCTAGATCAAGCTCCACCTTCACCAAGCCATGAAAACTTGTGAAGGAAACACCCTATACTACTTGGCAAGAGGTAGAGGATGAAGAAATAGGAAGTGGGTTCACTTTAGAATTGGATTTCTCACTCTTTATCATCACTTGCCATTGATGGAGGCAAGCTTTCTTCACATGAAGAAATGAAGAAGAAGAAGAATATTGTTATGATAAGTTAATTAATATTGAAAAGAAAATCAATACTTATCATATAATGAACCATGGTCAAGTGTAGAGATTTAATCGTGGTTGAAAGGAATGGTTAGGGTTAAGCATGAGACAAAAATGGTCACTAGGTCAAAGCTTCATGAAGCTTCAATATGAAACAAAATTAGCCACCATTTTCTCTTTATGCCTTTTTATTTATTTCCAAAAAGAATAAATAGATAAATAAATGAGAAAAGGAAATAAAACCCTAATCATAAGTTTAACCATGGTTTAATTCTATACACTTAACCAAGTAAACATGTATCATCAAACATGATACAATCAAGTGCACGAAAGTATATCACATATACAATGTGTACATCCGAGCGAGAAAATCCATTTAAAGTGAACCGATACTAGTTAATGCAAAGTAATATATCAAATATATAATTATACATTAAATCATTAAATCAACACTTGATTCAATGATCCGGTCATATCGCATATAACCGACTAGTATTCTATGTATCGATTTATCGAATCAATCCTTGATTCGATAACTAGGTTATATCGCATACAACCAATCGACACATTCTTCGCGAGAATGAAATACGGTATCACATACACGCATTATTCTCGGTCCCGCACATATCTCATATGCGCTCCTATTTCGTTTCGCTTGAGCCAGGAAACCTCTGTGTAGGACTCTAAAGACTCGTCAATACGCCGGCAGCAGATGATGATCATATCAAACACCCACAAGCCGCAAGCGGTCTGCTAAACGTAACGGCCACCCGGGTATTGAGCGATCAGAAGATCGACGAGCAAGCCCGCTCACACTCCAGTGAATCCAACTAGTAACACTACCGTACAGTCCGGTCTGATCGTCTGATATGTCGCATATCTCGCCTAGGGGTGGTAAACGTCAGACCCCAATAGCTCGATAAGTCGTGTAGATATGAGGTCTATAACATTTCGAGATACTACTGGTAACACTTACCAGTAAATCTCAGCAACCCTGGCCAGGGATTTCCGGTTATAGCCAATCGAACACAGCGCAACATCAACTCCCTATACCGGGAGAGACGAATCCCCTCCTATCGCTCATTGCCTCCATGTGACTCGGGACTGTACCCAGAAACCACCGTTTTGCACGCCCTCTTGGACGTGGTAAGATGGAAATCAAAGCACAGTGGGAACCACACAAGACTCTCTGACGATCTCGGGTCAACAGACTACTCTGTACCAGTGTCACCAGAGAACTGCCATCTGACGTAAGGTATAATACCATCTGGGAGTTCTCGGCGAGTCCGTCCAGTGTACCCAGTCTCCACTGAGCACCCGTATATCATCTCTGATGTCAAACACCAATGGATATGGGATCATCCATCGCCCATCTGTATGGGTCGAGAAGGTATACGCTAGTCTACTCTGGTATATCGATGCCCCGTCTCGATATACCCACGACTAGGGACTTTGAAGGATGTACTTATAGACTACCTGTCCCCACTAGTATGATCCGCATCATAGTCCAGGTTGTCAAGTACACATCCTAAGGGCTTTACCAACATGTAACAGAGAGACAATCAGTGTACACGTTAAGGTAAAGAGCAACCAGATAGCATGCTATCTTGTCGAGCAAGAAAGTCCTCCCTATATATGTCCCAGCATCCACTGCAATATACATCCTATGTATAGCAATGGCCTCAAGGACATACATATAACTAACAATATGATCTTATCACAGAACATTGCAGCAGAAGAACATATATGAAATATTGGATATACTAGGATGCCCGTGTTTTTAATACGAGCCGGTATAAAACACGGATTCCACAGTCGCGATGAATAGCCAAACCAACATCCCTAGACCCCTACGAGCGCGGTAAGTAACACTGCCAATTCTAGGGTTAGGAGGCTGTAACCCTTCGAAAATCGTTTAGGCAGTTTTTCGGTAATCGGCTAATATTTCGGCTTTTTCCGTAAAAAGTCAAAATAGGTATTTTTCATTGTAGATCTAATTATACAAAGTTTAGATAAGATATTACTATAATTTTGTCACTAAAATGTCACTTATAATTTTCTAGTTAAATTAAAAAAAAATCGTAATTAATTATTTTTTAAATTATTTTTAAGCCTTTTTAAATACATTAAATTAGTGATAAATACAAATTTAATTAGGTAAATTTCATAATTAGGAGTCTTTATAAGCTAAAATATGGTGTTAATAAAATTATATCATGACTTGCAAACTTTTGGTTTTAGGGTGGGAAATTTAATGGAAAAATGGTGTAAAATGAGGTTTTTTTTTGTAAATTGTTGATGTGAAAGCATTAAATGATAACATGGGGTGTTTATTGACCTAGAAACTTCTCCAAATTTCCCCACCTCCTCACCCTTACCTGCTGGCCGACCCCAAACCTGCAGAATTCCCCATTTCCCCACTTCATTTTTGCTTCTTTTTCTTGCTAAAAATTCAATAAATCCACAATTTCACTCTCCCATTCAAAGCCAAACCCTAATCCACTCTCTCTTCAACCCAAATTAGTTCAAAAACTTGATGAAAGGAGGCTTCTTGGTGACTTGATCAAGCTAGGGTTCAAGCTTGTGAGGTGAAGATTCTAATCTTTTTGTTAACTTGTAGTTTAAATATGCTAGAATTGAAATTTGAAGTATTAATTTAGTAGTAAATGTTTGTTTAGGAAAATCAAGAGAAGGATTTGATTTTAAATTAGGGTTGTAGCATGGTGGTTGGATTTAAGTTAGGGTTTGGTTATCTAATTGATTGGAGTGGTTAATAGTGTAGTGTTATGCTCGCAAAATCAACAAAATTTCGATATTTGCATTGAATCGGTATTAAATTTTCTTACTAGATTTTTACAAAAAGTAGAATGCGATCAAATTGCGTTATTTTAGCGATATAATTAGCTTCGTATAGGACTATTAGAGTGCGCGAACGCGGGGTTTCGTCTAGTCGGGTTGTAGTTTTGTCGATTTCCCCGAAATGACGATTCTAGTTAAAGGTTAGCGATTTTCGAGCGTTTTCCCGCGCACCGAGTGCATGCTATGTTTAATTAGAGAGCGTCGATATTTGTATAATGTGACTTGCATCGTTTTAGGTTACGTAATCTTATGCTTGGTGTTGTGCAAATATAGGATCGGTCGGAGAAACATCGGACACGGCGCGTAAAGGCAAGGCGGTGGTCGGATCGGATTAGCGGGGATTTCAGGTGAGTAGATGTATTCATTTATGGGGGAATCGTCTGAATGGCGCAAGGCGCCCCCTAGTTAGGATTACCCTACTTTGTGCAAGATTCATATTGTTAGCTAGCTTATCTATTCATGTACACTGCATACCCTTATAGCGAACAGTATATTAGATTGCATGGACATTCATCTATACTTATGCGATATCACTTCGTAGGACACGAGCACCATTATCATTGGCATCTGTTGCACGCGCACCATTCATGTGACACACACGCCTTTGGTAATTGCCATGCCACGTGCACTATAGAACCTGTTTATCATAATATCGCCACTTGCATTCATACTTGATATATGAAATTGCATAGCATACGTATACCTCGCATCATCATCATATTTATATAGATTTCTAGCAAAATTCACATCGTATGCATTGATATCATAGACATTTATCATATATAACATGTGGACATTATGATTTTCTTGAGGATTTCAGTATTGCTGCGATTTCTGGATTTTGGGGAAAACCGCAAGAATTTAACAAAACCTTATATTTATCATTTTCAAAACAAAGTTGCGGTTTTCTCGTGATGTATGTGTCGTCCACCATGAGTTTTCATGTTTTCTGTTGGATTTCGAGACCCGATTCGAGGAGTGGATGAACCGTTTCGGGTACATGGTGGGCCCGGTATGGTACCCCGGGGCAAGAAGATCGAGTTGAGACGATGAGCCTGGCAGGGGAAGACTACCTACCGGTGATATCTGGCGCGGCGGATATCCGGAGGATACCGACCGTTGTCGTGAGATTTATGATATAGGCCGATCCGGACTGACGGAGCCCGATATTGAGACAGATATGATTCCTATTTGGTGTCGATGCTTGACACGGGTTTTCAGATGATTTCTTGATGGTACTTAGCTATTATACAGATATTCATTTTCTAAAGTTAAGAACGCAGTACCCTTAACATTTAAAACACTTAAAGAGTTAGAAATGACATTGCATACATGTGCATGCATACTAGAGATATTATATCACATATGGACATGCATGTTGTGGTGCATTGCGTGCATTCTTACGATTGCCTTATTAGATGTTATATTTACTCACGAGCTGGAAACTCACCCCCGTTGTGCCACAGTGTCTTGCAGGTCGGACCCGTCAGTCTTGTAGCGGCGGGCTATCTTATTATCAGCTCCTTTTACGCAGACTCGCGACATCGCCCGTAGGTGGGTTGCGAGCACACTTTATTTCTTTTTGCTTTATCACTGTATCTAGTATTCTCCATCTACCACTTTATATTGTATATGCGACCTAGTGATGAGACTGAGAGATTTGTATATTGTGGTTTCTTTTGGGTCGAGCTCACTTGAGCCGGCGTTGTGTTTTCTGATATTTTGCGTTTCTTTTATGCTCTTTTCTTGATACTACTATTATATTGCATGTGGTTGTGATCCGCCTTGGGCGAAGAGCTAGCTCCCTCTTGGGGATGCCATTTTTATGATTACAGGTTTATAATCTTGTTGTACCCATTTTGGGGGATAGAAAATACAGGGGAGACTCTGCCGAAATTTTCTGAAATTTTATGATGTTTTTAAAAAGGGATTCTTTGCAACTTAATTGATTTGAAAATCGTCTTCATTAAAGGTTTTCCTTCACTCTTTTTTGTTTTTGGTTTAGATTTTTCTGGGCTTTGGCTGACTTAGGTTACGTTACGTCTTTAGACGTCTCGTAATCTAAGTGCCAGTCACGTTCCGTACCTTCGGGTCGTGACAAAGTTGGTATCAGAGCGTAGGTTTTACCTTTTTGAGTGTAGGACGACCTTGGTAGATGGAGTAGGTGACTTAAGTAGAGTGGCGTAGCGTGGGTATGATCCGCGGCATACTTACGATACGGTACTCCGCCTAAGTGACCTTAGGACATAATTGCTTGTATTTCCTTTTTTGATTCCTTGCATTCCTTGATTCAATTGCAATGTCCTTATCAGTCCTGTTTCTTATTCCAGCTTCGATGCCGCCAAAGACTACGAGAGCTCAGCGGGCTGCCGCTAGGGATGAGATTCGGGCGGGCCCGTCTGAGGCGAGGATCGAGCGGGAGGATACGCCTACCCCTCAGGGTCATGCTGATCCGCCTTATCCTGACCGTATTGCCAGATTAGAGGCCGACATGCAAGAGTTGCGGCAGATGATGGGATCATTAGTTGAGTCCAGCCGGGCACAGAGATCCGAGGACGTTCCTTCCACCGCACCGACCACGATCGCACCTGCTGCACAGATGATCACTCCTGCTGCTACTACGGAGACTATCCCTGTTTCACTACAGGAGTTCGTGAGATTGAGACCTCCAGCTTTTACCGGTAAAGATGCGACAGAGGACCCACATGCATTTCTTGATAGGATGGCTCGGATTTGCCGTTCGTTGAGGTGTTCTGATGATAGATTGGTGGAGTTTGCGAGTTTTCGTCTGGAGGGTCTTGCCCAGACATGGTACGACTCAGTAGAGAGAGGCCGAGCTGCAGGTCTGCCTTCTATGACCTGGGATGAGTTTACAGCTGCATTTCTTTCCCGTTTTCTTCCGGAGAGTGTCCGAGATGCTCGAGCCCGTAGTTTTGAGTCTTTGCGCAAGACTCCTGGGATGACAGTGTCGGAGTATGATATACAGTTTACCCAGTTGTCTCGATATGCTCCGTACCTAGTCGACACAGAAGAGAAGAGAATAAAGAGGTTTGTACGAGGGCTTGATACACAGCTATTCCTTGCCATCGGCACCCCGCACTTTGATACATACGCTGCCGCGATGGATGCAGCCTTACTTTTGGAGGAGCGTATTTCTGAGACTCCGGTCGTTTCTGGGCCGAAGAGGATCCGTACTGATATGCCAGCTCAGCGGCAGATGGGCAGACATCGTGATAGATTATTTCCGGGAGATGGCGGAGGCAGAGGATTGAGACGAGGTCAGTTATTTGGTTCATATCCACAGACCCAGCAGTCGTCGCCAGGATGTTTTCGGTGTGGGAGTCAGTACCACCGTGTCAGAGACTGTACCATGGGACGTCCGGGCGCGGCGACAGTCCCGCATGTGACTTTACCACCATCACCACCTTCTCAGAGAGCTTTACTTCCTACTCCTGACGATGCTCCACGTCAGTCAGATGCTTCTAGAGGCCGTGGGCGTGGCGGTCCAGTTCCGAGAGGACGAGGCGACAGAGGCAGAGGCAGAGGCCGAGGTAGAGGCAGAGCACAGCCAGCTATTAGTGGTGGACAGGCCCAAGTGTTCGCGTTGACTCCTCAGGATGCACAGGCATCCAATGCCGTCGTGACAGGTACTCTGCCAGTATGTTCTTTTGATGCACGGGTATTATTTGATCCAGGCTCCACACATTCCAATGTATCCACGTACTTTGCACCGAGGTTAGGCCGAGAGTCTTCTCTGTTAGATCAGCCGCTTGTCGTTATTACCCCGGTAGGCGAGTCTTTTGTTGCCCGTTTTGTGTACCGATCGTGTTCCGTTCGTATCGGGGAGAGAGATTCTTCAGTAGATTTGATTCTCCTCGATATGCTAGACTTTGACGTTCTTCTTGGTATGGACTGGCTAGCCACCTGTTATGCATCCGTGGACTGCCGTGAGAAAGCAGTCAGATTCAGTTTTCCTGGTGAGCCGGTTCTTATTATTCAGGGAGATCGTAGTGCTACCCTTCCCAGCTTGATTTCTTCTCTTCGCGCTGGTCAGCTCTTAAGGAAAGGGTGTCAGGGATTCTTAGCATATATTTGTGATACTAGCTCCACAGAGGTTCCGTTGGACCAGGTCCCTGTTGTGAGAGAGTTTCCTGATGTATTCCCAGACGAGCTGCCTGGTCTGCCACCAGAGCGCGAGATTGAGTTCTGTATTGACTTGATCCCCGGCACGGAGCCTATCTCTATACCGCCTTATCGGATGGCCCCGGTGGAGCTGAGAGAGCTAAAGGATCAGTTACAGGACTTGCTGGACAAAGGGCTTATCCGACCGAGTGTGTCACCTTGGGGTGCTCCCATCTTGTTTGTTAAGAATAAGGACGGAAGTATGCGTTTATGCATTGCTTATCGTCAGCTGAACCGGGTTACTGTGCGGAACAGGTATCCCCTACCCCGCATTGATGACTTATTTGATCAGCTCCAGGGTGCAGGGTTCTTCTCGAAGGTTGATTTACGGTCAGGTTATCACCAGTTGCGGGTTCGAAAGGAGGATATTCCGAAGACCGCTTTTCGTACTCGATATGGTCATTACGAGTTCTTGGTGATGTCGTTTGGGCTCACCAATGCCCCGGCAGCATTTATGGATTTGATGAACCGCGTATTCAGGCCGTATCTCGACCAGTTCATCATTGTGTTCATTGACGACATCTTGGTTTATTCTCGGAGCCGGGAGGAACATGAGCAGCATTTACGTATCACATTGCAGACTATGAGGGAGCATCAGTTGTTCGCCAAATTTTCCAAGTGAGCATTCTGGTTAGACAGTGTCGATTTCTTGGGTCATGTGGTGACGAGAGACGGTATTTGTGTGGACCCGAAGAAGATCGAGGCAGTTCAGCGTTGGCCTAGACCAGTATCAGTTACAGAGGTTCGCAGCTTTCTAGGTCTGGCCGGCTATTATCGACGTTTCGTCCAGGATTTTTCCCGCATTGCTGCACCATTGACCGGGTTGACCCGGAAGGGGGTTCCTTTTGATTGGACCCAGGCATGTGAGGATAGTTTCCAGCAGTTGAAGACTCGTCTGACTACTGCACCAGTGTTAGCATTGCCTTCAGGATCAGGCGGGTTCGTGGTATATTGTGATGCTTCTAGAGTGGGGCTGGGGTGTGTATTGATGCAGCACGACAGAGTTATCGCGTACGCTTCTCGGCAGCTGAGGAAACACGAACAGAACTACCCCACCCATGATTTAGAGATGGCTGCAGTGGTATTTGCACTTAAGATCTGGAGACATTACCTATACGGTGAGTCGTGCCAAATATTCACTGACCACAAGAGTTTGAAGTATATTTTCCAGCAGCGAGATCTGAATTTGAGACAGCGCCGTTGGATGGAGTTGGTGAAAGATTATGACCGCGAGATTCTATACCATCCGGGCAAGGCGAATGTGGTGGCAGATGCTTTGAGTAGGAGGCCGGAGGTAGCTTATCTTGTTTGAGCGCAGTACAGATGCAGTCGACGGCGGATTGGCAGGTGTTATATGATAGCAGAGTGCAGTTCGAGTTTACTCCTACAGGGGGACAGCTGGCCCATTTCAGAGCACGCCCACAGTTACTTGACCGTATCCGCGAGGCACAGTCCGGCGATGCCCGTATCTTAGAGATTATTGAGCAGATTCGGCAGGGCAGAGTTTCTGAGTTCGTGATTGATGATCAGGGGATACTTCGATTTGGGACTCGACTGTATGTGCCAGATTCAGAGGGACTGAGGCGTGATATTCTCGAGGAGGCACATAGATCAGTATACAGTGTTCACCCAGGTTCCACCAAGATGTACCGTGATTTGAGAGAGGTTTACTGGTGGGACGGGATGAAGAAGGATGTTACAGACTTTGTGTCCAGATGCCTGACTTGTCAGCAAGTCAAGGCCAGCCGGTGAGTTACAGCCTTTGCCCATCCCTGAGTGGAAGTGGGAGCAGGTCTCCATTGACTTTATTGTGGGTCTACCCAGGACCAGTCGAGGGTACGACTCTATATGGGTGATTGTGGATCGACTGACGAAAGCGGCTCACTTCCTACCAGTGAAGACCACTTTTGGATTTTCTCAGTACGCCCAGGTTTATATTGATGAGATAGTGCGACTGCATGGTGTTCCGACTTGCATCGTGTCCGACCGTGGCACCTAGTTTACCAGCCGATTGTGGCAGAAACTACAGGAAGCTTTGGGCACCCGATTGAGTTTTAGCACAGCCTTTCATCCTCATACTGACGGTCAGTCAGAGCGTACTATTCAGACTCTTGAGGACATGCTCAGAGCTTGCGTTTTAGATTTCGGTGGTAGCTGGGATCGTCATTTTCCTTTGATCGAGTTTTCCTACAATAATAGCTTCCAGGAGACGATTCAGATGGCACCTTTTGAGGCTTTATATGGGAGGAGATGTCGATCGCCTGTATGTTGGACAGAGCTCAGGGAGAGCAGTATTTTAGGGGCGCAGATCGTACAGGAGACGACCGAGAAGATACAGCTGATTCGGGACAGGATGAGAGCGGCACAGAGCAGGCAGAAATCATATGCTGACAGGCGTCGTCGCCGACTCGAGTTCGCTGTTGGCGATTATGTTTTCCTGAAGGTCTCTCCGATGAAAGGTGTGATGAGATTTGGGCGGAAAGGGAAACCGAGTTCTAGATATGTTGGTCCTTTCGAGATCCTAGAGCGCGTTGGTCCAGTCGCTTATCGGTTAGCTCTTCCGCCTAGCTTCCCCGATGTTCACCCCGTATTCCATGTCTCGATGCTCCGCAAGTACCTTCATGATCCTTCCCAGGCGATTCAGCACCAGACGATCCAGCTAGAGCGTGATCTTTCTTTCACCGAGCAGCCGGTTGTCATTTTTGATCGGCAGGTGAAGAAATTGAGGTCGAAGGTTATAACGTCCGTCAAGGTCCTTTGGCGCGGCCCGAACAGCGAGGAGGTCACCTGGGAGACCGAGGTCGAGATGAGGAAGAGATATCCCCATCTTTCTGAAGGTACGCGTAGTTAAATTCTAAATTCGGGGACCGAATTTCTTTAAGGGGGGAAGATTGTAACCCTTCGAAAATCGTTTAGGCAGTTTTTCGGTAATCGGCTAATTTTTCGGCTTTTTCCGTAAAAAGTCAAAATAGGTATTTTTCATTGTAGATCTAATTATACAAAATTTAGATAAGATATTACTATAATTTTGTCACTAAAATGTCACTTATAATTTTCTAGTTAAATAAAAAAAAAATCGTAATTAATTATTTTTTAAATTATTTTTAAGCCTTTTTCAATACATTAAATTAGTGATAAATACAAATTTAATTAGGTAAATTTCATAATTAGGAGTCTTTATAAGCTAAAATATGGTGTTAATAAAATTATATCATGACTTGCAAACTTTTGGTTTTAGGGTGGGAAATTTAATGGAAAAATGGTGTAAAATGAGGTTTTTTTTGTAAATTGTTGATGTGAAAGCATTAAATGATAACATGGGGTGTTTATTGACCTAGAAACTTCTCCAAATTTCCCCACCTCCTCATCCTTACCTGCTGGCCGACCCCAAACCTGCAGAATTCCCCATTTCCCCACTTCATTTTTGCTTCTTTTTCTTGCTAAAAATTCAATAAATCCACAATTTCACTCTCCCATTCAAAGCCAAACCCTAATCCACTCTCTCTTCAACCCAAATTAGTTCAAAAACTTGATGAAAGGAGGCTTCTTGGTGACTTGATCAAGCTAGGGTTCAAGCTTGTGAGGTGAAGATTCTAATCTTTTTGTTAACTTGTAGTTTAAATATGCTAGAATTGAAATTTGAAGTATTAATTTAGTAGTAAATGTTTGTTTAGGAAAATCAAGAGAAGGATTTGATTTTAAATTAGGGTTGTAGCATGGTGGTTGGATTTAAGTTAGGGTTTGGTTATCTAATTGATTGGAGTGGTTAATAGTGTAGTGTTATGCTCGCTAAATCGACAAAATTTCGATGTTTGCATCGAATCGGTATTAAATTTGCTTACTAGATTTTTACAAAAAGTAGAATGAGATCAAATTACGTTATTTTAGCGATATAATTAGCTTCGTATAGGACTATTAGAGTGCGCGAACGCAGGGTTTCGTCTAGTCGGGTTGTAGTTTTGTCGATTTCCCCGAAATGACGATTCTAGTTAAAGGTTAGCGATTTTCGTGTGTTTTCCCGCGCACCGAGTGCATGCTATGTTTAATTCGAGAGCGTCGATATTTGTATAATGTGACTTGCATCGTTTTAGGTTACGGAATCTTATGCTTGGTGTTGTGCAAATATAGGATCGGTCGGGGAAATATCGGACACGGCGTGTAAAGGCAAGGCGGTGGTCGGATCGGATTAGCGGGGATTTCAGGTGAGTAGATGTATTCATCTATGGGGGAATCGTCTGAATGGAGCGAGGTGCCCCCCCCACCCCCTAGTTAGGATTACCCTACTTTGTGCAAGATTCATATTGTTAGCTAGCTTATCCATTCATGTATACTGCATACCCTTATAGCGAACAGTATATTAGATTGCATGGACATTCATCTATACTTATGCGATATCACTTCGTAGGACACGAACACCATTACCATTGGCATCTGTTGCACACGCACCATTCATGTGACACACACGCCTTTGGTAATTGCCATGCCACGTGCACTATAGAACCTGTTTATCATAATATCGCCACTTGCATTCATACTTGATATATGAAATTGCATAGCATACGTATACCTCGCATCATCATCATCTTTATATAGATTTCTAGCAAAATTCAAATCGTATGCATTGATATCATAGACATTTATCATATATAACATGTGGACATTATGATTTTCTTGAGGATTTCAGTATTGCTGCGATTTCTGGATTTTGGGGAAAACCGCAAGAATTTAACAAAACCTTATATTTATCATTTTCAAAACAAAGTTGCGGTTTTCTCGTGATGTATGTGTCGTCCACCATGAGTTTTCATGTTTTCTGTTGGATTTCGAGACCCGATTCGAGGAGTGGATGAACCGTTTCGGGTACATGGTGGGCCCGGTATGGTACCCCGGGGCAAGAAGATCGAGTTGTAGACGATGAGCCTGGCAGGGGAAGACTACCTACCGGTGATGTCTGGCACGGCGGATATCCGGAGGATACCGACCGTTGTCGTGAGATTTATGATATGGGCCGATGCGGACTGACGGAGCCCGATATTGAGACAGATATGATTCCTATTTGGTGTCGAAGCTTGACACGGGTTTTCAGATGATTTCTTGATGGTACTTAGCTATTATATAGATATTCATTTTCTAAAGTTAAGAACGCAGTACCCTTAGCATTTAAAACACTTAAAGAGTTAGAAATGACATTGCATACATGTGCATGCATACTAGAGATATTATATCACATATGGACATGCATGTTGTGGTGCATTGCGTGCATTCTTACGATTGCTTTATTAGATGTTATATTTACTCACGAGCTGGCAACTCACCCCCGTTGTGCCACAGTGTCTTGCAGGTCGGACCCGTCAGTCTTGTAGCGGCGGGCTATCTTAATATCAGCTCCTTTTGCGCAGACTCGCGACATCGTCCGTAGGTGGGTTGCGAGCACACTTTATTTCTTTTTGCTTTATCACTGTATCTAGTATTCTCCATCTACCACTTTATATTGTATATGCGACCTAGTGATGAGACTGAGAGATTTGTATATTGTGGTTTCTTTTGGGTCGAGCTCACTTGAGCCGGCATTGTGTTTTCTGATATTTTACGTTTCTTTTATGCTCTTTTCTTGATACTACTATTATATTGCATGTGGTTGTGATCCGCCATGGGCGAAGAGCTAGCTCCCGCTTGGGGATGCCATTTTTATGATTACAGGTTTATTATCTTGTTGTACCCATTTTGGGGGATAGAAAATACAGGGGAGACTCTGCCGAAATTTTCTGAAATTTTATGATGTTTTTAAAAAGGGATTCTTTGCAACTTAATTGATTTGAAAATCGTCTTCATTAATGGTTTTCCTTCACTCTCTTTTGTTTTTGGTTTAGATTTTTCTGGGCTTTGGCTGACTTAGGTTACGTTACGCCTTTAGACGTCTCGTAATCTAAGTGCCAGTCACGTTCCGTACCTTAGGGTCTTGACAGAGACCCGGTCTCGACTCATCGAGATGGCCTCCAACTGTACCCTAGAACCCGGTTACTTGTGCTCCCCTCCTTGGGTCTACCTAATGCGGAAAAGTAAATAATATACACTGGTGACATCAACCTCATCCCGGAAGTGCCCCAATAAAAGAATATTATATACAAATGAATTTTACATGAATGAAAATAAAAACCCTCATCTCATATAAAACCCCCGGCTATTCAGAACACGACGATCTAATATAACATATCACAGCAACACATAATATCTCATATCATCAACGTAAGTAAGTATGCATACACCGATCGTCGTTGATATATACCAACGAAAACCGGCAATACAACTACATACTACACTTACGGTCACAGAAAAGAAATTGTAAAACTACAACATTTGGAATCCACAATCACTTTAGACATCATAAATCCGAAATATCACATACTTCGCATTTCATGCCTAACTATATGAATTCCATATATTGTATCACATTCCAGATAAATAGTCAGTATTAAACTTTCCTATCCGATAATCAAATACCCAAGATTTCCTAAATAGCTCAACACTTGAGCGGAGTTGAAATAATCCTAGAATATGTCACAGTACCGATGGTCCAGCCGTAGAAGGGTCAAGCCAACGCCTCACATGTGGCACGCCGTACTGCCTGAAACCCTAAGGTTTAGAGGCGGTTCAGACGGTCACATAATCGAATTAAGATTTGTGTTCTTCTAGAGGGACCACCGCGTTACTTGCACTTTTTTCCGAAAGATTTAAACCCAAGAAAAATTCAACACATGAATGTTTTTTGTGCCGGGAAAAAGTGAGTTAATGATATCCGTTCGAACATTTTAACAGTTTCTAAATTATCCGGAAAACAGAACGAAATTAAATTTTCCGATCGAATCAAGAAATTCAAAATAATCCCCAGAACACTCAACACTTGAGTCAGATTAAAAATACCCAGAAATATGCACTAACAGCTACGGATATTATTGTGCCAAAATAAAAGCCAAATTCGACTGTACGGCCGCGGATCCGCGGCTCAAGCAAGGTATTGCCGTGGTTCCGCGGCGGTCCGTACGAATTACCTGCTCGTATTTCACAGTAATACTTATAATTCCCTGCTGATTTTTTTGAGTATATTTAATACAGAAAAAATCACATTTTTTAAAAATTGTCCAGAGAGGGGGTCAAAATCGGTATTTCGGGGTTCGATCGGAGTTTTAACTTCGTATACACGTTGCCTAATGCTCTAGCTAGGCTCTGATACTACAGTAGGGTTCTCAGGCACTATTACAATGGTTAATAAGGCATCAACCATGCCCGAATAAAACTTTAGACGTGCCGAACAACACAAAGACGGGATCTTTGCTAGATTATTAGGGTTTAACATGCAAGTAAACATCTTTACAACTAAAAGTGAGGGATTAAAACCTTTGTAGTCCGCTCCTTCGCTTCATAAGCTCCGAGTAGAAGTCCCTTCGCCGCGATCCATGATCACCCGGACTCAAGAGAGGTTCCACAACTCGAACGATCCATGCTAGCTTGTTGTCTTCCTTTTCTCCGATGATCTACGTCGAAGTTTCTATAACTCAAGCTCTCTCTCTCTAATGAGGTGAGCACCCTAATCTAATTGGCTAGATTAGATGAGGATGATGGAGTAGTATTTATGCTTTCTTTTTATATCAAATTCTCGCACTTAAACATCACAAAATGAAAACCTAGTAAGCTTTCTCAAAGCTCAAGGTTGAAGAAGAAAAAGAAATAATGCATAAATCCTTTTGTGATGAATAATGAAATGATATATGATTAATAATGTAACCATGGTCAACCATGACTAGGCTAACCCATGTAGAGAATTAACTAAGGCTAGGGTTTGGGTTGGGTTAAACAATGAGTCATAAGAAAATAACAACAATAATATCTTAACTCATGACAAAAGAAAAGCTTCTAGAATGTACTTGAAAGAACTAACCCAATTCAAACACTAACCTTATTTAATCTCCACTAAACATGTTGCATTAGTAATCATATTATGTTACAATATTATATATCACATATATAATATATTTTGTAACAAAAGAAAATAATACAATTAATATATATCGCATATATATCAATGTATTATCCGGTGAGAAAATGAAATAATAAAGTGAGCCAATATTAGATAATGTAATGCAATATATCATATATATTATTATACATTAAATTATCGAATCAACAGTTGATCCGACAATCCGGCTATATCGAATATAACCGACTAATATATCATGTACCGATTCATCGAATTAACACTTGATCCGATGACCCGGCTCATATCTAAATGTCGGGAAAATATAATACGGTATCTCATATCGTATTATCCTCGGTCCTGCACATATTACAGATGTGCCCCTACTCCGTTTTGCCTGAGTGAAGAAACCTCTGTGCAGGACTCTAAAGAATCGTCGATACGCCGGTAGCAGGTGATGATCATATCAAACACGCACAAGTTGCAAGCGGTCAGCTAAACGTAACAGCCACCTAGGTATTGAGCGATCAGAAGATCAACAAGCTAGCCTGTACATTCTCCTGTGAATCCAATCAGTAACACTCCCGTACAGTCCGGTCTCTTCGTCTGATATGTCGCATATCAAGTCTAGGGGTGGTATACGTCAGACACCAGTAACCGATAAGTCGTGTCGATGTGAGGCTCATAACGGGTCGAAAAACTATTGGTAACACTTACTAGTAAATCTCTATATCAGCCCTGGCCAGGGACTTTCAGTTATAGCCAATCGAACACAGCTCAACATCAACTCCCTATACCGTGAGAGACGAATCCCCTCCTATCGCTCATTGCTTCCATGTGATTCGGGACTGCACCCAAAAGACACCGTTTTGCACGCCCTCTTGGACGTGATAAGGTGGAAATCAAAGCACAGTGGGAATCATACAAGACACTATGACGATCTTGGGTCTACAGTCTACCCTGTACCAGTGTCACCGGAGAACCGCCATCTGACGTGTGGTATATCACCATCTGGGAGTTCTCGACGAGTCCGTCCAGTGTACCCAGTCTCCACTGAGCACCCGTACACTATCCTTGATGTCAAACACCGATGGATATGGGATCATCCATCGCCCATCATATAGATCAAGATGCGTATATGCTAGTCTACTCTGGTGTATCGATGCTCTGTCTCGACACACCCTCAACTTGGAACAGTTATAGGATGTACTCATCGACTAGCATGGCCCCACTAGTATGATCTCATCATTGTCCCAGTAGTCGAGTATAGATCCTAAGGGCTTTATCAACATGTGAGAGTAAGACAGTAAACATATACAAGTCAACATGTTAAGATAAAGTGAAACCAAATAGCATACTATCATGACGAGCAAGAAAGTCCTCTTTATATATATCCAAGCATCCATTATAATATACATCATATGTACAACAATGGCCTCTAAGGCATATACATAACTAACATAAATAGTCGCGGACACAAACGATACAAGTCAACCACGTGCACTAACTGGATGGGCATGCACTTGGTGCACAAAACGGGCTCGCGACAACGCCACAAACCACAACTAGGGTTGCTATACATGGAAACTACCAAGCCTAAAATACGATCGCACCAATCGCGCATTCACAGCACAATATATATCATAGAAAATGGATTGTAGATCGTCACCATGCAAAACTAAACCAACACCAATTTATACCAAAAACCTAGTAAGCAAGCCAATGGGGTTTTTGGCGCAAAACTTCACGGATTAGCAGTCTAGTGGCCACCATCACAAGTAAACATCCCAAAAAGCCATGCTTCACTAATTAATATAATCTCACACAAACCCATAATAAACATGCAATTTATTTTCATAAACACTCAATTAGAATAATTTGAAGCCACCTAAGCAAGGTAACCACTTAGATTAGGTTTGTATAGTCACTAGATAGAAAACTAAACTTGACTAACATAATAATGATGGTTGAAACCCTAGCTCTAACTCAAGCCCTCTTCTTTAAAATCTCAAACTTGAAATTAGAACCAAATTAACACTTAAATAATTTAGATTAAGGTAATTAACCAACAAAGTAACTATTGGGTTATGATTATACCTCAAATTTATAGATCTAACTTACAACTTGGCCTCCCAAAATGGCTTCTTGCTTCAAGATCCATGCTAGCTTAGGCCAAGGAGAATTGGGTGAGGAGTTAACTATGAATTTGTGAGATTTTTGATGGAAATTTGAAGATTTTAGAGAAGAGATGAAGTGGGGAAAGTTGGGGAGTTGCTGCAGAATGGGCTTGGCCAGCAGGTGGGGATTGAGTGTGGGTGTGTGTGTGAGAAATTCCAAGTCAATAAAATATCCCCATACATCATTATTACACCGCATGCTTTATTTCTTTATTCTTATTTTTTTTTTGCGAAGAATAGATGTTGAAGAGAGAGGAGGGGGGCTACTGCTGCAAAGGGGCTCGGCCAAAATGAGAGGGGAAAAGAGAGAGAGAGAGGTGAGTGAGAGAAAGAGGTAGTCATAGCCCCCCATATACATCATGTCTTTCATTTCTCATCATTTCTTTTATTTTATTATTCTCTTTAAACTTTTTCTTTAAATTTCTAGAACCCTCTTGACAATTCCATTTCATTTTAAAAACAATATGTTACATTTTGGTTTAATGTGTCATGGTGTACGAAACTTGTATCAACCCATTCTAATTTGTAATTATCGCTAATTTGGAGTATAAGTGCAAGATTAAAATAAAAATTTAAAATTAATTAATTAAGGAAATATTTGGGTAAACTAGCAATTAATAAGTGACTAATTAAATACCAATACTACCCATTACATTGCTAGAATAGTTATATTTAAGTCAATGTTGAAAAATAATTATAATTAAATTTTACTGAAAATACATGTTATATTACCGATTATCGGACAATTAACTTAAACGATTTTTAAAACGTTACAATCTTCCCTCCTTAATGAAATTCGGTCCCCGAATTTAAAATCTAAATACGCATACCCTCGAAGAGAGGGGAATATTTCTTCCTCATTTCGTCCTCGGCTACCTACGTGACCTCTTTGCTAATCGTGCCACGCCAAAGAACCCTTTACGGACGGTATGACCTCGGACCTCAGTTTCTTCACTTGTCAATCCAGAGTGACTATCGGCTGCTCGGTGAAAGAAAGATCGCGCTCCAGCCGGATCGTCTGATGATGTATCGCGTGAGAGGGGTCATGAAGGTACTTGCGGAGCATTGATACATAAAACACGGGGTGAACATATGGAAAGATCGGTGGAAGAGCCAAACGATAAGCAACTGCGCCGACACGCTCGAGAATCTCGAAAGGGGCCCACATATCTGGGACTAAGCTTCCCTTTCTTTCCGAATCTCAACACGCCCTTCAACGGAAAGACCTTCAAGAAAACATGATCGCCTACTGTAAACTCAAGTCTGCACCGACATCGGTCTGCATAAGATTTCTGCCTGCTCTGGGCCGCTCTCATCCTATCCTAAATAAACTGAATCTTTTCGGCCGTCTCTCGCACAATCTGTGGTCCCAAAGTACTTCTCTCACTAAGCTCTGTCCAACAAATGGGCGATCGACATCTCCTTCCATATAACGCCTCGAAGGGTGCCATCTGAATCTCCTCTTGGAAGCTGTTATTATAGGAAAACTCTATCAAGGGCAAGTAGCGATCCCAAATGCCATGAAATCTTGAACGCAAGCTCGGAGCATGTCCTCAAAGAGTTTGAATGGTCCGCTCTGATTGACCGTCGGTCTGCGGATAGAAAAATGCACTGAAACTCAATCTGGTGCCCAATGCCTCCTGAAGTTTCTGCCATAGTCGGCTGGTGAACTGGGTGCCTCTATTGGACACAATAAAAGTCGGAACGTCGTGTAGTCGTATAATCTCATCAACATATATCTGAGCAAACTGAACGAATCCGAAAGTGGTCTTGACTGGCAGAAGGTGAACTGTAAGTCGACGTTACACATCCCACGTGTTTGCGGGGAGGCTAAACGGGTAAAAACAGATTTTTACAACATGGTAACATCGACATTAACATCAAGATCTTTGCTAAACCATATCTAACAAACTAACTAGAAGTATTATATACTCGGTAAGAAGATTATACCTAAAGAACTAAGTCCTTCTCTTCTTTCCGTTGTCCTCCTTCTCCTTGCAAGCTCTTTGGAGTAGAAATAGAAAGTACCTCCTCGTCGGCTTCTCGAAGTAGTAGATGATCTACCCGAGAGTTCCAACCTTGAGCTAAACTGTCACGACCCGAAATATTAGCTCGTGACCGGCACTTAAATCACGGCACGTCTAAAGGCATCACGTAATTCAAGTAAGCCGAAACCCAGAAATCTAAACAATTTTAAGAAAAAATCAAGGAGGTGAAGTTTTGAAATAGGGGTATAATGAAATCAAGTTTTCTTAAATGCATAGAAAAGGAACATGAATAATGCAAGTGAAATTTACTAGTTTGAAAACATGTTTCATCTTTTAAAATTTTGGGCAGCACCTCCTTTGTATATTTTGATCCAAAACCACAATACAAGATAATAATAAAGGAATCCCTAAGAAGGAGCTACCACTTCGCCAATCGGCGGAATCACAACCATGAAAAGCATAAATATAAGTATACGATGCCCAATGGCGAAGTTCACCAAAAAAGATAAAGAAATAAGCAAGACATCAAAACCACAAGTAGCAGAAAAAAAACCCGCCCTAAGTCTCGCAACCACAAGTCTCACTAAGTCTCATTACTTATACAAATACTAGTTTGATCGATGGAGTTGTCTATATACAATATGAAATATAATACAAGAGTGGGTACGATACAAATGTCCCACCTACCAAGCAAATCACCCAAAAATAGCTATGTGCCAGCGATGACGCTACCGATCCATACGGTCAACCTGCAAGAACTGTGGCACAACGGGGGTGAGTTGCCAACTCATGAGTAGAAAAACATCAAAAAGTAGAAATAGAATAAACAACGACTCCTAGGTCAACTATATCATAAAGGTAATACTATGATATCTAGGGTGACCGTATCTGTATATATGCCAACAATGTAATCAATACCTATGAATATGCGGATAACATCCAACAGCAATAACAAATGCCTGTGTGCATGTGGATCTCGTGCACGTGTCAACCGATGACACAACAACATCATGCATGTAAATATCATAAAAGCATATTCATTAAAATATGAGGATATAAAACAACGTGTGTCCGTCGCGACACTTCAAAATCATGAAACCTGAGTGTCCAGCATCGACACTCGAAACATCATGAAACACGCGTCCAGCATCGACACGTAAATCCTAATATCTCATGCTCCGTCAGTCCGGATCGGCCTATGGGCCCCGGCAGAACGGGTCGGCCCCTATCCATCTCTCGACACCGGTCGGTATCCTACGAATAACCGCCAGGTCCAACCAATCATCGGTAGTAGTAGTCCCTCTGCCAGGCTCACCTTCTACTGCACAGCAAATCCATTCTCGGCCCGGGGTACCATACGGGGTCCACCATGTACCCGTAATCGGCCTCATCCAGCTCCTCGAATCGGGTATCACTGTCACACGTCTCAGAACCGAGAAAACGCATGGTGGACGCAACTGAAATATCATATCAAGAGAAACTGGGGTTTTAAAACAATATATACTTCCTTTTTAAAATGACCACTGTTCTCAAATCCATAAATCTCATGAAAGCAGCATATCTCAATGCGTAAAATCGTAAAGCATGATGTATGCGACATATAACAGAATGTAACCATATCGGTATATCATGCAGCATGGAACAGTAATATGCACATATCAAGAGAAAACCGCTCTTTTTAAATGAATCCAGTTTTAAAATATATCATGTTGTTCCCAATTTATCCAAAGTCGAAAGCGACATCGTATAAAGGTGCATATGTAACTATAGCAAGTAAAATTATGCAAGGAGTCATATCCTGATGCAGCTCTCCTACTGTGTAGTGACTTGATAGTTATCGATGATGAAGTGTGTGAGCCGGCAAATCCATGTAAGTGTAACATACGCATCATCGGTAATAGTGCAGGTATACTAGCACAGGTATATGTAATGCAATGAGAGTGACATGAGCGTAGCATAAAGTAAATTGTATGCGAATGCCGACAGGTATACATATCTAACATGACCGAGTCAGTGAATCTATCAATCGACATCCAGCTTCACAACATCACGTGCGGTAAAATCCATCGGACGGCATCCTCTAGTCAAGGGTATGGATCAATCATCAAGCCCAACTCATCACGTATGGAAAATCATCGTACGGTGGCATCAAACATCGGGGATCCTATCATCCTATGTGACAATGAGAGGTACGGACCTAATGTCTCGTACGACATATCACTCTTGATTCAAGACATTCTATATATATATATCTATTTACCATTGTTCTAGGTCGCATCCATAACAATCCCATATCGGGGGACCTGCAAGGGTATCAATCCTCTCAATCGACTCGCATCCGTATACCAACATATCATCATGTCATCATATCACATCGTATATTCTTTTCATCGTATTTATATCTCACATCAAGTCAATATATAAATATATATATATATATATATATATATATATATTATACCCAATACATCAAATGTCATGTTACTCTAAAATTCATACTTATTCTAATGCAACTATATATCTCCAAGTTGTGATTCACATTCACTTTTTACATTTTAAAAGCTTTCATGTTATATCTCAATACATATATTCCATCATTCATCCCCAACTATCCCTTAACCATAACCCTAGTTTCCTAATCTAGGTTTCCTTACCCATATTCTATATATAAATCGGTTTCCATCAAGTTTGCGGGGGTGCTATACGGCATCCACCTGACTTCCCCCGTAGATATAGATCTACTCACCTTGATCCTGCTCGCCGAAGTCGATGTCTCCATCCTCTACATCATCATCCGAAGTCCACGTGAGGGTACCTACATATATAACACAATCGTAATGCGTATTAAAATCAAGGCGGAAAACCAAAGCGGCACATGTTTCGCTCATAGGTTAAAACCTATAGCTTAGCATGCAAAAAACGACCAATAACCCTGGTCGTTGATGTTCAAACGCCACACGACGGAAACACAATACCAAATACCAAATTCAAATTCATTAAAAGCCACAAAACAATTTCAGAAATTATGTAAAACACTCCCATAATTTATCCTACATGAAATTAGCCAATTTGCACATAGGAGGGTCTAGTTTACTGCTAAGGGATCCATGAACCAAACACCAACCCCAAAACTCATGACCTGGCCGCAATTTGCGGCCAGATGGATTATTTCTGCGGCCAAGGGTTCAAGTCAGGGGCTCGGGTCTTCAGGGTAACTCCTAGGTTGCCTGCTTGACTCACTGTGATCGCTAAAAAATTTTCAGGTCACCGGGATTATAGCAGATATCAATATACCATCACAACAGTTAACAAAACATGATATCGGGGTTTCTATGTTTTGGAATTGGGGTTCTAATCTCTAGTTTAGCCCACTATATCATCACTACAAGGTTTATATGGTCTCTACTAAGCTCAATTACATTTCACAATTCAAGAATCCCACAAACTTCTTCTAGGAAATTTCTAAGTTCACTAAACCTCGATATATCGATTCTAAACTAACAATAGAAGCTAATGGAATGCAATACTATACTAATGGTGTAAGAATTACCGCATTTGGCAACTCAAGAAAATTCTTGAGTTGCCTCAAGTGTCCAAAATCCTTGCTTTCTTTGTCCAAAGTGTTTGTTGTGAGCTTGTGCATGTTTTTATTGAAGTGAGGATGAGGTTTTTATATGTTTTTGATGATTAAGTGAGGAGGTAGAGGGGGGAGGGAGAGAGGGCAGCAGCCATGGAAGGAAGGAGGGGGAGAAAATATGAAAATGATAATGAAAAACAAAGGCCAAGACCAAGGTTGACCCCTCACATCTGTCTCTCTCTTTTGCCCATACCTTATTTTTTAATCCCTTTTCATTTTCTTTTGTTTTCTTTTCCTTTTCTTCTCTTCTCAATTTAAAACTGTACCATGCAAGAAAAAAATGAAGAAAAGACCATGGTACGAAAATGTAACAAGTGTGAAAAATGACTTGGTGCATGTCATGTGCACAAAACCGGATTAATGCAAGATTAGCGATATTTAATCGCGATTAGCATTAAAATAGTGCATAATAAATTGTAGGAATTTAAAAATTGCTTAATTCATATAAAATACCCCCTTTTTAGTAATTTCTATAATTTTCCAAATATTTTCCAATTTATCGGTATTTAATTATACCGCAATATTAAAATATTCATAATATTTATTATCTAATTATAAAAATTCCCAAAAATAATATTTTATTTTTCTGAAATTTTACAGTCTTCCCCCATAAAGAAATTCGGTCCCCGAATTTAAATTTAAACCCCCAAATACTAAAACATTTCAAAATTCAGCACCAACAACGGGGCTCCGAAATCACGGAAGATATAGAAATATCACAGCGCATTACGTGCGCATGAAAACGAGTACGAAACTCAATAATCGAAATCCATCAAGCGTCACGCAAATCACCGGATTTGCACGCATATCCTCGGAGTTACAATGGAGATACAGATCTTGAAATCCACTACAGAAATCCAATATACAATAGTCAAATACTATAATACGTGTATAGTACGCATCCTTGAAAACTTAAAAATCTGAATAAAATACATGCAAAGTATTTTCTGAATCGCCGTGTGATGCGTAACTCACGACACAAGTGACAGACGCTCATTTGTAAAGTAATAAATATATGCTCATATTGGTTTTGCTAAACATACGTTCCGCCTTTTTGAAATATCCCAAAAAGTTTTCCTTGTAATCATTCGTGTCGCTCACGGACACGTAGGAAATAGCGAGACTATAGCTCCTTTTTGAAAAACTCTGGTTAAACATTTAATGCATGCAAAATACTCAGGTACTGTTCTCAGATCAGTCATGTTCGGTTACTACATAATATAGTACCCATCATGAAAACAATGTGCCTCAAAGCAAAATCAGCCTCAAAAGGCGTATCCAATAATCACGTGCATCTGGCGCGCACGGGAATCAAATCCAAATACAAGTGCTACGAACGTGCACAAAAGCAAAACTAAGTGCAACGGGTGTGCACGAAAGCATCTGTCCAGTGCAACGGGTGTGCACGACAACAACATCTAGTGCATCTAGAGTGCACGAAAATCTTAATCCAGTACAACTAACATGCACGAATGAAAATCCCAAATCGAGTGCATCCGGTGTGCACAAAATCTAATATCGAGTGCCGTATATGCACAAAAATCCAATCCAAGCGCGTCAGATTCGTAAAGAGCATCTAGTGCAGTAGCATGTACGAAAATGCACAGCAAGTGCCAACGCGTATGAAAAACACAATCTGATAACGCAAATACTTAAAGACATAAATCGGGTGCAACCAAGGCACGGAGTAAAAAGCCGGTGCAACCAATGCACAAAATACCAAGATGGTGCAACAATGCACAAAATACGAATCTAGTGCAACAAATGCATAAAACACAAATCGGGTGCATCCAGTGCACGAAATACAAATCCAGTGCATGCAAATGCACAAAGTATAAATCTGCTGCAATAAATGCACGGAAACTCATCAATAACTCAAATGCGTATAAAAGCAACAGCGAGTGTACCAAGGTGTATGAAATCATAAACATGTGCAACCGCGTGCACACAACACGTATCAATGCACTGCAAGCATATATGAGCTATACCGAGTGCAAAATCAAATCGAGTGCATACCACATGCATAAAATCAAATCAACCGTATGAAGTCCACAAAATCATAACCGCGTGCTACCAAGGCACAAAACCAATATCAAGTGCAATAAATATGCACAAATCATAAACCAACACAACGGTATATAAAATATGTATATCAAAAGCAATAGGTATGCACAAAAAGTAAATACCCAGTAGGTGCAGCCCTGGTACGCGAAAACAATATCATGAAATTCAATCATCAAAACTCAAATCCAAGCGATATAAGCATGATACTCGGATCACAACGCAAATCGCAACAAATGACATTGAGGTACACCTCCTACAATGGCGAAAAATGTCGGTGCGCCCCAGAACTGGGAGAGTAAGAACGCATGCTTGCCTCCTGCCCACGTTCTGGCGTCCTCTATCTCTGGGTCCTCATTTCTCTGTGGATTACCAATCTCGAAATCCATCGGCTCATCGGCCCGGTCAGGTGCGCTAACGGGAACGATTCCGCTCTGGCACATCTCTGGTCACCTATCGGCCAATTATCACGACCACTCGTAAAGCGGCACGTCACTGGCGTCGGCCTCTGGCCCTCTGAATACACGTGACACATCTGATCCTCAGTGCAAATCTCATCGTAACAGTGTCCTGGAAGGAACCTACTAAGGGTCTCTTCCGATCTCGTCTATGCCGAACTGTACAGAGGCTGGTACTCTCGCATAATCTTTTCTTGTTTTCTGGACATCTGCATTCTCAGCACTGCATCTCCTCGGGAACTGGCTGTATCCCAACACCTCTGTATACACATCAGATCTCTAATCTCGACGGGGAGTAACAACGGCTCGTCAGCATCTCGCACGAACCTCTCGTTCCACTCATCTTTATCATCGTCCACTTCGACGTCACGTCATATTATCTGCATACTGCAATGTCCTCGGCTACAGTTAATCCGATGTCTCTCACACGGACTCGAAATCACGAACTCAGTATCTTCATCACTATGTAGAAGATCTCTAGCCGAACATGTCCTCGGGAACTCGTCCCAACCATCGGAGGAATACTCAATACTCGTCCGTTCTCTATCAACTCATAACGCATCTGGGTGAGGTTCTCTATCCAAAGCTGGTCAGCTTGCTGATCTCTCATCACATGATGTCCGGACGACGTTAAAAGTTTCAATCGATTTATCAAAGTCCAATAATTCCCCGAAAGCTCAACACCTGAGCACAGTCTAATAATATCCAGTACATGCCACAGTACCTATGGACCAACTGTAGAAGGGCAAACCCAAGCCTCACTGATGGCACCGCTGAACTGCTGCAAACCCTAAGGTTCAGAAGTGGTTCCATGGTCATTATGTCGAGTTAGGGTTTCATTCTTCTAGAGGGTCCACAGAATTACTTGCATATTCCTCCAAACACTTTAAACTTGGAAAGAATGGGTTTCTGAGACTCGTTCGAACTTTTTAGTTTCGCCTAGCCGACATGTGAATATCCTTCGTCTCTCAACTCAAGGTAGACTAGCTATCATCTGTCTTATCTCTGCCTGAAAGCTCCAGCAATTTCAGCTTGTAAAGTCTGGAGGCGTCATCCTATCAATCCTAGCAACAGCTGGGTCATCTGTCTGCATGGTAGAGGACATTACAATCTCTGAGGTAGGCTGTACATCAACAGTCCTCTGGCAACTGGCAGCTCTAACAATGGCCCGATCATCCGGTGTAAAACCAAACACTAGCCCCAATAAGAGGTCACAAATCAAACACTACATCGAGACGTTCCCATGCCACCGGAAAACACAATGGTCAGTCCTCATCCACGACGAGCTCGCCCTGACCGCATCACTAGCAGTAGCTCAATCTGCACTCAACCCATGGTGACAGGAACCTCAATCGTGTGTCGGCAAAAACAGATAAAGGGCATGGAAGGAAACGACAGATCCAGAATGGATACATGATCATAAGAAGGAACAGCATCAATGAAAGTATGATCATGGAGACGAACAGAATCAAGGATCTCAAATGGATGTATAATCAGGGTACGGAGAGAATCACAGATCTCAGAATATGTAGATCCTAAGGTTTCTTAAGTGGAGTATCGTATCGTAAATATGCCGCGGAACATACGTACGGTACGTCACTCTACCCAAACTACCTACTCCATCAATCAGGGTCAGCCTATTTAACGAAAGTTCGGGCCTAATACCGCCCCGCCCCCCGTTCAAGTCTAAGTTCCGTAAGGTCAAGCCTAGGTTTCGAAATATACATATGCCCTAGACTCCGCATTGTCAAAAATAGACTCGAACCAAGGTTAAACCTAGCGCTCTGATAACAACTTTGTCACGACCTGAAATATTAGCTCGTGACCAGCACTTAAATCACGCCACGTCTAAAGGCGTCACGTAATTCAAGTAAGCCGAAACCCAGAAATCTAAACCTTTTTAAGAAAAATCAAGGAGGTGAAATTTAGAAATAAGGGTATAATGAAATCAAGTTTTCTTAAATACATAGAAAAGGAACATGAATAATGCAAGTGAAATTTACTAGTTTGAAAACATGTTTCATCTTTTAAAAATTTAGGCAGCACCTCCTTTGTATATTTTGATCCAAAACCACAATACAAGATAATGATAAAGGCATCCCTAAGAGGGAGCTAGCTCTTCACCAATCAGCGGATCCACAACCACGCAAAGCATAAATATAAGTATACGACGCCCAACGGCGAAGTTTAGCACAAAAGATAATGAAATAAGCAAGACATCAAAACCACAAGTAGCGGAAAACCTCTCGCTCTAAGTCTCGCAACCATAAGTCTCACTAAATCTCATTACTTATACAAATACTAGTTTGATTGATAGAGTTGACTAGATACAATATGAAATATAATATAAGAGTGGGTACGATACAAATGTCCCACCTACCAAGCAAATCACCCAAAAATAGCTATGTGCCAGCGATGCGTCTACTGATCCGTGCGGTCAGCCTGCATGAACTGTGGCACAACGGGGGTGAGTTGCCAACTCGTGAGTAGAAAAACATCAAAAAGTAGAAATCGAATAAACAACGACTCCTAGGTCAACTATATCATAAAGGTAATACTATGATATCTAGGGTGACCGTATCTGTATATGTGCCAACAATGTAATCAATGCTAATGATCATACGGTTAACATCCAACAGTAATAACAAATGCCTGTGTGCATGTGGATCTCATCCACGTGTCAACCGATGACACAACAACATCATGCATGTAAATATCATAAAAGCATATGCATGAAAATATGAGGATATAAAACAACGTGTGTCCCTCACGACACATCAAAATCATGGAATCTGAGTGTCCAGTATCAACACTTGAAACATCATGAAACCCGTGTCCAGCATCGACACGTAAATCCTCATTTCTCAAGCTCCGTCAGTCCGGATATGCCCATGGGCTCCGTCTGCGGGATCGGCCCTCGGGCTCCGGCAGAACGGGTCGGTCCCTATCCATCTCTCGACTCTGGTCGGTATCCTCCGGATAACCGCCTGGACCAACCAATCACCGGTAGGTAGTAGTCCCTCTGCCAGACTCACCATATACTGCACAACAAATCCGTTCTCGCTCCGGGGTACCATACCGGGTCCACATGTACCCGTAATCGGCCTCATCCAGCTCCTCGAATCGGTTATCACTGTCACACGTCTCAGAACCGAGAAAACGCATGGTGGACGCACTGAAATATCATATCAAGAGAAACCGGGTTTTTAAAACAATATATACTTCCTTTTTAAAATGACCACGGTTCTCAAATCCAGAAATCTCATGAAAACGGCATATCTCAATGCGTAAAATCGTAAAGCATGATGTATGCGACATATAACATAATGTAAGCATATCCGTATATCATGCAGCATGGAACAGTAATATGCACATATCAAAGGAAAACCGCACTTTTTAAATGAATCCAGTTTTAAAATATATCATGTGGTTCCCAATTTATCCAAAGTCGAATGCAACATCGTATAAATGTGTATATGTAACTATAGCAAGTAAAATTATGCAAGGAGTCATATCCTGATGCACCAGTCCTACTGTGTAGTGACTTGGCAATTATCAATGATGAAGTGTGTGAGCCGGCAAATCCGTGTAAGTGTAACATACGCATCATCGGTAATGGTGCAGGTGTACTAGCACAGGTATATGTAATGCAATGAGAGTGACATGAGCGCAGCATAAAGTAAATCGTATGCGAATGCTGACATGTATACATATCTAACATGACCGAGTCGGTGAATCTATCAATCGGCATCCAGCCTCACAACATCACGTACGGTAAAATCCATCGTACGACATCCTCTAGTCAAGGGTGTGATCAATCATTAAGCCCAACTCATCACGTACGGAAAATCATCGTACGGCGGCATCAAAACATCGAGGATCCTATCATCCTATGTGACAATGAGGGGTACGGACCTAACAACTCGTATGGAATATCACTCATAATTCGCGACATTCTATATATATATATATCTATATACCTATGTCCCAAGTCGCATCCATAACAATCCGATATCGGGGGGCCTGCAGGGTATCAATCCTCTCAATCGACTCGCATCCGTATACCAATATATCATCAAGTCATCATATCACATCGAATATTCTTTTCATCGCATTTATATCTCACATCAAGTCAATATATATATACATTCAACCCTATACATCAAATGTCATGCTACTCTAAAATTCATACTTATTCTAGTGCAACTATATATCTACAAGTCATGATTCACATTCACTTTTTATATTTTAAAAGCTTTCATGTTATATCTCAATACATATATTCTATCATTCATCTCTAACTATCCCTTAACCATAACCCTAGTTTCCTAATCTAGGTTTCCTTACCCATATTCTATATATAAATCGGTTTCCATCAAGTTTGCGGGGGTGCTATACGCCATCCACCCGACTTCCCCCGTAGATATAGATCTACTCACCTTGATCTTGCTCGCCGAAGTCGATGTCTCCATCCTCTTCTTCATCGTCCGAAGTCCACGTGAGGGTACCTACTTATATAACACAATCACAATGCGTATTAAAATCAAGGCGGAAAACCAAAACGGCACACGTTTCGCTCATAGGTTAAATCCTACAACCTAACATGCAAAACAAGACCAATAACCTAGGTCGTTGACGTTCAAACGCTACACGATGGAAACATAATACTAAATAGCAAATTCAAATTCATTAATAGCCACAAAACAATTTCATAAACTATGTAAAACACTCCCAGAATTTATCCTATATGAAATTAGCCAATTTTGCACATAGGAGGGGTCTAGTTTACTACTAAGGGATCCATGAACCAAACACCAACCCCAAAAGTCATGACCTGGCCGCAATTTAGGGCCAAATGGATTATTTCTGCGGCAAAGGGTTCAAGTCAGGGCCTCGGGTCTTCAGGGTAACTCCTAGGTTGCCTGCTTGACTCACTGTGATCGCTAAAATATTTTCAGGTCACCGGGGTTATAGCAGATATCAATATACCAACACAACAGTTAACAAAATACGATATCGGTGTTTCGAAGATTGGGAATTGGGTTACTAATCTCTTGTTTAGCCCACTATATCATCACTACAGGGGTTATATGGTCTCTACTAATCTTAATTACACTTCACAATTCAAAAATCCCACAAACTTCTTCTAGGAAATTTCTAAGTTCACTAAATCTCGATATATCAATTCTAAACTAACAATAGAAGCTAATGGAATGCAATACTATACTAATGGTGTAATAATTACCTCATTTGGCAACTCAAGAAAATTCTGGAGTTGCCCAAGTGTCCAAAATCCTTGCTTTCTTGGTCCAAAGTGTTTGTTGTGAGCTTGTGCATGTTTTTATTGAAGTGGGGATGAGGTTTTTATGTGATTTTGATGATGAAATGAGGAGGTAGAGGTGGGAGGGAGAGAGGGCAGCAGCCATGGGAGGAAGGAGGGGGAGAAAAGATGAAAATGATAATGAAAAACAAAGGCCAAGACCAAGGTTGACCCCTCATATCTCTCTCTCTTGCCCATACCTTATTTTTTAATCCCTTTACATTTTCTTTTCCTTTTCTTCTCTTCTCAATTTAAAACTAAACCATGCAAGAAAAAAATGAAGAAAAGACCATTGTAGGAAAATATAACAAGTGTGAAAAATGACTTGGTGCATGTTATGTGCACAAAACCGGATTAATTCAAGATCAGCGATATTTAATCGCGATTAGCATTAAAATAGTGCATAATAAATCGTAGGAATTCATATAAAACACCCTCTTTTTAGTAATTTCTATAATTTTACAAATATTTTCCAATTTATCGGTATTTAATTATACCGCAATATTAAAATATTCACAATATTTATTATCTAATTATAAAAATTCCCAAAAATAATATTTTATTTTTCTGAAATGTTACATAAACCTCCAAGATAAGGCAACTAGATCACTTGGTGTGTTAAACTATGTAACCTAGAATAAGTAGAGTGTGATTATGAGTAGCTTATCTCACTATCCCTTGATTATCAACACATGATACACTAGGGTTTTGAGAGGAAGAAGGAGAGAGCAAGCTTGAGGAGAGAGAATGTATTTGTGATAATGATAATAAAAAAAATAATGACTAACTTAAATATGACCATAAGCATGGCATGGAAAATATCTCATCAAAATATCTAGAGCCCAAAAATATCTCACAAAAAATATGTAAGGTCAAAAAATCGATCCAAGTCAAATAGTCAACCTAAGTAGCCATCCCACAAATTATCATTTACCAAAAATTACAATATCTTTTCTTCACCTCATATTTGTTTTGACCAAGTCAATGTTCAAAACCCTAATGAGATGTCTCCTTCTATATCCCCTCTCAACTGTATATACATACCCGCATCCATGTTCCGAAAAACACGAATACAATGAGACGAAGCTAATCCAATAATCAAATACTAGGATTAGGCTTAAACCAAAGCCCACTAGTATTGTCTGCCCGAACATCACACGCGGATAAGTACACGTATGTGATGGAACCCTGTCGTAAAACCATACGACCTCTACTCGTTTCGCCCGAAGCTGGGAAACCCTCTGTGTGGGACTCTGAAGACTCGACACTACGCTGGCAGTGGGTTTAACCACAGGCCGCAAGTGGTACTAGCTGTATGTAACGGTCCCCAGGTAGATGTTGATAAGAAGGCCGATGAGGAAACCTATCCGAACTCCTACTGATCCTGAATGTGACAATCTCCCTACAGTCCGGTCTGTTTGTCTAAGAGTATCGCATATCGGGCGTAGGGGCGGTAAACGCCAGACCCCTAATAGCGGTATAAGTCGTGTCGGAGTACAGTCCAAAACACCCTAAGAAACTACTGGAGTACCTACTAGTAAATTTCGCTTGCCCTGGCCAGGAACTTTGTGTAATGGCGTTCCGAACACAGCGCGATATCAACCCCCAATACCGGGAGAGACGAATCCTATCTAACCGCCACTGCCTCCAAGTGCTTCGGGGCAGCACCCAACTAATACCTATTTGCACGACTCAATAGAGCCGTGGAAGGGTAGTAATATAAGAACAGTGGGAACACACTTGAGGCGAAGTAACAGTGTCAAGTCAAAGGACTAAGCTGTACTCATGTCACCTGGGAACTGCTACCTGACGATAGGCATAGTACCAACCAGCAGTTCCCTACGAGTCTTATCCAGTGTACTCATAACCTAACAAGCACCTGCATACTATCTCCAGTACGATGTACTAATGGCTGTGGGACAAACCATCTCCCCTGCTGGGATGAGAAGCGTATACACTAGTCTACTCCGGAGTATCGATGCCCCGTCTCGATAATCGTACGACTAAGGACCTGTATAAGGATGTGTTTGTAAATTACCCAGCCTCCACTAATGTGATTGTCATCACAACGCTGGTAATCAAGCAAAGATCCTAAGGGCTCTACTAATATGTATAAGGGATATGTCAAAAGAAACACATGCACATGTTGAAGTAGAAATAAACCAAGTAGCATACTACCATTTTGAGCAAGACTGTTGTAGGGTTCCTAGGCACTCTAACAAGGTTCAACAAGGTATCAACCATGCCCGATTAAAATTTTAGCTGTACCGAACAACCCTAAACAAGAACTTTGCTAGATTATTAGGGTTTCACATGCAAGTAAATATCATTACAGCTAAGTGAATACGAAATACAACCTTTGTAGATCGGTCCTTCACTTCATAAGCTCCTTGTTATAGTCCATTCGCTGTGATCATTGTGCTTCCGGACTCTCGGACGGCTCCATGAGAAGATAGCAACGGTATTGCTTGAAGTCTTCGAGGCCGAAGCTGATCTACGTTGAGGGAATACGAACTCAAGCTTATACTTCACTAACTAGAGAATTAGTGAAGCAAACACCCTAAACTAAAGTGCTAGTCTAGTAGAGGATGATGAAATAGGAAATGGGTACACTTTAGAATTTCTTTTCTCACTATATTTCTCTCTCTTTATCAAACCCTAGCAAGCATTTGAAGGAGGAAGAAGATGAGCTCAAAAATGAGAATGAAAAACTAATCAAGAGAGAGAGAGCTAACCATGGGTGAGTGGGTATCATATACTAACTCATGTAGAGACATAACCATGGCTAATTATAGTGGTTAGGTTTATAAATATGCTAAGTAAAACAAAAATAGTGGACTTTGGTCAATGCACTCACAAGCTTCATGAAGCTTCATGCACTTGAACAATTATCCGCTAATTTTGTATTTACATTGTATATTAAAACCCCACCAATATAATTATAATGGTATATGTCTCATACACACATGTAGAGTGTATCAACAACCATGATACAAAATGAACACAAATAAATATATATCACATATATATTAAGTTGTGCACAAGTGAGAAAAACAAATGCTTAAGTGAACCAATGTTAGTTAATGTAAATTAGTATATCACATATACTATTATACACTAAATTATTAAATCAACACTTGACTTAATAATCTGGTTATATCACATATAACCGACTAACATCCAACGTATCGACTTATCGAATCAACCCTTGATTCGATAACCTGGTTATATCGCATATAACCGATCGATACAAACATCGCGAGAATAGAATACGGTATCACATACTCGCATTAATCTCGGTCCCGCACATATCACATATGCGCTCCTATTTCGTTTTGCCTGAGCCAGTAAAACCTCTATGTAGGACTCTAAAGACTCGTCAATATGCCGGCAGTAGGTGATGATCATATCAAGCACCCACAAGCCGTCAGCGGTACTAGCTGGACGTAACGGCTACCCGGGTATTGAGCGATCAGAAGATCAGCAAGCAAACCCGCTCCAACTCCTGCAAAAATCCTGACAGTGACACTACCGTACAGTCCGGTCTCCTCGTCTGATATGTCGCATATCAAGTCTAGGGGTGGTAAAGGTCAGACCCCAATAACCGATAAGTCATGCCGATATAAGGCTCATAACGGGTCGAGAAACTACCGTTAACACTTACCAGTAAATCTCTAAACCAGCCCTGGCAGCGACTTCCCTGTTTTGGCCAATAGAGAATAGCGCAACATCAACCCCCAATACCGGGAGAGACGAAACCCCTCCTATCGCTCATTGCCTCCATGCGACTCGGGACTGTACCCAAAAACCACCGTTTTGCATGCCCTCTTGGACGTGGTAAGGTGGAAATCAAAGCACAGTGGGAATCACACAAGACTCTATGACGATCTCGGGTCTACAGACTAACCTGCACTAGTGTCACCAGAGAACTGCCATATGACGTGAGGTATAATACCATCTGGGAGTTCTCGGCGAGTCCGTCCAGTGTACCCAGTCTCCACTGAGCACCCGTATATCATCTCTGATGTCAAACACCAATGGATATAGGATTATCCATCGCCCATCTATATGGGTCGAGAAGCTATACGCTAGTCTACTCTGGTATATCGATGCCCCGTCTTGATACACCCACGACTAGGGACCTTGAAGGATGTACTTATGGACTACCATGTCTCCACTAGTATGATCCTCATCATAGTCCAGGTAGTCAAGTACACATCCTAAGGGCTTTACCAACATGTAGCAGAGAGACAATAAGTGTACACGTTAAGGTAAAGAGTAACCAGATAGCATACTATCATGTCGAGCAAGAAAGTCCTCCCTATATATGTCCAAGCATCCACTACAATATACATCTCATGTATAGTAATGACCTCTAGGGCATACATATAACTAACAGTCTCCCACTTGCACTAGGGCCATCTGATAACAGTGGTTGTAGTATCTCATACTCAACCATCCCATAATAGTCTCTCTCTGGGAAAAGGCCTTTGTGAGTGGATCCGCCGTGTTGTCCTCTGAGTCTACTCTCCTGACCTGGATCCCCTGGAGATCAACCATCTCCATGATCAGGTGACACTGCCTTAGAATATGCCTGGATCACTGATGGGACAGGCGTTCCTAGGCGTAAGCCACAACTCCATTGTCACACAATGGTAGGAATGAAGTTCATCTCATGAACTAGTATACACCTAGACTGCCTCTTTGGTAGTATCTTTGGTAACGATGTATCTTGCCTTTATTCGTCTAGTATGTCACGGTATCTAGCTTGGAACTCTTCCAACATACCGTCCCTCTACTGAGGGTAAAGACAATGCCTTCGACAGACATTCAGTCGTCCTTATCACCCTGGAACATTTCCAGTGATTCTCCCCAGTATCGATTGATACCATCTCACTACAACTAGTGAGTATCCTAACATCCAATTCGATCTATCTCATAGATCCAAACCCAGGATTTAGGAGGTATCAATTTGATCCTTTATGGAGAATCATTGTGATAAGCGGAGATTGACCGAGCGTAGCATAGGAAACTACTTCCCTATCAAGAGTATGTCATCCGCGTACTCTACGAGGATCGCCACCATACTCTCTACAACCTTTTTGTGTATACAAGGTTCATCTACCATTTTGATGAAGTCAAACTCTTTGACTACCACATCAAAACAGACGTTCCAACTCCGCGATGCCTGCTTTATCACATAAAACATCTTGCACACGTTTCTGCTACTCCCACTGTCTACGAAGCTCTCTTGCTGTGTACTTATAGATGCTCTCTTCTAAAACATCATTTAGAAAAGCAGTCATGACACCCATCCGCCAGATATCGTAGTCATGGTATGTAGCAATGGCAAGTAGGATCTGGATGGACTTAAGCATAGGCCCCAGAAAAGGTTTCATCATTAGCCACAACTGGTCTATGATGCAAACCTTTAACAAGTCTAGCTTTGAAAGTCTCAACATTTCCATGTACACCAAGTAATCTTCTCAAGATATAGTTGCTCCTAATAGGGATTTAACCCTTCAGATAAAGCAACCAAAGTCCATACTTTGTTGATGTATAAGGATTCCATCTCAGATCACTAAGATTCCAGCCATTCTTACAGAGTCCCACTCCTGATGGCCTGCTCGAAACTAGTTGGGTCATCATCTCATGATGTAATCCTCGCTCCCACTGTCATAGAGAAACCGAAGTATCTCTCAGGTGGGTGAGGAACCCTACTAAATCGGCGGAGAGGCTGAGGTTCATTGGAATCTACTGAATCCTTTGGTTCTACCAAATCATCTGCTGTAGTTTGTATAGCTGGAACTCCTTCCAGTTCTACCTCATGACCACTAATTTCTTCTCAAGAAATTCCCTTTCACAAAGGTGGCATGTTGAGAAACAAAACATTTTTGTTCCTCCGTTTGGTAGAAGATATTCCCTTGCTAATGCTTAGGATATCCAATAAACTTGCACAGATCAGACTTTGCCTAGAGCTTGTTCGGATTATGCTTTTAGACATAGGTTGGACAACCCCAAATCTTAACATGCTTAAGATATGGGCTCTTCCCATTCCATATGACATATGAAGTGGTAGGCAACTGATTTGATTTGAGCCCTATTCAATAGGTATGCATCTTCTCAAGTGCAGAACTCCCAAAAGGAAATAGGAAACTCAGTAGTACTCATCATAGAGCACACCATATCATATAGGGTGCTATTGCTCCGTCCCGATATACCATCGTGCTATGGTGTATACGGAGGAGTAATGCTGAGAGAGAATCTCATTCTCCTTTAGAATAGTCCAGGAATCCCGTGTTCAAGTATTCTCCTCCCTAATCACATCAAAGGACATAATACTTATACCCGTTTGTGGTTCTCTACATCTAATTTATATTCTTTGATTATCTCAAAAGTTTCGGACTTGTGTTTCAACAGGAACATATGTCTGAATCTTGAGAGATCATCAGTGAATGTAATGAAGTACAAAGAACCGATCCTGGCATATGTAGACTGGGGACCTTCATACATCAGCATGTATCAATCCCAAAAGTTCACCAACTCTTTCTCTGTTTCCAATAAACAGAGCTGTGGTCATCTTATCTTTGTGACATGACCGGCAAGTTTCACAAGATGTAAATTCAAACTAATTTAAATATGCATCTAGATGTAACTTCAGATAGTCAGGTCGCATTGATATGACCTAGTCTACAATGCCTCAAGAAGAATTCATTCAGTTCTGAACTCTTCCTCTTGTGTGTGTTCGTTATGTTAAGAACTGTAGTTTGATTTAGAACGTCAATGCTTTTAGATAACGTGCCTGAACCGATCAACTCTTGATATAGGAAATGTTCAAAACATTATCCAACAATACAATATTATATCCTTCTTTACTAATAAAGAGACTGATATGATGTTGTATATCAGGTTCAGTATCTAATAACATTCGTTCAGAATCAGTGTATTTTCTAATACAGGGTGATAGTGACCAACAAACTTGGCAGCAACACTTGCACCGTTTCTATCTCATGAAACTTATCACCCGTTCTCAGTTCTCTACCTATCTGTAGCCCATGTAACAAATTACATTTGCGGGATCCTGATCCGGGATCTCATACCCACGACGTAAAGGATACCGAGAAACAGTTCTCTGTAATGAAAAAAACTAATCAAGAGAGAGAGAGAGCTAACCATGGGTGAGTGGGTATCATATACTAACTCATGTAGAGATATAACCATGGCTAATTATAGTGGTTAGGTTTATAAATATGTTAAGTAAAACAAAACTAGTGGACTTTGGTCAATGCACTCACAAGCTTCATGAAGCTTCATGCACTTGAACAATTATCCGCTAATTTTGTATTTACTTTGTATATTAAAACCCCACCAATATAATTATAATAGTATATGTCTCATACACCCATGTAGAGTGTATCAACAACCATGATACAAAATGAACACAAATAAATATATATCACATATATATTAAGTTGTGCACAAGTGAGAAAAACAAATGCTTAAGTGAACCAATGTTAGTTAATGTAAATTAGTATATCACATATACTATTATACACTAAATTATTAAATCAACACTTGACTTAATAATCCGGTTATATCACATATAACCGACTAACATCCAACGTATCGACTTATCGAATCAACCCTTGATTCGATAACCTGGTTATATCGCATATAACCGATTGATACAAACATCGCGAGAATTGAATACGGTATCACATACTCGCATTATTCTCAGTCCCGCACATATCACATATGCGCTCCAATTTTGTTTTGCCTGAGCCAGTAAAACCTCTATGTAGGACTCTAAAGACTCGTCAATACGCCGGCAGTAGGTGATGATCATATCAAGCATCCACAAGCCGTCAGCGGTACTAGCTGGACGTAACGGCTACCCGGGTATTGAGCGATCAGAAGATCAGCAAGCAAGCCCGCTCCAACTCCTGGAAAAAGCCTGACAGTGAAACTACCATACAGTCCGGTCTCCTCATCTGATATGTCGCATATCAAGTCTAGGGGTGGTAAACGTCAGACCCCAATAACCGATAAGTCATGCCGATATGATGCTCATAACGGGTCGAGAAACTACTGGTAACACTTACCAGTAAATCTCTAAACCATCCCTGGCCAGGGACTTTCCTGTTATGCCCAATCGAGCATAGCGCAACATCAACTCCCAATACCGGGAGAGATGAAACCCCTCCTATCGCTCATTGCCTCCATGCGACTCGGGACTGTACCCAAAAACCACCGTTTTGCACGCCCTCTTGGACGTGGTAAGGTGGAAATCAAAGCACAAAGGGAATCACACAAGACTCTATGACGATCTCGGGTCTACAGACTAACCTGCACCAGTGTCACCAGAGAACTGCCATCTGATGTGAGGTATAATACTATCTGGGAGTTCTCGGCGAGTCCTTCCAGTGTACCCAGTCTCCACTGAGCACCCGTATATCATCTCTGATGTCAAACACCAATGGATATGGGATCATCCATCGCCCATCTATATAGGTCGAGAAGCTATACGCTAGTCTACTCTGGTATATCGATGCCCCGTCTCGATACACCCACGACTAGGGACCTTGAAGGATGTACATATGGACTACCATGTCCCCACTAGTATGATCCTCATCATAGTCCAGGTAGTCAAGTACACATCCTAAGGGCTTTACCAACATGTAGCAGAGAGACAATCAGTGTACATGTTAAGGTAAAGAGTAACCAGATAGCATACTATCATGTCGAGCCAGAAAGTCCTCCCTATATATGTCCAAGCATCCACTACAATATACATCTCATGTATAGTAATGGCCTCTAGGGCATACATATAACTAACAACTGTCAATACTTCTGTGAATATCCCAAGCTTCCATTAAGTAATATACAATCCAGTATGATACAATAATGGCTTCTAGGGCATATACACTAACAATCTCCCACCTTCACTAGGGTCATATGCTGGCATATCGCAGACCTATCATCTTGAATAGCCTCTCGAACTGCGTCTGAGGGATGGCCATTGTGAATGGATCTGTAGTGTTATTCTCCATATCTACTCTCTTCACCTCGATCTCCCGACGATCTACGATCTCTCTGATCAGGTGGTACCGTCTCAAAATGTGTCTGGACTTTTGATGGGACTTGGGTTACTTCGCTAAAGCTATAGCGCCGTTGTTGTCGCAATACTGCGGTATTGGATCAACAATGGTTGGAACCATCTAAAGTTCTGTAAGGAACTTCTTCATCCAGACTGCTTCTTTCGCGGCATTGCAAGAAGTTATGTACTCCACTTCCATTGTTGAGTCAACAACGGTGTCCTTTTTGGAGCTTTTCCAAAAGACCGCCCCTCCATTGAGGGTACAGAAATAACCCGACATGGACTTGGAGTCATCCTTGTCACTCTGGAAGCTGGAGTCAACAAAGGCCTCGATCTGGAGGTCTTTTCCTCCATACACCAAGAACATCTCCTTAGTTCTTCTTAGGTACTTGAGAATGTTCTTTACTGCTATCCTGTGCTCCTCCCCTGGGTTCGACTGATACCGGCTTACAACGCTCATTACGTAGCTACATCTGGTCTGGTACACAACATCGCATACATTATAGAACCTACCGCAGATGCGTAGAGTATAGATGACATGCGAGCCCTTTCCAAATCAGTCTTGGGAGACATCTCTTTGGAGAGGGTGATTCCGTGACAAGCCGGTAGGTTACCGTGCTTTGAATCTTCCATACTGAATCTTTTTGGTATGGTATCGATGTACCTTGACTGTGAAAGTCCCACTATCCGTTTAGATCAATCACGATAGATCTGGATCCCCAGAATGTAGGAGGCATCACCCAGGTCCTTCATGGAGAACCTCTGTGACAAGAATCCTTTGACTGACTGTAGTGTAGGAATGTCATTTCCTATAAAGAGAATGTCATCCACATACAAAACGAGGAATACCACAGTTCTCCCTACAATCTTACTGTAAATGCATTGTTCATCTGGAATTTTGATAATGTCGAATTCCTTGACCGTCTCATAAAAATAGATGTTCCAACTCCGCGATGCTTGCTTTAGTCTATAAATGGACTTAAGCAACTTGCACACTTTACCGCTGCTCCCACTCTGAATGAAACCCTCTGGCTAATCCATATAGACGCACTCTTCCAAATTGCCATTTAGAAAAGCCGTCTTTACGTCCATCTGCCAGATCTCATAATCGTGGAATGCAGCAATGGCAAGAAGGATCCGAATGGATTTGAGCATAGCCACTGGAGAAAAGGTTTAGTCATAGTCCAAACCAGGTCTTTGACGAAAACCCTTTGCAACAAGTCTAGCCTTATAGGTTTCAACCTGTCCATCTACACCAATTTTCTTTCTGAAGATCCATTTGTAGCCTACGAGTTTTACCCCTCCTGGAGCAATGTCCAAAGTCCATACTTTGTTGGTGTACATAGACTCCATTTTGGTCTGCATTGCATCTAGCCATTTTAGCGAGTCGCGGCTCTGAATGGCTTGTTGGAAGATAGTAGGCTCATCATTTTCAATGATGCAATCCTCTCGATCCCCGTCTATGAGAAAACCGTAGTATCTCTCGGGCGGATGAGACTGCCTACTACTCTTGCGGAGTGGCGCTGGGATGTCCAGTTCTTCTGAAACCTCTGGATCTACCAAGCTTTTGTTAGTTATGTATATGCCCTAGAGGCCATTGTTGTACATATGATGTATATTATGATGGATGCTTGGATATATACAGAGAGGACTTTCTTGCTCGTCATGATAGTATGCTATTTGGTTTCACTTTATCTCAACATGTTGACTTGTATTGGTTTACTGTTTTTCTCTCATATGTTGATAAAGCCCTTAGGATCTGTACTCGACAACTGGGATTATGATGAGATCATAATAGTGGGGCCACGGTAGTCGATGAGTACATCCTATAAATGTTCCTAGTCGAGGGTGTATCGAGACAGGGCATCGATACACCAGAGTAGACTAGCGTATACGCATCCTGACCCATATAATGGGCGATGGATGATCCCATATCCATCGGTGTTTGACATCAAGGATGGTATACGGGTGCTCAGTGGAGACTGGGTACACTGGACGGACTCGCCGAGAACTCCCAGATGGTGATATACCACACGTCAGATGGCAGTTCTCCGGTGACACTGGTACAGGGTAGTCTGTAGACCCGAGATCGTCATAGAGTCTTGTGTGATTCCCACTGTGCTTTGATTTCCACCTTACCACGTCCAAGAGGGCGTGCAAAACGGTGGCTTTTGGGTACAGTCCCGAATCATATGGAAGCAATGAGCGATCGGAGGGGATTCGTCTCTCCCGGTATAGGGAGTTGATGTTGTGCTGTGTTCGATTGGCTATAACTGGAAGTCCCTGGCCAGGGCTGATATAGAGATTTACTGGTAAGTGTTACTAGTAGTTTCTCGACCTGTTATGAGCCTCACATCGACACGACTTATCGGTTACAGGGGTCTGACTTATACCACCCCTAGACTTGATATGCGACATATCAGACGAACAGACCGGACTGTACGGGAGTGTTACTGATTGGATTCACAGGAGAACGGACAGGCTAGCTTTTTGATCTTCTGATCGCTCAATACCTGGGTGGCTGTTACGTTTAGCTGACCGCTTGCAGCTTGTGGGTGTTTGATATGATCATCACCTGCTACCGGCGTTTTGACGATTCTTTAGAATCCTACACAGAGGTTTCTTGGCTCAGGCAAAACAGAGTAGAGGCACATATGTGATATGTGCAGGACCGAGGATAATGCGATATGTGATACCGTACTATATTCTCGCGATATTTAGATATGAACCGGGTCATCGGATCAAGTGTTGATTCGATGAATCGGTACATGAGATATTAGTCCGTTATATTCGATATAGCCGGATCGTTGGATCAAGTGTTGATTCGATGATTTAATGTATAATGATATATATGATATATTGTATTACATTATCTAATATCAGCTCGCTTTATTATTTCGTTTTCTCACCGGATTAATACATTGATATATATGCGATATATGTTAATTGTATTATTTTCTTTTGTTGAAAATATATAATATATATGTGATATATATTATTGTGACATGATATGATTTATTATGAAACATGTTTAGTGATGAAAAAAGAGATTAGGGTTTGATTAGGGTTAGCTCCTTCTTGCTCATTCTAGAAGCATTTCCTTTTGTCTTGGTTAAGATATTATGGTTGATACTTATCCATGACTCATTCTTAACCTAACCAAACCCTAGCTCTAGTTTATTCTCTACAAAGGTTAAGCCTCTCATCCTTGACCATGGTTCCATAATCAATCATATATTCTTTACTACTATTCATCACAAAAGGATTATCTTTTTCATTCTTCATCTTCTTTTCTCTTGAGTTTTGGAAAGAGCTCACTAGTTATTTCTTTTGTGATGATTTCTTGTGAGAAAATGATATAAAAAAGGAAAGCATAAATACTACTCCATCATCCTCATCTAATCTAGCCCATTAGATTAGGGTGTTCACCTCATTAGAGTGAGAGAGCTTGAGTTATAGCAACTTCGACGTAGATTATCGGAGAAGCGGAACACTACAAGCTAGCATGGATCGTTCGAGTCGTGGAGCCTCTCTTGAGTCCGGGAGATCATGGATCGCGGTGAAGGGACTTCTACTCGGAGCTTATGAAGCGAAGGAGCGGACTACAAAGGTTGTAATCCCTCACACTTAGTAGTAAAGATGTTTACTTGCATGTTAAACCCTAATAATCTAGCAAAGATCCCGTCTTTGGGTTGTTCAGCACGTCTAAAATTTTATTCGGGCATGTTTGATGCCTTATGAACCCTCACAAGAGTGCCTAGGAACCCTACAGTGGTATCAGAGCCTAGCTAGAGCATTAGGCGATGTGTTAACGAAGTTAAAACTCCGAACGAACCCGAATACGTCATTTTAAACCCCTCTCTGGACAATTTTTTAAATATGGGATTTTTCTGAATTAAAAATACTCAAAAAAATCAGCAGGGAATTCTATGAATTATCATGAAACACGAGCTCACAATTCGATGAAGTCGCCGCGGAACCGCGGTGGGAACCTGCTTCCCGCTGCGGTTCTGCGGCCGATATTTGGAATTGGGACACGTGGCTTCAGGGTATTATCCGTAGGTACTTGTTGCTGCTTCTGGGTATTTTTAAACTGTCTCAAGTGTTGAGTGTTCTGGGGTTTATTTTGTAATCGTAGATTCGATTGGAATATTTAAATTCGTTATTATTTCCGGATGTTTAGAAACTGTTAAAATGTTCGAACGGATATCATTAACTCACTTTTTCCCGGCATGTAAAACTTTCAAGTGTTGAATTTTTATCGGGTTTAAATCTTTCGGAAAAATTGTACAAGTAACACGGTGGACCCTCTAGAAGACAACAAACCTTAACTCGATTATGTGACCGTCTTGAACTGCCTCTAAAGCTTAGGGTTTGGGGCAGTACGGCGTGCCACATGTGAGGCGTCGGCTTGACCCTTCTACGGCTCGATCACCGGTACTGTGACATATTCTGGGAATATTTGAACTCCGCTCAAGTGTTGAGCAATTTAGGAAATTTGGGGTATTTGATTATCTATTCGGAAAGTTTAATACTGTCTATTTATCTGGAATGTGATACAATATGTGGAATTCATAGAGTTAGGCAAGAAATGCGAAGTATGTGATATTTCGGATTTACGATGTCTAAAGTGATTGTGGATTCCAAATATTGTCGTTTTACAATTTCTTTTCTGTGACCGTAAGTGTAGTATGTAGTTGTATTGCCGGTTTTCGTTGCTATACATCAACGACGATCGGTGTATGCATACTTACTTACGTTGATGATATGTGATATTATGTATTGCTGTGATATGTTATATTGGATCGTCGTGTTCTGAATAGCCGGGGGTTTTAAATGAGATGAGGATTTTTATTTTCATTCATGTAAAATTCATTTGTATGTAATATTCTTTTATTGGGGCACTTCTGGGATGAGGTTGATGTCACCAGTGTATATTATTTACTTTTCCGCATTAGGTAGACCCAAGGAAGGGAGCACAAGTAACCGGGTTCTAAGGTCCAGTGGGAGGCCATCTCGAGGAGTCGAGACCGGGTCTCCTAACCCTAGAATTGGCAGTGTTACTTGCCGCTCTCGTAGGGGCCTTGGGAAGTGGGTTTGGCTATTCGTCGCGACCGTGGAATCCGTGTTTTATACCGGCTCGTATTGAAAACACGGATATCCTAGTATATCCAATATTTCATATATGTTCTTCTGCCGCAATGTTCTGTGATGAGATCATATTACTTCCTGAGACGAATGCTTATACTATATATATATGCTGATATATAAATATTACTGCTTTCGTTTCTTCTGTGATGCTTAGGAAGCATAAGCTGATGGGATTTTATTAATGAGATTAATAAAAAGAAAAGAAACCTAAAAGATGTTGTAGAATCAAAACTTTATAAAAAGGGTAGCTACAGTTTTGCTTTGCATAGCGGTATATATGATATACCCTGCACTTTATTCGATGAGGAAAGAGCCGAGATCCCTTCACCGGGAGTGACCTCTTTAGCAAAACTGGCAGATGCTACAACTCTCGATTTGTCTTTTGATTGCTTTTAGAGTTTTGCTTTGCATAGCGGTATATATGATATACCCTGCACCTTATTCGATGAGAAAAGAGCCGAGATCCCTTCACCGGGAGTGACCTCTTTAGCAAAACTAATGAAAGTCTAAAAAACACTCCATTTCAAAATTTCACATGATTCTACGGCGATATCAAGTTCATTACGCAATAGGTTTTCTGAAAAACTTGTCGTAGCCCTCTGTCATTTCAAATAAAGACTATTTAGTATTCGTGCTGCGTTTGTTGACCTCTGTCAAGGCGTAGTGTGCGGTAGCTGATTAGTAATTATCTGTAAAACATGTGATGTGATTGGATTAGGGTAGTCGTACGACCTTGTTGACCTTTGTCAAGGGTCGTGCGAGTGGGTTTGATTCAATCAAGAAATGACGGGTTGAACTTGACTAGTGCACTATGGTTTGTTGACCTCTGTCAAGGTCATAGCATACTAGGGGCAAAATAATATCGGGAATTTTAAGTGTTGAAATTTTCAATGAGATTGCATACCTCCTATGAGATAGTTGGATCCTGATACCCACTGCAAGTAAAAGTTACTCCTGGGAGAGTTTTACACAGGACAATTAGCCGATCAAGTAGGTGTCTAGAAAAGTGTTAACGGGGTTACGCCTCTGGGAAAATGAGGTTTACTTTAATTAGGTCCGTGCGAAGGCATGGGGAACCTCCCTCAAGTACCGACACTGATATGGCTGAAAGATTGACGAAATTGTAGGGTGTAATTAATCCCGGCTAATCTTACCTTTTAGGGTTTGAAGGTAGATTTGATAAAAACAGTGGGAGACATCCTGATTAGATAAGTTAATAACCAATCTAATCTTGCAAGAGCATACGCTAAAGTGTTTTCTTCTCTCTCTCTCCAGGTAGCGACCATGTCAGGCCATAATCAAGATAATAATATGGATGTATTGACTTAACCTGCTTATTATACTGAGCAGGGGAACGTTGGACCCGTTCTTTCTTATAAGAGTTATAAGACTGAATAGGGAATAGGAGAATATCTGGATTCTCACGCCGCCCAAAAGAACATGCATGTTGATGCATCTTCTTCAGGTGTGTTAGTTATTGAGAACTGTTTCTCAGTTCACCCTACGTCCTGGGTATTAGATACCGGGTCAGGATCCCACATATGTAAATTGTTACATGGGCTACGGAAAGGTAGAGAACTGAGAAAAGGTGATCATTCCGTTCAAGTAGGAAACGCTGCAAATATTGCAGCCAAAGCAGTTAGCAAATATCACCTAGTATTACCAAGTGGTGATACACTGATTCTGAATGAGTGCTATTATATACCGAACATGATGTGCAACATTATATCAGTTTCTTTATTGAGTAAAGAAGGATATAATTTTGTAGTACAGGATAATGTTATGAACATATTCCTAGATCAAAAGTTGATTGCATCAGGCTCGTTACATAATGGCATATTCATTCTAAATCAAAATACAGTCCTCAATATACAAAATACATACAAGAGGAAAAGTTCAGAAATGAACGAATCCTTCTTGTGGCATTGTAGACTTGGTCATATCAATGCGACACGACTAGCTAAGTTACATAAAGATGGATATTTGAACCCGTTCGAATTATCATCTTATGATACTTGCCATTCATGTCTCAAAGGAAAAATGACCAAAGCTCCGTTTAGTGGACACGTAGAAAAAGTTACGGAACTCTTAGGACTGGTACATAGTGATGTATGCGGTCCCATGTCTACGCATGCCAGGAACGGTTCTTCCTACTTCATTATATTAACTGACGATCTCTCTAGATTCGGACATGTGTTCCTGATGAAACAGAAGTCTGAAGCTTTTGAGAAATTCAGAGAATATAAGCACGAAGTAGAAAAACAAACGGGCAAAAGTATTAAGATCCTTCGATCTGATCGAGGAGGAGAATACTTAAGCAATGAGTTCCTAGATTATCTAAAAGAGAATGGGATTCTCTCTCAGCTTACTCCTCCAAATACACCACAGCACAACGGTGTATCGGAACGGAGGAATCGCACCCTATTAGATATGGTGCGCTCAATGATGAGTACTGCTGAGTTACCTATTTCCTTCTGGGGGTATGCGCTTGAGACAGCAGCATACCTATTGAATCAAGTTCCAACTAAATCTGTACCTACCACACCATATGAGATATGGAGTGGGAAGAGACCATGTCTTAAACGAGTTAATATATGGGGTTGTCTGGCCTATGTCAAAAGGCAAAATCAAGACAAACTCGAGGCACGGTCAGTTCTATATAAGTTTGTGGGATATCCTAAACATTCAAATGGATATTTTTTCTACCACAGTGAACAACAAAAGGTGTTTGTTGCTCAACATGCCACCATTTTAGAAAAGGAATTTCTTGCAAAATAGATTAGTGGCTCTGAGGTAGAACTGGAAGAAGTTCCAGCGACATAAACTGTAACTGAAGATTTAGTGGAACCAGAGGATTCGGTAGTACCCGACGAACCCCAGCCTCTCCGCCGATCTAGTAGGGTTTCTCATACGCCTGAAAGATACTACGGTCTTCTCATTGATGGTGGAAGCGAGGATTGCATCATTGAAGATGATGACCCTACTAGTTTCGAGCAGGCCATCACGAGTGGTGACTCTGTGAAATGGTTGGATGCAATGCGATCTGAGATGGAATCCATGTACACCAATAAAGTATGGACTTTAGAAAATGCTCCTGAATAGGGTAAAACCCATTGGGAGCAAGTGGATTTTTAAAAAGAAATTTGGTGTAGATGGAAAAGTTTAGACTTTCAACGCTAGACTTATAGCAAAGGGTTTTCGTCAACGACCAGGTGTGGATTATGACGAAACCTTTTCTCCAGTGGCTATGCTTAAGTCCATCCGGATCTTACTTGTCATTTCTGTATACCATGACTACGAAATCTGGCAAATGGATGTTAAGACCGCCTTTCTAAACGGTGATTTAGAAGAGTGCGTGTACATAACTCAGCCAGAGGGCTTCATAGATAGTGGGAGCAGTGGAAAGGTGTGCAAGCTGCTTAAATCCATTTATGGGTTAAAGCAAGCATCGCGGAGTTGGAACATCTGTTTTGATGTTGTAGTCAAAGAGTTTGACTTCATCAAAAATATAGATGAACCTTGTATCTATAAGAAGGTAGCAGAGAGTAAGGTTGTTTTCCTCGTATTGTACGTGGATGACATACTCGTGATAGGAAATGATATTCCTATGCTGCAATCAGTCAAGCTCTTCTTATCATAAAGATTCTCAATGAAAGATCTAGGTGATGCCTCCCGCATATTGGGAATCATGATCTATAGAGATAGATCTAAACGGATACTGGGATTGTCCCAATCCAGGTACATTGACACCATACTAAAGAGGTTTAGTATGGAAGAATCCAAGCGTGGGAACCAACCCACGATCTCTGGACTCACTCTCTCCAAAGAGATGTCTCCCAAGACTGATTTGGAGAGAGCTCGCATGCAAGGGATGTAGGGTTCCTAGGCACCCTAATGAGGTCTCACAAGGCATCAACCATGCCAATTTCAAAATTTAACGGTGCCGAGAAACCCTAACAAGATCGTTGGCTTGATATTTAGGCGAAAAAGCAAACTAGTTAACACTTGACTACAAGAATACGGAAATACAACCTTTGTAGATCCGGTCCTCCACCTCCATGGCTCCGTGATGAAGTCCTCTCCGCTGTCCAAATCAAAATCCGGGCTCTAGCGTCGGCTTCATCGGAGAAATGGGCGGGCAAGGTCGTCGGCTTCGTGCCGAAGATGATCTACGTCGAGGCATCGCTAGATCAAGCTCCAACTTCACCAAGTCAAGAAAACTTGTGAAGGAAACACACTCTACTACTTGGCAAGAGGTAGAGGATGAAGAAATAGGAAGTGGGTAGACTTTAGAATTGGATTTCTCACTCATTTTCATCAATCACCATTGATGGAGAAAGGTTTTCTTCAAGTGAAGAAGAAGAAGAAGATAAAGATAATATTATGATAAGTTGTTTTTTTTCAAAAAGAAAATAAAGAGAATACTTATCATCATGAAACCATGGTTTAGTGTAGAGTATTAATCATGGTTGAAAGGAATGGTTAGGGTTAAGCATGAGACAAAATGGTCACAAGGTCAATACTTCATGAACCTTCATGAATAAAACAAAGAAGGCCACCATTTCATCTTATGTTAATATTTTTCCAAAAAAATAAACAAATGAATAAATGAATAAGCAAATAAAAAACCCTAACCATTTCTTTAACCAAGGTTTAATTCTTTACACAAACCCCAATGAGCATGTATCATTAAACATGATACAAACAAGTGCACAAAATCATATCGCATATTTAATGCGCACATCCGAGTGAGAAAATCCATCTTAAGTGAACCAATAATAGTTAATGCAAAGTAATATATCAAATATATAATTATGCATTAAATCATTAAATCAACACTTGATTTAACGATCCGGTCATGACGCACACAACCGACTGGTATCATTAGTAACAACTTATCGAATCAACACTTGATCCGATAACCCGGCTATATCGCATATAACCGATCAGTGTCACATCGCGAGAATCGAATACAGTATCACATACTGATATTATTCTCGGTCCCGCACATATCTCATATGCGCTCCTATTTCGTTTCGCTTGAGCCAGGAAACCTCTGTGTAGGACTCTAAAGACTCGTCAATACGCCGGCAGCAGATGATGATCATATCAAACATCCACAAGCCGCAAGCGGTCTGCTAAACGTAACGGCCACCCGGGTACTGAGCGATCAGAAGATCGACGAGCAAGCCCGCTCACACTCCTGTGAATCCAACCAGTAACACTTACCGTACAGTCCGGTCTCGTCGTCTGATATGTCGCATATCTCGCCTAGGGGTGGTAAACGTCAGACCCCAATAGCTCGATAAGTCGTGTCGATATGAGGTCTATAACAATTCAAGAAACTACTGGTAACACTTACCAGAAAATCTCAGCAACCCTGGCCAGGGATTTCCTGTTATAGCCAATCGATCACAGCGCAACATCAACTCCCTATACCGGGAGAAACGAATCCCCTCCTATAGCTCATTGCCTCCATGTGATTTAGGAATGTACCCAAAAACCACCGTTTTGCACGCCCTCTTGGACGTGGTAAGGTGGAAATCAAAGCACAGTGGGAATCACACAAGACTCTATGACGATCTCGGGTCAACAGACTACTCTGTACCAGTGTCACCTGAGAACTGCCATCTGACGTAAGGTATAATACCAGCTGGGAGTTCTCGGCGAGTCCGTCCAGTGTACCCAGTCTCCACTGAGCACCCGTATATCATCTCTGATGTCAAACACCAATGGATATGGGATCATCCATCGCCCATCTGTATGGGTCGAGAAGGTATACGCTAGTCTACTCTGGTATATCGATGCCCCGTCTCGATACACCCACGACTAGGGACCTTGAAGGATGTACTTATGGACTACCATGTCCCCACTTGTATGATCCACATCATAGTCCAGGTAGTCAAGTACACATCCTAAGGGCTTTACCAACATGTAACAGAGAGACATTCAGTGTACACATTAAGGTAAAGTTCAACCAGATAGCATACTATCATGTCGAGCAAGAAAGTCCTCCCTATATATGTCCAAGCATCCACTACAATATACATCCTATGTATAGTAATGGCCTCTAGGGCATACATATAACTAACAATCTCCCACTTGCACTAGGGCCATCTGATAGCAGTGGTTGCAGTATCTCATACTCAACCATCCCATAAAAGTCTCTCTCTGGGAAAAGGCCTTTGTGAGTGGATCCGCCGTGTTGTCCTCTGAGTCTGCTCTCCTAACCTCGATCACCCTGGAGATCAACCATCTCCATGATCAGGTGATACTGCCTTAGAATATGTCTGGATCACTGACGGGACGGACGTTCCTTGGCATAAGCCATAATTCCATTGTCACACAATGGGAGGAACTAAGTTCATCTCATGAACAAATATGCATCCAGACTGCCTCTTTGGTAGTATCTTAAGTAGCGATGTATCGAGCCTTTATCGTCTAGTATGCCACGGTATCTAGCTTGGAACTCTTCCAACATACCGTCCCTTTACTGAGGGTAAAGACAATGCCTGTGACTGACTTTCAGTCGTCCTTATCACCCTGGAACCCTTCCAGTGATTCTCCCCAGGATCGGTTGATACCATCTCACTACAACCAGTGAGAATCCTAACATCCAATTAGATCTATCTCATAGATCCAAAACCCAGGATTTAGGAGGTATCACTTTGATCCTATATGGAGAATCATTGTGATAAGCGGAGATTGACCGAGCGTAGCATAGGAAACTCCTTCCCTATCAAGAGTATGTCATCCACGTACTCTACGAGGATCGACACCATACTCCCTACTACCTTTTTGTTTATACAAGGTTCATCTACCATTTTGATGATGTCAAACTCTTTGACTACTACATCAAAACAGATGTTCCAACTCCGCGATACCTGCTTTATCCTATAAAGCATCTTGTACACGTTTCCGCTGCTCCCACTGTCTACGAAGCCCTCTGGCTGTGTACTTACAGACTCTCTCTTCTAAAACATCATTTAGAAAAGCAGTCATGACACCCAACCGCCAGATATCGTAGTTATGGTATGTAGCCGTGGCAAGTAGGATCTGGATGGACTTAAGCATAGCTACTTGAAAAGGTTTCATCATTATCCACGCCTGGTCGATGACGAAAAGCTTTAACAAGTCTAGCTTTGAAAGTCTCAACCTTTCCATCTACACCTAGTAATCTTCTCAAGATTTACTTGCTCCTGATGGGGATTTAACGCTTCAGATATTGCAACCAAAGTCCATACTTTGTTGGTGTATAAGGATTCCATCTCAGATCACTAAGCATCCAGCCATTCTTACAGAGTCCCACTCCTGATGGCCAGCTCGAAACTAGTTGGGTCATCATCTTATGATGCAATCCTCGCTCCCACTGTCATTGAGAAACCGAAGTATCTTTCAGGTGGGTGAGGAACCCTACTAGATCGGCGGAGAGGCGGAGGTTCGTTGGAATCTACTGAATCCTTTGGTTCTGCCAAATCATCTGCTGTAGTTTGCATAGCTGGAACCTTTCCAGTTCTACATAACAGACCTTGCCTCGAGCTTGTCCGGATTTTGTTTTTAGACATAGGCCGGACAACCCCAAATCTTAACTAACTTAAGACATGGGCTCTTCCCTTTCCATATCACATATGAAGTGGTAGGCAACTTATTTGATTTGAACCTAATTCAATAGGTATGCATCTTCTCAAGTGCATAACTCCCAAAAGGAAAATAGGTAACTCAGTAGTACTCATCATAGAGCGCACCTTATCATATAGGGTGTGATTGCTCCGCCCCGATATACCATCGTGCTATGGTGTATACGGAGGAGTAATGCTGAGAGAGAATCTCATTCTCCTTTAGAATAATCCAGGATTTTCGTCCTCAAGTATTCTCCTCCTTGATCTCATCAAAGGACATAATACTTATACCCTTATTTTGGTTCTCTACTTCTAACTTGTATTCTGTGAATATCTCAAAAGGTTCGGACTTGTGTTTCAACAGGAACATATGTCTGAATCTTGAGAGATTATCAGAGAATGTAATGAAATACAAAGAACCGGTCTTGGCATGTGTAGATAGGGGACCTTCATACATCAACATGTATCATCCCAAGAGTTTACTAACTCTTTCTCTGTTTCCAGTAAACAGAGCTAGTGTCATTATATCTTTGTGACATGACTGGCAAGTTTCACAAGATGTAAATTCAAACTGGTTTAAATATGCATCTAAATGTAACTTCAGCTAGTCGGGTCGCATTGATATGACCTAGTCTACAATACCTCAAGAAGGATTCGTTCATTTCTGAACTCATCCTCTTGTGTGTGTTCAGTATACTAAGAACTGTAGTTTGATTTAGAACATCAATGCTTTTAGATAACGTGCCTGAACCGATCAACTTTTGATATAGGAAATGTTCAAAACATTATCCAACAATACAAAATTTTATCATTTCTTTACTAATAAAGAGACTGATATGATTTTGTATATCAGGTTCGGTATCTAATAACATTCGTTCAGAATCAATGTATTTGGAATACAGGGTGACAGTGACCAACAGACTTGGCTGCAACTCTTGCCCCGTTTTCTGCCTCATGAAACTTATCACCCGTTCTCAGTTCTTTACCTTTCTGTAGCCCTATGTAACAGATTACATATCTGGGATCCTGATCCGGTATCATATACCCAGGACGTAAAAGACACTGAGAAACTGTTCTATATAATGAACGCACCCGAAGATGATGCATCAACATGCACTTTCTTCGTTTGGGCGGCATAGGAATTCTGGTAATCCCCAATTTCCTGCTCTGTCTTATAACAATTATAAGTTGGAGCGGGACCAACGTTCCCCAGCTCAGTATAACAAGCGGGTTCGGTCAATTATCCGTTTTATTATCTTGATTAAGGCGTGACATGGTCGCTACCAGGAGAGAGAGTGAAGAAAACACTCAGCGTGCGCTCTTGCAAGAATAGATTGGTTATTATTTTATCTAATCAGGATGGCTCCCACTGCTTTTTATCAAATCTTCCTTCAAACCCTAAAAAGAAAGACTAGCCGGGATTAATTACACACTACAAGTTCGCCAATCTTTCAGCCAGGCCAGTATCGGTACTTTGAGGGAGGTCCCCCGTGCTTTCGCACGAACCTAATTAATGTAAACCTCGTTTTCCCAGAGGCGTAACCCCGTTAACACCTTTCTAGACACCTACTTGATTGGCTAATTGTAATGTGTAAAACTCTCCCAGGAGTAACAATTACTCGCAGCGGGTATCGGGATCCAACTATCTCATAGAAGGTATGCAATCTCATTGCAAATTTCAACACTTGAAATTCCCGATAATATTTTGCCCCTAGCACCCTATGACCTTGACGGAGGTCAACAAACCATAGGCTACTAGTCAAGTTCAACCCGTCATTTCTTGATCGAATTAAACCCACCCGCACGACCCTTGACGGAGGTCAACAAGGCCGCACGACTACCCTAATCCAATCTGCATCATATGCATAAGTAGATAAATACTAGTTAGCTACCGCACACTACGCCTTGACAGAGGTCAACAAACGTAGCACGAATACTAAATAGGACTTATCTGAAATGACGGAGGGCTACGACAGGTTTTTCTGAAAACCTATTGCGTAATGAACTTGATATCGTTGTAGGATCGAATGAATTTTAAAATGGAGTGTCTTTGAGGCTTTTCTAGTTTTGCTAAAGGAGTCACTCCCGGTGAAGGGATCGTCGGTCCTTTCCTCGTCGAATGAGGTGCGGGATGTATCTCATATATCACTATGCAAAGAAAAAACTATAGAAGAAATCAAAAGACAAACCGAGGGGTGTAGCATCTGCCAGTTATTTCTAAAGGAGTCACTCCCGGTGAAGGGATCTCGGTCCTTTCCTTATCGAATAAGGTGCAGGATATATCATATATACCGCTGTGCAAAACAAGAACTGTAGCTACCTGTTTTATTCTTGAAATTCGATTCTACAACATCTTTAGGTTTCTTTTATTTCATTAATCTCATTAATGAAGTCCCATCATTTAAGTTACCTAAACATCACAGATAAATACGACGTACACTTATGCCATCCGCATTCGCCTCGATGTCCCCTCGTGCACCGTTAGGTTAGGTAACTAACGGCAGAGCGGGACAGGGCTAGCGCGGGTGTAAAACATAAGTAACGTCTATATAATATATCATATATACTATATACTGTATCTATCATAGAACATCACATGATCACATCACATATATCGCAGGAGAAGAAACATATGAAATATTGGATATACTAGGACGTCCGTGTTTTCAATACGAGCCAGTATAAAACACGGATTCCACGGTCGTGATGAATAGCCAAACCCACACCCCTAGACCCCTACGAGAGCGGCAAGCAACTGTACCAATTCTAGAGTTAGGAGACCCGGACTCGACTCCTCGAGTTGGTCTCCCACTGGACCCTAGAACCCGGTTACTTGTGCTCCCCTCCTTGGGTCTATCCTAGTGCGGAAAAGTAAATAATATACAAAAGGTGACATCTTCCGCAACCTGCAAGTGCCCCAATAAAAGAATATTACATACAAGTTTTTACATGAATGAAAATGAAAAACACTCATCTCACATAAAAAAAACCCGGCTATTCAAACACGACGATCCAATATAACATATCCAGCAACACATAACATCACATGTCATCAACGTAAGTAAATATGCGCATCCCAATTGTCGTTGGCATATAGCAACGAAACCGGCGATATCACATATTACACTTACGGTCACAGATATGAAAGTGTAAAACTACAACAGTTGGAATCCGCAATCTTCTTAGACATCGCATGCCTAAACCAATGAATTCCTTAGACATCACATGCCTAACAATTATAAACCCCGCATTTTAGTCTCAAAATCGAAAACACTTTTCAATATCAAGTCGGGTAATTCAACAAGATTCCCGACATCCTGATCGAATGCTCGTCGCAAACTTTAGTAGACGGCTGCACTCCCGATACCGTCGACGAAGTGCACCAAGGCGGAACACCGCTACCGCGAGCACCCGGACGGATGCTTTCGGCGATGGGGTTCTCCTACAGTCACTTGGTCCGGGCTATGGAGCGTGGCTGTCTATTAAGTTTACCCGGCGAGTATCCGCGTACGCTACGTGATTGCGACGGACTTTTGATCTCATCAAAATTCCGTGGCAACCGATCAAGTGAGACTAAAGTGCTATGTTTATAACATTCATTCAGTTATCTCATAACTTCTTGTGAATTCCAATTATTGTATCCCATTCCGGATAAATAGAAAATGTTAAACTTTTCGATCGAACAATCGAACACCCAAGTTTTCCCGATACAGCTCAACACATGAAATAAGTCTAACAACATTCAGTTCGTGCCTCAGTACCAATGGTCCAGCCGTAGAAGAGTCAAGCCAACGCCTCACATGTGGCACGCCGTACTGCCCCAAACCCGAAGGTTCAAAGGGCAGTTCAAGACGGTCACATAATCGAGTTAAGGTTTGTTGTCTTCTAGAGGGACCATCGCGTTACTTGCACTACTTAGAACGTTATTAAACCTCGGAAAAATCCAACACTTGGAAATTTCCCGACAGGGGAAAAATTGGGTATTTATATCCGGTCGAACTTTTTAACATATTCAAAAATTATCCGGAAAGACACATAGACAAAATCTGATACTCCGATCGAAACACCGAATCCCCAAAACAACCCCAGAAAATTCAACTCTTGAATAAATATTAAAAAATCCCAGAAAATCCAGCACCAGAAATCATGAATTACTGTACAAAAATTATAGGACAATCTAATGATGTGGCCGCGGAACCGCCGCATAAGCAGGGCTTATGCCGCGGTTCCGCCGCACGATGGAGGCTTCACTAGAAAAATTTGGCATCGTAATTCTTAGAATTCCCTGCTGAATTTTTTAAGAATTTTTAATCTGGAAAAATCCACGTTTTCAGAAAAAGTCCAGAGAGCGTGGAAAAATGGGGTTTCGGGTTCGATCGGACTTCAAACTCCGTCTAGACTTCGCCTAAGGCTCTAGCTAGGCTCTGATACCACTGTAGGTCAGGCAGCCACCCCATCCAATGGGGTCGCCGTGGCACCAACGGGTCCCTCAGCAACTACTTTTTACGCATGCCCCCTCACGAGGACTACAACCCGCCGGAACACCTTCCGGTCTCGGAACACCCTGGGGGTAAGAGCCTATGCTTCGCCACACTGTCACACAGTGAGAACCCCCCATAGGTCGACATCTAATGCCTAGTAGCTCTGATACCACTGTAGGGTTCCTATGAACCCTAATGAGGTCTCACAAGGCATCAACCATGCCAATTTCAAAATTTAACGGTGCCGAGAAACCCTAACAAGATCGTTGGCTAGATATTTAGGCGAAAAAGCAAACTAGTTAACACTTAACTACAAGAATACGGAAATACAACCTTTGTAGATCCGGTCCTCCACCTCCACGGCTCCGTGATGAAGACCTCTCCGCTGTCCAAATCAAAATCCGGGCTCTAGCGTCGGCTTCATCGGAGAAATGGGCGGGCAAGGTCGTCGGCTTCGTGCCGAAGATGATCTACGTCGAGGCATCGCTAGATCAAGCTCCAACTTCACCAAGTCAAGAAAACTTGTGAAGGAAACACACTCTACTACTTGGCAAGAGGTAGAGGATGAAGAAATAGGAAGTGTGTAGACTTTAGAATTGGATTTCTCACTCATTTTCATCAATCACCATTGATGAAGAAAGGTTTTCTTCAAGTGAAGAAGAAGAAGAAGATAAAGATAATATTATGATAAGTTGTTTTTTTTTCAAAAAGAAAATAAAGAGAATACTTATCATCATGAAACCATGGTTTAGTGTAGAGTATTAATCATGGTTGAAAGAAATGGTTAGGGTTAAGCATGAGACAAAATGGTCACAAGGTCAATACTTCATGAACCTTCATGAATAAAACAAAGAAGGCCACCATTTCATCTTATGTTAATATTTTTCCAAAAAAATAAACAAATGAATAATTGAATAAGAAAATAAAAAACCCTAACTATTTCTTTAACCAAGGTTTAATTCTTTACACAAACCCTAATGAGCATGTATCATTAAACATGATACAAACAAGTGCACAAAATCATATCGCATATGTAATGCGCACATCCGAGTGAGAAAATCCATCTTAAGTGAACCAATACTAGTTAATGCAAAGTAATATATCAAATATATAATTATTCATTAAATCATTAAATCAACACTTGATTTAACGATCCGGTCATGACGCACACAACCGACTGGTATCATTAGTAACAACTTATCGAATCAACACTTGATCCGATAACCCGGCTATATCGCATATAACCGATCAATGTCACATCGCGAGAATCGAATACAGTATCACATACTGGTATTATTCTCGGTCCCGCACATATCTCATATGCGCTCCTATTTCGTTTCGCTTGAGCCAGGAAACCTCTGTGTAGGACTCTAAAGACTCGTCAATACGCCGGCAGCAGATGATGATCATATCAAACATCCACAAGCCGCAAGCGGTCTGCTAAACGTAACGGCCACCCGGGTATTGAGCGATCAGAAGATCGACGAGCAAGCCCGCTCACACTCCTGTGAATCCAACCAGTAACACTTACCGTATAGTACGGTCTCGTCGTCTGATATGTCGCATATCTCGCCTAGGGGTGGTAAACGTCAGACCCCAATAGCTCGATAAGTCGTGTCGATATGAGGTCTATAACAATTCGAGAAACTACTGGTAACACTTACCAGAAAATCTCAGCAACCCTGGCCAGGGATTTCCTGTTATAGCCAATCGATCACAGCGCAACATCAACTCCCTATACCGGGAGAGACGAATCCCCTCCTATCGCTCATTGCCTCCATGTGATTCGGGACTGTACCCAAAAACCACCGTTTTGCACGCCCTCTTGGACGTGGTAAGGTGGAAATCAAAGCACAGTGGGAATCACACAAGACTCTATGACGATCTCGGGTCAACAGACTACTCTGTACCAGTGTCATCTGAGAACTGCCATCTGACGTAAGGTATAATACCAGCTGGGAGTTCTCGGCGAGTCCGTCCAGTGTACCCAGTCTCCACTGAGCACCCGTATATCATCTCTGATGTCAAACACCAATGGATATGGGATCATCCATCGCCCATCTGTATGGGTCGAGAAGGTATACACTAGTCTACTCTGGTATATCGATGCCCCGTCTCGATACACCCACGACTAGGGACCTTGAAGGATGTACTTATGGACTACCATGTCCCCACTTGTATGATCCGCATCATAGTCCAGGTAGTCAAGTACACATCCTAAGGGCTTTACCAACATGTAACAGAGAGACATTCAGTGTACACATTAAGGTAAAGTTCAACCAGATAGCATACTATCATGTTGAGCAAGAAAGTCCTCCCTATATATGTCCAAGCATCCACTACAATATACATCCTATGTATAGTAATGGCCTCTAGGGCATACATATAACTAACAAGGGATACCCTATGCTTCGGCAGTAGGCTCTATCATGTATGCGATGCTATGTACCAGACCCGATGTAGCATACTCACTAAGTGTAGTGAGTCGGTATCAAGCAGATCCTGGAGAGAGTCACTGGACAGCTGTGAAGAACATTCTCAAGTACTTGCGATGGACTAGAGACATGTTCTTGGTGTATGGTAACGGAGAACTTTGAGTGGAGTCCTTTACCGATTCCTGCTTCCAAAGTGATAAGGACGACTCTAAGTCGCACTCGGGATTTGCCTTTACCCTCAATGGAGGGGCGGTATGTTGGAAGAGTTCCAAACAGGATACCGTTGCAGACTCGACGATGGAGGCTGAATACATCGCTACCAACGATGCTGCCAAAGAGGCTGTCTGGATGAAGAAGTTCATTAGTGAACTTGGAGTGGTTCCATCCATTGAGCATCCAATACCTCTGTATTGCGATAACAATGGAGCTGTGGCTTTGGCCAAGGAACCCAGATCCCATCAGTAGTCCAGACATATTCTGAGGCGGTATCACCAGATCAGGGAGATAGTTGATCACCGGGAGATCGAGGTCAGGAGAGTAGATACGAAGGACAACACTGCCGATCCACTCACGAAGGCCATTCCCCAGATACAGTTTGAGAGATTATTCGGGAAGCTGGGTATGAGATACTACAGCAGCTGGCTTTAGTGCAAGTAGGAGATTGTTAGTTATGTATATGCCCTAAAGGCCATTGTTGTACATATGATGTATATTATGATGGATGCTTGGATATATACAGAGAGGACTTTCTTGCTCGTCATGATAGTATGCTATTTGGTTTCACTTTATCTCAACATGTTGACTTGTATTGGTTTACTGTTTTTCTCTCACATGTTGATAAAGCCCTTAGGATCTGTACTCGACTACTGGGATTATGATGAGCTCATACTAGTGGGGCCACGGTAGTCGATGAGTACATCCTATTAATGTTCCTAGTCGAGGGTGTATCGATACACCAGAGTAGACTAGAGTATACGCATCTTGACCCACATGATGGGCGATGGATGATCCCATATCCATCGGTGTTTGACATCAAGGATGGTGTACGGGTGCTCAGTGGAGACTGGGTACACTGGACGGACTCGCCGAGAACTCCCATATGGTGATATACCACACGCCAGATGGCAGTTCTCCGGTGACACTGGTACAGGGTAGTCTGTAGACCCGAGATCGTCATAGAGTCTTGTGTGATTCCCACTGTGCTTTGATTTCCACCTTACCACGTCCAAGAGGGCGTGCAAAACGGTGGCTTTTGGGTACAGTCCCGAATCACATGGAGGCAATGAGCAATAGGAGGGGATTCGTCTCTCCCGGTATAGGGAGTTGATGTTGTGCTGTGTTCGATTGGCTATAACTGGAAGTCCCTGGCCAGGGCTGATATAGAGATTTACTGGTAAGTGTTACTAGTAGTTTCTCGACCTGTTATGAGCCTCACATCTGTAGGGTTCCTAGGCACACTCAAGAGGTTCTACAAGGCATCAACCATGCCAAATACAAATTTTCCGGTGCCGAGAAACCCTAATGCGATGTTAACTAGATATTAGGCGAAACTATAAGCTACTAAACTGCTTTAGTGCTAAGTGAAAAGGGGATACAACCTTTGTAGATCCGGTCCACCACTTCTTTAGCTCCGTGATGACGTCCCTCCGCTGCGATCACCGGGATCCCGGACTCTTGCGATGGTTTCGTCGGAGAAATGAGCGGGCTAGGTCGTTGACTTCGATGCCGAAGATGATCTACGTCGAGGCAACTCTAACTCAAGCTCCATCTTCACTAGCTCATGAAACTTGTAAAGAAAACACCCTATATAACATGGCAAGTGGTAGAGGATGAAGAAATAGGAAGTGGGTTCACTTTGAATTTGGATTTCTCACTTGGTTTCAACACTTGAAAATTTTCCAGCAATGGTTTTTCTTTCTTCTTGAAGAAGAAGAAGAAGAAAGAAAAAGAATGAATAATTCAAAAGAAAATTCAAGTGGAGACTTATCATAATGCAACCATGGGTGAGTTAACTTGTGTAGAGAATAAACAATGGTTTAGGTTTAATGGTTAGGTTAAGGCAAAAGACAAAATGACAAAGACATTCAAAGCTTCATGGATAAAACAAAGCATGCCTCCATTTTATTCTTTGCCAAAATGAAAAAAGTAAATAAATAAATAAATCAAACCCTAACCATTAACCTAATCATAGTTTAAAGTAAACACACACCCAAGTTTGCATGTATCATCAAACATGATACAAACTAGTGCACAAACAAATATCATATATACAATGTGCACATTCAAGTGAGATAATCAATCTTAAGTGAACAAATACTAGTTAATGGAAAGTAATATATCAAATATATAATTATACATTAAATCATTAAATCAACACTTAATTTAACGATCCGGTCATATCGCATATGATCGACTAATATCCAATATATCGACTTATCGAATCAATCCTTGATTCGATAACTAGGTTATATCGCATACAACAATTCGATACATTCATCGCGAGAATAGAATACGGTATCACATACACGCATTATTCTTAGTCCCGCACATATCTCATATGCGCTCCCATTTCGTTTCGCTTGAGCCAGGAAACCTCTGTGTAGAACTCAAAAGACTCTTCAATACGTCGGCAGCAGGTGATGATCATATCAAACACCCACAAGCCGCAAGCGGTCTGCTAAACGTAACGGCCACCCGGGTACTGAGCGATCAGAAGATCAACGAGCAAGCCCGTACACACTCCTGTGAATCCAACCAGTAACACTTACCGTACATTCCGGTCTCGTCGTCTGATATGTCGCATATCTTGCCTAGGGGTGGTAAACGTCAGACCCCAGCAGCTCGATAAGTCGTGTCGATATGAGGTCTATAACAGTTTGAGAAACTACTGGTAACACTTACCAGTAAATCTCAGCAACCCTGGCCAGGGATTTCCGGTTATAGCCAATCGAACACAGCGCAACATCAACTCCCTATACCGGGAAAGACGAATCCCCTCCTATCGCTCATTGCCTCCATGTGATTCGGGACTGTACCCAAAAACCACCGTTTTGCATGCCCTCTTGGACGTGGTAAGGTGGAAATCAAAGCACAGTGGGAATCACACAAGACTCTATGACGATCTCGGGTCAACAGAGTACTCTGTACCAGTGTCACCAGAGAACTGCCATCTGACGTGAGGTATAATACCATCTGGGAGTTCTCGGCGAGTCCGTCCAGAGTACCCAGTCTCAGCTGAGCACCCGTATATCATCTCTGATGTCAAACACCAATGGATATGGGATCATCCATCGCCCATCTGTATGGGTCGAGAAGGTACACGCTAGTCTACTCTGGTATATCGATGCCCCGTCTCGATACACCCACGACTAGGGACTTTGAAAGATGTACTTATGGACTACCATGTCCCCACTAGTATGATCCGCATCATAGTCCAGGTAGTCAAGTACACATCCTAAGGGCTTTACCAACATGTAAAAGAGAGACAATCAGTGTACACGTTAAGGTAAAGAGCAACCAGATAGCATACTATCATGTCGAGCAAGAAAGTCCTCCCTATATATGTCCAAGCATCCACTACAATATACATCGTATGTATAGTAATGGCCTCTAGGGCATACATATAACTAACAACATCGACACGACTTATCGGTTACTGGGGTCTGACGTATACCATCCCTAGACTTGATATGCGACATATCAGACGAACAGACCGGACTGTACGGGAGTCTTACTGATTGGATTCTTAGGAGAACGGACAGGCTAGCTTGTTGATCTTCTGATCTCTCAATACCTTGGTGGCTGTTACGTTTAGCTGACCGCTTGCAGCTTGTGGGTGTTTGATATGATCATCACCTGCTACCAACGTATTGACGATTCTTTAGAGTCCTACACAGAGGTTTCTTGGCTCAGGCAAAACAGTGTAGAGGCACATATGTGATATGTGCAGGACCGAGGATAATGCGATATGTGATACCGTACTATATTCTCACGATATTTAGATATGAACCGGGTCATCGGATCAAGTGTTGATTCGATGAAACGGTACATGAGATATTAGTCGGTTATATTCGATATAGCCGGATCGTTGGATCAAGTGTTGATTCGATTATTTAATGTATAATGATATATATGATATATTGTATTACATTATCTAATATCTGCTCGCTTTATTATTTCATTTTCTTACCGGATTAATACGTTGATATATATGCGATATATGTTAATTGTATTATATTCTTTTGTTGCAAATATATAATATATATGTGATATATATTATTATGACATGATATGATTTATTATGAAACATGTTTAGTGATGATAAAAAGAGATTAGGGTTTGATTAGGGTTAGCTCCTTCTTGCTCATTCTAGAAGGATATCCTTTTGTCTTTGTTAAGATATTATGGTTGATACTTATCCATGACTCATTCTTAACCTAACCAAAACCTAGCTCTAGTTTATTCTCTACAAAGGTTAAGCCTCTCATCCTTGACCATGGTTCCATAATCAATCATATATTCCTTACTACTATTCATCACAAAAGGATTATCTTTTTCATTCTTCATATTCTTCTCTCTTGAGTTTTGGAAAGAGCTCACTAGTTATTTCTTTTGTGATGATTTCTTGTGAGAAAATTGTAGGGTTCCTAGGCACACTAATGAGGTCTCACAAGGCATCAACCATGCCAATTTCAAATTTTTCATGTGCCTACAAACCCTAATACGGATCGTTAACTAGATGATAAGGCGATGCAAGCAAATAAACAACTTTATTGCTAAAGGAAAGTGACTACAACCTTTGTAGATCCTGTCCTCCACTTCTCTAGCTCCGTGTTGATTTCCCCTCGCTGCGATCATCGGATCCCGGATTCTAGCGTCGGCTTCATCGGAGAAATGGGCGGGCTAGGTCGTCGACTTCGATGCCGAAGATGAGCTACGTCGAGGCAACAAAAGATCAAGCTCCAACTTCACCAAGTCATGAAACTTGTGAAGAAAACACCCTATACTACTTGGCAAGTGGTAGAGGATGAAGAAATAGGAAGTGGGTTCACTTTAGAATTGGATTTCTCACTCTTTTTCTCATTTCACCATTGAAGCTAGCAAGCTTCTTTCTTCTTGAAGAAGAAGAAGAAGAAGATGATAAAGAATATGATAAGAATTATTGGAAAATAGAAAATAAGTCATTCTTATCATATTAGCAACCATGCTTAAGTGTAGAGAATAAACTAAGGTTAGGTGAATGGTTAGGTTTAGCATGAAACAAAAATGGTAGACTTTTTCAAAGCTTCATGAAGCTTCAACAATAAAACAAAGCAATCCACCATTTCTCTTTTTGCCAAAATAAATAAATAAATGAATAAATAAAAACCCTAACCATTCACTTAACCAAGGTTTAAATAAAACATACACCCAAGTTTGCATGTATCATCAAACATGATACAAACTAGTGCACAAAATTATATCATATATACAATGTGCACATCAAGTGAGAAAATCCATCTTAAGTGAACAAATACTAGTTAATGTAAAGTAATATATCAAATATATAATTATACATTAAATCATCAAATCAACACTTGATTTAACGATCCGGTCATATCTCATATAACCGACTAATATCAATAGTAACAATTTATCGAATCAACACTTGATCCGATAGCCCGGCTATATCGCATATAACCGATCACTGTCACAAATTGCGAGAATCGAATACAGTATCACATACTGGTATTATTCTCGGTCCCGCACATATCTCATATGCGCTCCTATTTCGTTTCGCTTGAGCCAGGAAACCTCTGTGTAGGACTCTAAAGACTCGTCAATACGCCGGCAGCAGGTGATGATCATATCAAACACCCACAAGCCACAAGCGGTCTGCCAAACGTAACGGACACCCGGGTATTGAGCGATCAGAAGATCAACGAGCAAGCCCGCTCACACTCCTGTGAATCCAACCAGCAACACATACCGTACAGTCCGGTCTCGTCGTCTGATATGTCGCATATCTCGCCTAGGGGTGGTAAACGTCAGACCCCAATAGCTCGATAAGTCGTGTCGATATGAGGTCTATAACAGTTTGAGAAACTACTGGTAAAACTTACCAGTAAATCTCAGCAACCCTGGCCTGGGATTTCCGGTTATAGCCAATCGAACACAGCGCAACATCAACTCCCTTTACCGGGAGAGACGGATCCCCTCCTATCGCTCATCGCCTCCATGTGATTCGGGACTGTACCCAAAAGCTACCGTTTTGCACGCCCTCTTGGACGTGGTAAGGTGGAAATCAAAGCACAGTGGGAATCACACAAGACTCTATGACGATCTCGGGTCTACAGACTAACCTGTACCAGTGTCACCAGAGAACTGCCATCTGACGTAAGGTATAATACCATCTCGGAGTTCTCGGCGAGTCCGTCCAGTGTACCCAGTCTCCACTGAGCACCCGTATATCATCTCTGATGTCAAACACCAATGGATATGGGATTATCCATCGCCCATCTGTATGGGTCGAGAAGGTATACACTAGTCTACACTGGTATATCGATGCCCCGTCTCGATACACCCACGACTAGGGACCTTGAAGGATGTGCTTATGGACTACCATGTCCCCACTAGTATCTGTAGGTCCATATTGCGACCCCCGGTTCTTACGGGGAGGCGGAAACGGTATAAAATCAAAATTTTTATCGCAAGAGGCAACATGGACTAACTTATGGTCGGGATCGTTACCTAAACTAAAACTAGCAAACTAAGCTAAAGATGTTTAGCTACTCGGATGAAGATGGTTATACCTAAACTTGAACTCCTTCTCTTCAAGCTCCGGTGGTGGTCCGATGGCTCCTTCTCGTCGTCTCCGTACGCCGAAGATAGATCCACTTGAAAGCTCCAACCTTTAGCTCCTTCTTCGGTCTTTGAAGAAACTAGTTCACTTGGTTTGCTAAACCTAGTGAACTAGAATGAGTAGAGAGGAAAATAGAATGGGATTTTATCTATGGTTCTTGATTCTCAACTCATGAGACAAGAGAACCATAGATCAAGAGAGGGAGCAAGAGGTTGAGGGTGAGAGCAAGGGGAGAGCTCAAGAACAAGAGAGAGAATGAGCAAGAAAGAATGAGGCTCTCTTTTCTCTCTCACCCTCTCATAATCCAAAGTGATCATAACTCATCATATCAAAAAAAGTCTTTTGGTGATGGTTAGAAGCAACCATAAGGTTATCATATCATGCACTCATATTACTCAAAAAGCAAGCAAGAAAAAAGTCTTTGGCATGAAATGATAACCATGGTTATCATGATGGTCAACTAGTCAAGCCTAGTCAACCGGTCAACAAGTCAACAAAAATCAACAAGTCACCAAAGTCAACAAGTCAACAAAAGTCAACAAGTCAACAACCATATCACCATAATACTTAATTAATATAATAGTTAATCACATATCATATTCTCATTAGGGTTGAGCAAAAAGTCAAAAGTCAACGGTCAACTGTCAACAACCCTAATGAGAATCCACTGCCTCTGCCTCCCTGTCAACTGTGCATACACACCCGCATCCGCGTTCCGAGGAACACGAATGCAAACTGGATAAATCCAATCCCATAAGGTACACTAGGATCTGGCTTAAACCAAAGCCCGCTAGTGTAAACTGTCCGGACACTGTACGTGCACACGTGCACGGATGTGACCGAACCCTGTCGCAAAACCATGCGACCTGTCGCAATACCATGCGACCTCTACTCTTTTGCCTAAAGGCGAAAAGCTTTCTGTGTGGGACTCTAAAGACTCGACACTACGCTGGCAGTGGGTTTAGCCACAGACCGCAAGCGGCACTAGCTGTGCGTAACGGTCCCCAGGTAATGCCGACAAGAAGACCAACGAGGCGAAACCCATCTGAACTCCTACTGAGCCTGAGTGTGACATTCTCCATACAGTCCGGTCTGTTCGTCTGATACATCGCATGGCGGGCCTAGGGGGCGGTAAACGTCAGTCCCCCAATAGCGGTACAAGTCGTGCCGGAGTGAAGCCCAATACACCCTGAGATAACACTGGAAACCTACCAGTATATCTCGTTTGCCCTGGCCAGGGACTACTCGTGTAATGGCTCTCCTAGACACAGCGCGATGTCAACCCCCAATACCGGGAGAGACGAATCCTGTCTAACCGTCACTGCCTCCAAGTGCTTCGGGACTGCACCCAACCACCACCTGTTTGCACGACTCCTTTGAGCCGTGGTAGGGTAGTGATCAAAGTACAGTGGGAACACACCCGAGGCGAAGTGACAGTGTCAAGTCAGCGGACTAAGCTGTACTCATGTCACCTGGGAACTGATAACTGACGATAGGTATAATACCAACTAGTCAGTTCCCGACGAGTCCTGTCCAGTGTACCCGTAACCTAACGAGCACCCGCATACTATCTCAAGTACGACGTACTGACGGCTGTGGGACAGACCGTCTCCCACACTGGGATGAGAAGCGCATGCGCTGGTCTACTCCGGAGTATCGATGCCCTGTCTCGATAGTCCTGCGACCAGGGACCTGAATAAGGATGTGCTTATAGATTACCCAGCCCCCACTAGTGTGACTGCCATCACAACGCTGGTAATCAAGCAAAGATCCTAAGGGCTCCACTAATGCGTATAAGTGATATACTGAAATAAACACAAGTACACATTGAAGTAGAAACAAACCAAGTAGCATACTACTATTTTGAGCAAGATTGTATATACAAGGTGAATATCCCAAGCATCCATTAAGTAATATACAAACTAGTATGATACAGTAATGGCCTCTAGGGCATATACACTAACAATCTCCCACTTGCACTAAGGCCATGTACTGGCGTATCGAAGACCTATCATCTCGATCAGCCGCTCGAACTGAGTCTGGGGCAGGGCCTTGGTGAATGGATCAGCAGTGTTATCTTCTGAAGCGACTCTCCGAACCTCGATCTCCTGGCGATCTACGATCTCCCTGATCAGGTGATACCGCCTTAAGATGTGCCTGGATTTCTGATGGGACCTGGGTTCCTTCGCTAAAGCTATAGCCCCGTTGTTGTCGCAATACAGAGGTATTGGATCAACAATGGACGGAACCACCTGAAGTTCTTTCAAGAACTTCCTCATCCAGACAGCTTCTTTTGCGGCATCAGATGCAGCGATGTATTCCGCTTCCATCGTCGAGTCTGCAACGGTTTCTTGTTTGGAACTCTTCCAACACACCGCCCCTCCATTGAGGGTAAAGACAAAACCCGACATGGACTTGGAATCATCCTTGTCACTCTGGAAGCTGGAGTCAGCAAAGGCCTCGATCTGGAGGTCTTTTCCGCCATACACCAAGAACATCTCCTTAGTCCTTCTCAGGTACTTGAGAATGTTCTTTACCGCTATCCAGTGTTTCTCCCCAGGGTTTGACTGATACCGGCTTACCACACTCAGTGCATAAGCTACATCCGGTCTGGTACACAACATCGCATACATTATAGAGCCTACCGCAGAAGCGTAGGGTATAATAGACATGCGATCCCTCTCCAAATCAGTCTTGGGAGACATCTCTTTAGAGAGGGTGATCCCGTGACAAGCTGGTAGGTTACCACGCTTGGAATCTTCCATACTGAATCTTTTCAGTACGGTGTCGATGTACCTGGACTGAGAAAGTCCGAATATCCTCTTGGATCTATCACGATGGATCCGGATCCCCAGGATGTATGAGGCATCACCCAGGTCTTTCATGGAGAACCTTTGTGACAAGAACCCCTTGACAGATTGTAGCATAGGAATATCATTTCCTATTAAGAGAATGTCATCCACGTATAAAACGAGGAATACTACAGTTCTCGCTACAAATCTACTATAGATGCATGGTTCATCTGGATTTTTGATAAAGCCAAATTCTTTGACCGTCTCATCAAAGCAGATGTTCCAACTCCGCGATGCCTGCTTTAGTCCATAGATGGACTTAAGCAACTTGCACACCTTTCCGCTGCTCCCACTCTGAATGAAACCCTCTGGCTGGTCCATATAGACACACTCCTCTAAATTTCCATTTAGAAAAGCTGTCTTTACGTCCATTTGCCAGATCTCATAATCGTGGAAGGCAGCAATGGCAAGAAGGATCCGAATGGATTTCAGCATGGCTACTGGAGAAAAGGTTTCGTCGTAGTCCAAGCCAGGTCTTTGACGAAAACCCTTTGCTACCAGCCTAGCTTTATAGGTCTCAACCTGTCCATCTACACCAATCTTCCTTTTGAAGATCCACTTGCATCCTACGGGTTTTACCCCGTCTGGAGCAATGTCCAACGTCCATACCTTGTTGGTGTACATGGACTCCATTTCGGTCCGCATTGCATCCAGCCATTTCACTGAGTCAACGCTCTGAACGGCCTGCTGGAAGCTAGTAGGCTCATCATAATCTATGATGCAATCCTCTCTATCCCCGTCTATGAGAAAACCGCAGTATCTCTCGGGCGGATGAGACTGCCTACTACTCCTGCGGAGCGGCGTAGGAATGTCCTGTTCTGTTGAACCCTCTGGTTCCACTAACCTTTCAGTAATAGTCTGTGGTTCTGGAATTTCTTCTAGTTCTACTGCGCTCCCACTAATTTCCTTTTCCAAGAACTGGTGTTCTAGAAAGTGGGCATTACGAGAAACAAGGACTTTTTGTTCCTCTGCGTAGTAGAAAAGATACCCCCTGGTGTTCTTTGGGTATCCCACAAACTTGCACAGTACTGAGCGTGCCTCGAGTTTGTCCGCATGCTGCTTTTTGACAAAAGCTGGACATCCCCAGATCTTCAGATATTGAAGATAGGGTTTCTTCCCACTCCACATTTCATATGGGGTGGTAGGCACAGTCTTAGTCGGAACTCGGTTCAAAAGGTATGCTGCTGATTCTAGCGCATATCCCCAGAATGATCGCGGCAACTCAGCGTTACTCATCATGGACCGCACCATATCCAATAGGGTGCGGTTCCGTCTCTCCGATACACCGTTATGTTGCGGGGTGTATGGAGGAGTAAGCTGAGAGAGAATTCCGTTCTCTTTTAAATAGTCCAGGAACTCGGCACTTAAGTATTCTCCACCTCGATCCGATCTTAGAATCTTAATACTTTTGCCGGTCTGTTTCTCTACTTCATTCTTATACTCCTGGAATTTTCCAAAGGCCTCGGACTTATGTTTCATTAAGAAGACATAACCGTACCTTGAGAAGTCATCCGTAAAAGTAATGAAGTAAGAATGTCCGCTTCGGGCATGTGTAGACATTGGACCGCACACGTCACTGTGTACGAGTCCCAAGAGCTCGCTTGCTCTTACTCCATGTCCAGTAAACGGAGTCTTTGTCATCTTTCCTTTGAGACAAGATTGACAAGTGGCATACGATTGATATTCGAACGCATTCAAATATCCTTCTGTATGTAACTTAGTCAACCTTCTCTCATTGATGTGACCCAATCTACAATGCCATAAGAAAGTCTGATTTATTTCCGGAGACTTTCTTTTGTGTGTATTCTGGACATTAAAAATATGTGGTTGGTTTAACACGTATATACCATTACTCAGAGTACCTGACCCAATCAATACTTGATTAAGGTGAATGTTTACAACATTACTTACAAACGCAAATTCATAACCTTCTTTAGAAACTAAAGATACAGAAATGATATTACAAGTTGCGTTGGGTACAAAAAAGCAATTACGCAAAACCAAAACATGTCCATCTGACATTCCCAGGTGATAGTCCCCCACGGCTTTAGCATCCATGCTAGCTCCGTTCGCAACTTTGAGGGTCATGTCACCTGCCTTCAAAACCCTACGGTTTCTCAACGCCTGCAAAGAATTACAGATATGAGATCCTGATCCGGTATCCAATACCCAGGAAGTAGAGTTTATTGAAAGACAGTTTTCAATAACATACACACCTGAAGCTGAAGCTGCAACCTGCTTCAATTCCTGTGTTCTGGCCTTCCAGGCCCTGCAATCATTCTTCCAGTGTCCTTTCTTATGACAATAGAAGCATTCTTCTTTATCCACAAGCTTCCCCGCTATCTTTGTTGCTTTGCCTTTTCCCTTCGTATCCACTTTACCAACACCGCCCCTTGGTTTGGCGGGGGCCTTCTTCTTCTTTCCCTTGGCTTTCGCCTTGGACCTAGAAGAAGATGATCCTCCTACAAACAAAGTGGATGTTTCCCTACCTTTCTGTAGGGTGCCCTCTGCGCTCCTCAGCATGTTGAGGAGCTCTGATAGTTCAACCTCTTTTTCTTGTAGGTTGAAGTTCAGTATAAACTGGGCGTAAGTGGAAGGAAGGGACTGGAGAACTATATCCGTATATAGCTCACTCTCCAATGTGATCCCTAGGTCAGCGAGCTCCTCAATGAAGCCGATCATTTTTAGCACATGCTCGGCTACTGATGATCCGACGGCCATTCTTGTCGAAAACAACTTTTTCGACGCTTCGTATCTTGCGATACGTGATTGCTCTCCATACAGTTCTTTTGTATGGAGCAATATGGACTCCATGTCCATATTCTCATGCCTCCTCTGATGTTCGTTGTCCATCGAGGCAAGCAGGAGGCACTTGGCCTTCGCGCTATCAATCTCCCAAGTCTTGCGGATTTCCTTATCCGCGACACTGGAAGTTGGACCAGGGACAGGGGGAGCTTTGGTGGTAAGAAGATACCCCAGCTTGTCATAAGTGATTGCTATCGTGACATTCCTGAGCCAATCTTTGTAGTTTGGCCCTGTCAGCTTGTTTTTATCTAGGAGTAACTTAAGTCCAGTCATGTTGATTGGTCGCTGCAATTAGGAGAGAGAAGAAGAAACACTCAGCATGATGCTCTTGCAAGTTTAGAGTGGTTTTTAGTTTGTCTAAACAGGATGGCTCCCACTGTTTCTCGAATCCCTCCTCAAACCATAAAGGAAGAATTAGTCAGGATCAATCCCACCGTACAATACTTGCTTAACCGTTCAGCCAGGCCGGTGTCGGTACTTCGAGGGAGGTTTTCCAACGCTTTCGCGAAGTTCCTTAATTAGAGAACCTCTTTTCCCTGGGGGCGTAGCCCCGCTAACACCTTTCTAGGCACCTACTAGGTTTATAGCATTGATCGTTGAGTGAGAAATTTCCCGAGGAGTAGCATATACTCACAGTAGGATCGGGATCCAAATATCATCGCGTGACGAAACTGAAGGAATCCTACCAGAATCATCACACTCCAAATGGTATGCAAATCTAGCAAGTTTCAGTACTTATGAAACTCCCGATGTGGATTTTTGCCCCATGCTCTTATGACCTTGGCGTGAGGTCAAAATGTCATAAGTCACATGTCAAGTTCGTCCCATCATTATCCAGGTTAATTTGAATCCACCCGTACATACCCTTGACGTAGGCCAAAATGGCAGTACGACTGTCTCAAACCAACGCATTCTATCTATGCAACAGATAAATATCCGGCAGCTACCAATCACTATGCCTTGGCGTGAGGTCAAAATACATAGCTTGAATACTACCGAATATTTAACTGAAATGATGGAGGGCTACGGATGGTTTTGGCAAAACCGTGAACGTAGTGAACTTGATTTGGTCGATGGAACGAGATAGCTTTAAAATGGAGTGGCTCAAACTCCGTATTTTAAAAGTTTGTTTTGAAAAGAACCGAGTGGTTTTTCGAAAGTGTTCCAACGACTTTAACTTGGTTTATTATCTTGCATTAGTTCTTTTAATGCGTGATATTCTTGCATTAGTACTTTTAATGCGTCCCATCATTTAATCCTACCATTGCAGAAAACAACCAAAATATGACGTACGCTTATGCCATTCGCATTCGCCACTGGGCCCCGTCATTACCCGTTAGGTTACTTAACTAACGACAGAGCGGGGGCTGGGCTAGCGCGTCTGTAAAACATAAGCAACGCCTAAATAGTAAGCAATGATAAACATTTCAGATCACAGATAAATACATTGGATATACTAGTAATCTGTAATTTGTACGAGCCTGTAACAAAAACAGATAACACGGTCGCGGTGAATAGCCAATACCCCACCCAAGACCCCTACGGGTACGGCAAACTACCCGCCAAGTACCCGAAGCGTAGCAACCTCCCTCATCTCCATGAGTAGGCCACTCGACACTTCGGCATACCCGGTAGTTTGTGCACCCCTCCACGGGTCTATCCTAGGAGCAAAAACAGTAAAAAGAAATTATACAATGACGGCTACAACCCCGACCCGGTTGTGCGGCCAAACAAATAATTATTACATCAATTTACAAATTTACATGAATTGCAAGAAAAGTAAACTCTCGTCTCACAAACCCCCGGCTATTCACCCGCGACAATCCAACATATTTATATACACATTCCAGCACATTACAGATCATGTATAACCCCGACTAATCGACTTATAGCGATTAGCCGACGTTCAATACATGCAAACATCACAGATATAACCATCATAGTCAAAGTGCAATGAAGTTCGGAAAAATACGGAATTATAGGACCCCAAAAGGAAATTTCTTTTCTGTAAAATCTGGGCACATATAATATATCTCAAAAATCCCAAAACCAACACAGACACACACTGCACGAAAAACGACGCACTAAAGACAACAAACCGCGGCGCTTCCGCGGCGGCCAAGAAGGGTCACGCGGCGGAAACGCGGCGGTTTAGACGAATTGGTGAATCGTTTTTCATGGGTGTTCTAACAAAACCCTGAGATGAATTTAGGAGTATGAAGTTTTTCATTTTGACCAGAAAAAATTTCAACAGAAACTCAGTTTTTGTAGTTTTCCGGTTTTGTGATTTTTTTCGGTTCCGAACTTCGTTACACTTTACTACCTAGCTAGTTTAAGTTTAGTTAGGCTCTGATACCACTGTAGGTCCATATTGCGACCCCCGGTTCTTACGGGGAGGCGGAAACGGTATAAAATCAAAATTTTTATCGCAAGAGGCAACATGGACTAACTTATGGTCGGGATCGTTACCTAAACTAAAACTAGCAAACTAAGCTAAAGATGTTTAGCTACTCGGATGAAGATGGTTATACCTAAACTTGAACTCCTTCTCTTCAAGCTCCGGTGGTGGTCCGATGGCTCCTTCTCGTCGTCTCCGTACGCCGAAGATAGATCCACTTGAAAGCTCCAACCTTTAGCTCCTTCTTCGGTCTTTGAAGAAACTAGTTCACTTGGTTTGCTAAACCTAGTGAACTAGAATGAGTAGAGAGGAAAATAGAATGGGATTTTATCTATGGTTCTTGATTCTCAACTCATGAGACAAGAGAACCATAGATCAAGAGAGGGAGCAAGAGGTTGAGGGTGAGAGCAAGGGGAGAGCTCAAGAACAAGAGAGAGAATGAGCAAGAAAGAATGAGGCTCTCTTTTCTCTCTCACCCTCTCATAATCCAAAGTGATCATAACTCATCATATCAAAAAAAGTCTTTTGGTGATGGTTAGAAGCAACCATAAGGTTATCATATCATGCACTCATATTACTCAAAAAGCAAGCAAGAAAAAAGTCTTTGGCATGAAATGATAACCATGGTTATCATGATGGTCAACTAGTCAAGCCTAGTCAACCGGTCAACAAGTCAACAAAAATCAACAAGTCACCAAAGTCAACAAGTCAACAAAAGTCAACAAGTCAACAACCATATCACCATAATACTTAATTAATATAATAGTTAATCACATATCATATTCTCATTAGGGTTGAGCAAAAAGTCAAAAGTCAACGGTCAACTGTCAACAACCCTAATGAGAATCCACTGCCTCTGCCTCCCTGTCAACTGTGCATACACACCCGCATCCGCGTTCCGAGGAACACGAATGCAAACTGGATAAATCCAATCCCATAAGGTACACTAGGATCTGGCTTAAACCAAAGCCCGCTAGTGTAAACTGTCCGGACACTGTACGTGCACACGTGCACGGATGTGACCGAACCCTGTCGCAAAACCATGCGACCTGTCGCAATACCATGCGACCTCTACTCTTTTGCCTAAAGGCGAAAAGCTTTCTGTGTGGGACTCTAAAGACTCGACACTACGCTGGCAGTGGGTTTAGCCACAGACCGCAAGCGGCACTAGCTGTGCGTAACGGTCCCCAGGTAATGCCGACAAGAAGACCAACGAGGCGAAACCCATCTGAACTCCTACTGAGCCTGAGTGTGACATTCTCCATACAGTCCGGTCTGTTCGTCTGATACATCGCATGGCGGGCCTAGGGGGCGGTAAACGTCAGTCCCCCAATAGCGGTACAAGTCGTGCCGGAGTGAAGCCCAATACACCCTGAGATAACACTGGAAACCTACCAGTATATCTCGTTTGCCCTGGCCAGGGACTACTCGTGTAATGGCTCTCCTAGACACAGCGCGATGTCAACCCCCAATACCGGGAGAGACGAATCCTGTCTAACCGTCACTGCCTCCAAGTGCTTCGGGACTGCACCCAACCACCACCTGTTTGCACGACTCCTTTGAGCCGTGGTAGGGTAGTGATCAAAGTACAGTGGGAACACACCCGAGGCGAAGTGACAGTGTCAAGTCAGCGGACTAAGCTGTACTCATGTCACCTGGGAACTGATAACTGACGATAGGTATAATACCAACTAGTCAGTTCCCGACGAGTCCTGTCCAGTGTACCCGTAACCTAACGAGCACCCGCATACTATCTCAAGTACGACGTACTGACGGCTGTGGGACAGACCGTCTCCCACACTGGGATGAGAAGCGCATGCGCTGGTCTACTCCGGAGTATCGATGCCCTGTCTCGATAGTCCTGCGACCAGGGACCTGAATAAGGATGTGCTTATAGATTACCCAGCCCCCACTAGTGTGACTGCCATCACAACGCTGGTAATCAAGCAAAGATCCTAAGGGCTCCACTAATGCGTATAAGTGATATACTGAAATAAACACAAGTACACATTGAAGTAGAAACAAACCAAGTAGCATACTACTATTTTGAGCAAGATTGTATATACAAGGTGAATATCCCAAGCATCCATTAAGTAATATACAAACTAGTATGATACAGTAATGGCCTCTAGGGCATATACACTAACAGTATGATGCGCATCATAGTCCAGGCAGTCAAGTACACATCCTGAGGGCTTTACCAACATGTAACAGAGAGACAATCAGTATACACGTTAAGGTAAAGAGTAACCAGATAGCATACTATCATGTCAAGCAAGAAAGTCCTCCCTATATATGTCCCAGCATCCACTACAATATACATCCTATGTACAGTAATGGATTCTAGGGCATACATATAACTAACAATCTCCCACTTGCACTAGGGCCATCTGTAGTAGTGATTGCAGTATCTCATACTCAACCATCCCATAAAAGTCTCCATCTGGGAATAGGCCTTCGTGAGTGGATTCGCCGTGTTATCCTCTGAGTCCACTCTCCTAACCTCGATCACCCTGGAGATCAACTATCTCCATGATCAGGTGATGCTGCCTCAGAATATGTCTGGATCACCGATGGGACGGACGTTCCTTGGCATAAGCCACAACTCCATTGTCACACAATGGGAGGAACTAAGTTCATCTCATGAACCAATATACACCCAAACAGTCTCTTTGGTAGCATCTTAAGTAGCGATGTATCCTGCCTTTATCGTCTAGTAAGCCACGGTATTTAGCTTGGAACTCTTCCAACATACCGTCCCTTTACTAAGGGTAAAGTAAATGCCTGTGACTGACATTCAGTCGTCCTTATCACCCTGGAACCTTTCCAGTGATTCTTCCCAGGATCGATTGATACCATCTCACTTCAACTAGTGAGAATCCTAACATCCAATCAGTTCTATCTCATAGATCAAAAGTCAGGATTTAGGAGGTATCACTTTGATCCTATATGGAGAATCCTTGTGATAAGCGGAAATTGACCGAGCTTAGCATAGGAAACTCCTTCCCCATCAAGACTATGTCATCCACGTACTCTACGCGGATCACCACCATACTCCCTACTACCTTTTTGTATATACAAGGTTCATCTACCATTTTGATGAAGTTAAACTTTTTCACTACGACATCAAAACAGACGTTCCAACTCCGCGATGCCTGCTTTATCCTATAAAGCATCCTGTACACGTTTCCGCTGCTCCCACTGTCTACGAAGTCCTCTGGCTGTGTACTTATAGAAGCTCTTTTCTAAAACATCATTTTAGAAAAGCAGTCATGACACCCAACAACCAGATATCGTAGTCATGGTATGTAGCCATGGCAAGTAGGATCTGGATGGACTTAAGCATAGCTTCTTAGAAAAGGTTTCATCATGATCCATACCTGGTCAATGATGCAAACCTTTAACAAGTCTAGCTTTGAAAGTCTCAACTTTTCCATGTACACCAAGTAATCTTCTCAAGATATACTTTCTCCTGATGGGGATTTAATCCTTCAGATAAAGCAACCAAAGTCCATACTTTGTTGGTGTATAAGGATTCCATCTCAGATCACTAAGCATCCAGCCATTCTAACAGAGTCCTCCTGCTGATGGCCAGCTCGAAACTAGTTGGGTCATCATCTCATGATGCAGTCCTCACTCCCACTGTCATAGAGAAACCAAAGTATCTCTCAGGTGGGTGAGGAACCCTACTAGATCGGCGGAGAGGCTGAGGTTCGTCGGGGACTTTTGAATCCTTTAGTTCTATCAAATCATCAGCTGTAGTTTGTATAGCTGGAACCATTCGAGTTCTACATAACTGACCTTGCCTCGAGCTTGTCCAGATTTTGCTTTTAGACATAGGCCGGACAACCCCAAATCTTAACTAACTTAAGAAATGGGCTCTTCCCTTTCCATATCACATATGAAGTGGTAGGCAACTGATTTGATTTGAACCCTATTCAATAGGTATGCAGCTTCTTAAGTGCATAAGTCCCAAAAGGAAATAGGAAACTCAGTAGTACTCATCATAGAGCACACCATATCACATAGGGTGCTATTGCTCCACCCCGATATACCATCGTGCTATGGTGTTCACGGAGGAGTAATGCTGAGAGAGAATCTCATTCTCCTTTAGAAAAGTCCAGGAATTCTATGCAAAAGTATTCTCCTCTTTGATCTCATCAAAGGAAATAATACTTATACCCTTATTGGTTCTCTACTTCTAACTTATATTCTGTGAATATCTCAAAAGGTTCGGACTTGTGTTTCAACAGGAACATATGACTGAATCTTGAGAGATCATCAAAGAATGTAATGAAGTACAAAGAACCGGTCTTGGCATGTGTAGACAGGGGACCTTACATACATCATCATGTATCAGTCCCAAGAGTTCATTAACTCTTTCTCTGTTTCCAGTAAACGGAGCTATGGTCATCTTATCTTTGTGACATGACTGGCAAGTTTCATAAGATGTAAATTCAAACTGATTTAAATATGCATCTATATGTAACTTCAGCTAGTCGGGTCGCATTGATATGACCTAGTCTACAATACCTCAAGAAGAATTCGTTCATTTCTGAACTCTTTCTCTTATGTGTGTTCCGTATACTAAGAACTGTAGTTTGATTTAGAACATCAATGTTTTTAGATAACGTGCCTGAACCGATCAACTTTTGATATAAGAAATGTTCAAAACATTATCCAACAATACAAAATTATATCCTTTCTTTATTAATAAAGAGACTGATATGATTTTGTATATCAGGTTCGGTATCTAAGAACATTCGTTCAGAATCAATGTATTTGGAATACAGGGTGACAGTGAAAAACAGACTTGGCTGCAACACTTACACCGTTTTCTGTCTCATGAAACTTATCACCCGTTCTCAGTTCTCTACCTTACTGTAGCCCTATGTAACAGATTACATATCTGGGATCCTGATCCGGTATCATATACCCAGGACGTAAAGAATACTGAGAAACAGTTCTGTATAAGGAACATACCCGAAGATGATGCATCAGTATGCACTTTCTTCGTTTGGGCGGCACGGGAATTCTGGTAATCCCCAATTTCCTGCTCTGTCTTATAACAATTATAAGTTGGAGCGGGACCAACGTTCCCCAGCTCAGTATAACAAGTGTGTTCGGTCAATATCCGTATTATTATCTTGATTAAGGCATGATTTGGTCGCTAACTGGAGAGAGAGAGAAGAAAACACTCAGCGTATGCTCTTGCAAGATCATATTGGTTATTATTTTATCTAATCAGGATGGCTCCCACTGTTTTTATCAAATCTTCCTTCAAACCCTAAAAGGAAAGACTAGCCAGGATTAATTACACACTACAAGTTCGCCAATCTTTCAGCCAGGCCAGTGTCGGTACTTTGAGGGAGGTCCCCCGTGCTTTCGCACGAACCAAATTAATGTAAACCTCGTTTTCCCATAGGCGTAACCCCGTTGACACCTTTCTAGACACCTACTTGATCGGCTAATTGTAATGTGTAAAATTCTCCCAGGAGTAACTCTTACTCGCAGCGGGTATCGGGATCCAACTATCTCATTGAAGGTATGCAATCTCATTGCAAATTTCAACCCTTGAAATTCCCGATAATATTTTTCCCCTAACGTGCTATGACCTTGACGAAAGCCAACAAACCATAGCCCGCTAGTCAAGTTCAACCCATACATTTCTTGATTGAATTAAACCCACCCGCACGACCCTTGACGAAAGCCAACAAAGCCGCACGACTACCCTAATCCAATCGCATCGTATGCAGCAGATAAGCAGCATATAGCTACCGCACACTACACCTTGACGAAAGCCAACATATGTAGCACGAATACTATATACAACTTATCTGAAATGACGGAGGGCTACGACAGGTTTTTCTGAAAACCTATTGCGTAATGAACTTGATATCGTTGTAGAATCAAATGATTTTAAAATGGAGTGTTTTTTAGGCTTTTCTAGTTTTGCTAAAGGGGTCACTCCCGGTGAAGGGATCGTCGGCCCTTTCCTCGTCGAATGAGGTGCGGGATATATCATATATATCACTGTGAAAAACAGAAACTATAGAAGCTATCAAAAGACAAACCGAGTGTGTAGCATCTGCCAGTTATTGCTAAAGGAGTCACTCCCGGTGAAGGGATCTCGGTCCTTTCCTTATCGAATAAGGTGCAGGATATATCACATATACCGCTGTGCAAAGCAAGAACTATAGCTACTTGTTTTATTTTTGAAATTCAATTCTACAACATCTTTAGGTTTCTTTTATTTCATTAATCATATTAATGAAGTCCCATCATTTAAGTACCTAAACATCACAGATAAATACGACGTACACTTATGCCATCCGCATTCGCCTCGATGTCCCATCGTGCACCGTTAGGTTAGGTAACTAACGACAGAGCGGGGCAGGGCTAGCGCGGGTGTAAAACATAAGTAACGTCTATATAATATATCATATATACTATATACTGTATTTATCACAGAACATCACATGATCACATCACAGATATCGCAGCAGAAGAATCATATGAAATATTGGATATGCTAGGTCATCCGTGTTTTCAATACGAGCCAGTATAAAACACGGATTCCACGGTCGCGATGAATAGGTAAATCCACACCCCTAGACCCCTACGAGAGCGGCAAGCAACCCAACCAATTCTAGAGTTAGGAGACCCGGACTTGACTCCTCGAGTTGGTCTCCCACTGGACTCCAGAACCCGGTTACTTGTGCCCTCCTCCTTAGGTCTATCCTAGTGCGGAAAAGTAAATAATATACAAAAGGTGACATCTTCCACAACCTGGAAGTGCCCCAATAAAAGAATATTACATACAAGTTTTTACATGAATGAAAATGAAAAACACTCATCTCACATAAAAAAAAAACCCCGGCTTTTCAAACACGACGATCCAACATAACATATCCAGCAACACATAACATCATATGTCATCAACGTAAGTAAATATGCGCATCCCAATTGTCGTTGACATATAGAAACGAAACCGGCGATATCACATATTACACTTACGGTCGCAGAAAAGAAAGTGTAAAACTACAACAGTTGGAATCCGCAAACTCTTTAGACATCGCATGCTTAATCAAATGAAATACTTAGACATCGCATGCATAACAATTATAAACCCCGCATTTTAGTCTCATTATCGAAAACTCTTTTCAATATCAAGTCGGGCAATTCAACAAGATTCCCGAAATCCTGATCGAATGCTCGTCGCAAACTTCAGTAGACGGCTGCACCCCCGATGCCTCCGACGAAGTGCACCAAGGTGGAACACCGCTGCCGCGAGCACCCGAACGGATACTTTCGGCAACGGGGTTCTCCTACAGTCACTTGGTCGGGGCTATGGAGTGAGGTTGTCTATTAAGTTTACCCGGCGAGTATCCGCATACGCTACGTGATTGCGACGGACTTTTGATCACATCAAAATTCCGTGGCAACCGATCAAGTGAGACTAAACTGCTATGTTTATAATATTCATTCAGTTATCTCATAACTACTTGTGAATTCCAATTATTGTATCACATTCCAGATAATTAGAAAATGTTAAACTTTCCGATCGAACAATCAAACACCCAAGTTTTCCCGAAACAACTCAACACATGAAATAAGTTCAAAAACATTCACTTCATGCCTCAGTACCAACGGTCCAGCCGTAGAAGGGTCAAGCCAACGCCTCACATGTGGCACGCCGTACTGCCCCAAACCCTAAGGTTCAAAGGGCAGTTCAAGACGGTCACATAATCGAGTTAAGGTTTGTTGTCTTCTAGAGGGACCATCGCGTTCTTGCACTACTTAGAACGTGATTAAACTACGGAAATATCCAACAATTGGAAATTTCCCGACAGGGGAAAAAGTGGGTATTTATATCTGGTCGAACTTTTAACATATTCTAAAATTACCCGGAAAAACACATAGACAAAGTTTGATAATCCGATCGAATCTACGAACTCCCAATACAACCCAGAAAACTCAACTCTTGAGTAAGATTTAAAAATTCCCAGAAAATACATCACAAAAATATAGGAATTACTATGCAAAAACCAATTGAAGAAGAGACTAAGTGGCCGCGGAACCGCCGCATTAGCCATGCTAATGCCGCGGTTCCGCCGCGCTTTGATGGAATCAGGAGTACGGGCTTCACAGTAATTCTTAGAAACTCCTGATGATTTTTCTGCATATTTTTAATTCTCAAAAATCCCCGATTTCAAAAAATGTACAGAGAGCAATTTTGCATTAGGGTTTCGGTTCGATCGGACTTCTAACTCCGTCTACGCATCGCCTAAGGCTCTAGCTAGGCTCTGATACCACTGTAAGGTTCCTAGGCACACTAATGAGGTCTCACAAGGCACCAACCATGCCAATTTCAAAAATTTTCACGTGCCTACAAACCCTAATACGGATCGTTAACTAGATGATAAGGCGATGCAAGCAAATAAACAACTTTATTGCTAAAGGAAAGTGACTACAACCTTTGTAGATCCGGTCCTCCACTTCTCTAGCTCTGTGTTGACGTCCCCTCGCTGCGATCATCGGATCCCGGACTCTAGCGTCGGGTTCATCGGAGAAATGGGCGGGCTAGGTCGTCGACTTCGATGCCAAAGATGATCTACGTCGAGGCAACACAAGATCAAGCTCCAACTTTACCAAGTCATGAAACTTGTGAAGAAAACACCCTATACTACTTGGCAAGTGGTAGAGGATGAAGAAATAGGAAGTGGGTTCACTTTAGAATTGGATTTATCACTCTTTTTCTCATTTCACCATTGAAGCTAGCAAGCTTCTTTCTTCTTGAAGAAGAAGAAGATGATAAAGAATATGATAAGAATTATTGGAAAATAGAAAATAAGTCATTCTTATCATATTAGCAACCATGGTTAAGTGTAGAGAATAAACTAAGGTTAGGTGAATGGTTAGGTTTAGCATGAAACAAAAATGGTAGACTTTTTCAAAGCTTCATGAAGCTTCAACAATAAAACAAAGCAAGCCACCATTTCTCTTTTTGCCAAAATAAATAAATAAATGAATAAATAAAAACCCTAACCATTCACTTAACCAAGGTTTAAATCAAACATACACCTAAGTTTGCATGTATCATCAAACATGATACAAACTAGTGCACAAAATTATATCATATATACAATGTGCACATCAAGTGAGAAAATCCAACTAAAGTGAACAAATACTAGTTAATGTAATGTAATATATCAAATATATAATTATACATTAAATCATTAAATCAGCACTTGATTTAACGATTCGGTCATATCTCATATAACCGACTAATATCAATAGTAACAACTTATCGAATCAACACTTGATCCGATAGCCCGGCTATATCGCATATAACCGATCACTGTCACAAATCGCGAGAATCAAACACTGTATCACATACTGGTATTATTCTCGGTCCCGCACATATCTCATATGCGCTCCTATTTCATTTCTCTTGAGCCAGGAAACCTCTGTGTAGGACTCTAAAGACTCGTCAATACGCCGGCAGCAGGTGATGATCATATCAAACACCCACAAGCCGCAAGCGGTCTGCCAAACGTAACGGACACCCGGGTATTAAGCGATCAGAAGATCAACGAGCAAGCCCGCTCACACTCCTGTGAATCCAACCAGCAACACTTACCATACAGTCCGGTCTCGTCGTCTGATATGTCGCATATCTCGCCTAGGGGTGGTAAACGTCAGACCCCAATAGCTCGATAAGTCGTGTCGATATGAGGTCTATAACAGTTTGAGAAACTACTGGTAACACTTACCAGTAAATCTCAGCAACCCTGGCCAGGGATTTCCGGTTATAGCCAATCGAACACAGCGTAACATCAACTCCCTATACCGGGAGAGACGAATCCCCTCCTATCGCTCATCGCCTCCATGTGATTCGGGACTATACCCAAAAGCCACCGTTTTGCACGCCCTCTTGGATGTGGTAAGGTGGAAATCAAAGCACAGTGGGAATCACACAAGACTCTATGACGATCTCGGGTCTACAGACTAACCTGTACCAGTGTCACCAGAAAACTGCCATCTGACATAAGGTATAATACCATCTGGGAGTTCTCGGCGAGTCCGTCCAGTATACCCAGTCTCCACTGAGCACCCGTATATCATCTCTGATGTCAAACACCAATGGATATGGGATCATCCATCGCCTATCTGTTTGGGTCGAGAAGATATACGCTAGTCTACACTGGTATATCGATGCCCCGTCTCGATACACCCACGACTAGGGACCTTGAAGGATGTACTTATGGACTACCATGTCCCCACTAGTATGATCCGCATCATAGTCCAGGCAGTCAAGTACACATCCTAAGGGCTTTACCAACATGTAACAGAGAGACAATCAGTATACACGTTAAGGTAAAGAGTAACCAGATAGCATACTATCATGTCGAGCAAGAAAGTCCTCCCTATATATGTCCCAGCATCCACTACAATATACATCCTATGTACAGTAATGGCCTCTAGGGCATACATATAACTAACAAAAATGATATAAAAAAGGAAAGCATAAATACTACTCCATCATCCTCATCTAATCTAGCCCATTAGATTAGGGTGTTCACCTCATTAGAGTGAGAGAGCTTGAGTTATAGCAACTTCGACGTTGATCATCGGAGAAGCGGAACACTACAAGCTAGTATGGATCGTTCGAGCTGTGGAGCCTCTCTTGAGTCCGGAAGATCATGGATCGCGGCGAAGGGACTTCTACTCGGAGCTTATGAACCGAAGGAGCGGACTACAAAGGTTTTAATCCCTCGCACTTAGTAGTAAAGATGTTTACTTGCATGTTAAACCCTAATAATTTAGCAAAGATCCCGGTTTTGGGTTGTTCGGCACGTCTAAAATTTTATTCGGGCATGTTTGATGCCTTATGAACCCTCACAAGAGTGCCTAGGAACCCTACAGCTTTCAGTAATAGCTTTTGGTTCTGGAATTTCTTCCAGTTCTATTGCACTCCAACTTTTCTGATTTTCTAAAAATTCAGCTTCCAAGAAGTGGGGATGTTGAGAAACAAAACCTTTTGTTCTCTACGTAATAGAAAAGATACCTCCTGGAGTTCTTAGGGTATCCCACAAACATACACAGTACTGAGCGTGCCTCGAGCTTGTCCGCATGTTGTTTTTTTACAAAAGCTGGACATCCCCATGTCTTAAGGTACTTAAGACAGGGTTTCTTCCCACTCCACATCTGATATGGTGTAGTAGGCATAGTCTTGGTTGGAACCTTATTCAAAAGATATGCAGCTGATTCTAGCGCATAACCCTAGAAGGATCGCGGTATCTTAGCCTTACTCATCATGGAACGAACCATATCCAATAGAGTTCGTTTCCTCCTTTCCGATACACCATTGTGTTGAGGTGTGTATGGAGGAGTAAGCTGAAAGAGAATTCTATTCTCTTTTAAGTATCCTATGAACTCGGCACTTAAGTATTCACCACCTCGATCAGATCTCAGTGTCTTGATATTTTTGCATGTTTGTTTTTCCACTTCATTCTTGTATTCCCGGAATTTCTCAAAGGCCTCGGATTTATGCTTCATCAAGAAGATATGTACATACCTAGAGAAATCATCCGTAAAAGTAATGAAATAGGAATAACCACCTCGCGCATGTGTTGACATTGGACCACACACATCGCTGTGTATGAGTCCCAAGAGCGAGCTCACTCTTACTCCATATCCAGTAAACGGAGTCTTTGTCATCTTTCACATGAGACAAGATTCAAAAGTAGCATAAGATTAATATTCGAACGGATTCAAATATCCCTCTCTACATAACTTCGTCAATCGTGTTTCAGTGATGTGACCCAGTCTATAATGCTATAAGAAAGCCCGATTTATTTTCGGAGACTTTCTTTTAAGTGTATTCTGGACACTGAAAACCTGAGCTTGATTTAATACGTATATTCCGTTTTCTAGTGTACCTGACCCAATCAGAACTTGATTTAGGTGGATTTGGACCACATCGTTTACAAATGTAAAATCATATCCATCCTTAGAATGTAAGGATACAGATATGATATTACAAGCTAGACTAGGTACATATAAACAGTTACGTAGAATCAATATCTGCCCACTTGTCAATCCTAGGTGATATTCCCCTACGGATTCAGCGTCCACGCTCATTTCGTTATCAACCTTGAGGGTCATAACACCTTCCCTGATAACTCTACGGTTTCTCAAAGCCTGTAATGAATTACAGATATGAGATCCTGATCCGGTATCAAGTACCCAGGAAGTAGGGTTAATTGACATACAATTTTCAACTACAAACAAACCCGAAGCCGAAGCCACAACGTGCTTCGAATCCTGGCCACTGGCTTTCCAAGCCAAGCAATCTTTCTGCCAATGTCCTTTCCCGTAAAAATAGGAACTTCCCTCCGTCCCTACTTTTAGTCCCGAAACTTTTGCCCTTCCCTTTCCTTCTACCTTCCTGACACCGCATATCGGCTTTGTGGTGGTCTTCTTCTTCTCACCTTTTGCTTTTGCCTTGGATGCAGAAGAGCAAGATTCCCTAATAAGCTGAGTAGGTGTCACCCTGGTTTCCTTCACGGTGCCCTCAACTGGAAGTATAACTTTCTTCCTCTTGGCCAAGGTAGATGGAAGGGACTATAGAAACAAGTCAGCATATGACCCGTTTCCCAACGTGGTCTCTAGGTCCGTGAGCTCATCAATATAGCTAGCCACCGTAAGGACGTTGTCCCTTGCAGATGACCCGATAGCCAAACTCTCTTGAAGCAATTTCTTCGAGGTCTCAAATCTTGCGATACGAGATTGATCTCCATATAAATCTTTGTTATTGTAAAATTTCAGAAAATATAAAATATTATTTTTGGAAATTAATATTAAAATAATATATTTCGCGAAAACTACCCGATTTGCGAAATTGGGGTTTCCGTAAAAGGGTATAAATATATAGCAATAACTGTGAAATAATTGGAGATTAAAATGATTTATTCATTTCAAAATATATTTATCAGATTTGGCATTTTTATAATTAACTATATGCAGTTTAAATAAAAACCCGATTAGTGCACTGCTAATCGTGATTATGCGATATCCGTGTTTCTACAGTTTTCCATGGCTAGTGCACCATGACATGTTACATGTTGTTTCATTTGCATTTTTTGATATTTGGTTTTTGAAAAGAAAATGAAAAAGGGTAAAAGGGTAAATAGTTGAGTGAGGGTGAGAATAAGACAGGAGAGAGAGGGGGCAGCCACATCCATTCTTCCCCCATTGTTATTTCTTCATCTCCCTCAACCACATCTCTCTCCACCTCTACCCCAAGATCCATCTCCAAAGCTTCATCAAAACCCGAAACCCCTTTCATTAAAGTTGATCCCCTCTTCACCATCTTAATTAAAAATGATCCCTACCTCCTCCTCAACACATTGGACCAAGAAAAGTTAGATTTTGAAGACTTTGGAAAGTTAGGGCTTTTCTTGAATTGCCCAAATAAGGTGTATCTTCTTCCATTTAGCTTAGTTTTTAGTTTCTTGCTTTCTAGTTGAGTTTAGAAGTTGATTAAGTGTGAAATGGTGAAGTTAGAAAATTCAAGAGAAGGGTTTGGGTGTTTGGGTGGATTCTGTGATGTTTAGGAGCTGTTACAAGACTTGAGTGGTGTGTTTACGACCTAGAACAGAAAATAGAACCCAAATATGAACTTAGAATTTTCCCGACGTCGGAATTGTGATAGATTGTGATGGTCTATGAGAATCTGGGATGACCCGGGACCTTTATAAATAAAGTTCCTTTGAGAACAATATGAGCAGGCAACCTAGAAGCCACACCTAAAACCCTAGCCTCTAATGCATTAATCCGGCCGCAGATTTATTCATTGCGGCCGCAAATTGCGGCCACATTTTGGTGGAATTCAATGATTTTTTGTTGGTGAGTCCCTTAGGTGATATCTAGAGCAACCCTATAAGCAAAATTCCTTAGTTTGGCCTAAGGTGAAATCTGGGAGTGATTTCCTTCGTTGCTGCATTTGGTATTTGCGATTTATGAACTTGGGTTTTGGTATTTGGTACTGTATTTGGTTGTTGGGCGTTTATACATCAACAACAAGGGTTGTTTGATTGTTTTGCATGCGTAGGCTATAGGTTCTAACCTATGAGCGCACCGTGTGACATATCGGATTTCGGAAACTGGATGTTGATAGCATTTGCGAATGTGTTGACTTGTAGGTACCTTCGCGTGGATTCCGAGACGACGGAGCATGGCGTCATCGACTTCGGTGAGCAAGGATCAAGGTGAGTAGATCTATATCTACGGGGGAAGTCGGGTGAATAGCGTATACCACCACCGCAAACTTTTATGGAAACCGATATATATATAGAGTATGGTTAAGGTAACCGTGTTAGAAACCCATGAATATGGTTAAAGAATTTGTAAGAGATAAGAAATACATTGACTTAAAGTTATAGCTTATGGTTTAGGTGATATGGTATAATAGGAAAGATGTCCCGAATTGATGTTTAAGGATGCGAATTACTATAGATATAGATAAGTAGTTGCAAAGAGAATCAATAGGAGTTTATAGTGGCTTGTTATGAGGTTGATAAATACGACTTTAGACTAATAAGATGACTGATTTGAGGTTAATAAGCTAAGATATTTATGTAAGATGACTTAATGTGATGAAAATAATATACGATGTGATGATAACTTGATTGATATGTTGGTTTACGGATGCGAGTCGATAAGAGATGATTGATACCCATGTCGGCCCCCTAATATGAGGTTGTTATGGATGTGACTCGGGGACATGGGCATATAGGGATATAAAGTGTTATGAATCTTGAGTGATAAGCCGTACGAGACGTTAGGTCCGTACCCTCATTGTCATATAGGTTGTTTGGATCCTAAATTGTTTACTGAAGCCATACGATGATTTACCGTACATGATGAGTTAATTGATGATTGATCAATACCCTTGACTAGAGGATGTCGTTTGATAGATTCACCTACTCGGTCATGTTAGATAGTATACCTTATAGCTTTTAGCTGCCGATTTACTTTATGCTACGTTAATGTCATTCCCATTGCATTTCATATACCTGTGCTAGTACACCTACACCATTATCGATGATGTGTATGTCACACTTACACAGATTGGTCGGCTCACACACTTCATCATCGATAATTGCCATGTCACTACACAGTAGAATTGCTGTATCATGATATGACTCCTCGCATAATTTACTTGCTATAGTTACATATACACCTTTATACGATGTTGCATTTGACTTTGGAGAAATGGGGAACCGCAGGATATATTTTAAAACTGGATTCATTTAAAGAGCGGTTTTCCTTTGATTTGTGCATATTACTGTTTCATGTTGCATTATATATGGATATGCTTATATTTCGGTTATATGTCGCATAATCATGCTTTACGATTTTACGCATTGAGATATGCTTCTTTCATGAGATTTCTTGATTTGAGACCGTGGTTATTTCAAAGGAAAGCATGTATTATTTTAAAAACCCGGTTTCTCTTGATATGATATTTCAGTGCGTCCACCATGAGTTTTCTCGGTTCTGAGATCTTGTGTGAGTATACCCGATTCGAGGAGCGGTAGGCACCGTCTGTCGGTACATGGTGGATCCGGTATGGTACCCCGGGGCAAGAAGACTCGTATAGATAGACGGTGAGCCCAGCGGAGGGAATACTACCTACCGGTGATAGTATTTGGACCTGGCGGTTATCCGGAGGATACCGACCGAAGTCATGAGATGGTTATGAGGGTCGACCAGATTATGCGGTGCGTGAGGGCCGATCTGAGGATGCGGAGCCTAAGGATTTACGTGTCGATGCTCGACATGGGTTTCATGATGTTTCGAGTGTCGTTGCCGGACACTCAGGTTCCATGATTTTGATGTGTCGCGAGGGAAACACGTTGATTTATATCTTCATACTTTCATGTATATGCTTTTATGATATTTACATGCATGACGTTGTTGTGTCATTGATGGAAACGTGGATGAGATCCACATGCTAACAGGCATTGGTTACATGGTTGGATGATACCCACATGCATTTTGGACTTAAATATATTGTTGGCACATATACAGATACGGTCACCCTAGATATCATAGTATTACCTTTATGATATAGTTGACCTAGGAGTCGTTGTTTATTCGATTTCTACCTGTTGATGTTTTCTACTCACGAGTTGGCAACACACCCCCGTTGTGCCACAGTTCTTGCAAGTTGACCGCATGGATCAGTAGCGGCATCGCTGGCACACAGCTGCATTCGGGTGTTTTGGTTGGGTAGGTGGTACATGTTGGTTCGTACCTCTTTTGTATTTATTATTCATGTTGTATCTATTTAATTCTATCAAATCAGAAACTAGTATTTGTATATGTAGTGAGACTTTGAAAGAATTGTAGTTGCGAGACTTGAGCGATATGTTCGCTTTTTGGGTTGATGTCTTGCTTTTCTTTATCTTTTGTGGTCATCTTGACCGTTGGGCGTCGTATACTTATATTTATGATTTGCGTGGTTGTGGATCCGCCGATTGGCGATGAGATAACTCCCGCTTGCGGATGCCTTTATCATTATTATGTATATGTGGTTTTGGATCAAAATATACAAAGGAGGTGCTGCCCAAATTTTTAAAAGACGAAACATGTTTTTCAACTAGTAAATCCACTTGCATTTTTATGTTCTATTGTTTATGTAATTAAGAAAACTTTAGATTTTATCATACCTTTATTTCAAAACTTCACCTCTTTATTTTCTTAAAAAAAGGTTTAGATTTCTGGGCTTCGGCTTACTTGATTACGTTACGCCTTTAGACGTGGCGTGATTTAATTGCCGGTCACGAGCTAATATTTCGGGTCATGACAGTTATGGAGGAAGATGGAAGCTAAGTCCGTCTTCTCGTGCTGCCTCTAGTTTACACCATCTACTGAGGCCAACACGAGGCACATCGCATTCGCACAGTCTTTTTCCGATGTCTTATGGATATCAATATCCGTGACGGTGGAAACTGGTCCTGGGACGGCAGGGGCTTGAGTAGTAATGTGGTGTCCCAGCTTGTCATAGGCAATGGACATCTGGACAGACCTTTGCCAGTCATTATACTTAGATTCAGTCATTTTATTTTCTAGATGTAACCTATGTATGGTCATGGAGTCGCTGCAGGAGAAAGAGACGAAAACACTTAGCATGATGCACTTGCAAGTTTAGATTGGTTTTTAATTTATCTAAACTGGATGGCTCCCACTGTTTCTCGAATCCTTCCACAAACCATAAAAGAAGAATTAGTCAGGATTGATCTCACCGTACAATTCTTGCTTAACCGTTCGTCCAGGCTAGTGTCGGTACTTCGAGGGAGGTTTTACGACGCTTTCGCAAAGTTCCTTAATTAAATAACCTCTTTTTCCTGGAGGTGTAGCCTTGCTAACACTGTTCTAGACACCTACTTTGTTTATAGCATTGATCGTTAAGTGAAAAAATCTCCCGAGGAGTAGCGGATACTCACAGTAGAATCGGGATCCAAATATCATTGTGTGATAATGCTGATGGAATCCTACCAATATTATCAAACTCTAAATGGTATGCATCACTAGCAAGTTTCAGTTTCTTTAGAAACTCCCGATGTGGATTTTTGCCCCATGCTCTTATGACCTTGACGAAGGTCAACAAATCATAAGTCACATGTCAAGTTCTACCCATCATTGTCCAGGTTAATTTGAACCAACCCGTATATACCCTTGACGAAGGTCAACAAGATAATACGACTGTCCCAAATCGACGCATCTATCTATGCTACATATGAACACCCAGCAGCTACCAATCACTATGCCTTGACAAAGGTCAACAAACATAGCTTGAATACTACTGAATATTCATATGAAATGACGGAGGGCTACGAATGGTTTTGGCGAAACCGTGAACGTAGTGAACTTAATATAATCAAAAGAACCTGATAGCTTTTAAAAGGAGTGGTTTAAGCTCCGCATTTTAAAAGTTTTGCTGTTTTGAAAAAACCGAGTGGTTTTGAAATTGTTCCAACGATTCAACTTTGGTTTGTTTTCTTAGCTTTATTTTAATGCAGTCCCATCAATTAATCCTACCATTGCAAAAAACAACGAAAATACAACGTACGCTTATGCCATCCGCATTCGCCATGGGGCCCCGTCATCACCCGTTAGGTTACTTAACGGACGACAGAGCGGGGGCTGGACTAGCGCGGATGCAAAATATAAGCAACGTCTACTAGATATCATATATAGATATATACATTCGTCAGACGCAATGATAGGCATTCCAGATCACAGATGAACATATGGGATATACTAGGGGTTCGCATTTCGTTTGAGCCTATAACGAAAGATGGATTTCACGGTTGTGATGAATAGCCAAACCCCACCCTAGACCCTATGGGTGAGGCAAAATACCCGCCGAATACCCGAAATGAAGCAACTTCCCTAAATAAAGTGAGTAGGCCACTCGGCACTTCAAAGTACCCAGTAGTTTATGCACCCCACCTTGGGTCTATCCTAGGAGCAAAAACAAAAAAAAATTAATACAACGGCGGCTACAATCTCAACCCGGATATGTCCCGCAAAAATAATATTACATCACTTTACAAATTTTACATCAAATAAAAGAATAAAAATCCTCATCTCACATCCCCGGCTATTCATCACGATGAGCCAACAAGTTCATATACACAAACCAATATAATCATCACAGAAATGTGCAACCCCCAACTAACTGACATATAGCAATTAGCGGAAGTTTACAAACACATTTAACAGAACTTGAAACATTAAACGACATTAAACTGCGACTTCGAAACACCCGGTATTTGCCACAGTAAACAATTTACAGTAAAATCAAAATTGGCAAAAACAAACAACTCCTGAAGCCCTAGATCCATGTCAAAAAGCCACACATCAAAAATTAAGCATTTCCCTCCAATTTAGACAGAGCTCGCCGGTTTTATGGGCACTGTGGCGGGCCAGTTTTGGGTGAAAATGTCTCGTTTTTGTTCTGTGTTCATTTTTCAGTTCAAAGAGTGCTCTGCAGTTGCTAAAATAATTTTTTGAGCCTCATTAAAAATCGACAGAAACTTGAATCCTTGCTTCGAAGTTTTCGGGTTATTTCGGTTTCGTGGTTTTACTTGTCATTTAAACTGTTAGCTATGGTTTAGCCAGCTCTGATACCACTGTAAGTCGACGTTACACATCCCACGTGTTTAGGGAGATGCGGAACGGGTAGAAAACGATTTTTACAACAAGGTAACATTGACTTTAACATCAAGATCTTTGTTAAACCATATCTAACAAACTGACTAGAGTTATTATCTACTCGGGAAGAATATTATACCTAAAGAACCAAGTCCTTCTCTTCTTTCCGCTGTCCTCCTTCTCCTTGCAAGCTCCTTGGAAGATAAATGGAAAGCACCTCCTCGTCGGCTTCTCGAAGTAGTAGAAGATCCACCCGAGAGTTCCAACCTTGAGCTAAACCTCCAAGATGAGGTAACTAGATCACATGGTGTGCTAAACTAAGAAACCTAGAATGTGTAAAGTGTGATTATGAGTAGCTTATCTCACTAACCCTTGATTATCAACACATGATACACTAGGGTATTGAGAGGAAGAAGGACATAGCAAGCTTGAGGAGAGAGAATGTATTTGTGATAATGATAATAAAAAATAGAATGGCTAACTTATATATGACCATAAGCATGGCATGGAAAATATCTCATCAAAATATCTATAGCACAAAAATATCACACAAAAAATATCTAAGGTCAAAATGTCAATCCAAGTCAAATGGTCAACATAAGTAGCCATCCCACAAATTATCATTTACCAAAATAACAATATCTTTTCTCCACCTCATATTTGTTTTGACCAAGTCAATGGTCAAAACCCTAATGAGATGTCTCCTTCTATACCCCCTCTCAATCGTATATACATACCCGCATCCGTGTTCCAAAAAACACGAATACAATGAGACGAAGCTAATCCAATAATCAAATGCTAGGATCCGGCTTAAACCAAAGCCCACTGGTATTGTCCGCCCAAACATCACACGCGCACAAGTACACGTATGTGATCGAACCCTGTCGTAAAACCATACGACCTCTACTCATTTCGCCCAAAGCTGGGAAACCCTCTGTGTGGGACTCTAAAGAATCGACACTACGCTGGCAGTGGGTTTAACCACAGGCCGCAAGTGGTACTAGCTGTACGTAACGGTCCCCAGTTAGATGTCGATAAGAAGGCCGATGAGGAAACCCATCTGAACTCTTACTGAGCCTGAATGTGACAATCTCCATACAGTCCGGTCTGTTCGTTTAAGAGTATCGCATATCGGGGCTAAGGGGGCGGTAAACGTCAGACCCCTGGTAGAGGTATAAGTCATGTCGGAGTACAGTCCAAAACACCCAGAGAAACTACTGGAGTACCTACCAGTAAATCTCGCTTGCCCTGGCAAGGGACTTTGTGTAATGGCGTTCCGAACACAGCGCGATATCAACCCCCAATACCGAGATAGACGAATCCTATCTAACCGCCACTGCCTCCAAGTGCTTCGGGACTGCACCCAACTACTACCTATTTGCACGACTCAATAAAGGCGTTGTAGGGTTGTAATCTGAGAACAGTGGGAACACACTTGAGCCGAAGTAGCAGTGTCAAGTCAACGGACTAAGCTGTACTCTTGTCACCTGGGAACTGCTACCTGACGATAGGTATAGTACCAACCAGCAGTTCCCCACGAGTGCTGTCCAGTGTACTTATAACCTAACGAGCACCTGCATACTATCTCCAGTACGACGTATTAATGTTTGTGGGACAGACCATCTCCCCTGCTGGGATAAGAAGCGTAAACATTAGTCTACTCTGGAGTATCGATGCCCCGTCTCGATAATCCTACGACTAGGGACATGTATAAGTATGTGCTTGTAGATTACCCAGCCCCCACTAGTATGACTGCCATCACAACGCTGGTAATCAAGCAAAGATCCTAAGGGCTCTACTAATATGTATAATCGATGTGTTAAAAGAAACACATGCATATGTTGAAATAGAAACAAACCAAGTAGTATACTACCATTTTGAGCAAGACTGTCAATACTACTGTGAATATCTCAAGCTTCCATTAAGTAATATACAATCCAGTATGATACAATAATGGCTTCTAGGGCATATACACTAACATGAGCTGCTTCCGTCAATCGGTCTACGATCACTCAAATAGAGTCATATTCTCGACTGGTCCTAGGGAGATCCACAATAATTTCCATAGAAATCTGCTCCCATTTCCACTCCGGAAAGGGCAAAGGTTGTAACTCTCTCGCCGGCCTCTGATGCACCGCCCTGGCTTGCTGTATTGGCTATAGTGCACTCAAGGCAATTATCATAGTCGTGGATAGGTGATTATGATGATTGAGTGAGGACCTATACTGATAGAACAGTCTTACTTGAGATGATAGTATGATATCTGGTTTGTCTTGATCATCATGTACATGTTGATAGAGCCCATAGGATTCTTGCTTGACTACCAGCATTATGATGGCGATCATATACGTGCGAGCTGGGGGTCTATAAGCACATTCGTAAATGTCCCTAGTCGAGGGAGTGTCGAGACTGGGCATCGATACTCCAGTGTTAACTAGTGTATACTGATCGAGACCCTGACGAGGGGTGGTGGCCAGGTCTCACAAGAAATTGGTGTTAGTTTGTTCACCTAAGATAGTATACAGGTGCTCATTGGGTTATGAGTACACTGGACGGACTCGCCGGGAATGTGCTAGTTAGTATTATATCTATTGTCAGATAGAAGTTCCCAGATGACATGTGTACAGGTTAGTCTGTCGACCTGAGATCGTCATTTGTCTCGTGTGAGTTCCCACTGTGCTTTGATTACTACCCTACCACGGCTCAAAGGAGTCGTGCAAACAGGTTTAAGTTGGGTACAGTCCCGAGCCACAAGGAGGCAGTGATCGGATCGTCGGGGATTCGCCTCTCCCGGTATTGGGGGTTGATGTCACGTTGTGCATGGGTGGCCATCACAACAAATCCATGGCCAAGGTGGATGAGAATTACCGATCCAGGATGAGAATTACCGATCCAGGATCGATAGTTTCTCAGGAGGTGATGGGTTTCATGCCGATACTAAATGTCGCGTTGTTAGGGGCCTGACTATATCCACCCCCTAGACTCGATATGCGATACTCTTAGACGAACAGACCGGACTGTATGGATATTGTCACTGTCAGGCTCAGTATGGGTTCAGGATGAGTTTGCTCGTCGGCCTCCCTTTCGCTCAATACCTGGGTAGCCGTTACGTACAGCTAGTGCCGCTGACGTGCTTGTAATTAAACACACTGCTAGCGTATTGATGAGTCTTTAGAGTCCCACACAGAGGGTTTCCCTGGTTCTGGCGATATAATGTAGTAGCCGTATTGGATACGTGCAGGGTTCCGATCGATTGGTGTACTTTATACCCGGACTTTCAATCGGACAATTGATAATACTAGCCGGCTCGGATTTGAGCCGGATTATTAAATCAGGTATTGATTTAATAATTTATGTATATGTATTTCGATACGTATATTCTAGTATTATGTTCTTTGTGTTTTTCTATCTCTTTTGGTATTCGTATTTCGGTACAAATGCAGATATATATACAGTAGAATGTAATCCGTATTTTTTACCGGAAAACATTCTAGAAGGTGGTCACCTCATTTTTTGATTTGACCATTTATAGAAAATGGTAAATGAGGTGGATATTAGCATGCGAGAGTATGGTGATGACCATGCTTGCATAGTGAACACAAATGAATTGTTAATTCATTTGTGCTCACTATTCAAGTATGGGAGCTATTTTAAAATGCAAACAATTGTTTTACAAAACTAAGCATGCTCATTTTCTCTATCCAAGAGAGCTCATTTGGGTGCATGGTTGTTCTTCTTGACTTGAGTTTTCTCTTGAGCTCCTCCATCACCTTTAGCCACATTTCCTTCTAGCTTTGCAATTTGTGCTTCCACCTTCATGTTATGAGATAGCCTAACACTACATCCAAGAGAGCTCATTTGGGTGCATGGTTTTTCTTATACACTACATCCTAGGCTCTCTAGGATGGCATCCTAGAGACCCTAGTTGGTCCATTTGCCTCTTGATATGGAGCTAGAGCGGAAACTACATCCCTCGGATGGATCATCGGAGATGGAGGAAGACCAGAAACCAAACTTCATCAAAGAATCACTTGGAGCTTGGAATGAAGATTGAAGGACACAGATAAACTCGGCATAACAATTCTAACTTCCTTTTTTGTTTGCTAGTTTAGGGTTTAAGGACGATCTGGGAATCGGGTAATGGTAGCACCAGTTTAATAAATTTTTGTTCCGCATTTGGCCACGTTTTAATGGCCGGGGTGCTGCCGTAACCCAACATGGTATCAGAGCCGGCCTTTAAACACCTTGCTAGCTTGTTTAGATGTGCTTAAAAGATCGATCGACGAAAGTGTCCGAAATCATGATTCCATTTATGAAGTTTCTGCCGATTTTCAAATGTGGTCAAAACATATTTTCGAGAGGCTTAAAATTCCGTGCAGGATTTTTTAGGAGTACACAAAAAATATGGGCTCATGATGCCTCTAAAGAGCAGCAGAACCGCCGCATTTGACCCCTATTTGCGGCGGTTCCACGGTCAATTAGTAGCAACGGAGCACCAAATTTTTTCTGTAGCTCAGTTGTATGGAATTGTGATTTTTGACATATATGGTTTTGGCCCAGATTTCTGGTTGAGTGCTGGATTTGCATTTGGGGCCAATTCGGTAAATTTAGTCGATCGATATTTTAAGTGTGCGTTTAACAGTACATGCATTACTATCTGCGACCGTGAATGTCATTTGATCGGTAAACCCGTCTAACTGCTATATGTTCTTTTAGACGGGTTTGCGAACGTGACATTCACGTTGATGTTCTGTGTTGTGCTGGGATGTTGGTTGGATCATCGTAGTGGATAGCTTGGGTGCAATGTTAGTACAGATTAGTTTCATTTGTACATTTGATATTGCGGGACGAGCGTCCGACATGTGGACTGCCTTTGCTGCCTGTTTGTATATTATTCTTTTGGGGCACGACCGGGTTGAGGTCGATGTCACCCTTGTATATTGTTTTCTTTTCTGTACTAGGATTACCCCGCGGTGGAGTGCACGAATAGCCGGGTTATAGATGGCAACAGGTCCGCATCTCATAGCGTTGAGACGGAGGGGACTTCACTCTAGAATTTGCGGGCTATTCGCCGCACTCGTAGGGGGTATAGGTTTACCTACGGAGGGGTGCTCAAGTTACCGGATTCCGTGAAGTCCTGGGTTGCCCATTCACGTTGTTGAAATGGATTTCCTCGCTTCTGGTTTTGGCGGGTAACTTGCCGCGCTCGTAGGGGTCTAGGTTTTCATTGCACATGCTATCAACACGACAGGGAACGTCGGGTTTCATTTGCGGCTTGTTCATCACAGAATACTGCATTTTATACCGCCCATTCTTACGCTCGGTTGTTTATAGGTAGGTACTTTTAATCCGTGTTTGTTACATATTTGCAGGATACAGGTTCTCGGTTCTAAAACGGTGAAATTCATGGAAAACACGACAATATCCGGGTTCCTGCCAACCACTGAGAAAACACGGTCTCCGCTCGTCATCCGTATGTTGCCAGATACCAGTTTAGGAAGACAAAATGTCAAATCAATGTCACCTTCATGCACAAGGCTCAATGGCAACAACAAGTTCCAAGAAATCTACGCGGAGCTCGAGGCAATCATGCCAAATCTTGACAAAAAGTCCACCTTTCCTCAACAGAAATTCTTGAAGAAATGTGAAAGTATTTTCAGAAAATATATGTACCAGAAAACAGGGGACAACAGACCAGGAAAAGTACCAAAACCCCACGACCCAACTCACCAAGATGGCCGCGGATCCGCGGCCAACATGGGGTTCAGGCCGCGGATCCGCGGCCTTATATACTCCTCTTTCTGTCGTTTTTCAGGGGCTTTTTGGTAATCTTATTTTGGGGCAGATTGTTTCCCTAGATCTTCAACTCCCTGCCTATAAATACAGCAGAACTGAGCTCAACCAAGGGTCATTCTTTTGTTCCTCTTTTGTAGTCTTTTGTATAGTTCTTCTTCTTCTTCTTCATTCTTTTTCCATGAAAATTGTAGTGAGAGCTTTTTGAGTGGGAGATTAATGAAGATGAGGTTTCTGTATCATTCTCTTGTGTTTCTTCTTCCCCTTGAGATTCTTGCTTTCTCTTGATCATTCAACCTCTTCATTGAGCTTGAATGGTTAAGGGTTAGTTATTGATCTCAAGGGTCGTATTCTTTCATGGAATTAGCACTTCATTTCATATGAGTTCTCTACCCTTCCCTTGATCTTGCAACCTCTTGATTGAGCTTGCAAGTTTAAGGGTTGGCTATTGATCACATGCTTGTCTTGAGTCCTAGTTTCTTGTTCTTTTTATCACTATTTATTACTTGCTTTTTATTACCTTGCTTTACTTTCTTGCAATTTATATTCATGCACTTTAATTACTTGTTTGTAATCTTTTCTTTTCTTTGTTCTTTTCTTTTTGTTCTCTCTTTTTGGTTCTTTCTTGTGAATGAATGTAATTATCTTTGTTAAGAGAAAAATACGGTATTCTAAGTTAATGTTTCTTTGCCCATTTCCTTTTCCCGTATTTTCCATTGAACTCCGCCCAAACCATACGCAAGCGCTCCGTTAGGCACCGTACCCTGACAAGGTAACGGTGATTCCTAACCGCGACCGGTTGCGTTCGGTTTGGCCGGAGGCGAAAGCAAGAGACAAGAACGGAAGGACAAGGGTAAATAAGCCGTATTCCACGAATACCGCGCTTAAATCCCCTAATCCACGTTGTTGCCGATTGCTTAGCTTCAATTGGTCAAGATTCGGCTCAAAGGTTTTGAGTACGGATTTCTTTAGCTTATAATCTCGTATCTTTTTCTTAACAACTTTAAACTTGCAAATATTACACATAGGATAGTCTCGAACATACACAAATTCTTTATTGACTCGTCTAAAACAAGAGAGGAAACACAACCATCTCCCTGTGGATCGACCCGTGCTCAACCGGCTAGCTGCATAGCGACACCGTCTTGATTGCGGTTAACTTGAATTCTATCAATCAAATGGCGCCGTTGCCGGGGAGACGGTAGCGTATTTTCTTTCTTGTTCTTCGGGTTAATATTCTTTTTGTATATATATAAAAAAAAATAAAAAAATAAAAAAAATCTTTTTGTTATTTTTGATCATTTTTTGTGGGCAAGTGTGCAGCTTTTTGCGTATTTGCAAACTGCGATTGTGGGGAGCAAAGTGTGCATTCAAGGCATAGGTGATTACGAAGTACAGTGCCAAAGATCCGGGTAGTTTGACCCGCGCATGCGAACCTTTCAAGCTTACCGGATTTGATTCAACGGGGGTTTCCTAACCCAAAACTTAACGGTACGTACTTTACTAACACCTTCTTCTCAAATCCGACGCTTCCAATATACTATTCTTTGCAGGATTCTTTGCAAGTTCGCTAGCAAACGCTAAAAAAATTGACTAACCCGTATTTGTTGCAGCGCCGCGCTTAAACTAAAAAACGATTGTTTGATTCTTTATAGAATTTTTGAATTGCGCATTGCATACATTAATACGGACTTAAGGGAAAGCGAACCCCACAACATACGGTAAAGGATTTCATCACCTTTTCCGTGGCCCACAAATCACGAACTTGAGCATAACGTTTACCCGCACAAAATTTAAAAGAAACTAGACTTTAAGCCTTAAGGACTTCGCGCTCACTAGGAGAAGTTAACTGTGTTTAGAACCTTGCTTAACGGTATATTGTTTACGGGGTGTCTAGGAAAGTGTTAACGGCGAAACCGCCAAAAGAGAAAGGGTTATTTAATTAAGAAACTTCGCGAAAGCGTTGGAAAACCTCCCCTTATCTCTGCACTTACCTGGCCTCGTGATCAGTGTATCTTGAGCCTGTTTCTCGACACAGTTTTACTTCGATAATCAAGTTCTGGAGCAGGTCTAGTTGACCTAGGTGAACCCTAGAACGATTAGGTGTGCGGTATTTTTGCGTCGTGATTGTTTTTGTCCATATTGTTTTTTATTCTTTTGTTAATATATAAACTAAAAAAAAAAATTATCACATTCTTTTTTCCCCTTCTTTTCTCTGCCTTTCTTTCTCTCTCTTCATATCATAGGTACCCCACCTCGCAAAACACTTGCCGAACTTTGGTACCTACAACCAGACATTACTTCTTACGGTTCTTGCTTTGGCCGAATATCGAACGACCCCTCCATGCCCAAAGTTTCACTGAAAGATCGCATAGCAGCGTCTAGGACAAACACTTGCACTCCTCATTCCACTTTGTATCAACCTTTTCAACCTCCCGCACCCGCTCATGTTGATACCCCTTCTGCAAGTCGTCCTTTGTCCATCGCTGAACGTATTGAACAGTCCCGTACCCGATCTTTCACTCCTTTCACCACTTCAAATTCTCGGGATCAACAATTTCATTCGCCTTCTTATCCACCTGTTGATCCTACCCCTGTCCAACCATTCAATTCCTACCACTCCTACCCAACTTTTGCAACTTCCCTAGACATTGCTTCTACACAGCCTTTTGGGAATTTTCAGTATACAAACAACTTTGAATTTTTTACTGAAACCCCTTCACAACCCATGTCTAGTCTGGAACAGTCATTGGAAGACTTTAGGGTAGCGTCAAGCCAACAGATAATGGATTTGAATGCGTCCATGGCCGCTCTCATACAACCTATTGACCCGGTAGCTAGTTTTCAACTAGCTCCTAATTTTTCAATGTATGATGAGGCGGCAGGACAGGCTGTGAATTTGAGTGGAGAGAGTGAGATGTACCCCCTTCCAAATCAAACCTACCCGTCCCAAATTGAATCCCACAACTCCTGTTTTGAAAGTCTATCGAGTATCCCACATGATCTATCAATTGAAGATAGAATGATGAATGAGTTGTGCGACTTCGTAGTGTTTGATTTGCCCGATTGTGAAGGGTCTCTTCCAAGTGAAACCGATCCTAATCCTTTTGACCTCTACACCTCCATCTTAGAACCTGAATTGATTGAAATCCATGCTTTTGATGAGGTGTCTGAGAAAATTGACTTTCACTTGATTAAGGATATTGACGCTGGGAATATTTTGGATGATGAACCCATAGATTTGGCTGAGTTTTTCTCTTCAAATCATCATCCCGAGTCATTAAATGTTTTTCCCGAACTTCATATGCGTCTTGATATTGATGATGAAGGCATGGATGAGCTTAACGTTGAGGAGAATTCTGAGGATAGTTTTGAGGATGAACCAGTTATAATTGATGAGTCGGATTTTCCAATTCATCCTATCCCTTCCACTGACTGTGTACACCCTCCTGCACCTTTAACCGATAACCTTCCTCAACCACTTCCCTCCACCCTTTCCATCGTTCCGACCATGCAAGAAACCGTCTCCCTTTCATTTCGTATGTCTGGTTTACCGAGTTCGGCGTACCCATGGTTTCTCTCGAATCTTGAGGGATTTACCCCATTTCTCGACGGGTAAATATATTAGCACAATCGCTTTTCACACATCGGTCATCACAAATTGTGCTAATCTATTTACTCCATTTGCACCCTCAAGATCGTATTCCACTTCTTTTTCCCTTCCGCCATTCTTCTTCCTCTCATATACCGAGACCATATCCCGCTTCTCTCCGCATATAGTCTCGCGTATTCTCCATCTCTTTTCTCTACGCCTTCTTCCACCAACCTGTACATTATAGCGATAAAATCTTTGAATGGTTGGTGTTAACTTTTGGCCTGTGTAAGGCCTTGTATAGCTTGATACTGTTTTCTTTCCCCCTTAATCCTGAATTTCAACGCTTAACATTGGAAACACTGTTTTACTTAAGTTTGGGGGGGACACCTTTTTTTGTATATATTTTTGGTTTTCTTTGTTGTCTATAATTTGTTTTTAGGGAGCGCCGGCAATTTTGACCCTCTTGGTATAGCCTGACAGTGAGGGCACTGTCAAGTTTAAGTTTGGGGGTGTGCTCGGTAAGCTTTCTTCCTTCGCATTCATTTGTATATTTTGCATTTGCATACCCTATTAAAAACCCACAAAAATTAAAAAATTTCCAAAAAAAAAAATATAAAAACTTTGTCGTCAAGTTAGCTAATAGGGTAACTTAGATTTTTATTCTGAAAGTTTAGTTGATATGTTAGAAATAACTAAATTCTAGACTTAGGAATTGAAAACCCTAAAAATAACCCTCATTCTGTCTAACTTTGGTAAGTATACGTCCTTACAATTTTTGGGTTCAGTTCTTGAGTTAAGTCAAGATGAGGGGAAAGTATTGAAGCTTTACTGAAGGATAAGTCTGAAAAATAGTTTCTTTTCTTGAGTTTAAATTTAGAAAGTATATACCCTACAAACTGCACTTACACGCACCTTGAAACTTGGGATAGTAGAGGATACCTAGAAATACTCTTGCCTGAAAGCCTAGTATGAAAGAAAAAACGGTATTTAAAGCTAAACACCAAAAGAGCATATTAAAAAATATATCCGGTCTTGAAAAAGAAAAAAAAAAGAAAAAGAAAAAGAAAAATAGAATAAAGTCAAGACCTGGAAACTGCTATTTACGCTTTAAAGCTCACACATTCAGTAATCGGCCGTTAGTGCCTCATGAAGCATTAATAGTCGCATGAAAGGTGTGTGAGCAAATCCGTCCATCCTTAATGAAAAGAAGTAGTATTAGGTATTAGGGCAAGGGTATTATAGCTTGAATTGAATTCTTGAGTGTAGGGGTGCAAATACACACACACGTAGGGGTATACAATCGATGTTTGGATAAAAGATAGAAATAAAGAATAAGACTTGTGTTTTCTGTAAAGTTGATAAAAATCCCTGATTTGAGGCCGCGCTTTAGAAGGAAAACTCAGGAGATCCAAGGTTAAATAGATAGGAGGTGTGAAAAATAAGGGTTGGATATTTCTGACTTAGGATAATAGAGTTTCTAACGTAATAACTAAACTGTAGGAGTAAAATCTATGTTAACTTATGACACTAGCTTGACGGGATTTTGTGGGTAGTATCCGCTGAAAACCCTCAGGAGACAACACTCCTCCTACTAGGGACACCTAGAGGTTTAACGGCTTGTTGCACATGCTCAGTGCAATCGCGTTCCCTGCGAAAGTGCGGTTAGGTTTTTATTTTAGTGAATAATTGGTTTTGCTCGGGACGAGCAAAAGTTAAGTTTGGGGGTATTTGTTCATCACAGAATACTGCATTTTATACCGTCCATTCTTACGCTCGGTTGTTTATAGGTAGGTACTTTTAATCCGTGTTTGTTACATATTTGCAGGATACAGGTTCTCGGTTCTAAAACGGTGAAATTCATGGAAAACACGACAATATCCGGGTTCCTGCCAACCACTGAGAAAACACGGTCTTCGCTCGTCATCCGTATGTTGCCAGATACCAGTTTAGGAAGACAAAATGTCAAATCAATGTCACCTTCATGCACAAGGCTCAATGGCAACAACAAGTTCCAAGAAATCTACGCGGAGCTCGAGGCAATCATGCCAAATCTTGACAAAAAGTCCACCTTTCCTCAACAGAAATTCTGGAAGAAATGTGAAAGTATTTTCAGAAAATATATGTACCAGACAACAGGGGACAACAGACCAGGAAAAGTACCAAAACCCCACGACCCAACTCGCCAAGATGGCCGCGGATCCGCGGCCAACATGGGGTTCAGGCCGCGGATCCGCGGCCTTATATACTCCTCTTTCTGTCGTTTTTCAGGGGCTTTTTGGTAATCTTATTTTGGGGCAGATTGTTGCCCTAGATCTTCAACTCCCTGCCTATAAATACAGCAGAACTGAGCTCAACCAAGGGTCATTCTTTTGTTCCTCTTTTGTAGTCTTTTGTATAGTTCTTCTTCTTCTTCTTCATTCTTTTTCCATGAAAATTATAGTGAGAGCTTTTTGAGTGGGAGATTAATGAAGATGAGGTTTTTGTATCATTCTCTTGTGTTTCTTCTTCCCCTTGAGATTCTTGCTTTCTCTTGATCATTCAACCTCTTCATTGAGCTTGAATGGTTAAGGGTTAGTTATTGATCTCAAGGGTCGTATTCTTTCATGGAATTAGCACTTCATTTCACATGCGTTCTCTACCCTTCCCTTGATCTTGCAACCTCTTGATTGAGCTTGCAAATTTAAGGGTTGGCTATTGATCACATGCTTGTCTTGAGTCCTAGTTTCTTGTTCTTTTTATCACAATTTATTACTTGCTTTTTATTACCTTGCTTTACTTTCTTGCAATTTATATTCATGCACTTTAATTACTTGTTTGTAATCTTTTCTTTTCTTTGTTCTTTTCTTTTTGTTCTCTCTTTTTGGTTCTTTCTTGTGAATGAATGTAATTATCTTTGTTAAGAGAAAAATACGGTATTCTAAGTTAATGTTTCTTTTCCCATTTCCTTTTCCCGTATTTTCCATTGAACTCCGCCCAAACCATACGCAAGCGCTCCGTTAGGCACCGTACCCTGACAAGGTAACGGTGATTCCTAACCGCGACCGGTTGCGTTCGGTTTGGCCGAAGGCGAAAGCAAGAGACAAGAACGGAAGGACAAGGGTAAATAAGCCGTATTCCACGAATACCGCGCTTAAATCCCCTAATCCACGTTGTTGCCGATTGCTTAGCTTCAATTGGTCAAGATTCGGCTCAAAGGTTTTGAGTACGGATTTCTTTAGCTTATAATCTCGTATCTTTTTCTTAACAACTTTAAACTTGCAAATATTACACATAGGATAGTCTCGAACATACACAAATTCTTTATTGACTCGTCTAAAACAAGAGAGGAAACACAATCATCTCCCTGTGGATCGACCCGTGCTCAACCGGCTAGCTGCATAGCGACACCGTCTTGATTGCGGTTAAATTGAATTCTATCAATCACGGCTCAAGTGAAACTCGGGGCTCCAGGGTTATCCACCATTCTGTGTTACTTTTGTGATGTTTCTGTGATGTTGATTTTATCATACCTGGGACGAATGTTATATATATATTCATATATATAAGTAGATGTTGTATATGTTTTGCACCCGCGCTAGTCCAGTCCCCGCTCTGTCGTTAGTTAAGTAACATAACGGGTGATGACGGGACCCAGTGGCGAATGCGGATGGCATATACGTAAATTTTATTTTCGTTCTTTTCTGGAGTGATTAATTGATGGGACTGCGTTGATTCTTATCAATGCAAGGATAAAACAAACCTATATGATGGTGTTGGAACCATGTTTTTTAAAACTGACATTACAGAAGTTCTCTTTTGTTTTGTACAGTGGTATTCAGTTTGGAATATCCAGCACCTCATTCGACGAAGCAAGGGACGAGTTCCCTTCACCGGGAGTGACCCCTTGGGCAGAAGTTTGCGTCACCGTAATAACTTCACTATAATCAATTTCTTTTGCTTTGCATCTTGGTATTCAGTTTGGAATATCCTGCACCTCATTCGACGAGGAAAGAGCCGAGATCTCTTCACCGGGAGTGACCTCTTTAGAAAAAGTTTTCTCCACCATATATTTTCAAAACCACTTGGATTCCTTCAACAAGATCAAGTTCATTACGTTAAAGGTTTTTCGCCAAAAACCAACAGTAGCCCTCCGTCATTTCAGATTAGTATTTCTTAGTATTCGTGCTAAATTTGTCGCGCCTTGCCGAGGCGTAGTCAGCGGTAGCACTGTAATACTTTTCTGTCGCATGGATATGTGTATTGGTTAGGACAGTCGTTCGACCTTGTTGACCTTGTCAAGGGTTTGTGCGAGTGGGTCTAATGCAATCAGGAAAATGACGGGTTGAACTTGACTAGGACCCTTTGACTTGTTGAACTTGTCAAGGTCACTTGGATCGTAGGGGTAAAAACACACATCGGGAGTTTCAAACATACAGGAAACTTTCTAGGCATGCGCATACCTTCTGGAGTATGGTGACTTGAGTGGATTCCATTAAGTCATCATGCGATGATAGTTGGATCCCGATTCCCACTGATGAGTACGATTACTCCTCGGGTGATTCCGACTAATTCTCCTTTTGGGTTTGGAGGAGAATTCAAGGAAACAGTGGGAGCCATCCAGATTAGATAAAGTTATTGACCATTCTGATCTAGGTAAGAGTGCACGCTGAGTTTTTCTTTTCTCTCTCTCTCTGGCTGCGACTATGACCCGGCCCTTGACTAAAACTCATGAACCAAGTTAACCGAACCTTCTTAAAAACACTTTGACTTTTGGAATGTCACAGTGTCGCATACATCATTGCCACATCTATATCAACTTTGCATTTCTCCAAAACACCCAGTATCACTACGAACATCCACTTCCATTGGATAAATCCATTGTATAGTTACATATGAACTTGAAGGAACTTATTCCAGATTTGAGGATGGATTCTGGTTCTGGAGAGATTGAATAAGATTTTTCGGTTGCCTCTTCTCTTTACCTTCTCTCAGGTTGCGAGGGCTCCTAGGATTAGGAGAGTACACCTATTACGCTTATTGGATAGTCTTCTTCCAAACCTTAGGCTAGTGCCGAAGGTTAGGGAAGGGAGAAAACCAATTAGCCTAAAGAAGGTGTACAGAAGGTAATAAGTAAAGAGATTAAAATAACGGCAAAGAAAATTGCCACTGCTATCATTCACGAAAAAACCGTGTATACCCCTGCCACTCCCTCATCGACTTTGGATTTCTCCAGAACACTCCATATCACTATGGATATCCGCTTCCATTGGATATGCCATCGTATAGTTACATACGAACTCGAAGGAATTTGTTCCAGATTCGAGTATGGTTTCCGGTTCAGGAGAAATAGAATAGGATTATTCAGATGTCTTTTTCCATTACCTTCTCTTAGGTTGCAAGGGCTCCTAGGATTAGGAGAGTACACCTATTACGCTTATTGGATAGTCTTATTCTAAACCTTAGGCTGGTGCCGAAGGGTAGGGAAGAAAGAAAACCAATTAGCTTAAAGAAGGTATACAGAAGGTAATAAGTAAAGACATAATAAAGGGATTGGAGTAAAGGCAGGTAAATATATGGTTACTGTCATGAATCAGGATAGTGGAAGAGGCATTACTAGGAATACCAGTTAACCCCTTTTGAAACATTTTCTTGTTTCAGTTTCACTGTGTGATGTTAACTGAAAACTGTTTTCCCAATTGGAATCTAACTCCACGGTATGTATTTACCAGATCATTTTCTCACATCTCTATGCTATTACGGATGGTGAGTGGGAGTAAGACATTGGGAATTGGGTGATTAGATCCTCATTATATCGGAATTCGTTGTAATTGGTGATATTTGAGGAAATCATCTCGGTTTTTTCCGGATGGCAAATATTTGGTTTTGAATATCCGTTATTATGCACCAATTTCAAACTGATATATCTGTACGTTTATTTTATAAAGTGAGATATAACCTTTTGATATTATGTCTGTGACATTTATCTATATCAGTTGGTGATTAGGTAAGGTGCATTCAACAGCGGTGTAATTCTTCTTAACCATAGTACAGTTTTTCAACCTACGACGCACAGCGTATGAGTTATTGAAATCAGGGGACTTATACAAAGTATTGTATGTTGTCTAGTGTTCATTAGGACAATAGGTTAGGTACTCGTACTATATTCTGTTTACTCATAATTTCTTTAATTCTAGACAAGTATTTTATTCAAATACAAGGTTCAGATTTTGAGAAGTTATAAGTATAAGAATAAAGTAGAGAACCATTTGTTGGATGTATCAGGATTCTTCGAGGAAGTCGAAGATATAGATACTTGTGTTTGGTATTCCGTTGATAGTAATAGTTTTGAGAACCTGCTTCTCTTTCAGGTTACTCATATATGGATACACTCCTAGTTGAGTAATGCCGATTGGCCTCATTCCATTTGGTTGATATGCACTGGTGACAGCTACATGATTTGAATTTGGTTCCAATTAAATTAGTGCTTTTGTTTCTATATTGTATATATATAGAATCAATTTATATCTTAACGATGTTAAGGTATAGGGAGTTGTCCGGCTGATGCTTAAAACCAGAATCCGGATAAACTCGAGGCACGTTACAGTAATGGTTGTTTGTGGGTTATCCCGGGTTTTGACGAGGGTTAACTTTCTACCATCAGGAAGATCAATATTTATATTGTTCTTGACTCGCCACGGTTTTAGTAAAATGGATTTTTTTCCAGAAAAACAGAAGAGAGAGTATAGTAGAACTGGAAGTGATTCCAGAACCACAAACGATTACTGAAAATTTAATAGAACCTGAAGATTCAATTGGTTTCGACATTCCATTAGCCACTCCGCAAATTTGGTCGGTAACCTCAGGCACCCGAGAGGTACTTCGGTCTTCTCAGAGACGGTGACAGGGAGGTTCTTGTTTACCCAGACTTTCTATTGCTGCTATTCTACACTATAAGACCCGGCAGGAGGATGAGTATAGCGTCGTTCTAAACTAGCTTTGGAAGTGCACGTGTATATGGCTCTCCCAGAGGGTTATTTTAGTCAGTGGGAGCAGCGGAAGCATGGTGGGCAAGTAGCTTATGTCTATTTATAGACTAAAGCAAGTATAGAGGAAATAGATCATCTATTTTTGATGTGACAGTCATAGGCCTTGTCCTCATCAGAGTAGGAGATGGATCTGCGAAGAAGGTAGTAGAGAGTGATGTCCAAGTAATTGGGATGACATTCACTTGATAGGAAGAGATATTCCTATACTACGATCGGTTGTCACAAAGTTGTTTCTCCACACAGGATATGGATGTAATATCAGGGTTTCTGGTTACTAAATCTATGGTTTTAGATCTAGATTTGGGAAGTATCATAATCTGGGTACTTTGACATTATTCTAAAGGAATTTTAGAATGGACGACTCCTGGCATGGTGGTGTACCTGCAGGTGATGGAGTCACCCTCTCTAAAGGTGTCTTATAGACTAAAGGGGAGAGGGATTTGCATGATTAGCATATCACTTGCTTAGGCAATTGCGTTAATCATGAAATATCAAGTACCACACCAGATGTTGTTTTTGCACTAGCTGCAATAAACATATATTAATCCAATCCTGGAGAAACATTGGGAAGCAGTTATGAACATAAGTGAATGTTCTTAGGATATGGTAACGGCAACCTCCTTTAGGAGACGATTATCATTTCAGGCTTCCAAGGTGACCTAGATGACAGCGTGACTGTCAGAGTTAAACATTTTCCTCTTTTAAGGGACAGTATGTTAGACAGGTGGTCCAAGCGGATACAGAGGAAGGCATGGCTCGGGATACTGATTAAATTCAGTGGACGATACGGTCTAAGAAGTTTGCTGGATTTGAAGTTCATTTGTGAACTGGGTTCCATCAGATATCCAGACAAATTCCAAGACAGGTATTGCTCATTTCGGGAGATAGCTTTCTCCAAGAAGTTGAGATATAGAGAGATACAGAAAGAAACATTGGAGCGGATCCACTCACTGAGGCTATTTCTCGAATGCAATAGTTTCGCAAGCGGGCTTTGCGAAACTGATTAGTAGAGAAGTTGGGTGTTCGGTATCACATGGGCTGTGAGTATGCGACATAGCAATAATTGGCCTTAAGTGAAAGTGGGAGATTATTGGCTATAGAGCCCTCATGGCAATTATCATAGTCGCGGACAGGTGATTATGATGATTGAGTGAGGACCTATACCGATAAAACAGTCTTACTTGAGATGATAGTATGCTATCTGGTTTTTCTTTATTATCATGTACATGTTGATAGAGCCCATAGGATTCTTGCTTGACTACCAGTATTATGATGGCGATCATATACGTGGGAGCTGGGAGTCTATAAGCACATCCTTAAATGTCTCTAGTCGAGGGAGTATCGAGACTGGGCATCGATACTCCAGTGTAGGCTAGAGTATACTGATCGAGACCCCGACGAGGGGCGGTGGCCAGATCTCACAAGCCATTGGTGTTAGTTTGTTCACCTAAGATAGTATACAGATGCTCATTGGGTTATGAGTACATTGGACGGACTCGCCGAGAACGTACTAGTTGGTATTATACCTATTGTCAGATAGCAGTTCCCAGGTGACATGTGTAAAGGTTAGTCTGTCGACCTGAGATCGTCAATTGTCTCGTGTGAATTCCCACTGTGCTTTGATTACTACCGTACCGCGGCTCAAAGGAGTCGTACAAATAGGTTTTAGTTGGGTACTGTCCCGAGCCACATGGAGGCAGTGATCTGATCGTCGGGGATTCGTCTCTCCCGGTATTGGGGGTTGATGTCGCATTGTGCACGGGTGGCCATCATGACAAATCCATGGCCATGGTGGACGAGAATTACCGATCCAGGATCGATAGTTTCTCAAGAGGTGATGGGTTTCATGCCGACACTAAAAGTCGCGTTGTTAGGGGTCTGACTTTATCCACCCCTCTAGACTCGATATGCGATACTCTTAGACGAACAGACCAGACCGTACGGATCTTGTCACTATCAGGCTCAGTATGGGTTCAGGATGAATTTACTCGTCGGCTCCCCTTTCGCTCAATCCCTGGGTAGCCGTTACGTACAGCTAGTGCCACCGACGTGCTTGTGGTTAAACCCACTGCCAACGTATTGACGAGTCTTTAGAGTCCCACATAGAGGGTTTCCCTGGTTATGGAAAAATGATGTAGTAACCGTATTGGGTACGTGTTGGGTTTCGATCGATTGGTGTACTTTGTACCCGGACTTTCGATCGGACAATTGATAATACTAGTCGGCTCGGATTTGAGCCGGATTATTAAATCAGGTATTGATTTAATAATTTATGTATATGTATTTCGATACGTATATTCTAGTACTATGTTCATTGTGTTTTTCTATCTCTTTGGGTATTCGTATTTCGGTACGAATGCAGATATATGTACAGTAACATGTAATCAGTATTTTTTACCGGAAAAATTCTAGAAGGTGGCCACCTCATTTTTGGATTTGACCATTTATAGAAAATGGTAAATGAGGTGGATATTAGCATAAGAGAGTATGGTGATGACCAAGCTTGCATAGTGAACACAAATGAATTGTTAATTCATTTGTGCTCACTATTCAAGTATGGAAGCTATTTTAAAATGCAAACAATTGTTTTACAAAACCAAGCATGCTCATTTTCTCTCTCCAAGAGAGCTCATTTGGGTGCATAGTTGTTTTTCTTCACTTGAGTTTTCTCTTAATCTCATCCATCACCATTAGCCTCATTTCCTTCTAGCTTTGCAATTTGTGCTTCCACCTTCAAGTTATGAGATAGCCTAACACTTAGTTCTTATACACTACATCCTAGGCTCTCTAGGGTGGCATCCTAGAGACCCTAGTTGCTCCATTTGCCTCTTGATACGGAGCTAGAGCCGGAACTACATCCCTCGGGTGGATCATCGGAGATGGAGGAAGACCGGCAACCAAACTTTATCAAGAAATCACTAGGAGCTTGGAATGAAGACCGAAGGACACGGATCAACTCGGTATAACCATTCTAACTTCCTTTTTGATTTGCATTTTTAGGGTTTAAGGACGATCCGGGAATCAGGTAATGGTAGCGCCAGTTTAATAAATTTTTGTTCAGTATTTGGCCACGTTTTGATGGCCGGGGCGCTGCCGTAACCCAACATGCTGGCAGTCAAGCATCCGGAAACAACATCTGTGACATCTCTCTTCATCCCTTTACACTAGTAGACATCTCTCAAGTCATGTTACATCTTGGTGGAAATCGGATGAACACTATATGCTGACTGATGCGCCTCCTCAGAATCTCGCGTCTCAGTCCTTGGGAATATGGCACGCACATTCGAGTCCCAAATCATAGTTCTCCCTGATCATCGATCACGTACTCGGAATCTATGCCCTGTCGAACCTGCTCCAAGATCTCTGACAAATAAATGTCATCAGACTATGCCTCACGGATATGATCAAATAACTGTGGATGTGCACGGACACAGACAAGTTGTCCCCCGGTCGACATAAACTCGAACTGTACTTGGTTGTCATATAGTATCTGCCAATCTGCCATCGACTGTCTCTGAACTGTGCTCAACAAGAATAGCTACCTCCGGGCCTCCGACTCAAAGCATCTGCCACAACATTCGCCTTGCCCGGACGATAAAGAATCTCCCAGTCATAGTCTTTCACTAGCTCCATCCATCTGTGTTGTCCCAAATTTAGATCTCGCTGCTGAAATATATACTTTAAGCTTCTTGTGGTCCGTAAATATCTAGCACGACTCGTCATATAAGTAGTGTCTCCAAATCTTAAGTGTAAAAATCACCCCAGCCTTCTATAAATCATGAGTGAGATAGTTCTGCTCGTGCTTCTTCAGCGGCCGAGAAGCATCGCAATAAACAACAAAACCGCCTGATCCTATAGGCAAAGATAATAATGGCGCTGTAATCAAACGTGTCTTCAACTGCTAAAAGCTCTGCTAGCATTCTTTGTTCCAAAGAAAAAGGAACTCCCTTCCTGGTCAATCCAGTCAATGTTGCAGCTATCTGCGAAAAATCCTGTACGAAATATCAATAGTATCCGTCCAAACCCAAAATGCCGCGAACCTCCGGCACTGATACAAGTTTAGGCCAGTGCTGAACGGTCTCGATTTTCTTCGGTTCCATACTTACCATCTTTCGTAACTATGTGTCCCAAGAAGTCCACACTATCCAACCAGAAAACACACATGAATAATTTAGCGAATAGCTGGTGCTCTCTCAAAGTCTGCAACGAAATCCTCAATTTCTTCCCAGGCCCCACTCGGCTCCAAATGTGTACTAAAATGTCATCAACGAACACGATAATAACAGATCAGGAAACGGCCCGAATATACGGTTCATCCAATCGATAAACGCTGCTGGGGCATTGGTGAGCTCGAACGACATCACCACGACTCGTAACGCCTGTAACGTGTGAAAAGCAGTCTTCGGAATATCATCCTCTCGAACCCGCAATTATGGTAACCTAATCTCAAGTTAATCTTCGAGAAATGTCCCGCACCCTGGAGCTAATCAAATAAATCATCGATGTGATGTAAAGAATATTTTTTCCGCACAGTAGCCCAATTCAACTGATGAAAATCGATGCACAAACGCAAACTGCCGTCCCTTTTTTTTTACGAACAGGACAAGAGCTCCCCAAGGTGACGCACTCGGACGAAAAATCCCTTATCCAACAATTCTTACAACTGATCCTTCAGTTCTCTAAGCTCCGCCGGGTCCATCCGATATGGCGGTATAAGAAAAGGCTCCGTGCTGGGAATCAAGTCAAAGCAGAACTCAATATCGCGCTTTGGCGACAAACCAAGAAACTTGTCAGGAAAGACATCTGGAAACTCTCTTACAATCGAGACCTGGTCCAACGGGATCTCTGCGTCTCTAACATTACAAACATACGTCAAGAATTTCTGACATCCCTTTATCAAAAGCTGACTAGCGCGAAGAGAAGAATTCAAATCGGGAAGGGTGGCGCTAAGGTCTCCCTGAAGAACAAGAACTGGCTCTCCCAGAAAACTAAATCTGACTGCCTCCTCACGGCAGTCCATGGACGCATAACACATGGCTAACCGATCCATGCCCAAAAAAACATCGAAGTCAAAACACATTGAGAAGAATCAAATTGACAGAAGAATCCCTATCTTCGTTACGAACAAAACAAACACGAATGAGAAACACATAGAGCTACAAAAGACTAGCCTATGGAAGAAATCACAATAAGTGGCTGATTTAGCAAGGACTACCATTGGCTAGACTTCGATACAAATATGTGGATACCATTTCAAACAACACCAAAAAGAAATACGCATCGGAAGAAAACACCGAAAGAATACTTTCCACAACTGCACCTATCTAATCACCTCTGAGCTGGCATACCGGTACAAATCCGATTCGATCCAAAAAATACCGAAATCACATAAATGCGCTCCTCTAGCAGTAAGGCTGCATCCATCGCAGCTGCATAAGTGTCAAAATACTGGGAGCCAATGGCAATAAATAACTGCATGTCCAATCTCCACACAAAGCTCTTTATCCGTTTCTCTTCAGTGTCCACCAGGTAAGGAGCATATCAGACCTCTGAATAAACTAAATGTCGTACTCGGACACTGTCATCCCTAGAGTCTTGTGCAAAGGATCAAAACTATGAGCTCGACATCTCGAACGCTCTCCGGAAGGAAATGAGCAAGAAATACAGCTGTGAACTTATCCCAAGTCATAGGAAGTAAATATGCAGCTCGGCCTCTCTCAATTGACTCACACGTCTGAGCAAGACCTCTCTAGAAGAAAACTCGCAAGCTCGACCCATATCTCGTCAGAACATCTCTGTGAATGACAAATCCTAGCCATCCTGTCAAGGATTGTCTACGGATTCCTCCACTGCATCTGTGCTGGTAAAAACTAGAGGTTTCAGCCTCAAAAACTCCTATAAGGATACGGAATTAGTCTCGGTAACAACAGGAACAGCTGCCTGAGCAGCAGGTACAATCACAGTCCCCTCAATAGGAGGGACATCATCAACTCTCAGAGCTCGGCTAGCCTCAACTAACAATCCAACCATCTGTCGCAAGTCCTGAATACTCGACTCCGGCCTAGCAATCCGTCCTGGAGAAGGCGGATCACTCTGTCCCTGAGGGGTAGGCATACCACCCTGATTGGTCCTCGTCTCAAACGAGGCTGCTGTAATCTCATCCCTGGAGGCAGCCCTCTGGCCCTCGTAGTCTCCGGCTGCATAGTGGCTGGAACAAGAAACATGATTGATAGGAACATTGTGATCGAATCAAAGGATTTCCGGAATCAAGGAAGGTAGCACAACAAATACATATATATCCTAAGGTCACTTAGGCGGAGTACCGTATCGTAAGTATGCCGCGGAACATACACACACTACGTCACTCTGCTTAAGCCACCTACTCCATCTACCAAGGGTCATCCTATACTCAGAAAGGTAAAACATATTGCTCTGATACCAACTTTGTTACGATCCGAAGGTACGGAACGTGACTGGCACTTAAATTACGAAACGTTTCAAGGCATAACGTAATCTAAGGAAGCCAAAGCCCAGATATCTAAACCATTCAAAGAAATAGAGTAAAGGAAAACTTAGCTTAAAAAGAAGATGTAGTAAAATAAGGTCACATTAAAGAATTTCAAAACATCCAATTTTCCTGAAAATTTCGGCAGAGTCTCCTTTGTAAATACTGGCCCCCAAACGGGTACAACACATGAAAATACATATAAATAATGAATAAAGGCATCCCCAAGCGGGAACTGGCTCTTCGCCAATGGCAGAATCACAACCACATGAAATATGTATATCAAAGTGCGAAATAAGCATCTGAAAGAAAGAAATGAGAAACACCATGTCGGCTCAAGTGAGCATCGACACCAAACACCACAAATACAAGTCTCATGAGTCTCACCGTCTAGTCCAATATACAAGAGTATATGGAGTACACTAGATACAAATAATAATACAAGATGGAATAAATGTATCCTAGCAACCCACCTATGAGCAAAACTGAAATCGATGCGAAGAAGAAAAAAGAGGATGTACGCCCGCCACTACTGTGCTGATGGGTCAGACCTGCAAGATACTGTGGCACAATGGGGATGAGTTGCCAACTCGTGAGTAGTAAGTTGTTGGCTATAGTGCTCTAAAGTCAATTATTGGATCGCAGGCACATGATTGCAATGAATGAGGGAGGACCCATACCGGTAGAACAGTCGTACTCGAGATGATAGTATGCTATCTGGTTTATCTTTATCATCGTGTACATGCTTCAGGTGACATTACAGATCACTATTACATGTTGATAGAGCCCATAGGATTCTTACTTGACTACCAGCAGTATGATGGCGATCATATACATGAGAGTTGGATGGCCTATAAGCACATCCTTAAAGTTTCCCTAGTCATGGGAGTTTCGAGACTGGGCATTGATACTTCGAGAGTAGACTTGTGTATACGGATCGAGACCCTGATGAGGGGCGGTGGCCGGTCTCACAAACCATTAGTGTCAGTTGGTTCACCTAAGATGTATACAGGTGCTCATTGGGTTATGAGTACACCGGACGGACTCGCCGGGAACATGCTAGTTGGTATTATACCTATTGTCAGATAGTAGTTCCCTGGTGACATGTGTACAGGTTAGTCTATCGACCTGAGATCATCATTTGTCTCATGTGAGTTCCCACTGTGCTTTGATTACCACCCTACCATGGCTCAAAGGAGTCATGCAAACAAGTTTTAGTTGGGTACAGTCCCGAGCCATATGGAGGCAGTGAGCGGATCGTCAGGGGATTCGTCTCTCCTGGTATTGGGGGTTGATGTCGCAGTGTGCATGGGTGGCCATCACCAGAAATCCTTAGCCAAGGTAGTCGAGAATTACTGATGTAGGATGAGTAGTTTCTCAGGTAGTGACGGGCTTCATGCCGACACTAAATATCATGTTATTAGGGGTCTGACATTATCCACCCCCTAGACCCGATATGCGATACTCATAGACGAACGGACCGGACTATACGGATGTTGTCACTGTCAGGCTCAGTATGGTTTTAGGATGAGTTCGCTCGTCGGCCTCCCTTTCGCTCAATACCTGGGTAGCCGTTACGTACAGCTAGTGCCGCTGACGTGCTATTGGTTAAACCCACTGCCAGCGTATTGACGAGTCTTTAGAGTCCCACACAGAGGGTTTCCCTGATTCAGGCGAAACGTTGTAGAGGCCGTATGGTTTTATGGCAGGGTTCTATAATATATGTGCACTGGTGCACGGATCATGATCGGACGGATAATACTGGTGGGCTTTGGTTTAAGCCGGATCCTAGTATTATATTGTTGGATTACTTTCGTCTCGTTGTGTTCGCATTCAGTCGGAATATGGATGCGGGTATGTATATACGGATGATGGGTATTCTTGTAATTCGTTACGAGATTACTTTAGTAGATGCCATTTCTTTTTTCTTGGATTAAAACATTTTGGTTTTAAATGTTTTATTGTGTGAGGAAATTGTGACTCGTTTCTTTTTGGCATGGCTAGGCTTTTGTCTTGGCTAAGATATTTGTGTATGTGAATTGTGGGATATTTTGTGAGGATGGCAGATATTTTCTTGTGGTGGGGCTTTTCTATTATTGCTCACATACTCTCAAAAGATAACACAACACTACACAATTATTCAAGACTTGCTCTTTTATTTTCTTGAGCTCACACTTTCCTCGATGGGCATCTTCTTCAACCTCCACCCATCCCTCTCATGAGTTGAGAATGCTTGGGTGTTTTGAGATAAAGTATTCACACACACTCTCTACTTCATCTTTGGCATCTAGGCTAGCAAACTGGATGCTCGAGTTGCTTCGGTTTTTGAAGCGGGAGACCGTATTAATAATCCTCGACGTGGATCGTCTTCGACGAGAGAGACCGGAGAGCGAACTTGTTCGGGGCAGCCGCGAGGAGCTTAGGACAGAGGTTGAAGACCAAAGGACACGGATCGATCGGTATAACCTCTCAAAACTCTTTACAGTGAACTAGTATAGGGTTAATGGCACGATCCATCGATTAGGGTTACGTTAGCACCTAGTTTTAAAAGTTTTTGTTCCGTGTTTGGACACGGATTGATGGCCGGGGCACTGACGTAGCCTTACATGGTATCCGAGCCAACCCATTAACTGCATACTAGTTGGTTTAGACAATGTTAAAATATCGAAACCAAAAAAACTCCGAAATACCACTCAATGTATTCCATTCTCTGTCGGTTTTTAAACAGTCTTCTAAAAATATTTTAGCAACTGCAGTAGACTACCTAGGCGACCACTAGAACACACACCAAATACGAGCACAAAACCACTTAACTTGGCCGGCCACATTAGCCAAATTTCCGATCTGGCCAGTTCAAATTAGGTGTTTGGACTTGAATTTTTGTGTGTGGTCTGGTCTCTGGAATGTTGGTTCAGTGGTATTGCTAGTTTAGCCAAGTTATGATATGGTTTTATCTAGTTGTTTGGGGATATTCGGCGTTATTTCGAACTCGATATTTTCTAACATTGTTTAAAGTTTACAGTAATACATTTCTATCTGCGACCGTGAATATCATTAGAGCGGTACAACTTGTCTAATTGCTATAGTTCTTTTAGACGAGTTTGCGAACGTGACATTCACTTTGATGTTCTGTATTTTGCTGTGTTGTTGCGGATTCGTCGTGGTGGATAGCCTGGGTGCAATGTTAGTACGGTTTGGATTTATTTGAACATTTGATATCGCGGGGCGAGCATCCGACATGTGGACAGCCGTCACTGTCTGTTTGTATATTATTTGTTTGGGGCACGACCGGGTTGCGGTCGATGTCACCGTTGTACATATTTTATTTTCTGTACTAGGATTACCCCGCGATGGAGTGCACGGATAGCCGGGTTCTGGAGGGCAATGGGTCCGCATTTCATGGCATTGAGGAGGAGGGGGCCTCACTCTAGAATTGGCGGGCTATTCGCCGCATTCGTATGGGGTACAGGTTGACCCAAGGTGGGGTGCTCAAGTTACCGGATTCCTTGAAGTGTAGGGTGGCCCATTCAGTTTGATGATGGGGGCTGCCTCGCTTCTGGTTTTGGCGGGTAACTTGCCGCACTCGTAGGGGTCTAGGTTTTCATTGCACATGCTATCCATACGACCAGGGGAACGTCGAGTTTCACTTGTGGCTCAAAGGAAACACGGAGCTCCCAGATTATCTGTATTGTTCTGTGATGCTTTTTGCTTATCTGTGATGTTGGATTTATCATGCTTAGAGCGATTATTATATATTGTTATATATATACTAGTAGATGTTGTATATGTTTTACACCAGTGCTAGTCCATTCCCCGCTCTGTCGTTAGTTAAGTAACCTAACGGGTGATGACGGGACCCGGTGGCGAATGCTGATGGCATATACGTACATCATATTTTCGTTCTTTTCTGGTGTGATTAATTGATGGGACTGTGTTGATTCAGATCAATGCAAGGAAAAAAAACCAATTCGATATTGTTGGAACAATTTTCAAAAAGATGTTATTACAAGGACGTTTTCATTTGTTTTGCACAGTGGTATTCGGTTATGAATATCTAGCACCTCATTCGTCGAGGCAAGGGCCGATATCCCTTCATCAAGAGTGACCCCTTGGGCAGGAGTTTGCGTCAGGATAATAACTTCACTATAGTCGATTAATTTTTTCTTTGCATCGAGATATTCAGTGGGAATGTCCTGCACCTCATTTCACGAGGAAAGAGCCGAGATCCCTTCACCGGGAGTGACCTCTTTAGCAAAGGTTTTTGCCACTATATATTTGTAAAAATCTATCTGGTTCCTTTAACGATATCAAGTTAATTACGTTAAAGGTTTTTCTCCAAAAACCATTCGTAGCCCTCCGTTATTTCAGACGGGTAGCACTTAGTATTCATGCTATATTTGTTGGCCTTCGTCAAGGCATAGTGTATGGTAGCTGCTTGTTACCTTTCTGTTGCATAGATAGATGCGTTGGTTTGGGACAGTCAGCCTTGTTAGCCTTCATCAAGGGCGAGTACGGGCGGGTTCAAATTAACCTGGATAATGACGGGTAAAACATGACATGTGACTTATGATTTGTTGGCCTCGTCAAGGTCATAAGAGCATGGGGTAAAAATCACATCGGGAGTTTCAAACATACAGGAAACTTGCCAGTCATGCGCATACCTTCTGGAGTGTGATAACGTGAGTGGATTCTATCAGGTTATCATGTGATGATAGTTCGATCCCGATACCCACTGATGAGTTGGTTTTCTCCTTGGGTGATTTTAGATGATCCCGACTAATTCTTCTTTCAGGTTTGGAGGAAAATTTGAGGATACAGTGGGTGATATCCAGATTAGATAAAGTGATTAACCATTCCGATCTAGGTTAGAGTGCACCCAGAGTGTTTCTTTTCTCTCTCTATTTGGCAATGACCATGTGCCGACCCTAGACAATAACTCAGTGACCAAGTTAACCGAACTTTCTTAAACTACTGGCTTTTTGATTGTCAGAGTTGCATACTTCATTGCCACTCCTACTTTTACCCTTTTCTTTTCTCTGGAACATTCAGTATTACTACGAAGATCCCTTTATTGGATATGACCATCATATAGATACATATGAACTCGAAGAACCTTGTTCAGATTCGAGGATGGTTTCTCGTTCTAGTGAAAATGAATAGGACTATTCAGTTGTCCTTTCCTTTTACCTTCTCTCAGGATGTGAGGGCTCCTAGGATTAGGAGTGGGTACACCTATTTCGCTTATTAGATAGTATTCTTCCAAGCCATAGGCATGTGCCGAAAAGTGGGGAAGAAAGAAAACCAATTAGCCTAAGTATGGTTTACAGAAGGTAATTAGTAAAGACAAATAAAGGGATTAGAAAAAGGGCAAAGTAAATTGCGACTGCTATCCTTCATGACCAAACCACATATTTCATCACCACTCCTACTTCACCTTTGCATTTCTCCGGTTCAGGAGAAATTGAATAGGATTATTCAGGTTGTCTTTTATCTTTACCTTCTCTCAAGTTATGAGTACTCCTAGGATTAGGAGAGTACACCTATTATGCTTATTGGATAGTCTTCTTCCAAACCATAGGCTGGTGCCGAACAGTAGGGAAGGAAGAAAACCTTTTAGCCTAAGGGTGGTGTACAAAAGGTAATGAGTAAAGACAAATAAAGAGATTTAGAGAGATGGCAAAGAAATATACGGTTATAGTCATGAATCTGATAATGGAAGAGGCATTACTAGGAATACCCGGATACCCCTTCGAAACATTTTCATGTTTCAATTTCGCTATGCGTTGTTAATAGAAAACTGATTTCCCAATTAGATCCTTACTCCAGGGTATGTATTTACCAGGTTTAATTCTCACATCTGTATGGTTTTACAGATGATGAGTGGGAGTAAGTTATTGGGAATTTGGTGATCATATCCTCATTATATCAGAATTCATTGTAATTGTTGATATTTGAGGAAATCACCTGGGGTTTTGCCTGACGGCAAATTTTTAGTTTTGAATTTCCGTTGTTATACACCAATTTCAAACTGATATATCTATACATTTATTTTAGAAAGTGAGATATAACTTTTTGAAATTATGTCCATGACATTTACCTATATCAGTTGATGGTTAGGTAAGGAGCATTAAACGGCGGTGTAATTCTTCATAACCATAGTACAGTTTTCAAACTATGACGCACAGGGATTGAGTTATTGAACTCAGGGGACTTATACAAAGTATTGTATGTTGTCTAGTGTCCATTAGGACAGAGGGGTTGGTACTCGTACTATATTCTGTTTACTTGTGACTTCTCCTGTTTTAGACAAGTGTTTCGTAGAAATACAAGGTCCAAGTTTGGAGAAGTTGTAGATACAATAATAAAGTAGAGAACCATCTGTTGCAAGTATCAGTATTCTTCAAGGTGGTCGAAAATGTAGATACTTGTGTTTGGTATTCAGTTGATAGTAATAGTTTTGAGAACTTGCTTCTCTTTCAGGTTACTCATATCTGGATGGACCCCTAAGTTGAGTAATGTTGATCGGCCTCTCTCCATTTAGTTGACATGCACTGGAGACAGCTGCATGATTTGAATCTGGTTCCAATTAAATCAGTGCCTCTGTTTCTATATTGTATATAGAATGGTTCATATCCTAACGATGTTAGGGCATATGGAGTTGTCCGGCTTATGCATAAAACCAGACTCTGGATAACTCAAGGCACGTTTCTGTAATGGCAGTTTGTTGGTTATCCCGGGCTTTGACGAGGGTTAACTTTCTACCATCTGGAAGATCAATAGTGATATTGTTCTTGACTCGCCACAGTTTTAGTAAAATGGGCTTTTTCAGAAAACAGTAGTGGGAGTATGGTAGAACTGGAAGTGATTCTAGAACTGCAAACGATTACTAAAAATTTAATAGGACCTAAAGATTCAATCGGGTTTGAAATTCCATTAGCCACTCCGCAGATATGGTGGGTAACCTCAGGTGCACGAGAGGTACTTCGGTATTCTCAAGGACGGTGACTAGGAGGTTCTTGTTTACCCAGAATTGTCATTACTGCTGTTCTAGACCCTGAGACCCCGCAGGAGAATGAGTATAGCATCGTTCTAAACTAGCATTAGAAGTGCACGTGTATATGACTATGCCAGAGGGTTGTTGTAGTCAGTGCGAGTAGCGGAAGCGTAGTGGACAAGTAGTGTTAGTTATGTATATGCCCTAGAGACCATTATTGTACATATGATGTATATTATAGTGGATGCTTGGATATATAGAGAGAGGACTTTCTTGCTCGACATGATAGTATGCTATTTGGTTTCACTTTATCTTAATATGTTGACTTGTATTAGTTTACTGTCTTGCTCTCACATGTTGATAATGCCCTTAGGATATGTACTCGACTGCTGGGACTATGATGAGATCATACTAGTGGGGCCAGGATAGTCAATGAGTACATCCTATAACTGTTCCAAGTCGAGGGTGTATCGAGACAGGGCATCGATACACCAGAGCAGACTAGCGTATACGCATCTTGACACATATGATGGGTGATGGATGATCCCATATCCATCGGGGTTTGACATCAAAGATGGTGTACGGGTGCTAAGTGGAGACTGGGTACACTGAACGGACTCGCCGAGAACACCTAGATGGATTTATACCAATCGTCAGATAGCAGTTCTCCGGTGACACTGGTACATGTTAGTCTGTAGACCCGAGATTGTCATAGAGTCTTATGTGATTCCCACTGTGCCTTGATTTCCACCTTACCACGTCCAAGAGGACGTGGAAAACGGTGGCTTTTGGGTACAGTCCCGAATCACATAGAGGCAATGAGCGAGAGGAGGGGATTCGCCTCTCCCGGTATAGGGAGTTGATATTGTGTTCTGTTCGATTAGCTATAACTGGAAGTCCCTGGCCAGGGCTGATATGGAGTGCTACTTGTAAGTGTTATCAGTCGTTTCTCGACCTGTTATGAGCCTCACATCGACACGACTTATCAGTTAATGGGGTCTGACGTTTTACCACCCCTTGACTAGATATGCGACATATCAGACGAAGTGACCGGACTGTACGGTAGTGTTACTGATTGGATTCACAGGAGAATGTACAGGCTTGCTTGTTGATCTTCTGATCGCTCAATACCTGAGTGGCTGTTACGTTTAGCTGACCGCTTGAGGCTTGTTGGTGTTTGATATGATCATCACCTACTGCCGGCGTATTGACGATTCTTCAGAGTCCTACACAGAGGTTTCCTGACTCAGACAAAACGGAGTAGGAGCACATATGTGATATGTGCGGGACCGAGAATAATACGATTTGAGATACCGTATTCTATTCTCGCGATACATGATATAGCCGGGTCATCGGATCAAGTGTTGATTCGATGAATCGGTACATGTTATATTAGTCGGTTATATGCGATATATCCGGATTGTCGGATCAAGAGTTGATTCGATAAATTAATGTATAATTTTATATGTGATATATTACATTACATTAACTAATATTAGCTCACTTTATTGATTCATTTTCTCACCGGATAATACATTGATATATATGCGATATATGTTAATTGTATTATTTTCTTTTGTTACAAAAATATATTATATATGTGATATATAATATTGTAACAAGTTATGATTACAATTGAAACATGTTTTTTGGAGATTAAACATAGTTAGGCTTTGATTTGGGTTAGCTTTTTCATGAAACTTCAAGAAGTTTTGTTTTGTTTTATGCTAAGATATTTTGTATAGATATTTTCTAACCCAACCCAAACCCTTTAACTAAGGTTCATTCTCTACATGAGTTAAGCCATTCATTTCTTAACTCAAGGGTTGATTTGTAACCATAGAAATAATTCATTATTCATCACAAATAGATTTCTTCTTCTTCTTCCTCTTGAAAAAGCTTTCTAGCTTTTTGTGATGTGATGAAATAAAGTGAAAAATTGAAAATAAAAGAGAGCTAAATTCCTAATTCATCATCCTCATCTATTCTAGCCACTTAGATTAGGGTGTTCACTTCTCTAATAAGTTGTTTAGTGAAGTGTAAGCTTGGGTTAAAGATTCTTCAAGGTAGATCATCTTCGAAAAGGAATACTTCAAGCAAGCATGGATCATTCGTCTTGTGGAGCCTCTCTTGAGCCCGAATGTTCATGGATCACGTCGAAGGGACTACTACTCGGAGCTTATGAAGCGAAGGAGCAGACTACAAAGGTTGTAATCTCTCTCTCTTAGATGTAAAGTTGTTTACATGCTTGTTTTACCTAATTCTCTAGTTAAGATCTTGGTTAGGGTTTGTTTAGCACCCCAAAAATATTAAAGTAGCATGATTGATGCTTGTCATAACCTTCTCAAGGTGCTATACTAACCCTACAGTGGTATCAGAACCAAGCTAGAGTATTAAGCGATGTGTAGACGAAGTTAAAAGTCCGATCGAACCCCGAAACGTCATATTTGACCCCCTCTCTGGAAATTTTTTAAAAAGTTGGTTTTTTCCGTATTAAAAATGCTCAGAAAAATAAGCAGGTGATTCTATGGGGAACTGTGAAATACGAACCCCTAATTCCTTCAAGTCTCCGCGGAACCGCCGCAAGACCAGGCTTTTCGCTGCGGTTCCGCGGCCGTACTTGGGTATCAGGGATAGATATTTCATGTAACATCCGTAGGTATTACTACATGCTTCTAGGAATTTTTAATATTACTCAAGTGTTGAGTTTTCTAGAGATCTTAAAGTTTCGTTGATTCGATCGTAAAGTTTAACATCGTTTAGTTTTTCGGGTAATTTAGAACGTGTTAAAAGGTTCTAACGGATATCAATAACTCAATTTCTCCTCAGTTTAAAACTTTCGGAAAATCATGCTAGTGTATCTGTGGACCCTCTAGAAGAACGTAACCTTAACTCGATTATGTGACCATCAAAACTGCCACTGAACCCTTGGGTTTGTGGTAGTTTAGCTTTGCCACATGTGAGGCGTTGGTTTGACCCTTCTACGGCTGGTTCATTGGGGCTGTGACATGTTCTGAGATTTTTGAACTCCGCTGAAGTGTTGTGCTATTTGGGAAATCTTGGGTGTTTGATTATTCGATAGGAAAGTTTAACATTGTCTATTTATCTGGAATGTGATACAATATGAGGAATTCATATAGTTAGGCATGAAATGCGAAGTATACGATATTTCGGATTTAAGATGTCTAAAGTGATTGTAGATTCCAAATGTTGTAGTTTTACATTTTCTTTTCTGTGACCGTAAGCGTAGTATGTGGTGTATCTCCGGCTTCGTTGCTATAGATCAACGACAATCGGGATACGCATACTTGCTTACGTTGATGATATGAGATATTATGTGTTGTTGTGATATGTAATATTGGATCATCGTATTCTTAATAGCCGAGGGTTTTATGTGAGATGAGGGTTTTTATTTTCATTCATGTAAAATTCATTTGTATTTAATATTCTTTTATTGGGGCACTTCCGGGTTGAGGATGATGTCACCATTGTGTATTATTTAATTTTCCGTATTAGGATAGACCCGAGGAGGGGAACACAAGTAACCCGGTTCTAGGGTCCAGTTGGAGGCCATCTCGAGGAGTCGAGACCGGGTCTCCTAACCCTAGAATTAGCAGTGTTGCTTGCCGCTCTCATAGGGGTCTAGGGATGTGGGTTTGGCTATTCATCGCGACTGTGGAATCCGTGTTTTATACAGGCTCGAGATAAAAGAAGGACGTCCTAATATATCCAATATTTCATATGTTATCTTCTGCTGCAATGTTCTGTGATGAGATTATATTACTGCCTGAGACGAATGCTTATACTGTATATATGTGATGATATATAAATATTAGTGCTTTCGTTTCTTCTGTGATGCTTAGGACGCATAAATGATGGGATTTATTAATGAGATTAATAGAAGGAAAGAAACCTAAAAGATGTTGTAGAATCAAAACTTTATAAAAAAGGTAGCTACAGTTTTGCTTTGCATAGCGGTATATATGATATACCCTGCACCTTATTCGATGAGGAAAGAGCCGAGATCCCTTCATCGGGAGTGACCTCTTTAGCAAAATTGGCAGATTCTACAAAGTCGCGTTTTAGTTTTTGATTGCTTCTATAGTTCTTGCTTTGCATAGCGGTATATATGATATACCCTGCACCTTATTCGATGAGGAAAGAGCCGAGATCCCTTCACCAGGAGTGACCTCTTTAGCGAAATTGGCAGATGCTACAAACTCGCGGTTTAGTTTTTGATTGCTTCTATAGTTCTTGCTTGGCATAGCGGTATATATGATATACCTTGCACCTTATTCGATGAGGAAAGAGCCGAGATCTCTTCACTGGGAGTGACCTCTTTAGCGAAACTAGAAAAGCCTAAAAAAAACTCCTTTTCAAAACCACTTGTTTCTACAACGATATCAAGTTCATTACGCTCATGGTTTTCTGAAAAACCTGCGTAACATTCCGTCATTTCAGATAGAGACAAGTTAGTATTCGTGCTGCGTTTGTTGACCTTAGCCAAGGCGTAGTGTACGGTAGCTAATTAGTATTTATCTGCTAAAACATGAAATGTGATTGAGTTAGGGTAGTGGTATGACTTTGTTGAGCTTAGCCAAGGGTCATACGGGTGGGTTTAATTCAATCGGGAAATGACGGGTTGAACTTGGCTAGCACTTATGATTTGTTGACCTTAGCCAAGGTCATGAGTTGCTAGGGGCAAAAACATTATCGGGAATTTCAAGTGTTGAAATTTGCAATGAGATTGCATACCTCCTATGAGATAGTTGGATCCCGATACCCACTGCGAGTAAGAGTTACTCCTCGTAGAATTTTACACGGGACAATTAGCCGATCAAGTAGGTGTCTAGAAAGGTGTTAACGGGGTTATGCCTCTGGGAAAACGAGGTTTACTTTATTTTGGTCCGTGCGAAGGCACGGGGAACCTCCTTCAAAGTACCAACACTGGCCTGGCTGAAAGATTGGGAAACATGTAAGGTGTAATTAATCCCGGCTGGTCTTACCATTTAGGGTTTAAAGGATGATTTGATAAAAACAGTGGGAGACATCCTGATTAGATAAGATAATAACCAATCTAATCTTACAAGAGCATACGCTAAACTGTTTTCTTCTCTCTCTCTCCAGGTAGGACCATGTCAGGCCTTAATCAAGATAATAATATGGATGTATTGACTGAACTCGCTTATTATGCTGAGCAGGGGAACGTTGGTCCTGTTCTTTCTTATAAGTGTTATAAGACTGAGCAGGGAATAGGAGAATATCCGGATTCTCACGCCGCCCAAACGAAGAACAAGCATGCTGATGCATCTTCTTCGGGTGTGTTAGTTATTGAGAAATGTTTCTTAGTTCACTCTATGTCCTGGGTATTTGATACCGGATTGGGATCCCACATATGCAATATGTTGCGTAGGCTACGTAAAGGTAGATAATTGGGAATGGGTGATCATTCCGTAAGAGTAGGGAATGGTGCAGATGTTGCAGCCAAGGCAGTTGGCGAATATCACCTTGTGTTACCAAATAGTAATACATTGGTTCTGAACGAGTGCTATTACATTCCGACCCTGATATGCAATATTATATCAGTTTCTTTATTTAATAAAGAAAGATATAATTTTGTAGTACAGGATAATGTTATGAACATATTCCTGAATCAAAAGTTGATAGGATCAGGATCGTTAAATAATTGCATGTACGTTCTCAACCAAACTACAGTACTTAATGTACAAAACACACACAAGAGGAAGAGTTCAGAAATGAACGAATCCTTCTTGTGGTATTGTAGACTAGGTCATATCAATGCGACACGGCTAGCTAAGTTACATAAGGATGGATATTTGAATCCGTTCGAATTTTCATTTTATGATACTTGCCAGTCATGTTTCAAAGGCAAGATGACCAAAACTCCGTTTAGTGGACACGGAGAAAGAGCTACAGAACTCTTAGGGCTGATACATAGTGATGTATGTGGTCTCATGTCTACACATGCCAGGAACGGTTCTTCCTACTTCATTACATCCACTGACGATCTCTCAAGATACGGACATGTGTTCCTGGTGAAACACAAGTCTGAAGCTTTTGAGAAATTCAGGGAATATAAGCACGAAGTAGAGAACCAAACGGGTAAAAATATTAAGATCCTTCGATCTGATCGTGCAGGAGAATACTTGAGCAATGAGTTCCTAGATTATCTAAAAGAGAATGCGATTCTCTATCAGCTTACTCCTCCTTACACACCACAGCACAACGGTGTATCGGAGCGGAGGAATCGCACCCTATTAGATATAGTGCGCTCTATGATGAGCACTGCTGAGTTGCCTATTTCCTTCTGGGGGTATGCGCTTGAGACAGCCATATACCTATTGAATAGAGTTCCAACCAAATCGGTGCCTACCACTCCATATGAGATATGGAATGGGAAGAGACCATCTCTTAAACGAGTTAAGATATGGGGTTGTCCGGTGATTAGTGTGTGATTTTATCGATCAAAAATATTTACCGCAATCAAGAACGGCGTCGCATGAAGCTAGCCGGTGAATACGGGTCGGTCGACAGGGATGTGTAATTTTCCTAAGTGTTCTTACGAGCAGATTCCAATGGTTGTTTGGTTTTTTTAATTGAATCCAAAAAAACTAAGTTGTATGATGATCAAGAAACTTGCTATGATTAGGTCTAAGGTGAGTTTGAAAAGATTAATATTCACACCTATTTCAATGCCCACAATTAAATCTTTTTCGAAGTTATAACAATTATTAGTAAAAGGGATTAGGATGATTGGGAAGAAACGAAGTTTCTACCTCTAGATCCTTATCCGTCCTTTCCTAATATTTGTTCTAACCTTCATGGAAGACAAGCGTGTCCGGCCCTTTATACTACGGTTTCACCGTTACCTCGTGAGTAGGATGCCGTAGGGAGCGGATCATGCATGCATGCATGAAATTCTAGTTATTAAAAATAATTGGGCACGAATGAGATGAGAGATCTTCATCTCTCATTCCCTCCCTTATTCCTAACCCTAACAAGCGAGGAAATTACTCGCTCATTAGGGAATCTATTAAAAACAGCATTTTTATTATGTGTATTTTTTTTAGATCTAATGGATTAATTATCTACTGCAGGGTAAAAGATTTTACACTAGATTAAACTAGGGCAAAAAATTAATTAATCTAAGGCAAGAATTTAATTCTAAAGCTAGGGAAAAAGAATGAATTATAAACTAGGGCAGAAAATAAAATGAACTTACAAGAAATGATGCTCTTCAATCTTCAAAGAATCTGAATTTTTATTTATTGAAAAGAGCCATCCCCAATACAATCTTTAGAATACATACTTATAGGAAATAGGAAAATTAGGGTTACAATTGCTCGCATATGTGCTATTACATATATACCCCCGAAAAATACCAACAAAAGCACCGACGCACCGCCAGAAGAATTTTGCACCGAGACGTGCATCAGATGGCCGCAGAACCGCGGCATGGATGGGGTTGGGCCGCGCTTCCGCGGCCCTTTGGTGAGTTCACTTGATCAATTTTTATGGGATAATTCTTTATGCTTTGGGCTTTTTATTTCTATAGTTCTTTTCTCCATTTAGCTTCTGGGTCTTCTCCAGATCTTTCAGTGAAACTTGTCGTGGTCTTTTAACTGTTTACTCTGACATTTTTGGATCTTGCGTTGCCTTGTACAATTGTGAACTGTTCTTCATTTAGGCTCGACTAGGATCCTTCTACTTGTTAGTCAAAAGTCCCTCTTTTGTATCATCTTTTGTCTTTTTCACTGTTTTCGCTCCAAGAACCTGTAATCTTTAATATGTAGCAGACATGCATCAAAAGCACCTTTTTTTTGCATAAGAATGGGGAATATAAAGTGCAATATTATGATGTGAACAAATACCCCCAAACTTATCTTTTGCTCGACCTCGAGCAAACTTATTTTTTTATTCTCTACAATAACCTAACCGCACTTTCGCAGGGAAACGCGATTGCACTGAGCATGTGCAACAAGCCGTTAAACCTCTAGGTGTCCCTAGTAGGAGGAGTGTTGTCTCATGAGGGTTTTCAGCGGATACTACCCACAAAATCCTATCAATTTGGCTCATTAACTTTTATTCTCCAATTAGGTTTTCTAACAAGGAATTCTATTATCGTCGACTTGTAAACTATCCACCTATATTCTTCACACTTCCTCATCATTTAACTTAAGATTATATATGTTCTATAGAATCATAGTGATTGCGGCCTTTCTTAAGTTTTCCTTTTAGGTTTCCATCTCCACTTAGGAATTTTTTATCAATTCTACTAAAGTTACATGTTCTATTCTTCATTTCTTTCTCTTATCTAAACTCTGATCACATATCCCCACGTGTGTGTATAGATCATCCCTACATTTGGAAATTCAAATCAAACAATCATACCCTTGTCCGTTGTCCAAAGCACTTATTAAATGGTGAATTTTTAATTGAATTTTGCTTACACATCCTTCATGCGACCGTTAATACTTCTTGAGGTACCAACAACCGATTACAAGATGTGTTAGCACTTTAAAGCGTACTTTCTAGTCTTGCAACACCCAAGGCTTTAGCAGTGATTCCCAAACCAGTTGGTCTAAGGCACTAGGTGATGAAGCACCCTCGCTAAATATTTTTCTACTTTTAGCCTTAAGTAATCACAAAAACCAGTGTTCATTTTTTTTTCTTTATTCACTTTTTTTTATTTTCATTGTACTAAGGACTTTAGACCAGAGCATTTCAAGGTCTCCTCTACTATTCTAAGTTTCAAGGTGCGTGATTGTGCAAATTGTAGGGCATACATTTTCAGAATCTAGACTTAAGCTAGGAATTATTTTTCAAATTTATACTCTAATAAGAATATCAATATTTTTCCTTTATTTCAACTTAGCCCAGGAAGTGAACCCAAAATTTGCCTATTTCTAAATAAACTACGAAAACATATATTTTCTACCGTTAATCTTTAAAGAAGGTTATTTTTAGGGGTTTTAATTTACTAAGTCTAAGATCTAGTTGTTCGTAGCCAGTTAACCTTCTTGTTAAACTTAAGTTAAATATGGCCAAAATTGAATGCCTTAACTTTTATAATTTTTGAAATTTTTCAATTTTTATGAGTTTTCAAATAAATATGCAAATGCAAAAATATACATATGAATGCGAAGGAAGAAGACGTACCGAGCATACCCCCAAACTTAAACTGGACAGTGTTCTCACTGTCATGCTGCACCGAGAGGGTCAAAATGTCGGCTCTCCCCTGTTTATTTATAATTTTTTTTCCTTATTGTTAAAAGAAAAACAAAAATATATACAGAAAGGCCCCCCGAAACTTCATTTAAACAATGTTAGACATTACTGCCAAACTTTGCATAGACCAAACGTCAACACCAACCAGTCGAAAAATTTATCTATAAAGAGTATCGGTTGGTGGAAGAATATGTTGTACCGATCCAAAAGGAATTGGGGAAGATAGAAGTGGTGGTATGAAAAGTGTGGAAGTGAATAGATAGGGGGTGGTGATGAACCAAAACGAGAATGTGAATGATCAGCAATCAGTGGAATATTGGCATTCTCGTAGCTTATTAAAAGAAATGGGGGTGGTTCAACTTCTAAAGGAGGAGGTTGACTAACCACACTATCCCAAAGATATTTCTGTGGATCCTTCATCGACTTGGCATCATCCATCATATGCATATGATATTTAATTATGTGGGAACTAATCTCCTCGATGTCCGCCATAGTCCAGCCGAGAACTTGCCGCCTATCTTGTAAGACCATTAAAAGAGCGTTCTCTTGCTCGAGGGCTAGAGAAGACGATATGATAACGGGAAAGGTCTCATTCTCACCTATGTAAGCATGTTTAAGGGGAGACGGCAAGGGCGTGAGTTCGAGTTTCGGAGGCAAAAGAATCATATGCAAAATTAGGGAATCTACCTCGAACTCAAAGGACTCCAACACAGGTTCGAAATCACTGCAAACAACCGATTCGGATGGTTCATCCAAAAATTCAAAAGACTCATATTCGGGTTGTGAGTCGTCATCATCCGAAAAAGTGAAACATTCATAATCAATATCGGTTGTGTCAACGGTGGTAGGCTCAAGGAGGGACGCACTAGTGGCGTCAAAACTGTTTTCATCAAATAGAAATCTTTCAAGCTCGCAGTCCTCGTGCGTGATTTCGTGAATAGAGCAGACTTCTCGTGTACTAGTTCTAGGCACGGGGGGCAGACTTCCTAAATTGTAAATATTGAACTCACTAGACGTCTTCCCAAAGGATAGAGTCATGGAGCCATTGCGACAATTTATTACGGCATTGGAAGTGGCCAAAAATGGTCGACCGAGGATCACTGGAATTTGGTTCCGTGGGTTAGCAACAGCTTGTGTGTCCATAACAATAAAATCAACGGGGAATATGAAATTCCTAACTTTGATCAACACATCCTCTAGCTCACCCCTAGGATGGGTGATTGATCGATCAGCCATTTGGAGAGTACAACGAGTGGGTTTCAACTCTCCAACCCCTAATTGTTCGTACACGTAATAAGGTAGCAAATTGACACTAGCACCAAGATCTAATAGTGCTTTATTGGTGTTCTTGTCCCCAATTGTTATCGAAATAGTAGGACAACCGGGGTCCTTGTGCTTTTGGGGTAAAGATTGGACAAGAGCATCGCTTACAGCACTAGCCACGAAAACTTTCTTTGGTACTTGTGATTTCCTCTTTTTGGTGCATAAGTCCTTTAAGATTTTTGCATATGAAGGAACTTGTTGAATCGCATCCAAAAGAGGGATATTTATGCTAACCTGTTTGAACAACTCTACAATCTTCTCCATCTGTGGAGTTGGTTTATTGGATCTCAACCGGTTTGGAAAAGGTACATTTTGAAATGTTGTTGAGTCCAATTTTTGCGGATCAGATTGTTGAGTTGGAGCGGAACCCCGTGTAGATGTGTTCGTGTTGTGAGAAGTGGGTCCGTTCGAGCTAGAAGAAGTAGAGCTTTGTGAAGGATGGAGAATAGGCTCTAACGAAGAAGAAGAAGAAGAAGATGAAGAAGGGCCACCGGCAGGGGTGTCATTGTTAATACCCATATTGTTTTGCAACACTTTTCCCGATCTCAACGTGGTTACAACATTTACGTTATGATTCTGCTGTTGATATGCAGCATGTGCGTGACCGGGATTGGGCAGTGGTTGAGATGGGAGCTTTCTTTTTTCTCGCTCGCTCAATGTTGCGTTGAGTTGTGCAATTTGTGCCTCAATAGATTTGATACTTTGATCGTGTGAGGCACTGTTTTGCACCAAAGATTGAATAAAAGTCTCTAATCTTGCTGTAGATTGTGTAGATTGCTTTAGGAACGCATCTAGACTTCTTTCGAGCGAGCTAACCTTGTCATTATTAGGTTGAACAAAATTGTTTGGCGGGTAAGCAGTGTTAGGCACAAAATTGTTCACTTGATTAGGGTAAGGTTGCTGTTGGAAAGGTTGTTGAAATTGAGTTTGTGGAGGTGCTTGTTGTTGTTGTGGAGGAGGAGGCCTTTGAAAATTGTTATTTCCTTGGAATTGTTGATTTTGGTTCCAAGCGAAATTTGGGTGACTCCTCCACACCGGATTGTATGTCGAACAGTATGGATCGTTTCTTTGTCGTTGCTGAAATGCAGCATTGACTTGTTCCTGTCCTTGTGTAGAAGCATTGTAAGGACACTCTTCGGTAAGATGTGATGGATCCACACAACAAGCACAAACAGTTCATGGAGGCATAACAGGGGTAAGAGAAGGCGACGAGATTTTGGTCTCAATCGCTTCTAGTTTTTTCGTAAGAGAGGCCATCTCGGACTTCATAGCAATCGACATCTCTACTTGATGTATGTCTACCCTAGATTGACCACTAGAAGAAGATGATGTGGTCTTGGTGCTCTCCCACTGAATCGTTTTTTCACTAAGATCCTCAAGAAACTTCCACGCTTCCTCACTAGATTTGGAGAGAAAGTGACCTTGACAGATGGTTTCTAGCAACTGCTTCGTTGCCGAGTTCAATCCCTCGTATAATGTTTGGCAAAGTTGCCAACTTTCGATCCCATGGTGAGGGCATTGAACGAGTAGGTCTTTGAATCTTTCAAAACACTTCCAAAATGGTTCGGAAGGAAGCTGTGAAAATTGTATAATCTCATTGCGGATTCTAGCAGTTTTGTGATGAGGATAGAACTTAAGAAAAGCTTTCACAAACTCGTCCCAATTTCTAATGGAATGTGATGCGGTGCTGTATAGCCACTTCTCGGCTAAGTCACATTAGGTGAAAGGAATGACCCTTAGCCTTATAGCGTCATCACTTAATTGGGTCGTTTTCATCATAGCGCAAACGTTTTGGAATTTATTAATAAAAATATACGCATCTTCTGATTCCAAACCGTGAAATTTTGGCAGCATATTGATGAAATGTGGTTTTATTTCAAAATTGTCCCCATTTGCCGGTGGGGGTGAAAGACATGTAGGTAAAGAAGTGCGGACAGGGTAGAAGAGATCCTGGAGCGCGACTCGTGTGGGCGCTTCAACAGGCGGTTGATTCGGGTTATTCGCACCTAACGGAGGTGGAATCATTCCCTTCGGTAAGGTATTGTTGGGGTTGAATCCCGACATGCCTTCGGAGGAAGAATTTGAAGGTGGAGGTAAGAAAGTGGATGGAATGTCGACTTGGGTGTCCAAGGGTTCGTCGGTCGGTACCAACGAAACACGGACTAATCGGGCGCTAGGGTCCCTAGTCCAAAGTGATATACACTAAAGGGGTAGTGTAGTCAGAAAAAAATTAAAGACAGAATGTGGAGGTAAGAAAACGTCAATGAGAGGAAGTGGTGTAAGTGAGGTGCAAGATTTCTTTAGCGACAAGTTGCAAGTTTTGAAAAAAAAAATTCTCTTTATTTTTATTTGTGATTTTTGCAAAAAGATTTTTTGAAAAGAGACTTTTTGACACAATTTCACTCAACCACAAATGCACAATCAGGTCTAGAACTAAGGTCACCTAGGTCAGCTAGACAGCTCCTAACTGTTCCAAAGGGCTAAAGATAGGACCTCAAACCGCCTCTTCACCGCCAATTGCGGCCAGGTAAGTGCCAGGTAAGTGAGAAGGAAGCACAGTAGTGGGCCTAATTAAAAACCACTAGCCTTTGACACACTTGCCTAGGCACCGCAAAGTCAGGTTAGGATAAACGGCTGATTCCTATACTAGTCCTTTGTCCTAGTGTGCGCGACGTCCTTAGGGCTGAGTCTAATATTTTTTAATTTAAGAGTGGTCAATGCAAATGCTTTAAAGTGATTTCTGGGGTCCTGGGAAGGGTAATGAAATCCCCACCCAATCTGAGTTTGGTGAATAACACCTTTAAAGTCCGATTAAAATATGCAAAAACAGTAAATTCACTTGCAATCAATTTTTTAGCGCGGCGCAAAGAAACCTGCAGAAAATCTGTTATTGAGAAGGGGATAGAATATTTTTAGCGCAAAGAAATCCTGCAGAAAATTTCGCAAAAAGATATATGGAGGTTGGCAGAGAAGGGTAAAGAAAACAAACCGATAAAATCTGACTTGCTGACGTGGCAATCACGCCGCGGTTCCGCGGTTCCTGGCGCAGATAGGCCGCGGAATCGCGGTCTGGTGGAAGGATCTTTCTCTGAAAAAAATTCTGCCGCTACTTTGTTCAAATCCTCCTCTGTTCTGATGTACCAATTTCTGTGTTGCCCTCTCTAAATTTCCAGATCCGAGATTCTTCGCTGTTCCTGCAAGATTCAAACAATAAAACCCTTCAAACAGATAAAAATTGATAAAATGTTTTTGTACTTTTTCTATTTTCAGATTTTTATGATTATAAGATTTATATCAACCCGAAATTACAAAAAGAAAATTTTTACGCCATCCCCGGCAACAGCGCCATTTGATTAGTGTGTTTTTACAATCAAAAATATTTACCGCAATCAAGAACGGCGTCGCATGAAGCTAGCCGGTGAATACGGGTCGGTCCACAGGGATGTGTAATTTTCCTAAATGTTCTTACGAGCTGATTCCAATGGTTGTTTGGTTTTCTTAATTGAATCTAAAAAAAACTAAATTGTACGATGATCAAGAAACTTGCTAGGATTATGTCTAAGGTGAGTTTGAAAAGATTAATATTCACACCTCTTTCAATGCCCTCAATTAAATCTTTTTAGAAGTTATAACAATTATTAGTAAAGAGGATTAGGATGATTGGGAAGAAACGAAGTTTCTTCCTCTAGATCCTTATCCGTCCTTTCCTAATATTTGTTCTAACCTTCATGGAAGACATGCATGTCCGGTCCTTTATACTACGGTTTCACCGTTACCTCGTGGGTAGGGTGCCGTAGGGAGCGGATCATGCATGCATGCATGAAGTTCTAGTTATTAAAAATAATTGGGCACGAAAGAGATGAGAGATCTTCATCTCTCATTCCCTCCCTTATTCCTAACCCTAACAAGCGAGGAAATTACTCGCTCATTAGGGGATCTATTAAAAACAGCATTTTTATTATGTGTATTTTTTTTAGATCTAATGGATTAATTATCTACTGCAGGGTAAAAGATTTTACACTAGATTAAACTAGGGCAAAAGATTAATTAATCTAAGGCAAGAATTTAATTCTAAAGCTAGGGCAAAATAATGAATTATAAACTAGGGTAGAAAATAAAATGAACTTACAAGAAATGTTGCTCTTCAATCTTCAAAGAATCTGAAATTTTATTTATTGAAAAGAGCCATCCCCAATACAATCTTTAGAATACATACTTATAGGAAATAGGAAAATTAGGGTTACAATTGCTCGTATATGTGCTATTACATATATACCCCCGAAAGATACCAACAAAAGCACCGACGCACCGCCAGAAGAATTTTTCACCGACACGTGCATCAGATGGCCGCGGAACCGCGGCATGGGTGGGGGTTGGGCCGCGGTTCCGCGGCCCTTTGGTGAGTTCACTTGATCAATTTTTCTTGGATAATTCTTTATGCTTTGGGCTTTTTATTTCTATAGTTCTTTTCTCCATTTAGCTTCTGCGTCTTCTCCAGATCTTTCAGTGAAACTTGTTGTGGTCTTTTAACTGTTCACTTTGACATTTTTGGATCTTGCGTTGCCTTGTACAATTGTGAACTGTTCTTCATTTAGGCTCGACTAGGATCCTTCTACTTGTTAGTCAAAAGTCCATTTTTTGTATCATTTTTTGTCTTTTTCACTGTTTTCGCTCCAAGAACCTGTAATCTGTAATATGTAGCAGACATGCGTCAAAAGCACCTGTTTATTGCATAAGAATGGGGAATATAAAATGCAATATTATGATGTGAACATCCGGCCTATGTTAAAAAGCAAAATCCGGACAAGCTCGAGGCAAGATCAACTCTTTGCAAGTTTGTGGGATATCCAAGCAATTCGTATGGATATCTATTCTACCACGGTGAACAACAAAAGGTGTTTGTTGTTCAACATGCCACCTTTTTAGAAAAGGAATTTCTTGTTAAAGAAATTAGTGGCAAAGAGGTAGAGCTGGAAGAGGTTCCGGCACCACAAACTACAACTGATGATTTATTGGAACTAGGGGATTCAGTAGTACCCGACGAACCACAGCCGCTCCGCTGATCTAGTAGGGTTTCTCATCCACCTGAGACATACTACGGTTTTCTCATTGATGGTGGAAGCGAGGATTGCATCTTGGAAGATGATGACCCGACTAGCTTCGAGCAAGCCATCACGAGTGGGGACTCTGTGAAATGGCTGGATGCAATGCGATCTGAGAAGGGAATCCATGTACACCTACAAAGTATGGACTTTGGAAGTTGCTCCTGAAGGGGTAAAACTCATTTGGAGCAAATGGATCGTTAAGAAGAAATTTGTTGTAGATGGAAAAGTTGAGGCTTTCAAAGCTAGACTTGTTGCAAAGGGTTTTCGTCAACGACCAGGTGTGGATTATGACGAAACCTTTTCTCTAGTAGCTATGCTTTAGTCCAACCGGATCTTACTTGCCATTGCTGAATACCATGACTACGAAATCTGGCAGATGGATGTTAAGACCGCCTTTCTAAATGGGGATTTAGAAGAGTGCGTGTACATGACCCAGCCAGAGGGCTTCGTAAACAGTCGGAGCAGCGGAAAGGTGTGCAAGCTGCTTAAATCCATCTATGGGTTAAAGCAAGTATCGCAGAGTTGGAACATCTGTTTTGATGTTGTAGTCAAAGAGTTTGACATCATCAAGAACGTAGATGAACCTTGTATTTACAAGAAGGTCGCAGAGAGTAAGGTTGTCTTCCTCGTATTGTACGTGGATGACATACTCTTGATAGGAAATGATGTTCCTATGCTGCACTCGGTCAAGCTCTTCTTATCACAAAGATTCTCAATGAATAATCTAGGTGATGCCTCCTACATTTTGGGAATTAAGATCTATAGAGATAGATTTAAAAGGATACTGGGATTGTCCCAATCCAGGTACATTGACACCATACTAAAGAGGTTTAGTATGGAAGAATGCAAGCGTAGGAACCAAACCACGATCTCTGGACTCACTCTCTACAAAGAGAAGTCTCCCAAGACTGATTTGGAGAGAGCTCGCATGCAAGGGATACCCTATGCTTCGGCAGTAGGCACTATCATGTATGCGATGCTATGTACGAGACCCGATGTAGCATACTCACTAAGTGTAGTGAGTAGATATCAAGAAGATCCTGGAGAGAGTTACTGGAAAGCTGTGAAGAACATTCTCAAGTACTTACGAAGGACTAAGGAGATGTTCTTGGTGTATGGTAACGGTGAACTCCAGGTGGAGTCCTTTACCGATTCCATCTTCCAGAGTGATAAGGACGACTCTAAGTCGCACTCGGGATTTGTCTTTAACCTCAATGGAAGGGCGGTGTGTTGGAAGAGTTCCAAACAGGAAACCGTTGCAGACTCGACGATGGAGGCTGAATACATCGCTGCCAACGATGCTGCCGAAAAGGCTGTCTGGATGAAGAAGTTCATCACTAAACATGGTATGGTTCCGTCCATTGAGCATCCAATACCTTTGTATTGTGATAACAATGGAGCTGTGGCTTTGGCCAAGGAACCCAGGTCCCATCAGAAGTCCAGACATATTCTGAGGCGGTATCACCTGATCCGGGAGATAGTTGATCGCCGGGAGATCGAGGTAGGAGAGTTGATACGAAGGACAACACTGCGGATCCACTCATGAAAGCCATTCCCCAAACACAGTTTGAGAGACTCTTCGGGATGTTGGGTATGAGATACTACAACAGCTGGCCTTAGTGCAAGTGGGAGATTGTTAGTTAGGTATATGCCCTAGAGGCCATTATTGTAAATATGTTGTATATTATAGTGGATGCTTAGATATATAGAGAGAGGAATTTCTTGCTCAACATGATAGTATGCTATTTTGTTTCACTTTATCTTAATATGTTGACTTGTATTAGTTTACTGTCTTGCTCTAACATGTTGATAAAGCTTTTAGGATATGTACTCGACTACAGCGACTATGATGAGATCATACTAGTTGGGCCAGGGTAGTCAATGAGTACATCCTATAACTGTTCCTAGTCGATGGTGTATCGAGACAGGACATCGATACACTAGAGTAGACTAGCGTATACGCATCTTGACTCATATGATAGGCGATGGAGGATCCCATATCCATCGGTGTTTGACATCAAAGATTGTGTACGGGTGCTCAGTGGAGACTGGGTACACTGAACGGACTCGCCGAGAACTCCTAGATGGATTTATACCAATCGTCAGATAGCAGTTCTCCAGTGACACTGGTACAGGTTAGTCTATAGACCCGAGATCGTCATAGAGTCTTTTGTGATTCCCACTGTGCTTTGATTTCCACCTTACCACGTCCAAGAGGACGTGCAAAACGGTGGCTTTTGGGTACAGTCGCGAATCACATGGAGGCAATGAGCGATAGGAGGGGATTCGTCTCTCCCGTTATAGGGAGTTGATGTTGTGCTGTGTTCGATTGGCTATAACTGGAAGTCCCTGGCCAGGGCTGATATGGAGTGCTACTGGTAAGTGTTATCAGTAGTTTCTCGACCTGTTATGAGCCTCACATCGACACGACTTATCAGTTAATGGGGTCTGACGTTTTACCACCCCTAGACTAGATATGCGACATATCAGACGAAGAGACCGGACTGTATGGTAGTGTTACTGATTGGATTCCCAGGAGAATGTACAGGCTTTCTTATTGATCTTCTAATCGCTCAATACCTGGGTGGATGATACGTTTAGCTGACCGCTTGCAGCTTATGGGTGTTTGATATGATCATCACCTACTGTCGACGTATTGACGATTTTTTAGAGTCCTACACAGAGGTTTCCTGACTCAGGCAAAACGTAGTAGGAGCACATATGTGATATGTGCGGGACCGAGAATAATATGATATGAGATACTGTATTCTATTCTCGCGATATATGATATAGCCGAGTCATCGGATCAAGTCTTTATTCGATGAATCGGTACATATTATATTAGTCGGTTATATGCGATATATCAAGATTGTCGGATCTAGTGTTGATTCGATAATTAAATGTATAATTATATATGTGATATATTACATTACATTAACTAATATTAGCTCACTTTAATGATTCATTTTCTCACCGGATAATACATTGATATTTATGCGATATATGTTAATTGTATTATTTTCTTTTGTTACAAAAATATATTATATATATGATATATAATATTGTAACAAGTTATGATTACAAATGCAACATGTTTTGTGGAGATTAAACATAGTTAGGGTTTGATTTGGGTTAGCATTTGGGTTAGGTTTTTAACGAAGCTTCATGAAGCTTTGTTTTGTTTTATGCTAAGATATTTTGTATAGATATTTTCTAACCCAACCCAAACCCTTTACCTAAGGTTTATTCTCTACATGAGTTAAGTCATTCTTTTCTTAACTCAAGGATTGATTTGTAACCATAGAAATAATTCATTATTCATCACAAATAGATTTCTTATTCTTCTTCCTCTTGAAAAAGTTTTCTATCTTTTTGTGATGTGATGAAATAAAGTGAGAAATTGAAAATAAATGAGAGCTAAATTCCAACTTCATCATCCTTATCTATTCTAGCCACTTACATTAGGGTGTTCACTTCTCTAATAAGTTGTTTAGTGAAGTGTAAGCTTGGGTTAAAGATTCTTCAAGGTAGATCATCTTCGAAAAGGAAGTCTTCAAGCAAGCATGGATCATTCGGCTTGTGGAGCCTCTCTTGTGCCCGGAAGTTCATGGATCGCGTGAAAGGGACTACTACTCAGAGTTTATGAAGTGAAGGACGGACTACAAAGGTTGTAATCCCTCTCTCTTAGATGTAAAGTTGTTTACATGCTTGTTTTACCTAATTCTCTAGTTATGATCTTGGTTAGGGTTTGTTTAGCACCCAAAAAATATTAAAGTTGCATGATTGATGTTTGCCAAAACCGTCTCAAGGTACTATACTAACCCTATAAGTAGCTTATGTCTATTTATAGACTAAAGCAGATATAGCGGAGATAGATCATCCATTTTTGATGTGACAGTCATGGGCTTTTACTTCATCAGAATAGGAGATGGATCTGTTAAGAAGGTAGTAAGGTGTGATGTCCTGGCGCTTGGATGACATACACTTTGTAGAAAGTGAAATTCCTATATTACAATCGGTTATACTGTGGTTGTCACACAGTGATTACTCCACATAGGATATGGATATAATATCAGGCATTCTGGATACTAGATCTATGTTTTTAGATTTAGATTTAGGTAGTTTCCCAATCTGGGTACTTAGACAGTATTCTAAAGGTGTTTTAGAATGGACGACTTATGGCACGGTAGTGTACCTGCAGCTGATGGAGTCACCCTCTCTGAAGGTGTCTTACAGACTAAAGGGGAGAGGGATGTGCATGATTGGCATAGCACTTGCTTAGGAAATTGAGTCAATCATGAGATGTCAAGTACCACACCAGATGTTGTTTTAGCACTAGATGCAATTAATTTTTTATATTAATCCAATCGTGGAGAAACGTTCGGAAGCAGTTTATGAACATAAGTGGATGCTTTATGGATTTGGTAACGGTAGCATCTTTGGGGAGACGGTTATCATTCCAGGCTTCCAAGGTGACCTGGATGACGGAGTGACTGTCAATGTTATAGTTTTCCCTCTAACGAGGAGCAGTAGTTGGACAGGTGGTCCAAGCGGATACTGAGGGAGGTGCGGCGCAGGATACTGATTAAATTCAGTTGACGATACAGTCTAAGAAGTTTGCTGGATTTGGAGTTCTTTTGTGAACTAGGTCCCATCAGATATCCAGACATATTCTAAAACAGGTATTGCTCATTTCGGGAGATGGATTTCTCCGCGAACTTGAGATAAAGAGAGACATAGAAAGAAACATCAGAGCGGATCCACTCACTGAGGCTATTTCTCGAAAGCAATAGTTTTGCAAACGAGCTTTGTGAAACTGATTAGTAGAGAAGTTGGGTGTTCGGTATCACACGGTCTGTGTGTATGCGACACCGCAATAATTATCCTTAAATGTAAGTGGGAGATTGTTGGCTATAGTGCCCTCAAGTCAATTATTGGATCGCAGGCACGTGATTGTAATGATTGAGGGAGGACCTATACCGGTAGAACAGTATTACTCGAGATGATAGTATGCTTTTTGGTTTGTCTTTATCATCGTGTACATGCTTCAGGTGACATTACAGATCACTATTACATGTTGATAGAGCCCACAGAATTCTTGCTTGACTACCAGCCGTATAATGGCGATCTTATACGTGAGAGTTGGGTGGTCTATAAGCACATCCTTAAAGTGTCCCTAGTCGTGGGGGTTTCGAGACTGGGCATCGATACTCCGAGAGTAGACTAGTGTATACGGATCGAGACCCCGACGAGGGGCGATGGCCGGTCTCATAAGCCATTGGTGTCAGATGGTTCACCTAAGATGTATACAGGTACTCATTGGGTTATGAGTACACCGGGCGGACTCGCCGGGAACATGCTAGTTATTATTATACCTATTGTCAGATAGCAGTTCCTTGGTGACATTTGTACAGGTTAGTCTATCGACCTGAGATCGTGATTTGTCTCGTTTGAGTTCCCACTGTGCTTTGATTACTACCCTACCACGGCTCAAAGGAGTCGTGCAAACAAGTTTTAGTTGGGTACAGTTCCAAGCCACATAGAGGCAGTGAGAGGATCGTCAAGGGATTCGTCTCTCCCGGTATTGGGGGTTGATGTCGCAGTGTGCACGGGTGGCCATCACCAGAAATCCTTGGCCAAGGTAGTCGAGAATTACTGATCTACGATCATTAGTTTCTCAGGTGGTGATGGGCTTCATACCGACACTAAATATCGCGTTATTAGGGGTCTGACTTTATCCACCCCCTAGACCCGATATGCGATGCTTATAGACGAACGGACCAGACTGTACGGGTATTGTCACTGTCAGGCACAGAAGGGTTTCAGGATGAGTTCGCTCGTCGGCCTCCCTTTCACTCAATACCTGGGTAGCCGTTACGTACAGCTAGAGTCGCTGACGTGCTTGCGGTTAAACCCACTGCCAGCATAATGACGAGTCTTTAGAGTCCCACACAGAGGGTTTCCCTGATTCGGGTGAAACGTTGTAGAGGTCGTATGGTTTTATGGCAGGGTTCTATCATATACGTGCACTTATGCACGGATCATGATCGGACGGATAATACTAGTGGGCTTTTGTAACATTTCAGAAAAAATAAAATTATTTTTTGGAATTTATATAACTGAATAATAAATATTATGAATATTTTAATGTGTGGAGATTAGTTTTTATGATATGGTATAATTAAATACCTATAAATTGGGATATATTTAGAAATTTATAAGAATTATTGAATTGAGGGTGTTTTATGTGCTATGAGCATTTATAGATTTTTAAATACTTATTTGTAAAAGTATTAAATGCTAAACTCGATTAATAATCACTAATTATTCAATAAGCGTGATTATGCATATGACATGCACCATGTCATGTTACACAACATGTTACATTCTTTTGTTTTTGAAAACCATGCTTAATTTCTTTTCTTATTTTGTTTGTTTTATTTTGGTTTCAAATAAAAAGAAAAAGGATAAAAGAAAAGAAAAAGGAATAAAGAATGAAGTATGGGCATAAGAGAGAAGAGAGAGAGGTGAGGGGTCAATTGGACCATGACTCATTGTTATTTCTTCATCATCTTCATCATTTCTTTTTCCCTTCCCCCTCTATGGCTGCCCTCTTCCCTCCACCATCTCTACCCCCTCACAACACCACCTAAACTACATCAAAACCTTGCTTCTTCTTCACAAAATTCATGCACAAGCTCACTACAAGCATGGGGGACTAAACAAAATGGGATTTTGAGCACTTGGGGCAACTCAAAAATATTCTCGAGTAGCCAAATGAGGTAATTCTTACACCATTAGCTTAGTAACTAAGTTTATATAGCCTCTAGTTTAATTTAGAATTCATTAAGTGAGGTTTAGTGAATTTGGAAAATTCTAAGTTGTGGTAAGGGCTTGATTCGAATTGAGATGGTGCAATTGAGGTGTAATTAGTGACTAGAACCCCCCTTTGGTGTTAAAACCTAGATCAAACAGAGTTGAGAACTTGATCTAAAACTTTCCGTATCGGTTTTTGAGATCTTTTGGGCCTACAGGGAATCTGGAATGTGTTGGTTCCCGACAACTCCCGGCCATCAAAACGCGGCCAAAATGCGGAACAAAAAATTTCTAAACTGGCGCTACCGTTACCCGAATCCCGGATCGACCTTAAACCCTAAACTAGCAAACTAACTAATTGTTAGAATTGTTATACCGAGTTGATCCGTATCCTTCGGTCTTCATTCCAAGCTCCTAGCGGTTCCTTGATGTGGTTTGGTTGCCGGTCTTCCTTCGTCTCCGATGATCCACCCGAGGGAAACGGCAGAAGCTCCAGGTTCGCCAAGCGAACCAACCAACTCTCCAGGATTGCTAGTAGTGGAGAGTGGGGGTATAGGATAGACTCACCATAATTTTCTCTCATACTATAATGCTCATGGAGCAACCATAGAAGATGTGGAGGTGATAAAAAAGCAAAGGCATGAGCATGATGGCAAATTATTTTTGTGTGAGCATGAGAGTGAGAGAGCACCAAGCTAATCCCAAAATGAACAGGCAAATTCCCACTATGAAAAGAGTGGTCGGCCCCTCTCTCATCCCCACACAAAAATCCTCATTTCCATTTTTACAATAAAGAATTACACCATACCAATCATTACATGAAAAGCCCATACTTTGACCAAGACCCATGCCTATGCCATGTCACCATTTCCACCTCATTATTAACATGTGATTTTATAAATAAAACCAATAATGAGGTGGCATCTTCTAGAAGTCATTCCGCACAAATAAGGAATACTTCCCGGTACATGTATCGAAATACACATACGCGTATTCGTACGAAAATACGAATAGTCAAAGAGAGAAAATAAATAGTGAGCAATAATACTAGAATACATATATATAAATACATATGTAAATTATTAAATCAAAACTTGATTTAACAATCTGGCTTAATCCTAAACCGCTAGTATTATCAACCGTCCGATTAAAGTCTGTGCAGTCCGTACACATATTTAATCGGACACCTGTATGTATCAACATACGTCACCTACACCAAATCGCCTGAACCGTGAAAACCCTTGTGTGGGACTCTAAAGACTCGTCAATACTCTGGCAGTTGGTTTAACCACAAGCACGTCGGCGGCACTAGCTGTACGTAACGGCTACCCAGGTATTGAGCGAAAGGAAGGCCGACGAGCAAACTCATCCGAACCCCTACTGAGCCTCTCAGTGACAATATCCATACAGTCCTGTCTGTTCGTCTAAGAGTATCGCATATCGAGTCTAGGGGTGGATAAAGTCAGACCCCTAACAACGCGATAATTCGTGTCGGTATGTAACCCCATCACCACCTGAGAAACTATCGATCCTGGATCGGTAATTCTCATATACCCCGGCCGAGGATTTCTAGTGATGACCACCCGTGCTCTGCGCGACATCAACCGCCAATACCGGGAGAGACGAATCCCCGACGATCCGCTCACTGCCTCCATTTGGCTCGGGACTGTACCCAACTAAAACCTGTTTGTACGACTCCTTTGAGCCGTGGTAGGGTAGTAATCAAAGCACAGTGGGAACTCACATGAGACAAATGATGATCTCAGGTCGACAGACTAACCTGTACATATGTCACCAGGGAATTGCTATCTGACTATAGGTATAATACCAACTAGCATATTCCCGGCGAGTCCGTCCAGTGTACTCATAACCCAATGAGCACCTGCATACTATCTTAGGTGAACAACTGACACCAATGGCTTGTGAGACTGGCCACCGCCCCTCGTCAGGGTCTAGATAAGTATACACCAGTCTACACTGGAGTATCGATGCCCAGTCTCGATACTCCCATGACTAGGGACATTTAAGGATGTGCTTATAGACCCCCAGCTCCCACGTATGTGATCGCCATCACAATGCTGGTAGTCAAGCAAGAGTCTATGGGCTTTATCAACATATACATGATGATAAAGACAAACCAGATAGCATACTATCATCTCGAGTAAGACTGTTTTATCGGTATAGGTCCTCCCTCAATCATCATGATCACCTGTCTGCGACTATGATAATTGCCTTGAGGGCACTATAGCCAACAGAATGACCCGAGACCTTAACAAGAAAAACTAGCAACTCCATTAACCTAATTAATACACTAGGAGACCACCCTACAAGTACGAGCCCAATCAAAGCATCATAGGATGGTGAGCTTGGATTTAAGGGTAGTGTGGCCGGCCAAATTGTGGACATTGGTGTCCAGGTTTGGTCTGTAGCTCAGTTACTTCATATACAACCCCACTGTATTGCTTGTTTAGACTCTTTTCACCTGACAAAAAATCTGGAACCAGTTTTCTAAGTTGATGTTTATGTTTTGTGGGTTTTAATGACTTGAAGTTTTGATATTTGTGTTTTGTATCGGTCACTTGACGTTTGTACGTCGATATAGGGTGTTATTTGCTTGATTTGCATCAGTAGACAATAGGTTTTTACCTATGTGTAATACGTGTGCCGTTTTGGTTTTCGTGCGCGATTTCGGTTTATGATACTATGTGTTTATATGTGGAGGCACCCTCACGTGGACTTCGGACGACAAGGAGGAGCATGGCGACATCGACTTAGGCAAGTAAGGATCAAGATGAGTAGATGTATATCAACGGGGGAAGTCGGGTGGATGGCGTATAGCATCCCCGCAATTTCGTAGGATATGCCATGTTATGATATATAGATATATTTATATATATATATAGACACACACACACACACACATACTTATGTGTTGCTATATATATATACATATACGTATACACGTATGATGAGGATAGTATATGATACTCGGAGGAGAGTCGATATGATCGGGCATGATGCCGTAAGATCGGTTATGTGATTTGGGTCGTGTTATGATATTACTACATGATAGTATAGTGGATCTATGGGCGATGTGTTTTATTCACACGCGAATATATGTTTGGTGGTATCGGAATGTACTAGACAATAGATCAGTACACCTAATTCAGGATATGATGATAATGATACCAGATAATTAATGAGTAATATGTGATACTTGACCCGTACCCCGATTTGGGATGTCATACGATGGATTTTTACCTTACGATGTATGATGATGATGATGATGAATGATCCGCACTCGTGACTCGAGGATGTCGTATTATATATTTTATCGTACGTGACGCTATTGCTGCGGTATCACCGACTACTAGATATATCGACTCGGACTTAGGTGGTTTTCCTTACCCTTTTGATTGGTCTCTTAGCTTTCTCATGTAGTTTACCTGGTAGATGTTAGACTAGGCTCAAGTCATACTTATTTTCAAAACTAACGAATCGTGAGTATTTTAAAGACAGGCCAAGGGTTACTACGGATTTTTCAAAGGAGGTACCTTATCTTAAAAACACCGTAGCCCCTATTTTCCAAAAACCACGATTCGTGCTATTTCCAATGTCAACACTGTATGACTCGTATATAAAAAAATATATTCATAAATGTTGCGTTTACTATTTATTCTCCGCCTAATTCATGTTGTTCTTATAACATTGCATGCTTGTACATGTGTTTTCCTTAATTATTATGAACCCGTGTTGTCAGGACAACAGCACTATTACCGATGATGCGTATGTCTACGAACATTTGCTTGCCGGCTCACACACATCATCATCGGTAATTGCCATGTCACGTACACTTTAGAGAATATTACTTCATTTTTACAGTTGCTAGCTGGTAGTTCGACTTAGTACTAGTACGTTTGCTTTCATATGCTAGTTTTGATATTGTATTTCTTACTTAGACACTTCATTCATGTATATATTAATTTGTCACGAAATATTATGGGGCTCTATGCCGGTATTCACTGTTTATGGACTTTTGGTTATGGGATTCAGATTTTCCATGAGATTTCTGGATTTGGAGAAACCGCAAGAATTTATAAACTCGGTATCATTTCTAAAAATAGAAATTTGCGGTTTTCTCGTGAAATGATATTTATGATGTCCACCATGGGTTTTCTCGGTTCTCGAGTGGTATCATACACCCGATTTGAGCTAGGGGAGGGACGGTATGCGGGTGCATTGTGGACCCGGTGCGGTACCGCGGGACAAGAAGATCATATAGAAAGGCGTTTGAGCCCGGCATGGGAGCACTACCGACCGGTGATTGTATTGAGACTCGACGGATATTCGGAGGATACCGTTCGGAGTTATGAGGGAGTTTGTTTTGGGCCGATCCTGATCATGCGGAGCCCATAGGGCAGTCCGGATTGTCGGAGCCCGAGATAGAGAGATTTGAGGATATGGGCCAGTCCGGATTGCCGGAGCTCGAGATATTGGATATTGGGATATATGTTTTGTGTCGATGCTGGACACAGATTCTATGTTGATTTCATTGATGATACTTCAGTTTTTATACAGAAATCTCACCGAGACAAGAAAACAGTTTTTTCATTCAAGATGTATTCTGTTTTCATTCTTATTGCATTCATACATCATATATGTGATATGTTGCTACCTGAGGCATTGACACGAGCACTGGATATTATGCTTATGTTTAGATGTAACCTTTGCCTTTATTAGATGTTTTCTGGATATATTTATTGAGGATATTATTGTATGACCTAGGATAGAGTCATACATGCGATTTCTGCTCGGTGATGTTTTATACTCCCGAGTTGGCAACTCACCCTCGTTGTGCCACAGTTTCTTGCAGGTTTTGCCGTACAGATTCCTTGGCGGCTTTGCTGGCATACTGATTCCTTCAGGGTGATTGCTTTGATAGGTTGGTTTACTTGCATCGTGAACACCATTATATTTTATTTACATTCAGTTATATCTAGTAAACTCCGTCAACCAGACATGTATTATTCATAGACTTAGAAGACCAGTGTATATTCTTTCGACTTTAGAGTCGCGCGCTTGTATTATTATGATTCTTTCTCTGGTTTTCGTGAGGCTATTGGTTTTATTCTGAGTTTTGATCATGGCCCTTCGGCGTTGTATATTATATTGTATTATGCGGTTGTTTCCGCCAACTGGCGAAGAGCTAGCCCCGCTTGGGGATGACTTTATTCATCATTTATATGTATATGCATGTTTGTACCCGTTTGGGGCCAGTATGTACAAAGGAAACTCTGCCGAATTTTTCGGGAAAATATGAAGTTACTTTTAAATGTTTAACACCACTTATTTTGTTAAAACCACTTGTTTTAAATAAGTTTTTCCTTCACTCTCTTTTCAAATGGTTTAGATTTCTGGGATTTTGGCTTACTAGAATTAGGTGGGGTCCTTTAGACTTCACATGATTCAAGTGCCAGTCACGTGCTATTTCGGGTCATTACAAAGTTGGTATCAGAGCGCTAGGTTTAAACTTGGTTCGAGTCTAGATTTGACTATGTGGAGTCTAGGCCATATATATATATATATATATATTCGGAACCTAGGCTTGATCTTACGGAACTTAGACTTGGTCGAAGGGGTATTAGACCCGAACTTTCGTCCCATAGGTTGACCTTGGTTGATGGAGTAGGTGACTTAAGTAGAGTGACGTACCATGTGTATGTTCCGCGGAATACTTATGATACGCTACTTCACTTATGAAGCCTTAGGATGTACATTTCTTTGCACAGTATTCTATTCGTTCATTGATCTATCCTCATCGATATCGGTTTGTGGTTTCTGTTACCACGGTTACACGAGCAGAGAGAGAGCAGCGGCTAGAGTTGCGGTCAGCATGAGCTCGTCTTGGACGAGGACTGACCAGGGCATAATTCCGGTGACACACGATTGCATAGATGTGTCGTTTATTTGTGTTTATCAAGACATGAGCGTTTTGACGGATTGCTTTACTATGTTTTCTCGTTGACGCGAACGATCATATCAGCACCAGAGGCTTAGGCCACTGCTAGAGGCTGGCTAGAATGTGATTGTTGTTAATGTATTGTCTAATCTTGGGGATTGAGGCATTGTTTAGCGTGCGAACGAATAAGCCAGTTATTGTTGCGACTGACAAGATATCGCCCCAGATGTTTGACGATGTTGCGCACGAGTTGTTCTCAGAGATTTGATAGAAGATCGCTAGTCTCCCTTGGATCAATGACTAGGACATGCGGTTCGTTTGCATACCCGATGAGAGATCCTCAGATTGATTAATCTCAGCTAGTGAAGACTTCACACAGGCACGTGGAGAGTCAGTAGAAAACGGACAAGTGAAGAGTATTCCTCCGACGATTTTGAAGAGTTTCCGAGGGCGTAGTTGGCCAGATGCCTACCACAAAATATTGAGCTGTCGAGTTCGTAGTTTCAGAAAGGAGACTCTTGATATGAGTTTAACCGTTTGTAGCGCAGTCTATACAGATACGAAGAGACAAGTCCGAATCAGTCCAAGGTAGAGAAAAGTGGAGTAAGAGGTTCGTACGAGATTTTGATGAGATGACGTTCCACTCCGTTGACATCAGAGCTGTGATACGCATGCAGAGGCGTTGAATATGGATATATCTTCCAGAAGAAGTCGTGATGACTATCGGCTGTTCTGGAACAAGAATGGATTTAGTAAGGGGTGATAACTTCCGGGCAGTTCGACAGAAACGAGATTTGGGAGAGACCTGACAGAATCTTTCTGGAATACTACACGAGAAGACTTGGACCCAGGATCGGTCGTATTACGCACACCCTGTAGGCCAGAGTTTGGCATCATCGACGAGGCATATTATGAGAGACCATGATAGTTGGCCATAGATCTTTAGAGGATGTGTCAGAGTGGAACTGTTTCCGTCGTCATTTCCATATCGGGCCGTTAAGCCGAGGAGCTTTGTAACTGGCAATTCGCAGTGAGAGACTAGAGCCTGAGGGCACAAGGCGCCTGACCATGAACAGGAGGCAAGGAGATATCTTGCTCTGCTAGCTTTGGATGCATCGACACCTTCTCGACTTTGAAAGAATAACATATTCACGACAGTGTTTACGATTTGCGACTTGGTGATTCGAATATCACGGGTCTGTCATTTTGGATTTCAGTATTTTGGGAAAATTATTTGCATGATTGAGATTTTGTGCACCACGGTTGCACTTGACTTCGATTTGGTGTCATTCGAGATGTTGATTTTGATTTCATGCCTATGGTATGCATGTGATTTGACGTGTGCTTTCGGCAAAGTTTTCATGCACTTTTAGTACTTCGATTCGATTTTTGTGCACGCTGATGTACATGGTTGTGAGATTTTATACCACGGTATACCTGATTGGGTTGAAGCATGTTGTATACCGTCGATTTCGATTATGATATTCGATATTGTTTTTGTGCACCTTGTGCACTTGAATTGGATTCTTGCGCATACTTGGCGCGCTTGATTCAACTTCGGTGCACACCAGAAGCACTAGATCGGGATTCTTCGTGCATATCAGATGCACCTGATACTGCTGTCAGGCACACCCATTGCATTTGACAAGTGTTTTCGTGCACACCTGTTGCACTTAGATTTTGTTTCTGTCAACATGTATGGCTCATTCATTGATTTCAATTTCTGTGCACACCAGACGCACGTGGCATTATTATATACACACGTTGAGTGTGATTTCTTTGGAGCGGTACGTTTTTATGATATTTACTATTTGGTTAGTTACTGAGCAGGACTAGTCAGAGAACAGTACCTGAATATGTTTTTGCATGCATAGATAGTTACCAAAGGGATTTCCAAAAGGGAGCTATAGTCTCAGTATTTACCTACGTGCCCGAGATGACACGAAACATTTTACAAAGGAAACCCTTCTAAATTATTTTCAAAATGGCGGGAAGTATGTTAAACAAAAGATATATATATATATAGTTATTTTTCTTACAATAAACGTCCGCTACTTGTGCTGTGATACGCGCATCGCACAGCGACTTGAAAAAGGTTGGCATACTTTTCTTTCAAATGTTTTTGACGCGTTTACAACGATGCGTACTATGTACATGTTATAATTGATGTATATCAAGCTGGTTTTCGTATTGGACTTTTACATTGGTATCTCCACCATTGGCTCCGATGGTTGAGTGATGCTTGACGGAGTTTCATTTTGAGATTATATATTCGTTTTCATGCGCATGAATGGCGCTGAGTTGTGTTTTAAGTATTGGTGGGTTCGGGACCTCGACGACTCGATTGTTTTGCTGAAATGTTTTAGTATTCGGGGGGATTAAATTTAAATTCGGGGACCGAATTTAATTATGGGGGAAGACTGTAACATTTATTTTTGAGAATTTATATAACTGAATAATAAATATTATGAATATTTTAATGTTTGGAGATTAGTTTTTATGATATGGTATAATTAAATACCGATAAATTGGGAAATATTTGTAAATTTATAAGAATTATTGAATTGAGGGTGTTTTATGTAATATGAGCATTTATAGATTTTTAAATACTTATCTGTAAAATGGTTAAATGCTAAACTCGATTAATAATCACTAATTATGCATTAAGCGTGATTATGCATATGACATGCACCATGTCATGTTACACAACTTGTTACATTCTTTTGTTTTTGAAAACCATGCTTAATTTCTTTTCTTAGTTGGTTTGTTTTGTTTTGGTTTAAAATGAAAAGAAAAAGGGTAAAAGAAAAGAAAAAGGAATAAAGAATGAAGTATGCGCATGAGAGAGAAGAGAGAGAGGTGAGGGGTCAATTGGACCATGGCTCATTGTTATTTCTTCATCATCTTCATCATTTCTTTTTCCCTTCCCCCTCCATGGCTGCCCTCCTCCCTCCACCACCTCTACCCCACTCACAACACCACCTAAACTACATCAAAACCTTGCTTCCTCTTCACAAAATTCATGCACAAGCTCACTACAAGCATGGGGGACTAAACAAAATGGGATTTTGAGCACTTGGGGAAACTCAAGAATATAACTCAAGAATATTCTTGAGTTGCCAAATGAGGTAATTCTTACACCATTAGTTCAGTAACTAAGTTTCTATAGCCTCTAGTTTAGTTTAGAATTCATTAAGTGAGGTTTAGTGAACTTGGAAAATTCTAAGTTGAGGTAAAGGCTTGATTTGAATTGAGATGGTGCAATTGAGGTGTAATTAGTCATTAGAACCCCCCTTTGGTGTTAAAACCTAGATCAAACAGAGCCGAGAACCTGAAACCCAAAATCTGAAACTTTCCGTATCGGTTTTTGAGAACTTTTGGGCCAACAGGGAATCTGGAATGACCCGAGACATCAACAAGAAAAACTAGCAACTCCATTAACTTAATTAAGACACTAGGAGACCACCCTCCAAGTACGAGCCCAATCAAAGCATCCCAGGCCGGTGAGCTCAGATTTAAGGGTAGTGTGGTCGGCCAAATTGTGGGCATTAGTGTCCAGGTTTGGTCTGTAGCCCAGTTACTTCATATACAACCCCACTGCATCTGGAACCAGTTTTCTAAGTTTTCTAAGTTTCTGTTTATGTTTTGTAGGTTTAAATGACTTGAAGTTTTGATATTTGTGGTTTTTATCGGTCACTTGACGTTTGTATGTCGATATCGGGTGTCGTTTGGTTGATTTGCATGAGTAGACCATAGGTTTTTACCTATGTGTGATACGTATGCCATTTTGGTTTTCGTGCACGATTTCGGTTTACGATACGGTGTGTTTATATGTGTAGGCACCCTCACGTGGACTTCGGATGACAAGAAGGAGCATGGAGACGTCGACTTCGGCAAGTAAGGATCAATGTGAGTATATGTATATCTACGGGGGAAGTCGGGTGGATGGCGTATAGCACCCCCGCAATTTCGTAGAATATGCTACGTTATGATATAATATATATATATATATACTTATGTGTTGCTATATATATATATATACATATACGTATACACGTATGATGAGGATAGTATATGATACTCGGAGGAGAGTCGATATGATCGGGCATGATGCCGTGAGATCGGTTATGTGATTTGGGTCGTGTTATGATATACTACATGATAGTATAGTGGATCGATGGGCGATATGTTTTATTCACACGCGGATATATGTTTGGTGGTATGGGAATGTACTAAACATTAGATCAGTACCCCTAATTCATGATATGATGATAATGATACCGGATAATTAATGAGTAATATGTGAGACTTGACCCATACCTCGATTTGGGATGCCGTATGTTGGATTTTTACCGTACGATGTATAATGATGATGATGATTGATCCACACTCGTGACTCGAGGATGTCGTACTACATATTTTAGCGTACGTGGCGCTATTGAGGCGGGATCACCGACTACTAGATATATCGACTCGGACTTAGGTGGATTTCCTTATCCTTTCGTTTGGTCTCTTAGGTTCGTCCTGCAGTTACTTGGTAAATGTTAGACTGGGCTCGAGTCATACTTATTTTCTAAACTAATGAATTGTAAGTATTTTAAAGACAGGCCGAGGGATACTATGGATTTTTCAAAGGAGGTACATTTTCTTAAAAACACCGTAACCCCTATTTTCCAAAAACCATGATTCGTGCTATTTCCATTGTCAACACTGTATGACTCGTATATAAAAGCGTAGATTCTTAAATGTTCCGTTTGCTATTTATTCTCCGCATAATTCATGTTGTTCTTATGGCATTGGATGCTTGTACATGTGTTTTCCTTAATTATTATGAAACCATGTTCTCAGGACACCAGCACCATTACCGATGATGCGTATGTCTACGAACATTTGCTTGGCAGCTCACACATATCATCATCGGTAATTACCATGTCACGTACACTTTAGAGAATATTACTTCATTTTCTACAATTGCTAGCCGGTAGTTCGACTTAGTACTAGTACGTTTGCTTCATATGCAAGTTTTGATATTGCATTTCTTATTTAGACACTTCATTCATGTATATATTAATTTGTCATAAAATATTATAGGGCTCTATTCCGGTATTCTCTGTTTATGGACTTTTGGTTATGGGATTCGGATTTTCCATGAGATTTCTGGATCTGGAGAAACCGCAAGAATTTATAAACTCAGTATCATTTCTAAAAATAGAAATTTGTGGTTTTCGCGTGATATGATATTTGTGATGTCCACCATGGGTTATCTCGGTTCTTGAGTGGTATCGTACACCCAATTCGAGGAAGGGGGAGGGACCGTCTGCTTGTGCGTGGTGGACCCGGTGTACTACCCCGGGGCAAGAAGATCGTATAGAAAAGCGTTTGAGCCCGGCAGGAGAGCACTACCGACCGGTGATTGTATAGAGACTCGACGGATATCCGGAGGATACCGTTCGGAGTTATGAGGGAGTTTGTTTTGGGCTGATCCTGATCATGCGGAGCCCGTGGGCCAGTCCGGATTGCCGGAGCCCGGATAGTGAGATTTGAGGATATGGACCGGTCCGGATTGCCGGAGCCCGAGATATTGGATATTGGGATATATGTTTTGTGTCGATGCTTGACACGGATTCTATGTTGATTTCATTGATGATACTTCGGTTTTTATGCAGAAATCTCACTGAGACAAGAAAACAGTTTTCTCATTCAAGATGTATTGTGTTTACATTCTTATTGCATTCATACATCATATATGTGATGTGTTGCTACCTGAGGTACTGACACGAGCACTGGGTATTATGCTTATGTTTAGATGTTACCCTTGCCTGTATTAGATGTTTTCAGGATATATATATTGAGGATATTATTGTATGACCTAGGATAGAGTCATACATGCGATTTCTGCTCGGTGATGTTTTCTACTCACGAGTTGGCAACTCACCCCCGTTGTGCCACAGTTTCTTGTAGGTTTTTCCGTATAGGTTCCTTGGCGGCTTTACTGGCACACTGATTCCGTCCGGGTGATTGCTTTGGTAGGTGGGTTCACTTGCATCGTGACCACCATTGTATTTTATTTACATTCAGTTGTATCTAGTAAACTCCGTCAACCAGACTTGTATTATTGATAGACTTAGAAGACCAGTGTATATTCTTTCGACCATAGAGTCACGCGCTTGTATTATTATGATTCTTTTTCTGGTTTTCGTGAGGCTATTGGTTTTATTCTGAGTTTTGATCCTCTCCCTTCGGCGTTGTATATTATATTCTATTGCGTTGTTGTTTCCGCCAACTGGCGAAGAGCTAGCTCCCTCATGGGGTTGCCTTTATTCATCATTTATATGTATATGCATGTTTGTACCCGTTGGGGCCAGTATTTACAAAGGAAACTCTGCCGAATTTTTGTGTATGTGAATTGTAGGATATTTTGTGAGAATGGCAGATATTTTCTTCTGGTGGGTCTTTTCTATTATTGCTCACATGCTCACAAAAGATAACACAACACTACATAATTATTCAAGACTTGCTCCTTTATTTTCTTGAGCTCGCACTTTCCTCCATGAGCATCTTCTTCAACCTCCACCCATCCTTCTCATAAGTTGAGACACCTTGGGTGTTTTGAGACAAAGTATTCACACACTCTCTCTACTTCATCTTTGGCATCTTGGCTAGCAAACTGAATGCTCGAGTTGCTTCGATTTTTGAAGCGGGAGCCCATATTACTAATCCTCGACATGGATCGTCTTCAACGAGAGAGACCGGAGAGCGAACTTGTTCGGGGCAGCCACGAGGAGCTTGGGACAGAGGTTGAAAACCGAAGGACACGAATCGATCGGTATAACCTCTCAAAACTCTTTACAGTGAACTAGTATAGGGTTAATGGCACGATCCGTTGATTAGGGTTACGTTAGCGCCTAGTTTTAAAAGTTTTTGTTTCGTGTTTGGCCACTGATTGATGGCGGGGGCGCTGACGTAACCTTACATAAGTAAGATCTAATAAGGCTATCATAAGCATGCACGTAAATGTTTCACAGTCTACATATACTAATATGATACGATGTACTAGCATGAATGCAACAAGAATGCAGAATCAAACACGAAACCTGAACACGTCTGGTATAAGAAAATCTTTATTCTTATCTTAGAAAAACCTCTGTGCAATAAACTGAAGTATCACCAATGAAATCAACAGAAAATCCGTGTCAAATATCGACATAATATATACATATCCCAAAATCTCAATGTCTCAACATCTCAATATCTCAATGTCTCCATATCTCAATATCTCGGGCTCCGTCAGTACGGATCGGCCCATATCATCAAATCTCACGACCACGTCGGTATCCTCCAGATATCCGCCGCGTCAGACATCACCGGTAGGTAGTTGTAACGCCTTAGATTTAGATTAGTGTTAGTTTAGGCCGTAATGCGGGTTTTTGGTAAAAAGTTTACCAATTTGGGTTCCTCACATTTTATAACATTTAATTAATAATTTATTATTATTTGTTATGGCATGCACACACTTGTGCATGTTTATGTGAGGATGTGTTTGTGTAATCTAGATTAGTGACCATGACAACTTAACCCTAATCTAATCCTTTGCTTTAACCTAATCCTTGATTAAACCCTGGATATTTTTTGTGAGTAAGATATTTTTGTTTTGGGTTCTGTTTGGAGACGAGGTGGCATGGTGAGCATGTGCTTGCATTAATGTGGAGTTAATGCAAGGGTGCACTCACCTTAACCTCACCTCTCACTCTCTCTTTTCTTCACACCTCACTCATTTTTTCTCATTCTCTATTATTTTCTCATCATTTCCTTCATCTCCTCTAAGCCTAAACTGAACACTTATCATTCCTTCACTAATCCAACACTAATTTTCACAAAATCTCACAAAAACCACTTCTTTTTCCTAGTTTTGCCTCTTAGATGCGTTGGAGCATGGAAAGCTAGGATCTTTGAGCTTGTGGGAGTAGGTAATGATCTCTATCTGTTCTTTATGTTGTTTTAGTGTTGTGTAGCCTTTTAGTTTTAGTTTTGATCGTTTAAAGTTAAGTTTCGTGCAAATATCATATTTTTAGTTTCGTTTATGATATATGTGATCTGTTGTGACCCCGAGAGTATACTAGAAAATCAAACAATATAGTTGTGTTGTACCGGAGACCCTGAGCCTTCACCTCAAGCATGAACCCCTAGGTTCGGACCATGGCCGGCGACACTCCCTTGAAATCCGGCGACCTCAGTTTTCGTATGGGGTTTTGGGTTGGATTTTTGTGGGTAGCTGTATACTTTGGTTTAGGTGTGTTTGGTCCTGTTTGATTTTTGGGTTTTCTCTGTTTACAAAATCTGGGATCACATAGCTAGTTTCTTGTGTTACGATTACATGTGTTACATTACGACACGGTTCGTGCACTTTGTGTGGTTTTGCTCTTGGGTTGGTTTCATAGTGTCGCTACGCACGTTAGCCACAATACGAACACTTGAGAGCATGTTTTGATTTGGTGTGTCGGTCAGACGTAGATTGTACCTATTTTGGGTCTATTGCTAATATATACTTGTTATTGTTGGGGTAAAAATTTACACCCCGGTTGACCAAGTCAAAATCAAAGTCAACCCCAAGCCAAGTGGGCCCAAGCCCAGATCCAGTGGGCACACGCCCGGGTCGAGCCTGAACATGAAGCGGCCGGCCTCCCACCGCGCCAAGATAAAAATTTTGTAATAAACAATTTTGTTGTATTTCTTTTATTTTTATTTTATGGATAAATGTAAGAAAAATAGGCATAAAGCCAAATTTTTGTAAAGCCCATGGCTTATGTGCAAAAAGAAATAGCACATGAGCCATGGGATAGGCAAAATGCCATTTTGTGAAGCCCAAGAGGCTATGTGTAAAGTGTATAGCCTATAAAGGCAAAAGATAATGAAAATATCTCATAACTTTTTCTCTCTCTCAAAAAAGTTTCAGATCTGAGATCTTTCTTCCTTCTTCAAGGTTCCAAAATCTTCTTCTTCTTTTTGAATTAAATAAAGAGTTTTACTCTTCCTTTTTCAAAAACTAAATAGTTTTCCACCACAAAACCCATTAAGGGGAACTCAGATCTGCCTTCAGATCTCAAAAAGAAAAGATTTTTAAATCTCACATCTCTTTATCTCCAAGATCCGGCCAGCAAAGGAAGAAGAAGGACCCATTTCCTTAACCCAAAGCATCTTAGGAGTTTAACTCCACCCTATTTTCTCTTTACAGAATTTCCGGGGCTAAAAACCCCCTTTTTTCCTCGCTGGTGCGCTAGCGCTCGAGCGCAAAGCGCCCACATGCCGACACGTGGCGCGCTTGCGCTCCAGCGCTCTGCGCTCGAGCGCAAAGCGCCCTCGTGCCGACACGTGGCGCGCTTGCGCTCCAGCGCTCTGCGCTCGAGCGCAAAGCGCCCACGTGCCGCCACGTGGCGCGTTGCGCTCAAGCGCTGGCCCCACGCATCCTTTGGATGTCTTTTTCCCTCTTTTTTATATATATACATATGTATACAAATGTACACATACACATACTCCACGACACGGTCCCTGTTAGAAAAAAATTTCTAACGGCGTGCTGCCCCGCACCCCGCATGGGGGCTGCTCGCCCCCTTGACCCCCAGCCCGCTATCCGGGTAGCGGGACCCCCATAAAAACTCTGCGTGGCTCCCGATATATCCAAACCCCCCTCCAAAACAAAACACACGTACACTGCACATTGAGTTTGCATGACCAGTTTAACCCGTTAATCGGAGGTTCCCTCGCCCCAAAGGCGGGGGGTAATTAACGGCAGCTTAGTCCGCGGCTGCCGGAGATTCGGATCCTCACAATCATTAAACCCCAGCCTACCCTAGGCAGGGCGAATCTGTAGTACGCCTGACAAGCGCGCGCGTATTCCCATCTCAATGGGCTGACGAAAAACACCCTACAGATTCTGGCACGCCCGGTGGGACCAATCTCTCCTGCCAGATTTCGAGTTAAACGTTCATGCGAACTCAATCAATATACATATCGATTGCCTATACTGAAATGATGTTCTTTTTTTCCATGCAGCAATCAACCTTCGACAATAATGGCTTCCCAGACGAATTCAGCTTCCAACGTGACCCCGATTCCGTACATGGTCAAGATCAACGCTCGTGTGGTTCTCCCTGCGAGCCTCAGTCGACAGTAGGAGGAACCGCCCCGCCAGTTCGGCTCCGTCATCATCTACCCTGCCGGAAGCGCTCGTCTGGCAGAAATCCCGGCGGAACAGCTGGCCAGGCCGGTCCCAAGGGGCAAGAGGCCGAATGTCGTGATTGCCAAGGCACCACAACCAAAACTTAAGACGGTGTCTGAACGATTCTCTGGTGCTCCAGCAGGGGGCAAGAACTCCGGTACAAAGGGCAACATCAAATGTTGCGGACGAGCTCAGGCGATGACTCCAACAAATGCACAATTGAGCGTATCTCCAAAGCCTTCCATTGCCAGGTCTGCGGCGTCTTCCCAAAGAGTCGAAGTCTGCCAGGTGCTTAGAACAGAAAAGTTAAGGCAGAAGCGGCTCAGGTATCGAGCCAACAAGAGGGCCAGGACTTCGGCCAAATGGAATTTTGTGAAGTTCCAAGTGCAGGGTCGCCCCGCGACGATGGCTGAGTCGGACGTGAGAATCAGCAATTCCTTCGAGCCTCTGAAGTGGGTTCAGAAAAATGCCATGACCGCCAGAATCAAGAAGACAGCGGTCCGAACAATGCTACAAAGAGACGTGTCCCGGCCCCAACAGAAGAAGTATGACACTGTCTCTTCAAGAGTCTATCAAGCACTCTGTGCCGCACGAAAGCAGCGGGGCAAACCCAGAAAAGAAGCGCCAGCACCATTCAAGAACCTGGTTAGGCCAGCCGCCTTCAATCGACTACCAGCTACCGAAACAAGGGGGTCAAGACAGCGATCCGTGAAATCAGCTGCCAATGATAGAAAGACGGCCGGATATATCATCCATACGGTCTATATGGCGAGCGGGCGCCCCAGCGAAAACCTTCGCAGCAAAAGCAAGGATGGGGCCACCACATCCCAAGCCCAATCTAGCCTGAATGTGGTTGCCGCTGCCCAAGAACAGCCGCCCCCGCTGGATGAAGAAAACCTTCTCGATGAGGATGATAGGCAGAAAGACCCCTCGGTCCATGCAGAGTCAAGCTCGGACAGCGAGGAAGAGCCGACTTTCCGCCCTAGGACTGCGGAGCAAGAGCTGCTTCAAGAGCTTCGAAAACAGCTCAGGAGCAAAGACAAAGAGATGGCCAAGCTCTATTCGAAGATTGATGATTTAACAAAGGTGGTAATGCAGCTCACGGCTCAAATTGCTCGAGCGCCTCCCAATCAAGCACAAGCCGCTACTAATCAGCCGGGTGATGACCATCCGAGGCAGCCAATGCCTGTTCCTTTGGGTCCAAGACTGGTCGAGGCGCATGAAAGCCGGCCACACTCCGCTTCTGGGGACGCCTTGGCCCCAGATAGCACTATCCCGCTAACACAGGATCGGATAGTGGATCTGGTCACCAGCAAGGTTAAAACATTGGTGGCCGAAGCTGAAGCTCAGAAAGAAATCGGCAGTAGTGGGCGGCCATATCCCGCGCAGTACGATCTGATTGAGTTCCCAAGTGGCTACGTCATTCTTAAGTTTGGAAGATTTGATGGAACGGGGAATGCAAATCAGCACGTCGCCCACTTCAAAGCGTCATGCGGAAATACAGGGGGCAATGACGCGCTCCTTCTTCGTCAGTTTGTCAACAGCCTAACCGGCGTCGCCTTCGACTGGTATGCGAGTATACCGGACGGGTCCGTCATTACCTTTGCCCAAATGGAGTCCATGTTTCGGCAAAGGTTCATGAGTGTCAGTGATAAAATCTCCATTGCCGACCTTGTGAGGACCAAGCCGGAGAAAAATGAAGGCAACACCGACTTTATCGCTCGATGGCGTAATCTCACAGTCAAGTGCGAACCGCTATTGAAGCAGGACCAGTCCGTCAGCCTTCTCATTGGGAACCTCAGCAATTGGATGGTCCCATTCTTTTGTACGGCGGGCCTCAAGACATTTCAGGAGCTAACCAAGAAAGTTCAAATGCTGGAACGCTCGAAGCAAGAGTCCCCGCCGGACTCTCAGAGAGACAAAACCTGGAAAAGCAAGCGGGACGACAACCGTAGAAGTGGGAGTTCCAGCAGTACCAATGTCTTCAATGCGTCCGACAATGAGGAAAAGCGAAGGGCGGCCGAATCCAAAACTAACCGGTCTCGAAAGCCATTGTTGGGAAGAGATAGGCCTTCCCTAGAGGAGAAAAAGAAAAAGATCTACTCTTTCAGAAGGGACAAGGTCCGTAAGATATTTAAAGATGCCTTGAACAACGGCCTACAATTGCCAGAGTCGAAAAGACCCCAAGAAGCAAAAATGACCGACAATCCTCTGTATTGCCCGTACCACCGAGTAGTGAGCCATGCGATCGAGGATTGCTATATCTTCAAAGACTGGGTCGAGAAGCAGTACAAGGCTGGAGAGATCGAGCTGTCCAAAAGTGTGTTGGTGAATAATCAAGTTGCAACCACCAACTTTATACAGACAGAAACTGAAGCCTTCTGGGAGCAGACAGCCGAACCCGCTGCCCTGAGAAATGAAACGGACTCATCGCGGCCACCGTGGAGTACGCACATATCTAATAAGACGAAGAAGATGATAAAGCTACTTCGGAAGGAACCCAGGACGGAATGGGAAGGGCAGAAGAAGCCTACCAGTCCAGCTGCCAATGCGGCTCCATCAGGCTCAAAATCCAAGAAGCTCAAGAGGAAGAAAAGTGCAGCTCGGCGCGAAAAAGAGTCTGCAGGGAGATCAACCATTCAAAAATATATCGATTCCCTCGAAGAATATGAACAAAAGGAAAGAACAATGATTCAATTGAAAGAGTTCTTCCCTGTACAAGTGGCTGAAATTCTGGAGGAGTTAGAAGAAGACTCCAATGAAGAGATCCCAGTAGTGACCTGCTATGCCATCCATCTTGGCAGCGACTCCGAGGATGAGCTCTGTTTTCCCGAAGAGGACGAGGAGCTCACCACAAAGGCCAATCAAATCCAGCTCAGAAGCGGCAGGGCTCTACCGCCAAATCAGGGCAACGCCCCAAAAGGGAAGGAAAAACAAGTCGCTAATGAAGAAGATGGCAGAGAACCGGCTGATGAAAACATAAGTCCTTCCTCGGTGGACTATAATGTCTTGGCACATCTCCGGAAGCTTCCGTCTCTCCTGAGCATCTACGACGCCTTGGTCCTATCTAAGGAGCTTAGAGATGTTCTCATTCACGCTCTACAAAACCCCGAGCGGTATTAGGCTCACTTTGCTGAAATTAATATGAAAGAAGCCCAGCACGCTTTGCATGCCGCCGCAGTCACATTTAAGGATGAAGACTTGCTACTGGGAACGGCTGAGCATAATCGGCCGCTTTACGTGACCGGGTACAGCGACGGAGATCGAATTAATCGCATATTGATTGATCCGGGGTCCTCAGTGAACATCATGAACTTGCGAACGCTGAAGAGTTTATCAATGGACGTCCGACACCTGTCAAGGGAAAGGATTGTCATTCAAGGCTTCAACCAAAATTGCTAGCAAGTTCTGGGGTCCATAGCTCTGCCAATTAAATTCGGGGATCTGCAAACTGAAGCTAAGATATACGTGATCGATGCCGACACGTCTTATAAGATTCTCTTGGGGCGGCCGTGGCTCCACGATTACGGCATCATTCCGTCAACTCTCCATCAATGCATGAAGTATACTAAAAATGGCGAAGAAAGACGCATTGACGGAGACATCCAGCCGTTCGGTGTGCATGAAGTCCGATATGAAGATTCTCCGTACTTTATGAACCACCAAAATGCTAAGCCACAACTGACTGAGGATAGACCGGCCCCAAGACTCAAAAGCAAATCTGAGCCGGCTATCACTTTCAAAAGCAAAAACGCCCAAGTTCGCCCCCGTTTTGGTAGCGACACTGATGAGTCCGATGCTGGAAGCCCGTCCTTCCGTAAAACTCGCCCCCATTTCGGCAGCGATACGGACGAATCTGTTACTGAAGGCCCACCTAACAGCAAAGTCCGCCCTCATCTTGGCAGTGACACTGAAAAGTCAGAAGAAGAGGACCTGCCGTGCAACAGCTGTGCAGATTGGCCCCCCATGCAGCAAGCGAAACTACGAGAGACCTTCGAAGTCGCAGAAAGGTCCCTGGCCATCACAAGGGTGCCGGAACGGATGTGCAAAGAGCTCGACGCATTGTCAGTCTCTACCGTGGACCAGCTGAAAACTTTCTACGTGCCCGGGAGGAAAAATGGACAGAAGGGCATCCTGTTTTACAGGTCAAACCCCGTTGTGCACCCGGACGATCTTTCTGTCGCGTGCCTTCCCTATGAGAGAGGCATAAGAGCCGTCCTCAATCCCAGATACTATGCGCCCGAGATGCGGGAATACTTTAAGAAGTGCGGATGCCGGTTATATCAAACGGAGTCCGAAGCAAAGTTTTACGAAGGGCTATGGTATCCGCCCCAGGTCCGGGCACTCATTGATGGACGAATTCCAGATAGACGGGGCATAGGCTACATTCAACCTGATTCCAAAGCGTGCTATATGATCCATGTTGGTGAGGCCAGCGAAAGATCAAATGATGACGAAGAGATAGCTGAGCCAGAAGAAGCTCCTCAAGAGCTCGAAGATGGCGGACAAGCAACCTTTGACGAGCTAACCGAGATTGACTTAGGAACGTCCGATAATCCAAGGCCGACCTACATCAGCTCGCTCTTGTCAGAGGAAATGAAAGCGCAGATAATTACCCTACTGCATGAGTTCGTCGACTGCTTCGCGTGAACATACAAAGAAATGCCTGGCCTTTCCCCTGAAGTGGCCGTACATAAGTTGGCTATATCTCCCGATGCTAAGCCAGTCAAACAAGCTCCTCGAAGAATGAGAAGGGAACTAGAAGAAAAGGTCATCGAGGAAACTAAGAAGCTCATCGATGCCGGCTTCATCAGGGAAGAGAAATATGTGGACTGGATCGCATGCATAGTCCCAGTGAAGAAGAAAAATGGGCAGATCTGAGTTTGTGTCGATTTCAGGGACCGCAACAAGGCATGTCCCAAAGACGACTTCCCGCTACCGGTTATGGAAATGATGGTCGATGACACCTCAAATTACGAGTTGTTCACCTTTATGGATGGCTCGTCTGGATATAATCAGATCAAGATGTCGCCTGAGGATGAGAACCACACAGCATTTCGAACTCCGATCGGAATATGTTGCTACAAGGTGATGCCGTTCGGACTGAAGAACGCAGGTGCTACATATCAAAGGGCAATGACCAATATCTTCGATGACCTAATTCATAAAGTCGTCGAATGTTATGTTGAAGATCTGGTCGTTAAGATTGAAACCAAGGCCAATCATATCCAGGATCTTTGGACCGTTCTCACCAGACTGAGGGAATTTGACCTGAAGATGAATCCTCTGAAATGCGCTTTTGGCGTGTCATCGGGAAAATTCGTGGGCTTCATAGTTCGACATCGAGGGATCGAAGTTGACCCATCAAAGATAAAGGCCATCATGGAGATGCCCCCTCCGAAGAGTCTGACGCAGCTAAGATCTTTTCAAGGCAAGCTTGCTTATATACGGAGGTTTATCTCAAATTTATCGGGGAGATGTAGGCCCTTCTCAAAGCTCATGAGAAAAGGAGCTCCTTTTATCTGGGATGCCGAATGTCAAGCAGCGTTCGAAAGTATCAAACAATACTTGTTGCACCCTCCAGTGCTGGCCGCTCCCATTCCAAAGAAACCGCTGATTCTATACATTGCCACGCTGGATGAGTCACTCGGTGCGCTCCTTGCCCAGAATAACGAGGAGGGAAAAGAAAATGCCCTCTACTACCTCAGTCGAACTCTAGTCGGGGCGGAACACAACTATTCCCCAATCGAAAAGCAATGCCGGGCTCTGATATTTGCAGTGAAGAAGCTGAGGCACTATCTGCTTGCTCATCGGGTTATGCTGATCTCCAAGGTCGACCCGCTCAAACACTTGATGACCAGAGCGAGCCTAGCCGGCAGAATGGCAAGATGGGCTGTCATATTACTTGAGTTTGACATAGTTTATACTCCTCAGAAAGCAGTGAAAGGGCAAGCTCTCGCAGACTTCCTCGCCGCTCATCCTATACCAGAAGGGTCGCCGCTAAATTGTGAGTTACCCGACGAACAAGTGCTGCACCTCGAGGGAGATGAGCCATGTTGGGAGCTCTACTTCGATGGGGCCTCATCGATAAGGACCTCCAGTAAATCAAGCGTCCCGGATATAAAAGCAGGGATAGGATTGGTGTTCATTACACCATCAATGGGAACCCTACGGCGTTCTTTCGCTCTCACTGAGCCTCGGACAAACAATGAAGCTGAGTATGAAGCTCTGATAGCTGGTTTGGAGCTCGCCATAGAAATGGAAATCCGCCGGCTACGAGTTTACGGTGACTCCCAGCTCGTCGTCAACCAAGTAAGCGGTGATTATAAGATATACAAACCCGAGTTAGCTCGATACAGAGGTCGGGTGGTGGAACTCATGAAACGGTTCACTCATATTGAACTAATGAGAGTCCCTAGAGCGTTGAACGGAAAAGCCGACATACTCGCTCGCCTAGCCAAGGAGCTGGCTGATCCTGACATGGAAGAAATTCTGATCACAGTTAGGAGCCGACAAATTCTACCCCCAGTCTCTCTACGAGAAGAGGAAAGCGCGGAACAGAAGAGCAGTCCTGCCGAAGAAGCTTCGATCATCCAAAACGAGCCCGATTGGAGAGAACCCTTCATAGAGTACCTCCGATACGACAAGCTGCCCGAAGAAAAATCTGCGAGGATTCAGCTGAAGAATAGAGCTCTCCGATACATGTTTGCAAATGATACGCTATACCGCAGGTCATATGACCAACTATGGCTCAGGTGTCTGTCATTGGCCGAAGCCCAAAAGGTCATGAAAGATGTTCACTCGGGCGTTTGCGGTGCTCACCAATCTGGCCCCAAGATGCGACTTCAAATCAAACGGCTTGGGTATTACTGGCCCACCATGATACGGGATTGCGGAGAACATGCAAAGAAATGTCAGATCTGCCAAATCCATGGTAATTTCATTCACAAGCATCCCAATCCGCTGCATCCTACGGTGGCGTCGTGGCCCTTCGAAGTCTGGGGCACCGACATTGTTGGCCCAATTGATCCTCCGTCATCTAAAGGCCACCGGTTCATACTGGCCGCGACAGACTACTTCTCCAGATGGGCTGAAGCTGTCCCGCTAAAAGAAGTCAAGACAAAAGATATTCTGACATTCTTCCAGCATAATATTCTATACCGTTTCGGTACACCAAGAAGAATCATATCCGACAATGGGCCTTCTTTCAACAGCTTCAATGTCTCAAGGTTCGCTACCCAGCACAAGATAGACTGGAGATATTCCTCCATCTATAATCCAAGAGCCAATGGGCTAGTCGAAGCCTTCAATAAGACTCTATGCAAGCTCCTGAGGAAAAATGCTTCAGCCAACAAGAAAGACTGGAATCTCAAACTTCACGAGGCGTTGTGGGCATATCGTACCACACGCCGTACTCCAACTCAGTCCACTCCATACTCATTGCTCTTTGGAGTGGAGGCGGTCCTCCCCCTCGAAGTTGAAGTTCCAAGCTTAAGAATGGCCGTCCAACATGAGTTGACGGAGGAAGAAAACGTGCTCCTTCGACTTGAAGAACTCGATGCCCTCGAAGAAAAGAGGCTCGCTGTGCAGCAAAATCTGGAGCTATACCGAGCCCAAATGTCACGGGCCTATGACAAGATAACCCGTCTCCGCGCTTTCAAGAAAGGTGAATTGGTGTTGGTCCTCAAAAGACCGATCATCCCCAATCGACATGCCAAGAGAAAATTCGAGCCGAACTGGGAAGGACCATACGTCATCGAGAAAGTGTTCGGCGGAGGATCCTACCAACTAATAAGTGCCAAGGGAGAAAGGCCCATGCCACCCATCAATGGCCGATATCTCAAGAAATACTACACATGAATGCTCCAAGTCGCAGGCGAATTGAGCACATCAGCCCTACGGTCTGGATCAGACATCCTGCAAAACCGTATACTATCCACGGGCGTAAATAACCCCTATTTCTCCCAAATCCTGCCGGTGAGACTACTTTTAAAGTCCCACCAGCGGCAAAAAAAAAAAGAAAAAGAAAGAAAAAAAGAAGAAGAAGAAGTAAACGGTATGTCCACAAGAAAAACGGGCACGGATGAAAACCCGAAAGGGCTCCGTGAGTAAAAACAGCAGGACTACCGGCGAGTCTGTGAAAACCCGAAAGGGCGCAAACTCGTGAAAAGAGATGAAATACACTAGCAAAGTCCTCTCGACCTTGTGAGGAGAAAACCCCTGCGTAAGATCCTTATGACTCACAATGGAGCAACACACTTAGGAATCCTCACGATTCCTAAGGAGAAAATACACCTGCGGGATCCTTACGACTCGTAGGGAGAAAATGCTTTATGGGACCCTCACGGCCCATAAAATTGAAAAACCTTAGGTGATAGGGACCCAAACCTATCTCCTAAGCCATCGTTCCCCAACGGGCAACGGCAAATGTTGAGTCGCTCCTAGCATTTCGCTTCAGTGTTAGCGGTGCTGATGCCGACCAAAAACCCAAATCCCAAGTACTCCCAAGGCAAATGATGAGTTGCTCCTGGCATTATTCCAGTGCAGCAATGCTGATGCCAAACAAGATCCAAATTCCAAGTCCCCAACCCCAAAGTGGCTAATGATGAGTCGCTCCTGGCATTATTCCAGTGCAGCGATGCAGACGCCAACCAAATTCCAAATCCCATACCCCAACGGCAAATGATGAGTCGCTCCTGGTACCACATTCCAGTCCAGCGATGCAGACGCCAACAAAGCCCTGAAATTTTTCCGGCCCTACGGTCTGGATCATACATCCTGCAAAACCGTATACAATCCACGGGCGTAAAACAATCCCAACCTCTCCCAAGTCCTACCGGTGAGACCACATTCAAAGTCCCAAAAAAAATCCCAAATCCTCTCGGGGAAAATGATGAGTTGCTCCTGGCATTATACCAGTGCAGCAATGCAGATGCCAAACAAAAACCAAAATCCCAAAATCCTCTAAATGACAGATGATGATTCGCTCCTGGTACCATATTCCAGTATAGCGATGCTGATGTCAACCTAAATCAAAATCAACAAGTCAACTTTCACTCCGACACCGCAAAAAGCGGAGCAAGTCAGAATCCAATCTCGACACCGAAAGAAGCGGAGCAAGTCAAGTCTACCCCTGACACTGCAAGAAGCAGAGCAAGTCAAATCAAGCACCGACCATCCAAGTCGCTAAAAGGGCAGCATCGATTGTCCAAGTCGCAAAAAGGGCAGCATCGACCGTCCACGTCGCAAAAAGGGCAGAACCGACCGTCCAAGTCGTTAAAAGGGCAGCATCGACCGTCCAAGTCGCAAAAAGGGCAGTATCGACCGTCCACGCCGCAAAAAGGGCAGAACCGACCGTCCACGTCGCTAAAAGGGCAGCACCGACCGTCCAAGTCGCTAAAAGGGCAGCATCGACCGTCCAAGTCGCAAAAAGGGCAGAACCGACCGTCCACGTCGCTAAAAGGGCAGCACCGACCGTCTAAGTCGCAAAAAGGGAAGCATCGACCGTCCAAGTCGCAAAAAGAGCAGCATCGACCGTCCACGTCGCAAAAAGGGCAGAACCGACCGTCCAAGTCGCAAAAAGGGCAGAACCGACCGTCCACGTCGCTAAAAGGGCAGCATCGACCGTCCAAGTCGCAAAAAGGGTAGCATCGACCGTCCAAGTCGCAAAAAGGGCAGCATCGACCGTCCATGTCGTAAAAAGGGCAGTGCTAGTTTCCCGAAAGGTGGGAACCGAATCAAGTCGCCTCCACGTGAAAGAAGATCCATCAATTTCATGCACACGACCCACATATGTGGTGTGCATTTATTGATGGGGGGCAATTTGTTGGGGTAAAAATTTACACCCCGGTTGACCAAGTCAAAATCAAAGTCAACCCCAAGCCAAGTGGGCCCAAGCCCAGATCCAGTGGGCACACGCCCGGGTCGAGCCCGAACATGAAGCGGCCGGCCTCCCACCGCGCCAAGATAAAAATTTTGTAATAAACAATTTTGTTGTATTTCTTTTATTTTTATTTTATGGATAAATGTAAGAAAAATAGGCATAAAGCCAAATTTTTGTAAAGCCCATGGCTTATGTGCAAAAAGAAATAGCACATGAGCCATGGGATAGGCAAAATGCCATTTGGTGAAGCCCAAGGGGCTATGTGTAAAGCGTATAGCCTATAAAGGCAAAAGATAATGAAAATATCTCATAACTTTTTCTCTCTCTCAAAAAAGTTTCAGATCTGAGATCTTTCTTCCTTCTTCAAGGTTCCAAAATCTTCTTCTTCTTTTTGAATTAAATAAAAAGTTTTACTCTTCCTTTTTCAAAAACTAAATAGTTTTCCACCACAAAACCCATTAAGGGGAACTCAGATCTGCCTTCAGATCTCAAAAAGAAAAGATTTTTAAATCTCACATCTCTTTATCTCCAAGATCCGTCCAGCAAAGGAAGAAGAAGGACCCATTTCCTTAACCCAAAGCATCTTAGGAGTTTAACTCCACCCTATTTTCTCTTTACAGAATTTCCGGGGCTAAAAACCCCTTTTTTTCCTCGCTGGTACGCTAGCGCTCGAGCGCAAAGCGCCCACGTACCGACACGTGGCGCGCTTGCGCTCCAGCGCTCTGCGCTCGAGCGCAAAGCGCCCTCGTGCCGACACGTGGCGCGCGTTGCGCTCCAGCGCTCTGCGCTCGAGCGCAAAGCGCCCACGTGCCGACACGTGGCGCGTTGCGCTCAAGCGCTGGCCCCACGCATCCTTTGGATGTCTTTTCCCCCTTTTTTTTATATATATACATATGTATACAAATGTACACATACACATACTCCACGACACGGTCCCTGTTAGAAAAAAATTTCTAACGGCGTGCTGCCCCGCACCCCGCATGGGGGCTGCTCGCCCCCTTGACCCCCAGCCCGCTATCCGGGTAGCGGGACCCCCGTAAAAACTCTGCGTGGCTCCCGATATATCCAAACCCCCCCTCCAAAACAAAACACACGTACACTGCACATTGAGTTCGCATGACCAGTTTAACCCGTTAATCGGAGGTTCCCTCGCCCCAAAGGCGGGGGGTAATTAACGGCAGCTTAGTCCGCGGCTGCCGGAGATTCGGATCCCCACAATCATTAAACCCCAGCCTACCCTAGGCAGGGGGAATCTGTAGTACGCCTGACAAGCGCGCGCGTATTCCCATCTCAATGGGGTGACGAAAAACACCCCACAGTTATATTGTTTTTTGTTTTAGGTTCGTAGGCGGGGACTTCGAACACTGCGAAGAAGGGGAAACAGGTGGTATGCTTTACTTAGCCAGGAGCGTTGGTGAGTAGATTTAACATCTATAGGGGAATCGCCCGCATGGCATTATGCGTCTGGGATAGAGATGATTTGATATTAGTCGCATATTCTATTGCATATATAGAGTTTACGCATACACCTCATTGCATATTATTACTTGTTGTGCTTGGACTTGTATCCTCAGAACACTGCACTATTATTGACGGCTCATGTTGCATGAGCACTGATTGTATGCCACACACACCGTCAATAATTGCCATGACACGCACAATACACATACATATATGATATTGTTTGGTTAGGGACATTGAGACATTGATTCATATTCCTTTATGCATATGACATATAGCATAAATGTATACCTGCATGCTTACACATATGCCTTGCCATACCTACATGCTAGCTGCCCATATACCTACATGGTATTGTACCATTAATGATAGGTATATACATATATGAGACATAGCTACATGTACATCTTGCATACATACTTACACTTATATCTGGAGGGTATTACATCATTACTGATAGGTAGATACGTATACCTTGCTATACCACATGTTTACACATATATCTGACAATAGCTACATGTGCACCTTTATATGATGTTGTATGGATTTGGAGAATTTAGGAACCGCATGATATGTTTGATAACTTGTTGCAGTTAAATAGTGATTTTCCTTATACGCTCATATTACTGTTTCATGTTGCATATATTATATTCATGGATTTCACATTGAGATATGGTTTCCATATGATGTTTCTGGATTGTTTTACTCCTGCGTATATATATCAGTGGTATGGGACGCTGATATATATATGTATATCCATCGTATATATATATATATATATATATATATATCATTGGTATGGGACGCTGTTATATATATACACCTACATCATATATCATCATAATGATATATGCAAATATACTTATTCATTTTATATGTGGGCCTATATGGTGGATGAGAGAGGCCTATGTGCTCGGGGCCTATGTGCTCAATGAGAGGGGCCTATGTGCTCGATATGAAGGGCCTATGTGCTCGATATAGGATATATGAGATTTACTTGATATTCGATATAGGATATATGAGATTTACTTGATATTGGACACTCAGTATATATGAGACTTACCGGATATAAGAGCCAATTTAGGGGCTAATTTGAGGAAATTTGGGATTTTGATTGTCTTGATGGACTTTGGTCCGCCACGAGGTCAGGATTCCATGAGGATGACATGTTTTATCCCATACTCCGCATTTACTTTATATGCATTGCTTCATGTATTAGTTGTACCTGCTAGAGTACCTTTCATGACTGTTGCTTATACATATTGTCATATTATTACATCATGTATTTGTTGCACCTGCTAAAGTACCTTTCATGACTGTTGCATACATATGACCTTTTATTGCTATTAGCTTGCATATTTTAGATTCGCGCTGTACGTGCATACTTGTGATTACCTGCATATGTTATTTACTATTCACGAGTTGGCAACTCACCTCCGTTGTGCCACAGTGTCTTGCAGGTTGTTCCTCAGAGTAGTCGAGGCAAGCTTTTCACCTATCATATCATCTTTTGCAGCGGATACCGCTACGGCTGACCGTGTAGAGTTTTGCTATAGGTGGGTTTTGCGGTTATCCGATTTTGCTCTTTGTATATTCGTTGTACCATATACTCTCCATATACCACTTTCATGTTTGACTTAGAAACTTGATGTGAGGACGATATTGTATATAATTTTGTGACTTGGGGGTATTTTATGCAGTTTCTTTATATCGTCTTTTATTTCTTCGCTACGGCGTCGTATATCTGTTATGGCGGTTGTTTTCCGCCTTTGGGTGAGTATTTGCTCTCGTTGGGGATGCTTTACTTTTTATTTATGTTGTACCGATTTTTGGGGCTAGTTTTTACAAAGGAGGTGCTGCCAAAATTTTAAAAGAAATAAAGATGAGCTTTAAAGAATTTGGGTTGAGATTTCAAAAGTTTTAAAAATGTTATTATCACTTACTAATTTTGATGGTTTAGATTGCTGGGTTTTCGGCTTACTTAAATTGCGTTACACCTGTATACGTTGCGTAGTTTAAGGGCCGTCACATGCCAATTTCGGGTCATGACAAAGTTGGTATCAAAGCGCTAGGTTTTACCTTTCGGAGTGTAGCATGACCTTGGTATGATGGAGTAGGTGGCTGAAGCAGAGTAACGCAGTGTGTGTATATCCGCGGCATACTTACAACACGGTACTCAGCCTAAGTGACCTAAGTACTAATTGCTTGAAATTCCTTTCTTGATGATACATATCCTTATGATTCGATTTTCGGGTTTTTATCAAATCCTATTTCCATTTATAGCCTTTGCCGCCGATGACTATGGGGACTCAGAGAGGTGCCGCGAGGGCTGAGGTCAGAGTTGATTCGTTTGGGACGAGGATTGACCAGTACAGGAGAAGATGGATCCGCATTCGATAGATCGTATCGCTAGGCTTGAGGCAGAGATGCAGGACTTGCGCCAGACGATGAGGTCGTTGGTTGGGGCCAGTCGAGCGCAGTGACAGGAGGTTGCCACCCCTGTTACCCAGTTGTTCCTTGCGATCGGCACACAGTATAGTGTTACGTATACAGCACTAGTAGATGCAGCCATAGTTGACGAGGCACGTCTTCTAGAGACTTTAGGAGTTCCGGAACAGAGGAGGACTCGTGCAGGTGTACCAGCCCAGAGACAGAGGTTCAGTCGCCATAATGGGTTTGGTGCACGTCGCGAGAGTAGCAGAGGCTTGGGACGAGGACAGTCGCTCAACTCTCATCCCCAGGAGGGTCAGCAGCCATCGTATGGATGCTTTTGATGCGGGAGCCTTCAACACTTCCTCAGACATTGTTCCTTAGCACAGCGTCAGACTCGTGTTCAGAGTGGTCGTGGTCGCAGAGGTTTCGCTCAGAGGGGACAGGTTAGCAGAGAAGGAGTTCAGCCAGTTGCGGGTAGGGGACAGACACAAGAGTTTGCTTCTACTCATCGGGACACGCGAGCGTCCAATGCAGAGTTTTCTGGTATTCTTAATTCGTATGTTCTTTTGATGCACTTGTTTGTTTTACACACTTTGTGCCGTGGTTGGGCCGAGAGTCGTGTTAGCTAGATCAGCCGTTTGTTGTGTTAACTTCTGTCAGCGATTCTTTTGTTGCGTGACACGTGTTTCGGTCGTGTGCCAATAGGATAGGAGATAGAGATTCGATCGTCGTTTTGATCCTTCTAGAGATGTTGGATTTGACGTTCTCCTGGGCAGAGACTGGTTATCTACGTGATAGACGTCTGTAGACTGCCACGAGAAAACAGCCAGGTTTTGTTTTCCCAGCAAGTCAGTTCTTGTTGTGCAGGGGGACAGTGGTGCCGCCTCTCACAGCTTGAATTCGGCCCTTTTTCGCTAGTCGCTTTTGAGGAGAGGATGTCGAGGATTCTTGGCTTTCATTCATGATACCGGAGCCGCAGTAGGTTTGTTGGACCGGGTACCTATCGTGTGAGGGTTTTCCGATGTTTTTCCAGATGAGCCGGCGAAGCTTAGGGAGCTGCTGCAGAGTTGCTTGTAGGGGGCTTGAGCGTCTGAGTGTTTCGTATTAGGGAGCTCCTATTCTGTTCGTCAGGAGAAGGACGACAGTTGAGGTTGTGTATTGATGGATCATCAATTGAACCGAGTTACGGTGCGGATAGGTATCCGTTACCTCGCAATGACGATTTCTTCGATCAGCTCCAGTGTGCGAGACTTTTTCTAAGTTTTTTTGGGATCAGGTCATCATTGTTGCGGGTTCGGAGTGATGACATTCCGAAGAGTGCTTTTGTGTGTGCTGCGGGCTTCATGAGTTTTGGTGGTGTCGTTGGACTCACCAATGCCTTAGCAGCATTCGTGGATATGATGAACAAGATTTCTTCAGGCCGTTCCTCGACCAGTTTATTGTTGTGTCATTGATTACATTCTGGTCTTTTCCAAGAGTCGTCAGGAACGTGAGCAGCACTTGAGGATTTATTTTGCAGACATTGGGAGAGCACCAGCTGTTTGCTAAATTCTCATAGTGTTCCTTCAAGCTTGATTATGTTGACTCCTAGGTCTTGTAGTTACGGAAGACGGTTTTTGTATGGACCCGAGGAAGATCGAGGCCGTACATCTTTGGCCCACACTTGTGTACGGGGCGGAGGTCCGCATATTTTTAGGCTTAGCAGGTTTTTATCACCGTTTCGTGCAAGATTGCTAGTGTATCATTGACTGAACTGACCGGAAAGGAGGTTCCTTTTCTTTGGACTGAGGCATGCGTGCGGAGTTTTCAGCAGTTGAAGACTCGGTTGACAACTGCACCAATTCTTTCTTTACTTTCTGGTTCAGGCGACCTTTGTTGTTTACTGTGATGTTTCGCGAGTGGGGCTTGAATGTGTACTGATGTGACACTATAGAGTTATCGCTTTCGCTTCCCGACAGTTGGGGGAAGTACGAGCAGGATATCCCACTCATGATCTGGAGATGGCCGCGGTGGTCGTGCATTGAAGATTTGGAGACACTACTTGTGCGGAGAGTCGTGTCAGATTTTCACGGACCACCAGAACTTAATGTACATCTTCCTGCAGCGGGTTTTGATTGTTGAGACAACACCGTTGGATGGAGCTTATGAAGGATTGTGTTTGTGAGATCCTCGTTACCCGTGGCAAGGCGATTGTGGTAGCTGATGCTGGAGTCGTAGGCCCGGGGTTAGCTTGTCCCAGTTGTGCGCAGTTCTGAGACAGTCTTCTGCTGATTTACAGTTCTTGTGCGATCGTTGAGTACAGTTTAAGTTCGCCTCTACTGAGTGGACAGCTTGCTCATGTCCGCGCCCGTTCATTTTTATTTAATTGTTTTCGCGAGGCACAGCCCGCCGATGCTCGTTTGTCAGAGATTCTTAAGCATACCCGGCTGGGTAAAGATTCAGAGTCCTTGATTTGTGACCAGGGTGTGCTACGTTTAGGGACGCATTTGTGTGTACCTGTTGCTGATGGGTAGAAACACGAAATCCTAGAGCAGGCACATCAGTCATCTTTCTGTGTTCATTCAAGTTCCACCAATTTGTGACGCGACTTGTGAGATAGTTACGGGTGAGCAGGGATGAAGAGTGAAGTTTCGGATTTTGTTTCAAGGTGTTTTCCTTGTTGTGAGCTAAGGTTGAGTATTTGAGACCGGCTGGAGAGTTTCATCCTTTAACCGTTCAGGAGTGGGAATGGGAGCAGATCTCTATGAATTTCATTATGGTGTGTACCCAGGTCTAGGCAGGGTGTGACTCCATTTGGGTGTTTGTTGTCCGGTTATGCTCAGTTTTCTCAGTTGTTCTTCGTTAAGTGTGTGCGTTTGCACGGAGTTCCTTCATGTGTTGTATCCAATAGAAGCACCCTAGTCGCTTGTCGTTCTTGGCAGAAGCTTCCGGAAGCCTTGGGTACTGGTAGAGCTTTAGCTCCGCTTTTCCATCCGCAAGCCGATGGTTAGACAGAGCGGACTATACAGACTCTGGAGGATATGCTTGTGTGCACGTACTAAGTTGTTGTTGGCAGTTGGGATCGTCACTTGCCATTGTTAGGGTTCTCCTTCGATAGCTGTTATCAGGAGACATTCCAATTGGCAACCTTTAGGTTTTGTTTGGTAGGTCGTGTCGACCGCCAGTCTGTCTTTCTGACTCTGCGAGAGTAGGATTTTTGGACCCCAGCTTGTTGAGAGGCTTCGGAGATGATCCAATTGATTCAGGTCAGGATGAGAGCAGCACAGTGCAGACAGAGGTCTTATGCCGACCGAGGTGGTCGCATACTTGAGTTCGCAGTGGGAGATCAGGTATTCCTACGGATTTTTTGATGAATGACATATTGATTTTTGGGAAGCTTAGTCCCAAGATTGTAGGTCCTTTTGAGATCCTTGAAGCGAGTTAGTTCAGTTGTCTATAATTTGGCACTTCCACCCAGATTATTGAGTATTCATCCCGTATTCCTTGTGTCGATACTTTGCAAATACCTTCATGACCTTTCTCACATGATTCAGCACCAGACCATTTATTTGGGACGCGATCTTTTCGTTCACCGGCAGCCAATTGTGTTAGTGGTTCGCCAGGTGGAGAAACTTCGGTCAAGGGTCTTGCCATCTGTGGATGGTTTTCTTGGGCGTAGTCGTATAGTGAGGTGATCACTTTGGAGGATGCGGGCGAGATTTGGGAGTTTTGTACTCATCTCCTTGAAGGTACGCTTAGTGAGAATTTTAAATTCGGGGATGAATTTTTACAAGGGGGGATTGTAACGCCTTAGATTTAGATTAGTGTTAGTTTAGGCGGTAATGCGGGTTTTTGGTAAAAAGTTTACCAATTTAGGTTCCTCACATTTTATAACATTTAATAAATAATTTATTATTATTTGTTATGGCATGCACACACTTATGCATTTTTATGTGAGGGTGTGTTTGTGTAATCTAGATTAGTGACCATGACAACTTAATCCTAATCTAATCCTTTGCTTTAGCATAATCCTTGATTAAACCCTAGATATTTGTTGTGAGTGAGAGATATTTTTGTTTTGGGTTTTGTTTGGAGAGGAGGTGGCATGGTGAGCATGTGCTTGCATTAATGTCGAGTTAATGCAAGGGTGCACTCACCTTAACCTCACCTCTCTCTGTCTCTCTTTTCTTCACACCTCACTCATTTTCTCTCATTCTCTATCCTTTTCTCATCATTTCCTTCATCTCCTCTAAGCCTAAACTGAACACTTATAATTCCTTCACTAATTTTCACAAAATCTCACAAAAACCACTTCTTTTGTCTTGTTTTGCCTCTTGGATGCCTTGGAGCTTGGAAAGCTACGATCTTTGAGCTTGTGGGAGTAGGTAATGATCTCTATCTGTTCTTTATATTGTTTTAGTGTTGTGTAGCCTTTTAGTTTTAGTTTTGATCATTTAAAATTAAGTTTCATGCAAATATCTTATTTTTAGTGTCGTTTATGATATCTGTGATCTGCTGTGACCCCGAGAGTATACTAGAAAATCAAATAATGTAGTTGTGTTGTACCGGAGACCCTGAGCTTTCACCTCAAGCACGAACCCCTAGGCTCGGACCATGGCCGGCGACACTCCCTTGAAATCCGGGGACCTCGTTTTTCGTGTGGGGTTTTGGGTTGGATTTTTGTGGGTAGCTATATGCTTTGGTTTAGGTGTGTTTGGTCCTGTTTGATTTTTGGGTTTTCTCTTTATACAAAATCTCGGATCACATAACTAGTTTCTTGTATTACGATTATGTGTGTTACGTTACGACACGGTTCGTGCACTTTGTGTGGTTTTGCTCTTGGGTTGGTTTCGTAGTGTCGCTACGCACGTTAGCCACAATACGAACACTTGAGAGTATGTTTTGAGTTGGTGCATTGGTCAGACGTAGTTTGTACGTGTTTTGGGTCTATTACTAATATATACTTGTTATATTGTTTTATGTTTTAGGTTTGCAGGCGGGGACTTTGGACACTGCGAAGAAGGGGAAACAGGTGGTATGCTTTACTTAGCCAGGACCGTTGGTGAGTTTATTTAACATCTACAGGGGATTCGCCCGCATGGCGTTATGCGTCTGGGCTAGAGATGATATGATATTAGTTGCATATTTTATTGCATATATAGAGTTTGCGCATAAACCTCATTGCATATTATTACTTGTTGGGCTTGGAATTGTACCCTTAGGACACTTCACTATTATTGACGGCTCATGTTGCACGAGCATTGATTGTATGCCATACACACCGTCAATAATTGCCATGACATGCACAATACACATACATATATGATATTGTTTGGTTAGGGATATTGAGACATTGATTCATATTCATTTATGCATATGACATATAGCATACCTGTATTCTTACATGCTTACACATATGCCTTGCCATACCTACATGCTAGCTACCCATATACCTACATGGTATTGTACCATTAGTGATAGATATATACATATATGAGACATAGCTACATGTACATCTTGCATACATACTTACACTTATACCTGGAGGGTATTACATCATTACTGATAGGTAGATACATATTCCATGCTGTTCTACATGTTTACACATATATCTGGCTATAACTACATGTTCACTTTTATATGATGTTGTATGGATTTGGAGAATTTGGGAACCGCGTGATATATTTTATAACTTGTTGCAGTTAAATAGCGATTTTCCTTATACGCTCATATTACTGTTTCTTGTTGCATATATTATATTCATGGATTTCGCATTGAGATATGGTTTTCATATGATGTTTCTGGATTGTTTACTCCTGCGTATATATATCAATGGTATGGGATGCTGATATATATATGTATACCCATCGTATATATATATCAGTGGTATGGGACACTGTTATATATATATACACACCTATATCAAATATCATCATAATGATATATGCAAATATATTTATACATTTTATATGTGGGCCTATATGGTCGAAGAGAGGGGCCTATGTGCTCCGAGCCTATGTGCTCGATGAGAGGGGCCTATGTGCTCGGGGCCTATGTGTTGGAGATAGTGCCCTCAGAGTCAATTATTAGGTCACAGTTACGTGATTGCAATGATTGATGGAGGACCTATCCCGGTAGGACAGTCTTACTCGAGATGATAGTATGCTATCTGGTTTACCTTTATCATCGTGTACTGCTTCAGTTGACCTGACAAGTCGCTATTACACGTTGGTAGAGCCCCTAGGATTCTTGCTTGACCACCAGCAGTATGAGGGCGATCATATAAGTGGGAGCTGGGGTCTATAAGCATATCCTTAAATGGTCCCTAGTCGTGAGAGTTTCGAGACAGGGCATCGATACTCCAGAGTAGACTAGTGTATACAGTCGAGACCCCGACGAGGGGCAGTGGCCGGTCTCACAAGCCACTGGTGTCAGTTGGATCACCTAAGATGTATACAGGTGCTCATTGGGTTATGAGTACACCGGACAAGACTCGCCGGGAACATGCTAGTTGGTCATATACCAGACGTCAGATGGCAGTTCCCTGGTGACATGTGTGCAGGTTAGTTCATCGACCTGGGGATCGTCATTTGTCTCGTGTGAGTTCCCACTGTACTTTGATTACTACCCTACCACGGCTCAAAGGAGTCGTGCAAACAGGTTTTAGTTGGGTACAGTCCCGAGCCACATGGAGGCAGTGAGCGTATCTTCAAGGGTTCGTCTCTCCCGGTATTGGGAGTGAGGTCGTGCTGTGTCTAGGAGAGCTATTACACGAAGCCCTCGGCCGAGGCAAGGAGATTTACTGGTAGGTATTCCAGTAGTATCTCAGGGTGTTCTGGGCTACACTCCGACACGACTTGTATCGCTTTTGGGGGTCTGACTTTTACCAACCCCCTAGGCCCGCCATGCGATGCTCATAGACGAACGGACCGGACTGTACGGATATTGTCACTGACAGGCTCAGTAGGGTTGTCAGGCTGAGTTCGCTCACAGACGTCCCTTTTAGTCAATACCTGGTAGCCCGTTACGTATTGGCTTATACCTCTGACGTGCTAGTGGTTAAATCCACAACCAAGGTGTTGACGAGTCTTTAGAGTCCCCCACATTCAGTTACTCAGCTTTCGGGCGAAAGGTTGTAGAGGCCGTATGGAGATATGGCAAGGTCCGATCAGATACGTGCGGTATTGCACGGATCCGGATCGGACAGTTTGTACTATAGGCCGTATGGATATATGGCAGGGTTCGATCAGATACGTGCGGTATTGCACGGATCAGAATCGAACGGATATTACTTGCCGTCTTTGGTTTAAGCCGGATCCTAGTATAGTACAGTGTAGATTTTGTCTCATTGCATTTGTATTTCAGTCGAAATACAGATGCGGATGTGTATGCACAGTTTCGGGGTTTTCCTGTAATTTATTACGGGACCAGTTTTCTGAAGTTGCCAGTTTGCTTTCCGTTTCGGCCGATTTCCTTTGTTCCGTTCATTGGCCGAAGATTGGTGGAGGAGGGCTTATTTGCATTGTTGCAAATAAGTGTTTGTGGAAGGGGGTCTTTGCTTATTGTAGTATCATGATGGTTTTCATGATGAGCACCATAACTTGACTTCTTCTTCTCATGATGGCTTGACTTTTTGAAGCCATCATGCATGAGATGATGGTTGCCTTGGAGTGTTGGAATTGTTGTGATCATTTGGTTTTTTCTCATCATCATTTGCTTTCCATCCACCCCCTTGTTTTTGCTTTCTCTCTCCAATCACACAAAAAAAGGGGGGGCCGGCCACTTTTAATGGATGAGGAAAATGCTTCTCTTTTGGTTGGGAGAAAAATGATACTCCCATTCTTTGTATATCACATTTTTCCTCACCTCTCTCCAAGTTCTTTTTTCCTCCACCACAAAGGCATCTCCATGAACCCCAAAGTGAGACTTGAGTCCTACACAATATTCTACAGTAAATCTTGGGTACGTCGAGTAGCCGGCTTCGTTACCGAGTTGCCTCGGCATTGAGGTGGAAGCCCGTAAAAGAAGTAGGCGATGTGGTGCCCTTCCGGCAAGGTGGTGACGACGGGACATTCCGCAGGAGATCGGGACGATGATGAGAAGACCGGAGGACTTGGATCGTCGGTATATCTCTATTCCCATTCTTGTAGATAGCTAGGACTAATTAATGGTTCGATCCGGGTATTAGTGCGCGGCGGTTTGCCAGTTCAAGTAAAATTAAAGTTTATCACCGCTTCCGCATTTGGCCGTCGGATTGACGGCCGGGGCGCCGCCATGCACTGGCAGTGGTATCAGAGCCTCGCCATTAACTTAGTCTAGCTTGGTTTAATGTGTTTTGCATTTCCGATCGACCAAAATTCCAAAAACCATATTTTGATCACATCAGTTTTCTGTTGGAAATTTTTGGTGTCGAAAATTTTTTCAGGTTGTATAAAATTGATGTGCTAGAAGAAATAAGAGTTCTGTAGAAATTCGATGGACCAATTCCACTACGGGAGCGCGGAACCGCGGCCAAACACCCCTTTGGGCCGCGGTTCCGCCGCACTATGTTGGGTTTGCTGCATCAATTTTCTACTGTCTCTCTCTGGGCTAAGAATAGGGGTTTTGGAATATTAATTTTGGGCCCAGAATTTCTTGATGTGCTACAGTAGTGCTTGGGGCCCACTTGTTATAATTTGATCGATCGGATATTTTTAAACACATTATTTCACAGTATTTACATTATATCTGCGACCGTGAATGTCACTTGATCGGTAAATCCGGTCTAACTGCTATAGCCCGGTTAGACGGATTTGCGAATGTGACTTTCACGTTGATGTTCTGTTTTTGCTGTGATGTTGCGGATTGGTCGTAGGGATAGCCTGGATGCAATGCTAGTACAGTTGTGGTTGTATTATGTACATTTGATATTGCGGGGCGAGCGTCCGACATGTGGACTGCCGTCACTGCCTGATTGTATTATTATTTTGGGGCACGGCCAGGTTGCGGTCGATGTACCCGTTGTATGTATATTTTACTTTCTGTACTAGGCTTACCCCGCGGAGGGGTGCACGGATAGCCGGGTTCTAGAGGGCAACATGCCCGCATCTCATGGCATTGGGACAGAGGGGGCTTCACTCTAGGATTGGCGGGCTATTCGCCGCACTCGTAGGGGGTACAGGTTGACCCAGGAGGGGTGCCCAAGTTACCGGATTCCGTAAAGTGCTGGGTGGTCCATTCACGGCGCTGAAGGGGGCTGCCTCGCTTCAGGTTTTGGCGGGTAACTTGCCGCGCCCGTAGGGGTCTAGGTTTTCATTGCACAGGCTATCCACACGACCAGGGGAACGTCGGGTTTCAGTGGCTCTGTGAAACCCGGGGATCCCAGATATCTGTATTGTTTCTGTGATGCTGTTCATTCTCTGTGATGTTGCATTTTATTCACGCCTTGAGCGAATATAATATATTGGTATATATATTAGTAGATGTTGTATATGTTTTGCATCCGCGCTAGTCCAGTCCCCGCTCTGTCGTTAGTTAGCTAACCTAACGGGTAATGACGGGACCCAGTGGCGAATGCGGATGGCATATACGTACATCAGTATATTTTCGTTCTTTGTGGTGTGATCAATTGATGGGACTGCATTGATTTGGATCAATGCAAGTTAAAACAAACCTAATCTGATGTTGTTGGAACACTTTTCAAAAAGCTGTTATTGCAAGGACGTTCACTTTTGTTTTGCATCGCGGTATTCATTTAGAATATCCTGCTCCTCAGTCGACGAGGCAAGGGCCGAGATCCCTTCACCGGGAGTGACCCCTTGGACAATAAGTTTGCGTCAGGGCATTAACTTCACTATAGCCGATTACTTTTGGTTTGCATCGTGGTATTCAGTTGGAATATCCTGCACCCCATTCTATGGGGAAAGAGCCGAGATCCCTTCACCGGGAGTGACCTCTTTAGCGGAAGTTGTCGTCACTATATTTCTAAAAAGCTATCCGTTCCTTCGACGATATCAAGTTCATTACGTTAAAGGTTTTCGCCAGAAACCATTCGTAGCCCTCCGTCGTTTCATATGGATAGTCAATAGTATTCAAGCTGTGTTTGTTGGCCAAAGTCAAGGCACAGTGTTTGGTAGCTGTTGGTTATTCATATGCAGCATAGATAGATGCGTTGGTTTGGAACAGTCGTATAGCCTTGTTGGCCAAAGTCAAGGGCTTATGCGGGTGGATTCGAATCAACCTGGAGAATGACGGGTAGAACTTGACATGTGACTTATGATTTGTTGGCCAAAGTCAAGGTCATAAGAGCATGGGGCAGAAATCATATCGGGAGTTTCAAAAGAACTGAAACTTGCCAGATATGCGCATACCTTCTGGAGTGTGACACCGTGAGCGGATTCCGTCACGTTATCATGCGATGATAGTTGGATCCCGATTCCCACTGATGAGTTAGTTTACTCCTCGGGTGACCCCGACTAATTCTTCTTTCAGGTTTGGAGGAGAATTTGAGGTACAGTGGGAGGATTCCAGATTAGATAAATTGGTAACCATTCTGATCTAGGTTAGAGTGCACGCTGAGTGTTTCTCTTCTCTCTCTCTTTGGCAGCGACCATTGACCTGACCCTAAGACTATGACTCAGTGACCAAGTTGACCGAACCTTCTTAACACTGGCTTTTGGATTGTCAGAGTTGCAAACCTCATTGCCACTCCTACTTTTACCCTTTTCTCCAGGACACCCCGTATTACTACGAACGTCCACTTCCATTGGACAAAACCATCGTATGGTTATATACGAACTCGAAGGGATTTATTCGAGGATGGTTTCCGGTTCTGGAGAAAACGGATAGGATTATTCAGTTGTCTTTTCCTTTTACCTTCTCTCAGGTTGCGAGTACTCCTTGGTTTAGGAGATAGTACACCTATTACGCAAATTGGATAGTCTTCTTCGAAACCTTTGGCTGGTGCCGACCGGTAGGGAATGAAGAAAACCAATTAGCCTAACGATGGTGTACAGAAGGTATTAAGTTCAGACAAAGCAAGGGATTAGTAAGAGGGCAAAGTAAATTGCAACAGATATTCACGACCAAACCAAGTATACCTTCGCCAATCCTAAAATCACCTTTGTATTTCTCCAGGACACTCCGTATCACTACGAAGATCCACAGTTTATTGGATACTCCATCGTATGGTTATATACGAACTCGAAAGGAACTTGTTCCAGTTCGGGGATGGATTCTGGTCCAGGAGAAATAGGAATAAGGTTTATTCGGTTGTCTTTTATCTTCACCCTCCCTCATTGCGAGTGTTCCTAGGATTGGGACAGTACACCCATTATGCTTATTGGATAGTCTTCTTCCAAACCATAGGCTGGTGCCGAACGGTAGGGAAGGAAGAAAACCATTTGGCATAAAGGGGTGTGCAGAAGGTAATGACTAAAGACATATGAAGGGATTTGGAGAGGTGGCAAAGGATTATACGGTTACAGTCGTGAATCTGGAAGAGGCATTACTAAGAATACCGGGATACCCCATCGAAACATTTCAATGTTTCAGTTTCACTGTGTACTGTTAAAGGAAAACTGATTTCCTAATTAGTCCTTACTCCAGGGTATGTATTTACCAGGTACGATTCTCACATCTGTATGGTTTTACAGATGATGAGTGGGAGTAAGTTATTGGGAATTGGGTGATCATCCTCATTATATCGGGATTCGTTGTAATCGGTGATATTTGAGAAAATCACCTGGGCTGTTTGCCGGTCGGCAAATATTTGGTTTTGAATATCCGCTGTTATGCACCAATTTCAAATTGATATATCTGTACGTCTATTTTCATAGAGTGAGATATACTTTTTGATATTATGTCGATAACATTTACCTATATCAGTGGATGGTTAGGTAAGGAGCATTAAACAGCGGTGTAATTCTTCTTGACCATAAGTACAGTTTTCAACCTACGACACACAGTGAATGAGTTATCAGACTCAAGGGACTTATACAGAGTATTGTATGTTGTCCAGGGTCCATCAGGACAGAGGGGTTGGTCCTCGTACTATATTCGGTTTACTTATGACTTCTCTAGTTTTTAGACAAGTGTTTCGTGGAAACACAGGATCTGAATTTTGAGAAGTTATAGGTATTTGAATAGAGTAGAGAACCAGGTATAGCAAGTATCGGGATTCTTCAAAGAGATCGAAGATGTAGATACTTGTCAATGGTATTCAGTTGCTAGTAATGATAAAGAGATCTTGCTTCTCTTTCAGGTTACTCATAATTGGAAGCATTCCTGAGTTGAGTAACGCTGATCGGCCTCCTTCCATTTAGTTGACATGCACTGGAGACAGTTGCATGTTTTGGATCTGGTTCAGTTAAATCAGTGCCTCTGGTCCTATATGGGATATAGAACAGTTCGTATCTTAACGTTGTTAAGGTACGGGGAGTTGTCCGGCTTATGATTAAAACCAGACACTGGACAACTCAAGGCACGTTTCTGTAATGGCTGTTTGTGGGTTGACCCAGGCTATGACGAGGGTTGACTTTCTACCATCTGGATGAACAATAGCAATATTGTTCTAGACTCGCCACAGTTTTATTAAAAATGGATTTTTTCAGAAAACAGTAGTGGGAGTATGGTAGAACTGGAAGTGATTCCAGAACCACGAACGATTACTGAAGATTTGACAAGGAACCTAAAGATTCAATCTGGATTGACATTCCATTGGCCACTCCGCAGATACGGTGGGTAACTTCAAGCACCCGAGAGGTACTACGGTAGCCTCAAGGACGGTGACAGGGAAGTTCTTGTTTACCCACAATTACCATTGCTGTTGTTCCAGGCTGCGAGACCCGGCGGGAGGATGAGTATAGCGTCGTTCTAAGCTAGCTTTAGAAGTAGACGTCTATATGACTCTGCCAGAGGGTTGTCGTAGTCAGTGGGAGCAGCGGAAGCATTGGTGGACAGGAAGCTTATGTCTATTTATAGACTAAAGCAGATGTAGCGGAGATAGATCATCTATTTCTGACGTGACAGTCATAGGTTTGACTTCATCAGAATAGGGGATGGATCTGTTGAGAAGGTAGTAGGGTGTGATATCCTGGTATTTGGATGACATACACAGAGTAGGAAAGGAAACTCCTATACTACAATCGGTTGTACTTTGGTCGTCACACAGTGGTTTCTCCACATGGGACTTGGACATTATATCAGACATTCTGGTTACTGGATCTATGGTTTTAGATCTAGATTTGGGTAGTTTCCCAATCTGGGTACTTAGACAGCATTCTAAGAGTATTTAGAATGGACGACTCCTGGCATGGTAGTGTACCTGCAGGTGATGGAGTCACCCTCTCTAAAGGTGTCTTACAGACTAAAGGGGAGAGGGATGTGCATGATTGGCAGATCACTTGCTCAGGCAATTGAGTCAATCATGAGATGTCAAGTACCACACCAGATGTTGTTCTTGCACTAGATGCAATAAGTTGATATTGATCCAATCCTGGAGAAACAGTTGGAAGCAGTTTTAGAACATAAGTGGATGTTCTAGGGACATGATAACGACAGCCTCATTCGGGAGACAGTTATCATTCCAGGCTTCCAAGGTGACTTGGACGACAAGGAGGTTGTCAGAGTTATAGTTTTTCCTTCTGACGAGGGGCAGTATTTTGGACAGGTGGTCCAAGGCAATACTGAGGGAGGCATGGCGCAGAATACTGATTAAGTTCAGTTGACGATACAGTCTAAGAAGTTTGGATTTGGAGTTCATTTATGAGCTATGTCCCATCAGACATCCAGACACATTCTAAGACAGGTATTTCTCATTTCGGGAGATGGGTTCTCTCCGCGAACATGAGATATAGAGAGACATAGAAAGAAACAACAAAGAGGATCCACTCACTGAGGCTATTCCTCGAACGCAATAGTTTCGCAAACGAGCTTTGTGAGACTGACTAGTAGAGGAGCTGGGTGTTCGGTATCACACGGGCTGTGAGTATGCGACATCGCAATAATTAGCCTTGAGTGCAAGAGGGAGATTGTTGGAGATAGTGCCCTCAGAGTTAATTATTAGGTCACAGGTACGTGATTGCAATGATTGATGGAGGACCTATCCCGGTAGGACAGTCTTACTCGAGATGATAGTATGCTATCTGGTTTACCTTTATCATCGTGTACTGCTTCAGGTGACCTGACAAGTCGCTATTACACGTTGGTAGAGCCCCTAGGATTCTTGCTTGACCACCAGCAGTATGAGGGCGATCATATAAGTGGGAGCTGGGGTCTATAAGTATATCCTTAAATGGTCCCTAGTCGTGAGAGTTTCGAGACAGGGCATCGATACTCCAGAGTAGACTAGTGTATACAGTCGAGACCCCGACGAGGGGCAGTGGCCGGTCTCACAAGCCACTGGTGTCAGTTGGATCACCTAAGATGTATACAGGTGCTCATTGGGTTATGAGTACACCGGACAGGACTCGCCGGGAACATGCTAGTTGGTCATATACCAGACGTCAGATGGCAGTTCCCTGGTGATATGTGTGCAGGTTAGTTCATCGACCTGGGGATCGTCATTTGTCTCGTGTGAGTTCCCACTGTACTTTGATTACTACCCTACCATGGCTCAAAGGAGTCGTGCAAACAGGTTTTAGTTGGGTACAGTCCCGAGCCACATGGAGGCAGTGAGCGTATCTTCAGGGGTTCGTCTCTCCCGGTATTGGGAGTGAGGTCGTGCTCTGTCTAGGAGAGCCATTACACGAAGCCCTCGGCCGAGGCAAGGAGATTTACTGGTAGGTATTCCAGTAGTATCTCAGGGTGTTCTGGGCTACACTCCGACACGACTTGTACCGCTTTTGGGGGTCTGACTTTTACCAACCCCCTAGGCCCGCCATGCGATGCTCATAGACGAACGGACCGGACTGTACGGATATTGTCACTGACAGGCTCAGTAGGGTTGTCAGGCTGAGTTCGCTCACAGACGTCCTTTTTAGTCAATACCTGGTAGCCCGTTACGTATTGGCTTATACCTCTGACGTGCTAGTGGTTAAATCCACAACCAAGGTGTTGACGAGTCTTTAGAGTCCCCCACATTCAGTTACTCAGCTTTCGGGCGAAAGGTTGTAGAGGCCGTATGGAGATATGGCAAGGTCCGATCAGATACGTGCGGTATTGCACGGATCCGGATCGGACAGTTTGTACTATAGGCCGTATGGATATATGGCAGGGTTCGATCAGATACGTGCGGTATTGCACGGATCAGGATCGAACGGATATTACTAGCCGTCTTTGGTTTAAGCCGGATCCTAGTATAGTACAGTGTAGATTTTGTCTCATTGCATTTGTATTTCAGTTGAAATACAGATGCGGGTGTGTATGCACAGTTTCGGGGTTTTCCTGTAATTTATTACGGGACCAGTTTTCTGGAGTTGCCAGTTTGCTTTCCGTTTCGTCCGATTTCCTTTATTCCGTTCATTGGCCGAAGATTGGTGGAGGAGGGCTTATTTGCATTGTTGCAAATAAGTGTTTGTGGAAGGGGGTCTTTGCTTATTGTAGTATCATGATGGTTTTCATGATGAGCACCATCACTTGACTTCTTCTTCTCATGATGGCTTGACTTTTTGAAGCCATCATGCATGAGATGATGGTTGCCTTGGAGTGTTGGAATTGTTGTGATCATTTGGTTTTTTCTCATCATCATTTGCTTTCCACCCACCCCCTTGTTTTTGCTTTCTCTCTCTAATCACACAAAAAAAGGGGGGGCCGGCCACTTTTAATGGATGAGGAAAATGCTTCTCTTTTGGTTGGGAGAAAAATGATACTCTCATTCTTTGTATATCACATTTTTCCTCACCTCTCTCCAAGTTCTTTTTTCCTCCACCACAAAGGCATCTCCGTGAACCCCAAAGTGAGACTTGAGTCCTACACAATATTCTACAGTAAATCTTGGGTACGTCGAGTAGCCGGCTTCGTGCCCGAGTTGCCTCGGCATTGAGGTAGGAGCCCGTAAAAGAAGTAGGCGATGTGGTGCCCTTCCGGCAAGGTGGTGACGACGGGACATTCCGCAGGAGATCGGGACGATGATGAGAAGACCGGAGGACTTGGATCGTCGGTATATCTCTATTCCCATTCTTGTAGATAGCTAGGACTAATTAATGGTTCGATCCGGGTATTAGTGCGCGGCGGTTTGCCAGTTCAAGTAAAATTAAAGTTTATCACCGCTTCCGCATTTGGCCATCGGATTGACGGCCGGGGCACCGCCATGCACTGGCACTATGTGCTCGATATGAGCGGCCTATGTGCTCGGTGTGAGGGGCTTATGTGCTCGGGGCCTATGTGCTCGATATAGGATATATGAGAATTACTTGATATTCGATATAGGATATATGAGATTTAATTGATATTTGATATAGGATATATGAGATTTACCTCGATATTGGACACTCAGGATATATGAGACTTACAGGATATAAGAGCCAATTTAGGGGCTAATTTGAGAAAATTTGGGATTTTGATTGTCTTGATGGACTTTAGTCCTGCCACGAGGTCAGGATTCCGTGAGGATGACATGTTTTATCCTATACTCCACATTTACTTTATATGCATTGCTTCATGTATTAGTTGTACCTGCTAGAGTACCTTTCATGACTGTTGCATATACATATTGTCATATTATTGCTTCATGTATTTATTGTACCTGCTAGAGTACCTTTCATGATTGTTGCATAAATATCATCTTTTATTACTATTAGCTTGCATATCTTAGATTCGCACTGTACGTGCATACTTGCGATTACCTGCATATGTTATTTACTATTCACGAGTTGGCAAATCACCCCCGTTATGCCACGGTGTTTTGCAGGTTGTTCCTCAGAGTAGTTGAGGCAGGCTTTTCACCTATCATATCATCTTTTGCAGCGGATACCGCTACGGCTGACTGTGTACAGTTTTGCTATAGGTGGGTTTTGCGGTTATCCGATGTTGCTCTTTGTATATTCGTTGTACCATGTACTCTCCATCTACCACTTTCATGTATGACTTAGAGACTTGATGTGAGGACGATATTGTATATTATTTTTTGAGTTGGGGGTCTTTTATGCAGTTTCTTTATATCGTCTTTTATTTCTTCGCTACGGCGTCGTATATCTGTTGTGGTGGTTGTTTTCCGCCTTTGGGAGTGTATTTTCTCCCGTTGGGGATGCTTTACTTTTTATTTATGTTGTACCCATTTTTTGGGCTAGTTTTTACAAAGGAGGTGCTGCCAAAATTTTAAAGGAAATAAAGATGGATTTTAAAAAATTTGGGTTGAGATTTCAAAAGTTTTAAAAATGTTATTATCACTTACTACTTTTAATGGTTTAGATTGCTGGGTTTCCGGCTTACTTAAATTGTGTTACGCCTGTAGACGTTGCGTAGTTTAAGGGCCGTCACGTGCCAATTTCGGGTCGTGACAGTAGTCCGCCCCTGCCAGGCTCATCGTCATACCCAGAAAAACACTCTCGTCCCGGGGTAACATACTGGGTCCATCATGCACCCGAGACGATTCATCCTACTTCTCGAATCGGGTCTCCAAAACCAACAGAAATCAGGAAAACTCCTGGTGGACGACATATACATCATATCACGAGGAAATAGCGACTTGCATTTTTAAAAGGATAATAAGTTTATAAAATTCTTGCGGTTTTCCCCAAAATCCAGAAATCTCATAATTACTGAAATCCTCAAGAAGAATCACATTATGTAAACGTGTCGGTGAAGATGAATGTCCATGGTATCACTAATATGATATACAATGTGTTACTAGAAAACGATGCAATGAGGTATATACATATGACTAGCAATCTTATGTATCCATCATAATGAAATGAATATACAACAAGTTACATATCATAATTAATGAGATGTTCAGATACTGATTTAAACAAGTTCTATAGTGCTCATGAAGTAGCAATTACCAATGGTGTGTGTGTTCGCATGAATAGTTCACGTGCGGCATGAACCAATGGTAATGGTGCAAGTGCCCTAGGTAATAATATCATATGTAAGAAGATGATGCAATGCAATAAGATGAATGACTAGGAGACTACGCATATAAATACAATGTAACATTTCAGAAAATATAAAATAAGATTTTATATTTTCTGAAATGTTACAATCTTCCCCCCTTAAATAAATTCGGTCCCCGAATTTAAATTTAAATCCCCAAATAGTAAAACATTTCAATAATCAGCTCAATCACGGGGCTCCGAAATCATGCAAGATACAGAAATACCACAGTGCAATGTGTGCGCCTGAAAACGATCATGAAACTTAAAAATCGAACTCCGTCAAGCATCACGCAAATCATCGGAGTTACAATGGAGATACAGATTTCAAAATCCACTACTGAAATCCAATATGCACTAGTCAAATACTATAATCGCATCCTTGGAAAAATCTCCTAAAACTGAATAAAACACATGCAAAATCTTTTCTGAATCTCCGCGTGATGCGTAACTCACGGCACAAGTGACGGAAGGTCATTTGTAAAGTAATAAATATATGTTCATATATGTTTTGCTCAAATATATGTTCGGCCATTTTGAAATATCCCAAAAGGTTTTCCTTTATAAACGTTCGTGTCGCTCGCAGACACGTAGGAAATAGCGAGACTATAGCTCCTTTTCGAAAACCACTTGTTAAACTTTTAATGCATGCAAAGTACTCAGGTACTGTTCTCAGATCAGTCCTATTCGACCGCTATATAATATAGTACCTATAATGGAAACAAAGTGCTCAAGGGCAAAATCAGCCTCAAAAGACGTATCCAACAATCACGTGCGTCTGGTGCGCATGGAAATCAAATCCAATACAAGTGCCACAATATGCACAAAAGCAAAACTAAGTGCAACGGGTGTGCACGAAAGCATCTGTCCAGTGCAACGGATGTGCACGACAACAATATCAAGTGCATCTATAGTGCACGAAAATCTCAAGGGCAACAACCATGCACAAATAAAGTCTCCATCAAGTGCATCAAACATGCATGGATAAAATCTCAAGCGAGTGCATCCGACATGCACGAATAAAATCTAAATCAAGTGCATCCAACATGCACGAATAAAAATCCCAATCGAGTACATCCGGTGTGCACAAAATCACATCTCATATCATGCGCCCAATATGCGCGAAAATCCAAATCAAGTGCATCCGTCAAGCACGAATGAAATCTAAATCAAGTGCATCCAACATGCATGAATAAAATCTCAGTCAAGTGCATCCGACATGCATGAATAAAATCTAACTCAAGTGCATCCGATGTGCACAAAATCCAATACCAAGCGCCTAATATGCGCCAAAAAATTCAACCCAAGAGCGTCAGGTCCGTAAAAATGCCCAGTGCAGTAAAGCGCACGAAAACGAACGTCAAGTGCAAGTGCGCACAAAAACATAAATCTGGTGAAACAAATGCTCAAAGAAATAAATCGGTTGCAACCAATATATGGAGTATAAATCTAGTGCAACCAATGTACAAAATACAAATCGGGTGCAACAAGTGGACGGAGTATAAATCTAGTGCAACAAATGCACAAAATACAAATTGGGTGCAACAAGTGCACGGAGTATAAATATAGTGCAACAAATTCACAAAATACAAATCGAGTGCAACAAGTGCACGGCGTATAAATCTAGTGCAACAAATGCACAAAATACAAATCGAGTGCAACAAGTGCACGGAATACAAATCTGGTGCAACCAATGCACGAAAACTCACCCAATCGCAAATGCTCTCAAAAACAACACCGAGCATGCCAAAGTGTATAAATTCACAAGCATGTGCAACTACGTACACAAAATCCATATCAATGCACTGCAAGCACATGTAAGCTATACCGAGTGCATAATTCAAATCGAGTGCATACAACATGCACAAAATCTCGTCGACAGTATCGAAATCCACGGAATCATAAATATGTGCAACTAAGGCACAAAATTGACATCAAGTGCAATAGATATGCACAAATTATAAACCAACACAACTGTGTATAAAATATATATCAAGTGCAGTAACTATGCACAAAAATGTAAATACCAAGCAGGTGCAGCCATGGTGCACGAAAACAATATCATGAAACTCAATCATCAAAACACAAATCCAAGTGATATAAGCGTGATATTCAGATCAAAAACGCAAATCACAATAAATGGCATTGAGGTAAACCTCCTACAATGTCGAAAAATGCCGGTGCGCCCAAAACTGGCAGAGAAAGAACATCCGCTTGCCTCCTACTCATGGTCTGGCGTCCTCTGTCTCCGGGTCCTTATTTCTCTATGGATTACCAATCTCTCAATCCATCGGCTCGTCGGCCCTGTCTGGTGTACTAACGGAAACAATTCCTCTCTGACACTCCTCTGGTCATCTCTTGGCCAACTAGCATGACCACTCGTAAAGCAGCACGTCACTGGCGTCGTTCTCTGGCCCTCTGAATACATGTGACACAACTGATCCTCGGTGTAAATCTTATCACAGCAGTGTCCTGGAAGGAACTTGCTCAAGGTCGCTTCCAATCTCGCCTATGCCGAACTATACGGAGGCTGGTACTCTTACATAATCTTTTCTCGTTTTCCGGACATTTACGTTCTCAGCACAGCATTTCTTCGGGAACTGGCCGTATCTCAATGCCTCTGTATACACATCCGATCTCTAATTTCAACGGGGAGTAACACTAGCTCGTTAACATCTCGCAAGAACCTCTTGTTCCACTCGTCTTTATTATCGTCCACTTCGACGTCACGTCATGCTATCTGCGTACTGCAATTGTTCTCAGTTACAGTCAATCCGGAATCTCTCACATGGACTCGAAATTACGAACTCAGTAACTTCATCACTCTGTAGAAGATATCTAGCCGAACACGTCCTAGGGAACTCGACCCAACCATCGGAGGAATACTCTATATTCGTCTGTTCTCGATCAACTCACAATGCATCTGTGTGAGGTCCTCTATCCGAACTAGTCAACTTACTGATCTCCTACCGGATCATCCAACGAACAACGTCATCTCAGGGTCGATCTACTCTAGATCTGAATAAGATTCTCCACAATGGAAATCTTCAATTCAACTGAGCATGCGTCGGCGCATCAAATCAGACGAATCATTTCAGTCGCTCAGCTCAACTCAAGATAGACTAGCTATCTACTGTTGCATCTCTTCCTGAAAGCTCCAGCGATCTCAGCTCGTAAGCTCTGGAAGCGACATCCCATCAATCTCAGCAACAGCTGGGTCATCTGTCTGCAAGGTAGACGACATCACGATCTCCGAGGTAGGCTGTACAACAATAGTCCTCTCACAACAGGCAGCCTCTAACAATAGCCCGATCATCCGGTGCAAAACCGAACACTCGCCTCAAACGAGAGGTTACAACACAACCACTAAATCGATACGTTCCCATGTCACCGAAACACACGATGGTCAGTCCTCATCCATGACGAGTTCGCCCTGACCGCATCACTAGCAGCAGCTCAATCTGTGCTCAAACCATGGTGACAGGAACCTCAAGCATGTATCAATTAAGATAGATCAACGGGGTTGAAGGAATCAACAGATCCCAAAATGGATACATGATCATAAGGAGGAACAGAATCAATGAGAGTATGATCATGGGAACGAATAGAATCAAAGATCTCAAATGGATGTATGATCATGGGAACGAAGAGAATCACAAGTATGAAGATATGTACATGTTAAGGTCACTTAAGCGGAGTATCGTATCGTAAGTTTGCCGCAGAACATACGCACGGTACATCACTCTACTTGAGTTACCTACTCCATCAAACAGGGTCAGCCTATGTAACCAAATTTCGGGTCTAATACCCCTTGTTCAAGTCTAAGTTCCGTAAGGTCAAGCCTAGGTTCTGAAATATTGACGTCCTAGACTCCGCATAGTCATACCCAGACTCAAACCAAGGTTAAACCTAGCGCTCTGATACCAACTTTGTCACGACACAAAATTTAGTTCGTGACCGGCACTTAAATCACGCAACGTTTAAAGGCGTAATGTAACTTAAGTAAGCCGAAGCCCAGAAATCTAAACCTTTTTAAAATGAAATAAAAGAGGTGATGTTTTGAAATAAAGGTATGATGAAATCAAACATTTTCTTAAATGCATAGATAATGGAACATGAAATTGCAAGTGGATGATACTAGTTGAAAAACTTGTTTCGTCTTTTAAAAATTTGGGCAGCACCTTCCTTGTATATTTTGATCCAAAACCACATATACATCATAATATAAAAGGCATCCTTAAGCGGGAGCTAGCTCTTCGCCAATCGGCGGAATCACAACCACGTAAGTCATAATATATCTATACGACGCCCAACGGCGAAGATGAAAAAAAAAGGATAATAAATAAAACGAGACATCAAAACCACCAATAGCGAACATACGCCATCGCTCTAAGTCCCGCAAACTCAAGTTTTTCTAAGTCTTACTAAATATACAAATACAAGTTTTCTGATTGATGGAGTTGACTAGATACAACAGGAAAAATAAATACAAGAGTGGGCTTTATCCAATGTGACCCACCTACCATAGAAAATCACCCGGAAGCAAGCTGTGTGCCAGCGATACCGCTACTGATCCATATGGTCAACCTGCAAGAACTGTGGCAAAACGGTGGTGATTTGCCAACTCGTGAGTAAAAAACATCAGCAGGTAGAAATCGAATAAAACAACGATTCCTAGGTCAACTATATCATAAAGGTAATACTATGATATCTAGGGTGACCGTATCTGCATATATGGCAACAATATAATCAATGCCTGTATGCATGTGGATATCATCTACGTGTCCATCAATGACACAACAACTTCATGGAACCTGAGTGTCCAACATCAACACTCGAAACATCATGAAAGCATATGCATATAAATATGAGGATATCAATCAACATGTGCCTATCAAGGACACATCAAAATCATGGAACCTGAGTGTCCAACATCGACACCCGAAACATCATGAAACCCGTGTCCATCATCGACACGTAAATCCTCATATCTCGGGCTCCGTCAGTCCGGATAGGCCCACGGGCTCCGTCGGTCCGGATCGGCCCATATCATCTTACGACTCCGGTCGGTATCCTCCGGATAACCACCGAGTCCAAATACTATCACCGGTAGGTAGTAGTCCCTCTGCCAGGCTCATCGTCTATTGCACAACATACCTTTCTTGCCCCGGGATACCATACCGGGTCCACCATGTACCCGCAAAAGGCTCATCCAGCTCCTCGAATCGGGTATCACATAACTCATAACCGAGAAAACACATGGTCGACGTCTCGAAATATCATATCAAGAGAAACCGGGTTTTTAAAACAATACATAATTTCCTTTGAAATATAATCACGGTTCTCAAATCCATAATCTCATGAAAACAGCATCTCAATATGTATAATCATAAAACATGATGTGTGCCAACATACAACAGAAATGTTAGCATATCAAGTATATCATGCCAACGGATCATGTGACAGTACCGAACAATTAAGAGTAATAGCATGATATAGCAATTCTACTGTGTAACTGACATAACAATTATCGATGATGAAAGTGTGTGAGCCGGCAATCTGTGTAAGTGTGACATACGCATCATCGATAATTGTGTAGGTGTACTAGCATAGGTATATGTAATGCAATGAGAATATCATGAACGTAGCATAAAGTACATCATTAGCAAAACTCTATAAGGTATACGTATCTATAACATAACCGAGTCAGTGAATTTATCAATCGGCATCAAGCTTCACAACATTTCGTACGGTATAATCCATCGTACGACATCCTCTAGTCAAGGGTATGGATCAACCATCAGATAAAACTCATCACGTACGGTAATCCATAGTACGGCGGCATTAAACAATTAGGGATTCTATCAACCTGTATGACAATGAGGGTATGGACCTAACATCTCGTACGGCATATCACTCATTATTCACATCATTATATATCTATATATACCTATCTCTCAGGTCACATCCGTATCAATCTCATGTCATGGGACCGAAAAAGGTATTAATTATTTCATATCGACTCGCATCCGTATAACGACATATCAAACCAAGTCATCATATCTCATCGTATACTCTTTTCATCATATCGATATCTCACATCAGGCCATCTTATAAATCTCAAGTCGTATTTATCGACCTCATAACATGCCACTATAATCTCATACAGATTCTCTTGCAACTATATATATATATATATATATATATATATATATCGTGATTCATATTCATGCTTCACATCCTTATATATCTGTCATGACCCGAAATAGCACGTGACTGGCCATTGAATCATATGAAGCTTATAGGACCCCATCTAATTCAAGTAAACCAAAAGCCCAGAAATCTGAAACCCTTTTTTTTAGGAGTAAATAAGGAAAACTAGTTTTAAAAAATGAAGAAAACACGTTTTTAAAAACAAGGTTTTTAAATAAGTAAGCCGAATATGCATTTTTAAAATCTCTAGTCTTTTCTGAAAATTTCGGCAGAGTTTCTTCTGTAAATACTGGCCCCATACGGGGTACAACATGAATAATATATGTACAATGATAAAAGGTATCCCCAAGCGGGAGCTAGCTCTTCGTCAATCGACGGTCACAACCACGCAAGCAGTATAATATACAATGCCGAAGGGCGAGGATCAAAACTCAAAGAAAAACTCAAAATCAGCATGAAAACCGTAATACTACAACGCGCGACTCTAAGGTCGAAATAATACATAACTGGTTTTCTAAGTCTGAAACAATATACAAGTTTGGTTGATGGAATTACTAGATACAACTGAATAATACATGTACAATGGTGGTTCTGATGCAAAAGAACCCAGCTACCAAAGCTAATTACCCGTATGGGAAGCAGTATGCCAGAAGCCGCAATGGAACCTGTACGGCAAAACCTGCAAGAACTGTGGCACAACGGGGTTGAGTTGCCAACTCGTGAATAGAAAATATCATAGAGCAGAAATCGTATGTATGATACAATCCTAGGTCAATACGATCCGATAAATATATAAACCTCAAATGAATAATTCTGAAGCATGATAAAGTGGCAATGTAACATCTATACATGATTGTAGTGCCAAGTGCTCGTGCCAGTGCCTCAGGTAATAACTTATCATAAATATGAGGTATGATCAATGTCAACTATATCACGAATTCTATGAATACGTGGATATCATCCAACTATGTGATCAATGTCATCAATGTCAGCTATATGTATATGGAAATCATCCACGTGTCACCCAATGACAATAAGCATCATGTATGCAAATATCATAAAGCATATTCTTGGAAGTATGAAGATGTAAATCAACACGTGTTTCTTGCGACATGTCAAATCATGGAACCTGAGTGTCAAGCATCGACACTCGAAAACATCATGAAACCTGTGCCTAGCATCGGCACGTAAATCCTCATATATATAGGGCTCCGTCAGTCCGGATAGGCCCATATCATCTCTCAACACCGGCCGGTATCCCCCAGATACCTGCCGAGCTCAAATACAATCACCGGTAGGTAGTACTCCCCTGCCATGCTCATCGTCTAACAAATACGAGTCTTCTTTCCCCGGGGTACATCACCGGGTCCACCATGTACCCGCAAACGGTGCCTACCTCCTCGAATCGGGTTTCACATGTCGCTCTCAGAACCGAGAAAATACATGGTGGACGCACTGAAATATCATATCAAGGGTAACCGGGTTTTTAAAAACATTACATACTCTCTTTTGAAATACCCACGGTTCTCAAATCCAGAAATATCATGGAAACAACATATCTCAATGCGTATAATCATAAAGCATGATGTATGCGACATGTAAAAGAAATGTAAGCATATCAGTATATCATGCAACATGGAATAGTAATATGCACATATTGAGGGAAACCACTATTTTAAAATGAATCAGTTTAAATAGTATCTTGCGGTTCCCAAATCTCCAAATCAAGTCAGAATCATCTATGTATGCGGAATTACGTATGTATATAAGTAGGAGTGTACAATAGGTATGTGCACAAGTATGAGTGTACAGTATGTAAGTACACAAGTATGAGTGTACAATATGTATGTGCACAAGTATGAGTGTACAGTATGTAAGTACACAATTATGAGTGTACAATAGGTATGTGCACAAGTATGAGTGTACAATAGGTATGTGCACAAGTATGAGTGTACAGTATGTAAGTACACAAGTATGAGTGTACAATATGTATGTGCACAAGTATGAGTGTACAGTATATAAGTACGCAAGTATGAGTGTACAATAGGTATGTGCACAAGTATGAGTGTACACTAGGTATGTGCACAAGTATGAGTGTACAGTATGTAAGTACACAAGTATGAGTGTACAATATGTATGTGCACAAGTATGAGTGTACAGTATGTAAGTACACAAGTATGAGTGTACAATATGTATGTGCACAAGTATGAGTGTACAGTATATAAGTACGCAAGTATGAGTGTACAATATGTATGTGCACAAGTATGAGTATACAGTATGTATGTGCACAAATATAAGTGTACAGTATGTATGTACACAAGTATGAGTGTACAATATATATGTGAACAAGTATGAGTGTACAGTATGTAAGTACAAAAGTATGAGTGTACAATAGGTATGTGCACAAGTATGAGTGTACAGTATGTAAGTACACAAGTATGAGTGTACAATATGTATGTACACAAGTTGAGTGTACAGTATGTAAGTACACAATTATGAGTGTACAATAGGTATGTGCACAAGTATGAGTGTACAGTATGTAAGTACACAAGTATGAGTGTACAATATGTATGCGCACAAGTATGAGTGTACAGTATATAAGTACGCAAGTATGAGTGTACAATATGTATGTGCACAAATATGAGTGTACAGTTTGTAAGTACACAAGTATGAGTGTACAATATATATGTGCACAAGTATGAGTGTACAGTATGTAAGTCCACAATATGAGTGTACAATAGGTATGTGCACAAGTATGAGTGTACAGTATGTAAGTACACAAGTATGAGTGTACAATATGTATGTGCACAAGTATGAGTGTACAGTATGTAAGTACACAAGTATGAGTGTACAATAGGTATGTGCACAAGTATGAGTGTACAGTATGTAAGTACACAAGTATGAGTGTACAATATGTATGTGCACAAGTATGAGTGTACAGTATGTAAGTACACAAGTATGAGTGTACAATATGTATATACACAAGTATGAGTGTACAATATGTAGGTGCACATGTATGTGTGTACAATATGTATGTACACAAGTATGCCATGCAAGGGGTCATATGCTGAACGCAACAGTCCTATAGTGTAATGACATGGCAATTATCGATTATGAAGTGTGTGAGCCGGCAAGCAGGTGTACGTGGAATATATGCATCATCGATAATGGTGCTGGTGTCCTATCAGCATGGTTTTAATATAACAATAAACATATTTAAACTTGCAATGCGATGCGAAAAGCAAGAATATGCGGCAAATGAATAATAAAGACAATAGTGTAGTATCTACATCAATGTATCTATGTTATACTGTTTTGCCATTTGAAAGTAGACGAATCGGGTTTTTAGGAAAATAAGGGTTACGGTGTTTTTAAGAAAAGAAGCCCCTTTTGAAAATATCTGTAGAATCTCCTTGCCTGTCTTTAAAATACTCCTGATTCGTTCATTTTTGAAATAGGTATGACATCGGTCTAGCCTAACATCTACTAAGCAAACTACAGATCTAACTAACAAGCTAATTGGGAGGGGTATGGAAACCACCTAAATCTGAGTCGATATATATATATAAATATATATAACAATATAAAAGTCGGTGATCCCGCCTCAAAGGTACTGCGTACGATACAATATCATATGACATCCTCGAGTCATGAGTGCGGATCTATCATCAATATAAAGCTCGTACGGTAAATCATCGTACGGCATCCCAAAAGCTGGGTACGGGTCAATATCACATTCATCTCATCAATTATCTGGTATCCTTATCATCATATCTCATGATCTGGAGTACTGATCTAAGTCTAGTACAAATCAATACCATCTATATAAATACAAATGCGTATGTGAAACACACGTCCAAAGGCCCGCTAAAATCTCATGTCGTATCCCAAATACGAATCACATCATATCACCGATCTCATGGCGCTATGCCAAATCTCATCGACACATCTCCAATATCATATACTATCCTCATCATCCAGGTATAAGTATAACAAGCAAGCATGTGTGTGTGTGTGGGTGTAAACCTATTCTAGGGTTCGCAACTAGGAAACTATACTAGTTTACTTCTAAACCCTAATCTATCCATAGTACACCTAATCACATCTAGAATATCCATATCACACTTATATATATAGTATATATATAGTATACTAAACATCGAACTGTGGGGGTGCTATACGCCATCCACCCGACTTCCCCCGTAGATATAATCTACTCACCTTGATCTTGCTTGCCGATATCGATGTCGCCACCATCTTCTTCATCGTCTCGGGTCACCGTGGGGATACCTACATGTCACACGTATCGCATCGCATTAAAACCAAATCGAAACCAAAACGACACACGAAAACCAAAACGATACGTTTAAAAGCCTACAGGTTAGAACCTATGGTCTACGCTTTCAAAGCCATCAAACAACCCTCGATATCGTCGTGTAAACATCAAGTGATCTAGGTAAAACACAAATACGCAAATCTAGAATTCAAATTACGCAAAACCATAACTCGAATCAAAATAGCAACACATGCATTAAGTCCCAGATTTTGATTAAGGTGCTACCAATGTTCCAAAACAATACTGGAGTGATGTACAAAGTGTAAATGAGCTATGAAAGCAACCAGGACTCCAGAATCTACAAGGTGGCCGGCCCCTTACCCTAAAATTCCGGCGACGCCGGCCCTGGTAGGGAGTTTGGGAGTCATGTTTGTAGGGTAGCTCCTAGTAGTCAATATAGGGTAATGGTCTTTCTAGTTTTTCCTGTAAGTGTCTAGGGTCACTCCAGATTCCCTGGGGGCTACCAATCTAACACAAAAACCAAGATTTGGTATCTAAGGTTTATGTCGTGGCAACGTCATGATACTACATTGTAGGAAATTGGTCCCAGATTTGGGTGATGGTGAAAACTATGCGAGCAAACAACACCTGGCTCATACATAGGGTACATGTGACCTACAGAAGAAACCTGGACCCACACCCTCTCCAAATAGCCGAGCCCTCTGTCCTGCCAAACCGGCCTCGCCGGCCCTGGGGATTCCTCTGGGGTTCATGCTCTCAGGGTGTCTTCCTAGGGTCAATTTTAAGCTCCTGAAGTTGTTTACTTTTCCATAAAAATCCCAATTCATTCCAGATTTGTCTGCACACTCAAAGTTCACAAACCGACATTGCAAAGTTCTGTTTTCAGTTCCAGGTTTGGTATTGTGTTGGATCTGGGTTTGTAGCCCCAAAGGGGGTTTAAGGGTCACCACTAAGGCTTAATTACACTAACACAACTCAATATAACCCTAACCCTCTTTAGTGTTTTCCAAAGTCCACCAAACTTCGCCAAAACGATATTAAACTTGAAAAAAGGCTTAAGCACTTGAAACACTACACTAATTGTCAAAGGGTTTACCTCCTTTAGCTCCCATGAATCCTCTACAGCGCCAAAATCAAATTTTTCTTGGTCCATAAGGTAGCTTGTGAGCTTGTGCATCGTTTTTGTGAAGTGGGTATGAGGTTTTGGGTGTGTTTTGGAGATGAAATGGGGTGGATTGTGGAGGAGGGAGGAGAAGGTAGCAGCAGAAGAAGAAATGAGGAAGAGAGGGGAGAGGAAATGAGGGAGATAATGATTGGGGATGGCTCAAGACAAAGGGTTGACCCCTCACCCACTCTCTCTTTCTCACTCATACCTATTATTATATTCTTTTCCTTTTCTTTTCAATTTTCCTTCTCTTAACTAAAAAAAAAACCACAACCATGGTAAAAAGAACATGAAGTCAAGCCATGAAAATAAATGTAACAAGTGTAAAATGATATGGTGCATATTTTGCATAAAATATGCTAAAAATCCGATTTGCTATTTTTAATCGCGATTAGCACTAAATTTGCATATAATTAACCATAAAAACTTAAAATTTGCATAATTCACATAAAACATCTTTGTTTAAGTAATTTCTATAATTTTCAAAAAATTTCCCAATTTATCGGTATTTAATTATACCGCTTTATTTAAAATATTCAATATTTAATTATTAAATTATAAAAATTCCCCAAAAATAATATTTTATTTTTTTGAAATGTTACAATATTCCGCCCTTAAAGATATTCGGTCCCCGAATTTAAATTTAAACCCCTCAAATACTAAAACATTTCAGTAAAAGACTAAGTCGTCGGGGCTCCGAAATCACCAATACATGAAACGCAGCATAGCGCAATGCATGCGTATGAACTGTTAGTGTATATGCCCTAGAGGCCATTACTGTATCATACTAGTTTGTATATTACTTAATGGAAGCTTGGGATATTCACCTTGTATATACAATCTTGCTCAAAATAGTAGTAAGCTACTTGGTTTGTTTCTACTTCAATGTGTACATGTGTTTATTTTAGTATATCGCCTATACACATTAGTGGAGTCCTTAGGATCTTTGCTTGATTACCAGCGTTGTGATGGCAGTCACACTAGTGGGGATGGGTAATCTATAAGAACATCCTTATGCAGGTCCCTGGTCGCAGGACTATCGAGACAGGGCATCGATACTCCGGAGTAGACTAGCGCATGCGCTTCTCATCCCAGTGTGGGAGACGGTCTGTCCCACAGCCGTCGGTACGTCGTACTTGAGATAGTATATGGGTGCTCGTTGGGTTACGAGTACACTGGACAGGACTCGTCGGGAACTGACTAGTTGGTATTATGCCTATCGTCAGTTATCAGTTCCCAGGTGACATGAGTACAGCTTAGTCCGCTGACTTGACACTGTCACTTCGCCTCGAGTGTGTTCCCACTGTACATTGATTACTACCCTACCACGGCTCAAAGGAGTCGTGCAAACAGGTGGTAGTTGGGTGCAGTCCCGAAGCACTTGGAGGCAGTGACGGTTAGACAGGATTCGTCTCTCCCGGTATTGGGGGTTGACATCGCGCTGTGTCTAGGAGAGCCATTACACGAGTAGTCCCTGGCCAGGGCAAACGAGATATACTGGTAGGCTTCCAGTGTTATCTCAGGGTGTTTTGGGCTTCACTCCGACACGACTTGTACCGCTATTGGGGGACTGACGTTTACCGCCCCCTAGGCCCGCCATGCGATGTATCAGATGAACAAACCGGACCGTACGGAGAATGTCACATTCAGGCTCAGTAGGAGTTCAGATGGGTTTCACATCGTCAGTCTTCTTGTCGGCATCTACCTGGGGACCGTTACGCACAGCTAGTGCCGCTTGCGGTCTGTGGTTAAACCAACTGCCAGCGTAGTGTCGAGTCTTTAGAGTCCCACACAGAAAGCTATTCGCCTTTAGGCAAAAGAGTAGGGGTCGCATGGTTTTGCGACAGGTCGCATGGTTTTGCGACAGGGTTCAGTCACATCCGTGCACTTATGCACGTTTAGTGTCCGGACAGTTTACACTAGCAGGCTTTGGTTTAAGCCAGATCCTAGTGTACGTATTGGGATTGGTTTTATCCAGTTTGTATTCGTGTTCCTCGGAACGCGGATGCGGGTGTGTATGCACAGTTGACGGAGAGACAGAGGCAGAGGATTCTCATTAGGGTTGTTGACCGTTGACTGTTGACTATTGACTTTTTGCTCAACCCTAATGAGAATATGATATGTGATTAACAATTATATTAATTAAGTATTATGGTGATATGGTTGTTGAGGGATTGACTTTGTTGACTTGTTGACTTTTGTTGACTTGTTGACTTTGTTGACCGGTGGACTAGGCTTAAATAGCTATCATTTCATGGCAAAGACTTTTGCTTTCTTGCTCTTTTGTGCAAAATGAGTGCATGAAATGATATGGCTATGGTTGCTTAAACCATCACATAATACATGATTAATATGAGGTGTTATGATTGTTTTGGATTATGTGAGCCAAATGAGAAAAGTCTTCTCTCATTCTTTCATGCTCATTCTCTCTCTTGTTCTTGAGCTCTCATCTCCTCCTCTTGCTCTCCCTCTCTTGACTCTATGGTTCACTTGTCTCATGAGTTGAGAACCAAGAACCATAGATAAAATCCTATACAAACTCTTCTCTACTCACTCTAGTTCACAAGGTTTAGCAAACCGAGTGAACTAGTTTTTTCAATTTTCGAAGAAGGAGCCAAAGGTAGAAGCTTTCAGGTGGATCTATCTTCGGCGTAAGGAGACGACGGAGTGAAGCCGATCCGGACAACCATCGAGGCTTGAAGACGAAGGAGTTCTAGAAAGAAAGGTATAACCCCCTAACCGAGTAGTTAACAACTCCTAGTTAGGTTGTTAGTTAGATGTTTAACAAAGATCCGGTTTTGAGTCCATGTTACCACCTCTAAGAAAATCGTTTTTCGTCAAATTCCGCATGCCCGAAAGTACCGGGAGAGGTAGCATGGACTTACAGTGGTATCAGAGCAGAGTTAAACTCTATCTAACATGTTAGCAAAGTAGCTTGAAGATCGATCAACGAAAAAGTCGCAAAACGAACCCCGTTTTTAAACTTTCTGTCGATTTTAAAAGTGCTGGAAAATTTTTTTGGGATACACCAAAAATCGACTCAGGGTTTTCAAAGTATACTGTAGAAAAATGGTCACATGATCTCATCATTGCGCCGCGGAAATGCGGCAATAGCTTGCTATTGCCGCGGTTCCGCGGCCTTCTTGGCTCCTCTCTGTGTTTGCTTTGCTACAGTATGCTTGTAGGGGTATTTTGGGATTTTTGGAATATATATTTTCTGCCCAGATTTTCCAGAACGAAAATTTTATTTTTGGGGTCCTGAAAATCCGTATTTTTGATCGAACTTCTAAAAGACTTTAGCTGACGGGTTTTTCTGTAATGTGATATTTGTATTGAACGTCTACTAATCGCTATATGTCGATTAGTGGGGGTTATACAAATCTGTGATCTGTAATGTTGCTGGAATGTGTATATGAATATGTTGGATTGTCGCGGGTGAATAGCCGGGGGTTGTGAGACGAGAGTTTTCTTTTCTTTCAATTCATGTAAATTTGTAAATTGATGTAATAATTATTTGTATAGCCGCACAACCGGGTCGGGGTTGTAGCCGTCATTGTATAATTTCTTTTTACTGTTTTTTGCTCCTAGGATAGACCCATGGAAGGGGTGCACAAACTACCGGGTATGCCGAAGTGCCGAGTGGCCTACTCACGGAGTTGAGGTAGGTTGCTTCGCTTCGGGTACTTGGCGGGTAGTTTTCCGCACCCGTAGGGGTCTTGGGTGGGGTTTTGGCTATTCACCGCGACCGTGTAATCTGCTTTTCGTTACAGGCTCGTACGAATTGCGGATTCCTTGTATATCCAATGTATTCATCTGTGATCTGAAATGGCTATCATTGCAATATATCTATATATGATATGATTTAGGCGTTGCTTATGTTTTACAGCCGCGCTAGCCCAGCCCCCGCTCTGTCGTTAGTTAAGTAACCTAACGGGTAATGACGGGGCCCCGTGGCGAATGCGAATGGCATAAGCGTACGTCATATTTTGGTTGTTTTCTACAATGGTAGGATTAAATGATGGGACGCATTAAAAGAACTAATGCAAGAATATCACGCATTAAAAGAACTAATGCAAGATAATAAACCAAGCAAAAATCGCTGGAACACTTTCGGAAAACCACTCGGTTCTTTTCAAAACTAACTTTTAAATGCGGAGCTTGAGCCACTCCTTTTAAAAGCTATCTCGTTCCATCGATTATATCAAGTTCACTACGTTCACGGTTTTGCCAAAACCATTCGTAGCCCTCCATCATTTCAGTTAAATATTCGGTAGTATTCAAGCTATGTATTTTGACCTCACGCCAAGGCATAGTGATTGGTAGCTGCCGGATATTTATCTGTTGCATAGATAGAATGCGTTGGTTTGGGACAGCCGTACTACCATTTTGGCCTACGTCAAGAGTAGGTACGGGTGGATTCAAATTAACCTGGATAATGATGGGAAGAACTTGACATGTGACTTATGACATTTTGACCTCACGCCAAGGTCATAAGAGCATGGGACGAAAATCCACATTGGGAGTTTCAAAAGAACTGAAACTTGCTAGTGTTGCATACCATTTGGTGTGTGATGATTCTGGTAGGATTCCTTCAGTTTTGTCACGCGATGATATTTGGATCCCGATCCTACTGTGAGTATATGCTACTCCTCGGGAAATTTCTCACTAAACGATCAATGCTATAAACCTAGTAGGTGCCTAGAAAGGTGTTAGCGGGGCTACGCCCCCAGGGAAAAGAGGTTATTTAATTAAGGAACTTCGCGAAAGCGTTGGAAAACCTCCCTCGAAGTACCAACACTGGCCTGGCTGAACGGTTAAGAAAGTATTGTGCGGTGGGATTGATCCCGACTAATTCTTCCTTTATGGTTTGAGGAGGGATTCGAGAAACAGTGGGAGCTATCCTGTTTAGACAAACTAAAAACCACTCTAAACATGCAAGAGCATCATGCTGAGTGTTTCTTCTCTCTCTCCTAATTGCAGCGACCAATCGACATGACTGGACTTAAGTTACTTCTAGATAAAAACATACTGACAGGGCCAAACTACAAAGATTGGCTCAGGAATGTCAAAATGGCAATCACTTACGACAAGCTGGGGTATCTTCTTACCACCAAAGCTCCCCCTGTCCCTGGTCCCACTTCCAGCGTCGCGGATAAGGAAATCCGTAAGACTTGGGAGATTGATAGCGCGAAGGCCAAGTGCCTCGTACTTGCCTCTGTGGACAATGAACATCAGAGGAGGCACGAGAATATGGACTTGGAATCCATATTTCTTCATACAAAAGAACTGTATGGAGAGCAATCTCGTATCGCAAGATACGATACGTCGAAAAAGTTATTTTTGGCAAGGATGGCCGTCGGATCATCAGTAGCAGAACACGTGCTTAAGATGATCGGCTACATTGAGGAGCTCGCGGACCTAGGGACCACATTGGAGAGTGAGCTCTATACGGACTTAGTTCTCCAGTCCCTTCCTTCCACTTACGTCCAGTTTATACTGAACTTCAACTTACAAGAAAAAGAAGTTGAACTTTCAGAGCTCCTCAACATGCTGAGGAGCGCAGAGGGCACCCTACAGAAAGGTAGGGAAACATCCACTTTGTTTGTAGGAGGATCATCTTCTTCTAGGTCCAAGGCGAAAGCCAAGGGAAAGAAGAAGAAAGCCCCCGCCAAACCAAGGGGCGGTGTTAGTAAAGTGGATACGAAGGGAAAAGCTAAAGCAACAAAGAAAGCGGGGAAGCTTGTGGATAAGGAAGAATGCTTCTATTGTCATAAGAAAGGACACTGGAAGAATGATTGCAGGGCCTGGAAGGCCAGAACACAGGAATTGAAGCAGGTTGCAGCTTCAGCTTCAGGTGTGTATGTTATTGAAAACTGTCTTTCAATAAACTCTGCTTTCTGGTTATTGGATACCGGATCAGGATCTCATATCTGTAATTCTTTGCAGGCGTTGAGAAACCGTAGTGTTTTGAAAGCAGGTGACATGACCCTCAGAGTTGCGAACGGAGCTAGCATGGATGCTAAAGCCGTGGGGGACTATCACCTGGGAATGTCAGATGGACATGTTTTGGTTTTGTGTAATTGCTTTTTTGTACCCAACGCAACTTGTAATATCATTTCTGTATCTTTAGTTTCTAAAGAAGGTTATGAATTTGCGTTTGTAAGCAATGTTGTAAACATTCACCTTAATCAAGTTCTGATTGGGTCAGGTACATTGAGCAATGGTATATACGTATTAAACCAACCACAGATTTTCAATGTCCAGAATACACACAAAAGAAAGTCTCCGGAAATCAATCAGACTTTCTTATGGCATTGTAGACTGGGTCACATCAATGAGAGAAGGTTGACGAAGTTACATACAGAAGGATATTTGAATCCGTTCGAATATCAATCGTATGCCACTTGTCAATCCTGTCTCAAAGGAAAGATGACAAAGACTCCGTTTACTGGACACGGAGTAAGGGCGAGCGAGCTCTTGGGACTCGTACACAGTGACGTGTGCGGTCCAATGTCTACACATGCGCGAAGCGGTTTTTCTTACTTCATTACTTTTACGGATGATTTTTCAAGGTTCGGACATGTCTTCTTAATGAAACATAAATCCGAAGCCTTTGGAAAGTTCCAGGAATATAAGAATGAAGTAGAAAAACAGACCGGCAAAAGTATCAAGATTCTAAGATCGGATCGAGGTGGTGAATACTTGAGTGCCGAGTTCCAGGACTATTTAAAAGAGAACGGAATTCTCTCTCAGCTTACTCCTCCATACACTCCACAACATAATGGTGTATCGGAGAGACGGAACCGAACCCTATTGTATATGGTACGGTCCATGATGAGTAACGCTGAGTTACCGCGATCATTCTGGGGGTATGCGCTAGAATCAGCTGCATACCTTTTGAACCGAGTTCCCACTAAGACTGTGCCTACCACACCTTATGAGTTATGGAGTGGGAAGAAACCCTATCTTCAATATCTGAAGATCTGGGGATGTCCGGCTTTTGTCAAAAAGCAGCATGCGGACAAACTCGAGGCACGCTCAGTACTGTGCAAGTTTGTGGGATACCCAAAGAACACCAGGGGGTATCTTTTCTACTACGCAGAGGAGCAAAAAGTCCTTGTTTCTTGTAATACCCACTTTCTAGAACACCAGTTCTTGGAAAAGGAAATTAGTGGGAGCGCAGTAGAACTGGAAGAAATTCCAGAACCACAGACTATTACTGAAAGCTTAGTAGAACCAGAGGGTTCGAAAGAACATGACATTCCTACGCCGCTCCGCAGGAGTAGTAGGCAGTCTCATCCGCCCGAGAGATACTACGGTTTTCTCATAGACGGGGATAGAGAGGATTGCATCATAGATTATGATGAGCCTACTAGCTTCCAGCAGGCCGTTCAGAGCGTTGACTCAGTAAAATGGCTGGATGCAATGCGGACCTAAATGGAGTCCATGTACACCAACAAGGTATGGACGTAAAGACCGCTTTTCTAAATGGAAATTTAGATGAGTGTGTCTATATGGACCAACCAGAGGGTTTCATTCAGAGTGGGAGCAGCGGAAAGGTGTGCAAGTTGCTTAAGTCCATCTATGGACTAAAGCAGGCATCGCGGAGTTGGAACATCTGTTTTGATGAGACGGTCAAGGAATTTGGCTTTATCAAAAATCCAGATGAACATGCATCTATAGTAGATTTGTAGCGAGAACTGTAGTATTCCTCGTTTTATACGTGGATGACATTCTCTTAATAGGAAATGACATTCCTATGCTACAATCTGTCAAGGGGTTCTTGTCGCACAGGTTCTCCATAAAAGACCTGGGTGATGCCTCATACATCCTGGGGATCCGGATCCATCGTGATAGATCCAAGAGGATATTAGGACTTTCACAGTCCAGGTACATCGACACCATACTGAAAAGATTCAATATGGAAGATTCCAAGCGCGGTAACCTACCGGCTTGTCACGGGATCACCCTCTCTAAAGAGATGTCTTCCAAGACTGATTTAGAGAGGGATCGCATGTCTATTATACCCTACGCTTCTGTGGTAGGCTCTATAATGTATGCGATGTTGTGTACCAGACCGGATGTAGCTTATGCACTGAGTGTGGTAAGCCGGTATCAGTGAAACCCTGGGGAGAAACACTAGATAGCAGTAAAGAACATTCTCAAGTACCTGAGAAGGACTAAGGAGATGTTCTTGGTGTATGGCGGAAAAGACCTCCAGATCGAGGCCTTTGCTGACTCCAGCTTCCAGAGTGACAAGGATGATTCCAAGTCCATGTCGGGTTTTGTTTTTACCCTCAATGGAGGGGCGGTGTGTTGGAAGAGTTCCAAACAGGAAACCGTTGCAGACTCGACGATGGAAGCGGAATACATCGCTGCATCTGATGCCGCAAAAGAAGCTGTCTGGATGAGGAAGTTCTTGAAAGAGCTTCAGGTGGTTCCATCCATTGTTGATCCAATACCTCTGTATTGCGACAACAACGGGGCTATAGCTTTAGTGAAGGAACCCAGGTCCCATCAGAGATCCAGACACATCTTGAGGCGGTATCACCTGATCAGGGAGATCGTGGATCGCCAGGAGATCGAGGTTCGGAGAGTCGCTTCAGAAGATAACACTGCAGATCCATTCACCAAGGCCTTGCCCCAGACTCAGTTCGAGCGGCTGATCGAGATGATAGGTCTTCGATACGCCAGTACATGGCCTTAGTGCAAGTGGGAGATTGTTAGTGTATATGCCCTAGAGGCCATTACTGTATCATACTAGTTTGTATATTACTTAATGGAAGCTTGGGATATTCACCTTGTATATACAATCTTGCTCAAAATAGTAGTATGCTACTTGGTTTATTTCTACTTCAATGTGTACATGTGTTTATTTTAGTATATCGCCTATACACATTAGTGGAGCCCTTAGGATCTTTGCTTGATTACCAGCATTGTGATAGCAGTCACACTAGTGGGGCTGGGTAATCTATAAGCACATCCTTATGCAGGTCCCTGGCCGCAGGACTATCGAGACAGGGCATCGATACTCCGGAGTAGACTAGCGCATGCGCTTTTCATCCCAGTGTGGGAGACGGTCTGTCCCACAGCCGTCGGTACGTCGTACTTGAGATAGTATGCGGGTGCTCGTTGGGTTACGAGTACACTGGACAGGACTCGTCAGGAACTGACTAGTTGGTATTATGCCTATCGTCAGTTATCAGTTCCCAGGTGACATGAGTACAGCTTAGTCCGCTGACTTAACACTGTCACTTCGCCTCGAGTGTGTTCCCACTGTACATTGATTACTACCCTACCACGGCTCAAAGGAGTCGTGCAAACAGGTGGAAGTTGGGTGCAGTCCCAAAGCACTTGGAGGCAGTGACGGTTAGACAGGATTCGTCTCTCCTGGTATTGGGGGTTGACATCGCGCTGTGTCTAGGAGAGCCATTACACGAGTAGTCCCTGGCCAGGGCAAACGAGATATACTGGTAGGCTTCCAGTGTTATCTCAAGTTGTTTTGGGCTTTACTCCGACACGACTTGTACCGCGATTGGGGGACTGACGTTTACCGCCCCCTAGGCCCGCCATGCGATGTATCAGACGAACAGACTGGACCGTACGGAGAATGTCACATTCAGGCTCAGTAGGAGTTCAGATGGGTTTCACCTTGTCAGTCTTCTTGTCGGCATCTACCTGGGGACCGTTACGCACAGCTAGTGCCGCTTGCGGTCTGTGGTTAAACCTACTGCCAGCGTAGTGTCGAGTCTTTAGAGTCCCACACAGAAAGCTATTCGCCTTTTGGCAAAAGAGTAGAGGTCGCATGGTTTTGCGACAGGTCGCATGGTTTTGCGACAGGGTTCAGTCACATCCGTGCACTTGTGCACGTTTAGTGTCCGGACAGTTTACACTAGCAGGCTTTGGTTTAAGCCAGTTCCTAGTGTACGTATTGGGATTGGTTTTATCCAGTTTGTATTCGTGTTCCTCGGAACGCGGATGCGGGTGTGTATGCACAGTTGACGGAGAGACAGAGGCAGAGGATTCTCATTAGGGTTGTTGACCGTTGACTGTTGACTATTGACTTTTTGCTCAACCCTAATGAGAATATGATATGTGATTAACAATTATATTAATTAAGTATTATGGTGACATGGTTGTTGAGGGATTGACTTTGTTGACTTGTTGACTTTTGTTGACTTGTTGACTTTGTTGACCGGTTGACTAGGCTTGACTAGTTGACCATCATGATAACTATAGCTATCATTTCATGGCAAAGACTTTTGCTTGCTTGCTCTTTTGTGCAAAATGAGTGCATGAAATGATATGGCTATGGTTGCTTAAACCATCACATAATACTTGATTGATATGAGGTGTTATGATTGTTTTGGATTATGTGAGCCAAATGAGAAAAGTCTTCTCTCATTCTTTCATGCTCATTCTCTCTCTTGTTCTTGAGCTCTCATCTCCTCCTCTTGCTCTCCCTCTCTTGACTCTATGGTTCACTTGTCTCATGAGTTAAGAACCAAGAACCATAGATAAAATCCCATACAAACTCTTCTCTACTCACTCTAGTTCACAAGGTTTAGCAAACCGAGTGAACTAGTTTCTTCAAAGTTCGAAGAAGGACCCAAAGGTAGAAGCTTTCCGGTGGATCTATCTTCGGCGCAAGGAGACGACGGAGTGAAGCCGATCCGGACAACCATCGAGGCTTGAAGACGAAGGAGTTCTAGAAAGAAAGGTATAACCCCCTAACCGAGTAGTTAACAACTCCTAGTTAGGTTGTTAGTTAGATGTTTAACAAAGATCCGGTTTTGAGTCCATGTTACCACCTCTAAGAAAATCGTTTTTCGTCAAATTCCGCATGCCCGAAAGTACCGGGAGAGGTAGCATGGACTTACATGAACAATGAGCAGACAACTCAAAATCAAACTCCGTCAAGCATCCTGCGATCATCGGAGTTATGGTAAAGACACAAATGTCAAATCCAAAACAAAACCCATATGATATACATCAAAATTATACATGTAGACATCAAATCTGTATATGTAAATAACTGAAGGAAATGCATGCCATACCTTTTTAAGTCGTTGTGCGATGCACATAACACTGCACAGTGGCGGATGTCTATTGTAAGAAAATAACCATATATGTATATATCTTTTGTTTAATATGTACGTCCCACCATTCTGAAAAAATTTAGAAGGGTTCCCTTGTTCTAAACGTTTCGTGTCATATCAGACACGTAGGTAAATACTGAAACAATAGCTCGCTTTTTGGAAATCCCTTCGATAATTATCAATGCATGAAAAATATATCCAGGTACTGTCCTCTGACTAGTCCTGCTCAGTACGAAAACATGTAGCAAATATCATAAAAACGTATTGCTCCATAAGAAATCAATCCCAAAATGTATATAAGAATACCCTGTGCGTCTGGTGCGCACGGAAATCAAAATCCATATACGTGCCATACATGTGCACAGAAACAAAATCTCGGTACAACGGGTATGCACAAAACATCTGTCACAGGCAACGTGTGTGCCTGGCAGCAAAATCAGGTGCATCTGACATGCATGAAGAATCCCGATTTAGTGCATCTAGTGTGCACCAAAATCGCATCTCAAAACATGCGGTCTGTAGAGTTCCTAGGCACTCTAATAGATTCTCACAAGTGATCAAACATGCACAAATCAAATTTTACAAGTGCCTATAAACCCTAATACGGATCGTTAACTAGATAAATAGGCGAAGCAAGCAAGTAAACGAAAATATAGCTAAAGGAAAGGGGCTACAACCTTTGTAGATCCGGTCCACCACTTCCTAAGCTCCACGATGATCTCCCTCCGCTGTCCAAATCGAACCCTTGACTCTAGCATTGGCATCATCGAAGAATGGGCGGGCTTGATCGTCGGTTCGATGCCGAAGATGATCTACGTCGAGGCATCACAAGAACAAGCTCCAACATCACCAAGCCTTGAAAACTTGTGAAGGAAACACCCTATACTACTTGGCAAGAGGTAGAGGATGAAGAAATAGGAATTGGGTAGACTTTAGTTTTGGATTTCCCACACTTTTTCATCAATCACCATTGATGTAGCAAGCTTTTTTCTCATGTTCAAGAAGAAGAAGATGAAGAAAAAGAATATGATAAGTATTAAGTAAATGATAAATAAATCAATACTTATCATTTACTAACCCTTGGTTAGTTGTAGAGAATGGACCATGGTTAACTTGAATGGTTAGGGTTAAGGATGAGACAAGAATGGTGGACTAATTCAAAGCTTCAAGAATCTTCAACTAGCAAACAAAAATAGCAACCATTCTTTTCTCATCTTTTTCCAAAATAAATAAATAAATAAATAAGAAAAAAAGAAAACCCTAATCATAATCTTAACCATGGTCTAATTCTTTACACTAACCCTAGCTTGCATGTATCATCAAACATGATACAATCATGTGCACAAAATATATCACATATGCAATGAGCACAAACCAAGTGAGTAAATCCATTTAAAGTGAACCAATACTAGTTAATGCAAAGTAATATATCAAATATATAATTATACATTAAATCATTAAATCAACACTTGATTCAATGATCCGGTCATGTCGCATATAACCGGCTAGTATCCAATGTATCGGCTTATCGAATCAATCCTTGATTCGATAACTAGGTTATATCGCATACAACCATTCGACACATTCATCGCGAGAATGAAATACGGTATCACATACACGCATTATTCTCGGTCCCGCACATATCTCATATGCGCTCCTATTTCGTTTCGCTTGAGCCAGGAAACCTCTGTGTAGGACTCTAAAGACTCGTCAATACGCCGGTAGCGGATGATGATCATATCAAGCACCCACAAGCCGCAAGCGGTCTGCTAAACATAACGGCCACCCGGGTATTGAGCGATCAGAAGATCGACGAGCAAGCCCGCTCACACTCCTGTGAATCCAACCAGTAACACTTACCGTACAGTCCGGTCTGTTCGTCTGATATGCCGCATATCTCGCCTAGGGGTGGTAAACGTCAGACCCCAATAGCTTGATAAGTCATGCCGACGTAGGGTCCATAACATTCGTGAAACTACTGATAACTCTTACCAGTATATCACTGCAACCCTGGCCAGGGATTTCCTGTTATGGCCAGTCGAGCATAGCACAACATCAACCCCCAATACCGGGAGAGACGAATCCCCTCCTATCGCTCATTGCCTCCATGTGAATCGGGACTGTACCCAAAAACCACCTGTTTGCACGACTCAGTAGAGCCGTGGTAGGGTGGAAATCAAAGCACGGTGGGAGACACACAAGACTCTATGACGATCTCGGGTCAACAGACTAAGCTGTACCAGTGTCACCAGAGAACTGCCATCTGACGTGAGGTATAATACCATCTGGGAGTTCTCGGCGAGTCCGTTCAGTGTACCCAGTCTCCACTGAGCACCCGCATACCATCTTCGATGTCAAACACCAATGGATATGGGATCATCCATCGCCCATCGCATGGGTCGAGAAGATATGCGCTAGTCTACTCTGGAATATCGATGCCCCGTCTCGATATTCCCACGACTAGGAACAATGAAGGATGTACTCATTGACTACCCAGGCCCCACTAGTATGATCTGCATCATAGTCCTGGAAGTCGAGTACACATCCTAAGGGCTTTATCAACATGTAATCAGAGAGACAGAAAGTATACATGTTAAGATAAAGAGCAACCAGATAGCGTACTATCATGTCGAGCAAGAAAGTCCTACCTATATATGTCCCAGCATCCACTACAATATACATCCAATGTACAGTAATGGCCTCTAGGGCATACATATAACTAACAGTCAACACGCGTGAAAATCTAAATCAGGTGCATCCGACATGCACGAATAAAATCTAAATCATACGCATTCTGCATGCACGAAATCACGAAATCCAATATCAAGCGTCGAACATGCGCAAAGTCCAAATCAAATGCGCGGAGTGCAAGAAATCAACATCAATAGTAGAATCAAAATCGACGGTATACAATACGGCTCAATCAAAATCAGGTATACCACGGTACATAATCTCATAACCATATGCATCAGCGTGCACAAATCAAATCTAAGAACAAAAGTGCATGAAAACTATGCTGAAAGCATAAGTCAAATCACATGCATAATATAGGCATGAAATCAAAATCAACATATCGAATGACATCAAATCGAAGTCAGATGCAACAAACGCACGGAATATAAATCTGGTGCGACAAACGCACGAAATATAAAACTGGTGCGACAAACGCACGAAATATAAATCTGGTGCGACAAACGCACGAAATATAAAACTGGTGCGACAAACGCACGAAATATAAATCTGGTGCGACAAACGCACGAAATATAAATCTGGTGCGACAAACACACGAAATATGAAACTGGTGCGACAAACGCACGAAATATAAATCTGGTGCATCATGTGCAAGAAATACAAATACAGTGTATCATGTGCACAAAACCCAAAAAATAACTCAAATGCATAAATAGCAACACCGAGTGTATCAAGGTGTAAAAATCATAAACGTGTGCAACTGCGTGCACAAAACACATACCAATGCACTACAAACACATATAAGCTATACCGAGTGCAAAAGTCCAATCGTGTGCATACCATGTGCACAAAATCAACCCAACAGTATGAAATCCATGAAGTCATAAGCATGTGCAACCAAGGCACAAAAACGATATCAGGTGTAATAACAGTGCACAAATATGAATACCCAGTAGGTGCAACCGTGGTGCATGAAAACAAATATCATGGAACTCGGTCATCAAGATAAATCATGCGAATAGATTGCCCAAAATACCGAAATCCAAGATGACAGATACGTGATAATCGAATCACAAAATCATAAATCATAAATACTGCCGTCGATGTATCCTCCTTCAAAGTCGAGAAGGTGTCGGTGCGTCCAATGCTAGCAGCGCAAGATATCTACTCTCCTCTTGCTCACGGTCTGGCGTCCTCTATCTCTAGGTACTTATCTTCTCTGTGGATTGCCAATTTCGTAATACCTCGGCTCATCAGACCAGTCAGGTGTGCTAACCGGGACGATTCCGTCCTGGCACTTCTCTGGTCACCTCTCGGTCAATCCTCACGGCCACTCGTAAAGCAGCACGTCATTGGCGCCGACCTCTGGTCCTCTGAATACACATTACACATCTGATCCTGGGTGCAAATCTTAACGCAGCAGTGTCCTGGATGGAATCCTGCTCAAGGTCTCTTCCGATCTCGCCTATGCAGAACTGTACGGAGGCTGGTACTCTTCCCTAATCTTTTCTCGCTCTTTGGACATCTGCGTCTTCAGCACAGCATTTCCTCGGAAGCTGGTCGCGTCCCAACGCCTCTGTAGTCATATCCGACCTTTAATCTTAACGGGGGGTAACAACAGCTCATCAGCATCTCGCACGAACCACTTGTCCCATTAGTCTGTATCATCGTCCACTTCGACGTCACGCCTCTATCTGCGCACTGCAAATGTTCTCGGCTACGGTCAATCCGATGTCTCTCATGCGGACTCGAAATCACGAACTCGGTATCTTCATCACTCTGTGGAAGATATCTAGCCGAACGCGTCCTCAGGAACTCGTCCCAACCTGCGGGGGTATACACCATACCCATCCGTTCTTGATCAATTCACAACGCATCTGGGTGAGGTCCTCTATCCGAACCTAGTCAACTATCTCGTCGACGATGCCGAACTATGGCCTGCTGGGTGTGCACAATATGACCGCTCCTGGGTCTAAGTCTTCTCGTATAGTATTCCAGAAAGGTCCTGTCGAGGTCTTTCTCAAATCTCGCTTCTGTCGAATTGCCCGGAAGTTTACCTTCCTTACTATATCTGTTTCTCGTTCCGGAACGGCTGCATGCTCATCATAACTCCTTCTGGAAGATATATCTATAATCAACGCCTCTGCATGCGTATCGCATCTCTGATGTCAGCGGAGTGGAACGTCATCTCATCGAAATCTCGTGCGAACTCCTTACTCCACTCTATCCAATGTCAACTGATTCGAACTCGTCTTCTCGTGGTTGCATGGACTGCGCTCCAACTGCTATACTCGTATCTGGAGTCTCTCAAGCAATGTGTCCCATCACATGATATCCGAATGATGTCGAACCATCCGATCGATTTGTCAGAACCTCATAATCCCCCAAGAGATCTGTTAGTTATATGTATGCCCTAGAGGCTATTACTATACATAGGATGTATATTGTAGTGGATGCTGGGACATATATAGGGAGGACTTTCTTGCTCGACATGATAGTATGCTATCTGGTTAATCTTTACCTTAACGTGTACACTGATTGTCTCCCTGTTACCTGTTGGTAAAGCCCTTAGGATCTGTACTTGACTACCTGGACTATGATGCGGATCATACTAGTGGGGACATGGTAGTCCATAAGTACATCCTTCAAAGTCCCTAGTCGTGGGTGTATCGAGACGGGGCATCGATATACCAGAGTAGACTAGCGTGTACCTTCTCGACCCATATAGATGGGCGATGGATGATCCCATATCCATCGGTGTTTGACATCAGAGATGATATACGGGTGCTCAGTAGAGACTGGGTACACTGGACGGACTCGCCGAGAACTCCCAGATGGTATTATACCTCACGTCAGATGGCAGTTCTCTGGTGACACTGGTACAGAGTAGTCTGTTGACCCGAGATCGTCATAGAGTCTTGTGTGGTTCCCACCGTGCTTTGATTTCCATCTTACCACATCCAAGAGGGCGTGCAAAACGGTGGTTTTTGGGTACAGTCCCGAGTCACATGGAGGCAATGAGCGATAGGAGGGGATTCGTCTCTCCCGGTATAGGGGGTTGATGTTGCGCTGTGTTCGATTGGCTATAACAGGAAATCCCTGGCCAGGGTTGCTGAGATTTACTGGTAAGTGTTACCAGTAGTTTCTCGAATTGTTATAGACCTCATATCGACACGACTTATCGAGCTATTGGGGTCTGACGTTTACCACCCCTAGGCGAGATATGCGACATATCAGACGATCAGACCGGACTGTACGGTAGTGTTACTGGTTGGATTCACTGGAGTGTGAGCGGGCTTGCTCGTCGATCTTCAGATCGCTCAATATCCGGGTGGCCGTTACGTTTAGCAGACCGCTTGCGGCTTGCGGATGTTTGATATGATCATCATCCGCTGATGGCGTATTGACGAGTCTTTAGAGTCCTACACAGAGGTTTCCTGGCTCAAGCGAAACAAAATAGGAGCGCATATGAGATATGTGCGGGACCGAGAATAATACGAGTATGTGATACCACATTCTATTCTCGCGATGAATGTATCGAATGGTTATATGCGATATAACCTAGTTATCGAATCGAGGGTTGATTCGATAAGCCGATACATTGGATACTAGTCGGTTATATGCGATATGACCGGATCGTTAAATCAAGTGTTGATTTAATGATTTAATGCATAATTATATATTTGATACATTACTTTGCATTAACTGGTATTGGTTCACTTTAAATGGATTTTCTCACTTGGTGTACAAGTTGTATATGTGATATACTTTTTGTGCAAATGATTGTATCATGTTTGATGATACATGTTAACTTGGATTTGTGTGAAGATTAAACCATGGTTGTGAGAGTGGTTAGGGTTTTGTTTATTCTACCATTATTTATTTATTCATTTATTTGTTTATTCTTTTGGAAAATATAAAGAGAAAAGAATGGTGGCTAATTTTGTTTCATGTTGAAGCTTCTTGAAGCTTTGATCAAGTCAACCATTCTTATCTCATCCTTAACCCTAACCATTCCCACTAACCCTAGTTTAATCTCTACACTTGACCATGGTTTACATTATGATAAGTTTTCATTTTCTTTTCATTTTTTAAAAATAACTTATCATAACACTTTCTTCTTCTTCTTCATCTTCTTCACTTGAAGAAGCTTGCTTCATCAATGGTGATTGATGAAAACAAGTGAGAAATCCAATTCTAAAGTCTACCCACTTCCTATTTCTTCATCCTCTACCTCTTGCCAAGTAGTAGAGTGTGTTTTCTTCACATGTTTCATGACTTGGTGAAGTTGGAGCTTGATCTAGCGATGCCTCGACGTAGATCATCTTCGGCATGGACATCGACGACCTAGCTTGCCCATTCTCCGACGAAGCCGACGCTAGAGCCCGGGAACTCATTTGGATAGCGAGGGGACTTCGTTGCGGAGCTATGGAGGTGGAGCACTGGATCTACAAAGGTTGTATTTCCGTATTCTTTATAGTTAAGTTGTTAACTAGTTTCTTTTTCGCCTAGACATCTAGCCAACGATCCGTTCTAGGGTTTCTCGGCACCTAGATTTTTTGAAATTGGCATGGTTGATGCCTTGTGAGACCTCACTAGTGTGCCTAGGAACCCTACAGTGGTATCAGAGCCTAGCTAGAGCCTTAGGCGAAGTCTAGACGCAATTTGAAGTCCGAACGACCCGAAAACCCAAACCTAAAAATGCTCTCTGTCCTTTTTCTAAAATCTGGGATTTTTCAACATTAAAAATATGCAGAAAATCAAGCAGGGTTTTGTAGGAATTACTGTAAATTTCGTGGACCTAATTCATCTAAACCGCCGCGGTTCCGCGGCATGAGCATGGCTCATGCGGCGGATCCGCGGCCGTACGGTCGATTGACACAGTAAAAGTTTCACAGTAATTCCTCCTTAGTTGTGCTGTATTTTCTGGGATATTTTAATATTTATTATACAGTTGAGTATTCTGGGGTTGTTTTGGGGATTCGGTGTTTCGATCAGAGTATCAGATTTTGTCTATGTGGCTTTCCGGATAAATTTTAGAACATGTTAAAAAGTTCGACCGGATATAAATACCCAATTTTTCCCCTGTCGGGAAATTTCCAAGTGTTGGATTTTTCCGTAGTTTAACGACGTTCTAAGTAGTGCAAGTAATGCGATGGTCCCTCTAGAAGACAACAAACCTTAACTCGATTATGTGACCGTCTTGAACTGCCCTTTGAACCTTCGGGTTTGGGACAGTACGGCGTGCCACATGTGAGGCGTTGGCTTGACCCTTCTACGGCTGGACCGTTGGTACTGAGGCACGAACTGAATGTTTTTAGACTTATTTCAAGAGTTGATCTGTTTCGGGAAAACTTGGGTGTTTGACTGTTCGATCGGAAAGTTTAACATTTTCTATTTATCTGGAATGTGATACAATAATTAGAATTCACAAGAAGTTATGAGATAACTAAATAAATGTTATAAACATAGCAGTTTAGTCTCACTTGATCGGTTGCCACGGAATTTTGATGTGATCAAAAGTCCGTCGCAATCACGTAGCGTACGCGGATACTCGCCGGGTAAACTTAATAGACAGCCTCGCCCTATAGCCCCGACCAAGTGACTGTAGGAGAACCCCGTCGCCGAAAGCATCCGTTCGGGTGCTCGCGGTAGCGGTGTTCCTCCTTGGTGCACTTCGTCGACGGTATCGGGGGGTGCGGCCGCCTACTAAAGTTTGCGACGAGCATTCGATCAGGATGTCGGGAATCTTGTTGAATTGCCCGACTTGATATTGAAAAGTGTTTTCGATTTTGAGACTAAAATGCGGGGTTTATAATTGTTAGGCATGCGATGTCTAAAGAATTCATTTGGTCAGGCATGCGATGTATGAGGTGATTGCGGATTCCAACTGTTGTAGTTTTACACTTTCTTTTCTGTGACCGTAAGTGTAATATGTGATATCGCCGGTTTCGTTGCTATATGTCAACGACAATTGGGATGCGCATATTTACTTACGTTGATGACATATGATGTTATGTGTTGCTGGATATGTTATATTGGATCGTCGTGTTTGAATAGCCGGGGGTTTTTATATGAGATGAGTGTTTTTCATTTTCATTCATGTAAAAACTTGTATGTAATATTCTTTTATTGGGGCACTTCCAGGTTGCGGAAGATGTCACCCTTTGTATATTATTTACTTTTCCGCACTAGGATAGACCCAAGGAGGAGGGCACAAGTAACCGGGTTCTGGAGTCCAGTGGGAGACCAACTCGAGGAGTCGAGTCCGGGTCTCCTAACTCTAGAATTGGTAGGGTTGCTTGCCGCTCTCGTAGGGGTCTAGGGGTGTGGGTTTGGCTATTCATCACGACCGTGGAATCCGTGTTTTATACTGGCTCGTATTGAAAACACGGACGTCCTAGTATATCCAATATTTCATATGTTTCTTCTGCTGCGATATCTGTGATGTGATCATGTGATGTTCTTTGATAGATACTGTATATAGTATATATGATATATTATATTGGCGTTACTTATGTTTTACACCCGCACTAGCCATGCCCCGCTCTGCCGTTAGTTACCTAACCTAACGGTGCACGAGGGGACATCGAGGCGAATGCGGATGGCATAAGTGTACGTCGTATTTATCTGTGATGTTTAGGTACTTAAATGATGGGACTTCATTAATGTGATTAATGAAATAAAAAGAAACCTAAGATGTTGTAGAATCGAATTTCAAAATAAAACAGGTAGCTACAGTTCTTGCTTTGCACAGCGGTATATGTGATATATCCTGCACCTTATTCGATGAGGAAAGGACCGAGATCCCTTCACCGGGAGTGACTCCTTTAGCAATAACTGACAGATGCTACACACTCGGTTTGTCTTTTGATTGCTTTTAAGTGTTTTTGCTTTGCACAGTGATATATATGATATATCCCGCACCTCATTCGACGAGGAAAGGACCGACGATCCCTTCACCGGGAGTGACTCCTTTAGCAAAACTAGAAAAGCCTCAAAAACACTCCATTTTAAAATTATTTGATTCTACAACGATATGCACTAGTAAAATAGGGGGTTGCCCCTACGGATAACGAAATCCGTAGGGGCAGATTTAGTTTTGCCCTACGGATTAGTCCGTAGGGCCTTAAGGTTGCCCCTACGGTCCTTACATATTAATTTAAAAAATATTAAATTGTAAATTGTTGTTTGCCCCTACGGAGCCGCAAACCAAGAACCTACGGATTTATCCGTAGGGGCAACTAAATAGAGATTTAATTAAAAAGGCACGGATCGATCCCTACGCTCATTACCTAAAAATTATTTTCCCAATATCGCGCGCGAACCCAAAATCCCCAAACCCTTGTTCCCGCCGATCGCCTGTGTTTCATCGCCGTTATCGTCATCGCCAGCGCAGGCCAATTCTCCGTTGCCACCGCTTGGTTCATCCTCATCTCCGTTTTCGTCGTCGCCTCCTTTCGTCGCCGCCTCCAATGGATCGTCGACGCCTCCACTGCACAGGTTAGGAAATCTTAAATTAAACAAATTTTTGATTATTTTAGGGCTAGGGTTCATGGTTTGGGTACCGATGAGGCATCCGTTGGGGGTAGCGTTAGGGTTGGGGTTGGGGTTGCGGTTGGGGCTGGGGCTGGGGTTGGGGTTGCGGTTGGGGTTGGGGTTCGGCAGGGGGTTGCGGTTGGGGTTGGGGTCGGCAGGGGGTTGCGGTTAGGGTTGGGGTTGGGGTTAAGGTTGGGGTTAGGCTGGGGTTGGGGCTGGGGCTGGGGTTAGGGTTAGGGTTAGAATTATGGTTGGGGTTGGGGTTGCCCCGTTTCGTATCAGAACTCGAGTCTGACATCGTAGATCTTTCAGCCATTTTGGTTATATTGTTATCATGATGTTAAATTCTTTATGCTCTCATCAAATTTTTGGGATCTTTGTAATTTGCTTGCTCTGTTTGGGGTTTCAGTTGATCCTCATTAAAAAATTGGTGATTGATCTCTTCAATCATATTATTATCTGTATTTAAAATTTTTGTGAAGTCTTCAGAGTTTGGAAAAATCTAGAATTACCGTTGAAATTCTGGCAACATTCAAAAACTGTGTATATGATGTGTGTGTGTGTATGCATGTATATACATTTGAAATTTATCTTTCTTCTATGATATAAAACGGTTAAACCGAGGAAAATTACTGGGGGAATTTTTGCTAAAATGTCTTGAGAGGGGGTTCAAGTGATGGGATAATTTCATTTGGTAATCTTTTACTTATTTTACATCTCTTATTTTTTCATGCAAAAATCTGAATAGGTTTCTTGCAATTTTGCCTATCGATCAATTATTATATTTATTTCTATTTTTTGTGGATGATTTGGCTTCAATTGAATGGAGGCGATGATGGCTTGCCCTCAAGCTTCCACTTTTATGAGCTTTATAGTTATGAGATTGGCGAGGCAAGCTGATTTGTAGCCATCTTATTTCTTTTCCTAAATTCAAATCCAAATATAAACTATCTGATTGAAAGAGAGAGTATGGGAGATTATGTATTATTCAATGTGTTTGGAAGCTGGCATGTTCTGAGCGTCATCTCTGCATGAAAGCTATGGTTTTGCAAAGGGTTTGCCCTAACTATTTTCTGTGGGGAAGCTGAAGGCCTGAAGCTTCATCAAACTCAGGATTGGATTCTGGTCGGGTATTGTAAATTCTTGTGAAAGTTCCGTTCAAGATTTGTTCAGAGCTTGCATAACATCCTTTTCATCATTATGCAGTCATTTTTTTGGGTTTATATATTTCTAGAGCCCGTTTGACTTTGGACTTAGGATAACCCCAAATCTCTTTCTTATTTTGATTCTTAAGCTGGCATATCTGAGGCTCGTATTCCAGTATCGTTGCAGGAAAAGCTAGGGTTGCGAACATTTTTGCAATGATAATTTCTGTATGACAGCTTAAGCACACATAAAACTTAAACAATCTTGAAGCACTGCAGTTTTTCACTAAACTACCTAAAAGTTTTTATATTGCTGCAAGCTTCCTTAAAGTGCTGCATCTAAGTGTATTTTAGTGGGAAAACCCTTCAAAGCCAAACTTCATGGGGTTTGCTGTTTGCCTTCTCTGTAGCTAGTTTGAGGTTTATTTAGTTTTGGATTTGTTTTGCAACACTCTCTGAGTTCCAAATCAACAAAAAGCTGAATGTTGAATCACAAGCAAGAAGCAGCCAAACTGGCCCTAAAGTAATCCTGAGTGATGATAATTTTCCAGGGAGTTTAAAATTTATAGAAATGGCGAGGCAACATTGGATTGTCTGCAAGTATTCAAGCAACCTGTTTGCAGCCATCATGCTATTTGTGATCCCAGTATAAAACTCAAACACGCCTCTTAGTTAGTTTACTTTAATTTGTTATTTATGTGTGTGTCAACATTGGATTGTCCCAAGTATAAAACCAAACCCACAAAACATCAAAACCGTCTCCGACAATCTTATGGTCATTAGACATAAGATTTATGCATATAGGTAACATCTGCCAATATGCCATATCCAGACCGCAATCTATTTTTGCCTATTGGCTAATATGAAAATATCGGCCCGCGTATATGACATAATCAAAGTTGTTAAATCTTGATACGGTTTGTGTTTCGTTTTTTTATTTATCAGTTCTATCAATGTTGCGTATAACGCTTTATGATATCAGTATCCTACATTTGTAGTTTTAATTGTTGATTGTTATAGATGAATACCATTGCAATAATAGTTTTTGGTTGATGAATGCTATTGCAATGTAGGATGATCAGTTCTATCAATCTTGATCTCAATGGTTTAAAATCATGTTACACATACAACACGAATGCACAACAAACGCATAATTAGAGAGCGACTCGAGATATTCAGGTTAAAACCAATATATGATACTCGATGATAATATGAAACCTTCATATTCCCATCGATACTCATATATGAAACTAAAAGCGCCACTTTGTCCCTACGGTGCCCGACATTTTAATTTAAAAATATTAAATCTTAATTTGTTGTTTGGCCCTACGGAGCCGCAAACCAATAACCTACGGTTATGTCCGTAGGGGCATCTAAATGGGAATTTAATTAATAAAGGCACAGAAATGCCCTACGCCTCGATATCTTTCCCTCTCGTTCCTAAAATTTTCTCTCGTTCCCGCGTCTCCAATTTTCTCTTCGTCGCCACCGCGCGCCCTCCATTCTCAGCCCGCCACCGCCTTCCATTCTTAGCCCACCACCGCCCTCGTTCTTCCTCATCGAGTTCCTCGTCGCCGATATTTGTGCCTACATTGATGCCTCAAGCAACGAATCAAATGATGTGGATCACAAACTAATTAAATAAATTTTGAATACCAATCTGGACTGGGATTTGAATACCAATCCTAGTTTGCTATATTTTTTTATATATAGTAGATGGTGATACTTCTTTAAGTAAAAACAACCCTACACTTAAGCGAAATCATAAATCGAAACACACATATATAGAATACAACTCATACATGGGTATCCTCAAATCTAACTTTCATTGAATTTGCACGCGAACTTAAAATAACAACCTTTATACTAAAAAATTATGTATGCCATTACTTAGTAGTTTATGGTTTTTAGACGCAAAAGCCATTTGAGAAATACTTTTCCAACCCACTATTAATCCATATTCTCAATATAGTCATTGAATTTGCACGCGCACATAATAAGAAGGAGAAGACAATAATGTGGCAGAAGAAGAAGGAGAAGACAGTAATGTGGCAGAAGAAGAAAAAAATGACATTCCTCGTTCTCTGTTTCAGCATCAATCTTCTGATATGAACTAATGATGGCTTTCATATAGGCTTTTCCCTTTAGAGACTTCTTAGTGTCCAATGGAAAGAATACATCAGATTTGTGCAGGTCGGGTTCTTCTATGACTTTCAAGAGTCTCAACTGATTCTGTAAATTACACTCTAGTTGGGTGGTACTTTTACCACTTCTCACTGCAGGTGCGCTCTCTAATATCCATTTTGAATGTAATATTATCGATATTCAAAATGGATATTAGAGAGCGCACCTGCAGTGAGAAGTGGTAAAAGTAGCACCCAACTAGGGTGTAATTTACAGAATCAGTTGAGACTCTTAAAAGTCATAGAAGAACCCGACCTGCACAAATCTGATGTATGCTTTCCATTGGACACTAAGAAGTCTCTAAAGGGAAAAGCCTATGTGAAAGCCATCATTAGTTCATATCAGAAGATTGATGCTGAAACAGAGAACGAGGAATGTCATTTTTTTTTTCTTCCGTCACATTACTGTCTTCTCCTTCTGCCACATTACTGTCTTCTCCTTCTTATTATGTGCGCGTGCAAATTCAATGACTATATTGAGAATATGGATTAATAGTGGGTAGGAAAAGTATTTCTCAAATGGCTTTTGCGTCTTAAAACCATAAACTACTAAGTAATGGCATACATAATTTTTTTAGTATAAAGGTTGTTATTTTAAGTTTTCCCTTATAGAGATATGATCTAACTGCATCTATAAACTATAAGTGTGCAGAAAATTATGATAAGAAACCATAAGAAAGGGTCGTAGCCATGCATAACCTTGAATCTACATACCAAATCATGCAAAAGCATGCACTTATTGTCACCTTGCCTTGGAATATAAAATATCTTGGAAGACTATAAGCGAGCATTTAAATGCAGTTAGATCATATCTCTATAAGGGAAAATTACTTATATTGTCAATGTTTGATTGTCTAGTTGTTGGTGATGCGTCCATATCAGGGACAGAGGCCACTCCCGTTCCTCCAGGTATGTTTATATATTATATAGGGCATGTATATTGATTTAGAATGCTATATCATAAATATACACACATTCCTTTTGCTCTTAGTCATCCAACTCATTATCATGGGCTGCTTGATGAGATTAGATTTGCGCCTGATGATCTACAAGAGCTTGTTCACTCCCTGTCATATGTGTAAGCAGCGCTATATGCGAGTTTACCTTGTTAGTATGTATGTACTGAAATTAATTAATATTATTCAAATTTTGATACATGCAGATACCAGAGGAGCACATCTTCTATCTCTGCAGGTAAGGCTTTGAATTTGTTGATTTTGCTGTTTCTTGTCAATTTTATAGACCAGTATGTGCTAAATATAATGTTCTGACAGTTGCTAGGGGGAAGGCAACATTCGAGGCTGCTGACCCCAGTCCTGGACGCCGCACACGGACGGCACCACGGAGGTTGGGAGAGAGGCCGAGGATTGGGCTCTAGCAGGGCCCATATGAGGTTGGACTCCACCCCGGTGGTTACTTCCTCCGTCTCCAGTGAGCGACGTATCCAGCAGGAACAGGAGAGCTTGAAGGCCACCATTCAGGAGTTGAATGAGATGCTGGTATGTATACTACTTAATAGTAAAATATAATGTCATATTATAGATATCAACATATCCAATATCAGTACATAGCCTGAGCTTATTTGGTTGTAGACTTATGTTTTATTAATCATACATGTACATATCAAATTAAAATAAACTACAGTTTTCCAAACTAGATATCCAAATGGGGTTTCGAAATAACTCGATAATGATAAGAATTCGAATGTGGGTGTAGGAGCGGGTGGTTGAGCAGGCCCAGGCCTGGGGAACGATTTTACCGGACAGAACGATCCGAGGCTGCTGACCCCAGTTCTGGACGCCGCACACGGAGGGCACCACGGAGGTTGGGAGAGGCCGGGGATTGGGCCCTAGCAGGGCCCATATGAGGTTAGACTCCACCCCGGCGGTTACTTCCTCCGTCTCCAGTGACCGGCATGTCCATCATGAACTGGATAGCTTGAGGGCCAGCGTTCAGGAGTTGAAGGAGATGCTGGTATGTATACTACTTTATAGTAAAATATCATTTCATATTATATACATATCAACATATCCATAATTAGTACGTAGCTTGAGCTTATTTGGTTTTAGACTTAAGTTTGATTAATCATACATACATATGTAATTGAAATAAACAACGCTTTTCCAAACTAGATATCCAAACAGGGTTTCGAAATAACTTAATAATGATACGAATTCGAATAATAAACAGTTCTTACACGCTTCTTACACACGTTATATCCAGACGCGACAGGGTAGATCGGCCGAGCCTCCACACGCATCTCCTTCGGCTGCGGCTCCGCAAGCCACTACATCGGCTGCGGTTCCGCAGACAGCTCCTGTAGCTCCACCGCCCACTCAGACTCCCGCTCGCGACGAATTGCAGAGTTTATTGACCGAGGAGCAGGCGCGCGTTATTCTATCGTTATTCAGAGGTGGAGCTGGACCGAGCTAGGGTAGATTTTTGGTTCTTTTTTTTTGAAACATGTATTTATTTATATCATACACATTGTACTACATTTTGAAACGATATTGATATTGGTTTGTATTTATATCATATTCAGTTTTTGTGTTTCTTTTGTATATTATATATATGCGTGAGATGTGATTATGAATACTGCAATATATGATTTGATTGATGTATATATTATTGTGCACAAGGCGGGAAAAAATCAAGCAGCCCATTTTTTAAAAAAAATTATAGACAATATGTACCAACGGATTAATCCGTAGACACACATTTTACCCCTACGGATATATCCGTAGGGGCTAAATATCAGCAGTAACTGATATTTCCCCCAGATGTCAGTGCCAGGGGGTTGGGAACCCCTACGGCGTTATCCGTAGGGGCAAAATATCAGGAATCCTGAATTTGTGCCCCTACGGAAAAGTACCTACGAATATATCCGTAGGGGGTAGTACATGTCCCTACGGGTATATCCGTAGGGCCAAGTAATTTATTAAAATAAACCGTAAATAATATAAAATCTTATACCCTACGGCTTAATCCGTAGGAGCAACTGGACCTACACATATATCCGTAGGGGCAAAAATTTAACCGTAGGGGCAAGTTCAGGGCCTCAACTTGCACCTGCGGCCTTTGCACCTACGGGGTATTTTTTCACCCCTACGTATATATCTGTAGGGGCAACCCTTCTTTGTAGTAGTGGATATCAAGTTTATTACGCAATAGGTTTTCAGAAAAACCTGTCGTAGCCCTCCGTCATTTCAGATAAGTACTAGTTAGTATTCGTGCTGCGGTTGTTTGGCATGCGTCAAGGCGTAGTGTACGGTAGCTAACTACTGCTTATCTGCTAGCATACGATGCGATTGGATTAGGGTATTCGTACGGCGTTGTTTGGCATGCGTCAAGGGTCGTGCGGGTGGGTTTAATTCAATCAAGAAATGTACGGGTTGAACTTGACTAGCAGACTATGGGTTGTTTGGCATGCGTCAAGGTCATAGCGAGCTAGGGGAAAAATATTATCGGGAATTTCAAGTGTTGAAATTTGAAATGAGATTACATACCTTCTATGAAATAGTTGGATCCCGATACCCGCTGCGAGTAAGAGTTACTCCTGGGAGAGTTTTATACATTACAATTAGCCGATCAAGTAGGTGTCTAGAATGGTGTCAACGAGGTTACGCCTCTGGGAAAACGAGGTTTACATTAATTAGGTTCGTGCGAAAGCACGGGGGACCTCCCTCAAAGTACCGACACTGGCCTGGCTGAAAGATTGGCGAACTTGTAGTGTGTAATTAATCCCGGCTAGTCTTTCCTTTTAGGGTTTGAAGGAAGATTTGATAAAAAGCAGTGGGAGCCATCCTGATTAGATAAAATAATAACCAATCTATTCTTGCAAGAGCGCACGCTGAGTGTTTTCTTCTCTCTCTCTCCAGGTAGCGACCATATCACGCCTTAATCAAGATAATAAAACGGAATATTGACCGAACCCGCTTGTTATACTGAGCTGGGGAACGTTGGTCCCGCTCCAACTTATAATAGTTATAAGACAGAGCAGGAAATTGGGGATTACCAGAATTCCCGTGCCGCCCAAACGAAGAGAGTGCATGCTGATGCATCATCTTCGGGTGTGTTCACTACAAAGAACTGTTTCTCTGTATCCTCTACGTCCTGGGTATGTGATACCAGATCAGGATCCCAGATATGTAATCAGTTACATAGGGCTACAGAAAGGTAGAGAACTGAGAACGGGTGATAAGTTTCATGAGACAGAAAACGGGGCAAGAGTTGCAGCCAAGTCTGTTGGTCACTGTCACCCTGTATTACCAATACATTGATTCTGAACAAATGTTATTAGATACCGAACCTGATATACAAAATCATATCTGTCTCTTTATTAGTAAAGAAACGGTAAAATTTTGTATTGTTGGATAATGTTTTGAACATTTCCTATATCAAAAGTTGATCGGTTCAGGCACGTTATCTAAAAGCATTAATGTTCTAAATCAAACTACAGTTCTTAGTATACGGAACACACACAAGAGGAAGAGTTCAGAACTGAACGAATCCTTCTTGAGGCATTGTAGACTAGGTCATATCAATGCGACCCGACTAGCTGAAGTTACATGTAGATGTATATTTAAATCAGTTTGAATTTACATCTTATGAAACTTGCCAGTCATGTCACAAAGATAAAATGACCATAGCCCTGTTTATTGGAAACAGAGAAAGAGTTAGTAAATTCTTGGGATGATACATGTTGATGTATGTAAATTCCCCTGTCTACATATGCCAGAACTGGTTCTTTGTACTTCATTACATTCTCTGATAATCTCTCAAGATTCAGACATATGTTCCTGTTGAAGCACAAGTCTGAACCTTTTGAGATATTCACGGAATATAAGATAGAAGTAGAGAACCAAAATACGGGTAAAAGTATTATGTCCTTTGATGTGATCAAGGAGGAGAATACTTGAGCACGAAAATCCTGGATTATTCCAAAGGAGAATGAGATTCTCTCTCATCATTACTCCTCCGTATGCACCATAGCACGATGGTATATCGGGGCGGAGCTATCTCACCCTATATGATAAGGTGTGCTCTATGATGAGTACTACTGAGTTACCTATTTCCTTTTTGGGAGTTATGCACTTGAGAAGCTGCATACCTATTGAATAGGGTTCAAATCAAATCAGTTGCCTACCACTTCATATTTGATATGATAAGGGAAGAGCCCATCTCTCAAGTTAGTTGAGATTTGGGGTTGTCCAGCCTATGTCTGAAAAGCAAAATCCGGACAAGCTCGAGGCAAGGTCTGTAATGTAGAACTGGAAAGGTTCCAGCTATACAAACTACAGCAGATGATCTGATAAAACCAAAGGATTCAATAGTTACCAACGAACCTCAGCCTCTCCACCGATCTAGTAGGGTTCCTCACCAAACTGAGAGATACTTCGGTTTCTCGATGACAGTGGGAGCGAGGATTGCATCATGAGATGATGACCCAACTAGTTTCGACCTGGCCATCAGGAGTGGGACTCTGTAAGAATGGCTGGATGCTTAGCGATCTGAGATGGAATCCTTATACACCAACAAAGTATGGACTTTGGTTGCTATATCTGAAGGGTTAAATCCCCATCAGGAGCAAGTATATCTTGTGAAGATTACTTGGTGTAAATGGAAAAGTTGAGACTTTCAAAGCTAGACTTGATAAAGCTTTTCGTCATCGACCAGGCGTGGATAATGATGAAACCTTTTCAAGTGGCTATGCTTAAGTCCATCCAGATCCTACTTGCCACGGCTACATACCATGACTACGATATCTGGCGGTTGGGTGCCATGACTGCTTTTCTAAATGATATTTTAGAAGAGAACGTCTATAAGTACACAGCCAGAGGGCTTCGTAGACAGTGGGAGCAGCGGAAACGTGTACAAGATGCTTTATAGGATAAAGCAGGTATCGCGGAGTTGGAACATCTGTTTTGATGTGTTAGTCAAAGAGTTTGACATCATCAAAATGGTAGATGAACCTTGTATAAACAATAAAGGTAGTAGGGAGTATGGTAATGATTCTCATAGAGTACGTGGATGACATACTCTTGATAGGGAAGGAGTTTCCTATGCTACGCTCGATCAATCTCCGCTTATCACTAGGATTCTCCATATAGGATCAAAGTGATACCTACTAAATCCTGTATTTTGGATCTATGAGATAGATCTAATTGGATGTTAGGATACTCACTAGTTGTAGTGAGATAGTATCAATTGATCCTGGGGAGAATCACTGGAAGTGTTCCAGGGTGATAAAGACGACTGAATGTCAGTCACAGGCATTGTCTTTACCCTCAGTAAAGGGACGGTATGTTGGAAGAGTTCCAAGCTAGACACCGTGACATACTAGACGATAAAGGCAGGATACATCGCTGCTTAAAATGCTACCAAAGAAGCAGTCTGGGTGTATATTAGTTCATAAGATGAACTTCATTCCTACCATTGTGAGACAATGGAGTTGTGGCTATGCCAAGGAACGCCGGTCCCATCAATGATCCAGACATATTCTAAGGCAGTGTCACCTGATCATGGTGATGGTTGATCTCCAGGGTGATCGAGGTTTGGAGAGTAGACTCAGAGGACAACACAGCGGATCCACTCACAAAGGCCTGTTCCCAGAGAGAGATTTTTATGGGATGGTTGAGTATGAGATACTGCAACCACTGCTATCAGATGGCCCTAGTGCAAGTGGGAGATTGTTAGTTATATGTATGCCCTAGAGGCCATTACTATACATATGATGTATATTGTAGTGGATGCTGGGACATATATAGGGAGGACTTTCTTGCTCGACATGATAGTATGCTATCTGGTTAATCTTTACCTTAACGTGTACACTGATTGTCTCCCTGTTACCTGTTGGTAAAGCCCTTAGGATCTGTACTTGACTACCTGGACTATGATGCGGATCATACTAGTGGGGACATGGTAGTCCATAAGTACATCCTTCAAAGTCCCTAGTCGTGGGTGTATCGAGACGGGGCATCGATATACCAGAGTAGACTAGCGTGTACCTTCTCGACCCATATAGATGGGCGATGGATGATCCCATATCCATCGGTGTTTGACATCAGAGATGATATACGGGTGCTCAGTAGAGACTGGGTACACTGGACGGACTCGCCGAGAACTCCCAGATGGTATTATACCTCACGTCAGATGGCAGTTCTCTGGTGACACTGGTACAGAGTAGTCTGTTGACCCGAGATCGTCATAGAGTCTTGTGTGGTTCCCACTGTGCTTTGATTTCCATCTTACCATGTCCAAGAGGGCGTGCAAAACGGTGGTTTTTGGGTACAGTCCCGAGTCACATGGAGGCAATGAGCGATAGGAGGGGATTCATCTCTCCCGGTATAGGGGGTTGATGTTGCGCTGTGTTCGATTGGCTATAACAGGAAATCCCTGGCCAGGGTTGCTGAGATTTACTGGTAAGTGTTACCAGTAGTTTCTCGAATTGTTATAGACCTCATATCGACACGACTTATCGAGCTATTGGGGTCTGACGTTTACCACCCCTAGGCGAGATATGCGACATATCAGACGATCAGACCGGACTGTACGGTAGTGTTACTGGTTGGATTCACTGGAGTGTGAGCGGGCTTGCTCGTCGATCTTCAGATCGCTCAATACCCGGGTGGCCGTTACGTTTAGCAGACCGCTTGCGGCTTGTGGATGTTTGATATGATCATCATCCGCTGCCGGCGTATTGACGAGTCTTTAGAGTCCTACACAGAGGTTTCCTGGCTCAAGCGAAACGAAATAGGAGCGCATATGAGATATGTGCGGGACCGAGAATAATACGAGTATGTGATACCGCATTCTATTCTCGCGATGAATGTATCGAATGGTTATATGCGATATAACCTAGTTATCGAATCGAGGGTTGATTCGATAAGCCGATACATTGGATACTAGTCGGTTATATGCGATATGACCGGATCGTTAAATCAAGTGTTGATTTAATGATTTAATGCATAATTATATATTTGATACATTACTTTGCATTAACTGGTATTGGTTCACTTTAAATGGATTTTCTCACTTGGTGTACAAGTTGTATATGTGATATACTTTTTGTGCAAATGATTGTATCATGTTTGATGATACATGTTAACTTGGATTTGTGTGAAGATTAAACCATGGTTGTGAGAGTGGTTAGGGTTTTGTTTATTCTACCATTATTTATTTATTCATTTATTTGTTTATTCTTTTGGAAAAGATAAAGAGAAAAGAATGGTGGCTAATTTTGTTTCATGTTGAAGCTTCTTGAAGCTTTGATCAAGTCAACCATTCTTATCTCATCCTTAACCCTAACCATTCCCACTAACCCTAGTTTAATCTCTACACTTGACTATGGTTTACATTATGATAAGTTTTCATTTTCTTTTCATTTTTTAAAAAGAACTTATCATAACACTTTCTTTTTCTTCTTCATCTTCTTCACTTGAAGAAGCTTGCTTCATCAATGGTGATTGATGAAAACAAGTGAGAAATCCAATTCTAAAGTCTACCCACTTCCTATTTCTTCATCCTCTACCTCTTTCCAAGTAGTAGAGTGTGTTTTCTTCACAAGTTTCATGACTTGGTGAAGTTGGAGCTTGATCTAGCGATGCCTCGACGTAGATCATCTTCGGCATGGACATCGACGACCTAGCTTGCCCATTCTCCGACGAAGCCGACGCTAGAGCCCGGAAACTCATTTGGACAGCGAGGGGACTTCGTTGTGGATCTATGGAGGTGGAGCACCGGATCTACAAAGGTTGTATTTCCGTATTCTTTATAGTTAAGTTGTTAACTAGTTTCTTTTTCGCCTAGACATCTAGCCAACGATCCGTTCTAGGGTTTCTCGGCACCTAGATTTTTTGAAATTGGCATGGTTGATGCCTTGTGAGACCTCACTAGTATGCCTAGGAACCCTACAAGATCAACATCTTGAGTACATTTTAATAGTATCCCAGTACATGCCACATCACCTATGGACCAACCGCAGAAGGGCAAACCCAACCCTCACAAATAGCACCACTAAACTGCTGCAAACCCTAAGGTTCGAAGGTGTTCCATGGGCATTACGTCGAGTTAGGGTTTCATTCTTCTAGAGGGTCCATAGCATTACTTGCATTGTCTTCCGAATACTTTTAACTTGGAAATGGGTTCCTGACATTCGATCGTCTCTATCGACTACCAACGAATCTACGTGAAGTCATCTCTAGCTGGAATCAATCAATCTGATGACCTCGCATCGGGGTAAGCGAACGAACCACATGTCCTACTCATTCATCCTTGGGTGACTAGCGACCTTCCATCATATCTCTAAGCATATGCTCATGCTGCAGCAGCTCCAATCATCTGGGCTATATCTCGTCATTTGCAGCAATAACTGGCTCATTCGTCCGTACGCTGAACAGCGCCTCAATCATCACGAATAAGCGATATATCAATGGTCATCATATCCTGGTTGGCCTCTAGTAGTAGCCCGATCCTCTGGTGCTGATCTGCACGTCCGAGAAATCTCGTAAAAGCGATCTGTCAAACGCTCGTGGTGCGAAAACACAATAAAACGATGCCTCTCTATGCAATCGTACGTCCCTGGAATCATGTCCTGGTCAGTCCTCGTCCATGAAGAGCTCGTGCTAACGCAACTCTAGCCGTAGCTCTCTCTGCCCGTGTAATTGTGGCAGCAAATCATAACCAGTATCGATGAGGATAGATCATAGAAATGAATATAATAATGTGCAAGGAAATGTACATCCTAAGGTTTCTTAAGCGGAGTAGCGTATCGTAAGTATGCCGCGGAACATACGTACGGTACGTCACTCTACTCAAGCTACCTACTCCATCAACCAAGGGTCATCCTACGCGACGAAAGTTCGGCTATAATACTCCCTCGACTAAGTCTAAGTTCCGTAAGGTCAAGCCTAAGTTCCGTATATATATAACGCTCTAGGCTCCGCATAGTCAAACTTAGACTCGAACCAAGGTTAACCTAGCGCTCTGATACCAACTTTGTCACGACCCTAAATAGCACGTGACTGGCCCTTGAATCATATGAAGCCTATAGGACCCCATCTAATTCAAGTAAGCCAAAAGCCCAGAAATCTAAAACCTTTTATTTTAGGAGTAAATAAGGAAAACTAGTTTTAAGAAGTGAAGAAAACACGTTTTTAAAAACAAGGTTTTTAAATAAGTAAGCCGAATATGCATTTTTAAAATCTTTAGTCTTTTCTGAAAATTTCGGCAGAGTTTCCTCTGTAAATACTGGCCCCAAACGGGGTACAACATGAATAATATATATACAATGATAAAAGGCATCCCCAAGCGGGAGCTAGCTCTTCGTCAATCGACGGTCACAACCACGCAAGCAGTAAAATATACAACGCCGAAGGGCGAGGATCAAAACTCAAAGGAAACCTCAAAATCAGCATGAAAACCATAATACTACAACGCGCGACTCTAGGGTCGAAACAATACATAACTGGTTTTCTAAGTATGAAACAATATACAAGTTTGGTTGATGGAATTAGTAGATACAACTGAATAATACATGTACAATGGTGGTTCTGATGCAAAAGAACCCACCTACCAAAGCAAATCACCCGTAAGGAAAGCAGTATGCCAGAAGCCGCAATGGAACCTGTACGGCAAAACCTGCAAGAACTGTGGCACAACGGAGGTGAGTTGCCAACTCGTGAAAAGAAAACACCATAGAGCAGAAATCGTATGTATGACACAATCCTAGGTCAATACGATCAGATAAATATATAAACCTCAAATGAATAAGTCTGAAGCATGATAAGGTGGCAATGTTACATCTATACATGGGTGTAGTGCCAAGTGCTCGTGCCAGAGTCTCAAGTAATAACATATCATAAATATGAGGTATGATCAATGTCGACTATATCATGAAGTCTATGAATATGTGAATATCATCCAACTATGTGATCAATGTCATCAATGTCAACTATAAGTATGTGGAAATCGTCCACGTGTCACCTAATGATAATAAGCATCATGCATGTAAATATCATAAAGCATCTGCATGGAAGTATGAGGATGTAAATCAACATGGGTCGCTCGCGACATATCAAATCATGGAACCTGAGTGTCAAGTATCGACACTCGAAAACATCATGAAACCCGTGCCTAGCATCGGCACGTAAATCCTCATATATATAGGGCTCCGTCGGTCCGGATCGGCCCATATCATCTCTCAACTCCGGTCGGTATCCCCCAGATATCCGCCGAGCTCAAATACAATCACCGGTAAGTAGTACTCCCCTGCCAGGCTCACCGTCTAACATATACGAGTCTTCTTGCCCTGGGGTAACTCACCGGGTCCACCATGCACCCGCAGACGGTGCCTACCTCTCCTCGAATCGGGTTTCACATGTCGCTCTCAGAACCGAGAAAACACATGGTGGACGCACTGAAATATCATATCAAGGGTAACCGGGTTTTTACAAACATTACATACTCTCTTTTGAGGTACCCACGATTCCCAAATCCAGAAATATCATAGAAACAACATATCTCAATGCGTATAATCATAAAGCATGATGTATGCGAAATGTAAAAGAAATGTAAGCATATCAGTATATCATGCAACATGGAATAGTAATATGCACATATTGAGGGAAACCGCTCTTTTAAAATGAATCAGTTTAAAGAGTATCTTGCGGTTCCCAAATCTCCAAATCAAGCCAGAATCATCAATGTATGTGCAATTACGTATGTATACAAGTAGGAGTGTACAATAGATATGTGCACAAGAATGAGTGTACAGTATGTAAGTACACAAGTATGAGTGTACAGTATGTAAGTACACAAGTATGAGTGTACAGTATTACAATATGTATGTGCACAAGTATGAGTGTACAGTATGTAAGTACACAAGTATAAGTGTAAAGTATGTAAGTGCACAAGTACGAGTGTACAGTATGTAAGTACACAAGTATGAGTGTCACGACCCAAAATTTTGCCCGTAACTGGCACTTAAACTACGTAACGTCTACAGGCCTACGCAACTCAAGTAAGCCGAAACCCAGAAATGTAAACCACCCAAATCTGGATCAACGGAGAAAAACATGGTTTTAACATTTGGAAAATCACATGTAAAATTTCTAACTCTTGTTTTCCTTTTGAAAAATTTCTGCAGCACCTCCTTTGTAAAAGCTAGCCCCGAAAACGGGTACAACACAGATAATATATAAAGCATCCCAAATGGGAGAAAAATCACGCCCAACGGTGGAGACAACCACCACAAGATATAAATACGACGCCGAAGCGAAGAATCTAAAAGGAAACTGCAATAAGAAGTAACTTTCCAACATAACCGGCTCCCACGAACACGACACCCAAAGTCACCAAAATATACAACATAGAATCCTCACAAGTCGTCTCTAAGTCATATACAAATAGTGGTAGATGGAGAATTCTAGATCCAAAAAATATATATACAATGTACAGGCAGATAACCGCAAACCCACCTAAAAGCAAAGGCCTCACTGCCTAACGTAGCGGTATCCGCAAAAGTAGAGATGATAAGACGCCCTGCCGCGACTACTCAGAGGGAAAGTCCTGCAAAACACTGTGGCACAACGGGGGTGAGTTGCCAACTCGTGAATAGTAAATAACATCATACTGAAATCGCAAGTATGCAATAACAACAATGATCAATAGCATGCAAGCTGGTAGCATGAGTATGACAATATGAATATGCAACTATCATGATCAAGGTACACCACCAGGGTACTATATCTATATGAATCAATGCATATCAAGTGAATACTTAGTGCGGGATAGTAAATAATCTCATGAACAAATCATAAACATGGAAAAACACGGTGTAACTCCACAACACCCCAAATCCCAAAATACTCAGATCGGCCCTCAAATCCTGTATGTCTCGTGGAACCCGAGTGTCAAACATCGACACTCTATTGTACAGATGATGTATATTAGATTGGATGCTTAGACATATATAGAGATGACTTTCTTGCTCGATATGATAGTATGCTATCTGGTTGCTCTTTATCTTAACATGTATACTTGTCTCTTTATACTGTCTTAGAGTTACATGTTGGTAAAGCCCTTAGGATGTGTACTTGACTACCTGGACTATGTTGCGGATCATACTAGTGGGGACATGGTAGTCCATAAGCACATCCTTCAAGGTCCCTAGTCGTGGGTGTATCGAGACGGGGCATCGATATACCAGTGTAGACTAGCGTATACGCTTCTCGACCCAAGAGATGGGCGATGGATGATCCCATATCCATTGGTGTTTGACATCAGAGATGGTATACGGGTGCTCAGTGGAGACTGGGTACACTGGACGGACTCGCCGAGAACTCCCAGTTGGTATTATACCTCACGTCAGATGGCAGTTCTCTGGTGACACTTGTACAGGTTAGTCTGTAGACCCGAGATCGTCATAGAGTCTTGTATGATTCCTACTGTGCTTTGATTTTCACCTTACCACGTCCATAAGGGCGTGCAAAACGGTGGTTTTTGGGTACAGTCCCGAGTCACATGGAGGCAATGAGCGATAGGAGGGGTTTCGTCGCTCCCGGTATTTGGGGTTGATGTTGCACTGTGCTCGATTGGTCGTAACAGGGAAGTCCCTGGCCAGGGCTGATTAGAGATTTACTGGTAAGTGTTACCAGTAGTTTCTCGACCCGTTATGAGCCTCACATCGGCACGACTTATCGGTTATTGGGGTCTGACGTTTACCGCCCCTAGACTTGATATGCGACATATCAGACGAGGAGACCGGACTGTACGGGAAGTGTTGCCGGTTGGCTCGACGGGAGTTGTAGCAGGTTCGCTTGTTCTCTTCTGATCGCTCAATACCCGGGTGGCCGTTATGTTTAGCTGACCGCTTGTGGCTTGGGGGTGCTTGATATGATCATCACCCACTGTCGGCGTATTGACGAGTCTTAGAGTTCCACAATGGAGTTTCCTAGTCCAGGTGAAACGTTGTGGTGCGCGTATGCGATATGCGCATGGACCCGATTAAAATACGCGTATAGGATACCGTATATTGATCGGGCGACTTGCTTTTGGTGGGGTCATATGTGATATGGCCGGATTGATAAATCAAGTGTTGATTTATCATTTAACCATTAGTTTCTCACTTGAAATCCTTTCTTGAGTTTGATGGATGTATGCATGCATGTATGCCTTCTTTATAGATTCATGCACATATGGATGTACATACACACATACATACATACATACATACATCCTTCATGGTTGTACATACATGAAAATGGTGGCAATATAAGACTCACACCATGGTTTTATATATGGATTTTATTGCATTTGATTTAAAACAAAAAGGAAAAAGGAAAATGGTTATCATTGATTTGTTTCTACACTCTTCTTTTGACCTAACCATTCTCACCCACCTTTTAACCTTGGGTAAACTTTCCTTTTGTGTTTTAACTCAAGTTCAATAAGATATTCATTGTTTAACCATGGTTTGAGATGAGAACAAGAAAATATATATACATATATTTTCATTTTTCTCAATAAGAGTTATTCTTTTCACTCTTGAAAAAATATAGCCATCATCTTCTTCTTCCTCTCTCACTTGCTCTCTAGACTTTTGTAGAGAGCAAATTACATAACAAGATTGGATTTTAAAGTGAGAATAAGAACCACAACATCATTCTACACAAGTTTAGCCCACTTGTTTAGAGTGTTATCTTCATTTCTTCTTTTGAAAAGTGAAGTTGCAAGCTTGGACTAGGAGCTTCGGGTGGATCGTCGTGGACACTAGGAGACCTCAAGCGAACCCTCCTCCAACCCTCAAGTGGCCAAGGAGTCTAGCGTATAGAGCTACAAAGGTTGTACTCTCAAAACCCTAGCATTTCTTTCTTGTGATGATGTGTAGTTTATGAAACCCTAATTTTTCTAGGAACGATCCGATGTTTGTTAACTTTGCACCCTAAAAATACTATCTTTGATACATGTGATGCTTCCAATCCCTACATGAGGTGCTAGGCTAACCCAACATTGGTATCAGAGCCGACCTAGAACATTAGGCGACACTTTAACGAAGTTAAAACCCCGATCGAACCCGATATCGACAAAATCAACCCCTCTGTGGACAATTTTTAAAATCTAGGATTTTTGGGAATTAAAAATACTTAAAAAATACAGCAGGGATTTCTAAGAATTACGGAGCAAAAATTATGACATGATCTGTACGTACCGCCGCGGTTCTGCGGCAATACCCTGCTTGTGCCGCGGAACCGCGCCCGTACAATGAGATCTTGGCAGTCGGTTTGCACAGTAATTCTTGTATCTGAATGTTTTATTTTATGGGTATTTTTAAACTGACTCAAGTGTTGAGTATTCAGGGGTTCATTTTGTAATTGTCGATTCGATCGGAGAATTTAATTTTGTTTTGCTATTCCGGGTAAATTAGAAAGTATTGAATTGTTCGAACGGGTGTCATTTGCTCACTTTTCATAGGGTTTAAATATTTTGGAGATACGTGCAAGTTTTGTGGTGGACCCTCTAGAAGACAACAAACCTTAACTCGATTATGTGACCATCTTGAACTGCCTTTTGAACTTTAGGGTTTGGGGCAGTACGGCGTGCCACATGTGAGGCGTTGGCTTGACCCTTCTACGGCTGGACTGCTACTACTGTGTCACACTCCGGGTTTTTGAACTCCGCTCAAGTGTTGAGCTTTAGGGAATTTTGAGTATTTGATCATTCGTTCGAAAACTTTAATACCGTCTATTTATCTGGAATGTGATGCAATGTGTGGAATTCATATAGCTAGATATGAAATACGAAATATGTGATATTTCGCATTTACGATGTCTAAAGAGAATGTGGATTCCAGATATTGCAGTTTTACACTTTATTTTCTGTGACCGTAAGTGTAGTATGTCGATATCGCCGGTTTCGTTGATATACATCAGCGATAATTGGGGTACGCATACTTACTTACGTTGATGATATATGAGATATTATGTGTTGCTGAGATATGATGTGCAGGATTGTCGCGATTGAATAGCCGGGGGGTTTTATGTGAGATGAGAGTTTTATATTTTCATTCATGTAAATTTAAATGTAATGTAATATTCTTTTATTTGGGGCACTTCCGGGTTGAGGTTGCTGCCACCAGTGCTGTATATTATTTACTTTTCCGCATTAGGATGGACCCAAGGAGGGGAGCACAGGTGACCGGGTTCTGGGGTTCAGTGGGAGGCCATCTCGAGGAGTCGAGACCGGGTCTCCTAAACTCCAGAATTGGTAGGGTCGCTTGCCGTTCTCGTAGGGGTCCAGTGTGTGGGCATGGCTATTCATCGCGACTGTGGAATCCGTATTTTCTATTGTTGGCTAAATACTAAATACGGACGTCCTAGTATATCCCACATTATATCTATGTTTCTGCTGCGATATCTGTGATGTGATCATGTGATGTGCGGTGATAGATACAGTATATAGTATATATGATATATTATATAGACGTTACTTATGTTTTGCACCCACACTAGCCCTGCCCTGCTCTGTCGTTAGTTACCTAACCTAACGGTGCGCGAGGGGACATCGAGGCAATTGCCGATGGCATAAGTGTACGTCGTATTTATCTGTGATGTTTAGGTGACTTAAATGATGGGACTTCATTAATGTGATTAATGAAAGAAAAGAAACCTAAAAGATGTTGTAGAATCAAATTTTCAAAAAAGGGTAGCTACAGTCTTGCTTTGCATAGCGGTATATATGATATACCCTGCACCTTATTCGATGAGGAAAGAGCCGAAATCCCTTCACCGAGAGTGACCTCTTTAGCAAAACTGGCAGATGCTAGAAAATTCGGTTTGGTTTTTGATTGCTTTTGGAGTTTTGCTTTGCACAGTGATATATATGATATATCTCGCACCTTATTCAATGAGGAAAGAGCCGAGATCCCTTCACCGGGAGTGACCTCTTTAGCAAAACTAATAAAAGCCTCAAAATCACTCCATTTCAAAATTTTCATTTGATTCTACAACGATATCAAGTAAATTACGCAAAAGGTTTTCAGAAAAACCTGTCGTAGCCCTCCGTCATTTCAGATAAATCCTACTTAGTATTCGTGCTACGTTTGTTGGCCTGCGTCAAGGCGTAGTGTGCGGTAGCTAACTAGTATTTATCTGTTGATGCATATGATGCAGATTGGATTGGGGTAGTCGTGCGACTTTTTTGGCCTGTGTCAAGGGTTGTACGGGTGGGTTTAATTCAATCAAGAAATGACGGGTTGAACTTGACTAGCGCAATATGGTTTGTTGGCCTGCGTCAAGGTCATATGACGCTAGGGGAAAAATATTATCGGGAATTTCAAGTGTTGAAATTTTCAATGAGATTGCATACTTTCTATGAGATAGTTGGATCCCGATACCCACTGCGAGTAATTATTACTCCTGGGAGAGTTTTACACAGGACAATTAGCTGATCAAGTAGGTGTCTAGAAAGGTGTCAACGGGGTTACGCCTCTGGGAAAATGAGATTTACTTTAATTAGGTCCGTGCGAAAGCACGGGGAACCTCCCTCAAAGTACCGACACTGGCCTGGATGAAAGATCGGCGAAGTTGTAGGGTGTAATTAATCCCGGCTAGTCTTTCCTTTTAGGGTTTGAAGGAAGATTTGATAAAAAACAGTGGGAGCCATCCTGATTAGATAAGATAATAACTAATCTGATCTTGCAAGAGCATACGCTAAAGTGTTTTCTTCTCTCTCTCTCCAGGTAGCGACCATGTCATGCCTTAATCAAGATAATAATATAGATGTATTGAATGAACCCGCATGTTATACTATGCTGGGGAACGTTGGTTCCGTTCTTTCTTATAAGAGTTATAGTACTGAACAGGACATACGGGAATACCAGGATTCCCATGCCACCCGAATGAAGAAAGTACATGATGATGCATTTTCTTCGGGTGTGTTCATTACAGAGAACTGTTTCTCCATTTGCCCTACGTCCTGGGTATTAGATACCGGGTCAGGATCCCATATATGTAATCAGTTACATGGGCTTAGTAAAGGTAGAGAACTTGGAGAAGGTGATAAAGACATAAGATTTGGAAATGGTGCAATTGTTGCAGCTAAGACTGTCGGGGAATATCACCTTGCATTACCAACTGGTAATACATTGGTTCTGAACGAATGCTATTACATGCCGAACCTGATATGCAACATTATATCAGTTTCTTTGTTGAGTAAAGAGGGATATAATTTTGTATCACAGGATAATGTTATGAACATTTTCCGTAACCAAAAGTTGGTTGGATCAGGCACGTTATGCAATGGCATTTATGTTCTAAATCAATCAACAGTTCTAAGCATAACAAACACACACAAGAGGAAGAGTTCAGAACTGAACGAATCCTTCTTGTGGCATTGTAGACTGGGTCATATCAATGCGACACGACTAGCTAAGTTGCATAAAGATGGATATTTGAATCCGTTTGAATTATCATCTTATGACACTTGCCAGTCATGTCTCAAAGGCAAGATGACTAAAACTCCGTTTACGGGACACGGAGAAAGAGTTACGGAACTCTTGGGACTGGTGCATAGTGATGTATGCGGTCCAATGTCTACACATGCCAGAAATGGTTCTGTGTACTTCATTACATTCACTGACGATCACTCTAGATTCGGATATGTGTTCCTGATGAAACACAAATCGGAAGCTTTTGAGAAATTTAGAGAATATAAACAAGAAGTCGAGAACCAAACCGGGAAAAGTATTAAAATCCTTCGATCTGATCGAGGAGGTGAATACTTGAGCATTGAATTCCTGGAATTCCTAAAAGAGAATGGGATTCTCTCTCAGCTGACTCCACCATATACACCACAGCACAACGGTGTATCAGAACGGAGGAACCGCACCCTATTAGATATGGTGCGCTCTATGATGAGCACAGCTGAGTTACCTATTTCCTTCTGGGGATATGCACTGGAAACAGCTGCAGACCTATTGAATATGGTTCCCACCAAATCCGTGCCAACCACTCCATATGAGATATGGAAACGAAAGTGACCATGTCTTAATTATGTTAAGATATGGGGTTGTCCGGTATATGTAAAAACGCAAAATCCGGACAAACTCGCGGCAAGGTCCATTCTGTGTAAGTTTATTAGATATCCCAAACATTCGCGCGGGTATATCTTCTACCACACCGAGGAACAAAAGGTGTTTGTTTCTCGACATGCCACCTTTTTAGAAAAGGAATTTCTTGAAAAAGAGATTAGTGGCAAGGAGGTAGAACTGGAAGAGGTTCCAGTAATACAGACTACGACAGAAGATTTGGTTGAACCAGAGGATTCGGTAGTTCCCAACGAACCTCAGCCCCTCCGCCGATCTAGTAGGGTTCCTCGCCAACCTGAGAGATACTACGGTTTTCTCATGGATGGTGGCAGCGAAGATTGCATCATGGAGGATGATGACCCGACTAGCTTCGAGCAGGCCATCACGAGTGGGGACTCAGTGAAATGGCTGGATGCTATGCGGTCCGAGATGGAATCCATGTACACCAACAAAGTATGGACTTTAGAAGATGCTCCTGAAGGGGTAAAACCCATTGGAAGCAAGTGGATCTTCAAGAAAAAACTTGGTGTAGATGGGAAAATGGAGACTTTCAAAGCTAGACTTGTTGCAAAGGGTTTTCGTCAAAGACCAGGTGTGGACTATGACGAAACCTTTTCTCCAGTAGCTATGCTTAAATCCATCCGGATCATGCTTGCCATCGCTGTATATCATGATTACGAAATCTGGCAAATGGATGTTAAGACCGCCTTTCTAAATGGTGATTTAGAAGAGTGCGTGTATATGACTCAGCCAGAGGGCTTCGTAGACAGTGGGAGCAGCGGGAAGGTGTGCAAGCTGCTTAAATCCATTTATGGATTAAAGCAAGCATCGCGGAGTTGGAACATCTGCTTTGACGTCGTTATCAAAGAGTTTGATTTCGTAAAAAACGTAGATGAACCTTGTGATTACAAAAAGGTGGCAGAGAGTAAGGTTGTCTTCCTCGTATTGTACGTAGACGACATACTCTTGATAGGAAATGACATTCCTATACTGCAATCGGTCAAGCTCTTCTTATCACAAAGATTCTCAATGAAAGATCTTGGTGATGCCTCCTGCATATTGGGAATCGGGATCTATAGAGATAGATCCAAACGGATATTGGGATTGTCCCAATCCAGGTACATTGACACCATACTAAAGAGATTTAGTATTGATGAATCCAAGCGTGGGAACTTACCCATGATCTCTGGAGTCACTCTCTCCAAAGAGATGTCTCCCAAGACTTATTTGGAGAGAGCTCGCATGCAAGGGATACCCTATGCTTCGGCTGTAGGTTCTACATGTACGCGATGCTATGTACCAGACCCGATGTAGCATACTCACTAAGTGTAGTGAGTAGGTATCAAGCTGATCCTGGAGAGAGTCACTGGACATCTGTGAAGAGCATTCTCAAGTACATACGAAGGACTAAACAGAAGCTCTTGGTGTATGGTAATGGAGAACTCCAAGTGGAGTCCTTTACCGATTCGAGCTTCCAGAGTGATAAGGACGACTCTAAGTCGCAGTCGGGATTTGTCTTTACCCTTTACGGAGGGGCGGTTAGCTGGAAGAGTTCCAAGCAAGAAACCGTGGAAGACTCGACGATGGAGGCTGAATACATCGCTGCCAACGATGCTGCCAAAGAGGCTGTCTGGATCAAGAAGTTCATTACTGAACTTGGAGTGGTTCCATCCATTGAGCATCCAATACCTTTGTATTGCGATAAAAATGGAGCGGTGGCTTTGGCCAAGGAACCCAGGTCCCATCAGCGATCCAGGCATATTCTGAGGCGGTATCACCTGATCCGGGAGATAGTTGATCGCCGGGAGATCGAGGTCAGGAGGGTTGACACGAAGAATAACACAGCGGATCCACTTACGAAGGCCATTCCCCAGACACAGTTTGAGAGACTCTTCGGGATGCTCGGTATGCGATACTACAGCAGCTGGCCCTAGTGCAAGTGGGAGATTGTTAGTTGTATGTATGCCCTAGAGGCCAGTATTGTACAGATGATGTATATTATATTGGATGCTTGGACATATATAGAGATGACTTTCTTGCTCGATATGATAGTATTCTATCTGGTTTCACTTTATCTTTAACATGTATACTTGTCTCTTTATACTGTCTTAGAGTTACATGTTGGTAAAGCCCTTAGGATGTGTACTTGACTACCTGGACTATGATGCGGATCATACTAGTGGGGACATGGTAGTCCATAAGTACATCCTTCAAGGTCCCTAGTCGTGGGTGTATCGAGACGGGGCATCGATATACCAGTGTAGACTAGCGTATACGCTTCTCGACCCATAAGATGGGCGATGGATGATCCCATATCCATTGGTGTTTGACATCAGAGATGGTATACGGGTGCTCAGTGGAGACTGGGTACACTGGACGGACTCGCCGAGAACTCCCAGTTGGTATTATACCTCACGTCAGATGGCAGTTCTCTGGTGACACTTGTACAGGTTAGTCTGTAGACCCGAGATCGTCATAGAGTCTTGTGTGATTCCCACTGTGCTTTGATTTCCACCTTACCACGTCCATAAGGGCATGCAAAACGGTGGTTTTTGGGTACAGTCCCGAGTCACATGGAGGCAATGAGCGATAGGAGGGGTTTCGTCTCTCCCGGTATTGGGGGTTGATGTTGCACTGTGCTCTATTGGCCGTAACAGGGAAGTCCCTGGCCAGGGCTGATTAGAGATTTACTGGTAAGTGTTACCTGTAGTTTCTCGACCCGTTATGAGCCTCACATCGGCACGACTTATCGGTTATTGGGGCCTGACGTTTACCGCCCCTAGACTTGTTATGCGACATATCAGACGAGGAGACCGGACTGTACGGGAAGTGTTGCCGGTTGGCTCGACGGGAGTTGTAGCAGGTTCGCTTATTCTCTTCTGATCGCTCAATACCCGGGTGGCCGTTACGTTTAGCTGACCGCTTGCGGCTTGGGGGTGCTTGATATGATCATCACCCACTGCCGGTGTATTGATGAGTCTTAGAGTCCCACAATGGAGTTTTCTAGTCCAGGCGAAACGTTGTGGTGCGCGTATGCGATATGCGCATGGACCCGATTAAAATACGCGTATAGGATACCGTATATTGATCGGGCGACTTGCTTTTGGTGGGGTCATATGTGATATGGCCGGATTGATAAATCAAGTGTTGATTTATCATTTAACCATTAGTTTCTCACTTGAAATACTTTCTTGAGTTTGATGGATGTATGCATGCATGTATGCCTTCTTTATAGATTCATGAACATATGGATGTACACACACACATACATACATACTTACATCCTTCATGGTTGTACATACATGAAAATGGTGGCCATATAAGACTCACACCATGGTTTTATATATGGATTTTATTGCATTTGATTTAAAACAAAAAGGAAAAAGGAAAATGGTTATCATTGATTTGTTTCTACACTCTTCTTTTGACCTAACCATTCTCACCCACCTTTTAACCTTGGGTAAACTTTCCTTTTGTGTTTTAACTCAAGTTCAATAAGATATTCATTGTTTAACCATGGTTTGAGATGAGAACAAGAAAATATATATACATATATTTTCATTTTTCTCAATAAGAGTTATTCTTATCACTCTTGAAAAAATATAGCCATCATCTTCTTCTTCCTCTCTCACTTGCTCTCTAGAGTTTTGTAGTGAGCAAATTACATAATAAGATTAGATTTTGAAGTGAGAATAAGAACCACAACATCATTCTACACAAGTTTAGCCCACTTGTTTAGAGTGTTATCTACATTTCTTCTTTTGAAAAGTGAAGTTGCAAGCTTGGACTAGGAGCTTCAGGTGGATCGTCGTGGACACTAGGAGACCTCAAGCGAACCCTCCTCCAACCCTCAAGTGGCCAAGGAGTCTAGCGTAGGGATCTACAAAGGTTGTAGTCTCAAAACTCTAGCATTTCTTTCATGTGATGATGTGTAGTTTATGAAACCCTAATTTTTCTAGGAACGATCCGATGTTTGTTAACTTAGCACCTTAAAAATACCATCTTTGGTACATGTGATGCTTCCAATCCCTACATGAGGTGCTAGGCTAACCCAACACCTGCACTGGGCTGATCTCATCCTGTCCTGAATTAGCTGGCTCCATGGTCTCCTGAACTAGCTGGGGTCCCAAAACCAGACTCTCACTAAGCTCGGTCCAACAGACTGGCGATCGACACTTCTTACCATATAGAGCCTCAAAAGGTGCCATCTGAATAGTCTCCTCAAAGCTGTTGTTGTAGGAGAACTCAATCAACGGCAAGTGACGATCCTAACTGCCACCAAAATCTGGCACACATGCACAGAGCATATCCTCCAGAGTCTGAATAGTACGCTCCGACTGTCCATCGGTCTGTGGATGAAAAGCGGTACTAAAACTCAACCGGGTACCCAAAGCTCCCTGAAGGTTCTGCCAAAGAAGGCTAGTAAACTGGGTGCCCCTGTCGGATACTATGCACGTGGGAACACCGTGCAAACGCACAATCTCATCTATATATAGCTGCGCATACTGAGCATAACCGAAAGTGGCCTTCACTGGAAGGAAGTGAGCCGCTTTCGTCAACCGGTCAACAATCACCCAAATGGAGTCATACCCTCTACTGGTCCTGGGTAGACCCACAATGAAGTCCATGAAAATCTTCTCCCATTTCCACTCTGGAACGGGTAAAGGCTGCAACTCTCCAGTCGATCTCTGATGCTCAGCTTTGACTTGCTGACAAGTCAGGCACCTCAAAACGAAGTCCGAAATATCGCGTTTCATCCCTTCCCACCAGTAAAAGTCTCTCAAGTCACGGTACATCTTGGTGGAACCTGGATGAACGCTAAAGGCCGACTGATATGCCTGCTCTAGGATCTCGCGTCTCAACCCATCAGCATCTGGTACACACAAGCGAGTCCCGCATCGTAGCACACCCTGGTCATCAATCATGAACTCCGAAACTGTACCCTGTCGAACAAGCTCAAGAATCTCGGACAAACGGGCATCACAGGGTTGCACCTCACGGATACGATCAAGTAGTAGTGGACGGGCACGGACATGAGCAAATTGCCCCCCGGTGGAGGTGAACTCGAACTGCACCCTACCATCACACAAGAGCTGCCAATCTGCAGACGACTGACGCTGAACGGCGCTCAACAGGGACAAGCTACCCCCGGTCCTACGACTCAAAGCATTAGCCACCACATTCGCCTTGCCCGGTGATAAAGGATCTCACAATCATAATCATTCACTAGCTCCATCCATCGGCGCTGTCTCAGGTTCAGATCCCACTGCTGGAAGATATACTTCAAGCTCTTGTGATCCGTGAAGATCTGACACGACTCCCCGTACAAGTAGTGTCTTCAAATCTTCAATGCAAAGACCACCGCGGCCATCTCAAGATCGTTAGTGGGGTAATTCTGCTCGTGCTTCTTTAGCTTCCTAGAAGCGTAAGCAATCACCCTATCATGCTGCATCAAAACACAGCCGAGCCCTACTCGAGAAGCATCACAATAAACAACATAGCCTCCCGATCCAGAAGGTAAAGAAAGAACTGGTGCTGTCGTCAACCGAGTCATCAACTGCTGAAAACTCTGCTCGCACGCATCAGTCCAAAGAAAAGGAACCCCCTTCCGGGTCAGTCCAGTCAGCGGTGCAGCAATACTCGAGAAATCCTGCACAAAACGGCGATAATAACCAGCTAAGCCCAAAAATCTGCGGACCTCAGTCACCGATACATGTCTGGGCCAAAGCTGTACAGCCTCAATCTTCCCCGGGTCCACCAGAATACCATCACTAGTCACCACATGACCCAGGAAGTCAACTCTATCAAGCCAAAACGCGCACTTTAAGAATTTAGCATACAGCTGGTGCTCTCTCAATATCTGCAAAGTAATCCTCAAGTGCTGCTCATGCTCCTCACGACTCCTAGAGTAGACCAGTATGTCATCAATAAACACTATAATAACTGGTCGAGGAACGGCCTGAAAATCCGGTTCATCAGATCCATGAACGCTGCTGGCGCATTGGTGTGTCCGAACGATATCACCAAAAACTCACAGTGCCCATAGCGCGTACGAAAAGCAGTCTTCGGAATGTCATCATTCCGAACCCGCTACTGATGATAACCCGAACATAAATCAATCTTAGAAAAATGTCTCGCACCTTGGAGCTGATCAAATAAATCGTCAATGCGGTGTAAAGGATACCTATTCCTCACCGTAACTCGGTTCAACTGACGATAATCCACACATAGCCTTAAACTGCCGTCCTTCTTCTTGACGAACAGAACAGGAGCTCCCCATGGCGAAACACTCGGACGCACAAGTCCCAAATCAAGCAACTCTTGCAATTGATCTTTAAGCTCTCTAAGCTCTGTCGGAGCTATCCAATAAGGCGGTATAGGAATAGGCTCCGTGCCAGGAATCAGATCAATGCAAAACTCAATATCGCGCTCTGGCGGCAACCCAGGTAACTCATCGGGAAAGACATCGGGAAACTCTCGCACGGTAGAAACCTGGTCCAATGACTCCACTGTGGCTCCAGTATCATGAATGAAAGCCAAGAATCCCCAACATCCCCTCCTCAAAAGCCGACTAGCGCACAGAACAGAAATCAAACCGTGAGGGGCGGCACCACGGTCCCCCTGCACAACAAACACTGACTCACCGGGAAAACAAAACCTAACTGTCTTATCACGGTAGTCCACGGACGCGTAGGAAGTAGCTAACCAGTCCATGCCCAGCAGAACGTCTATTTTCAACATCTCAAGAAGGATCAAGGCGACGGGCAAAACTCTATCTCCTAAACAGACATCACACGACCGTAACACGTGTCGTGCAACAAACGACTCTCCCACAGGAGTAGCCACGACCAGCGGCTGATCTAGCCAACAAGTCTATCGGCCTAACCTCGGCACGAAGTGTGTAGAAACATACGAATGCGTAGATCCCGGATCAAAAAGAACATGTGCATCATAAGAACATACAGAAAGGGTACCTGAAACCACAGCATTGGATGCCTGAGCATCTTGGTGAGTCAAGGCAAACACCCTAGCCTGCCCTCTACTGGCAACTGGCTGACCTCCGCCTCTACCACCCCGCCCTCTTGGTACAAAACCACCGCGACCCCGACCTCTCTACACAAGAGTCTGACGCGGAACAACAACCGGCATAAGGGGCAACGCCCTCTGAGGTGGAGAAAGTGGTAAGGTAACCTGCGGTACAGCTGCCTCGCTCACACGTGGCTTAGCACAATCTCGAACCCGATGACCCATACTCCCGCACCGGTAACATCCAGAAACAAACTGCTGACCCTCCTTAGGGTAAGAGCTAAAGAGACGACCTCGTCCCGAACCTCCACTATCTGAACGGGAACTGTCACGACGTCTAAACGCCCGCCTCACTGACGGATCACCAGTACGAACCTTCTTCGGTTCCGGAACAACTGATGACTCAGAAAGACGCTCCTCAACCAAAAGGGCTGCATCTACCGCTGCCGCATACGTCTCACAGTGCTGAATGCTGATGGCTAGGAACAACTGGGTAAGCAGTCCTCGAACAAACCTCTTCACCCTCATCTCCTCAGTCGCCACCCGGTACGGAGCATACACAGACAGCTCGATAAACAGTACATCATACTCAAACACCGTCATCCCCGGAGTCTAACGTAACGACTCAAATCTACGCGCTAGCGCATCCCAGACGCTCGGTGGAAGAAAACGATCGAGGAATACCGTCACAAACTCGGCCCAGGTCATAGGAGCAAAACCCGCGGCTCTGCCCCTCTCTAACGACTCACACCACTTCTGGGCCATACCCTCAAGACGAAAGTTGGCAAACTCCACCCATCTTTCAACGGAGCATCGGAGTGAACGACAAATCCTGGCCATCCGGTCGATGAACGACTGCGGATCCTCAGTAACATCTGTGCCAGTGAACACCGAAGGCCTTAGCCTCATAAAATCTGTCAATGACACAGCAATAACCTCCAGAGCTGTAACTGCGACTACCGGAACTGTAAGTACCATCATGGTCCCTGCAACGGGTAGAACAACCGCCTGCCCCTGCGCTCGGATGGTCTCTACTAAAGTCCCCACTATCTGGCGCAGATCTGCATACTAGCTCCAATCATAGCAATATGCTCCGGTACAACAGGCGTACCGCCCAGGTCAGTCCTCGCCTCAGGCGAGTCAACTCTGACCTCGGCCCTCACGGCCGCTCTCTGTGCCCTCGTAGTCTTTGGCGGCATATAGGCTGGAAATTGAAACAAGATTCGATAAGGAAACAGGAATCGAATCGGAAGGATGCATATCATCACGGAAGAATATCAATCAATAAGTCCAAAGGTCACTTAGGCGGAGTACCGTGTCGTAAGTATGCCACGGAACATACACACGCTACGTCACTCTGCTTAAGCTACCTACTCCATCATACCAAGGTCATCCTATACTCCGAAAGGTAAAACCTAGAGTTTTGATACCAACTTTGTCACGACCCAAAATTTGGCCCGTAACCGGCACTTAAACTACGTAACGTCTACAGGCGTACGGAACCCAAGTAAGCCGAAACCCAGAAATCTAAACCACCCAAATCTGGATCAATGGAGAAAAACATGGTTTTAACATTTGGAAAATCACAAGTAAAATTTCTAACTCTAGTTTTCCTTTTGAAAAATTTCGGCAGCACCTCCTTTGTAAAAGCTAGCCCCGAAAACGGGTACAACACAGATAATATATAAAGCATCCCAAATGGGAGCAAAATCATGCCCAACGGCGGAGACAACCACCATAAGATATAAATATGACGCCGAAGCGAAGAATATAAAAGGAAACTGGAATAAGAAGTAACTTTCCAACATAACCGGCTCCCACGAGCACGGCACCCAAAGTCACCAAAATACACAACACAGAATCCTCACAAGTCGTCTCTAAATCATATACAAACAGTGGTAGATGGAGAATACTAGATCCTGTAAGTCGATGTACTACACCCCAGTACTTGTGGGGAGGCGGAAATTTCAAAAACGATCTTGTTTAGTGAACGAACATCGACTAACCGCTTAAATCGAAGCTAAACGATAACTAACTAAACATATAGTTATACTAAACTACTATGCTTAGGGATTATACCAATCGAAACTAGTCCTTCTTCTTTGTGTCCTCCTTTATTCTCCTCGACCTTCTCTAGGTAGTAGACGATCCACCCGAGAGCAAAACACCAAGCTATACCTCTAACTTGAGGTAACTAATCTACTTTGATTGCTAATCAAAGAAGAAAGGATGATATAGAGTGAAGGTAATGGATGTTTAAGTCTAACTAATCCTTTGATCTCAACACATGAGGATTAAGGATTAGGGTTTGAAGATGAGAGCTTGAGGAGAGAGAAGATGATAATGATAATGAGATGAGATTGTGAGTGTATCAAAATATATTATGAAGCATTCTTATTTTAGAATAATGAATAATAGAAATGAATAAGCATGCTTCATAAATGCAAAGTGGTGATTCATTAAGCATGTGTCATTATCATTTATGGTGCAATAATGATAATGATGAATCATCCTCATGACTCACAATCTTATCCAAAGTAACCTCCTTAGTCATATCTTCTAGAAGCTTCTCGCACAATTACGAGAACGCCCCTCCGATCCGCAAAAATACGGAAAAACTTTAGACTGTAAAAATCCAATAACCGGATATCAGTAACTGGCTTAAACCAAAGCCGACTGGTAAAAACTGTCCGAAAGTCGTACGTGCGTAAACGCACGTATGCGTCCGAACCCTTTGTCGCAAAACCATGCGACCTCTATATCGTTTCGCCTGGAGTAGGAAACTCTCTGTGTGGGACTCTAGAGACTCGACTACTACGCTGGCAGTGGGTTTAACCACAGACCGCAAGCGGCACTAGCTGTACGTAATGGTCCCCAGGTAGTTGTCGATAAGAAGGCCGATGAGGAAACCCATCCGAACTCCTACTGAGTCTGATGTGACAATCTCCATACAGTCCGGTCCGTTCGTCCAAGACTATCGCATATCGGGCCTAGGGGGAGGCAAGCGTCAGTCCCCTAATAGCGGTATAAGTCGTGTCGGAGGGAAGCCCATTACACCCTGAGAAACTACTGGAACCTACCAGCAAATCTCGCTTGCCCTGGCCAGGGACTTTGCGTAATGGCTCTCTGACACAGCACGATATCTACTCCCAATACCGGGAGGGACGAATCCTGTCTAACCGCCACTGCCTCCAAGTGCTCGGGACTGCACCCAACTGCTACCTGTTTGCACGACTCCTATGAGCCGTGGTAGGGTAGCAATCTAAGAACAGTGGGACACACTCGAGGCGAAGTAGCAGTGTCAAGTCTGCGGACTATGCTGTACTCATGTCACCTGGGAACTGCTCACTGACGACTGGTATCAAACCAACCAACAGTTCCCTGTGAGTCCTGTCCGGTGTACCCGTAACCTAACGAGCACCTGCATACTATCTCCAGTACGACGTACTGACAGCTGTGGGACAGACCATCTCCCCAACTGGGATGAGAAGCGTACACACTAGTCTACTCCGGATATCGATGCTCTGTCTCGATAATCCAACGACCAGGGACCTGAATAAGGTTGTGCTTGTAGACTACCCAGCCCCCACTAGTGTGACTGCCATCACAACGCTGGTAGATAAGCAAGATCCTAAGAGCTCTATCAATACGTACACTCACATATTAAGATAGAAAAACCAAGTAGCATACTACCATGTTTAGCAAGACTGTTATATACATGTGAATATCCTAAGCTTCCATTAAGTAATATACAAACTAGTATGATACAGTAATGGCCTTCTAGGGCATAAACACTAACAATCTCCCACTTGCACTAGGGCCATGTACTGGCATATCGTAGACCAATGATCTCGAGTAGCCTCTCGAACTGAATCTGAGGAAGGGCCTTCGTGAATGGATCAGCAATGTTCTCTTCAGAAGCAACTCTCCGAACCTCGATCTCCTGACGATCAATGATCTCCCTGATCAGGTGATACCGCCTCAAGATGTGTCTGGACTTCTGATGGGACCTTGGTTCCTTCGCTAAAGCTATAGCTCCGTTGTTCTCGCAATACAAAGGTATTGGATCAACTATGGTAGGAACAACCTGAAGTTCTGCTAGGAACTTCTTCATCCAGACTGCTTCTTCTGCGGCATCGCAAGCAGCTATATACTCCGCTTCCATCGTCGAGTCAGCAACGGTGTCCTGCTTGGAGCTCTTCCAGCACACCGCCCCTCCATTGAGGGTAAAGACATAACCCGACATGGACTTGGAATCGTCCTTATCACTCTGGAAGCCGGAATCAGCAAAGGCCTCCAACCTGAGGTCTTTTCCGCCGTAAACCAAGAACATCTCCTTAGTCCTCCTCAGGTACTTGAGAATGTTCTTTACTGCTATCCAGTGTTTCTCCCCTGGGTCTGACTGATACCGGCTTACCACGCTCAGTGCGTAAGCAACATCTGGTCTGGTACACAACATCGCATACATTATAGAGCCTACCGCAGAAGCGTAGGGTATAATAGACATGCGTTCCCTTTCCAAATCAGTCTTGGGAGACATCTCTTTGGAGAGGGTGATTCCGTGACAAGCCGGTAGATTACCGCGCTTAGAATCTTCCATACTGAATCTTTTCAGTACAGTGTCGATATACCTGGACTGCGAAAGTCCCAGCATCCTCTTGGATCTATCACGATAGATCCGAATCCCCAGAATGTACGAGGCATCACCCAGGTCTTTCATGGAGAACCTGTGTGACAAGAATCCTTTGACAGATTGTAGCATAGGAATGTCATTTCCTATCAATAGAATGTCATCCACGTACAAGACGAGTAATACGACACTTCTGGCCACAACTTTACTATATATGCACGGTTCATCTGGATTTTTGATAAAGTCATACTCTTTGACTGTCTCATCAAAACAGATATTCCAACTCCGCGATGCCTGCTTTAGTCCATAAATAGACTTAAGCAGCTTGCATACTTTCCCGCTGCTCCCACTCTGATTGAAACCCTCTGGCTGATCCATATAGACGCTCTCTTCTAAATTTCCATTCAGAAAAGCCGTCTTTACGTCCATCTGCCAGATTTCATAATCATGGAAGGCAGCAATAGCAAGAAGGACCCGAATGGATTTGAGCATAGCCACTGGAGAAAAAGTTTCATCATAGTCCAAACCAGGTCTTTGACGAAAACCCTTTGCAACAAGTCTAGCCTTATAGGTTTCCACCTGTCCATCTACACCAATCTTTTTCTTGAAGATCCATTTGCATCCTATGGGTTTTACCCCATCTGGAGCAAATTCCAAAGTCCATACTTTGTTGGTGTACATGGACTCCATCTCGGTCCGCATTGCATCTAGCCATCGTACCGAGTCGCCGCTCTGGATGGCCTGCTGGAAGTCAGTAGGTTCATCATCATCTATGATGCAATCCTCTCTATCCCCATCTATGAGAAAACCGTAGTATCTCTCAGGCGGATGAGACGGCCTACTACTCCTGCGGAGGGGTGCGGGAATGTTCTGTTCTTCTTGAACCTCTGGTTCTACCAAACTTTCAGTAACAGCTTGTGGTTCTGGAATTTCTTCCAGTTCTACTTCGCTCCCACTCTTCTGATTTTCTAAAAATTCAGTTTCTAAGAAGTGGGCATGACGAGAAACAAAAACCTTTTGTTCCTCTGCGTAATAGAAATAATATCCCTTGGAGTTCTTTGGATATCCCACAAGCTTACATAGTACTGAGCGTGCCTCGAGCTTGTCCACATGCTGCTTTTTTACAAAAGCTGGACACCCCCATGTCCTAAAATGTTTTAGACAGGGTTTCTTCCCACCCCACATCTGTTATGGTGTGGTAGGCACAGTCTTGGTTGGAACCTGGTTCAAAAGATATGCCGCTGATTCTAGCGCATAACCCCAGAAAGATCGCGGTAACTCAGTATTACTCATCATGGATCGTACCATATCCAATAGGGTTCGATTCCGTCTCTCCGATACACCGTTATGCTGTGGAGTGTATGGAGGAGTAAGCTGAGAGAGAATTCCTTTCTCTTTTAGGTAACCTAGGAACTCGGCACTTAAGTATTCTCCACCTCGATCAGATCTTAGTGTCTTAATACTTTTGCCTGTTTGGTTTTCCGCTTCACTCTTATATTCCTTGAATTTCTCAAAGGCCTCGGATTTATGCTTCATTAAGAAAACATGTCCATACCTAGAGAAATCATCTGTAAAAGTAATGAAGTAGGAAAAACCACCTCTTGCATGTGTAGATATTGGACCGCATACATCACTGTGTATGAGTCCTAAGAGCTCGCTCGCTCTTACTCCTTGTCCAGTAAATGGAGTCTTTGTCATCTTTCCTTTGAGACAAGATTGACAAGTGTCATAAGATTGATATTCGAACGTGTCCAAATATCCTTCTCTATGCAACTTAGTCAACCTTCTCTCATTGATGTGACCCAGTCTACAATGCCATAAGAAAGCTTTATTTAAATCTGGAGACTTTCTTTTTAGTGTGTTCTGGACATTGAAAATTTGGAGTTGGTTTAAAACATATATGCCGTTATTTAGAGTACCGGACCCAATCAAACCATGATTAAGGTGGATGTTAACAACATCTCTTACAAACGTGAAATCATAACCTTTATTTGATAACAAGGAAACTGATATGATATTACACGTTAAGCTTGGTACAAAATAACAGTTATGTAAAACCAAAATATGTCCACTCGTCAATCCTAGGTGATAATCCCCGACGGACGCAGCTCCCACGCTAGCTCCGTTAGCAACCCTGAGGATCATATCACCTTCCTTCAGCACTCTACGGTTTCTCAGTGCCTGCAATGAATTGCAAATATGAGATCCTGATCCGGTATCCAATACCCAAGAAGTAGAGTTGATCGACAGACAATTCTCAATTACAAACACACCTGAAGTCGAAGCCACAACTTGCTTCGGTTCCTGGTTCTTGGCGTTCCACGCCTTGCAATCCTTCTTCCAGTGCCCTTTCCTGTGACAATGGAAGCACTCATCCTGACCAACTATCGGTGCTGCAAGCTTTTTCTTTCCCTTCTTTCCCACCTTACTAACACCTCCTCTAGGTTTGGGTGCGGCCTTCTTCTTCCTTCCTTTGGCCCTAGCCTTGGACCCGGAAGAAGATGCACCGCCAACAAACATAGCGGGTGTTTCCCTTGCCTTCTGCAAGGTGCCCTCTGCACTCCTTAACATGTTCAGGAGTTCCGCAAGTTCAACTTCTTTTCTTTGAAGATTGAAGTTGAGGATAAACTGGGCGTAGGTGGGAGGAAGGGACTGGAGAATAAGGTCTGTATACAGCTCATTATCCAAAGTCGTCCCAAGGTCTGCGAGCTCTTCAATATAGCCGATCATCTGTAGGACATGTTCACCTACCGATGACCCGACAGCCAACCTCGCTCGAAACAATTTCTTAGAGGTCTCGTATCTTGCTATACGAGATTGCTCTCCATAAAGTTCCTTTGTATGGAGAAATATGCCATCCAGGGACATATCCTCGTGCCTCCTCTGATGTTCATTGTCCATAGAGGCAAGCACGACGCACTTGGCTCTCGCGCAATCTAAATCCCAGGTTTTGCGGATTTCCTTATCCGCATTGCTGGATTTGGGACCAGGGACAGCAGGTGCCATAGTGGTGAGGACGTACCCCAGTTTGTCATAGGTCAAAGCCATTTTGACATTCCGCAGCCAATCTTTATAGTTTGGCCCCGTCAGTATATTTTTTTCTAAAAGTAACATAAGTCCAGTCATTTTCAGGGTCGCTGCAATTAGGAGAGAGAGAAGAAAACTCTTTAGCATGATGCTCTTGCAAGTTTAGAGTGGTTTTTAGTTTATCTAAACTGGATGGCTCCCACTGTTTCTCGAATCCTTCCTCAAACCATAAAAGAAGAATTAGCCAGGACTATTCTCATCGTACAATACTTGCTTAACCGTTCAGCCAGGCCAGTGTCGATACTTCGAGGGAGGTTTTCCAACGCTTTCGCGAAGTTCCTTAATTAAATAACCTCTTTTCTCTGGGGGCGTAACCCCGCTGACACCTTTCTGGACACCTACTAGGTTTATAGCATTGATCGTTAAGTGACGGATATCCTGATAAGTAGCATATACTCACAGTAGGATCGGGATCCAAATATCATCGTATGATAATGTTGAAGGAATCCTACCAACATTCATCAAACTCCAAATGGTATGCATCTCTTTGCAAATTTCAGTTTCTTTAGAAATTCCCGATATATGTTTTTGCCCCATGTTCTTATGATCTTGACTAAGGGCCAACAAATCATAAGTCACATGTCAAGTTCTGCCCATCATTATCCTGTTGATTTGAACCCATCCGTATATACTCTTGACTAAGGGCCAACAAAGTAATACGACTGTCCCAAACCAACTTATCTATCTATGCAACAAATGAATACCCCAGCAGCTACCAATCACTATGTCTTGACTAAGGGCCAAACAAACATAGCTTGAATACTACTGACCATTCATAAGAAATGACGGAGGGCTACGACTGGTTTTGGCGAAACCGTGAACGTAGTGAACTTGATATAACCGAAGGAACCTGATAGCTTTTAAAAGGAGTGGTTAAAGCTCCGCATTTAAAAATATCTGTTTTAAAAATAACCGAGTGGTTTCTTTTAAATTGTTCCAACGATTTAAACTTTGGTTTGTTTTCTTTGCATTACAGATAATGCGTCCCATCATTAACCTATCAATGCAGAAAACAACGAAAATACAACGTCCTCTTATGCCATCCGCATTCGCCACTGGGTCCCGTCATCACCCGTTAGGTTACTTAACTAACGACAGAGCGGGGGCTGGGCTAGCGCGGGTGTAAAACATAAGTGACGTCTAAATAGCTATCATAAATATAGATATTTTACATTCGTCTGACGCAATGATATACATTCCAGAACACAGATAAACAATATTGGATTTGCAAGCAATCTGTATTTCTTTTGAGCCTGCAAGAAAAGACAGATTACACAGTTGTGATGAATAGCCGATACCCCACCCTCGACCCCTACGGGTACGGCAAACTACCCGCCCGGCAGTTTGTGTACCCCACCTTGGGTCAGTCCTAGGAGCAAAAACAGTAAAATGAAATAATACAACGGTGGCTACAACCGCAACTTGGATGTGCCCCGCAAAAATAATATTACAACAAATTACATTTACAACAAATGAATTAAACAATAACCCATTGCTAACCCCGGCTATACACCACAACAGTCCAATACAGTTTATATGCACAAACAGATATAACCATTACAGAAATGTGCAACCCCCTGCCAACCGACATACTAGCAGTTAGGGGAGGTTTACGAACACATTTATCAATCACAGATATAATCCAACATGCAAATACTGTACAATTTCGATCGATTAAACATCATTAATATTGCTCTAAAAACTGCTCTGTTAAACTGAAACCTGAGCAAATATTAAATATTCCAGAAAACCCCAAAAACCACAGAGAACCACCACAACAAAAATGGATCCCTGAATCGTCCAAACGGCGGCGGATCCGCGGCGGAAACAGTGCTAAGCGCCGCGGATCCGCGGCTCCGTAGACGATTCAGGCCACCAAATTTTTTGTGTGTTCTTCTGGTGTCTTTTCAAGCTCTCTGAACTTCCCTGAAAAATTTTTGGACTTCATTTTAAACTCGACAGAAACTTGACAGATTTAGGGTTTTCCGGCTTCGTTTTTCCGTTCGAAATTCGTACAAATTTGCGATTAAGTTATTTATTGTTTAGCAAGGCTCTGATACCACTGTAAGTCGATGTACTACACCCCAGTACTTGTGGGGAGGCGGAAATTTCAAAAATGATCTTGTTTAGTGAACGAACATCGACTAACCGCTTAAATCGAAGCTAAACGATAACTAACTAAACATATAGTTATACTAAACTACTATGCTTAGGGATTATACCTATCGAAACTAGTCCTTCGTCTTTGTGTCCTCCTTTGTTCTCCTCGACCTTCTCTAGGTAGTAGACGATCCACCCGAGAGCAAAACACCAAGCTACACCTCTAACTTGAGGTAACTAATCTACTTTGATTGCTAATCAAAGAAGAAAGGATGATATAGAGTGAAGGTAATGGATGTTTAAGTCTAACTAATCCTTTGATCTCAACACATGAGGATTAAGGATTAGGGTTTGAAGATGAGAGCTTGAGGAGAGAGAAGATGATAATGATAATGAGATGAGATTGTGAGTGTATCATAATATATTATGAAGCATTCTTATTTTAGAATAATGAATAATAGAAATGAATAAGCATGCTTCATAAATGCAAAGTGGTGATTCATTAAGCATGTGTCATTATCATTTATGGTGCAATAATGATAATGATGAATCATCCTCATGACTCACAATCTTATCCAAAGTAACCTCCTTAGTCATATCTTCTAGAAGCTTCTCGCACAATTACGAGAACGCCCCTCCGATCCGCAAAAATACGGAAAAACTTTAGACTGTAAAAATTCAATAACCGGATATCAGTAACTGGCTTAAACCAAAGCCGACTGGTAAAAATTGTCCGAAAGTCGTACGTGCGTAAACGCACGTATGCGTCCGAACCCTTTGTCGCAAAACCATGCGACCTCTATATCGTTTCGCCTGGAGTAGGAAACTCTCTGTGTGGGACTCTAGAGACTCGACTACTACGCTGGCAGTGGGTTTAACCACAGACCGCAAGCGGCACTAGCTGTACGTAACGGTCCCCAGGTAGTTGTCGATAAGAAGGCCGATGAGGAAACCCATCCGAACTCCTACTGAGTCTGATGTGACAATCTCCATACAGTCCGGTCCGTTCGTCCAAGACTATCGCATATCGGGCCTAGGGGGGCGGCAAGCGTCAGTCCCCTAATAGCGGTATAAGTCGTGTCGGAGGGAAGCCCATTACACCCTGAGAAACTACTGGAACCTACCAGCAAATCTCGCTTGCCCTGGCCAGGGACTTTGCGTAATGGCTCTCTGACACAGCACGATATCTACTCCCAATACCGGGAGGGACGAATCCTGTCTAACCGCCACTGCCTCCAAGTGCTCGGGACTGCACCCAACTGCTACCTGTTTGCACGACTCCTATGAGCCGTGGTAGGGTAGCAATCTAAGAACAGTGGGACACACTCGAGGCGAAGTAGCAGTGTCAAGTTTGCGGACTATGCTGTACTCATGTCACCTGGGAACTGCTCACTGACGACTGGTATCAAACCAACCAACAGTTCCCTGTGAGTCCTGTCCAGTGTACCCGTAACCTAACGAGCACCTGCATACTATCTCCAGTACGACGTACTGACGGCTGTGGGACAGACCATCTCCCCAACTGGGATGAGAAGCGTACACACTAGTCTACTCCGGATATCGATGCTCTGTCTCGATAATCCAACGACCAGGGACCTGAATAAGGATGTGCTTGTAGACTACCCAGCCCCCACTAGTGTGACTGCCATCACAACGCTGGTAGACAAGCAAGATCCTAAGAGCTCTATCAATACGTACACTCACATATTAAGATAGAAAAACCAAGTAGCATACTACCATGTTTAGCAAGACTGTTATATACATGTGAATATCCCAAGCTTCCATTAAGTAATATACAAACTAGTATGATACAGTAATGGCCTTCTAGGGCATAAACACTAACAGATCCAACAAAATGATATACAATTTACAGGCAAATAACTGCAAACCCACCTAAAAGCAAAGGCCTCACTGCCTAACGTAGCGGTATCCGCAAAAGTTGAGATAATAAGACGCCCTGCCGCGACTACTCAGAGGGAAAGTACTGCAAAACACTGTGGTACAACGCGGGTGAGTTGCCAACTCGTGAATAGTAAATAACATCATACTGAAATCGAAAGTATGCACTAACAGCAATGATCAATAGCATGTAAGCTGGTAGCATGAGTATGACAATATGAATATGCAACTATCATGATCAAGGTACACCACCAGGGTACTATATCTACATGAATCAATGCATATAAACTGAATACTGAGTGCGGGATAGTAAATAATCTCTTGCACAAATCATAAGCATCGAAAAACACGGTGTAATTCAACAACACCCAAATCTTAAAATACTCAGATCGGCCCTCAAATCCTGTACGTCCCATGGAACCTGAGTGTCAAACATCGACACTTTAAAACCTCATGAAAACCAGTGCCTAACATCGACACGTAAATACTCGTATCCATACGTTCCTCGAAACCCAAGTATCCCACTTCGACACTTGTGTTCCACGTATCGGTCTTTCTGATATCCATACGTTCCTCGAAACCCAAGTATCCCATCTCGACACTTGTGTTCCACGTATCGTTCTGTCAAAATCTATATATCTCTCGGAATATAAGTGCCTAACATCGACACTTGAAATTCCCATATCGCATGAAAACATATCTCAAATGCGTAAATCCATGTAAAATAGCATATGCAACATAAAACATCAATATGAGCATATCACGGGAAAAGTCCACTATTTAATGCAGCAAGTCATTAAATATATCGTGCGGTTCCCAAAAATCCAAATCCAGAATACATATATATACAGCGTCCCATTCCACCGATATATATGCTATAAAAACTGATCATGTAACAATAGCAAAGTATATGTGCGAACATGTAGGTATAGTATGGCATATATATAGGCATGTAGGTATACAGGTATGCTATATGTCATATGCGCTATCGCACAAGTATAACTGTTTCAATGTCGCTAAATAATAGCATGGTATATCAATGAGCATTTGTGTTGTGCGTATCATGGCAATTATCGACTGTGTGTGTAGCATATCATTGGTGCTCGTGCAACATGGACTGTCAATAATAGTGCAGTGTACAAAGGATACAGTATCAGGCACAACAAGTAACTATATGCAATGTGAATCATGCAATATCTCTATATAAGCACATAAACATACGGCTAATATCATATCATATCTAGCCCCGACGCTTAACGTCATACGGGCGATTTCCCCGTAGATGTTAAATCTACTCACCAAAGGTCTCCAGCTATGAAAATCCGACCACCTGCTTCCCCTTGTTCGCACCGTCCGAAGTCCCCGCTTGCGACGCTACAAACACAAGAAATAGTGCAAACATCTCAGAAATCGACCAATATAACGTAAAACTACGTATTAAATAACGCACCAACACCAAACTAACTCGCGAGTGTGCGTCTAGTGGCTAACGCGCGTTGCAACATTACTAAACCAAACTGAGTACAGCAGCTGCATCAGATCACGATTCGTGTCGGATCACGTAACACACGGACTCAAAACACTAGATTATAGGTAAACGATCCCAGATTTTGCATACTGCAATTACTAAAAAAGTAAACAGTACCAAACACCCCTAACCAACAGCAGACAACTACCCACAAAAGCCAAACCCCAGCACCTCCCTACGTCGCCGGCGTCGCCGGAATCCTGCCTAGGGTCGCCGAGCGAGGCCGGTGGTGTGGGTCTCGTGTCTCAGGTGGTGCTCCAGGGTCACTAGTACATCACTACAATCTTGTTTGATTTTTCTGTAAAAATCCCAGGTCACAGCAGTTCACAGAGTCTCTAAAAGACACTAAAAAACCCGATATTGCACTAATCGATATCTAACGTGTTCTAATCAATATCCAACGAACTACACAACATAAAAACTTCATTTTATCAGATTAGGGATTATACCTATCACCTTTGCTCACAAGCTCCAAGCTTTCCTAGCTCTAAGTGATCCAAGAGCAAAAATCAAGACTTTTGGTATTTTTGTGATATATTTAGGAGTTTTGGAGAATTTATTGGCTTGGATTGATGAAAAAGGAGAAAGAATTGCTCAAGATCAGAAGGGGGAGGATGGAGCTCGGCCAAGAGAGGAAGGGGAGAGTTTTGTATGGATTGTTCTAGCTCATTTCATCATAAATGCCCATAAATGCATTCACATGCACATGCATGCACCTCACTGATTCCTTTAATCTTTTTCTTTTCTTTTTACACTTAAATCCCTAAGTCCAATAATTATCTAGATAAAGTGAGAAGGTTTCGGATTAACTCAACTTAATTTAATAAAAAGATCGCTTTGGAGAAATTTCCCAAAATGTAAATACCGCAATAAAATAATATTAAAATTGGGAAAAATTCTAATTGAACCAAAATGTCCCATATACCGCAAAATCAAGCGCAGTAGCTTTATTTTAGCTAAATTAGGTGCTGGCAAGTCGATATGGTCGTCTGAACACGGTCGGGTCAAAACGGAAAATACCGACAATTTAACCCTAAAACGGAAAAATTCGCATAACGATTTCTAAAACGTTACAATGAGTGTACAATAGGTATGTGCACAAGTATAAGTGTACAGTATTTAAGTACACAAGTATGAGTGTACAATATGTATATGCACAAGTATGAGTGTACAATATGTAGGTGCACAAGTATGAGTGTATAATATGTATGTATACAAGTATGCCATGCAAGGGGTCATATCCTGAACGCAACAGTCCTACAGTGTAGTGACATGGCAATTATCGATGATGAAGTGTGTGAGCCGTCATGCAGGTGTACGTGGAACATATGCATCATCGATAATGGTGCTGGTGTCCTATCAGCATGGATTTAATATAACAATAAACATATTTAAACATGCAATGCGATGCGAAAAACAAGAATATGCGGCAAATGAATAATAAACACAACAGTGTAGTATCTACATCAATGTATCTATGTCATACTATTTTGCCATTGGAAAATAGACGAATCGGGGTTTTTAGGAAAATAAGGGCTACGGTGTTTTTATGAAAAGATGCCCCTTTTGAAAATATCCGTAGAATCCCCTTGCCTATCTTTAAAATACTCCCGATTTGTTAGTTTTTGAAATAGGTATGACATCGGTCTAGCCTAACATCTACTAAGCAAACTACAGATCTAACTAACAAGCTAATCGGGAAGGGTATGGAAACCACCTAAATCTGAGTCGATATATATATATATATATATATATAACAATATAAAAGTCGGTGATCCCGCCTCAAAGGTACCGCGTACGATACAATATCATATGACATCCTCGAGTCATGAGTGCGGATCTATCATCAATATAAAGCTCGTACGATGATTTACCGTACGGCATCCCAAAAGCTGGGTACGGGTCAATATCACATTCATTTCATCAATTATCTGGTATCCTTATCATCATATCTCATGATCTGAGGTACTGATCTAAGTCTAGTATAAATCGATACCATCTATATAAATACAAATGCGTGTGTGAAACACACGTCCAAAGGCCTGCTAAAATCTCATGTCGTATCCCAAATACGAATCACATCATATCACCGATCTCATGGCGCTATGCCCAATCTCATCGACTCATCTCCAATATCATACACTATCCTCATCATCCAGGTATAAGTATAACAAGCAAGCATGTGTGTGTGGGTGGGTGTAAACCTATTCTAGGGTTCGCAACTAGGAAACTATACTAATTTACTTCTAAACCCTAATCTATCCATAGTACAACTAATCACATCTAGAATATCCATATCACACTTATATATATAGTATATATATAGTATACTAAACATCGAACTGCGGGGGTGCTATACGCCGTCCACCCGACTTCCCCCGTAGATATATTCTACTCACCTTGATCTTGCTTGCCGATGTCGATGTTGCCACCATCTTCTTCATCGTCTCGGGTCACCGTGTGGGTGTAAGTCCACGGCGGCGCCCCGGCCATCGATCCGACGCCGGAAACGCGGAAACGAAAAACTTTGCAAACTAGCAAACCGGCACCACCGTGCACTTTTATCCCGGATCGGGCCATTAACCTAGCTAATAGCAAAATACAAGATGGGTAGAGATGTATACCAAGCGATATGTGTCCTTCGGTCTTCGTCTCCACTCCGATCTCCCGCGGATCTCCATCCGTCACCTCCTTGTCGGAAAGGGCACCACGTAGCCGGGTTCGTTTACGGGCTCCCACCTCTGGACCGAGGCAACTCGGGCGCGAAGTTGGCTAGCCGACGCGTCCAAGGTTTGCTGTAGACTAGTGTAGAAAAGCTTTGTCTCTTGAGGGTTATAGAAGTTGCCATGGATGGAGGAAGTGAAGAATGATCTTTTTAGAGATTTTGTGGCAAGTAGAGAAGTAGAGGAAAAATGAGATGATGAAAATTTTCTCACTCAAAATGAACCATTCTCTTTTTCCCTCTAGTATGGTCGGCCCTCCCACATGATGGAATGAGGAGAGAGATATATCAAAGGCATAAATCAATATGTGAGGATAATTATCAAATTATCTCACATCAACAACTTATCAAATCCTAATCAAACCCCACCACCATTAATGCAAAGGAATGGACACAAAAAGAATCTTATGATGAAAGAATAATCATGATGCCTCACATATGCAAGAAACCCCTCCACAAAAAGTAATTTGCACAATTGCAAATTACCCCCCTCCATCGGAAAGTCCGGCCGTGAAGGAACAAAGGAAAACCGGCCGGAACGGAATGCAAACTGGCAACTTCAAAAAACTGATCCCGTAATAAATTACAGGAAAACCCCGCTACTGCATATACATGCCCGCATTTGTATTCCCACTGAACAAAAATGCAAAGAGACAAAATCTACACTATCTAATACTAGGATCCGGCTTAAGCCTGTTAGTTATATGTATGCCCTAGAGGCCATTACTGTACATAGGATGTATATTGTAGTGGATGCTGGGACATATATAGGGAGGACTTTCTTGCTCGACATGATAGTATGCTATCTGGTTGCTCTTTACCTTAACGTGTATACTGATTGTCTCTCTGTTACATGTTGGTAAAGCCCTTAGGGTGTGTACTTGACTACCTGAACTATGATGTGGATCATACTAGTGGGGACATGGTAGTCTATAAGTACATCCTTCAAAGTCCCTAGTCGTGGGTATATCGAGACGGGGCATCGATATACCAGAGTAGACTAGCGTATACCTTCTCGACCCATACAGATGGGCGATGGATGATCCCATATCCATTGGTGTTTGACATCAGAGATGATATACGGGTGCTCAGTGGAGACTGGGTACACTGGACGGACTCGCCGAGAACTCCCAGATGGTATTATACCTTACGTCAGATGGCAGTTCTCTGGTGACACTGGTATAGAGTAGTCTGTTGACCCGAGATCGTCATAGAGTCTTGTGTGGTTCCCACTGTGCTTTGATTTCTACCTTACCACGTCCAAGAGGGCGTGCAAAACGGTGGTTTTTGGGTACAGTCCCGAATCACATGGAGGCAATGAGCGATAGGAGGGGATTCGTCTCTCCCGGTATAGGGAGTTGATGTTGCGCTGTGTTCGATTGGCTATAACCGGAAATCCCTGGCCAGGGTTGCTGAGATTTACTGGTAAGTGTTACCTGTAGTTTCTCGAACTGTTATAGACCTCATATCGACACGACTTATCGAGCTATTGGGGTCTGACGTTTACCACCCCTAGGCGAGATATGCGACATATCAGACGATCAGACCGGACTGTACGGTAAGTGTTACTGGTTGGATTCACAGGAGTGTGAGCGGGCTTGCTCGTCGATCTTCTGATCGCTCAATACCCGGGTGGCCGTTACGTTTAGAAGACCGCTTGCGGCTTGTGGGTGTTTGATATGATCATCACCTGCTGCCGGCGTATTGACGAGTCTTTAGAGTCCTACACAGAGGTTTCCTGGCTCAAGCGAAACGAAATAGGAGCGCATATGAGATATGTGCGGGACCGAGAATAATGCGTGTATGTGATACCGTATTCTATTCTCGCGATGATTGTATCGAATGGTTGTATGCGATATAACCTAGTTATCGATTCAAGCATTGATTCGATAAACCGATACATAGGATACTAGTCGGTTATATGCGATATGACCGGATCGTTAAATCAAGTGTTGATTTAATGATTTAATGTATAATTATATATTTGATATATTACTTTGCATTAACTAGTATCGGTTCACTTTAAATGGATTTTCTCGCTCGGATGTGCACATTGTATATGTGATATACTTTTTGTGCACTTGATTGTATCATGTTTGATGATACATGCTCTCTAGGGTTTGTGTAAAGATTAAACCATGGTTGTGTAATGGTTAGGGTTTTCTTTTTCATTTATTTATTTATTTCATTTATTTTATTTTGGAAAAGAAATGGCAAAAGAAAAGAAAATGGTTGCTAGTTTTGTTTTACATTGAAAGTTCATGAAGCTTTGACTAAGTGACCATTTTGTCTTCATGCTTAACCCTAACCATTCCATTTAACCATGATTTATTCTCTACACTTGACCATGGTTGCAACATGATAAGTATTCAATTTATTTTCTATTTGGAATTAACTTATCATAACATTTATCTTCTTCTTCTTCTTCTTCTTCAAGATGAAGAAGCTTGACTTCATCAACGGTGGATTGATGAAATGAGTGAGAAATCCAATTCTAAAGTCTACCCACTTCCTATTTCTTCATCCTCTACCTCTTGCCAAGTAGTATAGGGTGTTTCCTTCACAAGTTTTCATGGCTTGGTAAAGGTGGAGCTTGATCTAGTGATGCCTCGACGTAGATCATCTTCGGCATCGTCGTCGATGACCTAGCCCGCTTTTTCTCCGATGAAGCCAACGCTAGAGCCCGGGATTTGTTTTGGACAGCAAGGGGACTTCATAGCGGAGCTATGGAGGTGGAGCACCGGATCTACAAAGGTTGTATTTCCGTTCTCTTAGTAAAGTAGTTTACTAGTTGCATCTTTCGCCTAGATATCTAGTTATCGATCCGTAGTCTAGGGTTTCTCGGCACCGTAAAGTTTGAAATTGGCATGGTTGATGCCTTGTGAGACCTCTTGAGAGTGCCTAGGAACCCTTTAGTGGTATCAGAGCCTAGCTAGAGCCTTAGGTGACGCGTAGACGAAGTTTGAAACCCGATCGACCCGAAACCCTAACATCAAAGTGCTTTCTGGACTTTTTCTAAAAACTGGGTTTTTTCCAGATTAAAAATTCTTAAAAAATTCAGCAGGAAAAACTATGAATTACGATGCAAAATTTTTTGAGTGAAGCTGCTACAGTGCGGCTGAACCACGGCAGAAGCTTGGATTCTGCGGCGGTTCCGCGGCCAATATATATTATCACTGTTTAATTTTTGCACAGTAATTCACGTTTTCAGGTGTTGAGTTTTCTGGGAATTTTTAATATTTATTCAAGAGTTGAATTTTCTGAGGTTGTTTTGGGGATTCGATGAATCGATCGGATTATTTAACTTTGTCTATTTGGCTTTCCGGATATTTTTGAATATGTTAAAAAGTTCGACCGGATATAAATACCCACTTTTTCCCCTGCCGGAAAATTTCCAAGTGTTGGATCTTTCCATGGTTTAAAGACATTCTAAGTAGTGCAAGTAACGCGATGGACCCTCTAGAAGACAACAAACCTTAACTCGATTATGTGACCGTCTTGAACTGCCCTTTGAACCTTCGGGTTTGGGGCAGTACGGCGTGCCACATGTGAGGCGTTGGCTTGACCCTTCTACGGATGGACCGTTGGTACTGAGGCACGAACTGAATGTTTTTAGACTTGTTTCATGTGTTGATCTGTATCGGGAAAACTTGGGTGTTCGGCTGTTTGATCGAAAAGTTAAACATTTTCTAATTATCCGGAATGTGATACAATACTTGGAATTCACAATAAGTTATGAGATAACTGTATGAATGTTATAAACCTAGCACTTTAGTCTCACTTGATCGGTTGCCACGGAATTTTGATGTGATCAAAAGTCCGTCGCAATCACGTAGCGTACGCGGATACTCGCCGGGTAAACTTAATAGACAGCCTCACTCCATAGCCCCGACCAAGTGACTGTAGGAGAACCCCGTCGCCGAAAGCATCCGTCCGGGTGCTTGCGGCAGCGGTGTTCCGCCTTGGTGCACTTCGTCGACGGTATCGGGGGTGCGGCCGTCTACTAAAGTTTGCGACGAGTATTCGATCAGGATGTCGGGAATCTTGTTGAATTGCCCGACTTGATATTGAAAAGTGTTTTCGATTTTGAGACTAAAATTCGGGGTTTATAATTGTTAGGCATGTGATGTCTAAGGAATTCATTTGATTAGGCATGCGATGTCTATGCAGGTTGCGGATTCCAACTGTTGTAGTTTTACACTTTCTTTTCTGTGACAGTAAGTGTAATATGTGATATCGCCGGTTTCGTTGCTATATGTCAACGACAATTGGGATGAGCATATTTACTTACGTTTATGACATGTGATGTTATGTGTTGCTGGATATGTTATATTGGATCGTCGTGTTTGAATAGACGGGGGTTTTTATGTGAGATGAGTGTTTTTCATTTTCATTCATGTAAAAAGTTGTATGTAATATTCTTTTTATTGGGGCACTTCCAGGTTGCGGAAGATGTCACCCTTTGTATATTATTTACTTTTCCGCACTAGGATAGACCCAAGGAGGGGAGCATAAGTAACCGGGTTCTGGAGTCCAGTGGGAGACCAACTCGAGGAGTCGAGTCCGGGTCTCCTAACTCTAGAATTGGTAGGGTTGCTTGCCGCTCTCGTAGGGGTCTTGGGGTGTGGGTTTGGCTATTCATCGCGACCGTGGAATCCGTGTTTTATACTGGCTCGTATTGAAAACACGGACGTCCTAGTATATCCAATATTTCATATGTTTCTTCTGCTGCGATATCTGTGATGTGATCATGTGATGTTCTGTGATAGATACAGTATATAGTATATATGATATATTATATAGACGTTACTTATGTTTTGCACTCGCGCTAGCCCTGCCCCGCTCTGCCGTTAGTTACCTAACCTAACGGTGCACGAGGGGACATCGAGGCGAATGCGGATGGCATAAGTGTACGTCGTATTTATCTGTGATGTTTAGGTACTTAAATGATGGGACTTCATTAATGTGATTAATGAAATAAAAGAAACCTAAGATGTTGTAGAATTGAATTTCAAAACAAAACAGGTAGCTACAGTTCTTGCTTTGCACAGCGGTATATATGATATATCCTGCACCTTATTCGATGAGGAAAGGACCGAGATCCCTTCACCGGGAGTGACTCCTTTAGCAATAACTGGCAGATGCTACACACTCGGTTTGTCTTTTGATTGCTTTTAAGAGTTTTTGCTCTGCACAGTGATATATGTGATATGTCCTGCACCTTATTCGATGAGGAAAGGACCGAGATCCCTTCACTGGGAGTGACTCCTTTAGCAATAACTGGCAGATGCTACACACTCGGTTTGTCTTTTGATTGCTTTTAATAGTTTTTGCTCTGCACAGTGATATATGTGATATGTCCTGCACCTTATTCGATGAGGAAAGGACCGAATAAGTTTTCATCACTTGACTATGGTTTACATTATGATAAGTTTTCATTTTCTTTTCATTTTTTAAAAAGAACTTATCATAACACTTTCTTTTTCTTCTTCATCTTCTTCACTTGAAGAAGCTTGCTTCATCAATGGTGATTGATGAAAACAAGTGAGAAATCCAATTCTAAAGTCTACCCACTTCCTATTTCTTCATCCTCTACCTCTTTCCAAGTAGTAGAGTGTGTTTTCTTCACAAGTTTCATGACTTGGTGAAGTTGGAGCTTGATCTAGCGATGCCTCGACGTAGATCATCTTCGGCATGGACATCGACGACCTAGCTTGCCCATTCTCCGACGAAGCCGACGCTAGAGCCCGGAAACTCATTTGGACAGCGAGGGGACTTCGTTGTGGATCTATGGAGGTGGAGCACCGGATCTACAAAGGTTGTATTTCCGTATTCTTTATAGTTAAGTTGTTAACTAGTTTCTTTTTCGCCTAGACATCTAGCCAACGATCCGTTCTAGGGTTTCTCGGCACCTAGATTTTTTGAAATTGGCATGGTTGATGCCTTGTGAGACCTCACTAGTATGCCTAGGAACCCTACAAGATCAACATCTTGAGTACATTTTAATAGTATCCCAGTACATGCCACATCACCTATGGACCAACCGCAGAAGGGCAAACCCAACCCTCACAAATAGCACCACTAAACTGCTGCAAACCCTAAGGTTCGAAGGTGTTCCATGGGCATTACGTCGAGTTAGGGTTTCATTCTTCTAGAGGGTCCATAGCATTACTTGCATTGTCTTCCGAATACTTTTAACTTGGAAATGGGTTCCTGACATTCGATCGTCTCTATCGACTACCAACGAATCTACGTGAAGTCATCTCTAGCTGGAATCAATCAATCTGATGACCTCGCATCGGGGTAAGCGAACGAACCACATGTCCTACTCATTCATCCTTGGGTGACTAGCGACCTTCCATCATATCTCTAAGCATATGCTCATGCTGCAGCAGCTCCAATCATCTGGGCTATATCTCGTCATTTGCAGCAATAACTGGCTCATTCGTCCGTACGCTGAACAGCGCCTCAATCATCACGAATAAGCGATATATCAATGGTCATCATATCCTGGTTGGCCTCTAGTAGTAGCCCGATCCTCTGGTGCTGATCTGCACGTCCGAGAAATCTCGTAAAAGCGATCTGTCAAACGCTCGTGGTGCGAAAACACAATAAAACGATGCCTCTCTATGCAATCGTACGTCCCTGGAATCATGTCCTGGTCAGTCCTCGTCCATGAAGAGCTCGTGCTAACGCAACTCTAGCCGTAGCTCTCTCTGCCCGTGTAATTGTGGCAGCAAATCATAACCAGTATCGATGAGGATAGATCATAGAAATGAATATAATAATGTGCAAGGAAATGTACATCCTAAGGTTTCTTAAGCGGAGTAGCGTATCGTAAGTATGCCGCGGAACATACGTACGGTACGTCACTCTACTCAAGCTACCTACTCCATCAACCAAGGGTCATCCTACGCGACGAAAGTTCGGCTATAATACTCCCTCGACTAAGTCTAAGTTCCGTAAGGTCAAGCCTAAGTTCCGTATATATATAACGCTCTAGGCTCCGCATAGTCAAACTTAGACTCGAACCAAGGTTAACCTAGCGCTCTGATACCAACTTTGTCACGACCCTAAATAGCACGTGACTGGCCCTTGAATCATATGAAGCCTATAGGACCCCATCTAATTCAAGTAAGCCAAAAGCCCAGAAATCTAAAACCTTTTATTTTAGGAGTAAATAAGGAAAACTAGTTTTAAGAAGTGAAGAAAACACGTTTTTAAAAACAAGGTTTTTAAATAAGTAAGCCGAATATGCATTTTTAAAATCTTTAGTCTTTTCTGAAAATTTCGGCAGAGTTTCCTCTGTAAATACTGGCCCCAAACGGGGTACAACATGAATAATATATATACAATGATAAAAGGCATCCCCAAGCGGGAGCTAGCTCTTCGTCAATCGACGGTCACAACCACGCAAGCAGTAAAATATACAACGCCGAAGGGCGAGGATCAAAACTCAAAGGAAACCTCAAAATCAGCATGAAAACCATAATACTACAACGCGCGACTCTAGGGTCGAAACAATACATAACTGGTTTTCTAAGTATGAAACAATATACAAGTTTGGTTGATGGAATTAGTAGATACAACTGAATAATACATGTACAATGGTGGTTCTGATGCAAAAGAACCCACCTACCAAAGCAAATCACCCGTAAGGAAAGCAGTATGCCAGAAGCCGCAATGGAACCTGTACGGCAAAACCTGCAAGAACTGTGGCACAACGGAGGTGAGTTGCCAACTCGTGAAAAGAAAACACCATAGAGCAGAAATCGTATGTATGACACAATCCTAGGTCAATACGATCAGATAAATATATAAACCTCAAATGAATAAGTCTGAAGCATGATAAGGTGGCAATGTTACATCTATACATGGGTGTAGTGCCAAGTGCTCGTGCCAGAGTCTCAAGTAATAACATATCATAAATATGAGGTATGATCAATGTCGACTATATCATGAAGTCTATGAATATGTGAATATCATCCAACTATGTGATCAATGTCATCAATGTCAACTATAAGTATGTGGAAATCGTCCACGTGTCACCTAATGATAATAAGCATCATGCATGTAAATATCATAAAGCATCTGCATGGAAGTATGAGGATGTAAATCAACATGGGTCGCTCGCGACATATCAAATCATGGAACCTGAGTGTCAAGTATCGACACTCGAAAACATCATGAAACCCGTGCCTAGCATCGGCACGTAAATCCTCATATATATAGGGCTCCGTCGGTCCGGATCGGCCCATATCATCTCTCAACTCCGGTCGGTATCCCCCAGATATCCGCCGAGCTCAAATACAATCACCGGTAAGTAGTACTCCCCTGCCAGGCTCACCGTCTAACATATACGAGTCTTCTTGCCCTGGGGTAACTCACCGGGTCCACCATGCACCCGCAGACGGTGCCTACCTCTCCTCGAATCGGGTTTCACATGTCGCTCTCAGAACCGAGAAAACACATGGTGGACGCACTGAAATATCATATCAAGGGTAACCGGGTTTTTACAAACATTACATACTCTCTTTTGAGGTACCCACGATTCCCAAATCCAGAAATATCATAGAAACAACATATCTCAATGCGTATAATCATAAAGCATGATGTATGCGAAATGTAAAAGAAATGTAAGCATATCAGTATATCATGCAACATGGAATAGTAATATGCACATATTGAGGGAAACCGCTCTTTTAAAATGAATCAGTTTAAAGAGTATCTTGCGGTTCCCAAATCTCCAAATCAAGCCAGAATCATCAATGTATGTGCAATTACGTATGTATACAAGTAGGAGTGTACAATAGATATGTGCACAAGAATGAGTGTACAGTATGTAAGTACACAAGTATGAGTGTACAGTATGTAAGTACACAAGTATGAGTGTACAGTATTACAATATGTATGTGCACAAGTATGAGTGTACAGTATGTAAGTACACAAGTATAAGTGTAAAGTATGTAAGTGCACAAGTACGAGTGTACAGTATGTAAGTACACAAGTATGAGTGTCACGACCCAAAATTTTGCCCGTAACTGGCACTTAAACTACGTAACGTCTACAGGCCTACGCAACTCAAGTAAGCCGAAACCCAGAAATGTAAACCACCCAAATCTGGATCAACGGAGAAAAACATGGTTTTAACATTTGGAAAATCACATGTAAAATTTCTAACTCTTGTTTTCCTTTTGAAAAATTTCTGCAGCACCTCCTTTGTAAAAGCTAGCCCCGAAAACGGGTACAACACAGATAATATATAAAGCATCCCAAATGGGAGAAAAATCACGCCCAACGGTGGAGACAACCACCACAAGATATAAATACGACGCCGAAGCGAAGAATCTAAAAGGAAACTGCAATAAGAAGTAACTTTCCAACATAACCGGCTCCCACGAACACGACACCCAAAGTCACCAAAATATACAACATAGAATCCTCACAAGTCGTCTCTAAGTCATATACAAATAGTGGTAGATGGAGAATTCTAGATCCAAAAAATATATATACAATGTACAGGCAGATAACCGCAAACCCACCTAAAAGCAAAGGCCTCACTGCCTAACGTAGCGGTATCCGCAAAAGTAGAGATGATAAGACGCCCTGCCGCGACTACTCAGAGGGAAAGTCCTGCAAAACACTGTGGCACAACGGGGGTGAGTTGCCAACTCGTGAATAGTAAATAACATCATACTGAAATCGCAAGTATGCAATAACAACAATGATCAATAGCATGCAAGCTGGTAGCATGAGTATGACAATATGAATATGCAACTATCATGATCAAGGTACACCACCAGGGTACTATATCTATATGAATCAATGCATATCAAGTGAATACTTAGTGCGGGATAGTAAATAATCTCATGAACAAATCATAAACATGGAAAAACACGGTGTAACTCCACAACACCCCAAATCCCAAAATACTCAGATCGGCCCTCAAATCCTGTATGTCTCGTGGAACCCGAGTGTCAAACATCGACACTCTATTGTACAGATGATGTATATTAGATTGGATGCTTAGACATATATAGAGATGACTTTCTTGCTCGATATGATAGTATGCTATCTGGTTGCTCTTTATCTTAACATGTATACTTGTCTCTTTATACTGTCTTAGAGTTACATGTTGGTAAAGCCCTTAGGATGTGTACTTGACTACCTGGACTATGTTGCGGATCATACTAGTGGGGACATGGTAGTCCATAAGCACATCCTTCAAGGTCCCTAGTCGTGGGTGTATCGAGACGGGGCATCGATATACCAGTGTAGACTAGCGTATACGCTTCTCGACCCAAGAGATGGGCGATGGATGATCCCATATCCATTGGTGTTTGACATCAGAGATGGTATACGGGTGCTCAGTGGAGACTGGGTACACTGGACGGACTCGCCGAGAACTCCCAGTTGGTATTATACCTCACGTCAGATGGCAGTTCTCTGGTGACACTTGTACAGGTTAGTCTGTAGACCCGAGATCGTCATAGAGTCTTGTATGATTCCTACTGTGCTTTGATTTTCACCTTACCACGTCCATAAGGGCGTGCAAAACGGTGGTTTTTGGGTACAGTCCCGAGTCACATGGAGGCAATGAGCGATAGGAGGGGTTTCGTCGCTCCCGGTATTTGGGGTTGATGTTGCACTGTGCTCGATTGGTCGTAACAGGGAAGTCCCTGGCCAGGGCTGATTAGAGATTTACTGGTAAGTGTTACCAGTAGTTTCTCGACCCGTTATGAGCCTCACATCGGCACGACTTATCGGTTATTGGGGTCTGACGTTTACCGCCCCTAGACTTGATATGCGACATATCAGACGAGGAGACCGGACTGTACGGGAAGTGTTGCCGGTTGGCTCGACGGGAGTTGTAGCAGGTTCGCTTGTTCTCTTCTGATCGCTCAATACCCGGGTGGCCGTTATGTTTAGCTGACCGCTTGTGGCTTGGGGGTGCTTGATATGATCATCACCCACTGTCGGCGTATTGACGAGTCTTAGAGTTCCACAATGGAGTTTCCTAGTCCAGGTGAAACGTTGTGGTGCGCGTATGCGATATGCGCATGGACCCGATTAAAATACGCGTATAGGATACCGTATATTGATCGGGCGACTTGCTTTTGGTGGGGTCATATGTGATATGGCCGGATTGATAAATCAAGTGTTGATTTATCATTTAACCATTAGTTTCTCACTTGAAATCCTTTCTTGAGTTTGATGGATGTATGCATGCATGTATGCCTTCTTTATAGATTCATGCACATATGGATGTACATACACACATACATACATACATACATACATCCTTCATGGTTGTACATACATGAAAATGGTGGCAATATAAGACTCACACCATGGTTTTATATATGGATTTTATTGCATTTGATTTAAAACAAAAAGGAAAAAGGAAAATGGTTATCATTGATTTGTTTCTACACTCTTCTTTTGACCTAACCATTCTCACCCACCTTTTAACCTTGGGTAAACTTTCCTTTTGTGTTTTAACTCAAGTTCAATAAGATATTCATTGTTTAACCATGGTTTGAGATGAGAACAAGAAAATATATATACATATATTTTCATTTTTCTCAATAAGAGTTATTCTTTTCACTCTTGAAAAAATATAGCCATCATCTTCTTCTTCCTCTCTCACTTGCTCTCTAGACTTTTGTAGAGAGCAAATTACATAACAAGATTGGATTTTAAAGTGAGAATAAGAACCACAACATCATTCTACACAAGTTTAGCCCACTTGTTTAGAGTGTTATCTTCATTTCTTCTTTTGAAAAGTGAAGTTGCAAGCTTGGACTAGGAGCTTCGGGTGGATCGTCGTGGACACTAGGAGACCTCAAGCGAACCCTCCTCCAACCCTCAAGTGGCCAAGGAGTCTAGCGTATAGAGCTACAAAGGTTGTACTCTCAAAACCCTAGCATTTCTTTCTTGTGATGATGTGTAGTTTATGAAACCCTAATTTTTCTAGGAACGATCCGATGTTTGTTAACTTTGCACCCTAAAAATACTATCTTTGATACATGTGATGCTTCCAATCCCTACATGAGGTGCTAGGCTAACCCAACATTGGTATCAGAGCCGACCTAGAACATTAGGCGACACTTTAACGAAGTTAAAACCCCGATCGAACCCGATATCGACAAAATCAACCCCTCTGTGGACAATTTTTAAAATCTAGGATTTTTGGGAATTAAAAATACTTAAAAAATACAGCAGGGATTTCTAAGAATTACGGAGCAAAAATTATGACATGATCTGTACGTACCGCCGCGGTTCTGCGGCAATACCCTGCTTGTGCCGCGGAACCGCGCCCGTACAGTGAGATCTTGGCAGTAGGTTTGCACAGTAATTCTTGTATCTGAATGTTTTATTTTATGGGTATTTTTAAACTGACTCAAGTGTTGAGTATTCAGGGGTTCATTTTGTAATTGTCGATTCGATCGGAGAATTTAATTTTGTTTTGCTATTCCGGGTAAATTAGAAAGTATTGAATTGTTCGAACGGGTGTCATTTGCTCACTTTTCATAGGGTTTAAATATTTTGGAGATACGTGCAAGTTTTGTGGTGGACCCTCTAGAAGACAACAAACCTTAACTCGATTATGTGACCATCTTGAACTGCCTTTTGAACTTTAGGGTTTGGGGCAGTACGGCGTGCCACATGTGAGGCGTTGGCTTGACCCTTCTACGGCTGGACTGCTACTACTGTGTCACACTCCGGGTTTTTGAACTCCGCTCAAGTGTTGAGCTTTAGGGAATTTTGAGTATTTGATCATTCGTTCGAAAACTTTAATACCGTCTATTTATCTGGAATGTGATGCAATGTGTGGAATTCATATAGCTAGATATGAAATACGAAATATGTGATATTTCGCATTTACGATGTCTAAAGAGAATGTGGATTCCAGATATTGCAGTTTTACACTTTATTTTCTGTGACCGTAAGTGTAGTATGTCGATATCGCCGGTTTCGTTGATATACATCAGCGATAATTGGGGTACGCATACTTACTTACGTTGATGATATATGAGATATTATGTGTTGCTGAGATATGATGTGCAGGATTGTCGCGATTGAATAGCCGGGGGGTTTTATGTGAGATGAGAGTTTTATATTTTCATTCATGTAAATTTAAATGTAATGTAATATTCTTTTATTTGGGGCACTTCCGGGTTGAGGTTGCTGCCACCAGTGCTGTATATTATTTACTTTTCCGCATTAGGATGGACCCAAGGAGGGGAGCACAGGTGACCGGGTTCTGGGGTTCAGTGGGAGGCCATCTCGAGGAGTCGAGACCGGGTCTCCTAAACTCCAGAATTGGTAGGGTCGCTTGCCGTTCTCGTAGGGGTCCAGTGTGTGGGCATGGCTATTCATCGCGACTGTGGAATCCGTATTTTCTATTGTTGGCTAAATACTAAATACGGACGTCCTAGTATATCCCACATTATATCTATGTTTCTGCTGCGATATCTGTGATGTGATCATGTGATGTGCGGTGATAGATACAGTATATAGTATATATGATATATTATATAGACGTTACTTATGTTTTGCACCCACACTAGCCCTGCCCTGCTCTGTCGTTAGTTACCTAACCTAACGGTGCGCGAGGGGACATCGAGGCAATTGCCGATGGCATAAGTGTACGTCGTATTTATCTGTGATGTTTAGGTGACTTAAATGATGGGACTTCATTAATGTGATTAATGAAAGAAAAGAAACCTAAAAGATGTTGTAGAATCAAATTTTCAAAAAAGGGTAGCTACAGTCTTGCTTTGCATAGCGGTATATATGATATACCCTGCACCTTATTCGATGAGGAAAGAGCCGAAATCCCTTCACCGAGAGTGACCTCTTTAGCAAAACTGGCAGATGCTAGAAAATTCGGTTTGGTTTTTGATTGCTTTTGGAGTTTTGCTTTGCACAGTGATATATATGATATATCTCGCACCTTATTCAATGAGGAAAGAGCCGAGATCCCTTCACCGGGAGTGACCTCTTTAGCAAAACTAATAAAAGCCTCAAAATCACTCCATTTCAAAATTTTCATTTGATTCTACAACGATATCAAGTAAATTACGCAAAAGGTTTTCAGAAAAACCTGTCGTAGCCCTCCGTCATTTCAGATAAATCCTACTTAGTATTCGTGCTACGTTTGTTGGCCTGCGTCAAGGCGTAGTGTGCGGTAGCTAACTAGTATTTATCTGTTGATGCATATGATGCAGATTGGATTGGGGTAGTCGTGCGACTTTTTTGGCCTGTGTCAAGGGTTGTACGGGTGGGTTTAATTCAATCAAGAAATGACGGGTTGAACTTGACTAGCGCAATATGGTTTGTTGGCCTGCGTCAAGGTCATATGACGCTAGGGGAAAAATATTATCGGGAATTTCAAGTGTTGAAATTTTCAATGAGATTGCATACTTTCTATGAGATAGTTGGATCCCGATACCCACTGCGAGTAATTATTACTCCTGGGAGAGTTTTACACAGGACAATTAGCTGATCAAGTAGGTGTCTAGAAAGGTGTCAACGGGGTTACGCCTCTGGGAAAATGAGATTTACTTTAATTAGGTCCGTGCGAAAGCACGGGGAACCTCCCTCAAAGTACCGACACTGGCCTGGATGAAAGATCGGCGAAGTTGTAGGGTGTAATTAATCCCGGCTAGTCTTTCCTTTTAGGGTTTGAAGGAAGATTTGATAAAAAACAGTGGGAGCCATCCTGATTAGATAAGATAATAACTAATCTGATCTTGCAAGAGCATACGCTAAAGTGTTTTCTTCTCTCTCTCTCCAGGTAGCGACCATGTCATGCCTTAATCAAGATAATAATATAGATGTATTGAATGAACCCGCATGTTATACTATGCTGGGGAACGTTGGTTCCGTTATTTCTTATAAGAGTTATAGTACTGAACAGGACATACGGGAATACCAGGATTCCCATGCCACCCGAATGAAGAAAGTACATGATGATGCATTTTCTTCGGGTGTGTTCATTACAGAGAACTGTTTCTCCATTTGCCCTACGTCCTGGGTATTAGATACCGGGTCAGGATCCCATATATGTAATCAGTTACATGGGCTTAGTAAAGGTAGAGAACTTGGAGAAGGTGATAAAGACATAAGATTTGGAAATGGTGCAATTGTTGCAGCTAAGACTGTCGGGGAATATCACCTTGCATTACCAACTGGTAATACATTGGTTCTGAACGAATGCTATTACATGCCGAACCTGATATGCAACATTATATCAGTTTCTTTGTTGAGTAAAGAGGGATATAATTTTGTATCACAGGATAATGTTATGAACATTTTCCGTAACCAAAAGTTGGTTGGATCAGGCACGTTATGCAATGGCATTTATGTTCTAAATCAATCAACAGTTCTAAGCATAACAAACACACACAAGAGGAAGAGTTCAGAACTGAACGAATCCTTCTTGTGGCATTGTAGACTGGGTCATATCAATGCGACACGACTAGCTAAGTTGCATAAAGATGGATATTTGAATCCGTTTGAATTATCATCTTATGACACTTGCCAGTCATGTCTCAAAGGCAAGATGACTAAAACTCCGTTTACGGGACACGGAGAAAGAGTTACGGAACTCTTGGGACTGGTGCATAGTGATGTATGCGGTCCAATGTCTACACATGCCAGAAATGGTTCTGTGTACTTCATTACATTCACTGACGATCACTCTAGATTCGGATATGTGTTCCTGATGAAACACAAATCGGAAGCTTTTGAGAAATTTAGAGAATATAAACAAGAAGTCGAGAACCAAACCGGGAAAAGTATTAAAATCCTTCGATCTGATCGAGGAGGTGAATACTTGAGCATTGAATTCCTGGAATTCCTAAAAGAGAATGGGATTCTCTCTCAGCTGACTCCACCATATACACCACAGCACAACGGTGTATCAGAACGGAGGAACCGCACCCTATTAGATATGGTGCGCTCTATGATGAGCACAGCTGAGTTACCTATTTCCTTCTGGGGATATGCACTGGAAACAGCTGCAGACCTATTGAATATGGTTCCCACCAAATCCGTGCCAACCACTCCATATGAGATATGGAAACGAAAGTGACCATGTCTTAATTATGTTAAGATATGGGGTTGTCCGGTATATGTAAAAACGCAAAATCCGGACAAACTCGCGGCAAGGTCCATTCTGTGTAAGTTTATTAGATATCCCAAACATTCGCGCGGGTATATCTTCTACCACACCGAGGAACAAAAGGTGTTTGTTTCTCGACATGCCACCTTTTTAGAAAAGGAATTTCTTGAAAAAGAGATTAGTGGCAAGGAGGTAGAACTGGAAGAGGTTCCAGTAATACAGACTACGACAGAAGATTTGGTTGAACCAGAGGATTCGGTAGTTCCCAACGAACCTCAGCCCCTCCGCCGATCTAGTAGGGTTCCTCGCCAACCTGAGAGATACTACGGTTTTCTCATGGATGGTGGCAGCGAAGATTGCATCATGGAGGATGATGATCCGACTAGCTTCGAGCAGGCCATCACGAGTGGGGACTCAGTGAAATGGCTGGATGCTATGCGGTCCGAGATGGAATCCATGTACACCAACAAAGTATGGACTTTGGAAGATGCTCCTGAAGGGGTAAAACCCATTGGAAGCAAGTGGATCTTCAAGAAAAAACTTGGTGTAGATGGGAAAATGGAGACTTTCAAAGCTAGACTTGTTGCAAAGGGTTTTCGTCAAAGACCAGGTGTGGACTATGACGAAACCTTTTCTCCAGTAGCTATGCTTAAATCCATCCGGATCATGCTTGCCATCGCTGCATATCATGATTACGAAATCTGGCAAATGGATGTTAAGACCGCCTTTCTAAATGGTGATTTAGAAGAGTGCGTGTATATGACTCAGCCAGAGGGCTTCGTAGACAGTGGGAGCAGCGGGAAGGTGTGCAAGCTGCTTAAATCCATTTATGGATTAAAGCAAGCATCGCGGAGTTGGAACATCTGCTTTGACGTCGTTATCAAAGAGTTTGATTTCGTAAAAAACGTAGATGAACCTTGTGATTACAAAAAGGTGGCAGAGAGTAAGGTTGTCTTCCTCGTATTGTACGTAGACGACATACTCTTGATAGGAAATGACATTCCTATACTGCAATCGGTCAAGCTCTTCTTATCACAAAGATTCTCAATGAAAGATCTTGGTGATGCCTCCTGCATATTGGGAATCGGGATCTATAGAGATAGATCCAAACGGATATTGGGATTGTCCCAATCCAGGTACATTGACACCATACTAAAGAGATTTAGTATTGATGAATCCAAGCGTGGGAACTTACCCATGATCTCTGGAGTCACTCTCTCCAAAGAGATGTCTCCCAAGACTTATTTGGAGAGAGCTCGCATGCAAGGGATACCCTATGCTTCGGCTGTAGGTTCTACATGTACGCGATGCTATGTACCAGACCCGATGTAGCATACTCACTAAGTGTAGTGAGTAGGTATCAAGCTGATCCTGGAGAGAGTCACTGGACATCTGTGAAGAGCATTCTCAAGTACATACGAAGGACTAAACAGAAGCTCTTGGTGTATGGTAATGGAGAACTCCAAGTGGAGTCCTTTACCGATTCGAGCTTCCAGAGTGATAAGGACGACTCTAAGTCGCAGTCGGGATTTGTCTTTACCCTTTACGGAGGGGCGGTTAGCTGGAAGAGTTCCAAGCAAGAAACCGTGGAAGACTCGACGATGGAGGCTGAATACATCGCTGCCAACGATGCTGCCAAAGAGGCTGTCTGGATCAAGAAGTTCATTACTGAACTTGGAGTGGTTCCATCCATTGAGCATCCAATACCTTTGTATTGCGATAAAAATGGAGCGGTGGCTTTGGCCAAGGAACCCAGGTCCCATCAGCGATCCAGGCATATTCTGAGGCGGTATCACCTGATCCGGGAGATAGTTGATCGCCGGGAGATCGAGGTCAGGAGGGTTGACACGAAGAATAACACAGCGGATCCACTTACGAAGGCCATTCCCCAGACACAGTTTGAGAGACTCTTCGGGATGCTCGGTATGCGATACTACAGCAGCTGGCCCTAGTGCAAGTGGGAGATTGTTAGTTGTATGTATGCCCTAGAGGCCAGTATTGTACAGATGATGTATATTATATTGGATGCTTGGACATATATAGAGATGACTTTCTTGCTCGATATGATAGTATTCTATCTGGTTTCACTTTATCTTTAACATGTATACTTGTCTCTTTATACTGTCTTAGAGTTACATGTTGGTAAAGCCCTTAGGATGTGTACTTGACTACCTGGACTATGATGCGGATCATACTAGTGGGGACATGGTAGTCCATAAGTACATCCTTCAAGGTCCCTAGTCGTGGGTGTATCGAGACGGGGCATCGATATACCAGTGTAGACTAGCGTATACGCTTCTCGACCCATGAGATGGGCGATGGATGATCCCATATCCATTGGTGTTTGACATCAGAGATGGTATACGGGTGCTCAGTGGAGACTGGGTACACTGGACGGACTCGCCGAGAACTCCCAGTTGGTATTATACCTCACGTCAGATGGCAGTTCTCTGGTGACACTTGTACAGGTTAGTCTGTAGACCCGAGATCGTCATAGAGTCTTGTGTGATTCCCACTGTGCTTTGATTTCCACCTTACCACGTCCATAAGGGCATGCAAAACGGTGGTTTTTGGGTACAGTCCCGAGTCACATGGAGGCAATGAGCGATAGGAGGGGTTTCTTCTCTCCCGGTATTGGGGGTTGATGTTGCACTGTGCTCTATTGGCCGTAACAGGGAAGTCCCTGGCCAGGGCTGATTAGAGATTTACTGGTAAGTGTTACCTGTAGTTTCTCGACCCGTTATGAGCCTCACATCGGCACGACTTATCGGTTATTGGGGCCTGACGTTTACCGCCCCTAGACTTGTTATGCGACATATCAGACGAGGAGACCGGACTGTACGGGAAGTGTTGCCGGTTGGCTCGACGGGAGTTGTAGCAGGTTCGCTTATTCTCTTCTGATCGCTCAATACCCGGGTGGCCGTTACGTTTAGCTGACCGCTTGCGGCTTGGGGGTGCTTGATATGATCATCACCCACTGCCGGTGTATTGATGAGTCTTAGAGTCCCACAATGGAGTTTTCTAGTCCAGGCGAAACGTTGTGGTGCGCGTATGCGATATGCGCATGGACCCGATTAAAATACGCGTATAGGATACCGTATATTGATCGGGCGACTTGCTTTTGGTGGGGTCATATGTGATATGGCCGGATTGATAAATCAAGTGTTGATTTATCATTTAACCATTAGTTTCTCACTTGAAATACTTTCTTGAGTTTGATGGATGTATGCATGCATGTATGCCTTCTTTATAGATTCATGAACATATGGATGTACACACACACATACATACATACTTACATCCTTCATGGTTGTACATACATGAAAATGGTGGCCATATAAGACTCACACCATGGTTTTATATATGGATTTTATTGCATTTGATTTAAAACAAAAAGGAAAAAGGAAAATGGTTATCATTAATTTGTTTCTACACTCTTCTTTTGACCTAACCATTCTCACCCACCTTTTAACCTTGGGTAAACTTTCCTTTTGTGTTTTAACTCAAGTTCAATAAGATATTCATTGTTTAACCATGGTTTGAGATGAGAACAAGAAAATATATATACATATATTTTCATTTTTCTCAATAAGAGTTATTCTTATCACTCTTGAAAAAATATAGCCATCATCTTCTTCTTCCTCTCTCACTTGCTCTCTAGAGTTTTGTAGTGAGCAAATTACATAACAAGATTAGATTTTGAAGTGAGAATAAGAACCACAACATCATTCTACACAAGTTTAGCCCACTTGTTTAGAGTGTTATCTACATTTCTTCTTTTGAAAAGTGAAGTTGCAAGCTTGGACTAGGAGCTTCAGGTGGATCGTCGTGGACACTAGGAGACCTCAAGCGAACCCTCCTCCAACCCTCAAGTGGCCAAGGAGTCTAGCGTAGGGATCTACAAAGGTTGTAGTCTCAAAACTCTAGCATTTCTTTCATGTGATGATGTGTAGTTTATGAAACCCTAATTTTTCTAGGAACGATCCGATGTTTGTTAACTTAGCACCTTAAAAATACCATCTTTGGTACATGTGATGCTTCCAATCCCTACATGAGGTGCTAGGCTAACCCAACACCTGCACTGGGCTGATCTCATCCTGTCCTGAATTAGCTGGCTCCATGGTCTCCTGAACTAGCTGGGGTCCCAAAACCAGACTCTCACTAAGCTCGGTCCAACAGACTGGCGATCGACACTTCTTACCATATAGAGCCTCAAAAGGTGCCATCTGAATAGTCTCCTCAAAGCTGTTGTTGTAGGAGAACTCAATCAACGGCAAGTGACGATCCTAACTGCCACCAAAATCTGGCACACATGCACAGAGCATATCCTCCAGAGTCTGAATAGTACGCTCCGACTGACCATCGGTCTGTGGATGAAAAGCGGTACTAAAACTCAACCGGGTACCCAAAGCTCCCTGAAGGTTCTGCCAAAGAAGGCTAGTAAACTGGGTGCCCCTGTCGGATACTATGCACGTGGGAACACCGTGCAAACGCACAATCTCATCTATATATAGCTGCGCATACTGAGCATAACCGAAAGTGGCCTTCACTGGAAGGAAGTGAGCCGCTTTCGTCAACCGGTCAACAATCACCCAAATGGAGTCATACCCTCTACTGGTCCTGGGTAGACCCACAATGAAGTCCATGAAAATCTTCTCCCATTTCCACTCTGGAACGGGTAAAGGCTGCAACTCTCCAGTCGATCTCTGATGCTCAGCTTTGACTTGCTGACAAGTCAGGCACCTCAAAACGAAGTCCGAAATATCGCGTTTCATCCCTTCCCACCAGTAAAAGTCTCTCAAGTCACGGTACATCTTGGTGGAACCTGGATGAACGCTAAAGGCCGACTGATATGCCTGCTCTAGGATCTCGCGTCTCAACCCATCAGCATCTGGTACACACAAGCGAGTCCCGCATCGTAGCACACCCTGGTCATCAATCATGAACTCCGAAACTGTACCCTGTCGAACAAGCTCAAGAATCTCGGACAAACGGGCATCACTGGGTTGCACCTCACGGATACGATCAAGTAGTAGTGGACGGGCACGGACATGAGCAAATTGCCCCCCGGTGGAGGTGAACTCGAACTGCACCCTACCATCACACAAGAGCTGCCAATCTGCAGACGACTGACGCTGAACGGCGCTCAACAAGGACAAGCTACCCCCGGTCCTACGACTCAAAGCATTAGCCACCACATTCGCCTTGCCCGGTGATAAAGGATCTCACAATCATAATCATTCACTAGCTCCATCCATCGGCGCTGTCTCAGGTTCAGATCCCACTGCTGGAAGATATACTTCAAGCTCTTGTGATCCGTGAAGATCTGACACGACTCCCCGTACAAGTAGTGTCTTCAAATCTTCAATGCAAAGACCACCGCGGCCATCTCAAGATCGTTAGTGGGGTAATTCTGCTCGTGCTTCTTTAGCTTCCTAGAAGCGTAAGCAATCACCCTATCATGCTGCATCAAAACACAGCCGAGCCCTACTCGAGAAGCATCACAATAAACAACATAGCCTCCCGATCCAGAAGGTAAAGAAAGAACTGGTGCTGTCGTCAACCGAGTCATCAACTGCTGAAAACTCTGCTCGCACGCATCAGTCCAAAGAAAAGGAACCCCCTTCCGGGTCAGTCCAGTCAGCGGTGCAGCAATACTCGAGAAATCCTGCACAAAACGGCGATAATAACCAGCTAAGCCCAAAAATCTGCGGACCTCAGTCACCGATACATGTCTGGGCCAAAGCTGTACAGCCTCAATCTTCCCCGGGTCCACCAGAATACCATCACTAGTCACCACATGACCCAGGAAGTCAACTCTATCAAGCCAAAACGCGCACTTTAAGAATTTAGCATACAGCTGGTGCTCTCTCAATATCTGCAAAGTAATCCTCAAGTGCTGCTCATGCTCCTCACGACTCCTAGAGTAGACCAGTATGTCATCAATAAACACTATAATAACTGGTCGAGGAACGGCCTGAAAATCCGGTTCATCAGATCCATGAACGCTGCTGGCGCATTGGTGTGTCCGAACGATATCACCAAAAACTCACAGTGCCCATAGCGCGTACGAAAAGCAGTCTTCGGAATGTCATCATTCCGAACCCGCTACTGATGATAACCCGAACATAAATCAATCTTAGAAAAATGTCTCGCACCTTGGAGCTGATCAAATAAATCGTCAATGCGGTGTAAAGGATACCTATTCCTCACCGTAACTCGGTTCAACTGACGATAATCCACACATAGCCTTAAACTGCCGTCCTTCTTCTTGACGAACAGAACAGGAGCTCCCCATGGCGAAACACTCGGACGCACAAGTCCCAAATCAAGCAACTCTTGCAATTGATCTTTAAGCTCTCTAAGCTCTGTCGGAGCCATCCAATAAGGCGGTATAGGAATAGGCTCCGTGCCAGGAATCAGATCAATGCAAAACTCAATATCGCGCTCTGGCGGCAACCCAGGTAACTCATCGGGAAAGACATCGGGAAACTCTCGCACGGTAGAAACCTGGTCCAATGACTCCACTGTGGCTCCAGTATCATGAATGAAAGCCAAGAATCCCCAACATCCCCTCCTCAAAAGCCGACTAGCGCACAGAACAGAAATCAAACCGTGAGGGGCGGCACCACGGTCCCCCTGCACAACAAACACTGACTCACCGGGAAAACAAAACCTAACTGTCTTATCACGGTAGTCCACGGACGCGTAGGAAGTAGCTAACCAGTCCATGCCCAGCAGAACGTCTATTTTCAACATCTCAAGAAGGATCAAGGCGACGGGCAAAACTCTATCTCCTAAACAGACATCACACGACCGTAACACGTGTCGTGCAACAAACGACTCTCCCACAGGAGTAGCCACGACCAGCGGCTGATCTAGCCAACAAGTCTATCGGCCTAACCTCGGCACGAAGTGTGTAGAAACATACGAATGCGTAGATCCCGGATCAAAAAGAACATGTGCATCATAAGAACATACAGAAAGGGTACCTGAAACCACAGCATTGGATGCCTGAGCATCTTGGTGAGTCAAGGCAAACACCCTAGCCTGCCCTCTACTGGCAACTGGCTGACCTCCGCCTCTACCACCCCGCCCTCTTGGTACAAAACCACCGCGACCCCGACCTCTCTACACAAGAGTCTGACGCGGAACAACAACCGGCATAAGGGGCAACGCCCTCTGAGGTGGAGAAAGTGGTAAGGTAACCTGCGGTACAGCTGCCTCGCTCACACGTGGCTTAGCACAATCTCGAACCCGATGACCCATACTCCCGCACCGGTAACATCCAGAAACAAACTGCTGACCCTCCTTAGGGTAAGAGCTAAAGAGACGACCTCGTCCCGAACCTCCACTATCTGAACGGGAACTGTCACGACGTCTAAACGCCCGCCTCACTGACGGATCACCAGTACGAACCTTCTTCGGTTCCGGAACAACTGATGACTCAGAAAGACGCTCCTCAACCAAAAGGGCTGCATCTACCGCTGCCGCATACGTCTCACAGTGCTGAATGCTGATGGCTAGGAACAACTGGGTAAGCAGTCCTCGAACAAACCTCTTCACCCTCATCTCCTCAGTCGCCACCCGGTACGGAGCATACACAGACAGCTCGATAAACAGTACATCATACTCAAACACCGTCATCCCCGGAGTCTAACGTAACGACTCAAATCTACGCGCTAGCGCATCCCAGACGCTCGGTGGAAGAAAACGATCGAGGAATACCGTCACAAACTCGGCCCAGGTCATAGGAGCAAAACCCGCGGCTCTGCCCCTCTCTAACGACTCACACCACTTCTGGGCCATACCCTCAAGACGAAAGTTGGCAAACTCCACCCATCTTTCAACGGAGCATCGGAGTGAACGACAAATCCTGGCCATCCGGTCGATGAACGACTGCGGATCCTCAGTAACATCTGTGCCAGTGAACACCGAAGGCCTTAGCCTCATAAAATCTGTCAATGACACAGCAATAACCTCCAGAGCTGTAACTGCGACTACCGGAACTGTAAGTACCATCATGGTCCCTGCAACGGGTAGAACAACCGCCTGCCCCTGCGCTCGGATGGTCTCTACTAAAGTCCCCACTATCTGGCGCAGATCTGCATACTAGCTCCAATCATAGCAATATGCTCCGGTACAACAGGCGTACCGCCCAGGTCAGTCCTCGCCTCAGGCGAGTCAACTCTGACCTCGGCCCTCACGGCCGCTCTCTGTGCCCTCGTAGTCTTTGGCGGCATATAGGCTGGAAATTGAAACAAGATTCGATAAGGAAACAGGAATCGAATCGGAAGGATGCATATCATCACGGAAGAATATCAATCAATAAGTCCAAAGGTCACTTAGGCGGAGTACCGTGTCGTAAGTATGCCACGGAACATACACACGCTACGTCACTCTGCTTAAGCTACCTACTCCATCATACCAAGGTCATCCTATACTCCGAAAGGTAAAACCTAGAGTTTTGATACCAACTTTGTCACGACCCAAAATTTGGCCCGTAACCGGCACTTAAACTACGTAACGTCTACAGGCGTACGGAACCCAAGTAAGCCGAAACCCAGAAATCTAAACCACCCAAATCTGGATCAATGGAGAAAAACATGGTTTTAACATTTGGAAAATCACAAGTAAAATTTCTAACTCTAGTTTTCCTTTTGAAAAATTTCGGCAGCACCTCCTTTGTAAAAGCTAGCCCCGAAAACGGGTACAACACAGATAATATATAAAGCATCCCAAATGGGAGCAAAATCATGCCCAACGGCGGAGACAACCACCATAAGATATAAATATGACGCCGAAGCGAAGAATATAAAAGGAAACTGGAATAAGAAGTAACTTTCCAACATAACCGGCTCCCACGAGCACGGCACCCAAAGTCACCAAAATACACAACACAGAATCCTCACAAGTCGTCTCTAAATCATATACAAACAGTGGTAGATGGAGAATACTAGATCCTGTAAGTCGATGTACTACACCCCAGTACTTGTGGGGAGGCGGAAATTTCAAAAACGATCTTGTTTAGTGAACGAACATCGACTAACCGCTTAAATCGAAGCTAAACGATAACTAACTAAACATATAGTTATACTAAACTACTATGCTTAGGGATTATACCAATCGAAACTAGTCCTTCGTCTTTGTGTCCTCCTTTATTCTCCTCGACCTTCTCTAGGTAGTAGACGATCCACCCGAGAGCAAAACACCAAGCTATACCTCTAACTTGAGGTAACTAATCTACTTTGATTGCTAATCAAAGAAGAAAGGATGATATAGAGTGAAGGTAATGGATGTTTAAGTCTAACTAATCCTTTGATCTCAACACATGAGGATTAAGGATTAGGGTTTGAAGATGAGAGCTTGAGGAGAGAGAAGATGATAATGATAATGAGATGAGATTGTGAGTGTATCAAAATATATTATGAAGCATTCTTATTTTAGAATAATGAATAATAGAAATGAATAAGCATGCTTCATAAATGCAAAGTGGTGATTCATTAAGCATGTGTCATTATCATTTATGGTGCAATAATGATAATGATGAATCATCCTCATGACTCACAATCTTATCCAAAGTAACCTCCTTAGTCATATCTTCTAGAAGCTTCTCGCACAATTACGAGAACGCCCCTCCGATCTGCAAAAATACGGAAAAACTTTAGACTGTAAAAATCCAATAACCGGATATCAGTAACTGGCTTAAACCAAAGCCGACTGGTAAAAACTGTCCGAAAGTCGTACGTGCGTAAACGCACGTATGCGTCCGAACCCTTTGTCGCAAAACCATGCGACCTCTATATCGTTTCGCCTGGAGTAGGAAACTCTCTGTGTGGGACTCTAGAGACTCGACTACTACGCTGGCAGTGGGTTTAACCACAGACCGCAAGCGGCACTAGCTGTACGTAATGGTCCCCAGGTAGTTGTCGATAAGAAGGCCGATGAGGAAACCCATCCGAACTCCTACTGAGTCTGATGTGACAATCTCCATACAGTCCGGTCCGTTCGTCCAAGACTATCGCATATCGGGCCTAGGGGGAGGCAAGCGTCAGTCCCCTAATAGCGGTATAAGTCGTGTCGGAGGGAAGCCCATTACACCCTGAGAAACTACTGGAACCTACCAGCAAATCTCGCTTGCCCTGGCCAGGGACTTTGCGTAATGGCTCTCTGACACAGCACGATATCTACTCCCAATACCGGGAGGGACGAATCCTGTCTAACCGCCACTGCCTCCAAGTGCTCGGGACTGCACCCAACTGCTACCTGTTTGCACGACTCCTATGAGCCGTGGTAGGGTAGCAATCTAAGAACAGTGGGACACACTCGAGGCGAAGTAGCAGTGTCAAGTCTGCGGACTATGCTGTACTCATGTCACCTGGGAACTGCTCACTGACGACTGGTATCAAACCAACCAACAGTTCCCTGTGAGTCCTGTCCGGTGTACCCGTAACCTAACGAGCACCTGCATACTATCTCCAGTACGACGTACTGACAGCTGTGGGACAGACCATCTCCCCAACTGGGATGAGAAGCGTACACACTAGTCTACTCCGGATATCGATGCTCTGTCTCGATAATCCAACGACCAGGGACCTGAATAAGGTTGTGCTTGTAGACTACCCAGCCCCCACTAGTGTGACTGCCATCACAACGCTGGTAGATAAGCAAGATCCTAAGAGCTCTATCAATACGTACACTCACATATTAAGATAGAAAAACCAAGTAGCATACTACCATGTTTAGCAAGACTGTTATATACATGTGAATATCCTAAGCTTCCATTAAGTAATATACAAACTAGTATGATACAGTAATGGCCTTCTAGGGCATAAACACTAACAATCTCCCACTTGCACTAGGGCCATGTACTGGCATATCGTAGACCAATGATCTCGAGTAGCCTCTCGAACTGAATCTGAGGAAGGGCCTTCGTGAATGGATCAGCAATGTTCTCTTCAGAAGCAACTCTCCGAACCTCGATCTCCTGACGATCAATGATCTCCCTGATCAGGTGATACCGCCTCAAGATGTGTCTGGACTTCTGATGGGACCTTGGTTCCTTCGCTAAAGCTATAGCTCCGTTGTTCTCGCAATACAAAGGTATTGGATCAACTATGGTAGGAACAACCTGAAGTTCTGCTAGGAACTTCTTCATCCAGACTGCTTCTTCTGCGGCATCGCAAGCAGCTATATACTCCGCTTCCATCGTCGAGTCAGCAACGGTGTCCTGCTTGGAGCTCTTCCAGCACACCGCCCCTCCATTGAGGGTAAAGACATAACCCGACATGGACTTGGAATCGTCCTTATCACTCTGGAAGCCGGAATCAGCAAAGGCCTCCAACCTGAGGTCTTTTCCGCCGTAAACCAAGAACATCTCCTTAGTCCTCCTCAGGTACTTGAGAATGTTCTTTACTGCTATCCAGTGTTTCTCCCCTGGGTCTGACTGATACCGGCTTACCACGCTCAGTGCGTAAGCAACATCTGGTCTGGTACACAACATCGCATACATTATAGAGCCTACCGCAGAAGCGTAGGGTATAATAGACATGCGTTCCCTTTCCAAATCAGTCTTGGGAGACATCTCTTTGGAGAGGGTGATTCCGTGACAAGCCGGTAGATTACCGCGCTTAGAATCTTCCATACTGAATCTTTTCAGTACAGTGTCGATATACCTGGACTGCGAAAGTCCCAGCATCCTCTTGGATCTATCACGATAGATCCGAATCCCCAGAATGTACGAGGCATCACCCAGGTCTTTCATGGAGAACCTGTGTGACAAGAATCCTTTGACAGATTGTAGCATAGGAATGTCATTTCCTATCAATAGAATGTCATCCACGTACAAGACGAGTAATACGACACTTCTGGCCACAACTTTACTATATATGCACGGTTCATCTGGATTTTTGATAAAGTCATACTCTTTGACTGTCTCATCAAAACAGATGTTCCAACTCCGCGATGCCTGCTTTAGTCCATAAATAGACTTAAGCAGCTTGCATACTTTCCCGCTGCTCCCACTCTGATTGAAACCCTCTGGCTGATCCATATAGACGCTCTCTTCTAAATTTCCATTCAGAAAAGCCGTCTTTACGTCCATCTGCCAGATTTCATAATCATGGAAGGCAGCAATAGCAAGAAGGACCCGAATGGATTTGAGCATAGCCACTGGAGAAAAAGTTTCATCATAGTCCAAACCAGGTCTTTGACGAAAACCCTTTGCAACAAGTCTAGCCTTATAGGTTTCCACCTGTCCATCTACACCAATCTTTTTCTTGAAGATCCATTTGCATCCTATGGGTTTTACCCCATCTGGAGCAAATTCCAAAGTCCATACTTTGTTGGTGTACATGGACTCCATCTCGGTCCGCATTGCATCTAGCCATCGTACCGAGTCGCCGCTCTGGATGGCCTGCTGGAAGTCAGTAGGTTCATCATCATCTATGATGCAATCCTCTCTATCCCCATCTATGAGAAAACCGTAGTATCTCTCAGGCGGATGAGACGGCCTACTACTCCTGCGGAGGGGTGCGGGAATGTTCTGTTCTTCTTGAACCTCTGGTTCTACCAAACTTTCAGTAACAGCTTGTGGTTCTGGAATTTCTTCCAGTTCTACTTCGCTCCCACTCTTCTGATTTTCTAAAAATTCAGTTTCTAAGAAGTGGGCATGACGAGAAACAAAAACCTTTTGTTCCTCTGCGTAATAGAAATAATATCCCTTGGAGTTCTTTGGATATCCCACAAGCTTACATAGTACTGAGCGTGCCTCGAGCTTGTCCACATGCTGCTTTTTTACAAAAGCTGGACACCCCCATGTCCTAAAATGTTTTAGACAGGGTTTCTTCCCACCCCACATCTGTTATGGTGTGGTAGGCACAGTCTTGGTTGGAACCTGGTTCAAAAGATATGCCGCTGATTCTAGCGCATAACCCCAGAAAGATCGCGGTAACTCAGTATTACTCATCATGGATCGTACCATATCCAATAGGGTTCGATTCCGTCTCTCCGATACACCGTTATGCTGTGGAGTGTATGGAGGAGTAAGCTGAGAGAGAATTCCTTTCTCTTTTAGGTAACCTAGGAACTCGGCACTTAAGTATTCTCCACCTCGATCAGATCTTAGTGTCTTAATACTTTTGCCTGTTTGGTTTTCCGCTTCACTCTTATATTCCTTGAATTTCTCAAAGGCCTCGGATTTATGCTTCATTAAGAAAACATGTCCATACCTAGAGAAATCATCTGTAAAAGTAATGAAGTAGGAAAAACCACCTCTTGCATGTGTAGATATTGGACCGCATACATCACTGTGTATGAGTCCTAAGAGCTCGCTCGCTCTTACTCCTTGTCCAGTAAATGGAGTCTTTGTCATCTTTCCTTTGAGACAAGATTGACAAGTGTCATAAGATTGATATTCGAACGTGTCCAAATATCCTTCTCTATGCAACTTAGTCAACCTTCTCTCATTGATGTGACCCAGTCTACAATGCCATAAGAAAGCTTTATTTAAATCTGGAGACTTTCTTTTTAGTGTGTTCTGGACATTGAAAATTTGGAGTTGGTTTAAAACATATATGCCGTTATTTAGAGTACCGGACCCAATCAAACCATGATTAAGGTGGATGTTAACAACATCTCTTACAAACGTGAAATCATAACCTTTATTTGATAACAAGGAAACTGATATGATATTACACGTTAAGCTTGGTACAAAATAACAGTTATGTAAAACCAAAATATGTCCACTCGTCAATCCTAGGTGATAATCCCCGACGGACGCAGCTCCCACGCTAGCTCCGTTAGCAACCCTGAGGATCATATCACCTTCCTTCAGCACTCTACGGTTTCTCAGTGCCTGCAATGAATTGCAAATATGAGATCCTGATCCGGTATCCAATACCCAAGAAGTAGAGTTGATCGACAGACAATTCTCAATTACAAACACACCTGAAGTCGAAGCCACAACTTGCTTCGGTTCCTGGTTCTTGGCGTTCCACGCCTTGCAATCCTTCTTCCAGTGCCCTTTCCTGTGACAATGGAAGCACTCATCCTGACCAACTATCGGTGCTGCAAGCTTTTTCTTTCCCTTCTTTCCCACCTTACTAACACCTCCTCTAGGTTTGGGTGCGGCCTTCTTCTTCCTTCCTTTGGCCCTAGCCTTGGACCCGGAAGAAGATGCACCGCCAACAAACATAGCGGGTGTTTCCCTTGCCTTCTGCAAGGTGCCCTCTGCACTCCTTAACATGTTCAGGAGTTCCGCAAGTTCAACTTCTTTTCTTTGAAGATTGAAGTTGAGGATAAACTGGGCGTAGGTGGGAGGAAGGGACTGGAGAATAAGGTCTGTATACAGCTCATTATCCAAAGTCGTCCCAAGGTCTGCGAGCTCTTCAATATAGCCGATCATCTGTAGGACATGTTCACCTACCGATGACCCGACAGCCAACCTCGCTCGAAACAATTTCTTAGAGGTCTCGTATCTTGCTATACGAGATTGCTCTCCATAAAGTTCCTTTGTATGGAGAAATATGCCATCCAGGGACATATCCTCGTGCCTCCTCTGATGTTCATTGTCCATAGAGGCAAGCACGACGCACTTGGCTCTCGCGCAATCTAAATCCTAGGTTTTGCGGATTTCCTTATCCGCATTGCTGGATTTGGGACCAGGGACAGCAGGTGCCATAGTGGTGAGGACGTACCCCAGTTTGTCATAGGTCAAAGCCATTTTGACATTCCGCAGCCAATCTTTATAGTTTGGCCCCGTCAGTATATTTTTTTCTAAAAGTAACATAAGTCCAGTCATTTTCAGGGTCGCTGCAATTAGGAGAGAGAGAAGAAAACTCTTTAGCATGATGCTCTTGCAAGTTTAGAGTGGTTTTTAGTTTATCTAAACTGGATGGCTCCCACTGTTTCTCGAATCCTTCCTCAAACCATAAAAGAAGAATTAGCCAGGACTATTCTCATCGTACAATACTTGCTTAACCGTTCAGCCAGGCCAGTGTCGATACTTCGAGGGAGGTTTTCCAACGCTTTCGCGAAGTTCCTTAATTAAATAACCTCTTTTCTCTGGGGGCGTAACCCCGCTGACACCTTTCTGGACACCTACTAGGTTTATAGCATTGATCGTTAAGTGACGGATATCCTGATAAGTAGCATATACTCACAGTAGGATCGGGATCCAAATATCATCGTATGATAATGTTGAAGGAATCCTACCAACATTCATCAAACTCCAAATGGTATGCATCTCTTTGCAAATTTCAGTTTCTTTAGAAATTCCCGATATATGTTTTTGCCCCATGTTCTTATGATCTTGACTAAGGGCCAACAAATCATAAGTCACATGTCAAGTTCTGCCCATCATTATCCTGTTGATTTGAACCCATCCGTATATACTCTTGACTAAGGGCCAACAAAGTAATACGACTGTCCCAAACCAACTTATCTATCTATGCAACAAATGAATACCCCAGCAGCTACCAATCACTATGTCTTGACTAAGGGCCAAACAAACATAGCTTGAATACTACTGACCATTCATAAGAAATGACGGAGGGCTACGACTGGTTTTGGCGAAACCGTGAACGTAGTGAACTTGATATAACCGAAGGAACCTGATAGCTTTTAAAAGGAGTGGTTAAAGCTCCGCATTTAAAAATATCTGTTTTAAAAATAACCGAGTGGTTTCTTTTAAATTGTTCCAACGATTTAAACTTTGGTTTGTTTTCTTTGCATTACAGATAATGCGTCCCATCATTAACCTATCAATGCAGAAAACAACGAAAATACAACGTCCTCTTATGCCATCCGCATTCGCCACTGGGTCCCGTCATCACCCGTTAGGTTACTTAACTAACGACAGAGCGGGGGCTGGGCTAGCGCGGGTGTAAAACATAAGTGACGTCTAAATAGCTATCATAAATATAGATATTTTACATTCGTCTGACGCAATGATATACATTCCAGAACACAGATAAACAATATTGGATTTGCAAGCAATCTGTATTTCTTTTGAGCCTGCAAGAAAAGACAGATTACACAGTTGTGATGAATAGCCGATACCCCACCCTCGACCCCTACGGGTACGGCAAACTACCCGCCCGGCAGTTTGTGTACCCCACCTTGGGTCAGTCCTAGGAGCAAAAACAGTAAAATGAAATAATACAACGGTGGCTACAACCGCAACTTGGATGTGCCCCGCAAAAATAATATTACAACAAATTACATTTACAACAAATGAATTAAACAATAACCCATTGCTAACCCCGGCTATACACCACAACAGTCCAATACAGTTTATATGCACAAACAGATATAACCATTACAGAAATGTGCAACCCCCTGCCAACCGACATACTAGCAGTTAGGGGAGGTTTACGAACACATTTATCAATCACAGATATAATCCAACATGCAAATACTGTACAATTTCGATCGATTAAACATCATTAATATTGCTCTAAAAACTGCTCTGTTAAACTGAAACCTGAGCAAATATTAAATATTCCAGAAAACCCCAAAAACCACAGAGAACCACCACAACAAAAATGGATCCCTGAATCGTCCAAACGGCGGCGGATCCGCGGCGGAAACAGTGCTAAGCGCCGCGGATCCGCGGCTCCGTAGACGATTCAGGCCACCAAATTTTTTGTGTGTTCTTCTGGTGTCTTTTCAAGCTCTCTGAACTTCCCTGAAAAATTTTTGGACTTCATTTTAAACTCGACAGAAACTTGACAGATTTAGGGTTTTCCGGCTTCGTTTTTCCGTTCGAAATTCGTACAAATTTGCGATTAAGTTATTTATTGTTTAGCAAGGCTCTGATACCACTGTAAGTCGATGTACTACACCCCAGTACTTGTGGGGAGGCGGAAATTTCAAAAACGATCTTGTTTAGTGAACGAACATCGACTAACCGCTTAAATCGAAGCTAAACGATAACTAACTAAACATATAGTTATACTAAACTACTATGCTTAGGGATTATACCTATCGAAACTAGTCCTTCGTCTTTGTGTCCTCCTTTGTTCTCCTCGACCTTCTCTAGGTAGTAGACGATCCACCCGAGAGCAAAACACCAAGCTACACCTCTAACTTGAGGTAACTAATCTACTTTGATTGCTAATCAAAGAAGAAAGGATGATATAGAGTGAAGGTAATGGATGTTTAAGTCTAACTAATCCTTTGATCTCAACACATGAGGATTAAGGATTAGGGTTTGAAGATGAGAGCTTGAGGAGAGAGAAGATGATAATGATAATGAGATGAGATTGTGAGTGTATCATAATATATTATGAAGCATTCTTATTTTAGAATAATGAATAATAGAAATGAATAAGCATGCTTCATAAATGCAAAGTGGTGATTCATTAAGCATGTGTCATTATCATTTATGGTGCAATAATGATAATGATGAATCATCCTCATGACTCACAATCTTATCCAAAGTAACCTCCTTAGTCATATCTTCTAGAAGCTTCTCGCACAATTACGAGAACGCCCCTCCGATCCGCAAAAATACGGAAAAACTTTAGACTGTAAAAATCCAATAACCGGATATCAGTAACTGGCTTAAACCAAAGCCGACTGGTAAAAATTGTCCGAAAGTCGTACGTGCGTAAACGCACGTATGCGTCCGAACCCTTTGTCGCAAAACCATGCGACCTCTATATCGTTTCGCCTGGAGTAGGAAACTCTCTGTGTGGGACTCTAGAGACTCGACTACTACGCTGGCAGTGGGTTTAACCACAGACCGCAAGCGGCACTAGCTGTACGTAACGGTCCCCAGGTAGTTGTCGATAAGAAGGCCGATGAGGAAACCCATCCGAACTCCTACTGAGTCTGATGTGACAATCTCCATACAGTCCGGTCCGTTCGTCCAAGACTATCGCATATCGGGCCTAGGGGGGCGGCAAGCGTCAGTCCCCTAATAGCGGTATAAGTCGTGTCGGAGGGAAGCCCATTACACCCTGAGAAACTACTGGAACCTACCAGCAAATCTCGCTTGCCCTGGCCAGGGACTTTGCGTAATGGCTCTCTGACACAGCACGATATCTACTCCCAATACCGGGAGGGACGAATCCTGTCTAACCGCCACTGCCTCCAAGTGCTCGGGACTGCACCCAACTGCTACCTGTTTGCACGACTCCTATGAGCCGTGGTAGGGTAGCAATCTAAGAACAGTGGGACACACTCGAGGCGAAGTAGCAGTGTCAAGTTTGCGGACTATGCTGTACTCATGTCACCTGGGAACTGCTCACTGACGACTGGTATCAAACCAACCAACAGTTCCCTGTGAGTCCTGTCCAGTGTACCCGTAACCTAACGAGCACCTGCATACTATCTCCAGTACGACGTACTGACGGCTGTGGGACAGACCATCTCCCCAACTGGGATGAGAAGCGTACACACTAGTCTACTCCGGATATCGATGCTCTGTCTCGATAATCCAACGACCAGGGACCTGAATAAGGATGTGCTTGTAGACTACCCAGCCCCCACTAGTGTGACTGCCATCACAACGCTGGTAGACAAGCAAGATCCTAAGAGCTCTATCAATACGTACACTCACATATTAAGATAGAAAAACCAAGTAGCATACTACCATGTTTAGCAAGACTGTTATATACATGTGAATATCCCAAGCTTCCATTAAGTAATATACAAACTAGTATGATACAGTAATGGCCTTCTAGGGCATAAACACTAACAGATCCAACAAAATGATATACAATTTACAGGCAAATAACTGCAAACCCACCTAAAAGCAAAGGCCTCACTGCCTAACGTAGCGGTATCCGCAAAAGTTGAGATAATAAGACGCCCTGCCGCGACTACTCAGAGGGAAAGTACTGCAAAACACTGTGGTACAACGCGGGTGAGTTGCCAACTCGTGAATAGTAAATAACATCATACTGAAATCGAAAGTATGCACTAACAGCAATGATCAATAGCATGTAAGCTGGTAGCATGAGTATGACAATATGAATATGCAACTATCATGATCAAGGTACACCACCAGGGTACTATATCTACATGAATCAATGCATATAAACTGAATACTGAGTGCGGGATAGTAAATAATCTCTTGCACAAATCATAAGCATCGAAAAACACGGTGTAATTCAACAACACCCAAATCTTAAAATACTCAGATCGGCCCTCAAATCCTGTACGTCCCATGGAACCTGAGTGTCAAACATCGACACTTTAAAACCTCATGAAAACCAGTGCCTAACATCGACACGTAAATACTCGTATCCATACGTTCCTCGAAACCCAAGTATCCCACTTCGACACTTGTGTTCCACGTATCGGTCTTTCTGATATCCATACGTTCCTCGAAACCCAAGTATCCCATCTCGACACTTGTGTTCCACGTATCGTTCTGTCAAAATCTATATATCTCTCGGAATATAAGTGCCTAACATCGACACTTGAAATTCCCATATCGCATGAAAACATATCTCAAATGCGTAAATCCATGTAAAATAGCATATGCAACATAAAACATCAATATGAGCATATCACGGGAAAAGTCCACTATTTAATGCAGCAAGTCATTAAATATATCGTGCGGTTCCCAAAAATCCAAATCCAGAATACATATATATACAGCGTCCCATTCCACCGATATATATGCTATAAAAACTGATCATGTAACAATAGCAAAGTATATGTGCGAACATGTAGGTATAGTATGGCATATATATAGGCATGTAGGTATACAGGTATGCTATATGTCATATGCGCTATCGCACAAGTATAACTGTTTCAATGTCGCTAAATAATAGCATGGTATATCAATGAGCATTTGTGTTGTGCGTATCATGGCAATTATCGACTGTGTGTGTAGCATATCATTGGTGCTCGTGCAACATGGACTGTCAATAATAGTGCAGTGTACAAAGGATACAGTATCAGGCACAACAAGTAACTATATGCAATGTGAATCATGCAATATCTCTATATAAGCACATAAACATACGGCTAATATCATATCATATCTAGCCCCGACGCTTAACGTCATACGGGCGATTTCCCCGTAGATGTTAAATCTACTCACCAAAGGTCTCCAGCTATGAAAATCCGACCACCTGCTTCCCCTTGTTCGCACCGTCCGAAGTCCCCGCTTGCGACGCTACAAACACAAGAAATAGTGCAAACATCTCAGAAATCGACCAATATAACGTAAAACTACGTATTAAATAACGCACCAACACCAAACTAACTCGCGAGTGTGCGTCTAGTGGCTAACGCGCGTTGCAACATTACTAAACCAAACTGAGTACAGCAGCTGCATCAGATCACGATTCGTGTCGGATCACGTAACACACGGACTCAAAACACTAGATTATAGGTAAACGATCCCAGATTTTGCATACTGCAATTACTAAAAAAGTAAACAGTACCAAACACCCCTAACCAACAGCAGACAACTACCCACAAAAGCCAAACCCCAGCACCTCCCTACGTCGCCGGCGTCGCCGGAATCCTGCCTAGGGTCGCCGAGCGAGGCCGGTGGTGTGGGTCTCGTGTCTCAGGTGGTGCTCCAGGGTCACTAGTACATCACTACAATCTTGTTTGATTTTTCTGTAAAAATCCCAGGTCACAGCAGTTCACAGAGTCTCTAAAAGACACTAAAAAACCCGATATTGCACTAATCGATATCTAACGTGTTCTAATCAATATCCAACGAACTACACAACATAAAAACTTCATTTTATCAGATTAGGGATTATACCTATCACCTTTGCTCACAAGCTCCAAGCTTTCCTAGCTCTAAGTGATCCAAGAGCAAAAATCAAGACTTTTGGTATTTTTGTGATATATTTAGGAGTTTTGGAGAATTTATTGGCTTGGATTGATGAAAAAGGAGAAAGAATTGCTCAAGATCAGAAGGGGGAGGATGGAGCTCGGCCAAGAGAGGAAGGGGAGAGTTTTGTATGGATTGTTCTAGCTCATTTCATCATAAATGCCCATAAATGCATTCACATGCACATGCATGCACCTCACTGATTCCTTTAATCTTTTTCTTTTCTTTTTACACTTAAATCCCTAAGTCCAATAATTATCTAGATAAAGTGAGAAGGTTTCGGATTAACTCAACTTAATTTAATAAAAAGATCGCTTTGGAGAAATTTCCCAAAATGTAAATACCGCAATAAAATAATATTAAAATTGGGAAAAATTCTAATTGAACCAAAATGTCCCATATACCGCAAAATCAAGCGCAGTAGCTTTATTTTAGCTAAATTAGGTGCTGGCAAGTCGATATGGTCGTCTGAACACGGTCGGGTCAAAACGGAAAATACCGACAATTTAACCCTAAAACGGAAAAATTCGCATAACGATTTCTAAAACGTTACAATGAGTGTACAATAGGTATGTGCACAAGTATAAGTGTACAGTATTTAAGTACACAAGTATGAGTGTACAATATGTATATGCACAAGTATGAGTGTACAATATGTAGGTGCACAAGTATGAGTGTATAATATGTATGTATACAAGTATGCCATGCAAGGGGTCATATCCTGAACGCAACAGTCCTACAGTGTAGTGACATGGCAATTATCGATGATGAAGTGTGTGAGCCGTCATGCAGGTGTACGTGGAACATATGCATCATCGATAATGGTGCTGGTGTCCTATCAGCATGGATTTAATATAACAATAAACATATTTAAACATGCAATGCGATGCGAAAAACAAGAATATGCGGCAAATGAATAATAAACACAACAGTGTAGTATCTACATCAATGTATCTATGTCATACTATTTTGCCATTGGAAAATAGACGAATCGGGGTTTTTAGGAAAATAAGGGCTACGGTGTTTTTATGAAAAGATGCCCCTTTTGAAAATATCCGTAGAATCCCCTTGCCTATCTTTAAAATACTCCCGATTTGTTAGTTTTTGAAATAGGTATGACATCGGTCTAGCCTAACATCTACTAAGCAAACTACAGATCTAACTAACAAGCTAATCGGGAAGGGTATGGAAACCACCTAAATCTGAGTCGATATATATATATATATATATATATATATATATATAACAATATAAAAGTCGGTGATCCCGCCTCAAAGGTACCGCGTACGATACAATATCATATGACATCCTCGAGTCATGAGTGCGGATCTATCATCAATATAAAGCTCGTACGATGATTTACCGTACGGCATCCCAAAAGCTGGGTACGGGTCAATATCACATTCATTTCATCAATTATCTGGTATCCTTATCATCATATCTCATGATCTGAGGTACTGATCTAAGTCTAGTATAAATCGATACCATCTATATAAATACAAATGCGTGTGTGAAACACACGTCCAAAGGCCTGCTAAAATCTCATGTCGTATCCCAAATACGAATCACATCATATCACCGATCTCATGGCGCTATGCCCAATCTCATCGACTCATCTCCAATATCATACACTATCCTCATCATCCAGGTATAAGTATAACAAGCAAGCATGTGTGTGTGGGTGGGTGTAAACCTATTCTAGGGTTCGCAACTAGGAAACTATACTAATTTACTTCTAAACCCTAATCTATCCATAGTACAACTAATCACATCTAGAATATCCATATCACACTTATATATATAGTATATATATAGTATACTAAACATCGAACTGCGGGGGTGCTATACGCCGTCCACCCGACTTCCCCCGTAGATATATTCTACTCACCTTGATCTTGCTTGCCGATGTCGATGTTGCCACCATCTTCTTCATCGTCTCGGGTCACCGTGTGGGTGTAAGTCCACGGCGGCGCCCCGGCCATCGATCCGACGCCGGAAACGCGGAAACGAAAAACTTTGCAAACTAGCAAACCGGCACCACCGTGCACTTTTATCCCGGATCGGGCCATTAACCTAGCTAATAGCAAAATACAAGATGGGTAGAGATGTATACCAAGCGATATGTGTCCTTCGGTCTTCGTCTCCACTCCGATCTCCCGCGGATCTCCATCCGTCACCTCCTTGTCGGAAAGGGCACCACGTAGCCGGGTTCGTTTACGGGCTCCCACCTCTGGACCGAGGCAACTCGGGCGCGAAGTTGGCTAGCCGACGCGTCCAAGGTTTGCTGTAGACTAGTGTAGAAAAGCTTTGTCTCTTGAGGGTTATAGAAGTTGCCATGGATGGAGGAAGTGAAGAATGATCTTTTTAGAGATTTTGTGGCAAGTAGAGAAGTAGAGGAAAAATGAGATGATGAAAATTTTCTCACTCAAAATGAACCATTCTCTTTTTCCCTCTAGTATGGTCGGCCCTCCCACATGATGGAATGAGGAGAGAGATATATCAAAGGCATAAATCAATATGTGAGGATAATTATCAAATTATCTCACATCAACAACTTATCAAATCCTAATCAAACCCCACCACCATTAATGCAAAGGAATGGACACAAAAAGAATCTTATGATGAAAGAATAATCATGATGCCTCACATATGCAAGAAACCCCTCCACAAAAAGTAATTTGCACAATTGCAAATTACCCCCCTCCATCGGAAAGTCCGGCCGTGAAGGAACAAAGGAAAACCGGCCGGAACGGAATGCAAACTGGCAACTTCAAAAAACTGATCCCGTAATAAATTACAGGAAAACCCCGCTACTGCATATACATGCCCGCATTTGTATTCCCACTGAACAAAAATGCAAAGAGACAAAATCTACACTATCTAATACTAGGATCCGGCTTAAGCCTGTTAGTTATATGTATGCCCTAGAGGCCATTACTGTACATAGGATGTATATTGTAGTGGATGCTGGGACATATATAGGGAGGACTTTCTTGCTCGACATGATAGTATGCTATCTGGTTGCTCTTTACCTTAACGTGTATACTGATTGTCTCTCTGTTACATGTTGGTAAAGCCCTTAGGGTGTGTACTTGACTACCTGAACTATGATGTGGATCATACTAGTGGGGACATGGTAGTCTATAAGTACATCCTTCAAAGTCCCTAGTCGTGGGTATATCGAGACGGGGCATCGATATACCAGAGTAGACTAGCGTATACCTTCTCGACCCATACAGATGGGCGATGGATGATCCCATATCCATTGGTGTTTGACATCAGAGATGATATACGGGTGCTCAGTGGAGACTGGGTACACTGGACGGACTCGCCGAGAACTCCCAGATGGTATTATACCTTACGTCAGATGGCAGTTCTCTGGTGACACTGGTATAGAGTAGTCTGTTGACCCGAGATCGTCATAGAGTCTTGTGTGGTTCCCACTGTGCTTTGATTTCTACCTTACCACGTCCAAGAGGGCGTGCAAAACGGTGGTTTTTGGGTACAGTCCCGAATCACATGGAGGCAATGAGCGATAGGAGGGGATTCGTCTCTCCCGGTATAGGGAGTTGATGTTGCGCTGTGTTCGATTGGCTATAACCGGAAATCCCTGGCCAGGGTTGCTGAGATTTACTGGTAAGTGTTACCTGTAGTTTCTCGAACTGTTATAGACCTCATATCGACACGACTTATCGAGCTATTGGGGTCTGACGTTTACCACCCCTAGGCGAGATATGCGACATATCAGACGATCAGACCGGACTGTACGGTAAGTGTTACTGGTTGGATTCACAGGAGTGTGAGCGGGCTTGCTCGTCGATCTTCTGATCGCTCAATACCCGGGTGGCCGTTACGTTTAGAAGACCGCTTGCGGCTTGTGGGTGTTTGATATGATCATCACCTGCTGCCGGCGTATTGACGAGTCTTTAGAGTCCTACACAGAGGTTTCCTGGCTCAAGCGAAACGAAATAGGAGCGCATATGAGATATGTGCGGGACCGAGAATAATGCGTGTATGTGATACCGTATTCTATTCTCGCGATGATTGTATCGAATGGTTGTATGCGATATAACCTAGTTATCGATTCAAGCATTGATTCGATAAACCGATACATAGGATACTAGTCGGTTATATGCGATATGACCGGATCGTTAAATCAAGTGTTGATTTAATGATTTAATGTATAATTATATATTTGATATATTACTTTGCATTAACTAGTATCGGTTCACTTTAAATGGATTTTCTCGCTCGGATGTGCACATTGTATATGTGATATACTTTTTGTGCACTTGATTGTATCATGTTTGATGATACATGCTCTCTAGGGTTTGTGTAAAGATTAAACCATGGTTGTGTAATGGTTAGGGTTTTCTTTTTCATTTATTTATTTATTTCATTTATTTTATTTTGGAAAAGAAATGGCAAAAGAAAAGAAAATGGTTGCTAGTTTTGTTTTACATTGAAAGTTCATGAAGCTTTGACTAAGTGACCATTTTGTCTTCATGCTTAACCCTAACCATTCCATTTAACCATGATTTATTCTCTACACTTGACCATGGTTGCAACATGATAAGTATTCAATTTATTTTCTATTTGGAATTAACTTATCATAACATTTATCTTCTTCTTCTTCTTCTTCTTCAAGATGAAGAAGCTTGACTTCATCAACGGTGGATTGATGAAATGAGTGAGAAATCCAATTCTAAAGTCTACCCACTTCCTATTTCTTCATCCTCTACCTCTTGCCAAGTAGTATAGGGTGTTTCCTTCACAAGTTTTCATGGCTTGGTAAAGGTGGAGCTTGATCTAGTGATGCCTCGACGTAGATCATCTTCGGCATCGTCGTCGATGACCTAGCCCGCTTTTTCTCCGATGAAGCCAACGCTAGAGCCCGGGATTTGTTTTGGACAGCAAGGGGACTTCATAGCGGAGCTATGGAGGTGGAGCACCGGATCTACAAAGGTTGTATTTCCGTTCTCTTAGTAAAGTAGTTTACTAGTTGCATCTTTCGCCTAGATATCTAGTTATCGATCCGTAGTCTAGGGTTTCTCGGCACCGTAAAGTTTGAAATTGGCATGGTTGATGCCTTGTGAGACCTCTTGAGAGTGCCTAGGAACCCTTTAGTGGTATCAGAGCCTAGCTAGAGCCTTAGGTGACGCGTAGACGAAGTTTGAAACCCGATCGACCCGAAACCCTAACATCAAAGTGCTTTCTGGACTTTTTCTAAAAACTGGGTTTTTTCCAGATTAAAAATTCTTAAAAAATTCAGCAGGAAAAACTATGAATTACGATGCAAAATTTTTTGAGTGAAGCTGCTACAGTGCGGCTGAACCACGGCAGAAGCTTGGATTCTGCGGCGGTTCCGCGGCCAATATATATTATCACTGTTTAATTTTTGCACAGTAATTCACGTTTTCAGGTGTTGAGTTTTCTGGGAATTTTTAATATTTATTCAAGAGTTGAATTTTCTGAGGTTGTTTTGGGGATTCGATGAATCGATCGGATTATTTAACTTTGTCTATTTGGCTTTCCGGATATTTTTGAATATGTTAAAAAGTTCGACCGGATATAAATACCCACTTTTTCCCCTGCCGGAAAATTTCCAAGTGTTGGATCTTTCCATGGTTTAAAGACATTCTAAGTAGTGCAAGTAACGCGATGGACCCTCTAGAAGACAACAAACCTTAACTCGATTATGTGACCGTCTTGAACTGCCCTTTGAACCTTCGGGTTTGGGGCAGTACGGCGTGCCACATGTGAGGCGTTGGCTTGACCCTTCTACGGATGGACCGTTGGTACTGAGGCACGAACTGAATGTTTTTAGACTTGTTTCATGTGTTGATCTGTATCGGGAAAACTTGGGTGTTCGGCTGTTTGATCGAAAAGTTAAACATTTTCTAATTATCCGGAATGTGATACAATACTTGGAATTCACAATAAGTTATGAGATAACTGTATGAATGTTATAAACCTAGCACTTTAGTCTCACTTGATCGGTTGCCACGGAATTTTGATGTGATCAAAAGTCCGTCGCAATCACGTAGCGTACGCGGATACTCGCCGGGTAAACTTAATAGACAGCCTCACTCCATAGCCCCGACCAAGTGACTGTAGGAGAACCCCGTCGCCGAAAGCATCCGTCCGGGTGCTTGCGGCAGCGGTGTTCCGCCTTGGTGCACTTCGTCGACGGTATCGGGGGTGCGGCCGTCTACTAAAGTTTGCGACGAGTATTCGATCAGGATGTCGGGAATCTTGTTGAATTGCCCGACTTGATATTGAAAAGTGTTTTCGATTTTGAGACTAAAATTCGGGGTTTATAATTGTTAGGCATGTGATGTCTAAGGAATTCATTTGATTAGGCATGCGATGTCTATGCAGGTTGCGGATTCCAACTGTTGTAGTTTTACACTTTCTTTTCTGTGACAGTAAGTGTAATATGTGATATCGCCGGTTTCGTTGCTATATGTCAACGACAATTGGGATGAGCATATTTACTTACGTTTATGACATGTGATGTTATGTGTTGCTGGATATGTTATATTGGATCGTCGTGTTTGAATAGACGGGGGTTTTTATGTGAGATGAGTGTTTTTCATTTTCATTCATGTAAAAAGTTGTATGTAATATTCTTTTTATTGGGGCACTTCCAGGTTGCGGAAGATGTCACCCTTTGTATATTATTTACTTTTCCGCACTAGGATAGACCCAAGGAGGGGAGCATAAGTAACCGGGTTCTGGAGTCCAGTGGGAGACCAACTCGAGGAGTCGAGTCCGGGTCTCCTAACTCTAGAATTGGTAGGGTTGCTTGCCGCTCTCGTAGGGGTCTTGGGGTGTGGGTTTGGCTATTCATCGCGACCGTGGAATCCGTGTTTTATACTGGCTCGTATTGAAAACACGGACGTCCTAGTATATCCAATATTTCATATGTTTCTTCTGCTGCGATATCTGTGATGTGATCATGTGATGTTCTGTGATAGATACAGTATATAGTATATATGATATATTATATAGACGTTACTTATGTTTTGCACTCGCGCTAGCCCTGCCCCGCTCTGCCGTTAGTTACCTAACCTAACGGTGCATGAGGGGACATCGAGGCGAATGCGGATGGCATAAGTGTACGTCGTATTTATCTGTGATGTTTAGGTACTTAAATGATGGGACTTCATTAATGTGATTAATGAAATAAAAGAAACCTAAGATGTTGTAGAATTGAATTTCAAAACAAAACAGGTAGCTACAGTTCTTGCTTTGCACAGCGGTATATATGATATATCCTGCACCTTATTCGATGAGGAAAGGACCGAGATCCCTTCACCGGGAGTGACTCCTTTAGCAATAACTGGCAGATGCTACACACTCGGTTTGTCTTTTGATTGCTTTTAAGAGTTTTTGCTCTGCACAGTGATATATGTGATATGTCCTGCACCTTATTCGATGAGGAAAGGACCGAGATCCCTTCACTGGGAGTGACTCCTTTAGCAATAACTGGCAGATGCTACACACTCGGTTTGTCTTTTGATTGCTTTTAATAGTTTTTGCTCTGCACAGTGATATATGTGATATGTCCTGCACCTTATTCGATGAGGAAAGGACCGAATAAGTTTTCATCACTTGACTATGGTTTACATTATGATAAGTTTTCATTTTCTTTTCATTTTTTAAAAAGAACTTATCATAACACTTTCTTTTTCTTCTTCATCTTCTTCACTTGAAGAAGCTTGCTTCATCAATGGTGATTGATGAAAACAAGTGAGAAATCCAATTCTAAAGTCTACCCACTTCCTATTTCTTCATCCTCTACCTCTTTCCAAGTAGTAGAGTGTGTTTTCTTCACAAGTTTCATGACTTGGTGAAGTTGGAGCTTGATCTAGCGATGCCTCGACGTAGATCATCTTCGGCATGGACATCGACGACCTAGCTTGCCCATTCTCCGACGAAGCCGACGCTAGAGCCCGGAAACTCATTTGGACAGCGAGGGGACTTCGTTGTGGATCTATGGAGGTGGAGCACCGGATCTACAAAGGTTGTATTTCCGTATTCTTTATAGTTAAGTTGTTAACTAGTTTCTTTTTCGCCTAGACATCTAGCCAACGATCCGTTCTAGGGTTTCTCGGCACCTAGATTTTTTGAAATTGGCATGGTTGATGCCTTGTGAGACCTCACTAGTATGCCTAGGAACCCTACAAGATCAACATCTTGAGTACATTTTAATAGTATCCCAGTACATGCCACATCACCTATGGACCAACCGCAGAAGGGCAAACCCAACCCTCACAAATAGCACCACTAAACTGCTGCAAACCCTAAGGTTCGAAGGTGTTCCATGGGCATTACGTCGAGTTAGGGTTTCATTCTTCTAGAGGGTCCATAGCATTACTTGCATTGTCTTCCGAATACTTTTAACTTGGAAATGGGTTCCTGACATTCGATCGTCTCTATCGACTACCAACGAATCTACGTGAAGTCATCTCTAGCTGGAATCAATCAATCTGATGACCTCGCATCGGGGTAAGCGAACGAACCACATGTCCTACTCATTCATCCTTGGGTGACTAGCGACCTTCCATCATATCTCTAAGCATATGCTCATGCTGCAGCAGCTCCAATCATCTGGGCTATATCTCGTCATTTGCAGCAATAACTGGCTCATTCGTCCGTACGCTGAACAGCGCCTCAATCATCACGAATAAGCGATATATCAATGGTCATCATATCCTGGTTGGCCTCTAGTAGTAGCCCGATCCTCTGGTGCTGATCTGCACGTCCGAGAAATCTCGTAAAAGCGATCTGTCAAACGCTCGTGGTGCGAAAACACAATAAAACGATGCCTCTCTATGCAATCGTACGTCCCTGGAATCATGTCCTGGTCAGTCCTCGTCCATGAAGAGCTCGTGCTAACGCAACTCTAGCCGTAGCTCTCTCTGCCCGTGTAATTGTGGCAGCAAATCATAACCAGTATCGATGAGGATAGATCATAGAAATGAATATAATAATGTGCAAGGAAATGTACATCCTAAGGTTTCTTAAGCGGAGTAGCGTATCGTAAGTATGCCGCGGAACATACGTACGGTACGTCACTCTACTCAAGCTACCTACTCCATCAACCAAGGGTCATCCTACGCGACGAAAGTTCGGCTATAATACTCCCTCGACTAAGTCTAAGTTCCGTAAGGTCAAGCCTAAGTTCCGTATATATATAACGCTCTAGGCTCCGCATAGTCAAACTTAGACTCGAACCAAGGTTAACCTAGCGCTCTGATACCAACTTTGTCACGACCCTAAATAGCACGTGACTGGCCCTTGAATCATATGAAGCCTATAGGACCCCATCTAATTCAAGTAAGCCAAAAGCCCAGAAATCTAAAACCTTTTATTTTAGGAGTAAATAAGGAAAACTAGTTTTAAGAAGTGAAGAAAACACGTTTTTAAAAACAAGGTTTTTAAATAAGTAAGCCGAATATGCATTTTTAAAATCTTTAGTCTTTTCTGAAAATTTCGGCAGAGTTTCCTCTGTAAATACTGGCCCCAAACGGGGTACAACATGAATAATATATATACAATGATAAAAGGCATCCCCAAGCGGGAGCTAGCTCTTCGTCAATCGACGGTCACAACCACGCAAGCAGTAAAATATACAACGCCGAAGGGCGAGGATCAAAACTCAAAGGAAACCTCAAAATCAGCATGAAAACCATAATACTACAACGCGCGACTCTAGGGTCGAAACAATACATAACTGGTTTTCTAAGTATGAAACAATATACAAGTTTGGTTGATGGAATTAGTAGATACAACTGAATAATACATGTACAATGGTGGTTCTGATGCAAAAGAACCCACCTACCAAAGCAAATCACCCGTAAGGAAAGCAGTATGCCAGAAGCCGCAATGGAACCTGTACGGCAAAACCTGCAAGAACTGTGGCACAACGGAGGTGAGTTGCCAACTCGTGAAAAGAAAACACCATAGAGCAGAAATCGTATGTATGACACAATCCTAGGTCAATACGATCAGATAAATATATAAACCTCAAATGAATAAGTCTGAAGCATGATAAGGTGGCAATGTTACATCTATACATGGGTGTAGTGCCAAGTGCTCGTGCCAGAGTCTCAAGTAATAACATATCATAAATATGAGGTATGATCAATGTCGACTATATCATGAAGTCTATGAATATGTGAATATCATCCAACTATGTGATCAATGTCATCAATGTCAACTATAAGTATGTGGAAATCGTCCACGTGTCACCTAATGATAATAAGCATCATGCATGTAAATATCATAAAGCATCTGCATGGAAGTATGAGGATGTAAATCAACATGGGTCGCTCGCGACATATCAAATCATGGAACCTGAGTGTCAAGTATCGACACTCGAAAACATCATGAAACCCGTGCCTAGCATCGGCACGTAAATCCTCATATATATAGGGCTCCGTCGGTCCGGATCGGCCCATATCATCTCTCAACTCCGGTCGGTATCCCCCAGATATCCGCCGAGCTCAAATACAATCACCGGTAAGTAGTACTCCCCTGCCAGGCTCACCGTCTAACATATACGAGTCTTCTTGCCCTGGGGTAACTCACCGGGTCCACCATGCACCCGCAGACGGTGCCTACCTCTCCTCGAATCGGGTTTCACATGTCGCTCTCAGAACCGAGAAAACACATGGTGGACGCACTGAAATATCATATCAAGGGTAACCGGGTTTTTACAAACATTACATACTCTCTTTTGAGGTACCCACGATTCCCAAATCCAGAAATATCATAGAAACAACATATCTCAATGCGTATAATCATAAAGCATGATGTATGCGAAATGTAAAAGAAATGTAAGCATATCAGTATATCATGCAACATGGAATAGTAATATGCACATATTGAGGGAAACCGCTCTTTTAAAATGAATCAGTTTAAAGAGTATCTTGCGGTTCCCAAATCTCCAAATCAAGCCAGAATCATCAATGTATGTGCAATTACGTATGTATACAAGTAGGAGTGTACAATAGATATGTGCACAAGAATGAGTGTACAGTATGTAAGTACACAAGTATGAGTGTACAGTATGTAAGTACACAAGTATGAGTGTACAGTATTACAATATGTATGTGCACAAGTATGAGTGTACAGTATGTAAGTACACAAGTATAAGTGTAAAGTATGTAAGTGCACAAGTACGAGTGTACAGTATGTAAGTACACAAGTATGAGTGTCACGACCCAAAATTTTGCCCGTAACTGGCACTTAAACTACGTAACGTCTACAGGCCTACGCAACTCAAGTAAGCCGAAACCCAGAAATGTAAACCACCCAAATCTGGATCAACGGAGAAAAACATGGTTTTAACATTTGGAAAATCACATGTAAAATTTCTAACTCTTGTTTTCCTTTTGAAAAATTTCTGCAGCACCTCCTTTGTAAAAGCTAGCCCCGAAAACGGGTACAACACAGATAATATATAAAGCATCCCAAATGGGAGAAAAATCACGCCCAACGGTGGAGACAACCACCACAAGATATAAATACGACGCCGAAGCGAAGAATCTAAAAGGAAACTGCAATAAGAAGTAACTTTCCAACATAACCGGCTCCCACGAACACGACACCCAAAGTCACCAAAATATACAACATAGAATCCTCACAAGTCGTCTCTAAGTCATATACAAATAGTGGTAGATGGAGAATTCTAGATCCAAAAAATATATATACAATGTACAGGCAGATAACCGCAAACCCACCTAAAAGCAAAGGCCTCACTGCCTAACGTAGCGGTATCCGCAAAAGTAGAGATGATAAGACGCCCTGCCGCGACTACTCAGAGGGAAAGTCCTGCAAAACACTGTGGCACAACGGGGGTGAGTTGCCAACTCGTGAATAGTAAATAACATCATACTGAAATCGCAAGTATGCAATAACAACAATGATCAATAGCATGCAAGCTGGTAGCATGAGTATGACAATATGAATATGCAACTATCATGATCAAGGTACACCACCAGGGTACTATATCTATATGAATCAATGCATATCAAGTGAATACTTAGTGCGGGATAGTAAATAATCTCATGAACAAATCATAAACATGGAAAAACACGGTGTAACTCCACAACACCCCAAATCCCAAAATACTCAGATCGGCCCTCAAATCCTGTATGTCTCGTGGAACCCGAGTGTCAAACATCGACACTCTATTGTACAGATGATGTATATTAGATTGGATGCTTAGACATATATAGAGATGACTTTCTTGCTCGATATGATAGTATGCTATCTGGTTGCTCTTTATCTTAACATGTATACTTGTCTCTTTATACTGTCTTAGAGTTACATGTTGGTAAAGCCCTTAGGATGTGTACTTGACTACCTGGACTATGTTGCGGATCATACTAGTGGGGACATGGTAGTCCATAAGCACATCCTTCAAGGTCCCTAGTCGTGGGTGTATCGAGACGGGGCATCGATATACCAGTGTAGACTAGCGTATACGCTTCTCGACCCAAGAGATGGGCGATGGATGATCCCATATCCATTGGTGTTTGACATCAGAGATGGTATACGGGTGCTCAGTGGAGACTGGGTAATTGTTACTCCTGGGAGAGTTTTACACATTATAATTAGCCGATCAAGTAGGTGTCTAGAAAGGTGTTAACGAGGTTACGCCTCTAGGAAAACGAGGTTTACATTAATTAGGTTCGTGCGAAAGCACGGGGGACCTCCCTCAAAGTACCGACACTGGCCTGGCTGAAAGATTGGCGAACTTGTAGTTTGTAATTAATCCCGGCTAGTCTTTCCTTTTTGGGTTTGAAGGAAGATTTGATAAAAAGCAGTGGGAGCCATCCTGATTAGATAAAATAATAACCAATCTATTCTTGCAAGAGCGCACGCTGAGTGTTTTCTTCTCTCTCTCTCCAGGTAGCGACCATATCACGCCTTAATCAAGATAATAATACGGAATATTGACCGAACCCGCTTGTTATACTGAGCTGGGGAATGTTGGTCCCGCTCCAACTTATAATTGTTATAAGACAGAGCAGGAAATTGGGGATTACCAGAATTCCCGTGCCGCCCAAACGAAGAGAGTGCATGCTGATGCATCATCTTCGGGTGTGTTCATTACAAAGAACTGTTTCTCAGTATCCTTTACGTCCTGGGTATGTGATACCAGATCAGGATCCCAGATATGTAATCTGTTACATAGAGATACAGAAAGGTAGAGAACTGAGAACGGGTGATAAGTTTCATGAGACAGAAAACGGGGCAAGTGTTGCAGCCAAGTCTGTTGGTCACTGTCACCCTGTATTACCAATACATTGATTCTGAACAAATGTTATTAGATACCGAACCTGATATACAAAATCATATCAGTCTCTTTATCAGTAAAGAAATGATAAAATTTTGTATTGTTGGATAATGTTTTGAACATTTCCTATATCAAAAGTTGATCGGTTCAGGCACGTTATCTAAAAGCATTGATGTTCTAAATCAAACTACAGTTCTTAGTATACAGAACACACACAAGAGGAAGAGTTCAGAAATGAACGAATCCTTCTTGAGGTATTGTAGACTAGGTCATATCAATGCGACCCGACTAGCTGAAGTTACATGTAGATGCATATTTAAATCGGTTTGAATCTACATCTTGTGAAACTTGCCAGTCATGTCACAGAGATATAATGACACCAGCTCTGTTTATTGGAAACAGAGAAAGAGTTAGTGAACTCTTGGGATGATACATGTTGATGTATGTAGGTCCCTTGTCTACACATGCCAAGACCGGTTCCTTGTACTTCATTAAATTCTCTGATGATATCTTTTGATTCAGACATATGTTCCTATTGAAACACAAGTCCGAACCTTTTGAGATATTCACAGAATATAAGTTAGAAGTAGAGAACCAAAATAAGGGTATAAGTATTATGTCCTTTGATGAGATCAAGGAGGAGAGTACTTGTGCATGGAATTCCTGGACTTTTCTAAAGGAGAATGAGATTCTCTCTCAGCATTACTCCTCCGTATACACCATAACACGATGGTATATCGGGGCAGAGCAATCTCACCCTATATGATGAGGTGTGCTCTATGATGAGTACTACTGAGTTACCTGTTTCCTTTTTTGGGAGTTATGCACTTGAGAAGCTGCATACCTATTGAATAGGGTTCAAATCAAATCAGTTGCCTACCACTTCATATTTTATATGATAAGGGAAGAGCCCATATCTTAAGTTAGTTAAGATTTGGGGTTGTCCGGCCTATGTCTAAAAACAAAATCCGGACAAGCTTGAGGCAAGGTCTGTAATGTAGAACTGGAAAGGTTCCAGCTATACAAACTACAGCAGATGATTTGATAAAACCAAAGGATTCAATAGTCACCAACGAACCTCAGCCTCTCCGCCGATCTAGTAGGGTTCCTCACCCACCTGAGAGATACTTCGGTTTCTCTATGACAGTGGGAGCGAGGATTGCATCATGAGATGATGACCCAACTAGTTTCGAGCTGGCCATCAGGAGTGGGACTCTGTAAGAATGGCTGGATGCTTAGCGATCTGAGATGGAATCCATGTACACCAACAAAGTATGGACTTTGGGTGCTATATCTGAAGGGTTAAATCCCCATCAGGAGCAAGTATATCTTGAGAAGATTACTTGGTGTAGATGGAAAAGTGGAGACTTTCAAAGCTAGACTTGTTAAAGCTTTTCGTCATCAACCAGGCGTGGATAATGATGAAACCTTTTCAAGTGGCTATGCTTAAGTCCATCCAGATCCTACTTGCCACGGCTACATACCATGACTACGATATCTGGCGGTTGGGTGCCATGACTACTTTTCTAAATAATGATTTAGAAGAGAACGTCTATAAGTACACAGCCAGAGGGCTTCGTAGACAGTGGGAGCAGCGGAAACGTGTACAAGATGCTTTATAAGATAAATCAGGTATCGCGGAGTTGGAACATCTGTTTTGATGTAGTAGTCAAACAGTTTGACATCATCAAAATGGTAGATGAACCTTGTATATATAAAAAGGTAGTAGGGAGTATGGTGATGATCTTCGTAGAGTACGTGGATGACATACTCTTGATAGGGAAGGAGTTTCCTATGCTACGCTCGGTCAATCTCCGCTTATCACAATGATTCTCCATATAGGATCAAAATGATACCTCCTAAATCCTGGGTTTTGGATCTATGAGATAGATCTAAATGGATATTAGGATTCTCACTAGTTGTAGTGAGATGGTATCAACCGATCCTCGGGAGAATCACTGGAAGGGTTCCAGGGTGATAAGGACGACTGAAAGTCAGTCGCAGGCATTGTCTTTACCCTCAGTAAAGTGACGGTATGTTGGAAGAGTTCCAAGCTAGATACCGTGGCGTACTAGACGATATAGGCTGGATACATCGCTACTTAAGATGCTACCAAAGAGGCAGTCTGGGTGTATATTAGTTCATAAGATGAACTTCGTTCCTTCCATTATGAGACAATGGAGTTGTGGCTTATGCCAAGGAACGCCGGTCCCATCAGCGATCTAGACATATTCTAAGGCAGTATCACCTGATCATGGAGATGGTTGATCTCCAGGGTGATCGAGGTTAGGAGAGTAGACTCAGAGGACAGCACGGCGGATCCACTCACGAAGGCCTATTCCCAGAGAGAGATTTTTATGGGATGGTTGAGTATGAGATACTGCAACCACTGCTACAGATGGCCCTAGTGCAAGTGGGAGATTGTTAGTTATATGTATGCCCTAGAGGCCATTACTGTACATAGGATGTATATTGTAGTGGATGCTGGGACATATATAGGGAGGACTTTCTTGCTCGACATGATAGTATGCTATCTGGTTACTCTTTACCTTAACGTGTATACTGATTGTCTCTCTGTTACATGTTGGTAAAGCCCTTAGGGTGTGTACTTGACAACCTGAACTATGATGCGGATCATACTAGTGGGGACATGGTAGTCCATAAGTACATCCTTCAAAGTCCCTAGTCATGGGTATATCGAGACGGGGCATCGATATACCAGAGTAGACTAGCGTATACCTTCTCGACCCATACAAATGGGCGATGGATGATCCCATATCCATTGGTGTTTGACATCAGAGATGATATACGGGTGCTCAGTGGAGACTGGGTACACTGGACGGACTCGCCGAGAACTCCAAGATGGCATTATACCTTACGTCAGATGGCAGTTCTTTGGTGACACTGGTACAGAAAAGTCTGTTGACCCGAGATCGTCATAGAGTCTTGTGTGGTTCCCACTGTGCTTTGATTTCCACCTTACCACGTCCAAGAGGGCGTGCAAAACGGTGGTTTTTGGGTACAGTCCCGAATCACATGGAGGCAATGAGCGATAGGAGGGGATTCGTCTCTCCCGGTATAGGGAGTTGATGTTGCGCTGTGTTCGATTGGCTATAACCGGAAATCCCTGGCCAGGGTTGCTGAGATTTACTGGTAAGTGTTACCTGTAGTTTCTCGAACTGTTATAGACCTCATATCGACACGACTTATCGAGCTATTGGGGTCTGACGTTTACCACCCCTAGGCGAGATATGCGACATATCAGACGATCAGACCGGACTGTACGGTAAGTGTTACTGGTTGGATTCACAGGAGTGTGAGCGGGCTTGCTCGTCGATCTTCTGATCGCTCAATACCCGGGTGGCCGTTACGTTTAGCAGACCGCTTACGACTTGTGGGTGTTTGATATGATCATCACATGCTGCCGGCGTATTGACGAGTCTTTAGAGTCCTATACAGAGGTTTCCTGGCTCAAGCGAAACGAAATAGGAGCGCATATCAGATATGTGCGGGACCGAGAATAATGCGTGTATGTGATACCGTATTCTATTCTCGCGATGATTGTATCGAATGGTTGTATGCGATATAACCTAGTTCTCGATTCAAGCATTGATTCGATAAACCGATACATAGGATACTAGTCGGTTATATGCGACATGACCGGATCGTTAAATCAAGTGTTGATTTAATGATTTAATGTATAATTATATATTTGATATATTACTTTGCATTAACTAGTATCGGTTCACTTTAAATGGATTTTCTCGCTCGGATGTGCACATTGTATATGTGATATACTTTTTGTGCACTTGATTGTATCATGTTTGATGATACATGCTCTCTAGGGTTTGTGTAAAGATTAAACCATGGTTGTGTAATGGTTAGGGTTTTCTTTTTCATTTATTTATTTATTTCATTTATTTTATTTTGGAAAAGAAATGGCAAAAGAAAAGAAAATGGTTGCTAGTTTTGTTTTACATTGAAAGTTCATGAAGCTTTGACTAAGTGACCATTTTGTCTTCATGCTTAACCCTAACCATTCCATTTAACCATGATTTATTCTCTACACTTGACCATGGTTGCAACATGATAAGTATTCAATTTATTTTCTATTTGGAATTAACTTATCATAACATTTATCTTCTTCTTCTTCTTCTTCTTCTTCAAGATGAAGAAGCTTGACTTCATCAATGGTGGATTGATGAAATGAGTGAGAAATCCAATTCTAAAGTCTACCCACTTCCTATTTCTTCATCCTCTACCTCTTGCCAAGTAGTATAGGGTGTTTCCTTCACAAGTTTTCATGGCTTGGTGAAGGTGGAGCTTGATCTAGTGATGCCTCGACGTAGATCATCTTCGGCATCGTCGTCGATGACCTAGCCAGCTTTTTCTCCAATGAAGCCAATGCTAGAGCCCGGGATTTGTTTTGGATAGCAAGGGGACTTCATCGCGGAGCTATGGAGGTGGAGCACCGGATCTACAAAGGTTGTATTTCCGTTCTCTTAGTAAAGTAGTTTACTAGTTGCATCTTTCGCCTAGATATCTAGTTATCGATCCGTAGTCTAGGGTTTCTCGGCACCGTAAAGTTTGAAATTGGCATGGTTGATGCCTTGTGAGACCTCTTGAGAGTTCCTAGGAACCCTTTAAAGCCAAAGCCGGCTAGTAAAAACTGTCCGATCACGATCCGTTCAATACCGCACGTATCTGATCGAACCTTGCCATATCTCCATACGGCCTCTACAGCGTTTCGCCCGAAACTTGAGTAACTGAGTGTGGGGGACTCTAAAGACTCATCAATACTATGGCTGTAGATTTAACCACTAGCACGTCAGAGGTATCAGCCATACGTAACGGGCCACCAGCTATTGACCAAAAGGGACGTCAATGAGCAAACTCATCCTGACACCCTACTGAGCCTGTCAGTGACAATATCCGTACAGTCCGGTCCGTTCATCTATGAGCATCGCATGGCGGGCCTAGGGGGTTGGTGAAAGTCAGACCCCCAACAGCGGTACAAGTCGTGTCGGAGTGTAGCCCAGAACACCCAGAGATACTACTGGAATACCTACCAGTAAATCTCCTGCCTTGGCCAAGGACTTTTCATGTACTGGCTCTCCTAGATACAGCGCGACCTCACCTCCAATACCGGGAGAGACGAACCCCTGCAGATCCGCTCACTGCCTCCATGTGGCTCGGGACTGTACCCAACTAAAACCTGTTTGCATGTCTCCTTTGAGCGTGGTAGGGTAGTAATCAAAGCACAGTGGGAACTCACACGAGACAAATGACGATCTCAGGTCGATGAACTAACCTGTACACATGTCACCAGGGGACTACTACCTGACGTCAGGTATAATACCAACTAGCAGGTTCCCGGCGAGTCCTGTCCGGTGTACTCATAACCCAATGAGCACCTGTATACATCTTAGGTGAATCAACTGACACCAGTGGCTTGTGAGACCGGCCACCGCCCCTCGTCGGGGTCTCGACTGTATACACTAGTCTACTCTGGAGAATCGATGCCCTGTCTCGAAACTCCCACGACTAGGGACCTTTTAAGGATGTGCTTATAGACTCCAGCTCTCACGTATATGATCACCCTCATACTGCTGGTAGTCAAGCAATAATCCTAGGGGCTCTATCAACGTGTAATAGCGACTCGTAAGGTCACCTAAAGCAGTACACGATGATAAAGATAAACCAGATAGCATACTATCATCTCGAGTAAGACTGTCCTACCGGCATAGGTCCTCCTCAATCATTGCAATCACGTGCCTGTGATCCAATAATTGACTCTGAGGGCACTACATCCAACAATCTCCCACTTGCACTCAAGGCTAATTATTGCGATGTCGCATACTCACAGCCCGTGTGATACCGAACACCCAACTCCTCTACTAGTCAGTCTCACAAAGCTCGTTTGCGAAACTATTGGGTTCGAAGAATAACCTCAGTGAGTGGATCCGCTGTGATGTTTCTTTCTATGTCTCTCTATATCCCATGTTCGCGGAGAAAGCCATCTCCCGAAATGAGCAATACCTGTCTTAGAATGTCTGGATGTCTAATGGGACCTAGCTCATAAATGAACTCCAAATCCAAACTTCTTAGACTGTATCGTCAACTGAACTTAATCAGTATTCTGCGCCATCCTTCCCTCAGTATCCCCCTGGACCGCCTGTCCAAAATACTGCACCTCGTAAGAGGGAAAACTAAAACTCTGACGGCCACTCTGCCGTCCAGGTCACCTTGGAAGCCTGGAATGATAACTGTCTCCTAAATGAGGCTGCCGTTATCATTTCCCTAGAACATCCACTTATGTTCTAAAACTGCTTCTGACTGTTTCCCCAGGATTGGATCAATATCAACTTATTGCATCTACTGCAAGAACAATATCTGGTGTGGTACTTGACATCTCATGATTGACTCAATTGCCTAAGCAAGTGATCTGCCAATCATGCGCATCCCTCTCTACTTTAGTCTGTAAGACACCTTTAGAGAGGGTGACTCCATCACCTGCAGGTACACTACCGTGCCAGGAGTCGTCCATTCTAAATACTCATAGAATGCTGTCTAAGTACCCAGATTGGGAAACTACCCAAATCTAGATATAAAACCATAGATCCAGTAACCAGAATATCTGATATAATATCCAAGCCTTATGTGGAGAAACTACTGTGTGACGACCAAAGAATAACCGATCGTAGTATAGGAATATCACTTCCTACTCTGTGTATGTTATCAAATACCAGGACATCACACCCTACTACCTTCTTAACAGATCCATCCCCTATTCTGATAAAGTCAAACCTTTGACTGTCACATCAGAAATAGATGATCTATCTCCGCTATATCTGCTTTAGTCTATAAATAGACATAAGCCAACTGTCCACCAATGCTTCCGCTGCTCCCACTGACTACGACAACCCTCTGGCTGAGTCATATACACGTGCACTTCTAAAGCTAGTTTAGAACGACGCTATACTCATCCTCCTGCCGGGTCTCACAGTCTGGAACAACAGTAATGGCAAGTCTGGGTAAACAAGAACTTCCCTGCCACCGTCCTTGAGCATACCGAAGTACCTCTCGGGTGCCTGAGGTTACCCACTTTATCTGCGGAGTGGCCAATGGAATGTCAAACCAGATTGAATCTTTAGGTTCTTTATCAAATCTTCAGTAATCGCTTGCGGTTCTGGAATCACTTCCAGTTCTACCATACTCCCACTACTGTTTTCTGAAAAAAACCATTTTTATTAAAACTGTGGCGAGTAAAGAACGATATCACTATTGATCTTCCAGATGATAGAAAGTCAACCCTCGTTATAGCCCGGGTCAACCCACAAACAGCCATTACAGAAACGTGCCTTGAGTTATCCGGAGTCTGGTTTTAAGCATAAGCCGGACAACTCCCCGTATCTTAACAATGTCAAGATATGAACTGTTCTATATCCAAGAAACAGAGGCACTGATTTAATTGAACCAGATTCAAATCATGCAGCTGTCTCCAGTGCATGTTAACTAAATGGAGAGAGGCCGATCAGCGTTACTCAACTTAGGAATGCTTCCAATTATGAGTAACCTGAAAGAGAAGCAAGTTCTCTAAACTATCAACTGAATACCATGCACAAGTATCTACATCTTGGATCACCTTGAAGAATCCTGACACTTGCAACATCTGGTTCTCTACTTTATTCTTATACCTATAACTTCTCAAAACTCAGACCCTGTGTTTCTACGAAACACCTGTCTAAAACTAGAGAAGTCATAAGTAAACCGAATATAGTACTAGTACCTACCCCTCTGTCCTAATGGACACTAGACAATACACATAACTCTGTATAAGTCCTTTGAGTCAAATGACTCATTCACTGCGTGTCGTGGGTTGAAAACTGTACTTATGGTTAAGAAGAATTACACCGCTGTTCAATACTCCTTACCTAACCATCCACTGATATAGGTAAATGTCATAGACATAATTTCAAAAAGTTATATCTCACTCTATAAAAATAGACATACAGATATATCAATTTGAAATTGGTGCATAACAACGGATATTCAAAACCAAACATTTGCCGTCCGGCAAACAACCCAGGCGATTTCCTCAAATATCACCAATTACAACGAATCCCGATATAATGAGGATGATCACCTAATTCCCAATAACTTACTCCCACTCATCATCTGTAAAACCATACAGATGTGAGAATCAAACCTGGTAAATACATACCCTGGAGCAAGTGTCTAATTAGGAAATCAGTTTTCTTTTAACAGTACACAGTGAAACTGAAACATTGAAATGTTTCGATGGGGTATCCGGGTATTCCTAGTAATGCCTCTTCCACTATCCAGATTCACAACTGTAACCGTATATCTCTTTGCCACCTCTCCAAATCCCTTTATATGTCTTTAGTCATTACCTTCTGTACACCCCTTTAGGCCAAATGGTTTTCTTCCTTCTTTACCGTTCGGCACCGGCCTATGGTTTGGAAGAAGACTATCCAATAAGCATAATGGGTGTACTGTCCTAATCCTAGGAGCACTCGCAATGCGAGAGAAGGTGAAGATAAAAGAAAACCGAATAAACCTTATTCCTATTTCTCCTGAACCAGGATCCATCCCCGAACTGGAACAAGTTCCTTTCGAGTTCGTATATAACCATACGATGGATTATCCAATAAACTTGGGATCTTCGTAGTGATACGGAGTGTCCTGGAGAAATACAAAGGTGATTTAGGATTGGCGAAGAAATACTTGGTTTGGTCGTGAATAGCAGTTGCAATTTACTTTGCCCTCTTACTAATCCCTTTCTTTGTCTTAACTTAATACCTTCTGTACACCTTTTAGGCTAATTGGTTTTCTTCATTCCCTACCGGTCGGCACCTGCCTATGGTTTGGAAGAAGACTATCCAATTTGCGTAATAGGTGTACTATCTCCTAAGCCAAGGAGTACTCGCAACCTGAGAGAAGGTAAAAGGAAAAGACAACTGAATAGTCCTATTCGTTTTCTCCAGAACCAGAAACCATCCTCGAATTCTTTCGAGTTCGTATATAACCATACGATGGTTTTGTCCAATGGAAGTGGACGTTCGTAGTAATACGGGGTGTCCTGGAGAAAAGGGTAAAAGTAGGAGTGGCAATGAGGTCTGCAACTCTGACAATCCAAAAGCCAGTGTTAAGAAGGTTCGGTCAACTTGGTCACTGAGTCATAGTCTAGGGTTGGGTCAATGGTCGCTGCCAAAGAGAGAAAGAAAAGAAACACTCAGCGTGCACTCTAACCTAGATCAGAATGGTTATCACTTTATCTAATCTGGAAACCTCCCACTGTAACGTCAAATTCTTCCCCAAACCTGAAAGAAGAATTAGCCGGGATCACCCGAGGAGTAAACCAACTCATCAGTGGGAATCGGGATCCAACTATCATCGCATGATAACGTGACGGAATCCGCTCACGTTATCACACTCCAGAAGGTATGCACATATCTGGCAAGTTTCAGTTTCTTTAGAAACTCCCGATGAGATTTTTGCCCCATGCTCTTATGACCTTGACGAAGGCCAACATATCATAAGTCACATGTCAAGTTCTATCCGTCATTATCCAGGTTAATTTGAACCCACCCGTACATACCCTTGACGAAGGCCAAAATAGTAGTACGACTGTCCCAAACCAACGCATCTATCTATGCTGCAGAAAAGTAACAAATAGCTACCATACATTATGCCTTGACGAAGGCCAACATACATAGCATGAATACTAAGTGCTACCGTTCTGAAATGACGGAGGGCTACGAATGGTTTCCAGCGAAAACCTTTAACGTAATGAACTTGATATCGTTGAAGGAACGGATAACTTTTTAGAAAATATAGTGACGAAAACCTTTACTAAAGAGGTCACTTCCGGTGAAGGGATCTCGGCTCTTTCCCCGTAGGATGGGGTGCAGGATATTCCAACTGAATACCACGATGCAAAGCAAAAGTAAACGACTATGGTGAAGTTATTGCCCTGACGCAAACTTCTGTCTAAGGGGTCACTCCCGGTGAAGGGATCTCGGCCCTTGCCTCGTCGACTGAGGAGCAGGATATTCCAACTGAATACCACGGTGCAAAACAAAAGAGAACGCCCTTGCAATTACAGCTTTTTGAAAAAGTCTTCCAACAACATCGGAATTGGTTTGTTTATCTTGCATTGATCTGAATCAACGCAGTCCCATCAATTGATCACACCAATAAAGAACGAAAATAATGACGTACGTATATGCCATCCGCATTCGCCACTGGGTCCCATCATCACCCGTTAGGTTAGCTAACTAACGACAGAGCGGGGACTGGACTAGCGCGGATGCAAAACATATACAACATCTACTAGTATATATATCAATATATAATATTCGCTCAAGGCGTGATAAAATGCAACATCACAGAAATGTACAGCATCACAGAACAATACAGATATCTGGGATCCCAGGGTTTCACAGAGCCGCTACTGAAAGCCGACGTTCCCCTGGTCGTGTGGATAGCATGTGCAATGAAAATCCTAGACCCCTACGGGCGCAGCAAGTTACCCGCCAAAACCTGAAGCGAGGCAGCCCCCTTCAGCAACGTGAATGGACCACCCATCACTTCACGGAATCCGGTAACTTGGGCACCCCTCCTGGGTCAACCTGTACCCCCTACGAGTGCGGCGAACAGCCAACCAATTCTAGAGTAAAGCCCCCTCCGTCTCAACGCCATGAGATGCGGGCTCGTTGCCCTCTAGAACTCGGCTATCCGTGCACCCCTCCGCGGGGTAATCCTAGTACAGAAAGTAAAATATACAGACAACGGGTACATCGACCTCGACCCGGTCGTGCCCCAAAAGAATAATACAAACAGGCAGTGACGGCAGTCCACATGTCGGACGCTCGCCCCGCAATATCAAATGTACATATAAAACAAAACTGTACTACCATTGCAACCAGGCTATCCCCCACGACCAATCCGCAACATCACAGCACAACACAGAACATCAACGTGAATGCCACGTTCGGAAATCCGTCAAAAAGGGCTATAGCAGTTAGACTGGATTTACCGATCGAGTGACATTCACGGTCGCAGATATAATGTAAATACTGTGAACTAGCATGTTTAAAATATCCGATCAAACAAATTTATCGAAGTGGGCCCCAAGCAGTACTGTAGCACTTACAGAACATCTGGGCTCAAAAAGAATATTCCAAAACCCCTATTTTCTACACAGGAGCTCTCTGTAAAAATTTGGTGCGCTGATCAGTTAAAGGCGCGGCGGAACCGCGGCCTAAGCATGGGTTTGGCCGCGGTTCCGTGGTGTTATGGTAAGATCTCGCGACCAAATTTTCACAGAGTGCTTAGGTTTCCATGCACAGTATTCTGCAACAACCTGAAAAGTTTTTAGAGCTGAAAAAATTTCGACAGAGAACACATGCACAAAAAATACGGTTTTTGGGATTTTGTTCGATCGAGTCTTTAAACCTACACAGCAAGCTAGGAAAGGTTAACGGCATGGCTCTGATACCAATGTAAGTCCGCAGCGGCGCCCCGGCCGTCGATCCGACGCCGGAAACGCGGAAACGAAAAACTTTGCAAACTAGCAAACCGGCACCACCGCGCACTTTTATCCCGGATCGGGCCATTAACCTAGCTACTAGCAAAATACAAGATGGGTAGAGATGTATACCAAGCGATCCGTGTCCTTCGGTCTTCGTCTCCACTCCGATCTCCCGCGGAATCTCCGTCCGTCACCTCCTCGTCGGAAAGGGCACCACGTAGCCGGGTTCGTTTACGGGCTCCCACCTCTGGACCGAGGCAACTGTTGGAGATAGTGCCCTCAGAGTCAATTATTGGATCACAGGTACGTGATTGCAATGATTGAGGGAGGACCTATCCCGGTAGGACAGTCTTACTCGAGATGATAGTATGCTATCTGGTTTACCTTTATCATCGTGTACTGTTTTAAGTGACCTGACACGTCGCTATTACACGTTGATAGAGCCCCTAGGATTCTTGCTTAACCACCAGCAGTATGAGGGCGATCATATAAGTGGGAGCTGGGGGTCTATAAGCATATCCTTAAAAGGTCCCTAGTCGTGAGAGTTTCGAGACAGGGCATCGATTCTCCATAGTAGACTAGTGTATACAGTCGAGACCCCGACGAGGGGCGGTGGCCGGTCTCACAAGCCACTGGTGTCAGTTGGATCACCTAAGATGTATATAGGTGCTCATTGGGTTATGAGTACACCGGACAGGACTCGCCGGGAACATGCTAGTTGGTCATATACCAGACGTCAGATGGCAGTTCCCTGGTGACATGTGTGCAGGTTAGTTCATCGACCTGAGGATCTTCATTTGTCTCATGTGAGTTCCCACTGTACTTTGATTACTACCCTACCACGGCTCAAAGGAGTTGTGCAAACAGGTTTTAGTTGGATACAGTCCTGAGCCACATGGAGGCAGTGAGCGTATCTTCAGGGGTTCGTCTCTCCCGGTATTGGGGGTGAGGTCGTGCTGTGTCTAGGAGAGCCATTACACGAAGCCCTCGGCCGAGGCAAGGAGATTTACTGGTAGGTATTCCAGTAGTATCTCAGGGTGTTCTGGGCTACACTCCGACACGACTTGTACCGCTTTTGGGGGTCTGACTTTTACCAACCCCCTAGGCCCGCCATGCGATGCTCATAGACGAACGGACCGGACTGTACGGATATTGTCACTGACAGGCTCAGTAGGGTGTCAGGCTGAGTTCGCTCACAGACGTCCCTTTTGGTCAATACCTGGTAGCCCGTTATGTATTGGCTTATACCTCTAACGTGCTAGCGGTTAAATCCGCAACCAAGGTGTTGACGAATCTTTAGAGTCCCCCACATTCAGTTACTCAGCTTTCGGGCGAAAGGTTGTAGAGGCCGTATGGAGATATGGCAAGGTCCGATCAGATACGTGCGGTATTGCACGGATCAGGATCGGACAGTCTGTACTATAGGCCGTATGGATATATGGCAGGGTTCGATCAGATGCGTGCGGTATTGCACGGATCAGGATCGATCGGAAATTACTAGCCGGCTTTGGTATAAGCCGGATCCTAGTATAGTACAGTGTGAATTTTGTATTTCGGTGCATTTTGTATTTCGGTCGAAATACAAATGCGGGTGTGTATGCACAGTATCGGGGTTTTCCTGTAATTTATTACGGGACCAGTTTTCTGGAGTTGCCAGTTTGCTTTCCGTTTCGGCCGATTTCCATTGTTCCGTTCATTGGTCGAAGATTGGTGGAGGAGGGCTTATTTGCATTGTTGCAAATAAGTATTTGTGGAGGGGGTATTTGCTTATTGTTGTATCATGATAGTCTCTCATTGACCTTGACTTCTAGCTATCATGATGGCTTGACTTTGTTGAGTTGATGTTGTTGATGGAGTGTGGATTTCCTTGTGATCATTTGTTTTTCTTTCATCATCACTTCCTTGCATCATTGCATTCCACCCACCCCCTTGACCTTACTCTCTCTCCAATCACACCAAAGGGGGGGGCCGGCCATTCCTTGATGGAGGATGGGATTCATTTCATGAGGTGGGGAAAATGTTGTTCATTTGATGCACCAAAGTTCTCCAAGCTCCTCCATATACTTCTTGTTCAATCCCTCCACCAATGGCAACCTCCACTACCCCAATAAGAGACACAAGTTCTACTACACATTCTACAGCGAATCTTGGGCACGTCGACTAGCCAGCTTCGTGCCCGAGTTGCCTCGGCATTGAGGTGGGAGCCCGTAAAAGAAGTAGGCAATGTGGTGCACTTCCGGCGATGAGGTGGAGACCGGAGCTTCCGCAGGAGATCGGGACGATGACGAGAAGACCGGAGGACTTGGATCGTCGGTATATCTCTATTCCCTTTCTTGTAGATAGCTAGGACTAATTAGTGGTTCGATCCGGGTTTTAGTGCGCGGCGGTTTGCCAGTTCAAGTAAAATTTAAAGTATTTCACCGCTTCCGCATTTGGCCGTCGGATTGACGGCCGGGGCGCCGCCGTGCACTTACAGCAACTCGGGCGCGAAGTTGGCTAGCCGACGCGTCCAAGGTTTGCTGTAGACTAGTGTAGAAAAGCTTTGTCTCTTAAGGGTTATAGAAGTTGCCATGGATGGAGGAAGTGAAGAATGAACTTTTTAGAGATTTTGTGGCAAGTAGAGAAGTAGAGGAAAAATGAGATGATGAAAATTTTCTCACTCAAAATGAACCACTCTCTTTTTCCCTCTAGTATGGCCGGCCCTCCCACATGATGAAATGAGGAGAGAGATATATCAAAGGTATAAATCAATATGTGAAGATAATTATCAAATTATCTCATATCAACAACTTATCAAAACCTAATCAAACCCCACCACCATTAATGCAAAGGAATGGACACAAAAAGAATCTTATGATGAAAGAATAATCATGATGCCTCACATATGCAAGAAACCCCTCCACAAAAAGTAATTTGCACAATTGCAAATTACCCCCCTCCATCGGAAAGTCCGGCCGTGAAGGAACAAAGGAAAACCGGCCGGAACGGAATGCAAACTGGCAACTTCAGAAAACTGATCCCGTAATAAATTATAGGAAAACCCCGCTACTGCATATACATGCCCGCATTTGGATTCCCACTGAACACAAATGCAAAGAGACAAAATCTACACTATCTAATACTAGGATCCGGCTTAAGCCAAAACCGGCTAGTAAAAACCGTCCGATCACGATCCGTGCAATAACGCACGTATCTGATCGAACTCTGCCATATCTCCATACAGCCTCTACAGCGTTTCGCCCGAAACTTGAGCAACTAAGTGTGGGGGACTCTAAAGACTCGTCAATACTATGGCTGTGGATTTAACCACTAGCACGTCAGAGGTATCAGCCATACGTAACGGGCCACCAGCTATTGACCAAAAGGGACGTCGATGAGCGATCTCATCCTGACACCCTACTGAGCCTGTCAGTGACAATATCCGTACAGTCCGGTCCGTTCGTATATGAGCATCGCATGGCGGGCCTAGGGGGTTGGTGAAAGTCAGACCCTCAATAGCGGTACAAGTCGTGTGGGAGTGTAGCCCAGAACACCCTGAGATACTACTGGAATACCTACCAGTAAATCTCCTGCCTTGGCCAAGGAATTTTCATGTACTGGCTCTCCTAGACACAGCGCGACCTCACCCCCAATACCGCGAGAGATGAACCCCTTCAGATCCGCTCACTGCCTCCATGTGGCTCGGGACTGTACCCAACTAAAACCTGTTTGCACGTCTCCTTTGAGCGTTGATTGAATTAGATTTCCGGATTGTGTAGTAGAAAATAGAATAGAAATCACAACCAAAAATTATTTGACCGCAATAAACTACGGTGTCGGATGTAGATTGTAAGTGAGTGCGGATCGTCCACAGGGACAGTGTAATAGTTCGTCTTTCGAATTAGATGAATTGAAACTTTAAAGAAAAGAAAACAAACATTTCAAGATTTGTAATTGCAATTCAAGAATTAGAAAATCTAGATCTAATAACAAGAAAAAGATAGAATCAAGAATTGAGAGTTTGTTGATTTTTCCAACCCAAATATCAAGAATCGAAATGAGGCTCGTAGGAATCGATCGGATCTATAGATGTGATGCAATCTTACAATGACGTATTCTTATCCTTCGATGAATTGATACTAGATCGATGATGATCGATCGAGAATTAGGGATTTCTTATGAAACTAGGGTTTCATCTTATCCCTTGTTCTTTCATCGATATCATTCGCATTCTAGCCTCTAGCAATTTCAAGAGACGATCGTAACTTCCCAATCTCGAGCGATATCAATCAAGAAAGCATCGCAACGAATTGGGTTGTCGGTTCTTGAACTTGCTAGGGTTTACAAAACTCGTAGGATTCAAGAATCGATTTAAGATATATTACATCATCATTCTATTGATCATCTCGACTCCTTGACGAGCGGAGTATTACTCAAACATCATCACACAGAAAGTATTCAAGAATTGAAAAGATATCATGATGCGAGAATTTAAAGAAAACAAGATAAAAGAATATCACCTTTTATTTATATCAACAATTTGATTACAGTCGCTCAAGAATTACAAGAGGAAGAACTAAATTGTCGATCTGGCGTCGCTCGGCTCCGTGAGTCGCGGATCGGCTTTGACCACTTGCTCTGTTGAAGATCGGCTTCGCTCATAAAAGGTTGCAAGGCTTCTTGCTTGATGGGTACTCGGGATCTTGGCTTTTGATTGGAATTAGGGTTAGGGTTTCACACAAATCCTCTCACAAGATTTGTGTGAAGAAAAGATGAAGAAAGAGATTGGCTAAAAACTAAAATGGAGACTCAAAATGAATTATACATTCCAAGATTAGAGATTATGATACAAGTGAGCCTAGGGTCTTATTTATAGATCTCCCAAACCCTAAGCCTTTGAGTTCCCTCCAAAAGTTTGTTGAAAGACTTCTAGAAAGAGTTTTTTATGCTTAGCTTAGGGTTTAAGCTAGGGTTTAAGAAGAAGTTTCTAGAATACAAGGCTAGTTTAGTGTTGGAACAAGGGTTTGCTGATCTGGCAGAAGCTTCTGGGGCTTTCTAGAAATTGTTGTGTCATTCTGAGCTGTACACACTGAGGTAGGAGATGTGCACAAAAATTTAGGGCTGACGTGGCAAGACGGCCGCGGAACCGCGGCGCAAGCAGGCTCCGGCCGCGGTTCCACGGCCATGTTGGCTCCTTGGGCTTTGGTCCTTTTGCAGTGGTCCTGGGCTAATATTTTGAGCTTTATCTGATGTTTTGATTTGTATTTGTCCCTTTGGATTAATACCAGAACTGAAATCATTGGGTTGGCATAACGTTTTAGCTGTACCCTGTAAATTTTTGGCCTTTCTGCTGGATTTTCCTGCATAGATCTCAAAACAAGTGTTGCGCAAATGTAGGGATGATGCGATGCCATGAAATGCAGTCAATTTCCTTTATAGTGTCGGTTTTAGAGTCTAACACATGCAATCTGATATTTTGCGACAGTTTTGCTAATATGTAAAATATGAATGCCGAACACTTCTATATGGATGCAAATGATGAGGAAATTGCCGGCTAAAATATGCAATATTTTTGACTAATCAAATTCCCCCAAACTTAATTTCGATCGTCTCGAGCGAACTGTTTATTAAAAAGAGAAGGAGAAAATAAAGAAAGAGAAAAACTAACTAGCACACTTTCGTAGGCAACACGATTGCACTGAGCACGTGCAACAAGCCTTTAAACCTCTAGGTGTTCCTAGTAGGAGGAGTGTTGTCTCCTGAGGGTTTTCAGCGGATTGCACCCATAAAATCCAATAATAAAAGAAAGATCATGAATATTACATTTAAAGAAAAGAATTGTAAAAGAAAGGCTTTGAAAATTAGGGTTTCCAACTAAGCTAGCTTTTCGGTTGTCATGAGCCCTATCTTAATGGTCATGAAAAGATGTTAGAAATCACGTCCTCCCTCAATAAAACATCGTCTTATTTTTCATTCCTATCTTTCTTCCAAAACATCGATCATATCACCCTGCGTGTGTGTAAAGACATCCCTACACCCGGAGAATTCAATTCAAGCTATCATACTCTTGCCCATCAGCCTCAGTACTTTTTAATTAATGAATATTTAGATGAGATTGCTCACACACTTTCATGCGACCGTTAATACTTCTTGAGGTACTAACCGACCGATTACTCCTATGCTTGCTTATTTGGTGTATTTTCCTCGTCCTGCACCACCTCAGGCATAGCAGTGACTCCCAGACCAGTTGGCCTTAGGGCACTAGGTGAAGAAGCACACTCGCTATACATTTTTTATTGCCCTTGGTGATAACAAAACCAGTGTCCATTTTTCTCACCACTTTATATTTTCTTTATTCACCTTTTTTTTCTTTTTATTTCCTTCATACATCGGCTTTAAGACAAGAGCATTTCAAGGTATCCTCTACTATCCAGGCCTTAAGACGTGTGTAAGTGCGAATAGCAGGGTAGCAACGTTCAAAATATTTGGCTTCCAGAATAGAAACTATTTTTCAGACTTATTTTTATCCTCAGATTAGTGACGTCCTTCATTTTACTAACCCTTGGGACAACGGCTCATAACTGCTTATTACTAGTTCGTATAAGAAAACTTCTAATTTTCTTAGTTTTCTTAAATTTTTCTAATCTCATGGATGTAATTGTTCACTATCTAAACTTTCATTATCTTATTTATGTACAAAAAGGTGTAAATATTAAAATTATTTTTTATACTTGAAATTTTTTTAAATTTTTATCGGTTTTGAAATTTTTTTCAATTTTTATAGATTTTTAAAAGAAATGTTTTGTGCTTATGCAGATGATATGCAAATGATGCAAAAATAAGCACAAACCTCCCCCAAACTTGTTTTCAACAGTGTCCTCACTGTTGCCAATTGCTATACCTACAAAAACTGTAAGCCTGGGGGGAATTATTAGTGGGGGCAAAATATATAAGTGAAGAACTTCCCCCAAACTTACTCTTTTCACTCACCTTCATTCAAAACATGATGCAGTGATATACAGGATATGAAGGTGAGACGGAGGAAAATTTAATCCAAATAAACTGGCTCTTGTAAGAACAAGAGCTCCTCCGTGGGGTCAGTGGAAAAATACGGCTTTAGTCTATGTCCATTCACTTTGAAAAATGTGCCGTTTTTAACATTTTCTATCTCTACTGCCCCGTGCGGGTATACAGACCGCACTATAAAAGGTCCCTTCCATCGAGATCGGAGCTTACCCGCGTGAAGGTGTAATCGTGAATCATAAAGAAGGACTTGTTGACCAGGTGAAAATGTTTTCCTTAAAATGTTTTTATCGTGAAAAACGTTAGTCCTATTCTTTGTGATTACAGCGTTATCATAAGCTTCATCGCGGAGTTCGCTTAGCTCATTTAGTTGCAGCTTCCGAAAGTTGCAAGCAAGGTTTAGATCAAAATTTATTTCTTTAATAGCCCACAATGCTTTATGTTCTATCTCGACGGGTAAATGACATGCTTTCCCAAACACTATCCTATATGGAGACATTCCTAGGTCGGTTTTAAATGCAGTTCTGAATGCCCAAAGAGCATCCGTCAGTTTGGTCGACCAGTCTTTTCTATTTTTAGCAACATTTTTCTCCAGGATAAGTTTGATTTGTCTGTTTGAGATTTCAGCCTGCCCGCTTGTTTGAGGATGATAAGGTGTAGAAAGTCGGTGGTTGATTCCGTATTTTCGCATCAGAGTCTCGAAAGATCTGTTGCAGAAATGTGTCCCATTATCGCTAATGATAGCGCGTGGGTGTCCAAATCGCGAAAAGATATTCTCTTTTAAGAACTTAATGACAACTTTCTTGTCATTAGTGCGACATGGAATGGCTTCTACCCATTTGGAGACATAATCAACCGCCAGCAGTATGTACAGATTCCCAAAGGAGTTGGGAAAAGGACCCATAAAATCAATGCCCCAAACATCGAATATTTCAACAACCAAGATGGGTTGCTGAGGCATTTCATTCCTCCGGGAGATTCTACCCGTGTACTGACATTGTGTACAGGTTTTGCAATACTCAAATGCGTCCTTGAATAAGGTCGGCCAATAAAATCCACATTGCAAAACCTTTTCCGCTGTCTTTTTAGGACCGAAGTGACCCCCACAGGCCTGATCATGACAGAAAGAAAGAACACTCTTGAACTCTTCATTCGGGACACACCGGCGAATGATCTGATCAGGACAATATTTAAACAAATAGGGTTCATCCCAGTAAAAGTGTTTTACTTGGGATAGAAAACGGCATTTGTCCTGTTTTGACCAATCGCTGGGTATCAGTCCCGTGGCATGATAGTTCACAATATTCCTGAACCATGGTTCAGCGGATATGCTCAAGAGTTGTTCGTCAGGGAACGAATCATTGATCGGCAGGGTCACAGGGGAAGAAATGATGCGTGAAAGATGGTCAGCTACTACATTTTCACATCCTTTCTTATCTTTGATAACAAGATCGAATTCTTGTAACAGAAGGATCCAACGTATTAGTCGACCTTTTGCATCTTTCTTTGCCAGAAGATGTTTTAAAGCGGAATGGTCAGTGTACACAACTATAGGTGAGCCAATTAAGTAAGGCCTGAATTTTTCTAATGCACATACAACCGCTAAAAGCTCTTTTTCAGTGGTTGTATAATTGATTTGCGCATCATTCAGGGTCTTACTCACGTAGTAGATCACGTATGGCATCTTGTCGATGTGCTGTCCTAAGACTGCACCTACTGCAAAATTAGATGCATCACACATCAGCTCAAAGGGGTAGTCCCAGTTTGGTGATGATAAAATGGGGGCTGAAGTGAGTGAGTGTTTAAGTGAGTCGAAAGCTGTCTCGCAGTCCGAGTCAAAATGGAAGGTCGTATCCTTGGCCAGGAGAAGAGTTAAAGGTCTAGCAATTTTGCTAAAGTCCTTAATGAATCTCCTATAAAAGCCCGCATGGCCAATGAAAGATCGAATATCTTTGACGCTTTTGGGATGAGGGAGGTTTTGAATGACAACTATCTTAGCTCTGTCAACCTCAATACCTTTCTGTGAAATAACATGTCCAAGTACTATTCCTTCTTGGACCATAAAATGGTATTTTTCCCAGTTCAAAGTCAAGTTCTTCTCTTTGCAACGAGTAAGAACAGCGTCAAGATTAGATAGGCAATCAGAAAAAGAGTCTCCAAAAATCGAGAAATCGTCCATAAAGATCTCCAGAAAATTCTCTACCATATCGGAGAATATCCCCATCATACACCGCTGAAAAGTAGCGGGAGCATTGCATAGCCCAAAGAGCATGCGACTATAAGCAAAGGTACCAAAAGGACAAGTAAAAGTGGTTTTATCTTGGTCCTTTTTGGCGATGGGGACCTGATTGTAGCCTGAGTATCCGTCCATAAAGCAATAATACTCTCGTCCCGCTAAGCGTTCCAGCATCTGATCAATGAATGGTAGAGGAAAGTGGTCTTTCCTCGTGGCAGCATTGAGTTTTCTATAATCGATACATACACGCCACCCAGTTTGGGCGCGTGTCTGAATCAACTCATTTGCCTCATTGGTTATAACAGTGATGCCGGATTTCTTAGGGACGACATGTATAGGACTCACCCACTGGCTATCGGAGATGGGGTATATAATACCATTATCTAAGTATTTGACGATCTCTTTCATCACAGCTTCCTTCATGACGGGATTCAACCGTCTCTGTGGTTCTCGAGTTGGTCTGGCATCATCCATCACATGTATATGATGTTCAACTATCAAGGGACTAATCCCTTTGATGTCCGCCATACTCCAACCAAACGCCTCTTTGTTAGATCTCAATACCGATAAAAGTGCATTCTCTTGCTCTAATGCAAGTTAAGTGGATATGATAACCGGTAATGACTCATTCTCACCTAGATATGCATATTTAAGGTGAGAAGGTAAAAGTTTTAGATCTAACTCGGGCGGAGAAACGATAGAAGGAGGGATCATTGAGTGATTTTTGGATTTACAAAGAAGCTCAGAGCCTGTGAAAGATACAGACTCGGGTGGAGAAAAGTCAGAAGTGCAGGACTCAAGTGTAGGTAAAGTGTCCTCACTAAGATCATGTGTAAGATCAAACAGAGATGTGGTAATGTCGTCAAGATCTAGAAAGCAAAGATCCTCAGCTCCACAACTATCGGGAGCGATCTTGTGGACAGAGCACACATCTAAAATATGAGCAGAGGGTTCTGATGGCTTACTTCCAACTTTGTAGATATTTAGTTCAATGGTCATATTTCCAAATGATAAATTCATTGAACCATTTCTACAGTTTATAACAGCGTTGGAAGTGGCAAGGAAAGGACGACCCAGAATCACCGGAATTTAGCCCCGGGGGTTTGCTACAGGATGTGTGTCAAGCACAATGAAGTCTACAGGGAAAACAAATTCCCCGACCTTTATCAATACATCCTCTAATTCACCCCTTGGTTTGGTGATAGAACGGTCTGCCATTTGAAGAGTGCAGTGAGCAGGTTTCAGCTCTCCAATCTCTAATTGCTCATAGACAGAATAAGAAAGCAGGTTAACACTTGTGCCAAGGTCTAAAAGAGCACGATTTATGTTTTTACCCCCAATCGAAATCGATATTGTAGGACATTCTGGGTCCTTTCGTTTCTTTGGTAGCTGGGGTATAAAAGCAGTGCTGATATTATTAGACATGAAGACCTTCTTCGGCACTTGAGTCTTCCTCTTCCTAGTGCACAAGTCCTTAAGAATTTTCGCATAAGCGGGGACTTGTTAAATCGCATCTAGGAGAGGGATATTGATGTTAACCTGTTTGAACATTTCCATTATTTTCTCCATATGAGGACTCGTTCTATTAGCCCTTAACCGGTTCGGATAAGGAGCTTTTGCAATAAGCGTCGGGTCCATCACAGGAGAAGGAAGAGGGGGTAGATGCGGTCCCAAAAGAGGTGTGAGGACCGTCTGTGGAGAACTATAAGGGCTATACTGAGGTGTCGAGCCTAATGGGAAATGGAGAATAGGCTCTCGAGAAGATGGTGTGGTAGAAGAAGAAGGATCAGAATGAGAAGTGTGTGTGTGTGGAAAGGTCTCAGCCGGGGTGTTGATATGATTTTCAGTACCATCAATACCTTCCCCGACATGATTGTTCAGCACTCTTCCCGATCTCAACGTTGTGATGGCATTTACATTGTAATGCCCAGGATTCTGTAGGGGTTGAGAGGGAAGTTTACCTTTTTCTCTCGCACTCATTTCGGCTTTAAGTCGTGCGATTTCAGCTTCCATCGTTCTGATACTTTCAGCTTGTGACGCTGAGTTTTTCTTTATCTCACCGACGGAAGATTTAACCTCAGCCGAAACCTCTATGAAATTTGACAAAAGTGATTTCATGGTTTGAGTGAATTGAGAGAACTCGTCAGAACAGGTCATAGGATTAGACTGTGTAGGAGTGTTGACCTGATTTTGGAAATTTTGTGACTGATAGGGATGCTGAGTGAGTTGAAGAGGTTGCTGTTGTGGTGGAGGAAGAGCCCTTTGAAAATTATTCGTGTTTGGAACCGTGTTTTGAGATTGGTTTTGGTTCCAAGCGAAATTCGGGTGATTCCTCGAACCCTGATTGTACGTGGAAGAATAAGGATCGTTTCGAGGTCTTTGAAATGCGGCATTAGAATGCTCGTGACCTTGAAACGCAGAGTTTAATGGACATTCTTCCGTTAAATGAGACGGATTAGAACAGCACCCACAAACAGTTTTGGGGAGCGACACTGGGTTTAGGGAGGCTGCTGCAAATTTGTGTTCCATAGCGTCGAGCTTCTTTTGCATTGCTGCCATTTCAGCTCGAACACCTATGGACACATATATTTGGTGTACGCTACCCATATTCAATGGTTGGATTCCACTCTCCCACTGTAGTGATTTTTCAGCGAACTCTTCTAAATACTTCCAAGCTTCCCCATCATCTTTGGTCATAAAAGTACCTTGACACATGTTTTCAAGGCTCTGTTTAGTGCTTGGGTTAATGCCCTCATAAATGATTCGGCAAAGCTCCCATCTCGGGATGCCGTGATGAGGACGCTGAACCAAAAGATCCTTGAAACGTTCAAAGCATTTAGAAAATGGTTCAGCAGGGAGCTGGGCAAATTGATTCAGTTCGCTATAGATTCGAGCTGTCTTTTGTATTGGGTAAAATTTCTTAAGGAATGCCGCTACGAATTCTTCCCAATTCGTAATAGAGTGTGCGGTAGTGTTATATAGCCACTTCTCGGCTATGTCGCACAATGTAAATGGAAGAAGTCGTAGACGCATAGCATCCACTGAAAGTTATGACGTACCCACCATTGCGCATACGTTTTCAAATTTGGTAATGAAAACGTAAGCGTCCTCAGTCTCGAGTCCGTGGAATTTGGGTAAAAGATTGATATACTGGGGATTAATCTCAAAGTTATCCCCGTTGGCTGGTGGTGTGGATAAGCAGGTCGAAAGAGGACCTCGAATAGGGTAGCACCTCTCATGGAGAGAGATGCGGGGTGGATTCTGCGCACCAACGGACGGCGGCAGATTAGGGTTAAAGAAGTTTGATGGATTCGGATCCATCGGTGTGGGTGTGGTAGTGGGTAAAGAAGGAGTAAATGTAGAAATATCGACTTCGGAGTTGATAGGAGGTACGCGGACTAAACGGGCACTAGAATCCCGTGTCCAGCCTATCTTGCACTAAAAAAGGTTAGTACAAGTGGCAGCGTTGACTTATAATTAGGGGTAAATGAAGTGAATGCGGTGTTTGCTTTGAAAAAGGGACGGATTTTTGAAAAAATGATGCGACAAAACAAATGCAGCACACAAACCCTAGAATCTAGTGGTCACCTAGGTCCGGCTCTAGACCGCTCCGAACTGCCAAAAGACAAGTCGCAGGATAGAATCCTCCACTGCCTCTTTGTCCCTCCTGCGGCCAGGTAAGTGCCAGATAAGTGGGAGGTTCTCCACTACGTAAGTAGTGGGCCTAATTAAGTAACCACTAGCCTTCGACACACTTTCCTAGGCACCACAAGAGAAACGCGGATAAGCAATGAATTACCCACGGCCTTCTTCTGTCCTAAGTGAGCGCGACGGTCCTTAGAGTCTTCTCTAGATTTCTTTTAGTTAATGTGGGTCAATGCGGATGCAAGATTTGTGATTTTCGGGGCCTAGGAAGGATAATGAAATCCCCACCTAATTTGGATTTGGCCGTGCCCTTTAATTTCCGTATTTAAAATGCAAACAACCAAGAAATCAAAATCACGCACAAATTTAATTTTGCTTTTGCGGCGCTGCGATTATTTGCAAAGAAACCTGCAGAAAATTGTTAGTTGGAGCTAAAAGAGGAGAGAGGAGAAGGTAAGAAGTCACCTGAAGCAAAAATTGCACAGAGAACCCTCCAAGGGGCCGCGGTTCCGCCGCAATTGCTCCCTTATGCCGCGCTTCCGCGGTTGAAGTGTGGGAACACTGCACCAAAATTCACCAGGGAGCTTCTGTAGACTCCCTCTGCTCTCTGGTATTTTCCAAAAATTTTCTTCAATTTCCAAACAGCTCCAGATTTCCTTGCAATGAACCACAACAAATTGTTTAGGGTTTGCACGAATTTTGATCTTAAAATAACAATGGAATAATTCTTTCAATTCAAACTATAATCACAACCAAAAATTATTTGACCGCAATCAACTACGGTGTCGGATGTAGATTGTAAGTGAGTACGGATCGTCCACAGGGACAGTGTAATAGTTCGTCTTTCGAATTAGATGAATTGAAACTTTAAAAAAAAGAAAACAAACAATTCAAGATTTGTAATTGCAATTCAAGAATTAGAAAATCTAGATCTAATAACAAGAAAAAGATAGAATCAAGAATTGAGAGTTTGTTGATTTTTCCAACCCAAATATCAAGAATCGAAATGAGGCTCGTAGGAATCGATCGGATCTATAGATGTGATGCAATCTTACAATGACGTATTCTTATCCTTCGATGAATTGATACTAGATCGATGATGATCGATCGAGAATTAGGGATTTCTTATGAAACTAGGGTTTCATCTTATCCCTTGTTCTTTCATCGATATCATTCGCATTCTAGCCTCTAGCAATTTCAAGAGACGATCGCAACTTCCCAATCTCGAGCGATATCAATAAAGAAAGCATCGCAACGAATTGGGTTGTCGGTTCTTGAACTTGCTAGGGTTTACAAAACTCGTAGGATTCAAGAATCGATTTAAGATATATTACATCATCATTCTATTGATCATCTCGACTCCTCGACGAGCAGAGTATTACTCAAACATCATCACACAGAAATTATTCAAGAATTGAAAAGATATCATGATGCGAGAATTTAAAGAAAACAAGATAAAAGAATATCACCTTTTATTTATATCAACAATTTGATTAAATTCGCTCAAGAACTACAAGAGGAAGAACTAAATTGTCGATCTAGCGTCGCTCGGCTCCGTGAGTCGCGGATCGGCTTTGACCACTTGCTCTGTTGAAGATCGGCTTCGCTCATAAAAGGTTGCAAGGCTTCTTGCTTGATGGGTACTCGGGATCTTGGCTTTTGATTAGAATTAGGGTTAGGGTTTCACACAAATCCTCTCACTAGATTTGTGTGAAGAAAAGATGAAGAAAGAGATTGGTTAAAAACTAAAATGGAGACTCAAAATGAATTATACATTCCAAGATTAGAGATTATGATACAAGTGAGCCTAGGGTCTTATTTATAGATCTCCCAAACCCTAAGCCTTTGAGTTCCCTCCAAAAGTTTGTTGAAAGACTTCTAGAAAGAGTTTGTTAGGCTTAGCTTAGGGTTTAAGCTAGGGTTTAAGAAGAAGTTTCTAGAATACAAGGCTAGTTTAGTGTTGGAACAAGGGTTTGCTGATCTGGCAGAAGCTTCTGGGGCTTTCTGGAAATTGTTGTGTCATTCTGAGCTGTACACACTGAGGTAGGAGATGTGCACAAAAATTTAGGGCTGACGTGGCAAGACGGCCGCGGAACTGCGGCGCAAGCCGGCTCCGGCCGCGGTTCCGCGGCCATGTTAGCTCCTTGGGCTTTGGTCCTTTTGCAGTGGTCTTGGGCTAATATTTTGAGCTTTATCTGATGTTTTGATTTGTATTTGTCCCTTTGGATTAATACCAGAACTGAAATCATTGAGTTGGCGTAACGTTTTAGCTGTACCCTGTAAATTTTTGGCCTTTCTGCTGGATTTTCCTGCATAGATCTCAAAACAAGTGTTGCGCAAATGTAGGGATGATGCGATGCCATGAAATGCGGTCAATTTCCTTTATAGTGTCGGTTTTAGAGTCTAACACATGCAATCTGATATTTTGCGACAGTTTTGCTAATATGTAAAATATGAATGCCGAACACTTCTATATGGATGCAAATGATGAGGAAATTGCCGGCTAAAATATGCAATATTTTTGACTAATCAAGCGTGGTAGGGTAGAAATCAAAGAACAGTGGGAACTCACACGAGACAAATGACGATCTCAGGTCGATGAACTAACCTGTACACATGTCACCAGGGAACTGCTATCTGACATCAGGTATAATACCAACTAGCAGGTTACGGGCGAGTCCTGTCCAGTGTACTCATAACCCAATGAGCACCTGTATATATCTTAGGTGAACAACTGACACCGGTGGCTTGTGAGACCGGCCACTGCCCCTCGTCGGGGTCTCGACTGTATACACTAGTCTACTCTGGAGAATCGATGCCCCGTCTCGAAACTCCCACGACTAGGGACCTTTTAAGGATGTGCTTATAGACTCCAGCTCTCACGTATATGATCGCCCTCATACTGCTGGTAGTCAAGCAAGAATCCTAGGGGCTCTATCAACGTGTAATAGCGACTCGTAAGGTCACCTAAAGCAGTACACAATGATAAAGATAAACCAGATAGCATACTATCATCTCGAGTAAGACTGTCCTACCGGCATAGGTCCTCCTCAATCATTGCAATCACGTGCCTGTGATCCAATAATTGACTCTAAGGGCACTATATCGAACAGTGGGTACCTACATGTCACATGTATCGCATCGCATTAAAACCAAATCGAAACCAAAACGACACACGAAAACCAAAACGATACGCTTAAAAGCCTACAGGTTAGAACCTATGGTCTATGCTTTTAAAACCATCAAACAACCCTCGATATCGTCGTATAAACGTCAAGTGATCAAGACAAAACACAAATACGCAAATCTAGAATTCAAATTACGCAAAACCATAACTCGAATCAAAATAGCAACACATGCATTCAGTCCCAGATTTTGATTAAGGTGAAACCAATGTTCCAAAACAATACTGGAGTGAGGTACAAAGTGTAAATGAGCTATGAAAGCAACCAGGACTCCTGAATCCATAAGGTGGCCGGCCCCTTACCCTAAAACTCCGGCGACGCCGGCCCTGGTAGGGAGTTGGGGAGTCATGTTTGTAGGGTAGTCTCCGGGTAGTCAATATAGGATAATGGTCTTGCTAGTTTTTACTGTAAGTGTCTAGGGTCACTCCAGATTCTCTAGGGGCTACCAATCTAACACAAAAACCAAGATTTGGTATCTAAGGTTTAAGTCGTGGCAACGTCATGATACTACATTATAGGAAATTGGTCCCAGATTTGGGTGATGGTGAAAACCATGCGAGCAAACAACAAAAGGCTGATACATAGGGTATATGTGACCTACAGAAGAAACCTGGACCCACACCCTCTCCAAATTGCCGAGCCCTCTCTCCTGCCAAACCGACCTCGCCGGCCCTGGGGACTCCTCTGGGGTTCGTGCTCTCAGGGTGTCTTCCTAGGGTCAATTTTAAGCTCGTGAAGTTGTTTACTTTTCCAATAAAAATCCCAGTTCATTCCAGATTTGCCTGCACACTCAAAGTTCACAAACCGACATTGCAAAATTCTGTTTTCTGTTCCAGGTTTGGTATTATGTTGGATCTGGGTTCGTAGCACCAAGGGAGGTTTAAGGGTCACCACTAAGGTTTAATTACACTAACACAACTCAATATAACCCTAACCCTCTCTAGGGTTTTCCAAAGTCCACCAAACCTCGCCAAAACGATATTAAACTTGAAATGAGGCTTAAGCACTTGAAACACTACACTAATTGTGAAAGGGTTTACCTCCTTTAGCTCCCATGAATCCTCTACGGAGACAAAATCAAATTTTTCTTGGTCCATAAGGTAGCTTGTGAGCTTGTGCATCATTTTTGTGAAGTGGGTATGAGGTTTTGGGTGTGTTTTGGAGATGAAATGGGGTCGATTGTAGAGGAGGGAGGAGAAGGCAGCAGCAGCCGCAGAAATGAGGAAGAGAGGGGAGAGGAAATGAAGGAGATAATGATGGGGGATGGCTCAAGACAAAGGGTTGACCCCTCACCCACTCTTTCTCTCTCTCACCCATACCTATTATTATATTCTTTTCCTTCTCTTTTCAATTTTCCTTCTCTTAACTAAAAAAAACCACAACCATGGTAAAAAGAACATGAAGTCAAGCCATGAAAATAAATGTAATAAGTGTAAAATGATATGGTGCATATTTTGCATAAAATATGCTAAAAATCCGATTAGCGATTTTTAATCGCGATTAGCACTAAATTAGCATATAATTGATCATAAAAACTTAAAATTTGCATAATTCACATAAAAAAACCTTCTTTTAATTAATTTCTATAATTTTCAAAACTTTTCCCAATTTATCTGTATTTAATTATACCGTTTTATTTAAAATATTCAATATTTTATTATTAAATTATAAAAATTTCGCAAAAATAATATTTTATTTTTTTGAAATGTTACAATATCAATTCTAGACATCCTTTCTATCATATCATTTCACACTAAACCCACTAACTATAACTTAAATCGTGGCATATCTTGTCTCCAAACTATAAATCGCATATCAATGTTTGCGGGGGTGTTATACGCCATCCACCCGACTTCCCCCGTAGATATAAATCTACTCACCTGCGGAACTCTTTGCTCAGCCGTAGTCGATGTGCTTCGTCGTCTCGGAATCAACGCGAAGGTACCTACAATCAATACACAATCGCAATGCTATTAAAACCAATGTCCGGAAAACCGATACGGCACACGGTGCGCTCATAAGTTAGAACCTATAGCTTACGCATGCAAAAACAACCAAACAACTCTCGTCGTTGATGTACAAACATCCAACGACCTAATACAATATCAAATATCAAAACCAAGAATACCAATATCGGAAAACATAACCAAAACCAACCTAATATGCCCCTAGATTTTGGCTCAGGTCTATAGGGACTAAACAAGACGTTAGTTATATGTATTCCCTAGAGGCCATTACTGTACATGCGATGTATATTGTAGTGGATGCTTGGACATATATAGGGAGGACTTTCTTGCTCGATATGATAGTATGCTATCTGGTTGCACTTTATCTTAACATGTACACTTATTGTCTCTCTATTACATATTAATAAAGACCTTAGAATGAGTACTTGACTACCATGATTATGATGCAGATCATACTAGTGGGGACAGGGTAGTCGATAAGTACATCCTTCAAATGTTCCTAGTCGAGGGAGTATCGAGACAGGGCATCGATACTCCAGAGTAGACTACCGTATACGCTTCACGATCCATATGATGGGCGATGGATGATCCCATATCCATTGGTGTTTGACATCAGAGAAGGTATAAGGGTGCTCAGTGGATACTGGGTACACTGGACGGACTCACCGAGAACTCCTAGATGGTATTATACCTATCGTCGGATAGCAGTTCTCTGGTGACACTGGTACAGGTTAGTCTGTAGACCCGAGATCGTCATAAAGTCTTGTGTGATTCCCACTATGTTTTGATTTCCACCATACCACGGTCAAGAGATCGTGAAAAAGGTGGTTTTTGGGTATAATCCCGAGTCACATGGAGGCAATGAGCGATATGTAACATTTCAGAAAATATAAAATATTATTTTTGGAATTTAATATTACAATAATATATTTCCCGAAAGCTGCCCGATTTGCGAAATTGAGGTTTTCGAAAAAGGGTATAAATATATACCAATAATTGTGAAATAAATGGAAATTAAAATGATTTATTCATTTAATAGTATATTTAAAGGATTTGGCATTTTAAAAATTTTTATATGCAGTTTCGATAAAAACCCGATTAGTGCACTGCTGATCGCGATTAAGCCAAATCCGTGTTTCTACAGTTTTTCATGGGTAGTGCACCATATCGTGTTGCAGTTTGGTTACATGTTGTTTTCTTGTGTTGGTTGGGGTATTTTATTGTTTGGTTTTAAAAGAAATGAGAAAAGAAAAGAGAAAAGGGTAAAAGGGTAAATAGATGAAAGAGTGGGTGAGAATAAGAGAGGAGAGAGAGAGGGGCTGCCTCATTTTCACCTCCCCCATCATTTTCTTCTCCTTCTTCTTCCTCACTTCCATCCACCTTCACCCTATGGTATCATCTCAAAATATCCATCAAAATCCTAAACCTCTTTTACAAAAATTGATCACCTCCGTCTCCTCTACACATTGGACCAAGAAAAGTTAGATTTTGACAACCTTAAGGAGCTAGGGTTTTTCTTGAGTTGCATCCATGAGGTATAATTTCTACCATTTAGATAATTTTAAGTTTCTTTAATTCTAGTTAGTTAGAAATGGGTTTAAGATGTGGATTTGTAAACTTGGAAAATCCTAGTGAGGGTTTGAGTGAAATTGTGGATTGATGATGTTTTGTGGCTGTCAATGAGACTTTTGAGGTGATTCTTGACCTGGACCATAGCCTAGAAACCAAAATACGGATTTAGGAATTGATTATGTCGGTTTTATGTTGATTTGTGGGGGTATATAGAAATCTGGAGTAACCCGGGGGCATTAAAAATTATTTAGCGAACACAGTGACACATGCAGGCACCCAGGAAGCTATCAAAGAGACCTGAGACCCAAACTCCGCCAAATGGCCATAGATTTGATCATTCTGTCCGCAATTTGCGGCAAGAGTAGGTTGGAATTGATCCATGTTGGTTCCAGGGCTTTATCTTCAGTAATTTAGACCCTCCATATGTGCAGAATTGACCAATTTGGCCTAGGGTAAAATCTGGGAGAACATTGGGGTGTTTTTTACTATGTTTTCCGTATTTTGAATGATGAGTTTTGATATTTGGATTTTTATTTGGTTGTTGAATGTTTGTACATCAACGACTAGGGGTAATTTGTCGTGTTTTGCACGCGAAGCTATAGGTTTTAACCTATGAGCGAAACGTGTACCGTTTTGGTTTTCCGCCTTAATTTTAACACGCATTGCGATTGTTTATTATTTTAGGTACCTTCACGTGGATTCCAGGGCGACGGAGCGTGGCGTCATCGACTTCGGCAAGCAAGAAGTAAGGTGAGTGGATCTATATCCACGGGGGAAGTCGGGAGGATGGCGTATAGCACCCCCGCAATGTTTTGGTAGAAACCGATTTGTAGCTTATGGTTAAGAAAACCTAGATTTGGAAACTAGGGTTAGAGTTAACTGATAGTTAGTGAAACCGTATTAGAAACTAAGGATAGTTAGAACTGATATAGTATGGCTAATATGTGATGACGGTATTTGAGGATGATGTTTGACGATATTGCCGTTTAGGATAGTATAGGACTAGATAGTCACGTAGATGTGTCATCCGAACCATACATATTTCTAAACTGAAGAATCGTATGCATCTTTTAAATAGTTACCTTGAGGGACATTACGGAATTTCAAATGATATCTTTTCCTTAAAAACACCGTAACCCCTATTTTCAAAACTACGATTCGCTTCTTTAAAAAAATCTGATTGTATGGTTCGGGTGTGTATATTAGATTAGATACTTATACTTATAGTAGAGATAGAATGTTTATGTGAACTCGACTTGATGTGAGATATAAATGCGATGACAAGAATATAAGACGAATATGATGATATGATGATATGTTGGTATACGGATGCGAGTCGATTGAGATGATTAATACCTTGCCGGTCCCCTGATATGAGATTGTTATGGATGTGACCTGGGACATAGGTATATAGATATTTATTTTGTGGTGAATCTGGAATGATAAGCCGTACGAGACGTTAGGTCCGTACCCTCATTGTCGTAAAGATTTATAGGATCCCTATTGGTATTATGCCGCCGTACGATGATTTTCCGTACGTTATGAGTTTGACTTGATGATTGATCCATACCCTTGACTAAAGGATGCCGTACGATGGATTATACCATAAGTGATGCTGTGAGGATAGATGCTGATTGATAGATTCACCGACCCAGACACATGAAAGTTACGTATACCTTATAGCTTTTAGTTGATGATTTACCTTATGCTGCATTCATGATATTATCATTGCATTGCATGTACCTGTGTTAGTACACTTACACCATTATCGATGATGCGTATGTTACACGTACACAGATTTTCCGGCTCATACACTCCATCATCGATAATTGCCATGTCACTACACAGTAGGATTTCTGCATCATGATATGACTCTTTGCATGATTTACTTGCTATAGTTACCTGTGCACTTTTATATGATGTTGCATTTGACTTTGGAGATATTGGGAACCGACAGACATATTTTCAAAGCTGGAATCATTTAAAAGAGTGGTTTTCCCTTAATATGATACATCACTGTTCCATGTTTCATGATATACAGATATGCTTACATTTCTGTTATATATCGTATACATCATACTTTATGATTACACGCATTGATATATGTTGTTTTCATGAGATTTTTGGATTTGAGAACCGTGGCTATTTCAAAAGAAAGCATGTACTGCTTTAAAAACCCGGTATCTCTTGATATGATATTTCAGTGCGTCCACCATGCGTTTTCTCGGTTCTGAGACGTATGACATGTGAAACCCGATTCGAGGAGTTGGATGAGGCTGATTTTGGGTACATGGTGGACCCGGTATGGTACCCCGGGGCGAGAACGGATTTGCTGTGCAGTAGACGGTGAGCCTGGAAGTGGGACCACTACCTACCAGTGATAGTATTTGGGCACGGCGGTTATCCGGAGGTTACCGACCGGAGTCGAGAGATGATATGAGCCAATCCGGACTGACAGAGCCCGTGGGCCGATCCGGAACGACGTAGCCCGATATATGAGGATTTACGTGTCGATGCTGGATATGGGTTTCATGATGTTTTCGGGTGTCGATGTTGGACACCCAGGTTTCATGATTTTGATGTGTCACGAGGGACACCGTTGATTTATATCCTCATACATTCAAGCACACTCTGTTATGATATTTACGTGCATACAGTCATTGATTATATGGTTGGACGAGATCCACATGCATACATACATTGATTATGGTTGGACGAGATCGACATACATACATACATACATTGATTAGATTATTGGATGATATGTACATGCTGATTGACATTGGTATTAGTGTTGGCACATATAAAGACCCGGTCACCCTAGATATCATAGTATTACCTTTATGATATAGTTGACCTAGGAGTCGTTATTTATTCGATTTCTATCTGTTGATATTTTTTTACTCACGAGTTGGCAACTCACCCCCGTTGTGCTACAGTTCTTGCATGTTGACCGCACGGATCAGTAGCGGCATCGCTGGCACACAGCTTCATTTGAGTGTTTTGCATTGATAGGTGGGGCATTTGTATCGTACCCACTCTTGTATTTATATTTCATATTGTATATAGTCGACTCCATCAATCAAAATTTGTAAATTATATAAGTAATGAGACTTAGTGGGATTGTGGTTGCGAGACATAGAGCGAGGGGTTTTTCGCTACTTGTGGTTTGATGTCTTGTTTATTTATTTATCTTTTGTGATGAACTTCGCCGTTGGGCGTCGTATAATTATTTATATTGTCTTGCGTGGTTGTGATCCGCCGTTTGGTGAAGAGCTAGCTCCTTCTTAGGGGATGCTTTTATCATTATCTTGTATTTGTGGTTTTGGATCAAAATGTACGAAGGAGGTGCTGCCCAAATTTTCAAAAGACGAAACATGTTTTCAAACTAGTAAATTTCACTTGCATTGTTCATGTTCCTTTTCTATGCATTTAAGAAAACTTGATTTCATTACACCTTTATTTCAAAAATTCACCTCCTTTATTTCCTTAAAACGGGTTTAGATTTCTGGGTTTCAGCTTACTTAAATTACGTTACGCCTTTAGACGTTGCGTGATTTAAGTGCTGGTCACGTGCTAATATTTCGGGTCGTGACAAAGTTGGTATTGTAGGGTTCCTAGGCACTCTCAAGAGGTCTCACAAGGTATCAACCATGCCAATTTCAAAAATACGGTGCCGAGAAACCCTAGACTACGGATCGTTAGCTAGATGTCTAGGAGAAAAAGAAACTAGTTAACAACTTAACTAAAGTTTAAACGGAAATACAACCTTTGTAGATCTGGTGCTCCACCTCCATAGCTCCGCAACGAAGTCCCCGCGCTGTCCAAATGAATTCCCTGGCTCTAGCGTCGGCTTCGTCGGAGAAATGGCGAGCTAGGTCGTCGATGTCCATGCCGAAGATGATCTACGTCGAGGCATCGCTAGATCAAGCTCCACCTTCACCAAGCCATGAAAACTTGTGAAGGAAACACCCTATACTACTTGGCAAGAGGTAGAGGATGAAGAAATAGGAGTTGGGTTCACTTTAGAATTGGATTTCTCACTCAAATACATCAAACACCATTGATGAAGAAAGCTTTCTTCTTGTCAGGAAGAAGAAGAAAGCAAGAATGTTATGATAAGAATTATGATAAGTTAATTTAAAATAGAAAAGAAAATCAAAACTTATCATAATCCAACCATGGTTATGTGTAGAGAGCAAACTATAGTTAGGTGAATGGTTAGGTTAGGCATAAAACAAAAATGGTGGACTTTATTCAAAGCTTCATGAAGCTTCAACAAAGAACAAAATTAGCCACCATTTTCCTTTTGCCAAAATGAAATAAACAATTCAATAAATGAATGAATAAATATATAATAACCCTAACCATTTACTTAACTAAGGTTTAACTCTTTACACAAACCCTAGCATTCATGTATCATCAAACATGATACAATCAAGTGCACAAAAATATATCACATATACAATGTGCACAAATCAAGTGAGAAAATCCATTTAAAGTGAACCATTACTAGTTAATGCAAAGTAATATATCAAATATATAATTATGCATTAAATCATTAAATCAACACTTGATTTAACGATCCGGTCATATCGCATATAACCGACTAATATCAATGTATCGGTTTATCGAATCAACGCTTGAATCGATAACTAGGTTATATCGCATACAACCAATCGATACATTCATCCCGAGAGTAAAATACGGTATCATATAAATGAATTATTCTCCGTCCCGCACATATCTCATATGCGCTCCTATTTCGTTTCGCTTGAGCCAGGAAACCTCTGTGTAGGACTCTAAAGACTCGTCAATACGCCGGCAGCAGGTGATGATCATATCAAACACCCACAAGCCGCAAGCGGTCTGCTAAACGTAACGGCCACCCGGGTATTGAGCGATCAGAAGATCGACGAGCAAGCCCGCTCACACTCCAGTGAATCCAACCAGTAACACTTACCGTACAGTCCGGTCTGTCCGTCTGATATGTCGCATATCTCGCCTAGGGGTGGCAAACGTCACACCCCAATAGCTCGATAAGTCGTGTCGATATGAGGTCTATAACAGTTCGAGAAACCACTGGTAACACTTACCAGTAAATCTCAGCAACCCTGGCCAGGGATTTCCGGTTATAGCCAATCGAACACAGCGCAACATCAACCCCCTATACCGGGAGAGACGAATCCCCTCCTATCGCTCATTGCCTCCATGTGATTCGGGACTGTACCCAAAAACCACCGTTTTGCACGCCCTCTTGGACGTGGTATGATGGAAATTAAAGCACAGTGGGAACCACACAAGACTCTATGACGATCTCGGGTCAACAGACTACTCTGTACCAGTGTCACCAGAGAACTGCCATCTGACGTATGGTATAATACCATATGGGAGTTCTCGGCGAGTCCGTCCAGTGTACCCAGTCTCCACTGAGCACCCGTATATCATCTCTGATGTCAAACACCAATGGATATGGGATCATCCATCGCCCATCTGTATGGGTCGAGAAGGTATACGCTAGTCTACTCTGGTATATCGATGCCCCGTCTCGATACACCCACGACTAGTGACTTTGAAGGATGTACTTATAGACTATCTGTCCCCACTAGTATAATCTGCATCATAGTCCAGGTAGTCAAGTACACATCCTAAGGGCTTTACCAACATGTAACAGAGAGACAATCAATATACACGTTAAGGTAAAGAGTAACCAGATAGCATACTATCATGTCGAGCAAGAAAGTCCTCCCTATATATGTCCCAGCATCCACTACAATATACATCCAATGTACAGTAATGGCCTCTAGGGCAAACATATAACTAACAATCTCCCACTTGCACTAGGGCCATCTGATAGCAGTGGTTGGAGTATCTCATACTCAACCATCCCATAAAAAGTCTCTCTTTGGGAAAAGGCCTTCGTGAGTGGATCCGCCGTGTTGTCCTCTGAGTCTACTCTCCTATCCTCGATCCCCTGGAGATCAACCATCTCCATGATCAGGTGATACTGCCTTAGAATATGTCTGGATCACTGATGGGACCTGCGTTCCTTGGCATAAGCCACAACTCCATTGTCACACAATGGGAGGAACTAAGTTCATCTCATGAACCAATATACACCCAAACAGCCTCTTTGGTAGCATCTTAAGTAGCGATGTATCCTGCCTGTATCGTCTAGTATGCCACGGTATTTAGCTTGGAACTCTTCCAACATACCGTCCCTGTACTCGGGTAAAGGCAATGCCTGCGACTGACATTCAGTCGTCATTATCACCCTGGAACCCTTCCAGTGATTCTCCCCAGGATCGGTTGATACCTTCTCACTACAACTAGTGAGACTCCTAACATCCATTTAGATTTATCTCATAGGTCCAAAACCCAGGATTTAGTAGGTATCACTTTGATCCTATGTGGAGAATCATTGTGATAGGCGGAGATTGATCGAGCGTAGCATAGGAAATTCTTTCCCTATCAAGAGTATGTCATCCACGTACTCTACGAGGATCATCACCATACTCCCTACTACCTTTTTGTATATACAAGGTTCATCTACCATTCTGATGATGTCAACTTCTTTGACTAATCCATTAAAATAGATGTTCCAACTCCGCGATGTCTGCTTTATCCTATAAAGCATCTTGCACACGTTTCTGCTGCTCCCACTGTCTACGAGGCCCTCTAGCTGTGTACTTATAGACGCTCTCTTCCAAAACATCATTCAGAAAAGCAGTCACGACACCCAACCGCCAGATATCGTAGTTATGGTATGTAGCCGTGGCAAGTAGGATCTGGATGGACTTAAGCATAGCTACTTAGAAAAGGTTCCAACAAAATCCATACCTGGTCAATGATGCAAACCTTTAACAAGTCTAGCTTTGAAAGTCTCAACTTTTCCATCTACACCAAGTAATCTTCTCAAGATATACTTGCTCCTGATGGGGATTTAACCCTTCAGATATAGCAACCAAAGTCCATACTTTGTTGGTGTACATGGATTCCATCTCAGATCACTAAGCATCCAGCCATTCTTACAGAGTCTTACTCCTGATGGCCAGCTCGAAACTAGTTGGGTCATCATCTCATGATGCAATCCTCGCTCCCACTGTCATAGAGAAACAGAAGTATCTCTCAGGTGGGTGAGGAACCCTACTAGATCGGCGGAGAGGCTGAGGTTCGTTGGAATCTACTGAATCCTTTGGTTCTATCAAATCATCAGCTGCAGTCTGTATAGCTGGAACATTTCCAGTTCTACATAACAGACCTTGCCTTGAGCTTGTCCGGATTTTGCTTTTAGACAAAGGCTGGACAACCCCAAATCTTAACTAGCTTAAGATATGGGCTCTTCCCTTTCCATATCACATATGCAGTGGTAGGCATCTGATTTGATTCGAACCCTATTCAATAGGTATGCAACTTCTCAAGTGCATAACACCCAAAAGGAAATAGGTAACTCAGTAGTACTCATCATAGAGCACACCTTATCATATAGGGTGTTATTGCTCCGCCCCGATACACCATCGTGCTATGGTGTATACGGAGGAGTAATGCTGAGAGAGAATCTCATTCTCCTTTAGAATAATCCAGGATTTCCGTGCTCAAGTATTCTCCTCCTCGATCTCATCATAGGACATAATACTTATACCCTTTTTGGTTCTCTATTTCTAACTTATATTCTGTGAATATCTCAAAAGGTTCAGACTTGTGTTTCAACAGGAACATATGTCTGAGTCTCGAGAGATCATCAAAGAATGTAATGAAGTAAAAAGAACCTGTCTTGGCATGTGTAGACAGGGGACCTTACATACATCAACATGTATCATCCCAAGAGTTCAGTAACTCTTTCTCTGTTTCCAGTAAACGGAGCTATGGTCATCTTATCTCTGTGACATGACTGGCAAGTTTCATAAGATGTAAATTCAAACTGATTTAAATATGCATCTATATGTAACTTCAGCTAGTCGGGTCGCATTGATATGACCTAGTCTACAATACCTTAAGAAGAATTCGTTCATTTCTGAACTCTTCCTCTTGTGTGTGTTCCGTATACTAAAGAACTGTAGTTTGATTTAGAACATCAACGCTTTTAGATAACGTGCCTGATCCGATCAACTTTTGATATAGGAAATGTTCAAAACATTATCCAACAATACAAAATTTTATCATTTCTTTACTAATAAAGAGATTGATATGATTTTGTATATCAGGTTCGGTATCTAATAACATTTGTTCAGAATCAATGTATTGGAAATACAGGGTGACAGTGACCAACAGACTTGGCTGCAACTCTTGCCCCGTTTTCTGCCTCATGAAACTTATCACCCGTTCTCAGTTCTCTACCTTTCTGTAGCCCTATGTAACATATTACATATCTGGGATCCTGATCTGGTATCACATACCCAGGACGTAAAGGATACTGAGAAACAGTTCTCTGTAATGAACACACCCGAAGATGATGCATCAGCATGCACTCTCTTCGTTTGGGCGGCACGGGAAATCTGGTATTCCCCAATTTCCTGCTCTGTCTTATAACAATTATAAGTTGGATCGGGACCAACGTTCCCCAGCTCAGTATAACAAGTGGGTTCGGTCAATATTCTGTATTATTATCTTGATTAAGGTGAGATATGGTCGCTACCTGGAGAGAGAGAGAAGAAAACACTCAGCGTGCGCTCTGTCAAGAATAGATTGGTTATTATTTTATCTAATCAGGATGGCTCCTACTGCTTTTTATCAAATCTTCCTTCAAACCCTAAAAGGAAAGACTAGCCGCGATTAATTACACACTACAAGTTCGCCAATCTTTCAGCCAGGCCAGTGTCGGTACTTTGAGGGAGGTCCCCCGTGCTTTCGCACGAACCTAATTAATGTAAACCTCGTTTTCCCAGAGGCGTAACCCCGTTGACACCTTTCTAGACACCTACTTGATCAGCTAATTGTAATGTATAAAACTCTCCCAGGAGTAACGATTACTCGCAGCGGGTATCGGGATCCAACTATCTCATAGAAGGTATGCAATCTCATTGCAAATTTCAACACTTGAAATTCCCGATAATATTTTGCCCCGAACGATCTATGACCTTGACAAGGTCAACAAACCATAGACCGCAAGTCAAGTTCAACCCGTCATTTCTTGATTGAATCAAACCCACCCGCACGACCCTTGACAAGGTCAACAAGGCCGCACGACTACCCTAACCCAATCTGCATCATATGCATAAGCAGATAAATACTGGTTAGCTACCGCACACTGCGCCTTGACAAGGTCAACAAACGCACAAGAATACTAAACAGGATTTATCTGAAATGACGGAGGGCTACGACAGGTTTTTCTGAAAACCTATTGCGTAATGAACTTGATATCGTTGTAGAATCAAATGATTTTAAAAATGGAGTGCTTTTGAGGCTTTTCTAGTTTTGCTAAAGGAGTCACTCCCGGTGAAGGGATCGTCGGTCCTTTCCTCGTCGAATGAGGTGCTGGATATATCACATATACCTCTGCGCAAAGCAAAAACTCTTAAAAGCAATCAAAAGGCAAACCGAGTGTGTAGAATCTGCCAGTTATTGCTAAAGGAGTCACTCCCGGTGAAGGGATCTCGGTCCTTTCCTCATCGAATAAGGTGCAGGATATATCACATATACCGCTGTGCAAAGCAAGAACTGTAGCTACCTGTTTTTTAATTTGAAATTCAATTCTACAACATCTTAGGTTTCTTTTATTTTCATTAATCACATTAATGAAGTCCCATCATATAAGTTTACCTAAACATCACAGATAAATACGACGTACACTTATGCCATCCGCATTCGCCTCGATGTCCCATCGTGCACCGTTAGGTTAGGTAACTAACGGCAGAGCGGGGCAGGGCTAGCACGGGTGTAAAACATAAGTAACGTCTATATAATATATCATATATACTATATACTGTATCTATCACAGAACATATCACATGATCACATCACAGATATCGCAGCAGAAGAATCATATGAAATATTGGATATACTAGGACGTCCGTGTTTTCAATACGAGCCAGTATAAAACACGGATTCCACGGTCGTGATGAATAGCCAATCCCACACCCCTAGACCCCTACGAGAGCGGCAAGCAACACTACCAATTCTAGAGTTAGGAGACCCGGACTCGACTCCTCGAGTTGGTCTCCCACTGGACTGCAGAACCCGGTTACTTGTGCTCCCCTCCTTGGGTCTATCCTAGTGCGGAAAAGTAAATAATATACAAAGGGTGACATCTTCCGCAACCTGAAAGTGCCCCAATAAAAGAATATTACATACAAGTTTTTACATGAATGAAAATGAAAAACACTCATCTCACATAAAAAAACCCCGGCTATTCAAACACGACGATCCAATATAACATATCCAGCAACACATAACATCACATGTCATCAACGTAAGTAAATATGCGCATCCCAATTGTCGTTGACATATAGCAACGAAACCGGCGATATCACATATTACACTTACGGTCACAGAAAAGAAAGTGTAAAACTACAACAGTTGGAATCCGCAACATCCTCAGACATCGCATGCCTGACCAAATGAATTACTTAGACATCGCATGCCTAACAATCATAAACCCCGCATTTTAGTCTCAAAATTGAAAACACTTTTCAATATCAAGTCGGGCAATTCAACAAGATTCCCGACATCCTGATCGAATGCTCGTCGCAAACTTTAATAGGCGGCCGCACCCCCGATACCGGCGACGAAGTGCACCAAGGCGGAACACCGCTACCGCGAGCACCCGAACGGATGCTTTCGGCGACGGGGTTCTCCTACAGTCACTCGGTCGGGGCTATGGAGTGAGGCTGTCTATTAAGTTTACCCGGCGAGTATCCGCGTACGCTACGTGATTGCGACGGACTTTTGATCACATCAAAATTCCGTGGCAACCGATCAAGTGAGACTAAACTGCTATGTTTATAACATTCATTCAGTTATCTCATAACTTTTTGTGAATTCCAATTATTGTATCACATTCCAGATAAATAGAAAATGTTAAACTTTCCGATCGAACAATCGAATACCCAAGTTTTCCCGATACAGATCAACACATGAAATATGAGTCTAACAACATTCAGTTTGTGCCTCAGTACCAACGGTCCAGCCGTAGAAGGGTCAAGCCAACGCCTCACATGTGGCACGCCGTACTGCCCCAAACCCGAAGGTTCAAAGGGCAGTTCAAGACGGTCACATAATCGAGTTAAGGTTTGTTGTCTTCTAGAGGGACCATCGCGTTACTTGCACTACTTAGAACGTCGTTAAACTACGGAAATATCCAACACTTGGAAATTTCCCGACAGGGGAAAAATTGGGTATTTATATCCGGTCGAACTTTTTTAACATATTCTAAAATTTATCCGGAAAGCCACACAGAAAAAATTTGATACTCCGATCAAAACACCGAATCCCCAAAACAACTCCAGAAAATTCAACTCTTGAATAAATTTTAAAAATACCCAGAGAACTCAGCACTTGAAACAATGAATTACTGTGCAAACAGTTAGGTCTGACGTCACAATTATGCCGCGGAACCGCCGCATAAGCTAGGCTTATGCCGCGGTTCCGCCGCCGATTACACTGTTCATGCAAAACTTTTTGCGCCGTAATTCTTAGATTTCCCTGCTGAGTTTTCTGCATATTTTTAATTTGGAAAAATCCACGATTTTACAAAAAGTACAGAGAGCAATTTTTGGGGTAGGGTTTCGGTTCGATCGGGTTTCAAATTCCGTCTAGACTTCGCCTAAAGCTCTAGCTGGGCTCTGATACCACTGTAGGGTTCCTAGGCACTCTCAAGAGGTCTCACAAGGCATCAACCATGCCAATTTCAAAAATACGGTGCCTAGAAATCCTAGACTACGGATCGTTAGCTAGATGTCTAGGCGAAAAAGAAACTAGTTAACAACTTAACTAAAGTTTAAACGGAAATACAACCTTTGTAGATCCGGTGCTCCACCTCCATAGCTCCGCAACGAAGTCCCCTCGCTGTCCAAATGAATTCCCGGGCTCTAGCGTCGGCTTCGTCAGAGTAATGGCGAGCTAGGTCGTCGTTGTCCATGCCGAAGATGATCTACGTCGAGGCATCGCTAGATCAAGCTCCACCTTCACCAAGCCATGAAAACTTGTGAAGGAAACACCCTATACTACTTGGCAAGAGGTAGAGGATGAAGAAATAGGAGTTGGGTTCACTTTAGAATTGGATTTCTCACTCAAATACATCAAACACCATTGATGAAGAAAGCTTTCTTCTTGTGAGGAAGAAAAAGAAAGCAAGAATGTTATGATAAGAATTATGATAAGTTAATTTAAAATAGAAAAGAAAATCAAAACTTATCATAATCCAACCATGGTTATGTGTAGAGAGCAAACTATAGTTAGGTGAATATTTAGGTTAGGCATAAAACAAAAATGGTGGACTTTATTCAAAGCTTCATGAAGCTTCAACAAAGAACAAAATTAGCCACCATTTTCCTTTTGCCAAAATGAAATAAACAATTCAATAAATGAATGAATAAATATATAATAAGCCTAACCATTTACTTAACTAAGGTTTAACTCTTTACACAAACCCTAGCATTCATGTATCGTCAAACATGATACAATCAAGTGCACAAAAATATATCACATATACAATGTGCACAAATCAAGTGAGAAAATCCATTTAAAGTGAACCATTACTAGTTAATGCAAAGTAATATATCAAATATATAATTATGCATTAAATCATTAAATCAACACTTGATTTAACGATCCGGTCATATCGCATATAACCGACTAATATCAATGTATCGGTTTATCGAATCAACGCTTGAATTGATAACTAGGTTATATCGCATACAACCAATCGATACATTCATCCCGAGAGTAAAATACGGTATCATATACACGAATTATTCTCGTTCCCGCACATATCTCATATGCGCTCCTATTTCGTTTCGCTTGAGCCAGAAACCTCTGTGTAGGACTCTAAAGACTCGTCAATACGCCGGCAGCAGGTGATGATCATATCAAACACCCACAAGCCGCAAGCGGTCTGCTAAACGTAACGGCCACCCGGGTATTGAGCGATCAGAAGATCGACGAGCAAGCCCGCTCACACTCCAGTGAATCCAACCAGTAACACTTACCGTACAGTCCGGTCTGTCCGTCTGATATGTCGCATATCTCGCCTAGGGGTGGTAAACGTCAGACCCCAATAGCTCGATAAGTCGTGTCGATATGAGGTCTATAACAGTTCGAGAAACTACTGGTAACACTTACCAGTAAATCTCAGCAACCCTGGCCAGGGATTTCTGGTTATAGCCAATCGAACACAGCGCAACATCAACCCCCTATACCGGGAGAGACGAATCCCCTCCTATCGCTCATTGCCTCCATGTGATTCGGGACTGTACCCAAAAACCACCGTTTTGCACGCCCTCTTGGACGTGGTAAGATGGAAATCAAAGCACATTGGGAACCACACAAGACTCTATGACGATCTCGGGTCAACAGACTACTCTGTACCAGTGTCACCAGAGAACTGCCATCTGATGTATGGTATAATACCATTTGGGAGTTCTCGGCGAGTCCGTCCAGTGTACCCAGTCTCCACTGAGCACCCGTATATCATCTCTGATGTCAAACACCAATGGATATGGGATCATCCATCGCCCATCTGTATGGGTCGAGAAGGTATACGCTAGTCTACTCTGGTATATCGATGCCCCGTCTCGATACACCCACGACTAGGGACTTTGAAGGATGTACTTATAGACTATCTGTCCCCACTAGTATGATCTGCATCATAGTCCAGGTAGTCAAGTACACATCCTAAGGGCTTTACCAACATGTAACAGAGAGACAATCAATATACACGTTAAGGTAAAGAGTAACCAGATAGCATACTATCATGTCGAGCAAGAAAGTCCTCCCTATATATGTCCCAGCATCCACTACAATATACATACAATGTACAGTAATGGCCTCTAGGGCATACATATAACTAACAGGTATCTGAGCGCTAGGTTTAATCTTGGTTCGAGTCTATGTTTAACTATGCGGAGTCTACGGCGGGTGTGTATTTCGGACCTAGGCTTGAGCTTACGGAACTTAGACTTGAACGGGGCGGAGGGGGGTATTAGACCCGAACTTTCGTTTCATAGGTTGACCCTGATTGATGGAGTAGGTAGCTTGAGTAGAGTGACGTACCGTGCGTATGTTCCGCGGCATATTTACGATACGATACTCCACTTAAGAAACCATAGGATGTACATTTTTAAGACCTATGATTATGTTCATACCCATGATTATACATCCATTTGAGTTCCTTGATTCTATTCGTTTCCATGATCATACTCTCATTTATACTATTCCTTCTTATGATCATGTATCCATTCTGGATCTGTCGTTTCCTTTCTTGCCGTTGATCTGCTCTCTTCGACACTCGAGTGAGGTTCCTGTCACCATGGTTTGAGCACAGTTTGAGCTGATGCTACTGTTGCGGTAAGGGCGAGCTCGTCTGGTACGAGGGCTGACCATTGTGTTTTCTGGTGACATGGGAACGTCTCGATGTAGTGTTTGTGTCGTGACTTCTTGTAGAGGCGAGTGTTTGGTTTTACATCGGATGATCGGGCCATTGACAGAGGCTGCCAGTTGCGAGAGGACTGTTGATGTACAGCCTACCTCAGAGATTGTGATGTTATCTACCGTGTGGACAGATGACCCAGCTGTTGCTGAGATTAATGGGATGTCACTTCTAGAGCTTACGAGCTAAGATCGCCGGAGCTTCCAGGAAGAAATGCGACAGATGATAGCTAGTCTACCCTGATTTGAGAGACTAAGGTGATTCGTCAGATTGATGCGCCGACGCAAGCCCAGTTGAGTTGGAGATTTCCAGTGTAGAGTCTCTTACTCAGATCTAGAGCAGACCGATCCAGAGATTACCGCTGGTGTATTGCCTTTCCTGGAGGATTGAGGCATTGTTTAGCGTGCGGACGAAGGGTATTCGCATGTCGCCTAGGCGAAGTTAAAAGGTTCGAGTGAGTGTCAGAAACCCATTTTTCCCAAGTTTAAAGTGTTCGGAGGAACATGCAGGTAATTCTGTGGACCCTCTAGAAGAATGAAACCCTAACTCGACATGATGACCATGGAACCGCTTTTGAACCTTAGGGTTTGCAGCAATTTAGCGGTGCCATCAGTGAGGCTTGGTTTTGCCCTTCTACGGCTGGTCCAGAGGTACTGTGGTATGTACCAGATATTTTTAGACTGTGCACAGGTATTGAGCTTTCGGGAAATTTTGGGACCTCGATGACTCGATCGAAAAGTTTGACGTCGTCCAGATATCATGTGATAAGAGATCAGCAAGCTGAGCAGCTTCGGATAGGGGACCTCACCCAGATGCGTTGGGAGTTGATCGAGAACGGACGAGTATTGAATATTCCTCCGGTGGTTGGGTCGATTTCCCGAGGACGTGTTCGGCCAGATATCTTCTACAGAGTGATGAAGATACAGAGTACGCGATTTCGAGTCCGTGTGAGAGACTTCAGATTGACCGTGGCCGAGAACAGTAGCAGTAAGCAGACAGCAAGACGTGACGTCATAGTGGACGATGATACAGACGAATGGAACCAGAGGTTCGTGCGAGACGCTGATGAGCAGTTGTTACTCCCCGTCGAGATTAGAGATCTGATATGCATACAGAGGCGTTAGGATACGGGCAATTTTTGAGGAAATGTGTGCTGAGAACGCAAATGTCCAGAAAACGCAAAAGGATTATGTAAGAGTACCAGCCTCTATACAGTTCGGCATAGGCGAGATCGGAAGAGACCTTGAGCTGGATTCCTTCTAGGACACTGCTGCTATGAGATTTACACCCAGGATCAGTTGTGCCACGTGTGCTCAGAGGACCAGAGGCTGACGCCAGTAACGTGCTGCCTTACGAGTGGTCATGATGATTGACCGAGAGGCGACTAGAGAAGTGCCAGAACAGAATCATCCCCGTTAGCACACCCGACAGGGCCAACGAGCCGATGGATTGTGAGATTGGTAAATCCACAGAGAAGTTAAGGAGCCAGAGACCGAGGACGCCAGAACGTGAACAGGAGGCAAGCGGATGTTCTTGTTCTGACGGTTTTAGACGCACCGATTTATTCTTCGACATTGTAGGAGGTGTGCCTCAATGTCCTTTGTTGCGATTTGCGTTTGTGATCTGAGTATCACGCTTATATCACCTGGATTTGAGTTTTGATGACGAGTTTCCTGATTTTGATTTCGTGCACCATAGCTGCACCTACTGGGTATTTACATTTCATGCATAGTTATAGCACTTGAGATATGTTTTTATACACCGTTGTGTTGGTTTTTGATTTGTGCATATTTATTGCACTTGATATCGGTTTTGTTCCTTGGCTGCATATATTTATGAATTCGTTGATTTCATATAGTTGATTCGATTTTGCGCGGGTGGTACGCGCTCGATTTGATTTCTTATAGTGCATTGATATGTATTTTGTGCACGCAGTTGCACACGTTTATGATTTTATACACCCTGGTACACTCGGTGTTGCTGTTTACACATTTGAGTTATTGATCGGTATTTTCCGCACAGGATGCACTGTATTAGTATTTCGTGCACTGGATGCACTGGATTTGTACTTCGTGCACTGGATGTACCGTATTTGTATTTCGTGCACTTGATACACCAGATTTGTATTTACGCATTTATGCACTGTATTTCGTGCCCTGGATGCACCGGATCTGTGTTTCGTGCATTTGTTGCACTAGATTTTCTTCTCGTACATTTGTGGCACTAGATTTATGTTTTGTGCATTGGTTGCGCCAGTTCGGTATTTTGTGCATTGGTTGCACTAGATTTATACTCCGTACATTGTTGCACCGATTTATGACTTTGAGCATTTGTGTTACCAGATTTGTGTTTTCGTGCGCGTTGGCACTTGCCATTCGTTTTCGTGCATGCTACTGCACTATATGCTTTTACGGACCCCACGCGCTTTGGTTGGATTTTGGCGCATATTAGGCGCTTGATTTTTGATTTTGTGCTCATCGGATGCACTTGAGTGAGATTTTTACTCGTGCAAGTCGGATGCACTAGATTTAGATTTCTTTCGTGCATGATGGATGGACCTGAATTGGATTTTCGCCCATGTTGGGCGCATGATATGAGATTCGATTTTGTGCACACCGGATGCACTTGATTTGGTATTTTTATTCGTGCACGTTAGTTGCACTGGATTGAGATTTTCGTGCACTCTAGATGCACTTGATATTATTGTCGTGCATACCCGTTGCACTGGACAGATGCTTTCGTGCACACTCGTTGCACTTAGTTTTGGCTTTTGTGCATATCGTAGCACCTATATTTGGATTTGATTTCCGTGTGCACCAGATGCACGTGATTATTAGATACACCTTTTGAGGCTGATTTTGCTTTTGAGCACCTTTGTTTCATGATAGGTACTATATATTATATAGTAGCCGAACATGACTGATCTGAGGACAGTACCTGAGTACTTTGCATGCATTAAAGATTACCAAAAGGGTTTTCAGAAGGAGCTATAGTCTCGCTATTTCGTACGTGTCCGTGAGCGACACGAACGTTTATGAAAGAAAACATTTTGGGATAGTTTGAAAACGACGAAACGTGTATTTAGGAAAACATATATGGACATATATTATTATTTTAAAATGAGCGTCCGTCAGTTATGCCGTGAGTTACGCATTCGCGCGGCGATTTAGAAAAGATTTTGCATGTATTTTATTCAAATTTTGGAATTTTCAAGATGCGTACTATACACGTATTATAGTATTTGACTAGTGTATATTGGATTTCAGTAGTGGATTTCGAGATCTGTTTCTCTATCGTAACTCCGAGAATATGCGTGCGAATCCGATGATTTGCATGACACTTTCCGGAGTTCGATTTTGAGCTTTGTACTCATTTTCATGCGCACTTGACGCGCTCTGTTATTTCTGCGTTTTCCATGATTTCGGAACCCCGTTGTTTTGAGCTGATTATTGAAATGTTTTAGATTTTGGGAGTTTAAATTTAAATTCGGGGACCGAATTTAGTTAAGGGGGGAAGATTGTAACATTTCAGAAAATATAAAATATTATTTTTGGAATTTAATATTAAAATAATATACTTCCCGAAAACTGCCCGATTTGCGAAATTGGGGTTTTCGAAAAAGGGTATAAATATATACCAATAATTTTGAAATAAATGGAAATAAAAATGATTTATTCATTTAATAGTATATTAAAAGGATTTGGCATTTTAAAAAATTTATATGCAGTTTCGATAAAACCCCGATTAGTGCACTGCTAATCGCGATTAAGCCAAATCCGTGTTTCTACAGTTTTTCATGGTTAGTGTAGGGTTACTGGGCACTGTCACAAGGGTCTATAAGGCATCAACCATGCCCGATTTAACTTTTAGAAATGCCGAGCAACCCAAAGCAAGGATCTTTGCTAGATTATTAGGGTTAACAAATCATGTAAACAACTTTACATCTAAGAGAGAGGGATTACAACCTTTATAGTCCGCTCCTTCTCTTCATAAGCTCCGAATAGTAGTCCCTTCTCTGCGATCCATGATCACTCGGACTCAAGAGAGGCTCCACAAGCCAAACGATCCATGCTTGCTTGAAGTCTTCCTTTTCGAAGATGATCTACCTTGAAGAATCTTTAAATTAAGCTCTCACTTCTCTAATCAAGTATTAATGAAGTGAACACCCTAATCTAATTAGCAAGTTTAGATGAGGATGATGAAGTAGGAATTTAGCTCTCATTTGTTTATCAATTTCTCACACACCATCATCACAAAACCAAAAGCTAGTAAGCTTTTCAAGGAGGAAGAAGAAGATGATGTCTTTTGTGATGAATAATGAATTGTTATATTCTTACAATTGCAACCCATGGTTAAGTCAAGAAAAGCTTAACCATTGTAGAGATTTAACTAGGGTAAAAGGGTTTGGGTTGGGTTAGGAAATATCTCCAAAATATCAACACATAATATCTTTGCTTAAAACAAAACAAAAGCTTCTAGAAGCTTCATGAAAAAGCTAACCCAAATCAAACCCTAACTATGTTTAATCTCCACTAATCATGTTGCATTTGTAATCATAACTTGTTACAATATTATATATCACATATATAATATATTTTTGTAACAAAAGAAAAAAATACAATTAACATATATCGCATATATATCAATGTTTTATCCGGTGAGAAAATGAATCAATAAAGCGAGCTAATATTAGATAATGTAATTTAATATATCACATTTATAATTATAAATTAAATTATCGAATCAACACTTGATCCGACAATCCGGTTATATCGAATATAACCGACTAATATATCTTTGTACCGATCGAATCAACACTTGATCCGATGACCCGGCTATATCACTTATACCCGGACGATATCAAATATCGCGAGAATAGAATACAGTATCTCATATCGTATTATTCTCGATCCCACACATATCACATATGTGTTCCTACTCCGTTTTGCCTGAGTCAAGAAACCTCTGTGTAGACTCTAAAGAATCGTCAATACGCCGGCAGTAGGTGATGATCATATCAAACACCCACATGCTGCAAGCGGTCAGCTATATATAACAGCCACCCAGGTATTGAGCGATCAGAATATCGACAAGCAAGCCTTTACATTCTCCTGTGAATCCAATCAGTAACACTACCGTACAGTCCGGTCTCTTCGTCTGATATCTTGCATATCTAGTCTAGGGGTGGTATACGTCAGACCCCGGTAACCGATAAGTCGTGTCGATGTGAGGCTTATAACAGGTCGAGAACCTACTGATAACACTTACCAGTAGTACTCTATATCATCCATGGCCAGGGACTTCCAGTTATAGCCAATTGAACACAGCACAACATCAACTCCCTATACCGAGAGAGACGAATCCCCTCCTATCTCTCATTGCCTCTATGTGATTCGGGACTGTACCCAAAAGCCACCGTTTTGCACGCCCTCTTGGACGTTGTAAGGTGGAAATAAAAGCACAGTGGGAATCACACAAGACTCTATGACGATCTCGGGTCTACAGACTAACCTATACCAGTGTCACCGGAGAACTGCCATCTGACGTGAGGTATAATACCATCTGGGAGTTCTCGGCGAGTCCGTCCAGTGTACCCAGTCTCCACTGAGCACCCGTACACCATCTTTGATGTCAAACACCGATGGATATGGTATCATCCATCGCCCATCATATGGGTCAAGATGCGTATACGCTAGTCTACTCTGGTGTATCGATGCCCTGTCTCGATACACCCTCGACTAGGAATAGTTATAGGATGTACTCGTTGACTACCCTGTCCCCACTAGTATGATCTCATCATAGTCCCAGTAGTTGAGTACATATCCTAAGGGCTTTATCATCATGTGAGAGCAAGACAGTAAACTAATACAAGTCAAGATGTTAAGATAAAGTGAAACCAAATAGCATACTATCATGTCGAGCAAGAAAGTCCTCTCTATATATATCCAAGCATCCACTATAATATACATCATATGTACAACAATGGCCTCTAGGGCATATATATAACTAACAATCTCCCACTTGCACTAAGGCCAGCTGTTGTAGTATCTCATACCCAACATCCCGAAGAGTCTCTCAAACTGTGTCTGGGGAATGGCCTTCGTGAGTGGATCCGCAGTGTTGTCCTTCGTATCAACTCTCCTGACCTCGATCTCCCGGCGATCAACTATCTCCCGGATCAGGTGATACTGCCTCAGAATATGTCTTGACTTCTGATGGGACCTAGGTTCCTTGGCCAAAGCCACAGCTCCATTGTTATCACAATACAAAGGTATTGGATGCTCAAAGGACGGAACCACACCAAGTTCATTGATGAACTTCTTTATCCAGACAGCCTCTTTGGCAGCATCGTTGGCAGCGATGTATTCAGCCTCCATCGTCGAGTCTGCAACGGTTTCCTATTTGGAACTCTTCCAACACACCGCCCCTCCATTGAGGGTAAAGACAAATCCCGAGTGCGACTTAGAGTCGTCCTTATCACTCTGGAAGCTGGAATTGGTAAAGGACTCCACCTGGAGTTCACCGTTACCATACACCAGGAACAACTCTTTAGTCTTTCGTAAGTACTTGAGAATGTTCTTCACAGCTATCCAGTGAGTCTCTCCAGGATCTGCATGATACCGACTCACTACACATAGTGAGTATGCTACATCGGGTCTGGTACATAGCATCGCATACATGATAGAGCCTACTGCCGAAGCACAGGGTATCCCTTGCATGCGAGCTCTCTCCAAATCAGTCTTGGGAGACATCTCTTTGGAGAGAGTGAGTCCAGAGATTGTGGGTAGGTTCCCACGCTTGGATTCATCCATACTAAATCTCTTTAGTATGGTGTCAATGTACCTAGATTGGGAAAATCCCAATATCCGTTTAGATCTATCTCTATAGATCATAATTCCCAAAATGCTGGAGGCATCACCAAGATCTTTCATTGAGAATCTTTGTGATAAGAAGAGCTTGACCGAGTGCAGCATAGGAACATCATTTCCTATCAAGAGTATGTCATCGACATACAATACGAGGAAGACAACCTTACTCTCTGCAACCTTCTTATAAATATAAGGTTCATCTACGTTTTTGATGAAGTCAAACTCTTTGACTACAACATCAAAGCAGATGTTCCAACTCCGCGATGCCTGCTATAACCCATAGATGGTTTTAAGCAGCTTGCACACCTTTCCGCTGCTCCCACTATCTACGAAGCTCTCTGGCTGAGTCATGTACACGCACTCTTCTAAATCACCATTTAGAAAGGCGGTCTTAACATCCATCTGCCAGATTTCGTAGTCATGGTATGCGGCAATGGCATGTAAGATCCGGATGGACTTAAGCATAGCCACTGGAGAATAGGTTTCATCATAATCCACTCCTGGTCATTGACGAAAACCCTTTGCAACAAGTCTAGCTTTGAAAGTCTCAACTTTTCCATCTACACCATGTTTCTTCTTAAAGATCCATTTGCTCCCAATGGGTTTTACCCCTTCAGGAGCAACTTCCAAAGTCCATACTTTGTTGGTGTACATGGATTCCATCTCAGATCGCATTGCATCCAGCCATTTCACAGAGTCCCCACTCCTGATGGCCTGCTCGAAGCTAGTCGAGTCATCATCTTCCATGATGCAATCCTCGCTCCCACCATCAACGAGAAAACCGTAGTATCTCTCAGGTGGATGAGAAACCCTACTAGATCTGTAGAGAGGATGGGGTTCGTCGGGAATTACTGAATCCTATGGTTCCATCAAATCATCTGTCGTAGTTTGTTCTGCTGGAACTTCTTCCAGTTCTACCTCAGAGCCACTAATCTCTTTTGCAAGAAATTCCTTTTCTAAAAAGGTGGCGTGTTGAGCAACAAACACCCTTTGTTCCTAACTGTGGTAGAAAATATACCCTCGTGAATGCTTGGGATATCCAACAAACTTACATAAAACTGACCTTGCCTCGAGTTTGTCCGGTTTTTGTCTTTTGACATAGGCCGGGCAACCCCATATCTTAACAAAATTAAGATATGGTCTCTCCCATTCCCATATCTCATATGGAGTGGTAAGCACAGATTTGGTAGGAACTTTATTCAGTAGGTATGCCGATGTCTCAAGCGCATATCCCCAGAAGGAAATAGGTAACTCAGCATTGCTCATCATAGAGCGCACCATATCTAATAGGGTGTGATTCCTCCGTTCCGATACACCTTTGTGCTGTGGTGTATAAGGAGGAGTAAGCTGAGAGAGAATCCCATTCTTTTTTAGATAATCCAGGAACTCATTGCTTAAGTATTCTCCTCCTCGATCAGATCGAAGGATCTTAATACTTTTGCCCGTTTGGTTTTCTACGTCGTGCTTATATTCTCTGAATTTCTCAAAAGCTTCAGACTTGTGTTTCATCAGGAACACATGTTCGTATCTTGAGAGATCGTCAGTGAATGTAATGAAGTAAGAAGAACCGTTCCAGGCGTGTGTAGACATGGGACCGCATACATCACTATGTACCTGTCCTAAGAGTTCCGCAACTCTTTCTCCGTGTCCACTAAATGGAGTTTTGGTCATTTTGCCTTTGAGACATGAATGGCATGTTTCATAAGATGATAATTCGAACGAATTTAAATATCCATCCTTATGTAACTTAGCTAGCCGTGTCGCATTGATATGACCAAGTCTACAATGCCATAAGTAGGATTCGTTCATTTATGAACTTTTCCTCTTGTTTGTGTTTTGTATATTAAGTGCTGTACTTTGATTGAGAACGTATATGCCATTATGTAACGAGCCTGATCCAATCAACTTTTGATTTAGGAAGATGTTCATAACATTATCCTGTACTACAAAATTATATCTTTCTTTGCTCAATAAAGAAACTGATATAAGATTGCATATAAGGGTCGGAATGTAATAGCATTCGTTCAGAACCAATGTATTACCTTTTGGTAACACAAGGTGATATTTGCCAACAGCCTTGGCTGCAATATTTGCATCATTCCCTACTTGTATGGAATGATCACCCATTCCCAGTTCTCTACCTTTACGTAGCCCACGTAACGAATTACATATGTGGGATCCCGATCCGGTATCTAATACCCAGGACGTAGAGTGAACTGAGAAACAGTTCTCAATAACTAACACACCCGAAGAAGATGCATCAACATGCTTGTTCTTCATTTGGGCGGGGTGAGAATCCAGATATTCTCCTATTCCCTGCTCAGTCTTATAACACTTATAATAAAGAACGGGACCACGTTCCCTTGCTCAGTATAACAAGCGGGTTCAGTCAATACATCCATATTATTATCTTGATTAAGGCCTGACATGGTCGCTACCTGGAGAAAGAGAGAAGAAAAACACTTTAGCGTATGCTCTTGGAAGATTAGATTGGTTATTATCTTATCTAATCAGGATCTCTCCCACTGTTTTTATCAAATCTTCCTTCAAACCCTAAAAGGAAATACTAGCCGGGATTAATTACACCTTACAAGTTCGTCAATCTTTCAGCCAGATCAGTGTTGGTAGTTGAGGGAGGTTCCCCGTGCTTTCGCAGGGACCTAATTAAAATAAACCTCGTTTTCCCAGAGGCATAACCCCGTTAACACCTTTCTAGACACCTACTTGATCGGCTAATTGTCATGTGTAAAATTCTCCCAGGAGTAACTCTTACTCGCAGTGGGTATCGGGATCCAACTATCTCATAGGAGGTATGCAATCTCATTGCAAATTTCAACACTTGAAATTCCCGATAATATTTTTCCCCAAGCATCCCATGACCATGACGGAGGTCAACAAATCATAGGGTGCTAGTCAAGTTCAACCCGTCATTTCTTTATTAAATCAGACCCACCCGCACGACCCTTGACGGAGGTCAACAAGGCCGTACGACTACCCAAATCCAATTTGCATCATATACATAAACAGATAAATACTAGTTAGCTACCGCACACTACGTCTTGATGGAGGTCAACAAACGTAGTACGAATACTAAGTAGGACTTATCTGAAATGATGGAAGGCTACAACAGATTTTTCTGAAAATCTATTGCGTAATGATCTTGATATCGTTGTAGAAACAATTGATTTTAAAAAGGAGTGTTTTGATGCTTTTCTAGTTTCTCTAAAGTGGTCACTACCGGTGAAAGGATCTCGGCTCTTTCCTCATCGAATAAGGTGCAAGGTATATCATATATACCGCTGCGCAAAGCAAGAACTATAGAAGCTATCAAAAACTAAACCGCGAGTTTGCAGCATCTGCCAGTTTTGCTAAAGAGGTCACTCCCGGTGAAGGGATCTCGGCTCTTTCCTCATCGAATAAGGTGCAGGGTATATCATATATACCGCTATGCAAGGCAAAACTGTAGCTACCCTTTTTATAAAGTTTTGATTCTACAACATCTTTTAGGTTTCATTTCTTTTATTAATCTCATTAATAAATCCCATCAGTTAATGCTTACTAAGCATCACAGAAGAAACGAAAGCAGTAATATTTATATATCAACATATATATAGTATAAGCATTCGTCTCAGGCAGTAATATGATATCATCACAGAACATTGCAGCAAAAGATAACATATGAAATATTGGATATACTAGGGCGTCCGTGTTTTATTTCGAGCCTGTATAAAAAACGCGGATTCCACGGTCGCGATGAATAGCCAAACCCACATCCCTAGGCCCCTACGAGAGCGGCAAGCAACACTGCCAATTCTAGGGTTGGGAGACCCGGTCTCGACTCCTCGAGATGGCCTCCCACTGGACTCTAGAACCCGGTTACTTATGCTCCCCTCTTCGGGTCTACCTAATGTGGAAAAGTAAATAACATACAATGGTGACATCAACCTCAACCCGGAAGTGCCCCAATAAAAGAATATTACATACAATGAATTTTGCATGAATGAAAATAAAAAGCCTCATCTCACATAAAAAAAACCGGCTATTCAGAACACGACGATCCAATATAACATGTCACAGCAACACATAATATCTCATATCATCAATGTAAGCAAGTATGCGTATCCCAATTGTCGTTGATGTATAGCAACGAAACCGACGATACACCACTAACTACGCTTACGGTCACAGAAAAGAAAGTGTAAAACTACAACATTTGGAATCCACAATCACTTTAGACATCATAAATCCGAAATATCACATACTTCGCATTTCATGCCTAACTATATGAATTCCACATATTGTATCACATTCCAGATAAATAAACATAGTTAAACTTTCCGATTGAATAATCAAACACCCAAGAATTCCCAAATAGCTCAACACTTGAGCGGAGTTCAAAAATCCCAGAACATGTCACAGCCCCAATGAACCAGCCGTAGAAGGGTCAAACCAACGCCTCACATGTGGCAACGCTAAACTACCACAAACCCTAGGGTTCAGTGATAGTTTTGACGGTCACATAATCGAGTTAAGGTTACGTTCTTCTAGAGGGTCCACAGATATGCTTGCATGTTTTTCCGAAATTTTTAAACTCAAGAAAAATTCAACACTTGAAAGTTTTTCGTGTCGGGAAAAAGTGAGTTATTGATATCCGTTCTAACATTTTAACACGTTCTAAATTATCCGAAAAACTAAACGAAGTTAAACTTTCCGATCGAATCAACAAATACAAAAGATCTCCAGAAAACTCAACACTTGAGCAAGATTAAAAATTCCAAGAAGCATGTAGTAATACCTACGGATTAACCCTACAAATACGAGTCCCTAATTCCCAAGTACGGCCGCGGAACCGCCGCGCAAAGCATGTTCTTGCCGCGGTTCCGCGGAGACTTGAGGGAATTAGGGGTTCGTATTCACAGTAATCCTTAGAATTCCCTACTGAATTTTCTGAGTATTTTTAATAAGGAAAAAACCAAATTTTTAAAAAATTTCCAAAGAGTGGGTCAAAAAAGACGTTTCGGGGTTCGATCGGACTTTTAACTTCGTATACACGTCACCTAATGCTCTAGCTAGGCTCTGATACCACTGTAGGGTTACTAGACACTGTCACAAGGGTCTATAAGGCATCAACCATGCCCGATTTAACTTTTAGAAGTGCCGAACAACCCAAAGCGAGGATCTTTGCTAGACTATTAGGGTTAACAAAGCATGTAAACAACTTTACATCTAAGAGAGAGGGATTACAACCTTTGTAGTCCGCTCCTTCGCTTCATAAGCTCCGAGTAGTAGTCCCTTCGCCACGATCCATGATCTCCCGGACTCGAGAGAGGCTCCACAAGCCGAACGATCCATGCTTGCTTGAAGCCTTCCTTTTCGAAGATGATCTAACATGAATAATCTTTAACTCAAGCTCTCACTTCTCTAATCAAGTATTAATGAAGTGAACACCCTAATCTAATTAGCTAGATTAGATGAGGATGATGAAGTAGGAATTTAGCTCTCTTTTGTTTATCAATTTCTCACACACCATCATCACAAAACCAAAAGCAAGTAAGCTTTTCAAAGAGGAAGAATAAGATGATGTCTTTTGTGATGAATAATGATTTGTTATATTCTTACAATTGCAACCCATGGTTAAGTCAAGAAAGGCTTAACCATTGTAGAGATTTAACTAGGGTAAAAGGGTTTGGGTTGGGTAAGGAAATATCTCCAAAATATCAACACATAATATCTTTGCTTAAAACAAAACAAAAGCTTCTAGAAGCTTCATGAAAAAGCTAACCCAAATCAAACCCTAACTATGTTTAATCTCCACTAATCATGTTGCATTTGTAATCATAACTTGTTACAATATTATATATCACATATATAATATATTTTTGTAACAAAAGAAAATAATACAATTAACATATATAGGAAATATATCAATGTATTATCTGGTGAGAAAATGAATCAATAAAGCGAGCTAATATTAGATAATGTAATGTAATATATCACATATATAATTATACATTAAATTATCGAATCAACACTTGATCCAACAATCCGGTTATATCGAATATAACCGACTAATATATCTTTGTACCGATCGAATCAACACTTGATCCGATGACCCGGCTATATCACATATACCCGGTCGATATCATATATTGCGAGAATAGAATATGGTATCTCATATCGTATTATTCTCGATCCCGCACATATCACATATGTGCTCCTACTCCATTTTGCCTGAGTCAAGAAACCTCTGTGTAGGACTCTAAAGAATCGTCAATACGCCGGCAATAGGTGATGATCATATCAAACACCCACAAGCTGCAAGCGGTCAGCTAAACGTAACAGCCACCCAGGTATTGAGCGATCAGAAGATCAACAAGAAAGCCTGTACATTCTCTTGTGAATCCAATCAGTAACACTACCGTACTGTCCGGTCTCTTCGTCTAATATATTGCATATGTAGTGTAGGGGTGGTATACGTCAGACCCCGGTAACCGATAAGTCGTGTCGATGTGAAGCTCATAACAGGTCGAGAACCTACTGATAACACTTACTAGTAGTACTCTATATCAGCCCTGGCCAGGGACTTCCAGTTATAGCCAATCGAACACAGCATAACATCAACTCCCTATACCGGGAGAGACGAATCCCCTCCTATCGCTCATTGCATCCATGTGATTCGGGACTGTATCCAAAAGCCACCGTTTTACATGCCCTCTTGGACGTGGTTAGGTGGAAATCAAAGCACGGTGGGAATCACACAAGACTCTATGACGATCTCGGGTCTACAGACTAACCTGTACCAGTGTCATTGGAGAACTGCTATCTGTCGTGAGGTATAATACAATCTGGGAGTTCTCTGCGAGAACGTCCAGTGTACCCAGTCTCCACTGAGCACCCGTACACCATCTTTGATGTCAAACACTGATGGATATGGGATCATCCATCGTCCATCATATGGGTCAAGATGCGTATACGCTAGTCTACTCAGGTGTATCGATGCCCTGTCTCGATACTCCCTCGACTAGGAACAATTATAGGATGTACTCATTGACTACCCTGGCCTACTAGTATGATCTCATCATAGTCTTAGTAGTCGAGTATATATCCTACGGGCTTTATCAACAAGTGAGAGCAAGACAGTAAACTAATACAAGTCAACATGTTAAGATAAAGTGAAACCAAATAGCATACTATCATATCGAGCAAGAAAGTCCTCTCTCTATATATCCAAGTATCCACTATAATATACATCATATGTACAACAATAGCCTCTAGGGCATATATATAACTAACAATTAGTGCACGATGTTATGTTGCATTTTGGTTACATGTTGTTTTCTTGTGTTGCTTTTGGTATTTTATGGTTTGGTTTTAAAAGAAACGAGAAAAGGGTGAAAGGGTAAATAGATGAAAGAGTGGGTGAGAATAAGAGAGGAAAGAGAGAGGGGCTGCCTCATTTTCACCTCGCCCATCATTTTCTTTTCATTTTTCTTCCCCACTTCCCTCTACCTTCACCCCATGGTATCATCTCAAAATATCCATCAAAACCCTAAACCCCTTTTACAAAAATTGATCACCTCCTTCTTCTCTACATATTGGACCAAGAAAAGTTAGATTTTGACAACCTCGAGGAGCTAGGATTTTTCTTGAGTTGCATCCATGGGGTATAATTTCTACTATTTAGATAATTTTCAGTTTCTTTATATTCTAGTTAGTTAGAAATGGGTTTAAGATATGGATTTGTGTACCTGGAAAATCCTAGTGAGGGATTGAGTGAAATTGTGGATTGATATTGTTTTGTGGATGTCAATGAGACTTTTGAGGTGATTCTTGACCTGGACCATAGCCTAGAAACCAAAATACAGATTTAGGAATTGATTGTGTCGGTTTTATGTTGATTTGTGGGGGTATATGGAAATCTGGAGTAACCCGGGGGCACTAAAAATTATTTAGCGAACACAGTGACACATGCAGGCACCTAGGAAGCTATCACAGAGACCCGAGACCCCAACTCCACCAATTGGCTACAGATTTAATCATTCTGGCCATAATTTGCATCCAGAGTAGGGTGGAATTGATCCATGTTGGTTCCAGGGCTTTATCTTCAGTAATTTAGACCCTCCATATGTGCAGAATTGACCAATTTGGCCCAGGGTAAAATCTGGGAACACATTGGTGTGTTTTTGGCTATGTTTTCCGTATTTTGAATGATGAGTTTTGATATTTGGATTTGTATTTGGTTGTTGAATCTTTGTACATCAACGACTAGGGGTAATTTGTCGTGTTTTGCACGCGAAGCTATAGGTTTTAACCTATGAGCGAAACGTGTACCGTTTTGGTTTTCCGCCTTGATTTTAACACGCATTGCGATTGTTTATTATTTTAGATACCTTCACGTGGATTCCGAGGCGACGGAGCATGGCATCATCGACTTCGGCAACCAAGAAGTAAGGTGAGTGGATCTATATCTACGGGGGAAGTCGGGTGGATGGCGTATAGCACCCCCGCAAAGTTTTAGTGGAAACTGATTTGTAGCTTATGGTTAAGAAAACCTAGATTTGGAAACTAGGGTTAGAGTTAACTGATAGTTAGTGAAACCATATTAGAAACTAAGGATAGTTATAAGTGATATAATACGGCTAATATGTGATGACGGTATTTGAGGATGATGTTTGACGATATTGCCGTTTAGTGTACTATAGGACTAGATAGTCGACGTAGATGTGTCATCCGAACCATACATATTTCTAAACTGAAGAATCGTATGCATCTTTTAAACAGTTACCTTGAGGGACGTTACGGAATTTCAAATGATATCTTTTCCTTAAAAACACCGTAACCCTTATTTTCAAAACTACGATTCGCCTCTTTAAAAAAATCTGATTGTATGGTTCGGGTGTGTATGTTAGATTAGGTACTTATACTTATAGTAGAGATAGAATGTTTATGTGAACTCGACTTGATGTGAGATATAAATGCAATGACAAGAATATAAGACGAATATGATGATCTGATGATATGTTGGTATATAGATGCGAGTCAATTGAGATGATTGATACCTTGCCGGTCCCCTGATATGAGATTGTTATGGATGTGACCTGGGACATAGGTATATAGATATTTATTTTGTGTTGAATCTGGAATGATAAGCCGTACGAGACGTTAGGTTCGTACCCTCATTGTAGTAAATATTGATAGGATCCCTATTGGTATTATGCCGCCGTATGATAACTTTCAGTACGTGATGTATTTTACTTGATGATTGATCCATACCCTTGACTAGAGGATGCCGTACGATGGATTATACCTTACGTGATGCTGTGAGGCTAGATGCCGATTGATAGATTCACCGACTCAGACACATGATAGTTACGTATACCTTATAGCTTTTAGCTGATGATTTACCTTATGCTGCATTCATGATATTATCATTGCATTGCATATACCTGTGTTAGTACACTTACACCATTATCGATGATTTGTATATTACACGTACACAGATTTGCCGGCTCACACACTTCATCATCGATAATTGCTATGTTACTACATAGTAGGATTGTTGCATCATGATATGACTCTTTGCATGATTTACTTGCTATAGTTACCTGTGCACTTTTATATGATGTTGCATTTGACTTCGGAGATATTGGGAACCTGTTACGACCCGAAATTGGCACGTGACGGTCCTAATACTATGCAACGTCTACAGGCGTAACGCAGTAAAAGAAAGCCCAAAACCCAGAAATCTAAACCATTAAAAGACAAGAAAATATAAGAAACATTGTTTAAACTTTTGAAAATCTCAAGTATAAATTCTTTAAGTCCAATTTAATTTCTTGAAAATTTCAACAGCACCTCCTTTATAAAAACCAACCCCAAAAATGGGTACAACATAAATATAAAGTAAATCATCCCCAACGGGAGCAAATCCACGCCAAAAGGTGGAAAACAACCACCACAACAGATATACGACGCCGTAGCGAAGAAATAAAAGACGATAAAATGGAAACTGTATAAAAGACAACCCAGTCACAAAATAATATACAATATCGTCCTCACCAAGTCTCTAAGTCAGCATGAACATAGTAGATGGAGTGTACAAGGATACAACAAATATACAATACAACAACGAATAACCACAAAACCCACCTAAGCAAACTGCACACTGTGAGCTGATGTGGTATCCGCAGCAAAAGATGATAAGATAGTTGAATAGCCTGCCTCGACTACTCTGGGGAACAACTTGCAAAACAAACTGTGGCAGAATGGGGGTGAGTTGCCAACTCGTGAATAGTAAATAACATATGCAGGTAATAGCAAGTATGCACGTATAGCGTGAATCTAACATATGCAATTAATAGAAATAAAAGGTCATATGAATGCAATAATCATGAAAGGTGCACTAGTAGGTACAACTAATATATGAAGCAATAATAATATGACAATCGGTATACAATAACCAAGTAATAATGATATGAAAATGTATATATGCGCAACAGTCATGAAAGGTACTCTAGCAGGTACAACTAACACATGAAGCAATGCATATAAAATGAAGTATGTAAATGCAACAATCATGAAAGGTACACTAACAGGTACTACTAATACATAAAGCAGTGCATAAAAAATAAATGTGGAGTATGGAATGGAATATGCCATTTCCACGGAATCCTGACATCGTGGTAGGACCAAAATCCATCAAGACAATTCAAATCCCAATTTCTCAAATCAGCCCCCAAAATTAGCTTTCATATCATATAAGTCTCACAAATCCTGAATGTACAATATCGAATAAATCTCATATATACTGAATGTACAAAATCAGCAATCTTATAAATATCCTGTATCCAATATCAAATGAATCACCTATATCCCAAATCCAATATCAAGTAATTCTCTTATAACCTATATATAATTTGCATGAATAATTAAGATGAAGTATATGAATTTATATGTATACATATATATTAGCGTCCTATTCCACTAATATATAGGTATATGCATATATAACAGCGTCCCATTCCACCGTTATATATACTTAGGAGTAAAATATCATGAAAACCAAGTGTCAAGCATCGACACAAAATAGTGATCTATCAGGTGCTGTCACCAAGACTGGCACCCTGATAGGTACGTATCATACGCTATACCGAAAGCTCGAGTGCCCAGCTCTGACCCTTGCCTCTCGACGTATCTATACACTCATGACTCCCGTCGGTATCCCCATGATAACCGCCGAGTCATTGGTAATGTCACCGGTAGGTACATGCCCACCTTCCAGGCTCAATCGGCATGGACCGTCGATCATCTTGCCGAGGGGAACCGTACCGGGCCCCACCATGTACCCTCATACGGCCCCCGAGTCCTCGCATGGGGTATATATATCAGAACCGATAAATCTCATGGTGGATGCTGAAATATCATATCAAGGGAAACCGGGATTTTCAAATAATGCATAATTTCATGAAACTACCACGGTCCCCAAATCCAGAAAGCATCATGAAAAATCCATATCTCAATGCGAAAATCCATAAATAAAATGTACGCAACATAAAACTGTAATGTAAGCATATAAAGGAAAAGCCGCTAATTAACTGCAACAAGTTAATATAAATATCATGCGGTTCCTAATTTCTCCAATTCTAAATAATATCAAGTAAAGGTAACCATGTAGCTGTAACTGATATATGCGTAAACATAAAGGTATAGAAAGATATTGATATCTACCTATCAGAAATGATGTACTATACCCCCTGGGTATAAGTGAAGTATGTATGCAAAGTATACATATAGCTATGTCATTATGTGTATATGTATCTATCACTAATGGTATAATACCCTATAAGTATACAGGTAACTAGCATGTAAATATGTCAAGGCACATGTGTAAGCATATAGGTATACAGGTATGCTATAAGTCATATGCATAAAGAAATATGAATCAATATCTCAATGTCCCTAACCAAACAATATCATATCTATAAGTGGGTCGTGCGTGGCATGGCAATTATTGACGGTGTGTGTGGCATACAATCAGTGCTCGTGCAACATGAATCGTCAATAATTTGTGCAGTGTCTTAAGGGTACTAGTCGAAGCACAACAATATCTAAGCAATAAAGTGTAGTCACAAATTCTAAATATGAAATAGAATATGCGACAAGTCAAGTCATTTCTAGCCCAGACGCATAACGTCATATGGGCGATTCCCCTGTAGATGTTAAATCTACTCACCAACGCTCATGGCTAAGTGAAGCCTACCACCTGTTTTTCCTTTGTTGTAGCGTCCGAAGTCCCCGCCTGCGAACCTAAAATTTCACAAACATATCACATAAGCTAAATATCCTATATCGACGAAAAGACAAAGAAACGCAAGGATAACGCCCTGAAAATTACACTGTGCACTTAGCGCATCTATCGCGAACGACATCGGCCAAGAACCCTAACTGGGGTCGTTAAACTACGAAACACCAAGTGTAGACTCTGATCGTCCCGATTGCGCAACACAACAAAATAAAATACGAGGAATATAATAGATATAACCTCGCAACAACTAATTGAAACCACGTCGGAAAAACCCCGAAACCTAGTAAACAACTTATCGCAATAATTCGCACTAGAATCAAGCTAACACAAATCTAGCGCTCACAAACACCTTATAATAGCTTAACTATGCTATTCAAACCATTTCTATATTTTAAACACTTTCTAATTATGTTTTAGAAAAAACCTAGTAAGCAATATTCATAATAAAACAAAGTAGTAATTAACAATAATTAGCATTTTCTACTAGGTCAAGCTTTTTCTAACCACAAATTAACACTTCAATTAACATTAAATACTTAAATCAATCTTTAACCTTAACTTGAATTTCTTAAAACAAAATTATGAGTAATGAATTAAACATAAAATTAAAAGCTTAAATTAATATCTAATTAAGCTAGCATAAAGATTTAAACTTAACAATTAAGGATTAGGGTTAGGGTTTTATACCTCAAATTAGCAACAAACTCCAAAATTTAATCCTCCAAAACGATGTCTTTCTTGAATATCCGAGCAAGATTAAGACTGAAGAAAAATAGGTATTGATTTAATTATGAATTTGTAGGATTTATTTTGGATTTTTGTTGATTTATAAGGACTTGAAATTGAAGAAATGAGGTGAGAAGATGAAGAGGGCAGCAAGAGGAGTTTTGGCCATGAAGGGAAGAAATGGGGGGGGGGGTTGTGAAGTGTGTGGAAAAATCTAGCAAAACAAATGTAATTAAAGCTCATTAATGCAAAATGCCACCTTTTATTTTCTTTTCTTTTCTTTTTAAAATTTAATTCCATTGACCAAAAAAAATCTAGATATTTAAAAAGAAGGTTCTAAAATAATTGTAGTGATGATTTCAAATAATTCTCATTTAGAAAAAATTTCCCGGTTTACGTGCATATTTTACCGGCTAAAATAATATTTTATTTGGGAAAAATTATATCTGAACCAAAACCTCCCATATACCCCCAAAGTTCGCGCACTAGCTTTATTTTAGCTAAACTAGGTGCCGACAAGTTTCTACGGACGTTTGATCGAAACCGGGTTAAAACGGAAAATACACACTATTTTGCCCTAAAACGGAAAAATTCGCAAAACGATTTCTAAAACGTTACAGAATACCAAGACATATTTCCAAAGCTGGAATCATTTAAAAGAGCGGTTTTCCCTTAATATGATACATCACTGTTCCATGTTGCATGATATACGGATATGCTTACATTTCTGTTATATATCGCCTACATCATGCTTTATGATTACACGCATTGAGATATGTTGTTTTCATGAGATTTCTGGATTTGAGAACCGTGGCTATTTCAAAATAAAGAATGTACTGTTTTAAAACCCCAGTTTCTCTTGATATGATATTTCAGTACGTCCACCATGCGTTTTCTCGGTTCTGAGACGTATGACATATGAAAACCGATTCGAGGAGTTGGATGAGGCCGATTGCGGGTACATGGTGGACCCGGTATGGTACCCCGGGGCGAGAACGGATTTGCTGTGCAGTAGACGGTGAGCCTGGCAGAGGGACCACTACCAACCGGTGATAGTATTTGGGCACGGCGGATATCCGGAGGATACCGACCGGAGTCGAGAGATGATATGGGCCGATCCGGACTAACAGAGCCCGTGGGCCGATCCGGACCGATGGAGACCGATATATGAGGATTTACGTGTCAATGCTGGACACGGGTTTCATGATGTTTTCGGGTGTCGATGTTGGACACCCAGGTTCCATGATTTTGATGTGTCGCGAGGGACACCGTTGATTTATATCCTCATACATTTATGCACACTCTGTTATGATATTTACATGCATACAGACATTGATTATATGGTTGGACGAGATCAACATGCATACATACATTGATTATGGTTGGACGAGATCCACATATATACATACATTGATTAGATTGTTGGATGATATCCACATGCTGATTGACATTGGTATTAGTGTTGGCACATATAGAGACCCGGTCACCCTAAATATCATAGTATTACCTTTATGATATAGTTGACCTAGGAGTCGTTGTTTATTCGATTTCTACCTGTTGATATTTTTCTACTCACGAGTTGGCAACTCACCCCCGTTGTGCCACAGTTCTTGCAGGTTGACCGCACGGATCAGTAGCGGCATCGCTGGCACACAGCTTCATTTGGGTGTTTTGCATTGATAGGTGGGGCATTTCTATCGTACCCACTCTTGTACTTATATTTCATATTGTATCCAGTCGATTCCATCAATCAAAATTTGTAAATTGTATAAGTAATGAGACTTAGTGGGATTGTGGTTGCGAGAATTAGAGCGAGGGGTTTTCCGCTTCTTGTGGTTTGATGTATTGTTTATTTATTTATCTTTTGTGGTGAACTTCGCCGTTGGGAGTCGTATACTTATTTATATTTTCTTTTGTGGTTGTGATCCGCCGTTTGGCGAAGAGCTAGCTCCCGCTTGGGGGATGCCTTTATCATTATCTTGTTTTTGTGGTTTTGGATCAAAATGTACGAAGGAGGCGCTGCCCAAATTTTCAAAAGACGAAACATGTTTTCAAACTAGTAAATTTCACTTGCAATATTCATGTTCCTTTTCTATGCATTCAAGAAAACTTGATTTCATTACACCTTTATTTCAAAACTTCACCTCCTTTATTTCCTTAAAAAGGGTTTAGATTTCTGGGTTTCGGCTTACTTGAATTACGTTACGCCTTTAAATGTTGCGTGATTTAATTGCTGGTCATGAGCTAATATTTCGGGTCGTGACACGATAGGAGGGGTTTCGTCTCTCCCGGTATTGGGAGTTGATGTTGCGCTATGTTCGATTGGCCATAACAGGAAATCCCTGGCCAGGGTTGCTGAGATTTACTGGTAAGTGTTATCAGTACTTTCTCGAACCGTTATGGACCTTGTAACGGCATGATTTATCAGGCTATTGGGGTCTGACGTTATACCACCCCCAGGCTATGATATGCGACATATCAGACGAAGAGACCGGACTTTACTGTTGTGTTACTGATTGGATTCGCAGGAGTACGAGCAGGCTTGCTTGTTGATCTTCTGATCGCTCAATACCTGAGTGGACGTTACGTTTAGCAGACTGCTTGCAGCTTGTGGGTGTTTGATATGATCATCACCTACTGCCGGCGTATTGACGAGTCTTTAGAGTCCTACACAGAGGCTTCCTGGTTCATGCGAAACGAAGTATGAGCACATATGTGATATGTGCGGGACCAAGATTAATACGATATATGATACCGTTTTCTATTCTCGCGACATGTGATATAGCCGGGTTATCGGATCAAGTGTTGATTCGATAAGTTGTTACATTTGACATTAGTTTGTTATATGTGATATAGCCGGATTATTAAATCAAGAGTTGATTTAATAATTTAATGTATAATTATATATTTGATATATTACATTATATTAACTAATATTAGCTAACTTAAGTTATTCTTTTCTCACTTGATTTTGTGCACATAATATATATGTGATATATATTTGTGTACATGAATTGTGTCATGCTTGATGATACACACTGCATGGGTGCATGAGACTTACACCATAACCATGATAATTGAGGGTATTTAAGGTAAAACAAATTGTATGGATATTTTCTCACGGTTATAGCTTGGAGAAGCTTTTAGAACAAAATACTTAGTCCACTTGTTTTGTTTTACCTAAGATATTTATTAACCCAACCATTATCATTTAACCTATGGTTAAGTCTCTACAAGAGTTAGTGTGTGACACTAACTCACTCATGGTTTCTATTCTCACTTGATGAGTTCACACTCTCTTCTTCATTCTTCATCTTCTTCTTGAGCTCAAAAAAGGCTTCCTATGGTTTGGAGATGAGAAGAAATATTGTGAGAAAAATAAAACTAAAGTGAGCCAACTTCCTACTTCATCATCCTCTACTATTAGCCATTTAGTTTAGGATGTTTGCTTCACTAATCTCACCATTAGTGAAGAGGTAGCATGAGCTAGTATATCCTCGATGTAGATCATCTTCGGCCTCGAAGACTTCGATGCAAGCTTGTTCATATCTTCATGGGAGCCTTTCTAGAGTCCAGGAGTTCGTGATCGCAGTGAAGGGACTACTACACGGAGCTATTGAAGTGATGAACCGGTTTGCAAAGGTTGTATTCCTTGTTCACTTTAGTTGCAAAGTTGTTTGCATTCGTTTCGTCGGATTTTCTAGTATCGATTCTAGGGTTAGGGTTAGCTAGAACGGCAAAAATTTAAATATGGCATGGATGATACCTCCTGAAACCTTGCTGCCGTGCTAGGCAACTCAACAGTGGTATCAGGGCCATGCTAGAAAAGTAAACGATGGTTGCTAGGATTAAGAAACCGAAACTACTCCGAAACACCCGATAAGAAAACTTGGTTTCTGTCGAATTTAAAAAGTCTTCAAAATTTTTTTTAAACAATTGCAGAATGTTGTATGAGATATGACATGAACACCATGAAAATTTGAGGGGTTTTTATGCAAATATGGCCGGCCACATAGGGAGAAAAACCGTCCTCCTCACCCCAAATATGGAGTTTTGACTACAAATTTTCAGGGTGTTCCAGTCTCTGGGTTTTGGTGTTTCAGGTGTTGTTTGTTTTTGCTAAGTTTTCATGTGATGTTAACTTTCTGTAAAAGCGACTCAGAGTGTTTCATAATCGTAATTCTAACATGTATTCGGTTTTTTTAGACAATGTTAAAAGGTTCGAACGGATATCAATAACCAAATTTTTCCCCGCTGGAAATTTTTCAAGAGTAGGATTTTTTCCGAGTTTAAAATTTTCAGAAAATCTTGCAAGCGATTCTGTGGACTCTCTAGAAGAACGAAACCCTAACTCGATTATATGACCATCAGAAGCACCATCAAACCCTAGGGTTTGTGGTAGTTCAGCGGTGCCACATGTGAGGCATTGGTTGACCCTTCTACGGCTGGTTCGTAGGAGCCGTGGCAGTTTCTGGGTATTTTTTGAACTCCGCTCAAGCGTTGAGCTTATTGGGAAATTTTTGGTGCTTGATTATTCTATCGAAAATTTTAACTTCGTCTAGCTATCTGTGATTGTGATACAATATTTAGAATCCACAAATAGTTATGGAAAACTAGTTTGAATTTTATAAATCTAGCAGTTTAGTCTCATTTGATCGGTTGCCACGGGAAGTTTATGTTGATCAAAAGTCCGTCGCAATTACGTAGTGTACGCGAATACTCGCCGGGTAAACTTACTAGATAGCTACGCCCCATATCCCCGACCAAGTGACTGTAAGAGAACCCCGTCGCCAAAAGCATCCGTTCGGGTGCTCGCGGCCGCGGTGTTTCGCCTTAGTGCAATTCGTCGACGGCATCGGGGGATACGGCCATCTAATAAAGTTTCTGACGAGCATTCGATCAGGTTATCGGGAATCTTGTTGAATTACCCGACAGGTTATAGGAAAGTATTTTCAATATCGAGACTAAAATGCGGGGTTTATAATTGTTAGGCATGCGATGTCTAAGGAATTCATTTTGTTAGGCATGAAATCCAAAGTATGTGATACATTGAGTTTATGATGTCTAAGGTTGTTGCGGATTCCAACTGTTGTTGTTTTTCACTTTCTTTTCTACGACCGTAAGTGTAATATGTTGTGTATCGCCGGTTTCGTTGCCATATGTCAACGACAATTGGGATACGCATATTTACTTATGTTGATGACATGTGATGTTATGCGTTGCTGTGATATGTTATATTGGAGGTTTTTATGTGAGATGAGAGTTTTTCATTTTCATTCATATAAGAGCTTGTATGTAATATTCTTTTATTGGGGAACATCCGGGTTGAGGATGATGTCACCATTGTTGTATTTTATTTACTTTTCCGCATTAGGATAGACCCAAGGTGGGGAGCATAAGTAACCGGGTTCTAGGGTCCAGTGCGAGACCATCTCAAGGAGTTGAGACCGGGTCTCCTAACTCTAGAATTGGTAGGGTTGCTTGCCGCTCTCGTAGGGGTCTAGGGATGTGGGTTTGGCTATTCATCACGATCGTGGAATCCGTGTTTTATACTGGCTTAATTTAAAACACGGAATTCCTAATATATCCAATATTTCATATACGTTCTTCTGCTGCTCTGTGATGTGATCACTGTGATATGTTCTGAGACGAATGCCTATATTATATATATAAGATATAATAAATATTTCTGCTTTCGTTTCTTATATGATACTTAGGATGCATAAAAGATAGGACTTCATTAATGAGATTAATGAAATAAAAGAAACCTAAAGATGTTGTAGAAACTTGTTTAAGAACTGGTAGCTCTAGTTCTTGCTTTGCATAGAGGTATTCCTTGTAGAATATCCAGCACCTTATTCAATAAGGAAAGAGCTGAGATCCTTTCATCGGGAGTGGCCTCTTTAGCGAAATTAGCAGATGCTACAAACTTGGTTTGTCTTTTGATTGCTTCTATAGTTTTTTACTTTGCATAGTGGTAGTTGTGAAATATCCTGCACCTTATTCGATAAGGAAAGAGCGAGATCCCTTCACCAGGAATGACCTATTTAGCAAAACTAGTAAAAGCCTAAAAAACATTCCTTTTAAAATTCACTCGATTCTATAACGATATCAAGTTCATTACGTAAAGGTTTTTCTTAAAAACCTGTCGTAGCCCTCCGTCATTTCAGAAGAGTAGTACTTAGTATTCGTGCTACGTTTGTTGACCTCCGTCAAGGCGTAGTGTGTGGTAGCTGACTAGTGCTTATCTGCAGCATGAGATGCGATTGGATTAGGGTAGTCGTGCGGCCTTGTTGACCTCCGTCAAGGGTCGTGCGGGTGGGTTTAAGTCAATCATGAAATGTACGGGTAGAACTTGACTAGCAGCCTATGGTTTGTTGACCTCCGTCAAGGTCATAGGACGCTAGTGGCAAAATATTATCGGGAATTTCAAGTGTTGAAATTTGCAATGAGATTGCATACCTTCTATGAGATAGTTGGATCCCGATACCCACTGCAAGTAAGAGTTACTCCTGGGAGAGTTTTACACATTACAATTAGCCGATCAAGTAGGTGTCTAGAAAGTTGTTAACGGGGTTACACCTCTGGGAAAACGAGGTTTATTTTAATTAGGTCCGTGTGAAAGCACGGGAAACCTTCCTCAAAGTACCGACACTGGCCTGGCCGAAAGATTGGCGAACTTGCAGGGTGTAATTAATCCCGGCTAGTCTTACCTTTTAGGGTTTGAAGGTAGATTTGACTAAAACAGTGGGAGCAATCCTGATTAGATAAACTAATAACCAATCTAATCCTTCAAGAGCGCAAGCAGAGTGTTTTCTTCTCTCTCTCCCCTGGTAGCGACCACGTCATGCCTTAATCAAGATAATAATATGGATGCATTGACCGAACCTGCTTATTATACTGAGCTAGGGAACGTTGGTTCCGCTCTATCTTATAATTGTTATAAGTCCGAGCAGGAAATAGGGGAATATCCGGATTCCCATGCCATCCAATCCAAGAAAGCACATGTTGATGCATCTTCTTCGGGTGTGTTCATTATCGAGAACAGTTTCTCAGTATCCTCCACGTCCTAGGTATGAGATACCGGATAAGGATCCCACATATGTAAGAGTTACATGGGCTACTAAAATGTAGAGAAATGAGAATGAGTGATATATCTCTAAGAGTTTGAGATTGGTGCAATTGTTGAAGCCAAGTCTGTTGGCAGATATCACCTTGTATTAAATACATTGATTCTGAATGAATGTTATTAGATACCAAACCTGATATACAGCATTACATCGGTTTCTTTAATGAGTTAAAGAAGGATATAATTCTGTATTAGAGGATAATGTTGTGAACATTTTCCTGAATCAAGAGTTGATTCGATCAGGCACGTTATATAATAGCATATACGTTCTAAATCAAACCACAGTTCAAAGTATCTTGAACACACACAAGAGGACTAGTTTAGAAATGAACGAATCCTTCTTGAGGCATTGTAGACTACGCCATATCAATGCGACACGACCAGCTATGTTATATAAGGATGAATATGAGAATCTGTTCGATTTTTCATCTTATAATACTTGCCAGTCCTGTCACAAAGATAAGATGACCATAGCTCCGTTTACTGGAAACAGAGAAAGAGTTAGTGAACTCTTGGGATTGATACATGATGATGTATGTATGTCCCCTGTCTACAAATACCAGGGTTGGTTCTTGCTACTTCATTACATTCATCAACTATCTCTCAAGATTCGGACATGTGCTCCTGTTGAAACACGAGTCTGAAACTTTTGAGAAATTCAAGGAATATAAGCTTGAAGTTGAGAACCAGATGGGTGGAAGTATTAAAGTCCTTCGATGTGATCGAGGAGGAGAATACTAAGGCATGGAATTCCTGGGCTTTCTAAAGTGAGAATATGATTCTGTCTCAGCTTACTCCTTCGTATACACCACAGAACAATGGTGTATCGGGACGGAGGTATCGCACCCTATAAGATATGGCGCGCTCTATAATGAGTACTGCTGGGTTACCTGTTTCCTTTTGGTGTTATGCACTTGAGAAGCTGCATAGCTATTGAATGGGGTTCCATCCAAATCAGGGCCTACCACTCCGTATGAGATATGGAATGGGAAGGGACCATGTTTTAAACGAGTTAAGATATGGGGTTGTCCGGCCTATGTTGAAAAGAAAAATCCGGACAAGCTCGAGGCAAGGTCAGTTCTATATAAGTTTGTTAGGATATCCCAAACATTTGCGAGGGTATATCTTCTACCTAACTGAGGAGCAAAAGGTGTTTTGTTTCTCAGCATGCTACCTTTTTAGAAAAGGGATTTCTTGTGAAGAAATTAGTCGACATGAGGTAGAATTGGAAGGAGTTCAAGCAAGACAAACTAACAGCTGATGATTTGATGAAACCAAAGGATTCAATAGTCTCCAACGAACATCAGCCCCTCCGCGAATCTGGTAGGGTTCCTTATCCACTTGAGAGATACTACGGTCTTCTCGGTGACAGTGGGAGCGAGGATTGCATCATGAGATGATGGCCCAACTAGGTTCAGGCTGGCTATCATGAGTGGGGACTCTGTGAAATGGCTGGACGCTGTGCGATCAAAGATGGAATCCATGTACACCAACAAAGTATGACTTTGCATATTTCACCTGAAGGGGTAAAACCCATTGGGTGCAATTGGATCTTGAGAAGATTCTTGGTGTAAATGGAAAGGTTGAGACTTTCAAAGCTATGCTTAAGCCCATCAGGATCAATGCGCACATCGCGGAGTTGGAATATCTGTTTCGATGTGGTAGTCAAAGAGTTTGACTTCATCAAAATGGTAGATGAACCTTGTATATACAAGAAGGTTGTAGAGAGTGAGGTTGTCTTATACGTATTGTATGTAGATGACATACTCTTGATAAGAAATGGTTTCCTATGCTACACTCGGTTAAGCTCCTCTTATCACGAGGATTCTCAAAAGAAGATTTGGATGATACCTATTACATCTTGTGGATTATGATCTATGGTGATAGATCTAAGTGTATGTTGGGAGTGTCCCAAATCCAGATACATTAACACCATACTAAAGGGGTTTAGTATGGAGGATTTTATGCGTAGTGGTTCTCCCACTTACTCATGGATCACTCTCTCTAAAAAGATGTCTCACAAGACTGATTTGGAGAGAGCTCGCGTGAAAGGGATACCATATGCTTCGGCAGTAGGCTCTATCAGAGTATGCGATGTTATGTATCAGACCAGATGTAGATGACTCACTAGGTGTAGTGATCAGGAATCAATCAGATCTTGGGAGAATCACTGGAAAGCTGTGGAGGACATTCATAAGTACTTGAGAAGCACTAAAAGAAAGTTCTTGGTTCGAGCTTCCAAAGTGATAAGTTCGACGGAGAGTCAGTCACAGGCATTGTCTTTATCCTAAGTGCAGGGACGGTATGTTGGAAGAGTTCCAAGCTAGATACCGAGACATACTAGACGATAAAGGCTGAATACATTGCTACCAATGATGGTGCCAAAGTTGTTGTCTAGGCATTTTCTTGTTCATGGGATGAACATGGTTCCTACCATTGAGTGTCCAAAAACTGTTATTGTGACAACAATAGAGTTGTGGCTTTGGCCTAGGAACGCAGGTCCCATCAGTGTTCCGGGCATAATCTGAGGCAAGTATCACCTGATCAGGGAGATGGTTGATCTCCCAGGGATCGAGGTAAGGAGAGTAGACACGAAGGATAACACAGCGGATCCACTCACAAAGGCCTTACCCCTGAGAGACTTCTATAGGATGGTTGAGTATGGGATACTGTAACGTTTTGAAAATCGTTTCGGTGAAATTTCGAAAAATCGGTAAAATAAGGGGGTTTTCTGTAAAAAGTCAAAATACAAATATCTTGTTATAAAAATTAAATATACATATTCTAGTTATGTAATTGCAATTATTTGGTGTTTATTGAGCCGCTGGTGAAATTTCAAATTTTCTGAAAAAAATATTATTTTATTATTATTTAAGCCGTCACTAATACATTTAATTAGGGAAAATTACAAATTGGAATGAGTTGAAACAAATTTTGTGCATCATAAAACATTAAATAAAATTTTATCATGTGGTTTTTGGAACGAAATTATTTGCCAAAACGGTTTAGAAATTATTGAAGAAAAAAGGCTTTTTTTAGCGTAAATGGATGTTTGGGGTATTGTATTTATCATTTTTCATCACCCCACACCCGTACCCACACCCACACACCCCCACTTACTCCTCCCCATGGCTGAATTCAGCAGCCACCATATTTTTCCCCACTTGATTTTCAAAGGAAAAGATATGAAAGAAAAGAAAAGAAAATGGGTGAATTAGGTGGACTTTTGACTTTGGTTGACCTTGACTTTCACCCCCACTTTCTCTACCTCCCTCTCTCTCCTCTCCCACTCCAATTCAGCCGACCTCCCTCCCTCCTACAGCAGCAACAGCCCCCCCCATTCCCCTTCTCTTTTCTCTTCAAAACTTCTTCAAAAATTGCCCCAAAATCCATCAAAAAAATCCCAAAACCCAAATCCGACTCCTACCCATTTTAGCTTAGCCAAAATTGCATGGATTTAGGGAACAAGATTCCAATTTGGGAGGCTATGTGTGTGCTTGTAGATCTTCATATGTTTTGGGTATAATTCTAAACATTTTTGTTGCTTAAATTGTTACTAATGTCTTAAGCTAAATTAATTAAGTGTTAATTTGGATATGTGAGTTTAATTGCAAGTTTTGAAATTCAAGTTATGAATTTGAATGCAAGTTAGGGTTTTGTAAAATTAGTGTATGGTTGTGTGTTATATTTAGGCTTTTGTCATGTTAATACAAGATTAGTAGCTTGTGCTAATGGTTAGTTTAAAATTGTGTTAAATTGCTAATTTGCTTACTAGGTTTTTGAAATTGGTTAAATACTTGGGATTAAAAATGTGTTTAGGTTTTTCATGACTTCATTAACTTTATTAAGTGTGGTTTAATGCTTTAGATCATGGGAATCCATCCTAGATTGTAGTTTGTGCATTTTTGCTTTGAAATTGTTAAATTTTAGGTATTTTGTAAACTAGAATATTAGGGTTTTTGGAATTTAATAAGATTAAATTCCGGGAATTATTTATATGACTTATTTAAGATATTTAATAAGTATATTGGCTGCTACATTCATTTAAACGTCATGTTTTGTACAAAAACGGCGAATTGTGCTTGCTAGATTTTCGGAAAAATGACTTTTTAAGTGAAATTGGGGTTTTTGTGAGTTTTAACCTGGTTTATATTAAAATTAGTGTTCGTGAATGTGAAAATGAGTGTGATTGGATTTTTCTCGATGGTTTGACGTTTGTACATCGACATCGAGGGTTGGTTTGACTATTCTTGCATGCGTAGGCGATAGGTTTGGACCTATGCGTGATACGCGTGCCGATTTAATTTTCGTATGCCGTTTCGATTTCGAATTTAGTTTTAATGCGATATGGTGCGTTATGATATGTAGGTAACCCCATGTGGACTTCAAGACGACAAGCAAGCGCGTGGCGACGTCGGCACCGACGGGCGAGGACCAGGTGAGTAGATTTATATCTACGGGGAGAAGTCGGGTGGATGGCGTATAGCACCCCCGCAATTCGTGGTGATGTATACGAATACGTTTACACAAATATATATATTGTTTATATATTGTTTGAGTATATTGATGATAATATGGATATTTGGTGTTCTTGGATGATTTAGTGTCGTGAAACCCTAGAGTAGTGGTCGCACTACACATGCACACACCAACCCATACTTGCATACTTTCTTCCTTCTTTTGTGCTTTATGGAAAATATAGTTATGTGTTCACATGGGTATGGGACTATGTATTCACATACGGATTTGAGGATGATATTTGGGTTTGAGATGAGTCGATGAGATTTCTATTGAGGTTGTGAATTCGGTGACCTAGCAGGGTTCGTATTTGAGATACGACATGACGTTGTAGCGGGTCCTTGACGTAGTGTTTCACACACGTCCATTCATACTTAGGCGGTATCAGTATTGTGCAAGACATAGGTCAGTACCCTAGACTATGATCTTGGATAAAGAGGATACTAGGTGAATAGTAGGATGAATGTGATATTGACCCGTACCCAGATTTGGGATGCCGTACGACGGATTTACGTACGAGCTATATTGATGATTGATCCGCACTCTTGACTTGGGATGCCTGATTATAGATATGCTATCGGATATGATATTATTGAGGCAGGATCACCGACTATACATATACAGGTATGTATATGGATCGACTCAGATGTTAGGCGGTTTCCTTACCTGTAGTTCAGCTTGTTAGTTCAGCCGTATAGTTTAGTGTAGTTGTTAGATTAGATTAGACTCCTACCTATTTCAAAACTAGCGGATCGTGGGTATTTTAAAAGACGGGTCAAGGGATCTACGGATATTTTCAAAAGACGTATCCTTTCTTAAAAACCACCGTAGCCCTATTTTCAAAACCCCGCGGTTTGGGATATTTCAAATGGCACCATTTGTAGGACTTATATTAGATTAATGCAGATTAGTTATAGTTGCGTCTAGTTTTTAGCTCCCGCTCATTTTGGTTGCTCGCTCCGCATCGCATATTTACATTGTTATTTCATATTGCATTGTTGACATCATGCTGTTAGGACACCAGCACCATTACCGATGATGCGTATGTACCACGTACACTTATTTGCCGGCTCACACACATCTTCATCGGTAATTGCCATGTCACGTACACCTTAGAAAATATTATTGCTTGACATAGCCTGTTAACTAATAGTTAGACATGATATTAGTGTACTTGCCTTATATCTTAGTTTAGACATTGTAGTGATTACCTGCTACTTCATGCATACTGACATTCATCGTTATGCCGCATTCATGGATTCTCATGCATATATTCACTATTTTACGTGTTATTGAGGTTTTGGATTCGGATTTCCATGAGATTTTCTGGATTTGGAGGAAAACCGCAAAAACATAAATAAACCTTTTCTCTCTTTTAAAATAAAAAGTGCGGTTTTCCTATGATGTATGAATCGTCCACCATGAGTTTGCTGATGGATTTCGAGACCCGATTCGAGGAGTGGAGGAACCGTTTCGGGTACATGGTGGACCCGGTATGGTACCCCGGGGCAAGATGAATGTGGTGTTGACGTTGAGCCTGGCAGGGGACAGATTACCTACCGGTGATATTACCCGATGCGTCGGATATCCGGAGGATACCGTCGTGGTCTTGAGATGGATGGTAGGTGCCGGTCTGGACTGAAGGCGCCCTAGATATTGAGATTGAGACATTGATATTTCGAGACAGTGAGGTTTATGTTTTGTGTCGATGCTAGACATGGTTGATACTGATTTTATTTATGATACCTCACTTTAAAAGTATAGAAATCTCACTAATTTATGAAAACAGTTTCTTCATTTACATGTATTCTGTTTTCATGCATTCATACCTCACTCATATGATATATTGCTACCTGAGGCACTGACACGGGCACATGAGTTTACACTCGGGTTAGATATTTACCCTAGCCTTGTTATAGGCTACGTGTTATTCATATATTTGAGGATATATTATGATCATTGACCTAGGTTGCGTTATTTATGCGATTTCTGTGCGTAGATGTTTTTCTATTCACGAGTTGGCAACTCACCCCCGTTGTGCCCCAGTTTCTTGCAGGTTTGCCGTACAGGTTTCATTACGGCTCTGCGGGCTCAGATTCATTCGGGTGACTTGCTAGTAGGTGGGTTTTTCTTGTATCGTACCCATCATATTACCTTGTATAATATTATTCCGTTGTACCTAGTAAATTCCATCAACCAAACATGTACTTATTGAGATAGAGACCAGTGCTGTTTATTCTTTCGACCTTAGAGTCGCTCGTTATATTTCTGGTGGTTTTGAGTTTCCTTTTGAGTTTTGATCCTCGCCGTTGGCGTTGTATATTATATTGCTTGTGTGGTTGTGACCGTCGATTGACGAAGAGCTAGCTCCCGCTTGGGGATGCCTTTTTCTTGATTTCGTATACTATTCATGTTGTATCCCGTTTGGGGGCCAGTATTTACAAAGGAGACTCTGCCGAAATTTTCAGTAAAATTTTGATGTTTTAAAAACCGCATAATTCGGCTTATGCTATTGAAATTACTTGCTTTAAGTTGGTTTTTCCTGCACTCTGCTACTTTTCTTGGTCTGGATTTCTGGGTTTTCGGTTTACTTAGATTACGTACGTCTCGAGACGTTCGTAGTTTAAGTGCCGGTCATGTTCCGTACTTTCGGGTCGTGACAAAGTTGGTATCAGAGCGTTAGGTTTTACCTTCGGAGCGTAGGATGACCCTTGGTTGATGGAATAGGTGACTAAAGTAGTGTGACGTACCGTTGGTATGTTCCGCAGCATATTTACGACACGCCACTCCACTTATGAAGCCTTAGGATGTACATTTCCTTGTTCAGTATTATATTCCTTCCTGATCTAGCCTTATCGGTACCAGTTTGGTTTTGCTGCTACGGTTACGGGCAGGGAGAGCTACGGCTAGAGTTGCGGTCAGCACAAGCTCGTCACGAACGAGGACTGACCAGGGCGAAATTCCGGCGACACACGATTGCAGAGAGGTGTCTTTTTATTGTGTTTTCGCACCACGAGCGTTGATCGATCACTGTATGAGATTACTCGGACAGACAGATCAGCACCAGAGGATTGAGCCAATGATAGAAGGTCGCTAGTCACCCACGGATGAATGACTGAGACATGTGATTCGTTCGCCTACCCGATGAGAGGTCATCAGATAGATTGATTCCAGCTAGAGACGACTTCACGCGGAGACGTTGGGAGTCGACAGAGAAGATCGAATGTCAGAAACCTATTATTCCAAGTTTAAAGTAGTCGGAAAGACATGCAGGCAATTCTATGGTCCCTCTAGAAGAATGAAACCCTAACTCGACATAATGACCGTGTGAAAGCCTTTGAACCTTCGGGTTTGCGGCAGTTCTACGGCGCCATTAGTGAGGCTTGGGTTTGCCCTTCTACGGCTGGACCACCGATGCTGTGGTATGTACTCGATACTATTAAACTGTACCCAAGATGTTGAGCTCTTGGGGGATTATGAGGTTTTGACGAATTGATTAGATGGCTCGACTTAATTCGGATGCTAGGTGGTGAGATGCATTTCTTGGGAGATTCCAGATACGAGGATAGCCGTTGGAGCTCAGTCCATGCAGCCACGACGGGACGAGTCCGAAGCAGTCGACATTAGAGAAAAAGTGGAGTAAGAGGTTCGTACATACCTGGATATGATGACGTTCCCCTACGCCGACATCAGAGATGCGATGCGCATGCCGAAGCATTGTACTTGGAAATACCTTCCAGAAGGAGTCGCGATGAGTATGCAGTCGTTCCAGAGCAAGATGCAGATATAGGAAAGGACAACGACTTCCGGACAGTTGGCAGAGACGAGGCATGGAATAGACCATGAGCAGGATTCCTTCCAGGCCACTGATGCAATGATATTTGCACCCAGGATCAGATGTGTCACGTGCATTCAGAGAGCCAGAGGCCAACGCCAGTGATATGCTGCCTTGACAGGGCCGATGAGACGATGGATTGTGAGATTGGTAATCCACGGAGAAGACTTGGACCCAGGAGTGGTCATGTTATGCACACCAGCAGGCCAGAGTTCACGATCATCGACGAGACGTCCCACTAGTGACCGCGACAGTTGGCCCGAGATTCTTAGAGAATGCACTTGAGCGGTACTGTTCCGCCATTATTGATTTCGATATTTTGGGTGATTTATTCGTATGATTTGATTTTGATGATTGAGGATTTACGATCTTTGCACAGTGTTGCACTTGATATCGTTTTCGTGCTTTAGTTTCACATGTTTGTGATTTTACGGTTTTAGACATTTGAGTTGATTTTGTGCGTATGTACGCATACGAATTGGTTTTTGCACTCAGTATAGTTCACATATGCTTGCAGTGCAGTGATACGCATTTTGTGCACTTAGATGCACTGGACTTCGATTTCGATTGTGATACTCGATGTTTGTTTTATGCACCTTGTGCACCTGATTTGATTTTACGCATGTTCGGCGCTTGATATTGGATTTCATGATTTCGTGCATGATGGATGCCCCTGGTTTTGGGTTTTCGCGCATGGTTGAGCGCAGGTTTTGAGATACGATTTTGGTGCACACCAGATGCACTAAATCGAGATTCTTCGTGCATGTTAGATGCACCTGGTTTTGCAGTCAGGCACACATGTTGCCTACGACAGATGTTTCGTGCACACCCGATGCACTTAGATGTTGTTTCTGTGCGCATGTATGGCACATTCATGGATTTTGATTTCCGTGCGCACCAGACGCACGTAGCATTCATGTGCATATTTTGGGATTGATTTCGTATAGAGCAGTACGTTTTTATGATATTGCTATGTGTTTTCGTACTGAGCAGGACTAGTCAGAGAACAGTACCTGAATATATTTTTGCATGCATTGATAGTTATTGAAGGGATTTCCAAAAAGCGAGCTATAGCCTCAGTATTTACCTACGTGTCTGATATGACACGAAATGTTTAAAACAAGGAGACCCTTCTAAATTGTTTCCAAAACGGCGGAACGTACATTTCAAACAAAGATATATATGTATATAGTTATTTTCTTATGATAGACGTCCGCCACTGTGCAGTGTTATACGCGTTGCACAGCGACTTAAAGAGATTTGGCATGCATTTCCTTCAGATACTTACAGATATAGATTCGATGTTTACATGTATAGTTTCGAGTTATATCATATTGGTTTGATTTAGATTTGGCATTGATGTCTTCTCCATGACTCCGATGATTGCGGGATGCTTGACGGAGTTTTGATTTGAGTTATATACTCATTTTTCAAGCGCATGCGCTGCGCTACGATTTGTTTTATGTATTTACAATTTCGGAGCCCCGACGACTTGATGGTTTTCTTAGATGTTTTAGTATTTGGGGGAGTTTGAATTTAAATTCGGGGACCGAATTTCTTTAAGGGGGGAAGATTGTAACGTTTTGAAAATCGTTTCGGTGAAATTTCGAAAAATCGGTAAAATAAGGGGGTTTTCTGTATAAAGTCAAAATACAAATATCTTATTATAAAAATTAAATATACATATTCTAGTTATGTAATTGCTATTATTTGGTGTTTATTGAGCCGCTGGTGAAATTTCAAATTTTCTGAAAAAAATATTATTTTATTATTATTTAAGCCGTCACTAATACATTTAATTAGGGAAAATTACAAATTGGAATGAGTTGAAACAAATTTTGTGCATCATAAAACATTAAATAAAATTTTATCATGTGGTTTTTGGAACGAAATTATTTGCCAAAACGGTTTAGAAATTATTGAAGAAAAAAGGCTTTTTTTAGCGTAAATGGATGTTTGGGATATTGTATTTATCATTTTTCATAACCTCACACCCGTACCCACACCCACACACCCCCACTTACTCCTCCCCATGGCTGAATTCAGCAGCCACCATATTTTTCCCCACTTGATTTTCAAAGGAAAAGATATGAAAGAAAAGAAAAGAAAATGGGTGAATTAGGTGGACTTTTGACTTTGGTTGACCTTGACTTTCACCCCCACTTTCTCTACCTCCCTCTCTCTCCTCTCCCACTCCAATTCAGCCGACCTCCCTCCCTCCTACAGCAGCAACAGCCCCCCCCCCCCCCATTCCCCTTCTCTTTTCTCTTCAAAACTTCTTCAAAAATTGCCCCAAAATCCATCAAAAAAATCCCAAAACCCAAATCCGACTCCTACCCATTTTAGCTTAGCCAAAATTGCATGGATCTAGGGAACAAGATTCCAATTTGGGAGGCTATGTGTGTGCTTGTGGATCTTCATATGTTTTGGGTATAATTCTAAACATTTTTGTTGCTTAAATTGTTACTAATGTCTTAAGCTAAATTAATTAAGTGTTAATTTGGATATGTGAGTTTAATTGCAAGTTTTGAAATTCAAGTTATGAATTTGAATGAAAGTTAGGGTTTTGTAAAATTAATGTATGGTTGTGTGTTATATTTAGGCTTTTGTCATGTTAATACAAGATTAGTAGCTTGTGCTAATGGTTAGTTTAAAATTGTGTTAAATTGCTAATTTGCTTACTAGGTTTTTGAAATTGGTTAAATACTTGGAATTAAAAATGTGTTTAGGTTTTTCATGACTTCATTAACTTTATTAAGTGTGGTTTAATGCTTTAGATCATGGGAATCCATCCTAGATTGTAGTTTGTGCATTTTTGCTTTGAAATTGTAAAATTTTAGGTATTTTGTAAACTAGAATATTAGGGTTTTTGGAATTTAATGAGATTAAATTCCGGGAATTATTTATATGACTTATTTAAGATATTTAATAAGTATATTAGCTGCTACATTCATTTAAACGTCATGTTTTGTACAAAAACGGCGAATTGTGCTTGCAAGATTTTCGGAAAAATGACTTTTTAAGTGAAATTGGGGTTTTTGTGAATTTTAACCTGGTTTATATTAAAATTAGTGTTCGTGAATGTGCAAATGAGTGTGATTGGATTTTTCTCGATGGTTTGACGTTTGTACATCGACATCGAGGGTTGGTTTGACTATTCTTGCATGCGTAGGCGATAGGTTTGGACCTATGCGTGATACGCGTGCCGATTTGATTTTCGTATGCCGTTTCGATTTCGAATTTAGTTTTAATGCGATATGGTGCGTTATGATATGTAGGTAACCCCATGTGGACTTCGAGACGACAAGCAAGCGCGTGGCGACGTCGGCACCGACGGGCGAGGACCAGGTGAGTAGATTTATATCTACGGGGAGAAGTCGGGTGGATGGCGTATAGCACCCCCGCAATTCGTGGTGATGTATACGAATACGTATACACAAATATATATATTGTTTATATATTGTTTGAGTATATTGATGATAATATGGATATTTGGTGTTCTTGGATGATTTAGTGTCGTGAAACCCTAGAGTAGTGGTCGCACTACACATGCACACACCAACCCATACTTGCATACTTTCTTCCTTCTTTTGTGCTTTACGGAAAATATAGTTATGTGTTCACATGGGTATGGGACTATGTGTTCACATACGGATTTGAGGATGATATTTGGGTTTGAGATGAGTCGATGAGATTTGTATTGAGGTTGTGAATTCGGTGACATAGCAGGGTTCGTATTTGAGATACGACATGACGTTGTAGCGGGTCCTTGACGTAGTGTTTCACACACGTCCATTCATACTTAGGCGGTATCAGTATTGTGCAAGACATAGGTCAGTACCCTAGACTATGATCTTGGATAAAGAGGATACTAGGTGAATAGTAGGATGAATGTGATATTGACCCGTACCCAGATTTGGGATGCCGTACAACGGATTTACGTACGAGCTATATTGATGATTGATCCGCACTCTTGACTTGGGATGCCTGATTATAGATATGCTATCGGATATGATATTATTGAGGCAGGATCACCGACTATACATATACAGGTATGTATATGGATCGACTCAGATGTTAGGCGGTTTCCCTACCTGTAGTTCAGCTTGTTAGTTCAGCCGTATAGTTTAGTATAGTTGTTAGATTAGATTAGACTCCTACCTATTTCAAAACTAGCGGATCGTGGGTATTTTAAAAGACAGGTCAAGGGATCTACGGATATTTTCAAAAGACGTATCCTTTCTTAAAAACCACCGTAGCCCTATTTTCAAAACCCCGCGGTTTGGGATATTTCAAATGGCACCATTTGTAGGACTTATATTAGATTAATGCAGATTAGTTATAGTTGCGTCTAGTTTTTAGCTCCCGCTCATTTTGGTTGCTCGCTCCGCATCGCATATTTACATTGTTATTTCATATTGCATTGTTGACATCATGCTGTTAGGACACCAGCACCATTACCGATGATGCGTATGTACCACGTACACTTATTTGCCGGCTCACACACATCTTCATCGGTAATTGCCATGTCACGTACACCTTAGAAAATATTATTGCTTGACATAGCCTGTTAACTAATAGTTAGACATGATATTAGTGTACTTGCCTTATATCTTAGTTTAGACATTGTAGTGATTACCTGCTACTTCATGCATACTGTTATTCATCGTTATGCCGCATTCATGGATTCTCATGCATATATTCACTATTTTACGTGTTATTGAGGTTTTGGATTCGGATTTCCATGAGATTTTCTGGATTTGGAGGAAAACCGCAAAAACATAAATAAACCTTTTCTCTCTTTTAAAATAAAAAGTGCGGTTTTCCTATGATGTATGAATCGTCCACCATGAGTTTGCTGATGGATTTCGAGACCCGATTCGAGGAGTGGAGGAACCGTTTCGGGTACATGGTGGACCCGGTATGGTACCCCGGGGCAAGATGAATGTGGTGTTGACGTTGAGCCTGGCAGGGGACAGATTACCTACCGGTGATATTACCCGATGCGTCGGATATCCGGAGGATACCGTCGTGGTCTTGAGATGGATGGTAGGGGCCGGTCTGGACTGACGGCGCCCTAGATATTGAGATTGAGACATTGATATTTCGAGACAGTGAGGTTTATGTTTTGTGTCGATGCTAGACACGGTTGATACTGATTTTATTTATGATACCTCACTTTAAAAGTATAGAAATCTCACTAATTTATGAAAACAGTTTCTTCATTTACATGTATTCTGTTTTCATGCATTCATACCTCACTCATATGATATATTGCTACCTGAGGCACTGACACGGCCACATGAGTTTACACTCGGGTTAGATATTTACCCTAGCCTTGTTATAGGCTACGTGTTATTCATATATTTGAGGATATATTATGATCATTGACCTAGGTTGCGTTATTTATGCGATTTCTGTGCGTAGATGTTTTTCTATTCACGAGTTGGCAACTCACCCCCGTTGTGCTCCAGTTTCTTGCAGGTTTGCCGTACAGGTTTCATTACGGCTTTGCGGGCTCAGTTTCATTCGGGTGACTTGCTAGTAGGTGGGTTTTTCTTGTATCGTACCCATCATATTACCTTGTATAATATTATTCCGTTGTACCTAGTAAATTCCATCAACCAAACATGTACTTATTGAGATAGAGACCAGTGTTGTTTATTCTTTCGATCTTAGAGTCGCTCGTTATATTTCTGGTGGTTTTGAGTTTCCTTTTGAGTTTTGATCCTCGCCGTTGGCGTTGTATATTATATTGCTTGTGTGGTTGTGACCGTCGATTGACGAAGAGCTAGCTCCCGCTTGGGGATGCCTTTATCTTGATTTCGTATACTATTCATGTTGTATCCCGTTTGGGGGCCAGTATTTACAAAGGAGACTCTGCCGAAATTTTCAGTAAAATTTTGATGTTTTAAAAACCGCATAATCCGGCTTATGCTATTAAAATTACTTGCTTTAAGTTGGTTTTTCCTGCACTCTGCTACTTTTCTTGGTTTGGATATCTGGGTTTTCGGTTTACTTAGATTACGTACGTCTCGAGACGTTCGTAGTTTAAGTGCCGGTCATGTTCCGTACTTTCGGGTCGTGACAGATACTACAACCACTGCTATATTGTTGGGTATTGGATACTACAACAGATGGCCTTAGTGCAAGTGGGAGATTATTAGTTATATGTATGCCCTAGAGGCCATTACTGTACATGCGATGTATATTGTAGTGGATGCTTGGACATATATAGGGAGGACTTTCTTGCTCGACATGATAGTACGCTATCTGGTTGAACTTTATCTTAACATGTACACTTATTGTCTCTCTATTACATGTTGATAAAGCCCTTAGGATGAATACTTGACTACCAGGATTATAATGCAGATCATACTAGTGGGGACAGGGCAGTCGGTAAGTACATACTTCAAATGTTCCTAGTCGAGGGAGTATCGAGACAGGACATCGATACTCCAGAGTAGACTAGCGTATACCCTTCTCGACCCATATGATGAGCAATGGATGATCCCATATCCATTGGTGTTTGACATCAGAGAAGGTATACGGGTGCTCAGAGGAGACTGGGTATACTGGACGGACTCGCCGAGAACTCTTAGATGGTATTATACCTATCGTCGGATAGCAGTTCTCTGGTGACACCGGTACAGGTTAGTCTATAGACCTGAGATCATCATAGAGACTTATGTGATTCCCACGGTGCTTTGATTTCCACCATACCACGTTAAGAGATCGTGCAAAAAGGTGGTTTTTGGGTACAGTCCCGAGTTACATAGAGGCAATGAGTAATAGGAGGGGTTTCGTCTCTCCCGGTATTTGGAGTTGATGTTACGCTATGCTCGATTGGCCATAATAGGAAATCCCTGGCCAGGGTTGCTGAGATTTACTGGTAAGTGTTATCAGTAGTTTCTCGAACCGTTATGGACCTTGTATCGGCATGACTTATCAGGCTATTGGGGTCTGACGTTATACCACCCTCAGGCTGTGATATGCGGCATATCAGACGAAGAGACCGGACTGTATGGTAGTGTTACTGATTGGATTCGCAGGAGTACGAGCAGGCTTGCTTGTTGATCTTCTGATCGCTCAATACTCGGGTGGCCGTTACGTTTAGCATACCGCTTGCGGCATGTGGGTGTTTGATATGATCATCACCTACTGCCGGCGTATTAACGAGTCTTTAGAGTCCTACATAGAGGTTTCCTGGTTCATGCGAAACGGAGTAGGAGCACATATGTGATATGTGCGGGACCGAGATTAATATGATATGTGATACCGTATTCTATTCTCGCGACATATGATATAGCCGGGTTATCGGATCAAGTGTTGATTCGATAAGTTGTTACATTTGACACTAGTCGGTTATATGTGATATAGCCCGATTATTAAATCAAGAGTTGATTTAATAATTTAATATATAATTATATATTTGATAAATTACATTACATTAACTAATATTAGCTCACTTAAGTAATTCTTTTCTCACTTGATTTTGTGCACATAATATATATGTGATATATATTTGTGTACATGATTTGTGTCATGCTTGATGATACACACTACATGGGTGTATGAGACTTACACCATAACCAAGATAATTGAGGGTATTTATTTATTTAAGGTAAAACAAATTGTGTGGATATTTCTCATGGTTGTATATTGGAGAAGCTTTTAGAACCAAAGACATAGTCCACTTGTTTTGTTTTACCTTAAATATTTATTAAACATACCATTATCATTTAACCTATGGTTAATTCTCTACAATGGTTAGTGTATGACACTAACTCACCCATGGTTGCTATTCTCACTTGATGAGTTCACAATCTCTTCTTCATTCTTCATCTTCTTTTTGAGCTCAAAAAAGGCTTTCTAGGGTTTGGAGATGAGAAGAAATATTGTGAGAAAAATAAAACTAAAGTGAGCCCATTTCCTACTTCATCATCCTCTACTATTAGCCATTTAATTTAGGGTGTTTGCTTCACTAATCTCACCATTAGTGAAGAGGTAGCATGAGCTATTGTCTCCTCGACGTAGATCATCTTCGGCCTCGAAGACTTCGATGCAAGCTTGTTCATATCTTCATGGGAGCCTTTCTAGAGTCCAGGAGATCGTGATCGCGGCGAAAGGACTACTACACGGAGTTATTGAAGTGAAAGACTGGTCAACAAAGGTTGTATTCCTTGTTCACTTTAGTTGCAAAATTGTTTGCATTCGTTTCGTCGGATTTTCTAGTATCGATTCTAGGGTTAGCTAGAACGGCAAAAATTTAAATATGGCATGGATGATGCCTTCCGAAACCTTGCTGTCGTACTAGGCAACCCAACAAAGCAAGTACAGAAGATAGGTTATAGGTGTAAGTCGATGTACAACACCCCACGACTTGCGGGGAGGCGGAATAATGAAAAACAATCTTGTTTAAAGCGTAAACATCGACTAACCGAGAATCTTTGCATAAACAATAACTAACATCAAACATAGGAGTTAACAACTACTATGAAAAGTGATTATACCTAAAGATCCGAGTCCTTCGTCTTGTCGTTCTCCACGTCCTCTCCGGCCTTCTCTAAGTAGTAGAAGATCCACCCGAGAGCTTTACTACAAGCTTCACCCCAAATTAGAGGTAACTAGGTTTCTTTAAGTGCTAATCAAAGTACCTAGATGATATAGAGAGAGGGTTATGGTTTAATTAGTCTAACTAATCCTTGTACTCAACACATGAGAGGGGAGGATTATGGTTTGAAGAGAGAGAGCTTGAGGAGAGAGAAGATGAACATAATAATGAAATGAGATAATGAGCTATCATAATATATATCAAGCATTATTGTTTTTCAAGAAAATTAAATAAAATGATTTACAACCATGCTTGATAAATATCTAATGGTGATTCATCTCCATGAGTCATTAAGCATTTATGATGCATTAATGACATGGATGAATCATCCATATGACTCACTAATCTCATTCAATGTATATGCCACCTAAACCTCCTTAGTCACCATCTTCTAGAAGCTTCTCGCGCAATTACGAGAACGCCCCTCCTATCCATGAAAACACAGAAAAACTTTAGACTGTATAAATCCAATAACCGGATAATAGTAACTGGCTTAAACCAAAGCCGACTAGTAAAAACTGTCCGGATGTCGTACGTGCGTAAACACACGTATACGTCCGAACCCTTGTCGTAAAGCCATACGACCTCTATATCGTTTCGCCTGGAGTAGGGAAACTCTCTGTGTGGGACTCTAGAGACTCGACTACTACGCTGGCAGTGGGTTTAACCACAGACCGCAAGCGGCACTAGCTGTACGTAACGGTCCCCAGGTAGATGTCGATAAGAAGGCCGATGAGGAAACCCATCCGAACTCCTACTGAGTCTGATGTGACAATCTCCATACAGTCCGGTCCGTTCGTCTAAGACTATCGCATATCGGGCCTAGGGGGCGGCAAGCGTCAGTTCCCTAATAGCGGTATAAGTCGTGTCGGAGCGAAGCCCATTACACCCTGAGAAACTACTGGAACCAACCAGCAAATCTCGCTTGCCCTGGCCAGGGACTTTGCATAATGGCTCTCTGACACAGCGCGATATCAACCCCCAATACCGGGAGAGACGAATCCTGTCTAACCGTCACTACCTCCAAGTGCTCGGGACTGCACCCAACTGCTACCTGTTTGCACGACTCCTTTAACCCGTGGTTGGGTAGCAATCTAAGAACAGTGGGACACACTCGATGCGAAGTAGCAGTGTCAAGTCTGCGGACTATGCTGTACTCATGTCACCTGGGAGCTGTTAACTGACGACTGGTATAAAACCAACCAACAGTTCCCTGTGAGTCCTGTCCGGTGTATCCGTAACCCAACGAGCACCTGCATACTATCTCCAGTACGACGTACTGACGGCTGTGGGACGGACCATCTCCCCAACTGGGATGAGAAGCGTACACACTAGTCTACTCCGGAGTATCGATGCCCTGTCTCGATAATCCAACGACTAGGGACCTGAATAAGGATGTGCTTGTAGACTACCCAGCCCCCACTAGTGTGACTGCCATCACAACGCTGGTAGTCAAGCAAGATCCTAAGAGCTCTATCAATACGTATACTTACATATTAAGATAGAAAAACCAAGTAGCATACTACCATATTTAGCAAGACTGTTATATACATGTGAATATCCCAAGCTTCCATTAAATAATATACAAACTAGTATGATACAATAATGGCCCCTAGGGCATATACACTAACAATCTCCCACTTGCAATAGGGCCATGTACTGGCGTATCGAAGACCGATGATCTCGAGTAGCCTCTCGAACTGAATCTGAGGTAGGGCCTTCGTGAATGGATCAGCAATGTTCTATTCAGAAGCAACTCTCCGAACCTTGATCTCCCGACGATCAATGATCTCCCTGATCAGGTGATACCGCCTCAAGATGTGTCTGGACTTCTGATGGGACCTTGGTTCCTTCGCTAAAGCTATAGCTCCGTTGTTGTCGCAATACAGAGGTATTGGATCAACAATGGTAGGAACCACCTGAAGTTCTGTTAGGAACTTCTTCATCCAGACTGCTTCTTTTGCGGCATCGCAAGCAGCTATATACTCCGCTTCCATCGTCGAGTCAGCAACGGTGTCCTGCTTGGAGCTCTTCCAGCACACCGCCCCTCCATTGAGGGTGAAGAAATAACCTGACATGGACTTGGAATCGTCCTTATCACTCTGGAAGCCGGAATCAGCATAGGCCTCCAACCTGAGGTCTTTTGCGCCGTAAACCAAGAACATCTCCTTAGTCCTCCTCAGGTACTTGAGAATGTTCTTTACTGCTATCCAGTGCTTCTCCCCTGGGTCTGACTGATACCGGCTTACCACGCTCAGTGCGTAAGCTACATCTGGTCTGGTGCACAACATCGCATACATTATAGAGCCTACCGCAGAAGCGTAGGGTATAATAAACATGTGTTCCCTTTCCAAATCAGCCTTGGGAGACATCTCTTTGGATAGGGTGATTCCGTGACAAGCCGGTAGATTACCGCGCTTGGAATCTTCCATACTGAATCTTTTCAGTACAGTGTCGATATACCTGGACTGCGAAAGTCCTAACATCCTCTTGGATCTATCACGATAGATCCGGAGCCCCAGAATGTAAGAGGCATCACCCAGGTCTTTCATGGAGAACCTGTGTGACAAGAATCCTATGACAGATTGTAGCATAGGAATGTCATTTCCTATCAATAGAATGTCATCCACGTACAAGACGAGGAATACGACACTTCTGGCTACAACTTTACTATATATGCATGGTTCATCTGGATTTTTGATAAAGTCATATTCTTTGACTGTCTCATCAAAACAGATGTTCCAACTCCGCGATGCCTGCTTTAGTCCATAAATGGACTTAAGCAACTTGCATACTTTCCCGCTGCTCCCACTCTGATTGAAACCCTCTGGCTGATCCATATAGACGCACTCTTCTAAATTACCATTCAGAAAAGCCGTCTTTACGTCCATTTGCCAGATTTCATAATCATGGAAGGCAGCAATAGCAAGAAGGACCCGAATGGATTTGAGCATAGCCATTGGAGAAAAAGTCTCGTCATAGTCCAAACCAGGTCTTTGACGAAAACCCTTTGCAACAAGTCTAGCCTTATAGGTTTCCACCTGTCCATCTACACCAATCTTTTTCTTAAAGATCCATTTAAAACCTATGGGTTTTACCCAATCTGGAGCAAAGTCCAAAGTCCATACTTTGTTGGTGTACATGGACTCCATTTCGGTCCGCATTGCATCTAGCTATCGTACCGAGTCGCCGCTCTGGATAGCCTGCTGGAAGCCAGTAGGTTCATCATCATCGATGATGCAATCCTCTCTATCCCCATCTATGAGAAAACCGTAGTATCTCTCAGGCGGATGAGACGGCCTACTACTTCGGCGGAGGGGTGCGGGAATGTCCTGTTCTTCTTGAACTACTGGTTTTACAAAACTTTCAGTAGTAGTTTGTGCTTCTGGAATTTCTTCCAGTTCTATTTCGCTCCCACTTGATTCCTTTTCTAAAAAATGATGTTCTAAAAAATGGGCATTACGAGAAACAAATATCTTTTGTTCCTCTGCATAATAGAATAGATATCCCCTGGAGTTCTTTGGATATCCCACAAACTTACACTTTACTGATCGTGCCTCGAGCTTGTCCACATGCTGCTTTTTAACAAAAGCAGGACATCCCCAAATCTTTATATACTGTAGATGGGGTTTCTTCACACTCCACATCTGATATGGAGTGGTAGGCACAGTCTTGGTAGGTACCATGTTCAAAAGATATGCCGCTGATTCTAGCGCATAACCCCAAAAAGATCGCGGTAACTCAGCATTACTCATCATGGATCGTACCATATCCAATAGGGTTCGATTCCGTCTCTCCGATACACCGTTATGCTGTGGAGTGTATGGAGGAGTAAGCTGAGAGAGAATTCCTTTCTCTTTTAGGTAACCTAGGAACGCGGCACTCAAATATTCACCACCTCGATCAGATCTTAGTGTCTTCATACTTTTGTCGGTTTGGTTTTCTACTTCATTCTTATACTCTTGGAATTTCTCAAAAGCCTCGGATTTATGTTTCATCAGATAAATGAATCCATACCTTGAGTAATCATCCGTGAAAGTAATGAAATAGGAAAAACCAACTCTTGCATGTGTAGACATTGGACCACATACATCGCTGTGTATGAGTCCTAAGAGCTCGCTCGCTCTTACTCCATGTCCAGTAAATGGAGTCTTTGTCATCTTTCCTTTGAGACAAGATTGACAAGTGTCATAAGTTTGATATTCGAACGAGTCCAAATATCCTTCTCTATGCAACTTAGTCAACCTTCTCTCATTGATGTGACCCAGTCTACAATGCCATAATAAAGCTTTATTTAAATCTGGAGACTTTCTTTTTAGTGTGTTCTGGATATTGAAAATTTGGAGTTGGTTTAACACATATATACCGTTTTCCAGTGTACCAGACCCAATCAAACTATGATTAAGGTGGATGTTAACAACACCACTTTCAAATGTGAAATCATAACCTTTATTTGATAACAAGGAAACAGATATGATATTACACGTTAAGATGGGTACACAAAAACAGTTATGTAAAACCAAAATGTGTCCACTCGTCAATCCCAGGTGATAATCCCCTACGGACACAGCTCCCACGCTAGCTCCGTTAGCAACCATCAGGGTCATATCACCTTCCTTCAGCACTCCACGGTTTCTCAGTGCCTGCAATGAATTGCAAATATGAGATCCTGATCCGGTGTCCAATACCCAGGAAGTAGAGTTGATTGACAGACAATTCTCAATTACAAACACACCTGAAGTCGAAGCCACAGCTTGCTTCGGTTCCTGGTTCTTAGCGTTCCACGCCTTGCAATCCTTATTCCAGTGCCCTTTCCTGTGACAATGGAAGCACTCATCCTGGCCCACTACCGGTACCGCAAACTTTTTCTTTCCCTTCCTTCCCACCTTACTTACACCTCTTCTAGGTCTAGGGGCGGCCTTCTTTTTCTTTCCTGTGGCCTTAGCCTTGGACCTGGAAGAAGAAGCACCGCTAACAAACATAGCGGGTGTTTCCCTTGCCTTCTGCAAGGTGCCCTCTGCACTCCTTAACATGTTCAGGAGTTCCGGAAGTTCAACTTCTTTTCTTTGAATGTTGAAGTTCAGGATAAACTGGGCGTAGGTGGGTGGAAGGGACTGGAGAATATGGTCTGTATAGAGCTCATTATCCAAAATCGTCCCAAGGTCTGCGACCTCTTCTATATAGCCGATCATCTTTAGGACATGTTCTCCTATGGATGACCCGACAGCCAACCTCGCTCGAAACAAGTTCTTTGAGGTCTCGTATCTTGCTATACGAGATTGCTCCCCATACAGATCTTTTGTATGGAGAAATATAGAGTCAAGATCCATATTCTCGTGCCTCCTCTGATGTTCATTGTTCATCGAGGCAAGCATGATGCACTTGGCTTTCGCGCAATCTATATCCCAGGTTTTGCGGATTTCCTTATCCGCATTACTGGATTTGGGACCTGGGACTTCAGGTGCCTTAGTGGTGAGGACATACCCTAATTTGTCATAAGTCAAGGCCATTTTGACATTCCGTAGCCAATCTTTATAGTTTGGCCCTGTCAGTATATTTTTCTCTAAAAGTAACTTAAGTCCAGTCATTTTCAGGGCCGCTGCAATTAGTAGAGAGAGAAGAAAACTCTTTAGCATGATGCTCTTGCAAGTTTAGAGTGGTTTTTAATTTATCTAAACCGGATGGCTCCCACTGTTTCTCGAATCCTTCCCCAAACCATAAAAGAAGAATTAGCCAGGACTATTCTCACCGTACAATACTTGCTTAACCGTTCAGCTAGGCTAGTGTCGATACATTGAGGGAGGTTTTCTAACGCTTTCGCGAAGTTCCTTAATTAAATAACCTCTTTTCTCTGGGGGCGTAACCCCGCTGACACCTTTCTTGACACCTACTTGGTTTATAGCATTGATCGTTAAGTGACGAATATCCTGATGAGTAGCATATACTCACAGTAGGATCGGGATCCAAATATCATCGTATGATAATGTTGAAGGAATCCTACCAACATTCATCAAACTCCAAATGGTATTCATCTCTTTGCAAATTTCTGTTTCTTTAGAAATTCCCGATATGAATTTTTGCCCCATGCTCTTATGACCTTGGCGTTAGGTCAAAATGTTATAAGTCACATGTCAAGTTCTTCCCATCATTATCTTGTCAATTTGAACCCATCCGTATATATCCTTGACGTTCGGCCAAAATGATAATACGACTGTCCCAAACTAACTCATCTATCTATGCAACAAATGAATAGCCAGTAGCTACCAAACACTATGCCTTGGCGTTAGGTCAAAATACATAGCTTGAATACTACTGAATATCCAGATGAAATGACGGAGGGCTACGAATGGTTTTGGCGAAACCGTGAACGTAGTGAACTTGATATGACCGAAGGAACCTGATAGCCTTTAAAAGGAGTGGTTAAAGCTCCGCAATTTAAAAATATCATCAGTTTTAAAATAACTGAGTGGTTTCTTTTAAATTGTTCCAACGATTTATCCTTTTGGTTTATTTTCTTTGCATTATAAATAATGCGTCCCATCATTAACCTATCATTGCAGAAAACAACGAAAATACAACGTCCTCTTATGTCATCCGCATTCACCACTGGGTCCCGTCATCACCCGTTAGGTTACTTAACTAACGACAGAGCGGGGGCTGGGCTAGCGCGGGTGTAAAACATAAGTGACGTCTAAATAGCTATCATATATATAGATATTTTACATTCGTCGGACGCAATAATATTCATTCCAGATCACAAATGAACTTTATTGGATTTGCAAGCAATCCGTGTTTGTTTAGAGCCTGCAACAAAAGACGGATTACACAGTTGTGATGAATAACCATTACACCACCCTAGACCCCTACGGGTACGGCAAACTACCCACCCGGTAGTTTGCGCACCCTACCTTGGGTCTATCCTAGGAGCAAAAAACAGTAAAATGAAATAATACAACGGTGGCTACAACCGCAACCTGGATGTGCCCCGCAAAATAATATTACAACAAATTACATTTACATCAAATGAATTAAATAATAACCCATCACAAAACCCCGGCTATACATCACAACAGTCCAACACAGTTTATATACACAAACAGATAAAATCCATTACCGAAATGTGCAACCCCCTGCCAACCGACATACTAGCAGTTAGGGGAGGTTTACAATCACATTATACAAACACAGATATAATCAAATTAGCAAACATCGCAAAATTTTGATCGTGCAAACACATTAGATTCTACTCCAATACTTCTCTGTGCACCTGAGACTTGAGCAGAAAAATAAACATCCCAGAAAACACAAAATATCACAGAAGAATTACTGGTGGAAAATGGGTTGAATCGGCCCCAACTCGGCCGCTGTTCAGCGGCGGATCGGTGGGATCCGCCACGGTTCCGCGGTCGTTTGGCCGATTCAGGAACCCTTTTTTCACCAGTTTTCTTACAATTCTCTGTAGGTTATTCTGAAGCACCCTGAAAAATTTTTAGAGCCTGTTTAAAATTCGACAGAAAGTAGTGATATCGATGTCGTTTTTTGGTTCGTTTTGCGTTCGAATATCTTACGACTTTACTAATGAGTTATTTATTGTTTAGCGAGGCTCTAATACCACTGTAAGTCGATGTACAACACCCCACGACTTGCGGGGAGGTGGAATAATGAAAAACAATCTTGTTTAAAGCGTAAACATCGACTAACCGAGAATCTTTGCATAAACAATAACTAACATCAAGCATAGGAGTTAACAACTACTATGAAAAGTGATTATACCTAAAGATCCGAGTCCTTCGTCTTGTCGTTCTCCACGTCCTCTCCGGCCTTCTCTAAGTAGTAGAAGATCCACCCGAGAGCTTTACTACAAGCTTCACCTCAATCTAGAGGTAACTAGGTTTCTTTAAGTGCTAATCAAAGTACTTAGATGATATAGAGAGAGGGTTATGGTTTAATTAGTCTAACTAATCCTTGTACTCAACACATGAGAGTGGAGGATTAGGGTTTGAAGAGAGAGAGCTTGAGGAGAGAGAAGATGAACATAATAATGAAATGAGAAAATGAGCTATCATAATATATATCAAGCATTATTGTTTTTCAAGAAAAGAAAATAAAATGATTTACAACCATGCTTGATAAATATCTAATGGTGATTCATCTCCATGAGTCATTAAGCATTTATGATGCATTAATGACATGGATGAATCATCCATATGACTCACTAATCTCATTCAATGTATATGCCACCTAAACCTCCTTAGTCACCATCTTCTAGAAGCTTCTCGCGCAATTACGAGAACGCCCCTCCTATCCGTAAAAACACGGAAAAACTTTAGACTGTATAAATCCAATAACCGGATACTAGTAACTGGCTTAAACCAAAGCCGACTAGTAAAAACTGTCCGGATGTCGTACGTGCGTAAACACACGTATACGTCCGAACCCTTGTCGTAAAGCCATACGACCTCTATATCGTTTCGCCTGGAGTAGGGAAACTCTCTGTGTGGGACTCTAGAGACTCGACTACTACGCTGGCAATGGGTTTAACCACAGACCGCAAGTGGCACTAGCTGTACGTAACGGTCCCCAGGTAGATGTCGATAAGAAGGCCGATGAGGAAACCCATCCGAACTCCTACTGAGTCTGATGTGACAATCTCCATACAGTCCGGTCCGTTCGTCCAAGACTATCGCATATCGGGCCTAGGGGGCGGCAAGTGTCAGCCACCTAATAGCGGTATAAGTCGTGTCGGAGCGAAGCCCATTACACCCTGAGAAACTACTGGAACCTACCAGCAAATCTCACTTGCCCTGGCCAGGGACTTTGCATAATGGCTCTCTGACACAGCGCGATATCAACCCCCAATACCGGGAGAGACGAATCCTGTCTAACCGCCACTGCCTCCAAGGGCTCGGGACTGCACCCAACTGCTACCTGTTTGCACGACTCCTTTGAGCCGTGGTTGGGTAGCAATCTAAGAACAGTGGGACACACTCGAGGCGAAGTAGCAGTGTCAAGTCTGCGGACTATGCTGTACTCATGTCACCTGGGAACTGTTAACTGACGACTGGTATAAAACCAACCAACAGTTCTCTGTGAGTCCTGTCCGGTGTACCCGTAACCCAACGAGCACCTGCATACTATCTCCAGTACGACGTACTGACGGCTGTGGGACGGACCATCTCCCCAACTGGGATGAGAAGCGTACACACTAGTCTACTCCGGAGTATCGATGCCCTGTCTCGATAATCCAACGACTAGGGACCTGAATATGGATGTGCTTGTAGACTACCCAGCCCCCACTAGTGTGACTGCCATCACAACGCTGGTAGTCAAGCAAGATCCTAAGAGCTCTATCAATACGTATACTCACATATTAAGATAGAAAAACCAAGTAGCATACTACCATGTTTTGCAAGACTGTTATATACAAGTGAATATCCCAAGCTTCCATTAAGTAATATACAAACTAGTATGATACAATAATGGCCCCTAGGGCATATACACTAACAATATGGATTAGGAGCTGAAGGCAAAGATTCAACACCAGACTCCAACAGAAATCCAGCGACCAAGCCCCAGAATCCGAGCTCGCTGGCCATATATGAGTAGAATTGGCTTGAACTTTGGCGGTGGGTTCCTAGGGGTTTATCTAAGTTAATGATATTGCTTGTTTTCCTCATAACCATCCCAGGTTGCTCCAGATACACTGTAGGCCAACAATATTTTACAAAACCGACACGGAAAATTTCTATGTTTGTATTTTGGTTTCTATTCAGTCTTCTAGGCCATAAAATCAACACTAAGGTCTTGTAAACAGCCACTACATAACACAAGTCCACACAACCATCCAAACCCTCTCTTGGAATTTCCAACCATCACTAATCAACATCGATTTAACTCTAAACTAACAATAGGATAAACTAAACACAATAACTTAACTAAAGTCTAGAATTATACCTCATTTGGCAACTCAAGAATTTTCTTGAGTTCCTTAAAGTCTTCAAAATCCAACTTTGATTGGTCCAAAGTGCTGAGCTTGAAGTTGTGTATCTTTTTAATGAAGGGAGTATAGGATTTTGGTGAAGAATTGGAGATGGAACATGAGGGTAGAGGAGGTGGAGGAAGAGATGAAGAAGGAGATGAAGAAAACCATGGGGGAAATGAAGGGGGCAGCCTCTCTCTCTCTCTCATATCCTCACTCTCTCTCAATTATTACATATCATGTTACACTCTCTCTCTCTTGCTCATGCCTATTATTCTATTCTATTTCCTTTTCAATTTTTCTTTTTAAAATCAAATATCAACAATTACCAATGAAACACAATGCAACCCAATGCAACATGTCATGGTGCACTAACCATGAAAAAATGTAGAAACACTGATTTGGCCTAATCGCGATCAGTAGTGCACTAATCAAGTTTAATTTTAAACTTGCATATGATTAATTATAAAATTTCCCAAATCCGATAAATATATTTTTAGTTGTAAGAGAATCAGTATGAGATTATAGTGGAAAGTTATGAGGTTTATAAATACGACATGAGATTTATAAGATGACTTGATGTGAGATATCGATGTGATGAAAAGAATATACAATGAGATATGATGACTTAGTTTGATATGTCGTTATACGGATATGAGTCGATATGAAATAATTGATACCTTTGTCGGTCCCATGATATGAGATTGATATGGATGTGACCTGAGAGATAGGTATATATATATAGAATGATGTGAATAATGAGTGATATGTCGTACGAGACGTTAGGTCCGTACCCTCATTGTTATATAGGTTGATAGAATCCTTAATTGTTTAATGTCCTCGTACGATGGATTACCGTACGTGATGAGTTTTATCAGATGGTTGATCCATACCCTTGACTTGAGGATGTCGTACGATGGATTATACCGTACGAAATGTTCTGAGGCTGGATGCTGATTGATAGATTCACCGACTCTGTTATGTTATAGATACGTATACCTTATAGCGTTTCGCTTACGATGTACTTTATGCTAAGTTCATGATATTCTCATTGCATTACATATACCTATGCTAGTACACCTACACAATTATTGATGATGCGTATGTTACACTTACACAGATTGCCGGGTCACACATTTTCTTCATCGATAATTGCTATGTCAGTTACACAATAGAATTGCTACATCATGCTATTACTCTTAATTGTTCGGTACTGTCACATGATTCGTTGGCATGATATAATTGATATGCTCACATTTCTGTTCTATGTTTGCATACATCATGCTTTATGATTATACACATTGAGATGCTGTTTTTATGAGATTCTGGATTTGAGGACCGTGGTTATATTTCAAAGGAAATATGTATTGTTTTAAAAACCCGGTTTCTCTTGATATGATATTTCGAGACGTCCACCATGTGTTTTCTCGGTTATGAGTTATGTGATATCCAATTCGAGGAGCTGGATGAGCCGTTTGCGGGTACATGGTGGACCCGGTATGGTACCCCGGGGCAAGAAAAGTATGTTGTACAGTAGACGATGATCCTGGCAGAGGGACTATTACCTAACGGTGATAGTATTTGGACTCGGCGGTTATTCGGAGGATACCGACCGGAGTCGTGAGATGATAAGGGCCGATCCGGACTGACGAAGCCCGGGATATGAGGATTTACGTGTCGATGTTGGACACGGGTTTCATGATGTTTCGAGTGTCGATGTTGGACACTCAGGTTCCATGATTTTGATGTGTCGTTGATGGACACACGTTGATTGATATCCTCATATTTATATGCATATGCTTTCATGATGTTTCGAGTGTCGATGTCGGACACTCAGGTTCCATGATGTTGTTGTATCATTGATGGACACGTAGATGATATCCACATGCATACATGCATTGATTATATTGTTGGCATATATGCAGATACGGTCACCCTACATATCATAGTATTACCTTTATGATATAGTTGACCTAGGAATCTTTGTTTTATTCGATTTCTATCTGCTGATGTTTTTGTAAGTGCACGGCGGCGCCCCGGCCGTCGATCCGACGCCGGAAACGCGGAAACGAAAAACTTTGCAAACTAGAAAACTGGCACCACCGCGCACTATCAACCCGGATCGGACCATTAACCTAACTACTAGCAACCTAAAGGATGGGTAGAGAGATATACCAAGCTATCCGTGTCCTTCGGTCTTCGTCTCCACTACGATCTCCCGCGGAATCTCCGTCCGTCACCTCCTCATCGGAAAGGCACCACGTAGCCGGGTTCATTTACGGGCTCCCTGTAAGTGCACGGCGGCGCCCCGGCCGTCAATCCGACGCCGGAAAGCGGAAGCGGTGATAAACTTTAATTTTGCGGACTTTGCAAACCGGCACCACCGCGCACTAAACTCCGGATCGTAACCATTAACAAGTCTAAGCTAACTAGAATACGGGTTAGAGATGTACCGACTGATCCGAGTCCTCCGGTCTTCATCTCCACTCCGATCTCCTCGCGGGATCTCCGTCCATCTCCTCCTCGTCGGAAAGGGCACCACGAAGCCGGGTACTTTTACGGGCTCCCACCTCAATACCGAGGCAACTCGCGCATGAAGCCGGCGAATCGACATGCTCAAGATATGCTGTAGGAAGTGTAGTGTAGAATCATGGTCTCTTTTGGGGTTTGGTTGCCATTTGTGGATGATGGAGGAAACAAGACAAGAAAAATGGTGCTTGCATTTTTTCTTAACATGAAATGAGATCAATCAAATGAAACACTCTCAAGGATGAAGATGAAACTCTCTTCTTCTCTTTTCTTTCTCTCTTTCTTTTTCTCAACCATGAACAAAAAAATCTCTCATCAAGTGAGTATGAAAATGGTGGAGCAAAAACAATATGATAACAAGAGGGAGGTGAGTGTAGGATGCAAAAAGTGGTGACCACAACCTAAAACATAATCATCACTAAATCAACATCAAACCTCTTTTCATTTCTAATCTCATAAAGCAAAGAAAAGAAAGAAAAAGGATCTCATCATGAAAAGCCATCATGATGCCACCAATATGCAAGATACCCCCTCCACAAATGTTATTTGCACAATTGCAAATAACACCCTCCATCTGAAAAGTCCGGCCGGGAAAGAACAAAGGAAAACCGGCCGGAACGGAATGCAAACTGGCAACTCCAGAAAACTGGTCCCGTAATAAATTACAGGAAAACCCCCATACTGTGCATACACACCCGCATCTGTATTCCATCCGGATACAAATGCAATGAGACAAAATCTACACTGTACTATACTAGGATCCGGCTTAAACCAAAGCCGGCTAGTAATATCCGTCCGATCCTGATCCGTGCAATACCGCACGTATCTGATTGAACGCTGCCATATAACTATACGGCCACTAGTACAAAACCGTCCGATCCTGATCCGTGCAATACCGCACGTATCTGATCGGACCCTGCCATATCTCCATACGGCCTCTACAGCGTTTCGCCCGAAAGCTTGAGTAACAGAAAGTGTGGTGGACTCTAAAGACTCGTCAATACTATGGTTGTGGATTTAACCACTAGCACGTCAGAGGTATAAGCCAATACGTGACGGGCCACCAGCTATTGACTAAAAAGGGACGTCGATGAGTGAACTCATCCTGACACCCTACTGAGCCTGTCAGTGACAATATCCGTGCAGTCCGGTCCGTTCGTCTATGAGTATCGCATGGCGGGCCTAGGGGGTTGGTAAAAGTCAGACCCCCAAAAGCGGTACAAGTCGTGTCGGAGTGAAGCCCAGAACACCCTGAGATACTACTGGAATACCTACCAGTAAATCTCCTTGCCTTGGCCAAGGACTTTGTGTAATGGCTCTCCTAGACACAGCACGACCTCACCCCCAATACCGGGAGAGAAGAACCCCTGAAGATACGCTCACTGCCTCCATGTGGCTCGGGACTGTACCCAACTAAAACCTGTTTGCACGACTCCTTTGAGCCGTGGTAGGGTGGTAATCAAAGTACAGTGGGAACTTACACGAGACAAATGACGATCCCCAGGTCGATGAACTAACCTGCACACATGTCACCTGGGAACTGCCATCTGACGTCTGGTATATGACCAACTAGCATGTTCCCGGCGAGTCCTGTCCGGTGTACTCATAACCCAATGAGCACCTGTATACATCTTAGGTGAACCAACAGACACCAGTGGCTTGTGAGACCGGCCACCGCCCCTCGTCGGGGTCTCGACTGTATACACTAGTCTACTAATGGAGTATCGATGCCCGGTCTCGAAACTCCCACGACTAGGGACCTTTTAAGGATATGCTTGTAGACTACCAGCTCCCACGTATATGATCGCCCTCATACTGCCGGTAGTCAAGCAAGAATCCTAGGGGCTCTATCAACGTGCAATAGTGACCTGTCATGTCACCTAAAGCAGTGCACGATGATAAAGGTAAACCAGATAGCATACTATCATCTCGAGTAAGACTGTCCTACCGGGATAGGTCCTCCCTCAATCATTACAATCACGTACCTGTGACCTAATAATTGACTCTGAGGGCACTATCTCCAACAATCTCCCACTTGCACTCAAGGCTAATTATTGCGATGTCGCATACTCACAGCCCGTGTGATACCGAACACCCAACTCTTCTACTAGTCAGTCTCACAAAGCTCGTTTGCGGAACTATTGCGTTCGAGAAATAGCCTCAGTGGGTGGATCCGCCTAGAAGTTTCTTTCTATGTCTCTCTATATCTCAAGTTCGCGGAGAAAACCATCTCCCGAAATGAGCAATACCTGTCTTAGAATATGTCTGGATGTCTGATGGGACCTAGCTCATAAATGAACTCCAAATCCAAACTTCTTAGACTGTATCGTCAACTGAACTTAATCAGTATCCTGCGCGCCATGCCTCCCTCAGTATTGCCTTGGACCACCTGTCCAAAATACTGCCCCTCATCAGAAGGAAAACTATAACTCTGACAACCTCCTTGTCGTCCATGTCACCTTTGAAGCCTGGAATGATAACTGTCTCCTGAATGAGGCTGTCGTTATCATATCCCTAGAACATCTACTTATGTTCTAAAACTGCTTCCGACTGTTTCTCCAGGATTGGATTAATGTCAACTTATTGCATCTAGTGCAAGAACAACATCTGGTGTGGTACTTGACATCTCACGATTGACTCAATTGCTTGAGCAAGTGATCTGTCAATCATGCCCGTCCCTCTCCCCTTTAGTCTGTAAGACGCCTTTGGAGAGGGTGACTCCATTACCTGCAGGTACACTACCGTGCCAGGAGTCGTCCATCCTAAATACTCTTAGAATGCTGTCAAGTACCCTGATTGGGAAACCACCCAAATCTAGATCTAAAACCATAGATCCAGTAACCAGTATGTCAGATATAAAATCCATTTCCTCTGTGGAGAAACCACTGTGTGACGACCAAAGTATAACCGATCGTAGTATAGGAATGTCACTTCCTACCTTGTGTATGTCATCCAAAACCAGGATATCACACCCTACTACCTTCTCAACAGATCCATCCCCTATTCTGATGAAGTCAAACCTATGACTGTCACATCAGAAATAGATGATCTATCTCCGCTATATCTGCTTTAGTCTATAAATAGACATAAGCCTGACGTCCACCAATGCTTCCGCTGCTCCCACTGACTACGACAACCCTCTGGCAGAGTAATATAGACGTGCACTTCTAAAGCTAGTTTAGAACGACGCTATACTCATCCTCCTGCCGGGTCTCGCAGCCTGGAACAACAGCAATGGCAATTGTGGGTAAACAAGAACTTCCCTGTCACCGTCCTTGAAGCTACCGTAGTACCTCTCGGGTGCCTGAAGTTACCCACCTTATCTGCGGAGCGGCCAATGGAATGTCAATCCAGATTGAATCTTTAGGTTCCTTATCAAATCTTCAGTAATCGTTTGTGGTTCTGGAATCACTTCCAGTTCTACCATACTCCCACTACTGTTTTTGAAAAAATCCATTTTTAATAAAACTGTGGCGAGTCTAGAACAATATCGCTATTGTTCATCCAGATGGTAGAAAGTCAACCCTCGTCATAGCCTGGGTCAACCCACAAACAGCCATTACAGAAACGTGCCTTGAGTTGTCCAGTGTCTGGTTTTAATCATAAACCGGACAACTCCCCGTACCTTAACATCGTTAAGATATGAACTGTTCTATATCCAATATAGAAACAGAGGCACTGATTTAATTGAACCAGATTCAAATCATGCAGCTGTCCCCAGCGCATGTCAACTAAATGGAAGGAGGCCGATCAGCGTTACTCAACTTAGGAATACTTCCAATTATGAGTAACCTGAAAGAGAAGCAAGATCTCTTTATCATTACTATCAACTGAATACCATACACAAGTATCTACATCTTCGATCTCTTTGAAGAATCCCGATACTTGCTATACCTGGTTCTCTACTCTATTCAAATACCTATAACTTCTCAAAATTTGGACCCTGTGTTTCCGCGAAACACCTGTCTAAAAACTAGAGAAGTCATAAGTAAACCGAATATAGTACGAGGACCAAGCCCTCTGTCCTGATGGACCCTGGACAACATACAATCCTTTGTATAAGTCCCTTGAGTCTGATAACTCATTCACTGTGTGTCGTAGGTTGAAAACTGTACTTATGGTTAAGAAGAATTACACCGCTGTTTAATGCTCCTTACCTAACCATCCACTGATATAGGTAAATGTCGTAGACATAATTTCAGAAAGGTATATCTCACTCTATGAAAATAGACGTACAGATATATCAATTTGAAATTGGTGCATAACAGCGGATATTCAAAACCAAATATTTGCCGACCGGCAAACAGCCCTGGTGATTTCCTCAAATATCACCGATTACAACGAATCCCGATATAATGAGGATGATCACCGAATTCCCAATAACTTACTCCCACTCATCATCTGTAAAACCATACAGATATGAGAATCAAACCTGGTAAATACATACCCTGGAGCAAGTGTCTAATCGGGAAATCAGTTTCCTTTAACAGTACATAGTGAGACTGAAACATTGAAATGTTTCGATGGGGTATCCTGGTATTCCTAGTAATGCCTCTTCCCGATTCACGACTGTAACCGTATAGTTCTTTGCCACCTCTCCAAATCCCTTCATATGTCTTTAGTCTTTACCTTCTGCACACCCTTTTAGGCCAAATGGTTTTCTTCCTTCCCTACCGTTCGGCACCAGCCTATGGTTTGGAAGAAGACTATCCAATAAGCATAATGGGTGTACTGTCCCAATCCTAGGAACACTCGCAATGAGAGAGGGTGAAGATGAAAGACAACCGAATAAACCTTATTCCTATTTCTCCTGAACCAGAATCCATCCCCGAACTGGAACAAGTTCCATTCGAGTTCGTATATAACCATACGATGGAGTATCCAAATAAACTGTGGATCTTCGTAGTGATACGGAGTGTCCTGGAGAAATACAAAGGTGATGTGGGAGTGGTAACGAAATATTTGGTTTGGTCGTGAATATCTGTTGCAATTTACTTTGCCCTCTTACTAATCCCTTGCTTTGTCTGAACTTAATACCTTCTGCACACCATCGTTATGCTAATTGGTTTTCTTCATTCCCTACCGGTCGGCACCAGCCTAAGGTTTGGAAGAAGATAATCCAATTTGCGTAATAGGTGTACTACCCCTAAACCAAGGAGTACTCGTAACCTGAGAGAGGGTAAAAGGAAAAGACAACTGAATAATCCTATCCGTTTTCTCCAGAACCGGAAACCATCCTCAAATCCCTTTGAGTTCGTATCTAACCATACGATGGTTTTGTCCAATGGAAGTGGACGTTCGTAGTAATACGGGGTGTCCTGGAGAAAAGGGTAAAAGCAGGAGTGGCAATGAGGTCTGCAACTCTGACAATCCAAAAGCCAGTGTTAAGAAGGTTCGGTCAACTTGGTCTCTGAGTCATAGTCTAGGGTCGGGTCAATGGTCGCTGCCAAAGAGAGAGAGAAAAGAAACACTCAGCGTGCACTCTAACCAAGATCAGAATGGTTACCAATTTATCTAATCTGGAAACCTCCCACTGTACCTCAAATTCTCCTCCAAACCTGAAAGAAGAATTAGTCGGGGTCACCCGAGGAGTAAACCAACTCATCAGTGGGAACCGGGATCCAACTATCATCGCATGATAACCTGACGGAATCCGCTCACGCTACCACACTCCAGAAGGTATGCACATATCTGGCAAGTTTCAGTTCTTTTGAAACTCCCGATGTGATTTCTGCCCCATGCTCTTATGACCTTGACGAAGGTCAACAAATCATAAGTCACATGTCAAGTTCCACCCGTCATTGTCCAGGTTAATTTGAACCCACCCGTACAAGCCCTTGACGAAGGTCAACAAGGCTATACGACTGTCCCAAACCAACACATCTATCTATGCAGCAGAAAGGTAACAAGCAGCTACCATACACTATGCCTTGACGAAGGTCAACAAACATAGCATGAATACTACGTGCTACCCGTCTGAAACGACGGAGGGCTACGAATGGTTTCTGGCGAAAACCTTTAACGTAATGAACTTGATATCGTTGAAGGAACGGATAGCTTTTTAGAAAATATAGTGACGAATACCTTTACTAAAGAGGTCACTCCCGGTGAAGGGATCTCGGCTCTTTCCCCGTAGAATGGGGTGCAGGATATTCCAACTGAATACCACGGTGCAAAGCAAAAGTAATCGGCTATAGTGAAGTTAATGCCCTGACGCAAACTTTTGTCCAAGGGGTCACTCCCGGTGAAGGGATCTCGGCCCTTGCCTCGTCGACTGAGGAGCAGGATATTCCAAATGAATACCACGATGCAAAACAAAAGTGAACGTCCTTGCAATAACAGCTTTTTGAAAAGTGTTCCAACAACATCAGAATAGGTTTGTTTAACTTGCATTAATCCGAATCAACGCAGTCCCATCAATTAATCACACCACAAAGAACGAAAATATACTGACGTACGTATATGCCATCCGCATTCGCCACTGGGTCCCGTCATTACCCGTTAGGTTAGCTTACTAACGACAGAGCGGGGACTGGACTAGCGCGGATGCAAAACATATACTACATCTACTAATATATATACCAATATATTATATTCGCTCAAGGCGTGAAAGAAATGCAACATCACAGAGAATGAACAGCATCACAGAAACAGTACAGATATCTGGGATCCCCGGGTTTCACAGAGCCACTACTGAAACCCGACGTTCCCCTGGTCGTGTGGATAGCCTGTGCAATGAAAACCTAGACCCCTACGGGCGCGGCAAGTCACCCGCCAAAACCTGAAGCGAGGCAGCCCCCTTCAGCTCCGTGAATGGACCACCCAGCACTTCACGGAATCCGGTAACTTGGGCACCCCTCCTGGGTCAACCTGTACCCCCTACGAGTGCGGCGAATAGCCCGCCAATCCTAGAGCGAAGCCCCCTCCGTCTCAATGCCATGAGATGCGGGCTTGTTGCCCTCCAGAACCCGGCTATCCGTGCACCCCTCCGCGGGGCAATCCTAGTACAGAAAGTAAAATATACATACACCGGGTACATCGACCGCAACCAGGTCGTGCCCCAAAATAATAATACAAACAGGCAGTGACGGCAGTCCACATGTCGGACGCTCGCCCCGCAATATCAAATGTACATAATACAACAGCACAGTACTAGCATTGCATCCAGGCTACCCTCCACGACCGATCCGCAACATCACAGCAAATACATAGAACATCAACGTGAAAGTCACGTTCGCAAATCCGTCTAACCGGGCTATAGCAGTTAGACCGGATTTACCGATCGAGTGACATTCACGGTCGCAGATATAATGTAAATACTGTGAAAAATGTGTTTAAAAATTTTTCGATTGATCAAACAATTAACAAGTGGGCCCCAAAAAAAACTGTAGCACTCACAGAAACAATTGGCCCAACTTTAATATTCCAAAGCCCATATTTTAAGCCCAGAAGGCCTCTGTAAAAAAATGGTGAAGTGATGTGAATAGTACGCGGCGGAAGGGCCGCACAAATGGGGTTTTCGCGGCGGTTCCGCGCTCCAACTGTGGAGTTACTTCGTCAAATTTTTACAGAACTCTTAGATTTTCCAGTACATCAATATTTTACAACCTGAAAAAATTTTCGAGACCAAAAATTTTCAACAGAAACTGATGCGAACTAAAATGCAGTTTTGGAACTTTTTGATCGATCGGAAATGCAAACACATTACACAAAGCTAGACTAAGTTAATGGCGAGGCTCTGATACCACTGTAAGTGCACGGCGGCGCCCCGGCCGTCAATCCGACGCCGGAAAGCGGAAGCGGTGATAAACTTTAATTTTGCGGACTTTGCAAACCGGCACCACCGCGCACTAAACTCCGGATCGTAACCATTAACAAGTCTAAGCTAACTAGAATACGGGTTAGAGATGTACCGACTGATCCGAGTCCTCCGGTCTTCATCTCCACTCCGATCTCCTCGCGGGATCTCCGTCCATCTCCTCCTCGTCGGAAAGGGCACCACGAAGCCGGGTACTTTTACGGGCTCCCACCTCAATACCGAGGCAACTCGCGCATGAAGCCGGCGAATCGACATGCTCAAGATATGCTGTAGGAAGTGTAGTGTAGAATCATGGTCTCTTTTGGGGTTTGGTTGCCATTTGTGGATGATGGAGGAAACAAGACAAGAAAAATGGTGCTTGCATTTTTTCTTAACATGAAATGAGATCAATCAAATGAAACACTCTCAAGGATGAAGATGAAACTCTCTTCTTCTCTTTTCTTTCTCTCTTTCTTTTTCTCAACCATGAACAAAAAAATCTCTCATCAAGTGAGTATGAAAATGGTGGAGCAAAAACAATATGATAACAAGAGGGAGGTGAGTGTAGGATGCAAAACGTGGTGACCACAACCTAAAACATAATCATCACTAAATCAACATCAAACCTCTTTTCATTTCTAATCTCATAAAGCAAAGAAAAGAAAGAAAAAGGATCTCATCATGAAAAGCCATCATGATGCCACCAATATGCAAGATACCCCCTCCACAAATGTTATTTGCACAATTGCAAATAACACCCTCCATCTGAAAAGTCCGGCCGGGAAAGAACAAAGGAAAACCGGCCGGAACGGAATGCAAACTGGCAACTCCAGAAAACTGGTCCCGTAATAAATTACAGGAAAACCCCCATACTGTGCATACACACCCGCATCTGTATTCCGTCCGGATACAAATGCAATGAGACAAAATCTACACTGTACTATACTAGGATCCGGCTTAAACCAAAGCCGGCTAGTAATATCCGTCCGATCCTGATCCGTGCAATACCGCACGTATCTGATCGAACGCTGCCATATAACTATACGGCCACTAGTACAAAACCGTCCGATCCTGATCCGTGCAATACCGCACGTATCTGATCGGACCCTGCCATATCTCCATACGGCCTCTACAGCGTTTCGCCCGAAAGCTTGAGTAACAGAAAGTGTGGTGGACTCTAAAGACTCGTCAATACTATGGTTGTGGATTTAACCACTAGCACGTCAGAGGTATAAGCCAATACGTGACGGGCCACCAGCTATTGACTAAAAAGGGACGTCGATGAGTGAACTCATCCTGACACCCTACTGAGCCTGTCAGTGACAATATCCGTGCAGTCCGGTCCGTTCGTCTATGAGTATCGCATGGCAGGCTTAGGGGGTTGGTAAAAGTCAGACCCCCAAAAGCGGTACAAGTCGTGTCGGAGTGAAGCCCAGAACACCCTGAGATACTACTGGAATACCTACCAGTAAATCTCCTTGCCTTGGCCAAGGACTTTGTGTAATGGCTCTCCTAGACACAGCACGACCTCACCCCCAATACCGGGAGAGACGAACCCCTGAAGATACGCTCACTGCCTCCATGTGGCTCGGGACTGTACCCAACTAAAACCTGTTTGCACGACTCCTTTGAGCCGTGGTAGGGTGGTAATCAAAGTACAGTGGGAACTCACACGAGACAAATGACGATCCCCAGGTCGATGAACTAACCTGCACACATGTCACCTGGGAACTGCCATCTGACGTCTGGTATATGACCAACTAGCATGTTCCCGGCGAGTCCTGTCCGGTGTACTCATAACCCAATGAGCACCTGTATACATCTTAGGTGAACCAACAGACACCAGTGGCTTGTGAGACCGGCCACCGCCCCTCGTCGGGGTCTCGACTGTATACACTAGTCTACTAATGGAGTATCGATGCCCGGTCTCGAAACTCCCACGACTAGGGACCTTTTAAGGATATGCTTGTAGACTACCAGCTCCCACGTATATGATCGCCCTCATACTGCCGGTAGTCAAGCAAGAATCCTAGGGGCTCTATCAACGTGCAATAGTGACCTGTCATGTCACCTAAAGCAGTGCACGATGATAAAGGTAAACCAGATAGCATACTATCATCTCGAGTAAGACTGTCCTACCGGGATAGGTCCTCCCTCAATCATTACAATCACGTACCTGTGACCTAATAATTGACTCTGAGGGCACTATCTCCAACAATCCCACCTCTTGACCGAGGCAACTCGGGCGCGAAGTTGGCTAGCCGACGCGTCCAAGGGATGCTGTAGACTAAGTGTAGTAGGCTTGTCTCAAGTGGGTAGTGAAGTTGCCTTGTATGGATGTGGAGGAGAAAGAAGAACTTTGGAGATTAGTGAGGAATTTTTGAAGCAAACCAAATGAGATGAAGATTTTCCCACAAAATGAATTCCTCTCTTTCTCTCCTCTAGGATGTGGCCAGCCCTTCAAGGAAAAATGGTGGAGTGAAATATGAATATAAAAGCAAGTGGGGAAAAGCTATGATAATGATAAATAAAAGTCACACCAACCTCTCATCCAAATCCAACTCAATACACATCTCATTAATGCAAAGGATTGATTCAAAAGGAATATCATGATCATAATGAAGCCACAATCACAATAAACCCCCCTCCATAATAACTTATTTGCAAACATGCAAAAAAAAACCTCCATCAGAAAGTCCGGCCGTGAAGGAACAAAAGAAAACCGGCCGGAACGGAATGCAAACTGGCAACTTCAGAAAACTGATCCCGTAATAAATTACAGGAAAACCTCGCTACTGCATATACATGCCCGCATTTGTATTCCCACTGAATACAACTGCAAAGAGACAAAACTACACTGTCTAATACTAGGATCCGGCTTAAGCCAAAGCCGGCTAGTAAAATCCATCCAATCACGATCCGTACAATACCGCACGTATCTGATCGAACCCTGCCATATCTCCATACGGCCTCTACAGCGTTTTGCCTGAACCCTGAGTAACTGTGTGTGGTGGACTCTAAAGACTCGTCAATACTATGGCTGTGGATTTAACCACTGGCACGTCAGAGGTATTAGCCATACGTGACGGGTTACCAGCTATTGACCAAAAGGGACGTCGATGAGCGAACTCATCCTGACACCCTACCGAGCCTGACAGTGACAATATCCGTACAGTCCGGTCCGTTCGTCTATGAGCATCGCATGGCGGGCCTAGGGGGTTGGTAAAAGTCAGACCCCCAAAAGCGGTACAAGTTGTGTCGGAGAGTAGCCCAGAACACCCTGAGATACTACTGGAATACCTACCAGTAAATCTCCTGCCTTGGCCAAGGACTTTCATGTACTGGCTCTCCTAGACACAGCGCGACCTCACCCCCAATACTGGGAGAGACGAACCCCTGCAGATCCACTCACTGCCTCCATGTGGCTCGGGACTGTACCCAACTAAAACCTGTTTGCACGTCTCCTTTGAGCATGGTAGGGTAGTAATCAAAGAACAGTGGGAACTCACACGAAACAAATGACGATCTCAGGTCGATGAACTAACCTGTACACATGTCACCAGGGAACTGCTATCTGACGTCAGGTATAATACCAACTAGCAGGTTCCCGGCGAGTCCTGTCCGGTGTACTCATAACCCAATGAGCACCTGTATACATCTTAGGTGAACCAACTGACACCAGTGGCTTGTGAGACCGGCCACCGCCCCTCATCGGGGTCTCGACTGTATACACTAGTCTACTCTGGAGAATCGATGCCCTGTCTCGAGAACTCCCATGACTAGGGACCTTTTAAGGATGTGCTTATAGACTCCAGCTCTCACGTATATGATCGCCCTCATGCTGCTGGTAGTCATGCAAGAATCCTAGGGGCTCTATCAATGTGCAATAGCGACTCGTAAGGTCACCTAAAGCAGTACACGATGATAAAGATAAACCAGATAGCATACTATCATCTTGAGTAAGACTGTCCTACCGGGATAGGTCCTCCCTCAGTCATTGCAATCATATGTCTGTGATCCAATAATTGACTCTGAGGGCACTATCTCCAACAATCTCCCACTTGCACTCAAGGCTAATTTTTGCGATGTCGCATACTCACAGCCCGTGTGATACCGAACACCCAACTCCTCGACTAGTCAGTCTCACAAAACACGTTTGCGAAACTATTGCGTTCGAGGAATAGCCTCAGTGAGTGGATCCGCTTTGATGTTTCTTTCTATGTCTCTCTATATCTCATGTTCGCGGAGAAAGCCATCTCCCGAAATGAGCAATACCTGTCTTAGAATATGTCTGGATATCTGATGGGACCTAGCTCATAAATGAACTCAAAATCCAAACTTCTTAGACTGTATCGTTAACTGAAATTAATCAGTATCCTGCGCCATGCCTTCCCTCAGTATCCACCTGGACCATCTGTCCAAAATACTGCCCCTCGTCAGAGAGAAGACTATAACTCTGACAACCTCTCTGTCATCCAGGTCACCTTGGAAGCCTGGAATGATAACTGTCTCCCGAAGGAGAATGCTGTTATCATATCCCTAGAACATCCACTTACGTTCTAAAACTGCTTCCGATCAATTCTCCAGAATTGGATTAATATCAACTTATTGCACCTGTTGCAAAAACAACATCTGGTGTGGTACTTGACATCTCATGATTGACTCAATTGCCTAAGCAAGTGATCTGCCAATCATGCGCATCCCTCTCCCCTTTAGTCTGTAAGACACCTTTAGAGAGGGTGACCCCATCACCTGCAGGTATACTACCGTGCTAGGAGTCTTCCATTCTAAATACTCATAGAATGCTGTCTAAGCACCCAGATTGGGAAACTACCCAAATCTAGATCTATAACCATAGATCTAGTGACCAGAATGTCTGATATAATATCCAAGTCCTGTGTGGAGAAACCACTGTGTGACGACCAAAGTATAACCGATCGTAGTATAGGAATATCACTTCCTACTCTGTGTATGTCATCCAAATACCAGGACATCACACCCTACTACCTTCTTAACAGATCCATCCCCTATTCTGATGAAGTCAAACCTATGACTGTCGCATCAGAAATAGATGATCTATCTCAGCTATATGTGCTTTAGTCTATAAATAGACATAAGCCACCTGTCCACCAATGCTTCCGCTGCTCCCACTGACCATGACAACCCTCTAGCAGAGTCATATAGAAGTACACTTCTAAAGCTATTTTAGAACGACGCTATACTCATCCTCCTGCCGGGTCTCACAGTCTGGAACAACAGCAATGGCAAGTCTGGGTAAACAATAACCTCTCTGTCACCGTCCTTGAGGCTACCGGAGTACCTCTCGGGTGCCTGAGGTTACCCACCGTATCTGCGGAGTGGCCAATGGAATGTCAAATACAGATTAAATCTTTAGGTTCTTTATCAAATCTTCAGTAATCGTTTGCGGTTCTGGAATCACTTCCAGTTCTAACATACTCCAACTACTATTTTCTGAAAAAATCCATTTTTATTAAAACTGTGGCGAGTCAAGAACAATATCACTATTGATCTTCCAGATGGTAGAAAATCAACCCTCGTCATAGCCCGGGTCAACCCACAAACAGCCATTACAGAAACGTGCCTTGAATTATCCGGAGTCTGGTTTTAAGCATAAGCCGGACAACTCCGCGTATCTTAACAATGTTAAGATATGAACTGTTCTATATCCATTATAGAAACAGAGGCACTGATTTAATTGAACCAGATTCAAATCATGCAGCTGTCTCCAGTGCATGTCAACTAAATGGAAGGAGGCCGATCAGCGTTACTCAACTTAGGAGTGCTTCCAATTATGAGTAACCTGAAAAAGAAGCAAGTTCTCTTAATCATTACTATCAACTGAATACCATACACAAGTATCTACATCTTCGATCACCTTGAAGAATCCCGATACTTGCAATACCTGGTTCTCCACTTTACTCTTATACCTATAACTTCTTAAAACTTGGACCTTGTGTTTCTACGAAACACACGTCTAAGACCCAGAGAAGTCAGAAGTAAATAGAATCTAGTACGAGTACCAACCCCTCTGTCCTAATGGACACTGGACAACATACAATACTCTGTACAAGTCCTCTGAGTCTAATAACTCATTCACTGTGTGTCGTAGTTTGAAAACTGTACTTATGGTTAAGAAGACTTACACCGCTGTTCAATGCTCCTTACTTAACCATCCACTGGTATTGGTAAATGTCATAGACATAATTTCAAAAAGGTATGTCTCACTCTATAAAAATAGACGTACAGATATATCAATTTGAAATTGGTGCATAACAACGGATATTCAAAACCAAATATTTGCCGTCCGGCAAACAACCCAGGTGACTTCCTCAAATATCACCAATTACAACGAATCCTGATATAATGAGGATGATCACCTAATCCCCAATAACTTACTCCCACTCATCATCTGTAAAACCATACAGATGAAAGAATCAAACCTGGTAAATACATACCCTGGAGCAAGTGTCTAATTGGGAAATCAGTTTTCTTTTAACAGTACACGGTGAAGCTGAAATATTGAAATGTTTCGATGGGGTATTCCGGTATTCCTAGTAATGCCTCTTCCATTATCCAGATTCACAACTGTAACCGTATAATTCTTTGCCACCTCTCCAAATCCCTTTATATGTCTTTAGTCATTACCTTCTGTACACCCCTTTAGGCCAAATGGTTTTCTTCCTTCCATACCGTTCGGTACCAGCCTATGGTTTGGAGAAAGACTATCCAATAAGCATAATGGGTGTACTGTCCTAATCCTAGGAGCACTCGCAATGCGAGAGAAGGTGAGGATAAAAGACAACCGAATAAACCTTATTCTTATTTCTCCTGAACCAGAATCCATCCCCGAACTGGAACAAGTTCCTTTCGAGTTCATATATAACCATACGATGGAGTATCCAATAAACTGTGGATCTTCGTAGTGATACGGAGTGTCCTGAAGAAATACAAAGGTGAAATGGGAGTGGTAAAGAAACACTTGGTTTGGTCGTGAATATCAGTCGCAATTTACTTTACCCTCCTTCTAATCCCTTTCTTTGTCTTAACTTAATACCTTCTGTACACCGTTTAGGCTAATTGGTTTTCTTCATTCCCTACCGGTCGGCACCTGCCTATGGTTTGGAAGAAGACTATCCAATTTGCATAATAGGTGTACTGTCCTAATCCAAGGAGCACTCGCAACCTGAGAGAAGGTAAAAGGAAAAGACAACTGAATAGTCCTATTCGTTTTCTCCAGAACTAGAAACCATCCTCGAATAAATTCCTTCGAGTTCGTATATAACCATACGATGGTTTTGCCCAATGGAAGTGGACGTTTGTAGTAATACGGGGTGTTCTGGAGAAAAGGGTAAAAGTAGGAATGGCAAAGAGGTTTGCAACTCTGACAATCCAAAAGCCAGTGTTAAAGAAGGTTCGGTCAATTTTGGTCACTGAGTCATAGTCTAGGGTCGGGTCAATGGTCGCTGCCAAAGAGAGAGAGAAAAGAAACACTCAGCATGCACTCTAGCCTAGATCAGAATGGTTATCACTTTATCTAATCTGGAAACCTCCAACTGTAACGTCAAATTCTTCCCCAAACCTGAAAGAAGAATTAGTCGGGATCACCCGAGGAGTAAACCAACTCATCAGTGGGAATCGGGATCCAATTATCATCGCATGATAACGTGACGGAATCCGCTTATGTTATCACACTCCAGAAGGTATGCGCATATCTGGCAAGTTTCAGTTTCTTTAGAAACTCCCGATGTGATTTTTGCCCCTTGCTCTTATCACCTTGACGAAGGACAACAAATCATAAGTCACATGTCAAGTTGTACCCATCATTGTCCAGGTTAATTTGAACCCACCCGTACAAGCCCTTGACTAGGGCCAACAAGGCTATATGACTGTCCCAAACCAACGCATCTATCTATGCCGCATATTAATAACCAACAGCTACCAAACACTGTGCCTTGACTATGGCCAACAAACACAGCTTGAATACTATTGACTATCCATATGAAACGACGGAGGGCTACGAATGGTTTCTGGCGAAAACCTTTAACGTAATGAACTTGATATCGTTGAAGGAACGGATAGCTTTATAAAAATATAGCAACGAAAACCTTTGCTAAAGAGGTCACTCCCGGTGAAGGGATCTCGGCTCTTTCCCCGTAGGATGGGGTGTACGATATTCCAACTGAATACCACGATGCAAAGCAAAAGTAATCGGCTATAGTGAAGTTATTGCCCTGATGCAAACTTCTGTCCAAGGGGTCACTCTCGGTGAAAGGATCTCGGCCCTTGCCTCGTCGACTGAGGAGCAGGATATTCCAACTGAATACCACTGTGCAAAACAAAAGAGAACGCCCTTGCAATAACAGCTTTTTGAAAAAGTGTTCCAACAACATCAGAATAGGTTTTTTTATCTTGCATTGATTCGAATCAACGCAGTCCCATCAATTGATCACACCAATAAAGAACGAAAATAATGATGTACGTATATGCCATCCGCATTCGCCACTGGGTCCCGTGATCACCGGTTAAGTTAGCTAACTAACGACAGAGCGGGGACTGGACTAGCGCGGATGCAAAACATATACAACATCTACTAGTATATATATAATATATAATATTCGTTCAAGGCGTGATAAAAAATGCAGCATCACAGAGCAATATAGATATCTGGGATCCCCGGGTTTCATAGAGCCGCTAGTGAAACCCGACGTTCCCCTGGTCGTGTGGATAGCCTGTGTAATGAAATCCTAGACCCCTACGGGCGCGGCAAGTTACCCGCCAAAACCTGAAGCGAGGCAGCCCCCTTCAGCAACGTGAATGGACCACCCAGCACTTCACGGAATCCGGTAACTTGGGCACCCCTCCTGGGTCAACCTATACCCCCAACGAGTGCAGCGAATAGCCCGCCAATTCTAGAGTGAAGCCCCCTCCGTCTCAATGCCATGAGATGCGGGCCCGTTGCCCTCTAGAACCCGGCTATCCGTGCACCCCTCCGCGGGGTAATCCTAGTACAGAAAGTAAAATATACATACAACGGGTATATCGACTTCGACCCGGTCGTGCCCCAAAAGAGTAATACAAACAGGCAGTGACGGCAGTCCACATGTCGGATGCTCGCCCCGCAATATCAAATGTACATATAAAACAAAACTGTACTATTATTGCAACCAGGCTATCCCCACGACCAATCCGCAACATCACAGTACAACACAGAACATCAACGTGAATGTCACGTTCGCAAATCCATCTAACCGGGCTATAGCAGTTAGACAGGATTTACCGATCAAGTGACATTCACGGTCGCAGATATAATGTAAATACTGTGAACTAACATGTTTAAAATATTCGATCGATCAAATATACCCAAGTGGGCCCCAAGCACTACTGTGGCACCACAGAAAATCTGGGCCCAAAAAGAATATCCCAAAAGCCCTATTTCCAACCCAAAAGCCCACTGGAAAAAACTGGTGAAGTGAAGCTATATTCCTGCGGCGGAACCGCGGCCAAAATAGGGTTATGGCCGCGGTTCCGCGGCACTATGGAAGTATTAGGTCACCAAATTTTTACAGTGTTCTTAGAATTCTCTGCACATGTTTCTGAAACAACCTGAAAAATTTTTAGAGCCCAAAAAATTTCGAAAGAAACTTGTGCTTTGGAAAATACGGTTTTTGGGATTTTTTGGTTCGATCGAGTTCTAAACACGTTAAAGAGCTAGACTAGATTAATGGCGTGTCTCTGATACCAATGTAAGTGCACGGCGGCCCCCCGGCCGTCGATCCGACGCCAGAAACGCGGAAACGAAAAACTTTGCAAACTGGCACCACCGCGCACTATCAACCCGGATCGGGCCATTAACCTAACTACTAGCAACCTAAAAGATGGGTAGAGAGATATACCAAGCGATCCGTGTCCTTCGTCCTTCGTCTCCACTTCGATCTCCCGCGGAATCTCCGTCCGTCACCTCCTCGTCGGAAAGGCACCACGTAGCCGGGTTCGTTTACGGGCTCCCACCTCTGGACCGAGGCAACTCGGGCGCGAAGTTGGCTAGCCGACGCGTCCAAGGGATGCTGTAGACTAAGTGTAGTAGGCTTATCTCAAGTGGGTAGTGAAGTTGCCTTGTATGGATGTGGAGGAGAAAGAAGAACTTTGGAGAGTAGTGAGGGATTTTTGAAGCAAACCAAATGAGATGAAGATTTTCCCACAAAATGAATTCCTCTCTTTCTCTCCTCTAGGATGCGGCCGACCCCTCAAGGAAAAATGGTGGAGTGAATTATGAATATTAAAGCAAGTGGGGAAAAGCTATGATAATGATAAATAAAAGTCACACCAACCTCTCATCCAAATCCAACTCAATACACATCTCATTAATGCAAAGGATTGATTCAAAAGGAATCTCATGATCATAATGAAGCCACAATCACAATAAACCCCCCTCCACAATAAGTTATTTGCAAACATGCAAAAAAAACCTCCATCAGAAAGTCCGGCCGTGAAGGAACAAAGGAAAACCGGCCGGAACGGAATGCAAATTGGCAACTTCAGAAAACTGATCCCGTAATAAATTACAGGAAAACCCTGCTACTGTATATACATGCCCGCATTTGTATTCCCACTGAATACAACTGCAAAGAGACAAAACTACACCGTCTAATACTAGGATCCGGCTTAAGCCAAAGCCAGCTAGTAAAATCCATCCAATCACGATCCGTGCAATACCGCACGTATCTGATCGAACCCTGCCATATCTCCATACGGCCTCTACAGCATTTTGCCTGAAATCTGAGTAACTGTGTGTGGTGGACTCTAAAGACTCGTCAATACTATGGCTGTGGATTTAACCACTGGCACGTCAGAGGTATTAGCCATACGTGACGGGCTACCAGCTATTGACCAAATGGGACGTCGATGAGCGAACTCATCCTGACACCCTACTGAGCCTGTCAGTGACAATATCCGTACAGTCCGGTCCGTTCGTCTATGAGCATCGCATGGCGGGCCTTGGGGGTTGGTAAAAGTCAGACACCCAAAAGCGGTACAAGTCGTGTCGGAGAGTAGCCCAGAACACCCTGAGATACTACTGGAATACCTACCAGTAAATCTCCTGCCTTGGCCAAGGACTTTCATGTACTGGCTCTTCTAGACACAGCGCGACCTCACCCCCAATACCGGGAGAGACGAACCCCTGCAGATCCGCTCACTGCCTCCATGTGGCTCGGGACTGTACCCAACTAAAACCTGTTTGCACGTCTCCTTTGAGCATGGTAGGGTAGTAATCAAAGCACAGTGGGAACTCACACGAGAAAAATGACGATCTCAGGTCGATGAACTAACCTGTACACATGTCACCAGGGAACTGCTATCTGACGTCAGGTATAATACCAACTAGCAGGTTCCCGGTGAGTCCTGTCCGGTGTACTCATAACCCAATGAGCACCTGTATACATCTTAGGTGAACCAACTGACACAGTGGCTTGTGAGACCGGCCACCGCCCCTCGTCGGGTTCTCGACTGTATACACTAGTCTACTCTGGAGAATCGATGCCCTGTCTCGAAAACTCCCACGACTAGGGACCTTTTAAGGATGTGCTTATAGACTCCAGCTCTCACGTATATGATCGCCCTCATACTACTGGTAGTCAAGCAAGAATCCTAGGGGCTCTATCAACGTGCAACAGCGACTCGTAAGGTCACTTAAAGAAGTACACGATGATAAAGATAAACCAGATAGCATTCTATCATCTTGAGTAAGACTGTCCTACCGGGATAAGTCCTCCCTCAATCATTGCAATCGCGTGCCTGTGATCCAATAATTGACTCTGAGGGCACTATCTCCAACAGTTTTCTACTCACAAGTTGGCAACTCACCCCCGTTGTGCCACAGTTATTGTAGGTCGACCGCATGGATCAGTAGCGTTATCGCTGGCACACAGCTTGCTTCCGGGTGATTTGCTATGGTAGGTGGGACACATTGGATCGTGCCCACTCTTGTATTTATTTTTCCTGTTGTATCTAGTAAACTCGATCAATCAGAAAAATAGTATTTGTATATTTAGTAAGACCTAGAAAGACTTGAGTTTTCGAGACTTAGAGCGATGGGGTATGTTCGCTATAGGTGGTTTTGATGTCTCATTTTATTTATTATCCTTTTGTGTTGATCTTCTCCGTTGGGCATCGTATACATATATTATGACTTGTGTGGTTTTGATTCGGCCGATTGGCGAAGAGCTAGCTCCCGCTTTGGATACCTTTTATATTATCATGTATATGTGGTTTTGGATCAAAATATACAAGGGAGGTGCTGCCCAAATTTTTAAAAGACGAAACATGTTTTTCAACTAGTATCATCCACTTGCATTTTCATGTTCCATTATCTATGCATTTAAGAAAACATTTGATTTCAACATACCTTTATTTCAAAACTTCATCTCTTTTATTTCATTTTAAAAAGGTTTAGATTTCTGGGCTTCGGCTTACTTAAATTACGTTACGCCTTTAGACGTTGCGTGATTTAAGTGCCGGTCATGAACTAAATTTCGGGTTGTGACATACAAGCACTACTAGTAATCCTGACTATCGGGCTCCTCGTGCCATCCAGTCGATCCCCCATAGATGTGTACATCTACTCACCGAGACGCCTCGGCTGATCGGATCTCAGCCTTGCCTTTTCCACGCCACATCCGACGCCTCTGCACCCGATCCTAAAAACGCACACAAGTAAATAAGAGAATAGATATATAAATAGTCGCGGACAGAAACGATACAAGTCAACCATGCGCACTAACTAGACGCTCACGTACTTGGTGCATAAAACGCGCTCGCGACAACGCCACAAACCACAACTAGGGTCGCTATATGTGGCAACTACCAAGCCTAGAATCCGATCGCACCAATCGCGCATTCGCAACACAATATATATCATAGAAAATGGATTGTAGATCGTCACCACGCCAAACTAAACCAACATAAATTTATATCAAAAACCTAGTAAGCAAGTCAATGGGGTTTTTGGCGCAAAACTTCACGGATTAGCGGTCTAGTGGCCACCATCACAAGTAAACATCCTAATAAGCCATGCTTCACTAATTAATATAATTTCATACAAACCCATAATAAACATGCAATTTGCTTTCATAAACACTCAATTAGAATAATTTGAAGCCACCTAAGCAAGGTAACCACTTAGATTAGGTTTGTATAGTCACTAGATAGAAAACTAAACTTGACTAACATAATAATGATGGTTTAATTCCTAGCTCTAACTCAAACCCTATTCTTTAAAATCTTAAACTTGAAATTAGAATCAAATTAACACTTAAATAATTTAGATTATGGTAATTAACCAACAAAGTAACTATTGGGTTAAGATTATACCTCAAAATTTATAGATCTGACATACAACATGGCCTCCCAAAATGGCTTCTTGCTCCAAGATCCATGATAGCTTAGGCCAAGGAGAATTGGGTGAGGAGTTAACTATGAATTTGTGAGATTTTTGTGTGGATTTTTTTATGGAAATTTGAAGATTTTAGAGATGAGATGAAGTGGAGAAAGTTGGGGAGTTGCTGCAGAATCGGTTCGGCCAGCAGGTGGGGATTGAGTGTGGGTGTCAGAAATTACAAGTCAAGAAAATACCCTCATACCTCATTATTAAACCCCATGCCTTATTTATTTATTCTTTTTTTTTTGCAAAGAATAGATGTTGAAGAGAGAGGAGGGAGCTGCTGCTGCAAAGGGGCTCGGCCAAAATGAGAGGAGAAGAGAGAGTGAGGTGAGTGAGAGAAAGAGGTAATCATACCCCCCCCCCCCCCCACACACATCCTATATCATGTCTTTCATTTCTCATCATTTCTTTTATTTTATTATTCTTTTTAAACTTTTTCTTTAAATTTCTAGAACCCTCTTAACAATTCCATTTCATTTCAAAAACAACATGTTATATTTTGGTTTGATGTGTCATGGTGCACGAAACTTGTATTAACCCATTCTAATTTGTAATTATCGCTAATTTTGAGTATAAGTGCACGATTAAAATAAAAATTTAAAATTAATTAATTAAGGAAAATATTTGAGTAAACTAGCAATTAATAAGTGAATAATTAAATACCAAAACTAGCCATTACATAGCTAGAATAGGTATATTTAAGCCTATGTTCAACAATAATTCTAATTAAATTTTACAGAAAGCACAAGTTATATTACCGATTATCGGACAATTAACTTAAACGATTTTTAAAACGTTAAACGATTTTTAAAACGTTACACGATCACTTTTAGCAAACTTGATCTCTTAGTTAAACTCTTGTGAAAAGTTTGTAGCTTGTTCGATAGCTCTCGGGTGGTTCGTCTTGGATCTTGAGGTGGACGGAGACCGAGTTCTTTGCGACCACAATGAGCCTAGGATTCACTTCCAAAAAAATACTCGAAGGACCGGTTCTTTAGGTATAACACCATAATAGTAGATTAGATCTCTAGGTTGTTTTGCTAGTTAAGGTTTAAGCACAAGATCTTGGTCTATGTGGGTGTTGCATGCAAAAATTTTTTTTTTATCGCTTCCGCTTCCTCACAAGTGTTGTGAGAGTGTGCAAAATACAGTAACATGGTATCATAGCCTATCTTAAACCTTAAATATCTTGTAGCAACGATAGAATTCCGCCGTTTTTTGTCGCGCAAAAATTGCCGAAAAAACAGTTTTGAAAATCGAAGTTTTGGGTTATTTGCACATGCCGCGGGCTCACGGTTTGAAATGAGAAGATGCGGGGTGGAGAGCGCGCACCCCAGGGATACCCCAGGAGGGACCAAAGGCCAGACCCACGCCCCAAGAAAACCTCGAGGTGGCCTTGGGGGTGGGTGACCCGAGAGCACCCCAACTGGGTGCTCTCGGGTCTGCCAACCCCTTGGGGCCACCACGAGGTGGCCCCTAGGGGTGGGCCCCCCTGAGGCCCACCCATTCAACAATTATTTTATGTACTTCTCCTCCGCGAAGTTTTGGCCGGGTTTCGAGTTCGTTTTGACTCCCGGATTGGCTTAAAACGATCGGTATTTGAACACTAGCTCACTTGATTTTTTCAAATGTTAGAAAATGATTTAGTTTGCTAATCTCGTGCGGAATTCTAATGTCGCGGTTACTTTACAAGCTTAGTGATGTGTATGTGTGTTTGGAAACGTCGACTAATTTCTATATGTCGATTAGTCGGGGTTGCACACATCTGTATTGATATGATGTGATGGTATGTGTATATGAATATGTTGGATCGTCGTGATGAATAGCCGGGGATGTAAGAAGGGTGATTTTCTTTCATTCATGTAACTTGTAAAAACCAATGTAATATTATTTTGCGGGGTACATCCGGGTTGAGGTTGTAGCCACCGTTGTATAATTTCTTTTTACTGTTTTTGTTCCTAGGATAGACCTACGGTGGGGTGCACAAACTACCGGGTTCTCGAAGTGCCGAGTGGCCTACTCACTTTGTTGATGAAGGTTGTTTCACTTCAGGAATTTGGCGGGTAGTTTGCCGCACCCGTAGGGGTCTAATGGTGGGTTTGGCTATTCATCACGACCGTGGAACCCGTCTTTCATTAAGGGCTTAAATGAAGTACGGAATTCCTAGTATATCCAATGTATTCATCAGTGATCTGGAATGTTTACAAATGCGTGAAACGAATGGCTATTTATATATGAGATATATAATAAATGTTGCTTATGTTTTGAACCCGCGGTAGTCCAGCCCTCGCTCTGTCGTTAGTTAAGTAACCTAACGGTGCATGACGGGCCCCGCAGCGAATGCGGATGGCATAAGCGTACGTTCTATTTTCGTTTCTTTTCTGTGATGCTTAGGAAACGTAAATGATGGGACAACATTAATGTGATTAATGTTAAGAAAAAGAAACCTAAAGATGTTGTAGAATCAAACATTTTAAAATCGGTAACTCTAGTTTTTTCTTTGCAAAGTAGTATTCCTTGATGAAAATCCATCACCTCATTCGATGAAGAAAAGGCCGAAATCCCTTCACCGGGAGTGACCCCTTTAGCGAAACTATCAAATGTTACAAAGCACTCGATTGTTTTTATAGTTGATCTAACTTTTTCTTTGCATCGTGGTATTCATGAATATCCAACACCTCATTCGATGAGGAAAGAGCCGAGATCCCTTCACCAGGAGTGACCTCTTTAGCAAAATTAGAAAGATACTACAAAACCATTCGACTTTTAAACTGGAGCTTAAACCACTCGTTTCACTAGATTCTACAACGATATCAAGTTCAAAAAGTTAAGGGTTTTCATAAAAACCATCCGTTGCCCTCCGCCATTTTAGGAAGCAGAGTACTTAGTATTCGTGCCACGTTTGTTGACTATAGTTAAAGCGTGGTGTACGGTAGCTAAGTGATGTCTTCCTACAAAGCATTTGATGCGATCGATTAGGACATTCGTATGACTTTGTTGACCATAGTTAAGGGTCATGCGGGTGGGTCTATATCAATCACGAAATGGCGTGTAGAACTTGACTAGTGCTTATGATTTGTTGACCATAGTTAAGGTCATAAGACACTAGGAGTAAAAATCATATCGGGAATTTCAAGAATTGAAATTTGCAATGAGATTGCATACCTTCTATTTGATAGTTGGATCCCGATCCTACTGTGCGTAAAAGTTACTCCCGTGAGAGTTTTGCACTTTACAATTAGCTAATCCGGTAGGTGTCTAGAAAGGTATCAATGGGGTTACGCCTCTAGGAAAACGAGGTTTATTTTAATTAGATCCGTGTGAAAGAACGTGGAACCTCCCTCGGAGTACCGACACTGGCCTGGCCGACCGGTTAGCGAACTTGTAAATTGCAATTAATCCTGGATAATTTTCTTTTTAAGGTTTGAAGGAAAATTTGATAAAAGAAGTGGGAGATATCGATTAGATTAGATTAATAACCAATCTAATCATGCAAAAGCAATTGCTGAGTGTCTTCTTTTCTCTCTCCTAATGACAGATACCTATGACGGGACTTAAGCTTTTATTAGACAAGAATAAACTCACGGGACCGAATTACAAAGATTGGCTGAGGAACGTAAATATTGCCCTGACCTATGATAAGGTCGGATACGTCCTGACTACTCCAACCCCTCCTAGCCCAGGCCCTGATTCTTCAGTTGCTGATAAAGAAATCCGCAAGACATGGGATATAAACTGTGCAACAGCCAAGTTCCTCGCGCTTGCTTCTATTAATAATGAATATCAGAAGCAGCACGAGAAGATGGATGTACAATCCATCTTTCTCCATACAAAGGAGTTGTATGGAGAGCAATCTCGTACTCTTCCATACGAGGCATCTCGAAAGTTGTTTCAGATGCGGATGACTGCTGGCACGTCTGTAGGTGACCATGTATTGAAGAAAATTGGACTTATCGAAGAACTTAAGGACCTGGGTTGGACCATGGAGAATGAACTGTATATTGATATTGTTCTACAGTCCCTTCTCCCTGCCTTTGCTCAGTTCATTGTAAACTTCAACCTGCACAACATGCAGAAGCCTTACCTGAAGTCCTCAATATGTTGAGGAGTGCAGAGAGCACGCTAAAGGTAGCGAAAACTCCCGCTCTAATTGTTGGGCCATCTTCCTCTTCCTCCCCGGAAGCCAAGGCCAAGGGAAAGAAGAAGAAGAATCCCATCAAGCCAAGAGGAGGAGTGAAAAAGGCACCGGGAAAGGATAGGATAGGGGCTGCTGTGACAGGACGAGGGGAATGCTTCCACTGCCACAAGACTGGGCACTGGAATAGAAACTGCGTTGGATACCTGGCCGGCCTCAAGAAGAAGAAGTATGGCGATGCTTCCACTTCAGGTGTGTTTGTAACGGAAAACTGTTTTTCAATTAACTCTGTTTCCTAGGTATTAGATACCAGGTCAGGATCTTGCATCTGCAATTGTGTGCAGGGGCTTAGAAATAGCAGGTTTTTGATGAAATGTGATCGCACTCTCCGAGTTGGGAATGGTTCCTTTGTACATTCTACAGCAGTGGGAGAGTATCATCTTGGTTTGCCGTCGGGTTGTATATTGGTTTTGAACCCATATTATTTTGTACCTTCAATGTTATGTAATATTATATCTGTATCGTTTTTGAACAATGCTGGATATAATTTTGTATTACAATCTAATGTTATGAACATTAACCTTAATCAAGAGTTGATTGGGTCTGGTATATTAATAACGGGATATACGTCCTAAACCAGCATACAGTTTTCATTATACAACACACAAACAAAAGAAAGGTTTCAGCCATAAATGAAGCTTTCATTTGGCATTATAGACTTGGTCATATTAAAGAAACAAGACTAACCAAGCTACATAAAGATGGATATTTAAACCCGTTTGAATATAAATCTTATGCGACTTGCCAGTCTTGTATCAAAGGTAAAATGACCAAAACTCCATTTACTGGACACGGAGAGAGAGCTACTGAACTCTTAGGCCTCATACATAGTGATGTATGTGGACCAATGTCTACACATGCGAGAGGTTGTTTTTCGTACTTCATAACTTTCACTGATGATTTCTCGAGATTCGGGCACATGTTCTTGTTGAAACATAAGTCTGAAGCCTTCGGAAAATTCAAGGAGTATAAATCTGAAGTAGAAAAACAAACAGGCTTGAGTATCAAGAAACTTCGATCGGATCGAAAAGGTGAGTACCTAATCTCAGAGTTTCTAGATTTCCTAAAAGAGAAAGGGATTCTCTCTTAGCTCACTCTTCCGTACACATTACAGAACAACGGTGTGTCAGAACGGAGAAATCGTACCCTATTAGATATGGTACGATCTTTGATGAGTGATGCAGAGTTACCAATATCATTCTGGGACCATGCATTAGAGACTGCGATATATCTATTGAATAAGGTTCCGACCAAAACCGTGTCTACCAATCCATATGAGATATGGTATGGGAAGAGACCATCTCTTAAACGAGTTAGGATATGAGGTTGTCCGGCTTATGTGAAAAAGCAGAATCCGGACAAACTCGAGACACGATCGATTTTGTGTAAATTTTTGGGATATCCAAAACACTCGTATGGATATCTTTTCTACCACAAGGAGAAATAAAGGGTGTTTGTTTCTCAGTATACCATATTTTTAGAAAATGAATTTTTTACAAATGATACTGTTGGCATTGCGGTAGAACTGGAAGAAAATCCAGATACACAAGCAATAACCAATGATTTGGTTGAAACTGAGGTTTCAATAGAACCTGACGAACCTCGGCCACTCCGTAGATCTAGTAGGACTTCTCGCCCACCTGATAGATACTACGGTTTTCTAATTGATGGTGATAGAGAAGATTGCATCATCGATGATGATGATCCTACTAGTTTGCAGCAAGCTATCATCAGTGGTGACTCAGTGAAATGGCAGGATGCCATGAGATCCGAAATGGAATCCATGCACACCAACAAAGTATGGACTTTGGAGGTTGCACCTTCTGGAGTAAAACCCATAGGGTGCAAATGGATCTTTAAGAGAAAGATCGGTGTGGATGGTCTGGTGGAGACCTATAAAGCTAGACTGGTTGCAAAAGGATTTCGTTAAAGACCAGGCTTTGACTATGATGAAAACTTTTCACCAGTCGCGATGCTCAAATCCATTCGGATCCTGCTTGCTATAGCTGCTCACTATGACTATGAGATCTGGCAGATGGATATTAAAACGTGATTTCTAAATGGTGATTTAGAAGAATGCGTTTTAATGGATCAGCCAGAAGGCTTCATTGATAGTGTGAGCAGCGGAAAATCATGCAGGTTGCTTAAATCCATCTATGGATTAAAGCAGGCATCACGGAGTTTGAACATCTGCTTTGATGATACAATCAAAGAGTTTAGTTTTATCAAAAATGTAGATGAACCATGTATTTATAAAAGGATTGTAGAGAGTACTGTTACATTCCTCGTATTGTACGTGGACGACATTCTCTTGATAGGAAATGATGTTCCTATGCTACAATCGGTCAAACTATTTTTATCGCAGAGGTTCTCCATGAAAGACCTGTGTGATGCCTCGTACATTCGGGGGATTAAGATCTATAGAGATAGATCTAAGAATTATTGGGATTGTCCCAATCGAGATACATTGACACCATAATAAAGACGTTTAGTATGGAATATTCCAAGAGGGGTAATTTACCCGCATGTCACGGGATCACCCTCTCAAAAGAGATGTCTCCAAAGACTGATGGGGAGAGGACTCGCATGATCATTATACCCTACACTTCGGCAGTAGGATCTATAATGTATGCGATGTTATGTACTCGCCCAGATGTAGCTTATGCACTGAGTGCCGTAAGCAGGTATCAATCCAATCTAGGGGAGAAACACTGGACTGCTGTGAAGAACATTCTGAAGGACTTGAGAAGAACTAAAGAAAAGTTCTTCGTGTATGGTAACGGGGATCTACAAATGGAGGGCTTTACCGACTCCAGCTTCCATAGCGACAAGGATGATAGTAAGTCCATCTCAGGGTTTGTATTTACCTTAAATGGACAGGCGGTATGTTGGAAAAGTTTCAAGCAAGATACCGTCGCTGACTCCACGATGGAAGCTGAGTATATTGCTGCTAATGATGCCGCAAAAGAGGCAGTCTAGATGAGGAAGTTCATTTCTGAACATCAGGTGGTTCCATCTATTGCTAATCCAATACCTCTGTATTGCGATAACAATGGAACCATGGATTTGGCAAAGGAACCGCGGTCCTATCAGAAATCCAGACATATCTTGAGGTGTTATCACCTCATCAGGGAGATAGTGGATCGCCAGGACATCGAGGTACGAAGAGTAGACACGAAAGAAAACACAGCAGATCCATTCACCAAGGCCATCCCTCAAGTCCAGTTTGAGAAACTGTTCGAGCTGTTGGGCATGCGGTACGCAGGCAACTGGTTTTAGTGTAGACAGTGGGTACTTATTGCACCAACTACAGGCCTTAGTGCAAGTGGAAGATTGTTAGATATGTATGCTCTAGAGGCCTGTATTGTATAGGATGCTAGGCATGTATATGTACAGAAACAATCTTTGCTCGAAATGATAGTATGCTATCTGGTTTATCTTCATCTTAACGTGTGATGTGATATATTTCATATCTTTATATACATGTTGATGAAGCCCTTAGGATTATGCTTGACTACCGGGATTATAATGTAGATCATACTAGTGTGGCTTGGGCAGTCTATAAGAATATCCTTTAATAGTTCATAGTCGAGGGTATATCGAGACAGGGCATCGATATTACCATAGTAGACTATTGTGTATGTTTCTTGACCCTGGGGGCGATTGTTGATTCCACAACCATTGGTGTTGTAGGAATGCTTGGAACAACAGCAAAGGTTCGGGAGGTATCGTCCATGCCATTTTCAAAAATTTGCCATACTAAACAATCCTAACCCTAGAATCATAACTAGCGATTTAGACGAAACAAAGTGTAAACTACTTTACAACTAAGTGAACTAGGAATACAACCTTTGTAGACCGGTCCTTCACTTCAATAGCTCCATATAGTAGTCTCTTCGCTCCAAGTAGTGATCTTGCGGACTCTAGAACGGCTCCACATGATGAAAGGAACAAGCTTGCACAATGTCTTCGAGGCCGAAGATGATCTACGTCGAGGAGACACCAACCCAAGCTACCTCTTCACTAATTAGGGATTAGTGAAGCTAACACCTTAAACTAAATTGCTAATCTAGTAGAGGATGATGAAGTAGGATTTTTTCTCACTTTAGAATTACTTTTCTCACTATTTTTTATGCTCCTCTCAAAAACCTAGAGAGCTCTCTCTTGAGCTCGAAGAAGATAAAGCAAAATAATAGATGAAAGATTGAATGGCAACCATGGGTGAGAAATATCTCATATAATTCATGTAGAGACTTAGCCACGAGTTTAGATAATGGTTGGGTTAATAAATATCTAGTTTAAGACAAAACTAGTGGACTAAGTCAATGGATCTCCAAACTTCTACAAGCTTCATGCCATGTGACCAATTTCCAACAAATAATTGATTTACTCTAAATAAATAAACCCTTCATTATCATTAGCATGGTATAAGTCGCATACACCCATGTTGCATATGGCATCAAGCATGACATAAAAAGAAAACACAATTAACATATATCACATATATATTAAGTGTGCACATGTGAGAAAAAGAAATGCTTAAGTGAGCTAATATTAATTAATGTAAATTAATATATAAAATATATAATTTTATATTAAATCATTAAATCAACACTTGATTTAATAATCCGGCTATATATCATATGACCGACTAATATTATTTGTATCAACTTATCGAATCAATGATTGATTCGATAACCCGGCTATATTTCATATAACCGACCGATACTGTATCGAATTATTGAATCAACATTTGATTCGATAACCCGGCTATATCTCATATAACCGATCGATACAATATATCGCGAGAATAGAATATTGTATCACATAGTCGTATTAATCTCAGTCCCGCACATATCACATATGTTCTCCTACTTCGTTTTGCCCGAGCCAGTGAAACCTCTGTGTAGGACTCTAATGACTCGTCCATACACCAGCAGTAGGTGATGATCATATCAGGCACCCAAAAGCCGTCAGCGGTACTAACTGGATGTAACGGCTACCCGGGTATTGAGCGATCAGAAGATCAACAAGCAAGCCTGCATTAACTCCTGTAAAGCCTGTCGGTAACACTACCGTACAGTCCGGTCTTTTCGTCTGATATGTCGCATATCTAGTCTAGGGGCGGTAAACGTCAGACCACAGTAACCGATAAGCCATGCCGATGTAAGGCTCATAACGGGTCGAGAAACTACGGATAACACTTATCAGTAAATCTCTGTAGCAGAACTGGCCAGGGACTTATCGTTATGGCCAATCAAGCACATCGAAACATCAACCCCCAATACCGGGAGATACGAATCCCCTCCTATTGCTCATTGCCTCCATGTGATTTGGGACTATACCTAAAATCCACCGTTTTGCACGTTCTCTTGAACGTGGTAAGGTGGAAATCAAAGCACAGTAGGAATCACACAAGACTCTATGACGATCTCGGGTCTACAGACTAACCTGTACCAGTATCACCAGAGAACTGCTATTTGACGATAGATATAATACCAGCTAGGAGTTCTCGGCGAGTTCGTTCAGTGTACCCAGTCTCCACTGAGCACTCGCATCTTTGATGTCAAACACCAATGGATGTGGGATCATCCATTGCCCATCATATAGTTTAAGAAGCGTATACGGTAGTCTACTCCGGAATATCGATGCCCTGTCTCGATACACCCTCGACTAAGATCAATTATAGGGTGTACTTGTGGACAACCCTTGGCCCCACTAGTATGATCTCTATCATATTCCTGGTAGTCAAGTACACATCCTAAGGGATTCATCAACATGTGAGAGCAAGACAGCATCACTTATACAAGTCAACATGATAAGACAAAGAGCAACCAGATACCATACTATCATGTTGAGCAAGAAAGTCCTCTCTATATATATCCAAGCATCCACTATAATATACATCACAGGTACAATAATGGCCTCTAGGGCATACATATAACTAACAGGTGTTTGACATCAAAGATTGTATACAGGTGCTCATTGGAGAATGGGTACACCGAACAGGACTCGCCGAGAACTCCTAGATGGTATATATACATATTGTCAGATACCAGTTCTCTATTGATACTTGTACAGGTTAGTCTGTAGACCCGAGATCGTCATAGTGTCTTGTGTGATTCCTACTGTGCTTTGATTTCCTCCCAAACACTGCTCTACTGAGTTGTGCAAATAGGTGGATTTTGGGTACAGTTCCGAATTACATGGAGGCAGTGAGCAATAGGAGAGGTTTCAACTCTCCCAGTATAGGGAGTTGATGTCGCGCTATGCTTGATCGGCAATTATAGCAAATCCCTGGCCAGGGTTCTCGAGATTTACTGATAAGAGTTATCAGTAGTTTCTCGAACCGTTATGGGTCGTAAATCAGCATGACTTATAAAGTTACTGGGGTCTGACATTTACTACCCCTAGATTTCATATGCGAGGTATCAGACGAAGAGACCAGACTGTACGGTAAGTGTTGCTTACAGGTTCGTTAGGGTTGTGATGAGTTCACTTGTCGGCCGCCTTTTCGTCATGTACCTGGATAGCCGTTACGCACAGCTAGTGCTGCTGACGTGCTTGTGGTTAAACTCACTGCCAGCGTACTGTCGAGTCTTTAGAGTCCCACACAGAGGGTTCCCTGGTTCAGGAAAAAGATGTAGAGGCCGTAAGTTGTTACGGCAGGGTTTCGATCATGTTCGTGTAATTGTTACAGGAATAATGATCGGAAGGATAATATTGGTAGGTTTTGGTTTAAGCCGGATGCCGGTATTATATTATTGGATTATTTGTATTCGTATTTTTCAGAATTCAGATATGGGTATACTTATACGGTATACGGTGGAGGGGTATTCTTGTAATTGTTACAAGAATACCTTCTTGAAGGAGACACCTAATAAATGGATATTTATTTTGTGAAAATAAATAAATGAGGTGGAATTTGGAGAAAGTCTAAGCATAGATGAAGGAATGGCTTGTTTCATTTTTTTTTCATTTGGATTTACTATTGAAGTTTGGTACAATTTTTTATTGCATGCTTCAATTATTTTCATTTGAGCCATATCATTTTTCCATGCTTGATTTTTTTATTCATCACATTCACATTCTCTCTCCTCATTATCTCCTTCCTCCTCTTCTTTGATTTAACCTTCACATGAATTGTGAATCAAAAGCTTAGAATAAAAAGATAATCCAATACTTGATCACTACATCATCTAAGTGATCACTTCTAGCAAACTTGATATCTTAGTTAAACTCTTGTGAAGAGTTTGTAGCTTGTTCGATACCTCTCGGGTGGATCGTTTTGGATCTTGAGGTGGCCGAAGACCAAGTTCTTTGCGACCACAAGGAGCCTAGGAGTCAGATCCAAAAGAAGACCCGAAGGACCGGTTCTTTAGGTATAACACTATCATAGTAGGTTAGATCTCTAGATAGTTTTGCTAGTTAAGGTTTAAGCACAAGATCTTGGTTTATGTGGGTGTTGCATGCAAGAATTTTTTGTTTATCGCTTCCGCCTCCTCACAAGTGTTGTGAGAGTGTGCAACATCCACTAACAGTAACGGCCACCCAGGTATTGAGCAATCAGAAAATCAACAAGCAAGCCTGCTCATACTCCTGCGAATCCAATAAGTAACACTACCGTATAGTCCAGTCTCTTCGTCTGATATGTTGCATATCTCAGCCTGGGGGTGGTAAACGTCAGACCCTAATTGCCTAATAAGTCATGACGATGTGAGGCTCATAACGGTTCGAGAAACTACTGATAACACTTACCAGTAGATCTCAGCAACCCTGGCTAGGGATTTCCTGTTATGGCCAATCAAGCATAGCGCAACATCAACCCCCAATACCGGGAGAGAAAAAATCCCCTCCTATCACTCATTGCCTCCATGTGACTTGGGACTGTACCCAAAAACCACCGTTTTGCACGATCTCTTGAACGTGGTAAGGTGGAAATCAAAGCACAGTGGGAATCACACAAGACTCTATGACGATCTCGGGTCGACAGACTAACCTGTACCAGTGTCACCTGAGAACTACTATCTAACGATACGTATAATACCATCTAGGAGTCTCGACGAGACCGTTCAGTGTACCCAGTCTCCACTGAGCACCCGTATACCTTCTCTGATGTCAAACACCAATGGATGTGGGATTATCCATCGCCCATCACATAGGTCAAGAAGCGTATACGCTAGTCTACTCTGGAATATCGTTGCCCTGTCTCGATACTCCCACGACTAGGAACATTTGAAGGATGTACTTACCGACTACCTCTTCCCCACTAGTATGATCTGCATCATAATCCTGGTAGTCAAGTACTCATCCTAAGGGCTTTATCAACATGTAATAGAAAGACAATAAGTGTACATATTAAAATAAATATCAACCAGATAGCATACTATCATGTCGAGCAAGAAAGTCCTCCCTATATATGTCTAAGCATCCACTAAAATATACATCACATGTATAATAATGGCCTCTAGGGCATATATATAACTAACAACCAAAACACCCTGGATGAAGCTGTGTGCCAGCGATACCGCAACTGATCCCAACCGGTCAAACCTGCAAGAACTGTGGAACAACGAGAGTGAGTTGCCAACTCGTGAGTAGAAAACATCAGCAGGTAGAAATCGAATAAAACAACGATTTACTAAGGCATACTATATCATGAAGGTAATACTATGATATCTAGGGTGACCATGATTGCATATATGTCAACAATAGAGTCAATGCCAATAGCATGTAGAAATAAACATATGATATCATATACTTGTATGCATATGGATATCATCCACGTGTCCATCAACGAAACAATCAATATCATAGAACCTGAGTGTCCAACATCGACACTCGAATCATCATGAAAACATGTGCCTGTATGTATGAGGATATCAACCACTTGTGCACATCAACGACACATCAAAATCATGGAAACTGAGTGTCCAACATCGACTATCGAAACATCATGAAACTCATCTCTAGCATCGACACGTAAATCCTCATATCTCTGTCTCTCGGGCTCCGTCAGTCCGGATCGGCCCATATCCATCTAACGACTCCATCCGGTATCCTCCGGACAACCGCCGGGTCTAACCTATCACCGGTAGGTAATGCTCCTCCTGCCGGGCTTATCGTCTACAGCTCAAGCTTCTTTCCCCCGGATACCTCACCGGGTCCACCATGTACCCGCAGACGGCTCATCCAACTTCTCGAATCGGGTCTCGAAAACATGCTCAGAATCGAGAAAACTCATAGTGGACGTCTCGAAATATCATATCAAGAGAAACCGGTTTTTTAAAACAATACATAATTTCCTTTGAAGTATAACCACGGTTTTCAAATCCAGAAATCTCATAAAAATAGCATCTCAATGCATATAAACGTAAAGTACGATGTATGCAAATATAGAATAGAAATGTGCAAGGGAAAACCGCACTTTTTAAATATTTCAAGTTTCGAAAAGTATCTTGCGGGTTCCCAAATCCACGAAATCGAATAAAGCATCATATGAGAGCATATGTGTATATATATATATATATATATATATTACTATAGCGATGTGTATACAAATGCATGTGGCATCTAAGTAAGAAATGCTATATCTAAACTAGCATGTGAGAGCAAGAGTACAACAATATAATTAAGCTACCAGCTATCAGTTTATATAAGTAAGACAACGATTTCTAATGTGTATGTGGCATGTCCATTACCGATGATGATGTGTGTGAGCAAGCAACCATGTGTACGTGCAACATACGCAATAGTGCATATGTCCTAGCAGACGAGATTGTAACATCTAATGAAAGCACATGTATATGCAATGCAATGAGAATATCATAAACGTAGCAGAAAGGTAAACCGTAAGCGCAACATTATAAAATAAACGTATCTATCTAACTTCTACATAAGGGACTAAACTAAAGCAGTGTAGAAAGGGATTAAAGATATATATAACATATCTGAGTCAATGAATCTATCAATCAGCCATCCAGCCTCATAGCATCACGTACAGTATAATCCATCGTACGGCATCCTCGAGTCAAGGATATGAATCAATCATCCGGTAAAACTTATCGCATATGGTAATCTATCGTACGGCGGCATTAAACAAATAGGGATTCTATCGACCTATACAACAATGAGGGTACGGATCTAAAGTCTCGTACGGAAAATCACTCATTATTCTCATAATTATATATATGTACACATATCTCACAAGTCACATCCGTATCAATCTCATATCGTGTCTGGGCAAAATTATCTATATTCCCATATCGCCTCACATCAGTATATCGACATATTAAGCCAAGTCATCTAATTTCATCATATTCTCTTTTCATCACATCAATATCTCACGTCAAGTAATCTTATATTTACATCATATCTTATTAATTTCACAACACATCTATCTCAATCTTATCGTATTCATCGATCTCATGTCATATTCTTATATATCTCGTCTCATATCTTGGTATATGTATTCAATTATTCATATTCGTAGTTTCCTAGTATAGGTTTCTCCGACTATATTCTATATATCGGTCTCCATTTTATAATTTGCGGGGGTGCTATACGCCATCCACCCGACTTCCCCCATAGATACAAATCTACTCACCTGTTAAACTCCTTGTTTAGCCGAAATTGATGTGCTTCGTCGTCTCGGAAATCCATGCGAAGGAACCTACAAAAAAAACACATCGTAATGCTATTAAAATCAATGTCTAAAAACTGATACGGCATACGAATTGCTTATAGGTTAGAACCTATAGCTTACGTATGCATAAACAACCAAGTAACCCTTGTCATTGACGTACAAACGTCCAACGACCAAATCACATCAAGAAATCCATAAGTCCAAGTTTTAATATCGGAAAACAAAACCAAAACCAACTGAAAATGCTCCCAGATTTTGGCACAGGGGGTCTACGACAAAACAACCAATACAGTAGCTAGGTTATAAGGAGTGTGAGCTACAGGCAAAATCCCATCACCAGAACCCAAAATTGGGCCAGTGAGATGTGCTACAGTAACGGGTGACACCGTCCAAATCTTTGAATTTGGGTTTCGTTCTTCTGTGGTGGTCTTCTAGTGGTCTAACTAGGTCAATGTAGTTGATTGTTTTTCTTATAAACATCCCAGGTTGCTCCAGATACCCTGTAGGCCAACAAAACATCATAAAACCGACACGGAACAAATTCTAAACTCATATATTGGGTTCTATTCTCTTGTATTGGTCAGAAATCATCTCTAAAGTCTAGTAAACACTCACTACTCTTCAATAACCACATCACAAGTCCACATAATCACCTAAACATCAACTTGGAAAATTCCAAGATCACAAATCTACACAAGTTTAACTCTAAACTAAAGTAGGATGCAAAGAAAACTAAAAACTAAACTAAAGGAATGGAAATTTATCTCATTTGGCAACTCAAGAAAATTCATGGGTTGTCCAAAGTGCTCAAAAACAAATCTTGAACTTGCCATGGGGTGTCGGGTGAGGTGGGGATCAACTTTTGTGAAGGGAGTGTGTCACGCCCCGCTTCCCAGAGTACGCAAGATTGGGCACGTGACATAGCCAACCATGCTACCTGTGGGTAGGACGTATCCATCCACAGTCACATTACGGTTGTAGAGATATCAAGAACAATATAATAAACTAATCTAACACATGTCCAAATCCATAATAACAAGAGTCAATAAACAATAAGTGCGGAAGCAAATGATCCAATACAATAAATAAACGGTACGTCCCATAATGCGGGCTCACATCTGGAAATGAAATGAAATAAATAAACTAATCACTAAGGAACTCACAGTTCAGCCTGCTGGCTGAAGTACTCCTGCTCGGTCGTCGACAGTGGTAAGGAATCCGGGCCATGCAAAACCCAGACGTCAGCGCGTCATGTCGACCAATAATATAATATAAACATGGTAATAAGCAATGCAGGTATGAACATGAAATACGCATTACTAAGAAATAACAGTGCAGGGTAATGTGCCGTGGTAACTAAACTGTCCTATCAGGTTTCTACTCTATAGTCTTCGAAATCAATTGATGAATCGTCGATGTAACTCAATAGTATCCCGTAAATACCCGGGACTACGGCCACAATATTCCCGGCTGCAGCCGAGACATGCCGCTAGGCACAAAACAGGAAAGTGTGCACTCGGTAGTACCCCGTACATACCCTGGATCACGGTCACAATATTCTCAGCCGAAACCGAGACATGCCGCTAGGCACAAAATAGGAATGTGTACACTCGAACTGGTAGTGAACTGTCGAGTTACAAGTCAGGTTCATCTTTGATTTCCCCATACCCCCAAGTTATGTATGTCAGGTCAGGTATTCAGTAGTCAAGGACTAATGTCAACACAGAATCAGGTAAAAGCAGGTATGTCTGGATAGACAGCAGGAATGGTCCATGAGGACCCCAAGTCAGGTTTATTGGCATTAGGCATGAGATCAGGTAACAGGTCAGGTCATGTTTCACGGATTGAGTAGATATGTATGTATGTGTCAGGTGCAGCCGGGTCGAGTCAATATGTACTGTGATCGAGTGTGTGCTCACAACCGGTATACAATCAAATAATGAACAGCAGCAAGAACAAGTAATTAACCATAACGGTTCACTTAATCGTAATGGTACAAGAATATGATGCAGTTGTATTATATTAACAGGTTCGAGCACCCGTGGGGTGCACTAATCACAGGGTAGCGCAATATCAATAACAGGAAGTAATGAAGCTATATGAAATTAAAACTAAAGCATAAGTAATTGTCACATGGGTGATCTAACAATTAAAAGCAAGGACGATTTAAATGATTAGTTAGTTAAAAGCATGGATTAATAGCGGACTACTTAAATTCACGAAACTACTATACTGATTTAATGTCAAGGAGAAATGCAACCGTCAATTCTAGTCATACTGTACTATCGATATCACCATCATTATGTTGTTGTATTATATAATATGATATTCAACTGCATAGCAAGACTAGATCTTGTATGCTAGCATGTTAGAGCAAGTATTCGGATACTTGCCTCGACGGTTTCGCAAACCGGAAAGCACGGATGCAATGTCGGCGGAAAACACGAGACGGGTGCACGGGCCACGGATCGAGTCCTAACAGCGAACAGCGGGACCACACGGATCGGAGTACTTTGCTGGAGCGTCGGGTCCAAACGACGGCACGGCCGGAATCCGGCAAAAGTCAAGGGCGACGAAGTTAGCAAACACGATACACGTAAACAAAGACCAGCGAGGGGGTTATACCTGAATGGAAGCTAAAGGGATGCTCACCGGGAAGAACCAGGGGCAACTTCGACGGGCCCGACGGCGATGGGCGTGCCGGCGGCGAACAGGAGATGCGGCGAGGGCTTGGAGGTGGCTGGATCGGGAGGCAGCGAGTAGGGGATAGGCAAGGGCTTGGTCTGGGTTGCAGGATGAGGAGGAGATGGCCGTCGGTGCTCTGGCGACGACGAGGGGGTCGACGGTGTACCTTTTCCGGCGAACCAGAGGGTTAGGCGATGGGGGTTTGGGCTCGGGTTGGTGGTGGTCCGGTGAGGGGAGGAGGAAGAAGACGACGAGGTTGGGACGAGGGTGAAGAGGGGGAGTCTCTGGCGTCGTCGGCGGTGGGAGGCGGCGGCGACGGCGTGACCTGCGTGCAGGTGGTGGCGTCGGGGTTGGGTCGCGGGCTCTGAAGGAGGGAGGAGAGGAGGTAGGGAGGGTGCGGCTAGGCTGAGGAGGCGAGGACGGTGACGGCGAGGTCGCGGGGAGGTCGACGGCGACGGCAGGAGGTGGCTAGGGTTAGGGTTCGGGGGGTTCTCGTGGGGGTTTTTCTCGTGATGCAGAGGAAGAAGGAGGCGGCTGCGCAATATATAGGAGGAGAGAGAAAGAGATTGTTAGGTAAAGAGAAAGATTTTAGAGATAGAGAGAGAAAGAGAGAGATAGAGAGTGGATCGGGGGCCAACGAGGGATTTAAATCCCTCGTTATTGGCTGGAGGGTTTTAAAAGTAGAAATTTTAAAAGATTTTAGGGGATTTGAAACGTTAAAATAAGGTAAAAGAATATATTATGGTTTTAAATATATTTAATCAAACGGGCATCTTTGGCGCTAAATGAAACATTTCCAAATCGCGCCCGGGTTGCGCCCAAATGTTCCAAATTCAAATTATAGGATTTTAAGCGAGTTCCAAATTTTGAAAAGAGGTGTTTAACGATTAAAATGCATGCCCCCAAGTCGGACACTTGCACGTGCGCGTAGTCGTCCAAACTTGCCCGTTTAGCCGAACGGGACGAAATCTCGACGCGCGGACGCTACCACTCGACTAGTGGCGACGAGTAGGCTAACATGGATATTTTTAATTTTATTTTTGGTGTTAAAATTTGTTATGTGCCAAAATGATTTAACCGGTTAAAATTTAGCAATAAATACCAAACAATCAGGATAATTGGAATGAGCAATATATAACCCTCAACTAGCAATAGAAATAGTATTATTTGGGCTCGGGTGTTACATCATACCCAACTACAAAAAGAATTTCGTCCTCGAAATTCCAAGAATACAAGATAGCTAACTACCGGAAAAGGTGAGGAAATTTCTGCCGGATCTCGTCTTCTCGCTCCCAAGTGGATTCGCCATGCAATCGATTACCCCAAGAAACTAGCACAAGAGGGATAACTTTGTTCTTAAGAACCTTTTCTCTTCGATCCTTGATTTCAACTGGTCGCTCCTCAAAAGTTAGGTCCTCCCGTACAGTCAACTCCGAATGATCCAAGACGTGAGTCTCATCTCGGACATACCTCCGTAGTTGAGACACATGAAACACATCGTGTACTCCTGCCAATGACTGGGGTAACGCCAAACGGTACGCTACCTCTCCAACACGCTCCAATATCTCGAAAGGTCCAACGAATCGAGGGCTAAGCTTTCCCCGACTCCCAAAGCGAATCACCCCTCTAGTCGGTGATATCTTCAGGAATACCAAATCACCCACGGCGAACTCTAGAGGTCTTCTTGACGTGTCGGCCCAACTTTTCTGTCTGTCTTGAGCTGCCTTCATATGCTTCCTGATTGTATTCACCTTCTCAACTGTCTGTACCACCAAATCTGGTCCTAGTAACCTTCGTTCACCAACATCATCCCAACAAACAGGCGAACGGCACTTACGACCATACAACGCTTCAAACGGAGCTATCTGAATAGTCGCTTGGAAGCTATTGTTGTACGAAAACTCCACCAGGTGTAGATGATCCTCCCAAGAACCTTTGAAGTCCAACATGCAAGCCCTCAACATATCTTCAAGGGTCTGGATCGTTCTCTCCGATTGTCCATCAGTCTGAGGATGATAAGCTGTACTAAACTTCAATCGAGTCCCCAAACTTTCTTGTAAACTCCTCCAGAAGTGCGACAAGAATCGAGTGTCTCGATCGGACACGATGCTTACCGGTACTCCATGCAATCTTACAATCTCCTGCATGTACCGCTCTGCCAAAGTCTCCGTCGATTGACCAACCCGAAAAGGAATAAAGTGAGCTGCCTTGGTCAACCGATCGACAATCACCCATACTGCATTGTTGCCCTTTGGACTCCGCGGTAAAGCCGTCACGAAATCCATGGTTATATGTTCCCACTTCCACTGAGGAATCGGAAGTGATTGCAACAAACCAGCAACCCTTTGGTGTTCAGCCTTGACTTGCTGACACACCAAGCACTTAGCCACGAAGCGAGCAATCTCCCGTTTCATACCTTCCCACCGGAAGTGCTGTCGAACATCCCGGTACATCTTCGTCCCTCCTGGATGTACAGAGTAAGCTGAACTGTGTGCCTCCTTCATAAGATCTTCACGCACATCCCCTTTTGGCACACACACACGGCACCCATATCTCAACGAACCGTCTTCATGGATCAGTAAGTCGGTTCGTAGTCCGGCTTCAACCTGCTCTCGAAACTTTTGCAGTCTAGGATCCTGCGATTGTGCCACTTTAATCTTCTCAACTAAGGACGACTGTACTTGCAACTGCATCAACTGCCCCATAGCATGTGGTAGCACAACCTCCAAGTCAAATCTCTGAAAATCCGCAATGATCTCCCTCTGTGCAGTCAATATCTGAATTGCTGTAACCGACTTAGCGCATCCGGCACGACGTTAACCTTTCTCGGATGGTACTTAAGATCGAGGTCGTAGTCGGCTATCAGCTCCAACCATCTGCGTTGCCTCATGTTCAACTCCTTCTGAGTGAATACATACTTCAAACTCTTATGATCTGTAAAGACTTCGACTCTCTCGCCCAAAAGGTAGTGTCTCCAAATCTTCAGGGCGAAGATCACGGCTGCAAGCTCCAAGTCATGAGTCGGATAATTCTTCTCATGAGTCTTCAGTTGTCTCGATGCGTAAGCGACGACTTTCCCATTCTGCATCAAAACACATCCCAATCCTTTTCCAGATGCGTCGCTGTGAATCACCAATCCTCCTGAATTATCTGGTTCGGTCAGGATCGGGGCGGTTATCAACTTTTGCTTCAACGTCTCGAAGGCCAATGTACATCCATCCGTCCAAACAAACAGTACCTCCTTACGCGTAAGCTTGGTTAACGGCTCTGCCAAACGAGCGAAGTTCTCCACAAATCTTCTGTAGTAACCGGCGAGTCCAAGAAAACTTCTTATCTCCGCAACATTCTTTGGAGTTGGCCAATCTCGAACTGCTGCAATCTTCTCGGGATCAACGGCGATTCCATCGCCCGACACAACATGCCCCAGAAACTTCACCTCTTCCAACCAGAATTCGCACTTACTCATCTTCGCAAACAATTTCTCTTGTCTCAGCGTCTGCAGTGCGATCCTTAAATACTCAGCATGCTCCTCCGGACTCTTCGAGTATACCAGAATATCGTCAATGAATACCACAATAAACTGGTCCAGGTATGGTGAAAAGACCCTGTTCATCAAATCCATGAATATTGCCGGCGCATTCGTTACTCCGAAGGGCATCACTAGATACTCGAAATGTCCATATCGAGTTCGAAACGCCGTCTTGCAAATGTCTTCTGCTTTCACTCGGACCTGATGATATCCTGATCGCAAATCCAGTTTCGAGAATACCCTCGCGCCACTAAGCTGTTCAAAAGTTCTCCAATGCGAGGGATCGGGTACTTGTTCTTAATAGTTACCCGATTCAATTCTCGATAATCAATGCACATCCTTCTCGTGCCATCCTTCTTCTTTACTAAAAGAACTGGAGCTCCCCAAGGCGAGTTGCTGCTTCGAATCCAACCCTTCTCGAGTAATTCACCAACTTGTTTCTTAACTTCTTCCAATTCCATTGGTGCCATCGGATAATACGGCTTCGATACTGGCGCCGCACCAGAAATAAGGTCAATCGCGAACTCCACATCTCGCTTCGGCGGTAAGCCCGATAGGTCTTCAAATACGTCCATAAAGTCGCGAACAACTGCCGGCTCTTCATTACTATCCACTTTCATTGCTGTAAAAATATTGTTTGTCGGCCTAGCCCTAAACTTGACTGGCCCGACAGAACTGCTTCTTTACCGCAACTGCTGTCTGCATCGTTGGCCATGAAAGGTCCAGCGAGACTACTGAGTCTCCTCCAATCTGCTGTATGCACGTCCACGGTTGCCCCATTCTGCCTTAGTCCGATAAATTTCTCCTTCATTTCCTCCCGTGCAGTCCGCGGGAAGAATTTCTCCAGGAAACTTTTAGAGAAGACAGCCCAACTGATTGGCTTGGGCAGGCGGGTCTCCTCCACAAGCCATCACTCTCGGGCGTAATCCACTAGCTGAAAGCGCACCACAACAACTCTCTTGTCCTCTGGGATCTGTGCCGCAATCAGCAAATTCTCCGTGTCACTAGCCTCTGCTCGGCTGGTAACAGCTCCTTTAAACCAGTAAAAGTAGTAGGACCCCCACGTCTGAAATCTGCCACGGTCCCTATCCGGTCAACTAGTCTAAATCCACTCTCGTTCACAGACTGCTGAACGATCTGCAAACCTTCCTGAAACGAGTCCGCTTGCTGCTGGATCAGCTCGGGCTGTTTCTCTGATTTCCAGCATTCCTCTTATCACTCCAAGCATGGCGGCTTCGTTCACACGCCTCGGGTACGTCTTCAACTTCTTACCTGTCATAATCCTGAACTCAAAACACCCAAGATTAGCATGATGATAGATTCTGAATATGGATCAAGGCTAGAACTCCAAGATACTTAAATAGAGTACTGCATTGTAGCTATGCCGCGGTATCATAGCCGCAATTACTTAACTCCACCCAATTCGCCTAAGTCCTAGAGATAACAAGAAATTAGGTTTTCGAGTTGACAAATGCAAAGTAAGTTTGCATGTCGACATGATCCAGAAGAATGATTCAAGGATGGTAAAACAGTCAAGGTGGCAGGACATGTTTCCTAATCACGGGTATTCTGATTCATGTATCGGGTACAATACCCAACTACAAAAGAATCAACCCAACTAACCTATGGCTCTGATACCAAAAGAACCATGTCACGCCCCGCTTCCCAGAGTACGCAAGATTGGGCACGTGACATAGCCAACCATGCTACCTGTGGGTAGGACGTATCCATCCACAGTCACATTACGGTTGTAGAGATATCAAGAACAATATAATAAACTAATCTAACACATGTCCAAATCCATAATAACAAGAGTCAATAAACAATAAGTGCGGAAGAAAATGATCCAATACAATAAATAAACGGTACGTCCCATAATGCGGGCTCACATCTGGAAATGAAATGAAATAAATAAACTAATCACTAAGGAACTCACAGTTCAGCCTGCTGGCTGAAGTACTCCTGCTCGGTCGTCGACAGTGGTAAGGAATCTGGGCCATGCAAAACCCAGACGTCAGCGCGTCATGTCAACCAATAATATAATATAAACATGGTAATAAGCAATGCAGGTATGAACATGAAATAAGCATTACTAAGAAATAACAGTGCAGGGTAATGTGCCGTGGTAACTAAACTGTCCTATCAGGTTTCTACTCTATAGTCTTCGAAATCAATTGATGAATCGTCGATGTAACTCAATAGTATCCCGTACATACCCGGGACTACGGCCACAATATTCCCGGCTGCAGCCGAGACATGCCACTAGGCACAAAACAGGAAAGTGTACACTCGGTAGTACCCCGTACATACCCGGGATCACGGTCACAATATTCTCAGCCGAAACCGAGACATGCCGCTAGGCACAAAATAGGAATGTGTACACTCGAACTGGTAGTGAACTGTCGAGTTACAAGTCAGGTTCATCTTTGATTTCCCCATACCCCCAAGTTATGTATGTCAGGTCAGGTATTCAGTAGTCAAGGACTAATGTTAACACAGAATCAGGTAAAAGCAGGTATGTCTGGATAGACAGCAGGAATGGTCCATGAGGACCCCAAGTCAGGTTTATTGGCATTAGGCATGAGATCAGGTAACAGGTCAGGTCATGTTTCACGGATTGAGTCGATATGTATGTATGTGTCAGGTGCAGCCGGGTCAAGTCAATATGTACTGTGATCGAGTGTGTGCTCACAACCGGTATACAATCAAATAATGAACAGCAGCAAGAACAAGTAATTAACCATAACGGTTCACTTAATCATAATGGTACAAGAATATGATGCAGTTGTATTATATTAACAGGTTCGAGCACCCGTGGGGTGCACTAATCACAGGGTAGCGCAATATCAATAACAGGAAGTAATGAAGCTATATGAAATTAAAACTAAAGCATAAGTAATTGTCACATGGGTGATCTAACAATTAAAAGCAAGGACGATTTAAATGATTAGTTAGTTAAAAGCATGGATTAATAGCGTACTACTTAAATTCACGAAGCTACTATACTGATTTAATGTCAAGGAGAAATGCAGCCGTCAATTCTAGTCATACTGTACTATCGATATCACCATCATTATGTTGTTGTATTATATAATATGATATTCAACTGCATAGCAAGACTAGATCTTGTATGCTAGCATGTTAAAGCAAGTATTCGGATACTTGCCTCGACGGTTTCGCAAACCGGAAAGCACGGATGCAATGTCGGAGGAAAACACGAGACGGGTGCACGGGCCACGGATCGAGTCCTAACAGCGAACAGCGGGACCACACGGACCGGAGTACTTTGCTGGAGCGTCGGGTCCAAACGACGGCACGGCCTGAATCCGGCAAAAGTCAAGGGCGACGAAGTTAGCAAACACGATACACGTAAACAAAGACCAGCGATGGGGTTATACCTGAATGGAAGCTAAAGGGATGCTCACCGGGAAGAACCAGGGGCAACTACGACGGGCCCGACGGCGATGGGCGCGCCGGCGGCGAACAGGAGATGCGGCGAGGGCTTGGAGGTGGCTGGATCGGGAGGCAGCGAATAGGGGATAGGCAAGGGCTTGGTCTGGGTTGCAGGATGAGGAGGAGATGGCCGTCGGTGCTCTGGCGACAACGAGGGGGTCGACGGCGTACCTTTTCCGGCGAACCAGAGGGTTAGGCGATGGGGGTTTGGGCTCGGGTTGGTGGTGGTCCGGTGAGGGGAGGAGGAAGAAGACGACGAGGTTGGGACGAGGGTGAAGAGGGGGAGTCTCTGGCGTCGTCGGCTGTGTGAGGCGGCGGCGACGGCGTGACCTGCGTGCAGGTGGTGGCGTCGGGGTTGGGTCGCGGGCTCTGAAGGAGGGAGGAGAGGAGGTAGGGAGGGTGCGGCTAGGCTGAGGAGGCGAGGACGGTGACGGCGAGGTCGCGGGGAGGTCGACGGTGACGGCAGGAGGTGGCTAGGGTTAGGGTTCGGGGGGTTCTCGTGGGGGTTTTTCTCGTGATGCAGAGGAAGAAGGAGGCGGCTGCGCAATATATAGGAGGAGAGAGAGAGAGATTGTTAGGTAAAGAGAAAGATTTTAGAGATAGAGAGAGATAGAGAGAGATAGAGAGTGGATCGGGGGCCCACGAGGGATTTAAATCCCTCGTGATTGGCTGGAGGGTTTTAAAAGTAGAAATTTTAAAAGATTTTAGGGGATTTGAAACGTTAAAATAAGGTAAAAGAATATATTATGGTTTTAAATATATTTAATCAAACGGGCATCTTTGGCGCTAAATGAAACATTTCCAAATCGCGCCCGGGTTGCGCCCAAATGTTCCAAATTCAAATTATAGGATTTTAAGCGAGTTCCAAATTTTGAAAAGAAGTTTTTAACGATTAAAATGCATGCCCCCAAGTCGGACACTTGCACATGCGCGTAGTCGTCCAAACTTGCCCGTTTAGCCGAACGGGACGAAATCTCGACGCGCGGACGTTACCACGCGACTAGTGGCGACGAGTAGGCCAACATGGATATTTTTAATTTTATTTTCGGTGTTAAAATTTTTTATGTGCCAAAATGATTTAACCGGTTAAAATTTAGCAATAAATACCAAACAATCAGGATAATTGGAATGAGCAATATATAACCCTCAACTAGCAATAGAAATAGTATTATTTGGGCTCGGGTGTTACAGAGTGTGGGGTTTTGGTGATTATTTGGAGATGATTCATGGAGGTGGAGGAGGTGGAGGAAGTGAAGAAGAGAAGTGAAGAAAGAAGGAAAATGAAATGAAGAATTTGGTCAATGGTCTCTCTCTCTCTTCTCACTCTCACTCTCTCTCATGGCATGCTCTCATGCCATGCCTCAAGTCATCATTGTGTCCCCTCTCTCTCTCCTCAATCATGCCATCTCTTTTCTCTTTTTCCCTCTCACAAATAAAACCAAAAATCAACAATGCAAATGAAGCCAACATGTAACAAAAAGGTAACATGACATGGTGCACTAACCATGACAATGTAAAAATACGGATTTGGCCAAATCGTGATTAGTAGTGCACTAATCAAGTTAAATTTAAACTTGAATATAAATAATTATAAAAACGCCAAAATCCAATAAATATCTTGTTAATAAATAACTCATTTTAATCTCCACTTATATTCCAAATATTGGTATATACTTATACCATTTTACGAAAAAACCCTATTCGCAAATCGAATAGTTTTCGCGAAATATATTATTTTAATATTTAAATTTCAAAAATAATATTTTATATTTCTGAAATGTTACAGTCTTCCCCCCTTAAATAAATTTGGTCCCCGAATTTAAATTTAAACCCCTAAATACTAAAACATTCCTATAATCATCTTAAATCAACGGGGCTCCGAAATCACCGAAAACTCAAACACATCTCAGCGCATCGTGTGCACATGAAAACGAGTGTGAAACTCAAAATCGAACTTTGCCAAGCGTCGCGCAATCATCGGAGTTACAATGGAGATACAGATCTCGAAATCCACTACTGAAATCCATTATACTACAGTCAAAATCATAATATGTATATAGTACGCATCCCTTTAAATTCCTCTAAAAATTGGATAAAACACATGCAAAATCCTTTCCGAATCGCCTGCGATGCGTAGCTCACGGCATAAGTGGACGGCGATCATTTGTAAAGTAGTAAATATATACTTATATATGTTTTTGCTTAAATTATACGTCCTGCCTTTTTGAAATATCCCAGAAGATTTTCCTTTGTAAAGGTTCGTGTCACTCGCGGACACATAGGAAATAGCGAGACTATAGCTCATTTTGAAAAGCTCTTGGTAAACTTTTTATGCATGGAAAAGTACTCAGGCACTGTCCTCATATCAGTCCTACTCGGCTACTATATAATATAGTACCCAACATCAAAATATAATGCTCAAGAGCAAAAATCGGCCTCAAAAGGCATATCCAACATCACGTGCATCTGGTGCGCACGAAAATCAAAGTCAAATACAGGTGCCACGAATGTGCACAAAAGCCAAACTAAGTGCAACGGGTGTGTAGGAAAGCATCCGTCAAGCGCAACTGGTGTGTACGAAAACACATCAAGTGCATCTATTGTGCACGAAAATCTCAATCCCGTGTAACTAACATGCACGAAAGAAAATCTCAATCAAGTGCGTCAGGTCCGTATAAAACATCTAGTGCAGTAAAGCGCACGAAAACGAACGTCTAGTACAACGGTGCACGAAAACATAGATCTAGTGCAACAATATACGAAAATATAATCTCAGGTGCACTATGTGCCCGAAAACTCATCAATATCTCAAATACGCACAAAAACAACACCGAGCATGCCAAGGTGTATTAAAATCATAAGCGTGTGCAACTACATGGACAAAATCCATATCAACACAATGCGAGCACATGTAATCTATACCGAGTGCATAAATCAAATCGAGTGCGTACAAAATGCACAAAATCTCGTCGACAGTATCGAAATCCAATGAATCATAAATATGTGCAGCCAAGGCACAAAATCGATACCAAGTGCAATAGATATGAACAAATCATAACCAACGTAACGATATATAAAACATAAGTCAAGTGCAATAACTGTGCACAAAATATAAATATCCAGCAGGTGCAGCCATGGTGCACGAAAACTATATAATGAAACTCAATCATCGAAACTCAAATCCAAATGATAAAAGTGTGATACTCGGATCACAAATACAAATCGCAATAAATGACATTGAGGTATACCTCCTTCAATGTCGAAAATATGCCGGTGTGCCCAAGCTGGCCGAGCAAGATCATCTACTTGCCTCCTGCTCACGGTATGGCGTTCTCGGTCTCAGGGTCCTTATTGTCTCTGTGGATCACCAATCCACAATCTTCCTGCTCGTCGGCCCAGTTAGGTGCGACGACGGAAAAAATTCCGCTCTGGCACTCCACTGATCATCTCTTGGTCAATTGTATGACTACTCATAAAATAGTACGTCACTGGTGTCAGCATCTGGCCCTCTGAATACACGCGACATAACCGATCCTAGGTGAAAATCCTATCGCATCAGCGTCCTGGAAAGAACCTGCTCAGGGATTCTCCCGATCTCGCCTGTGCCGAACTATACGGAGGTTAGTACTCTTACATAATCTTTTCTCGTTTTCGGGACATCTGCGTTCTCAGTACAGCTTTCTTCTGGAAATTTGGCCGTATCCAATGCCTCTGCATACATATCAATCCTCTGGTATCAACGGGGACTAACAACAGCTCGTTAACATCTCGCATGAACCTCTTGTTCTACTCGTCGTCGTTATCATTCACTTCGACGTCATCTCTTGCTGTCTGCGTACGGCAATTCGTCCTCGGCTACATTCAATCTGAAGTCTCTCACAAGAACTCAAAATTTCGAACTCGGTATCTTCACCATTCTGTGGAAGATATCTAGCCAAACACGTCCTCGAGAACTCGTTCCAATCATCGGAGGAATACACTTTATTCGTCCGTTCTCGATCAATCACAACGCTTCTTGATGAGGTCCTTCTATATGAAGCTGGTCGACTTACTGATATCGCAATGGGGCATCCAACGAACAATGTCCACTCTTGCTCGATTTACGCTAGATCCGAGTAAGATCCTCCAACTGGAATTCTTCAACTCAACTGACTCTGCGTCGGCACGTCAAATCAGACGAATCATATCAGTCGCTCAACTCAAGATAGACTAGCTATCTTCTGTCACATCTCTGCCTGAAAGCTCCAGCGGTTTCAGCTCATAAGCTCTGGAAGTGACATCCCATCAATCTCAGCAACAGCTGGGTCATCTGTCTGCACGGTAGACAACATCACGACCTCTGGGGTAGGATATACATCAACAGTCCTCTCAATCTGGCAACCTCTATCAATGGCCCGATCATCCGGTGCAAAACCGAACACTTGCCTCAAACGGGAGATCACAATACAAACACTATACCACATTCCTATGTCTCCAGAAAACATCATGATCAGTCCTCTTCCGTGACGAGCTCGCCCTGATCGCATCTCTAGCTGCAGCTCAATCTGCGCTCAAACCATGGCGACAGGAACCTCAAGCAGGTACAGATGAAGATAGATCAATTCAAGGAAAGAAATCAACAGATCCCAAATGGATATATGATCATAGGAACGAAGAGAATCACAGATCTCAAGATAAGTACATCCTAAGGTTACTTAAGTGGAGTATCGTATCGTAAGTATGCCGTGGAATATACGCACGGTACGTCATTCTACTCAAGCTACTTACTCCATCAATCAAGTTCAACCTATGAAATGAAAGTTCGAGTCTAATACCCCCCATTCAAGTAAAAGTTCCGTAAGGTCAAGCCTAGGTTCCGAAATATATTACGCCCTAGACTCTGCACAGTCAAACCTAGACTCAAACCAAGGTTAAACCTAACACTCTGATACCAACTCTTTCATGACCCGTAATTTAGCACGTGGCCGGCACTTAAATTACGCAACGTCTAAAGGCGTAACGTAATTCAAGTAAGCCGAAGCCCAGAAAATCTAAACCTTTTTGCGGAAAATAGTGGGGGGTGCATTTTTGAAACATTGTCATTAGAAATTCAAGCCTTCATTTTTAAAGAGTATAAGTCATATAATATAAAAAGGCAATGAATGTATACTATCGTTGAAAAACATTTTCGTCATTGAAATTTCGGGCAGCACCTCCCTTGTATATTTTGATCCAAAACCATATACATAGCAATATATAGGCATCCCCAAGCGGGAGCTAGCTCTTCGCCAATCGGAGGAAACACGACCTCGCAAATAAGCAAGAGATATATACGACGCCCAACGGCGACGATCAACACAGAAAGAATAATAAAGCAAGACATCATAAAAAAACTCAAAAAAGCGAACATACACCCATCGCTCTAAGTCTCACAACTTAAGTCTTCTAGTCTACTAATTGCAGGGTTACTAGGCACTCTAACAAGGTACTACAAGGCGTCAACCATGCCCGATTAAAATTTTAGTCGTGCCTAACAACCCTAAACAAGATCTTTGCTTGATTATTAGGGTTTCACATGCAAGTAAATAGCATTTACAACTAAGTGAATACGAAAAACAACCTTTGTAGATCGGTCCTTCACTTCATTAGCTCCTTGTTGAAGTCCCTTCGCTACGATCGTGGTTCTCCCGGACTCTTGCATGGCTTCACGAGGCTAAAGGAGCATCCTTGCTTGAAGTCTTCGAGGCCGAAGATGATCTACGTCGAGGGAATACCAACTCAAGCTACTACTTCACTAACTAGAGAATTAGTGAAGCAAACACCCTAAACTAAAGTGCTAGTCTAGTAGAGGATGGAGAAATAGGAAGTGGGTTCACTTTAGAATTTATTTTCTCACAATGTTTCACTCTCTTTTGAAAACCCTAGCAAGCTTTTCTTTTGCTCAAAGAAGAAGAAGATGAACAAAAGAAAAGATGAAGATAATTATCAAGTGAGTGAGCTAACCATGGGTGAGTGAGTGTCATATACTAACTCACGTAGAGACTTCATCATGGCTAAGTGTGATGGTTAGGTTAACACAAATCCAAAGTAAAAACAAACTTAGTGGACTTAGTCAATACATTCACAAGCTTCCACAAGCTTCATGCAATTTTCTAATCTTCCACTAATTTTGTAATAACTTTAAATATTAAACCCAATATAACAAATAGCATGGTGTAAGTCTCATACACCCATGAATGTTGTATCAACAACCATGATACAAAAAGAAAACACATTTTAATATATATCACATATATATTAAAGTTGTGCACATGTGAGAAAAATCCTTAAGTGAACAAATGTTAGTTAATGTAAATTAGTATATCATATATACAATTACACACTAAATTATTAAATCAACACTTGACTTAATAATCCGGTTATATCTTATATAACCGACTAACATCCAATGTATCGACTTATCGAATCAACACTTGATTCGATAACCCGGCTATATCACATATAACCGACCGATACAAAAAGTCGCGAGAATAGAATACGGTATCACATACACGCATTATTCTCGGTCCCGCACATATCACATATGCGCTCCTATTTCATTTTTCCTGAGCCAGTAAAACCTCTATGTAGGACTCTAAAGACTTGTCAATATGCCGGCAGTAGGTGATGATCACATCAAGCACCCACAAGCCGTCAGCGGTACTAGCTGGACGTAACGGCTACCCGGGTATTGAGCGATCAGAAGATCAGCAATGTTACGACCCAAAATGTGGCCCGTGACCGGCACTTAACCACGTAACGTCTACAGGCGTAACACGACTAAGTGAACCGAAAACCCAGAAATCAAACCAGTAAAAGTATAGAGTGTTTTAAGTTTTAAATGAACACATTTATTACATGTTAAGAATTCTAAGTAAACAATCACCAAGATAGCAATATACGACGCCGTAGCGAAGATCAAGATCCACAAGTGGGAACATCACAGATAGAATAAACTGCAAGTACAGTCGGCTCACAACGAGCTCGACACCAGAAAACCAATAATATACATCATCGTCCTCACACTGTCTCTAAGTCAAATACATACATGGTAGATAGAGAATACTAGATACAACAATGTACATAACTGAAAGATAAACAGATACCGCACAAAACCCACCTATCAGCAAAGAGCTAGTACACCAACTATCGGGGTATCTGTGTTAAAAGATGCAAAACGCAGCCTGCCGCGACTACTCCGAAGGGCAACCTGCAAACACTGTGGCACAACGGGGGTGAGTTGCCAACTCGTGAATAGAGATAACATATAAAGGTAATCGCGAGCATGCACGTACTGCGCTACTCTATCATATGCCAACAGATGATATCAATATGTGATAAGCAGTATGTGCAATAATCATGCAAGTGCTCTATCAGGTAATATAACTACAGGATAAGGTACAATAATAAATGCTGAGCATGAGCAATATAACATCTACACGGAATGTCAACATGGAAATATAAGTCGATGTACAACACCCCACGACTTGCGGGGAGGCGGAAATATGAAAAACGATCTTGTTCTTATGCTAAACATCGACTAACCGCATGAATCGAAGCTAAACGATAACTAACATCAAACATAGTTGTTAACAACTACTATGTAAAGGGATTATACCTAAAGAACCGTGTCCTTCGTCTTTACGAACTCCACCTCCTCCTCGGCCTTCTCCAAGTAGTAGACGATCCACCCGAGAGCTTTACTCCAAGCTTAGCCTCTAAGCTTGAGGCAACTAAACTTCTCTAAGTGCTAATCAAAGAAGCTAGGTGAAATAGAGTGAGGGTTATGGTTTAACAAGTCTAACTAATCCTTGTACTCAACACATGAGAGGGGAGGATTAGGGTTTGAAGAGGGAGAGCTTGAGGAGAGAGAAGGTGAAGATAATAATGAAGTGAGAATAATGAGTTATCATAATATATATCAAGCATTTCTTTTTATCAAGAAAAGAAAAGAAAATCATTTACAACCATGCTTGATAAATATCTAGTGGTGATTCATCTCCATGAGTCATTAAGCAATTATGAAGCATTAATGACATGGATGAATCATCCATATGACTCACTAATCTCATTCAATGCATATGCCACCTAAACCTCCTTAGTCACCATCTTCTAGAAGCTTCTCGCGCAATTACGAGAACGCCCCTCCTTTCCGCAAAAATACGGAAAAAATTTAGACTGTATAAATCCAATAACCGGATACCACTAACTGGCTTAAACCAAAGCCGACTGGTAAAAACTGTCCGAAAGTCATACGTGTGTAAACACACGTATGCGTCCGAACCCTTGTCGTAAAACCATACGACCTCTATATCGTTTCGCCCGGAGTAGGGAAACTCTCTGTGTGGGACTCTAGAGACTCGACTACTACGCTGGCAGTGGGTTTAACCACAGACCGCAAGTGGCACTAGCTGTATGTAACGGTCCCCAGGTAGATGTCGATAAGAAGGCCGATGAGGAAAACCCATTCGAACTCCTACTGAGTCTGATGTGACAATCTCCGTACAGTCCGGTCCGTTCGTCTAAGGCTATTGCATATCGGGCCTAGGGGGCGGCAAGCGTCAGTCCCCTAATAGCGGTATAAGTCGTGTCGGAGCGAAGCCCATTACACCCTAAGAAACTACTGGAACCTACCAGCAAATCTCGCTTGCCTTGGCCAGGGACTTTGCGTAATGGCTCTCTGACACAGTGCGATATCAACCCCCAATACCGGGAGAGACGAATCCTGTCTAACCGCCACTGCCTCCAAGTGCTCGGGACTGCACCCAACTGCTACCTGTTTGCACGACTCCATTGAGCCGTGGTAGGGTAGCAATCTAAGAACAGTGGGACACACTCGAGGCGAAGTAGCAGTGTCAAGTCTGCGGACTATGCTGTACTCATGTCACCTGGGAACTGTTCACTGACGACTGGTATAAAACCATCCAACAGTTCCCTGTGAGTCCTGTCCGGTGTACCCGTAACCCAACGAGCACCTGCATACTATCTCCAGTACGACGTACTGACGGCTGTGGGACAGACCATCTCCCCAACTGGGATGAGAAGAGTACACACTAGTCTACTCCGGAGTATCGATGCCCTGTCTCGATAATCCTATGACTAGGGACCTGAATAAGGATGTGCTTGTAGACTACCCAGCCCCCACTAGTGTGACTGCCATCACAACGCCGGTAGTCAAGCAAGATCCTAAGAGCTCTATCAATACGTATACTCACATATTAAGATAGAAAAAACCAAGTAGCATACTACCATGTTTAGCAAGACTGTTATATACATATGAATATCCCAAGCTTCCATTAAGTAATATACAAACTAGTATGATACAATAATGGCCCCTAGGGCATATACACTATCAATCTCCCACTTGCACTAGGGCCATGTACTGGCATATCGAAGACCGATGATCTCAAGTAGGCTCTCAAACTGAATCTGAGGTAGGGCCTTTGTGAATGGATCAGCAATGTTCTCTTCAGAAGCAACTCTCCGAACCTCGATCTCCTGACGATCAATGATCTCCCTGATCAGGTGATACCGCCTTAAGATGTGTCTGGACTTCTGATGGGACCTTGGTTCCTTTGCTAAAGCTATAGCTCCGTTGTTGTCGCAATACAGAGGTATTGGATCAACTATGGTAGGAACCACCTGAAGTTCTGTTAGGAACTTCTTCATCCAGACTGCTTCTTTTGCGGCATCGCAAGCAGCTATATACTCCGCTTCCATCGTCGAGTCAGCAACGGTGTCCTTCTTGGAGCTCTTCCAGCACACCGCCCCTCTATTGAGGGTAAAGACATAACCCGACATGGACTTGGAATCGTCCTTATCACTCTGGAAGCCGGAATCAGCAAAGGCCTCCAACCTGAGGTCTTTTCCGCCGTAAACCAAGAACATCTCTTTAGTCCTTCTCAGGTACTTGAGAATGTTCTTTACTACTATCCAGTGCTTCTCCCTTGGGTCTGACTGATACCGGCTTACCACGCTCAGCGCGTAAGCTACTTCTGGTCTGGTACACAACATCGCATACATTATAGAGCCTACCGCAGAAGCGTAGGGTATAATAGACATGCGTTCCCTTTCTAAATCAGTCTTGGGAGACATCTCTTTGGAGAGGGTGATTCCGTGACAAGCCGGTAGATTACTGCGCTTAGAATCTTCCATACTGAATCTTTTCAGTACAGTGTCGATATATCTGGACTGCGAAATTCCCAACATCCTCTTGGATCTATCACGATAGATCCGGATCCCCAGAATGTAAGAGGCATCACCCAGGTCTTTCATGGAGAACCCGTGTGACAAGAATCCTTTGACAGATTGTAGCATAGGAATGTCATTTCCTATCAATTGAATGTCATCCACGTACAAGACGAGGAATACGACACTTCTGGCTACAACTTTACTATATATGCACGGTTCATCTGGATTTTTGATAAAGTCATATTCTTTGACTGTCTCATCAAAACAGATGTTCCAACTCCGTGATGCCTGCTTTAGTCCATAAATGTACTTAAGCAGCTTGCATACTTTCCCGCTGCTCCCACTCTGATTGAAACCCTCTGGCTGATCCATATAGACGCATTCTTCTAAATTTCCATTCAGAAAAGCCGTCTTTACGTCCATCTACCAGATTTCATAATCATGGAAGGCATCAATAGCAAGAAGGACCCGAATGGATTTGAGCATAGCCACTGGAGAAAAAGTTTCGTCATAGTCCAAACCAGGTCTTTGACGAAAATCCTTTGCAACAAGTCTAGCCTTATAGGTTTCCACCTGTCCATCTTCACCAATCTTTTTCTTGAAGATCCATTTGCATCCTATGGGTTTTACCCCATCTGGAGCAAAGTCCAAAGTCCATACTTTGTTGGTGTACATGGACTCCATTTCGGTCGGCATTGCATCTAGCCATCGTACCGAGTCGCCGCTCTGGATGGCCTGCTGGAAGTCAGTAGGTTCATCATCATCTATGATGCAATCCTCTCTATCCCCATCTATGAGAAAACCGTAGTATCTCTCAGGCGGATGAGACGGCCTACTACTCCTGCAGAGGGGTGCGGGAATGTCCTGTTCTTCTTGAACTACCGGTTCTACCAAACTTTCAGTAGCAGTTTGTGGTTCTGGAATTTCTTCCAGTTCTATTTCGCTCCCACTTATTTCCTTTTCTAAAAACTGATATTCTAGAAAATGGGAATTACGAGAAACAAACACCTTTTGTTCCTCTGCGTAATAGAATAGATACCCCTTGGAGTTATTTGGATATCCCACAAACTGACACTTTACTGATCGTGCCTCGAGCTTGTCCACATGCTGCTTTTTAACAAAAGCTGGACATCCCCATATCTTCAGATACTGAAGATAGGGTTTCTTCCCACTCCACATCTGATATGGCGTGGTAGGCACAGTCTTGGTAGGAACCATGTTCAAAAGATATGCCGCTGATTCTAGCGCATAACCCTAGAAAGATCGCGGTAACTCAGCATTACTCATCATGGATCGTACCATATCCAATAGGGTTCGATTCCGTCTCTCCAATACACCGTTATGCTGTGGAGTGTATGGAGGAGTAAGCTGAGAGAGAATTCCTTTCTCTTTTAGGTAACTGTAACCCTTCGAAAATCGTTTAGGCAGTTTTTCGGTAATCGGCTAATTTTTCGGCTTTTTCCGTAAAAAGTCAAAATAGGTATTTTTCATTGTAGACCTAATTATACAAAATTTAGATAAGATATTACTATAATTTTGTCACTAAAATGACACTTATAATTATCTAGTTAAATAAAAAAAATTCGTAATTAATTATTTTTTTATTATTTTAAGCCTTTTTAAATACATTAAATTAGTGATAAATACAAATTTAATTAGGTAAATTTCATAATTAGGAGTCTTTATAAGCGAAAATATGGTGTTAATAAAATTATATCATGACTTGCAAACTTTTGGTTTTAGGGTGGGAAATTTAATGGAAAAATGGTGTAAAATGAGGTTTTTTTTGTAAATTATTGATGTGAAAACATTAAATGATAACATGGGGTGTTTATTGACCTAGAAACTTCTCCAAATTTCCCCACCTCCTCACCTTACCTGCTGGCCGACCCCATTCTGCAGCAAATCCCCTCTCTTCTCACTTCATTTTGCTTCATTTTTCATGTCAAAATTCATACAAAATCCACAAATTCATTAACCCATTCAAAGCCAAACCCTAATCCACTCTCTTCAACCCAAATTAGTTCAAAAACTTGATGAAAGGAGGCTTCTTGGTGACTTGATCAAGCTAGGGTTCAAGCTTGTGAGGTGAAGATTCTAATCTTTTTGTTAACTTGTAGTTTAAATATGCTAGAATTGAAATTTGAAGTATTAATTTAGTAGTAAATGTTTGTTTAGGAAAATCAAGAGAAGGATTTGATTTTAAATTAGGGTTTGTAGCATGGTGGTTGGATTTAAGTTAGGGTTTGGTTATCTAATTGATTGGAGTGGTTAATAGTGTAGTGTTATGCTCGCTAAATCGACAAAATTGCGATGTTTGTATCGAATCGGTAAGCAAAATTGCTTACTAGATTTTTACAAAAATTAGAATGCGATCAAATTGTGTTATTTTAGCCATATAATTAGCTTCGTATAGGACTATTAGAGTGCGCGAAAGCGGGGTTTTGTCTAGTCGGGTTTTAGTTTTGTCGATTTCCCCGAAATGACGATTTTAGTTAACGATTAGCGATTTTCGTGCGTTTTACCGCGCACCGAGTGTATGTTATGTTTAATTCGAGAGCGTCAATAATTGTATATTGTGACTTGCATCGTTTTAGGTTTTGTAATCTTATGCTTGGTGTTGTGCAAATATAGGATCGGTCGGGGAAACATCGGACACGGCACGTAAAGGCAAGGCGGTGGTCGGATCGGATTAGCGGGGATTTCAGGTGAGTAGATGTATTCATCTATGGGGGAATCGTCTGAATGGCGCGAGGCGCCCCCCCTACTTAGGATTACCCTACTTTTTGCAAGATTCATATTGTTAGCTAGCTTATCCATTCATGTACACTGCATACCCTTATAGCGAACAGTATATTAGATTGCATGGAAATTCATCTATACTTATGCGATATCACTTTGTAGGACACGAACACCATTACCATTGGCATCTGTTGCACGCGCACCATTCATGTGACACACACGCCTTTGGTAATTGCCATGCCACATGCACTATAGAACCTGTTTATCATAATATCGCCACTTTCATTCATACTTGATATATGAAATTGCATAGCATACGTATACCTCGCATCATCATCATATTTATATAGATTTCTAGCAAAATTCACATCGTATGCATTGATATCATAGACATTTATCATATATAACATGATGACATTATGATTTTCTTGAGGATTTCAGTATTGCTGCGATTTCTGGATTTTTGGGGAAAAACCGCAAGAATTTAACAAAACCTTATATTTATCATTTTCAAAACAAAGTTGCGGTTTTCTCGTGATGTATGTGTCGTCCACCATGAGTTTTCATGTTTTCTGTTGGATTTCGAGACCCGATTCGAGGAGTGGATGAACCGTTTCGGGTACATGGTGGGCCCGGTATGGTACCCCGGGGCAAGAAGATCGAGTTGTAGACGATGAGCCTGACAGGGGAAGACTACCTACCGGTGATGTCTGGCGCGGTGGATATCCGTAGGATACCGACCGTTGTCGCGAGATTTATGATATGGGCCGATCCGGACTGACGGAGCCCGATATTGAGACAGATATAATTCCTATTTGGTGTCGATGCTTGACACGGGTTTTTAGATGATTTCTTGATGGTACTTAGCTATTATACAGATATTCATTTTTTAAAGTTAAGAATTCAATACCCTTAGCATTTAAAACACTTAAAGACTTAATAATGACATTGCATACCTGTGCAAGCATACTAGAGATATTATATCACATATGGACATGCATGTTGTGGTGTATTGCATGCATTCTTACGATTGCCTGATTAGATGTTATATTTACTCACGAGCTGGCAACTCACCCCCGTTGTGCCACAGTGTCTTGCAGGTCGGACCCGTCAGTCTTGTAGCGGTGGGCTATCTTATCATCGGCTCCTTTTGCTCAGACTCGCGACATCGCCCGTAGGTGGGTTGCGAGCACACTTTATTTCTTTTGCTTTGTCATTGTATCTAGTATTCTCCATCTACCACTTTATATTGTATATGTGACCTAGTGGTGAGACTGAGAGATTTGTATATTTGTGGTTTCTTTTGGGTCGAGCTCACTTGAGCCGGCATTGTGTTTTCTGATATTTTGCGTTTCGTTTATGCTCTTTTCTTGATACTACTATTATATTGCTTGTGGTTGTGATCCGCCTTGGGCGAAGAGCTAGCTCCCTGTTGGGGATGCCATTTTTATGATTACAGGTTTATTATCTTGTTGTACCCATTTTGGGGGATAGAAAATACAGGGGAGACTCTGCCGAAATTTTCGTAAATTTTTGATGTTTTAAAAGGGATTCTATGCAACTTAAATGATTTTTTTAAAAACCATTTTCATTAAAGGTTTTTCCTTTACTCTCTTTTGATTTTGGTTTAGATTCTTCTGGGCTTTGGCTGACTTAGATTACGGTACGCCTTTAGACGTCTCGTAATCTAAGTGCCAGTCGCGTTCCGTACTTTCGGGTCGTGACAAAGTTGGTATCAGAGCGTAGGTTTTACCTTTCTGAGTGTAGGACGACCTTGGTAGATGGAGTAGGTGACTTAAGCAGAGTGGCGTAGCGTGGGTATGATCCGCGGCATACTTACGATACGGTACTCCGCCTAAGTGACCTTAGGACATAATTGCTTGTATTTCCTTTCTTGATTCCTTGCATTCCTTGATTCAATTGCAATGTCCTTATCAGTCCTGTTTCTTATTCCAGCTTCGATTCCGCCAAAGACTATGAGAGCTCAGCGGGCTGCCGCTAGGGATGAGATTCGGGCGGGCCCGTCTGAGGCGAGGATCGAGCGGGATGATACGCCTGTCCCTCAGGGTCATACTGATCCGCCTTATCCTGACCGTATTGCCAGATTAGAGGCCGGCATGCAAGAGTTGCGGCAGATGATGGGATCTTTAGTTGAGTCCAGCCGGGCACAGAGATCCGAGGATGTTCCTTCCACCGCACAGACCACGATCGTACCTGCTGCACAGATGGTCACTCCTGCTGCTACTACGGAGACTATCCCTGTTTCACTACAGGAGTTCATGAGATTGAGACCTCAAGCTTTTACCGGTACGGATGCGACAGAGGACCCACAGGCATTTCTTGATAGGATGGCTCGGATTTGCCGCTCGTTGAGGTGTTCTGATGATAGATTGGTGGAGTTTGCGAGTTTTCGTCTGGAGGGTCTTGCCCACACATGGTACGACTCAGTAGAGAGAGGCCGAGCTGCAGGTCTGCTTTCTATGACCTGGGATGAGTTTACATCTGCATTTCTTGCCCGTTTTCTTCCGGAGAGTGTCCGAGATGCTCGAGCCCGTAGTTTTGAGTCTTTGCGCAAGACTCCTGGGATGACAGTGTCGGAGTATGATATACAGTTTACCCAGTTGTCTCGATATGCTCCGTACCTAGTCGACACAGAAGAGAAGAGAATAAAGAGGTTTGTACGAGGGCTTGATACACAGCTATTCCTTGCCATCGGCACCCAGCACTTTGATACATACGCAGCCGCGATGGATGCAGCCTTACTTTTGGAGGAGCGTATTTCTGAGACTCCGGTCGTTTCTGGGCCGAAGAGGATCCGTACTGATACGCCAGCTCAGCGGCAGATGGGCAGACACCGTGATAGATTATTTCCGGGAGATGGTGGAGGCAGAGGATTGAGACGAGGTCAGTTATTTGGTTCATATCCACAGACCCAGCAGTCGTCTCCAGGATGTTTTCGGTGCGGGAGTCAGTACCACCGTATCAGAGACTGTACCATGGGACGCCAGGGCACGGTGACAGTCCCGCATGTGACTTTACCACCCTCACCACCTTCTCAGAGAGCTTTACTTCCTACTCCTGATGATGCTTCACGCCAGCCAGATGCTTCTAGAGGCCGTGGGCGTGGCGGTCCGGTTCAGAGAGGACGAGGCGACAGAGGCAGAGGCAGAGGACAGCCAGCTATTAGTGGTGGACAGGCCCGAGTGTTCGCGTTGACTCCTCAGGATGCACAGGCATCCAATGCCGTCGTGACAGGTACTCTGCCAGTATGTTCTTTTGATGCACGGGTATTATTTGATCCAGGCTCCACACATTCCTATGTATCCACGTACTTTGCACCGAGGTTAGGCCGAGAGTCTTCTCCGTTAGATCAGCCGCTTGTCGTTATTACACCGGTAGGCGAGTCTTTTGTTGCCCGTTTTGTGTACCGATCGTGTTCCGTTCGTATCGGGGAGAGAGATTCTTCAGTTGATTTGATTCTCCTCGATATGCTAGACTTTGACGTTCTTCTTGGTATGGACTGGCTAGCCACCTGTTATGCATCCGTGGACTGCCGTGAAAAGGCAGTCAGATTCAGTTTTCCTGGTGAGCCGGTTCTTGTTATTCAGGGAGATTGTAGCGCTACCCTTTCCAGCTTGATTTCTTCTCTTCGCGCTGGTCAGCTCTTAAGGAAAGGGTGTTAGTGATTCTTAGCTTATGTTTGTGATACTAGCTCCACAGAGGTTCCGTTGGACCAGGTCCCTATTGTGAGAGAGTTTCCTGATGTTTTCCCTGACGAGCTGCCTGGTCTGCCACCAGAGCGCGAGATTGAGTTCTGTATTGACTTTGATCCCCGGCACGGGGCCTATCTCTATACCGCCTTATCGATGGCCCCCGGCGGAGCTGAGAGAGTAAAGATCAGTTACAGGACTTGCTGGACAAAGGGCTTATCAGACCGAGTGTGTCACCTTGGGGTGCTCCCGTATTGTTTGTTAAGAAGAAGGACGGAAGTATGCGCTTATGCATTGATTATCGTCAGCTGAACCGGGTTACTGTGCGGAACAGGTATCCCCTACCCCACATTGATGACTTATTTGATCAGCTCCAGGGTGCAGGGTTTTTCTCGAAGGTTGATTTACGGTCAGGTTATCACCAGTTGCGGGTTCGGAAGGAGGATATTACGAAGACCGCTTTCCGTACTCGATATGGTCACTATGAGTTCTTGGTGATGTCGTTCGGGCTCACTAATGCCCCGGTAGCTTTTATGGATTTGATGACACCAGCGTATTCAGGTTGTATCTCGACCAGTTCATTATTGTGTTCATGGACGACATCTTGGTTTATTCTCAGAGCCGGGAGGAACATGAGCAGCACTTACGTATCACATTGCAGACTTTGAGGAGCATCAGCTGTTCGCAAATTCTCTAAGTGCGCATTCTGGTTAGACAGTGCCGATTTCTTGGTCATGTGGTGACGAGAGATGGTAATTGTGTGGACCCGAAGAAGATCGAGGCAGTTCAGCGTTGTCCTAGACCAGTATCAGTTACAGAGGTTCGAAGTTTTCTAGGTCTGGCCGGCTACTATCGACGTTTTGTCCAGGATTTCTCCCGCATTGCTGCACCTTTGACCGGTTGACCCGGAAGGGGGTTCCTTTTGATTGGACCCAGGCATATGAGGATAGTTTCCAGCAGTTGATGACTCGTCTGACTACTGCACCAGTGTTAGCATTGCCTTCAGGATCAGGTGGGTTCGTGGTATATTGTGATGCTTCTAGAGTGGGGCTGGGATGTGTGTTGATGCAACACGACAGAGTTATCGCGTATGCTTCTCGGCAGCTGAGGAAACACGAGCAGAACTACCGCACACATGATTTAGAGATGGCTGCAGTGGTATTTGCACTTAAGATCTGGAGACATTACCTATACGGTGAGTCGTGCCAGATATTCACTGACCACAAGAGTTTGAAGTATATTTTCCAGCAGCGAGATCTGAACCTAAGACAGCGCCGTTGGATGGAGCTGGTGAAGGATTATGACTGCGAGATTCTATACCATCCGGGCAAGGCGAATGTGGTGGCAGATGCTTTGAGTAGGAGGCCCGGAGGTAGCTTATCTTGTTTGAGCGCAGTACAGATGCAGTCGACGGCGGATTGGCAGGTGTTATGTGATAGCAGAGTGCCGTTCGAGTTTACTCCTACAAGGGGACAGCTGGCCCATTTCAGAGCACGCCCACAGTTACTTGACCGTATCCGCGAGGCACAGTCCGACGATGCCCGTATCTTAGAAATTATTGAGCAGATTCGGCAGAGCAGAGTTTCTGAGTTCATGATTGATGATCAGGGGATACTTCGATTTGGACTCGACTGTGTGTGCCAGATTCAGAGGGACTGAGGCGTGATATTCTCGAAGAGGCACATAGATCAGTATACAGCGTGCATCTCAGGTTCCACCAAGATGTACCGTGATTTGAGAGAGGTTTACTGGTGGGACGGGATGAAAAAGGATATTACAGACTTTGTGTCGAGATGCCTGACTTGTCAGCAAGTCAAGGCCGAGTACCAGAGGCCAGCCGGCGAGTTACAGCCTTTGCCCATCCCTGAGTGGAAGTGGGAGCAGGTCTCCATGGACTTCATTGTGGGTCTACCCAGGACCAGTCGAGGGTATGACTTTATTTGGGTGATTGTGGATCGACTGACGAAAGCGGCTCACTTCCTGCCACTGAAGACCACTTTTGGATTTTCTCAGTACGCCCAGGTTTATATTGATGAGATAGTGCGACTGCATGGTGTTCCGACTTGCATCGTGTCCGACAGGGGCACCCAGTTTACCAGCCGATTGTGGCAGAAACTACAGGAAGCTTTGGGCACCCGATTGAGTTTTAGCACAGCCTTTCATCGAAGACTGACGGTCAGTCGGAGCGTACTATTCAGACTCTTGAGGACATGCTCAGAGCTTGTGTTTTAGATTTCGGTGGTAGCTGGGATCGTCATTTGCCTTTGATCGAGTTTTCCTACAATAATAGCTTCCAGGAGACGATTCAGATGGCACCTTTTGAGGCTTTATATGGGAGGAGATGTCGATCGCCTGTATGTTGGACAGAGCTTAGGGAGAGCGGTATTTTGGGGCCGCAGATTGTACAGGAGACGACCGAGAAGATACAGCTGATTCGGGACAGGATGAGAGCAGCATAGAGTAGGCAGAAATCATATGATGACAGGCGCCGTCGCCGACTGGAGTTCGCTGTTGGCGATCATGTTTTCCTGAAGGTCTCTCCGATGAAGGGGGTGATGAGATTTGGGCGGAAAGGGAAACTGAGTCCTAGATATGTTGGTCCTTTCGAGATCCTAGAGCGTGTTGGTCCAGTCGCTTATCGGTTAGCTCTTCCGCCCAGCTTCCCCGATGTTCACCCCGTATTCCATGTCTCGATGCTCCGGAAGTACCTTCATGATCCTTCCCAGGGCGATTCAGCACCAGACGATCCAGCTAGAGCGTGATCTTTCTTTCACACGAGCAGCCGGTGGTCATTCTGGATCGGCAGGTGAAGAAATTGAGGTCGAAGGTTATACCGTCCGTCAAGGTCCTTTGGCGTGGCCCGAACAGCGAGGAGGTCACCTGGGAGACCGAGGTCGAGATGAGGAAGAGATATCCCCATCTTTTTGAAGGTACGCGTAGTTAAATTCTAAATTCGGGGACCGAATTTCTTTAAGGGGGAAGATTGTAACCCTTCGAAATCGTTTAGGCAGTTTTTCGGTAATCGGCTAATTTTTCGGCTTTTTCCGTAAAAAGTCAAAATAGGTATTTTTCATTGTAGACCTAATTATACAAAATTTAGATAAGATATTACTATAATTTTGTCACTAAAATGTCACTTATAATTATCTAGTTAAATAAAAAAAAATCGTAATTAATTATTTTTTTAATTATTTTAAGCCTTTTTAAATACATTAAATTAGTGATAAATACAAATTTAATTAGGTAAATTTCATAATTAGGAGTCTTTATAAGCTAAAATATGGTGTTAATAAAATTATATCATGACTTGCAAACTTTTGGTTTTTGGGTGGGAAATTTAATGGAAAACATGGTGTAAAATGAGGTTTTTTTTGTAAATTGTTGATGTGAAAGCATTAAATGATAACATGGGGGTGTTTATTGACCTAGAAACTTCTCCAAATTTCCCCACCTCCTCACCTTACCTGCTGGCCGACCCCATTCTGCAGCAAATCCCCTCTCTTCTCACTTCATTT